>OY756210.1:67013230-68383071 GCA_963576795.1 Metopia argyrocephala
AGAATATGTGTTTTATTGGTGTACAAAATAAAACTTAATCGACTCGCACCGAAATGCTGATTTCTTATAAATAACATAAAAAATTTAACAAGTATTTATTATAATATACAAATTTTAACAAAGAAATAAAGATAAAATGTTTTTACATTTGGACAGGTTATTTAAATTAATTTTTAATGAGTTAAAATTTTGACTTTCTCACCACTCGATGATTTATAGTTTTGAGTCTGCCATGAAGAATGCTTACGAAGTAATGTTAGCACAAGAAGATTCAGCATCTCTAATCTATGTTTATAGCATACGTCATTCTCCTCATACAAAAAGGAATATGTTGTATTTTTGGTGCATTGTATGCACTGTTTGACAATAGTTTTCTTAATATTTCGTATGCTTTTGTCTTCTGTCAATATTTTTTCAAATACTTTTATTTGTATCTTGCATATTTCAAAAAACAAATCGGATGGTCCACAGAAACTTCCAAAATCTGATTCTTCATTGTAATTTTTCGCATGTACATTTCGGAGGGGTATGTCAGTGTCCACCTTTTGCGCGAAGGTACGAAAATAAGTTCTCTAATGGATCTTGATTAAAGTGACTGGTTAAAATAAAAAGCATGTCATCTTCTTGAAACATTTCTTCTGATAGAGACATTATACCCCTGGTGGTTTGAATAGGTTCATTAATGGAAAAAATTTTGCTGCCCAAATATAAAACTTGGCTTAAGTATGTAGCTTAAAAAATCCTACCTATTAAATAATTCTATAACATCTTCAGAGTTATTATATGTACAATTACGCCGGATAGATACTTCATCAAAAATTAGGATACATTGTTTTTCTGCATGCTGCATTTTACGAATTGCTGCTTCCAGTGCATTATACATATGTATATGCATAAATTATTGCCAGGCTGCAAATTCTTAATATCGCTCCATCTGCTTAGGGAAGAAAGGGTTGGAAGGTTCAGTTTTAAAGTATTTCTTAAAAATAAATACGTAGAGGGGGATCTATAATAAATACTTTCAGTCAATTTTCTCTCCTGATCTTCCCATCGAGCATTTGATTGTCTGTTTTGCTTTATGAACATTTTACAAAGCGTTTTATCAAGTAGGTTAATATGCAACTCATCAATTTCGCTTTCAATGGATTTATTTAATTGTAATTTCTTTCCATAACCATAACTCTTTTCTTCTAAGACTAATTTTTTTACCCTAAATCACGAATAGTTAGCATTTTTGTATTAAGCTTTAAAATTATATTGTAGTATTTTTTTGGTAACGTGCTTCATTTTTACATTTTTTTCACAATTTGTACATAAAAGTGAAGGCGATTTTGATCCTCTACGCGATTGTGGCGGAGATCTGAAAAGTTGCAAATCATTTTCAGAATAGACTTCGATTCCTTCTACACTCATGTCCTCGTTATTTTCAGTTAAGTGTAAACTTGGCACGGCACCTCGCCTCAAAAATTTCTTCCCAATAAGCTCTAATGATCAGAGTTGGGTTTATTGCATTGAATTTATAATGCATTATCGCTTCCACTACCACTAAACGACTATGTATTAATGCAGCAATATTCCAGCCACCACTAAATGCTGATGGAAATAATTAACCACTAAATAAAACCATTTTAGTGGTAGTGGAAATTTATTGCATTAAAAAAAACAAATTTAGTGTTAGTGGAAATTTAGTGCATTAAAAAAAAGAAATTTAGTGGTAGTGGAAATTTATTGCATTAAAAAAAAAACAAATTTAGTGGTAATGGAAATTTAGTGCATCGAATAAAACAAATTTAGTGGTAGTGGAAATTTAGTGCTCTAAATTAATCGATTTTAGTGGTAATGGAAATTTAGTGCACTAATTCTAAATGATTAGTGGCTGGCAATATTGACAGTCAGCGCCATTAAAATCTTACCTAGGGTGAATTGAATAATTTATTATATTTGAAAGTACTAAAATTCTTATTAAAACAATAACAACAATTAATTACTTTATACAGGCGGACTTAGTAAATTAAGAAAATAACATTCACTACAATTTATTTTGACATTGACTTAAGCTATGTATGCATATATTAATTTTATATCCATATATGAAGGTATATTAAAACGATAGTGGAACTAAATTTCCATTCCACTATAGTGCCAATGGAGTTATATTCCATTACCATTAATTATTCAAAATTAGTGCACTAAATTTCCACTACCACTAAATTTGTTTTTTTTTTTAATGCAATAAATTTCCACTACCACTTAATTTATTTTATTCAATGCACTAAATTTCCACTACCACTAAATTCGTTTTATTTAATGCATTAAATATCCACTATCACTAAATATAAAAGGCGATAATGCACTATTTTTACCACTACCACTAAATTTAGTGGAAAATGAAATCTAATGCAATAAACCCAACTCTGCTAATGAGAAGTGCTTATCACACAAAAACAATAAAGAAGAATTTGCAATAAATTGCACGTCAAAGTTGCATTTTTCTGCCCACTTTTTAAACAACGGTGAGTCCATATTTGGAAACGAAATTGCTTTACGTTAGGTGAACTTCTTTTAGATCTGCGGCAATGGGGCAGACTGCACTTGTTGCCAGCTTTCCGTGAGACCGATGAATTTGAATCCTAGAGTACAAACAGTATATACATACATATACATATGTATACGAAACGTTTAATGTGCACATGTAATTAAAAATAATTTTCTTACCATTTTTTTTATTAATATGAAATTATTATGACTTTGCACTATTAACTTAATAACACTTTAAATAATAAAGTTTTGTTAAAATCTAAGTTAATTTGAATTTTTTATTTTAGTAAGAACTTCTTTTCTCTTTTGCAGAATACAAATAAGTAAAATATAATATATTATTCATTTTTAACATTACTTGTAAACCTAATTTTCTACAACAAGAGAATTTTTTTAAAAATTTGGTATATAAATTTCATGCAATGGGCATCATAAATTCGTTGCGAATCAATTTAATTTCGTTTTCACAAAAACAAAACAAATGTGATTTTCCCTAACTCACCTACGAAATCATCTTGTTTCTTTCTATTTTTCAATCTCAAATTTAATAGAAAGAACAATCACTCTTTTTAAAAAATAAACCAAATAAATAAACGAAAATAAACCATTGAAAAAAAAAATAACATAAACAGTAAGAATAACAACAACAATAATATAAAATACTTTATCTTGCAAGAGAGCAAAATAAAAGTGCTTTCGCTCTCCCCCGTTATTTGTTATCTATAAAAAATTTATCTTTGCAAATAATTAGAAAAAGAGCAAATTTTTTTCCCTTCCCTTATCACTTGTCCCACACATCCTTATGCTATGCAAAATTTGTGCTAAACCAAAATGTACTGAGTGCAACATCTTTATATTATATAGTCTTTGATAAACAATAAGAATAACAACAACAATAATATCAAATACTTTATCTTGCAAGAGAGCAAAATAAAAGTGCTTTCGCTCTCCCCCGTTATTTGTTATCTACAAAAAATTTATTTTTGCAAAAAATGAGAAAAAGAGCAAATTTTTTTCCCTTCCCGAACTTCCGGTGCTCCGCATTCTTTTTAGCACTCACTGCCAGCTCGCTCTTCAAAACTATGTTCCGGATCACCTTCGTCGGTACATAATTTGGATCACATACATCATTGTCTGCGGAGAAGTCTTGGTCTTCAAAAATAATTGGATTCATTACAACTTCTACTTCCACAAAACATGTAGAAAATTAACATTAATAATAACACAACAACAAAGTGAACCAGCTGTGTCAAGTGTTTAGTTTAAGAACAGGGTGTACCGTATGCAATTTTATGCAATATTCAAAAACTGTTACGTTATGTAAATATAGCAACAAATGTGATAAATAAATATTTTCTTTTCACAAAAATAGTTAAAAATAGTCGATCTAATCAAAAATAATCAAGAAATCTAATCAATTATTTTTTGGATTAGTTTTGATTAGATTTGATTAGAAATGCTAATCGTCACTAATTGTGATTAGATTTTTTATTATTTCTAATCTAATCAATTAGTAATCTGAAATTTTTATCAAAATTCAATTCTAATGATTAGATTATTTTATTTCTCTAATCGTAATGAGTTCTAATTCTAATCGAAATTGCCCAGCTATGCTTTAATATTGCTGAAAATTGTAATATTTCCAAAAATATAAAAAGAATAAAATTTACTTATATTTACACATATCTACTTCTATTCCTTATCCGATTCTTTATTATTGTCATCATCAATTATTATCATCATCATTATCACTATAATTAGTATAAATATCGTTATGATCATTATTGGAATCTTCTTCTTCTTCTTCATGAGATTTGATTCAAATATTAACAATTAAATTGCTTCCATAGGTAAATTATGGGGTTTTTTTTCTTTCAATTTTCTCATATTTGATATTACTACTGATAAATATATCTCCATTTGATTTTTCTCTATAACATTTTCGAGCTTCTTGTGCTTCTTCCGTAAACTGTCCAATTGTGAGTAAATCGTGGTCTGTTATTTCTGGTCCATTGATTAAAAATTTACGAATAGTTGGGGTCATATAATACAAGAGATGAAGATCTTTTTTTCTTTTTTTTTGCGGTATCAAGAGCGAAATTGTGAAAGGCATTAGTGTTTATTTGAAAACCACTGGAAACAGTAACCATAATTAAATGCAATCCCTTGATGTGTGTGCTGAGCTTACTGTTTTGCCTGTGCTGCTGCGGTCGGTGCGTGATCGCGTGAGTTGTTTATTGAGAACTTAAGTAAATTTTTGTAGTTCATTGTTTCCTTAAATTTTGAACGATTTGCTACTTTTGGACATAAACAGGGGAAAAAACGTAAAAAATATCGATTTTTTAAGTTTTTTGCGATTTTATCGATTTTTTAAGTTTTTTGCGATTTTGGTCTTAAATGACTTTGGCAAAACTAGGAGACATGGATCTTCTTTTTTTTAGTGTTTTATCACGACGTAGTGTTCATATATGATTTATTTTTTATTTTTTGTTGTTGCACTGTGTAATTAAATGTAAACTCTCATGAAAACAAAAGCATAACACTAATGTTTGTATTGCTTTTTATAAAATGTTAATTTTTTTTATATGTGGGTTCAACAATATCGTCGATGGAATTCAAGAACGCTGTAACTGACAAAATCTTAAATGTTCACCAGAGCCAAAAAACCTGTATGAAAGTAGAACAAATACACTGGTATTTTTCAAAATGCAGACGTAAGTGAATTTATTTTCATCGTAGAAATCTGGGACCGGCACCAATCGACGCGTATTTTTTTTTCTAATAAAAATTATGCAAAAAACGTATTTTCGATTTTTGTCAGTTACAGCGTTCTTTAATTCCATCGTCGATATGTACTGCCGATCACTTGAATAGGTTCATTAATTTTTGCTCTTATATTTTTATTTCTCTTCATATAAACTTTAAGAGGACATATTTTTCACTTAAATTAAGAGATATTATGAATGATCATATTTCAGGAAAAACAAAAATAACGGTACATTAAACAAAAATTTGTTATTTTTTGCCTTTATTTAAAAATGCTGCGAAAACGGGTCTAAATTTTGGGCCACTTGAATAAATTCACTAGGAATAAAATTAGTATGCTTTTGACTATCGACCGTCTCAATAACTGTGAGGGAAGTTTAATGGTGTGGGGCGGCGATTTCATATTATGGTACATGTGAGGTTCAATTCCTCACATCAAAAATTAACGCGAATAACTACAAGTACTACAGTACGTGAAAAGGTGTTTCCATATTTTTCTACTATTTTTAGACCAATTCCCTGGATATTTCAACAAAGTAATGCCCCAATACATAATGCCAGGGTTGTAAAAGTGTGATTTCAAAGCCAAAATGTCAATATGTTGGTATCAAAAACCTAAAGTGGCATAATTAACTCGAGATGTATAAATAGGCGGATAAAGCACATAAACTCCCACACGACGATATGTTTCCAACACTTTTTTCACGTTGCCCTTAAGAATTTGATAGAAACTTCATGCTATAAACACATTAAAGGCCATAAGCTGTCAAAAATAGAATACATGTGTGCATATGAGAATAATTATTTTAGTGGCAACACGACTATCGACCACACAACTACTTTTGTAGCCCGTAGCCAACTTAGGCCTAAATTTATTTTTCTTGGAGACAATAAACAGTTTAGTGCTGCCAATACAATAAGATGCATGAAAAAGGTGTTTAAAAAACGCAATACATGAAATATATACATTAAAAATGCGATAAAAATTTAATTTGCACCACTGGCCAGACCCACCATCTTATTGTATTATACGCTTATACTTATACACTGAAGCAGTTGTTTAGACTATTTTGGCAATAGTTATTATACAAGTAAATAAGTTTTAAACAGACATTTTTTATTTTCCCACAATTTCATTTTAACCCATTAACGCCCAAATGAAAACCAAGAACAATTTTTAAAATTCAATATTTAAGCCCGTATGACACCTACTTTTTTTTGTAAGAAACAGCAAATGCTAGAAAGAGTGGAATATAAAAAATGTAAAAAAAATATTTATTTATTTCAATGTTGATACATTTTATTTTGTACAAAAAACGCTACCTTCAAGGCAAAAATACAGTAAAATCGCTTAATTTCAGAATAACACTATAAAGTTAGAAACACTATACATAGTATTTTAAATTCTAAATGTCAATTGCAATGTAAAATATTTTAACTTGTTTTTGACAAACTCCTCTTTTTTATCGATTACATTTGTAAATATTTTGGCAATTCTGTATTGATATGAATATAGTTGAACTCTTAACACCCTTTATACTTTCTTATTATATTATATTTGCACTGTTCTCCAATAAATATTAATACAAAAAAAGTAGGTGTCATACGGGCTTTATTACTAGATTTAAACAACATTTTTTACAGTACAGTACATAAAAGAAAAAAAATATTCTGAGATGTGTTTTTTCAGGTGTACTAAGCTTAGTACAGCAGCACTTAATATGCTATAGCTTGTAACGACACGTTTTCGCTGGTTGCTGGGGTAGTTCAGCGGTGTCCAGTGGTTACATAAAAAAGAAAAACATTTCGTTGAAGTCTGTTTAAATATTTATTTACAAAAATAGTTCTACTCACTAAACTATTATAGAACTTAAATTTAAAAATATAAAAAATAATTAATTATATGCCCTAAGCCGGCTAAATTAATATTCGTCGAGTACGACTGTCCAATGAAGCAAACGGGTATCAGAACAACAATCAAACGGCATACGCACAGAATGACCGTTGTTCCAACAGCCTGTTAGTATACGTCAGTCCAATCTATTGGGAGAATCAGAATAACAATCAAACGGCGTACGCACAGGATGACTGTGATTCTTAATGTCCCAATAACGGACGTCAGATCAAATTGTCCAATTAAACCAGTGGAGTTGCCAGAACAACAGCCAAACGGCATACGCACAGGATGACTACTGTTCCTTAGCCTCCACGTTTTAAGTCCGTCCCAGGAAAGATTTTTCTGAACAACAATTGTACGGCATACGCACAGAACAATTGCTGTACAGGCTCTCCCAGTTAGCTGCCAATGATCCGCTGATAAATAAATTGTATACCAGTGTGGTCTACCACGCCACTAGTACTTTAATTTATTTTTTTCCTAAGCGAAAGTCAATGTTATTCAAAAAAAAATAAAACTGACCTCACTTACCAGCAGCTCATCACCAACTGACTCTCTACTCCGTTGCGCTTGCTTATTAATGCAAAAATATTAATAGACAAATGCAAACAAATGTGTTCGCACATTCACACATCAAACATGTTGTATCATACTCTACACAATATCATTAAGAGAGTAAGCAACCACCACTGAGCAGTGTTACCGTTGGTCGACTAAAGTCACAATTTGCAACTTTTTTTGCGGCCGGCGACTTTTTATGCGACTTTTGAAAAGCCACTTAATTTTGCCACTTTTCTTAAGTTTATGCGACTTTTTCCCCTTTTTTAATTTGGCATTTCTAATATTTTCCTTTTACTTTAAGCAAAAAACTATTAAAGATATATGGGCAATTTCAAAAATTTTCGACATTTTGATATTTTTTTTTTTTTTCGAATTTTTTTTTTTTGATGACACGAATGACGCTTTGGTCACGTGAAGGGTTAATCATTTATTTTTATTATTTCGCGTTAATCATTTATTGCAAACGGCGCACAGTGGGTTAGAATATCATTTCTTGGATCAAATCAGGGAAGCTATGTTCGGATAATTTTTCTTTATTTTTCAGTTAATGCCATTTAAATAAGTAAAACAGAATGTTTTCTTAGTATATTTCAGTAGAATTTTATTAAATAATGCCAAATATCAGTGTAGGTATATAGTGCAAGGAGTACAGTATGAGAACTTAAACACTACATTTTATACATCTTAAAGTTAATCATCAACATCATCATCACCATCATCATCATCATCATCATCATCGTTAGCATCAGCTGAAATAGTTCTTGTTCGGAGCTGCAGGTACAATTAAATCAATTGCCTCTTCTGGCAAGCTTTGAACCTTCTTTGTAGGAAATTTTTGCATGCTTGAAATAATTGGGTCAGAGGTTATCAAAAACATATTAAAAATGTCTTGGTTTGATTTTTCGCGACTGCACTTTCGTGAATGAAACTCCCTATATTTTTTAAAATCTTTATTTCGAGCTTCTTGCGATTCTTCTGATAACTGCCCAATAGGTAAAATGGCATTTGACACAATTTCGGGTCCGTGAATAAAATACTTGTGCAAAGTGGGAGGCATATTGTACCAAGGATACGTTTCAACAAAAAGTCATCCTGTATTGCGTGCATAAGACGTGCAAAAAACATTCAAAAAATCGAATCCAGCCATGAAGAATGGAAAGCCCAAATCTTAAATTGTCTAAATGTACAGGTCTTTCGATCAGTAAGAAAAAAGTAATATGAAAAACAACAAAACACAACACACTACAATAGCACCAGTCACGAGATCAATGTGATTTTAGCTATTTGACTGCTGCAACACTTGCATTAAACAATGCATAACTTCTAAAAGGCACAAAAATAATATAATAGAGATTTATGTCCTCTTTAATATAAACTAAAAATTATGACACAAATGTGGACAAATAATAACTATATGTCCATTTAAAATATAAAAATGCTAATTTTTTTGGCACTTCCAATATAAATAACTAAATCTAAAACACTTCCACACACAATTTGATACACAAGTGCTAACGAAGTATTTCCAAATTACCTGAACTTGATAGTTCCATTGAAAAATTGTTAACTTTTGCAATACTTTTAAAAATAAATAAAATTTTTCGCGGGAAAGTTTTCACTTTCTTTTAGCTTTTTTTGCACAAAAATTTTTATAAAGTTTGACTTTGAAGTTTCACTAGAAAAACACCGGAGCACTTTTGACATTTATTTTAACGACAAGTGATGTAGAATTTTGTATACTCTAACCGGGTACAAAAAATTTTGACGATACTTAAAATTTTTTTTTTAATTAATCCAAGAAAACAGGCTATTCTAACCCTGTGTGCGGCGCGAAAGTTATGGAGGTTTTATGTTAAAATGTCTTTAAAAAAAATTTTAAGTTAAATTTGTTGGTTTATTTTAATAAATGTTGTATGGATGCATGAAACTCATTTCAAATTCATCAGTGCAGTCCAAATTCATCAATGCACTGATAAAATACATAAAAAATATCAATTATAATTAAAATTTCTTAATATTAAAAAACGCGAATTTTTGCAAAAATATTAATGTTTCACAGATAGTTTTAATATGTGTTTATATAACGCATAATTAATTTACAGAAAAACAATGTTTGAACTTGCAAATTTAGTAAACAAAAAAAAAATTATAAAAGAATTATTTTTGAGGTTAGAATTTTTTTTTTTGATCTGTAAAATTTAAAGTCATGAAAATTTTTTAATGCCTATTCGGTTTTATTATCTAGCTTAAAAAAACCTTTCATTTGGTGTCAATCGCGGCGGAATCTATACATAACTGCAGATGTCACAAAGCAAAATGTGTTTGATGAAAAATGCCGCTGTACCTGCTAAATATGGACCGAATTCAACCATATTTATATATGATCTTTAGTTCACCGCCGCACTGCATTTCCAATACTTTACATTAGGCCGTATTCCAATTGGCGACATCGTCGTCGCGTAACGATATTTTTGTAATAGATTAAAGGCAGGAGAAACAATTTTTCTTTATTCTGCTACAAAAATGTCGTCAGACAACAACGACGTCGCCAACGGGAATAAGGCCGATTGATTTTAAACCACTGATTAACTAAAAAAAAAACGCGAAACAAAATCATGAACTTTCGCAAAAGTTATATTTTCTTTATAAAATTTTTGCGTTTCAAAATATTTTAACGCCTTCTTGACGTAGAGGTGCCATTTACTAAGAAATTTAGATCACGCAATACATAAACCAGTTTTAAATAAGATTGCAAATGTCAGGCGCGAAAAACTGTCATTTTTGACAAATTTACGCCAATTCTATAAAAGTTTGAGGTCATCGTTCTTAGCAACTAGCAGCCTGACATCGACGTGATATGGCGCAAATTTTAGCAAATTACACCATCTATTAAATACTCTTGACGAAATGCAATTTTCTTGAACGGCGCAAAAACGCTATAGAAAAAACTGCGAAAATTAAAAAATCGGAAAATTTTGGTTTCAAAAATGAACCGCTGTACAACTTTTTCCCAAATAGTAGTATGGGCATAACTTTTATAGTGTAAATATCTACAAAGTCTAGTGACTTTATTTTATATCAGTGAGCATCGGAAGTTTGAAACTAAAAGTAGAAAAGTGATGAAATATGAAAAAACTCTTGTAAATTTCAAGCCTTTTTTTGAGTTTTTTGATGTTTGAGTGCCCATAACTTTTAAAAATAAAGAACTGATGGTCTGAAATTTTGAATTTCCCAGTTTTCTAGTGTGGCCTACCATTCCCTTTTGACCGTTTTGGTCAATTCGAAAAACTGGAGAAATAATAAGCATCTGAACTCAGTTTCAACAAATGTTGAAAATTTTTGAAATTGCCCATATACATATGTATATAGGCCATTAAGCTGAAGCAACAAAAAATTCTGATAAAATATATGATACATATTGCATAGCAATCAAACAAAATACAATATTTTATGGTTTTATTAAAAACTCTGCCACAAAATATTTTTGCGCATTGATATTACTGAGAAGAAATTTTGTGCCTTAAGGTTTTTCCAACCAATTTCTTTTACTTACAATGAAAATATTAATTACATAGATCTCATATCACAATTTAATTATATTATAAGTAATCCAGAGGCTGTTATTAGTGATTATAAATTACTAGAACGTAAAACAAATGACAAATCATATGAACACATTTTTTGTGAAAGTTTTTGGAACACAATGGGTATTACCTGAACTTATACGAACTGGCTGCGCTTGTAGTAATTTTACCTCACAGTAGTGCATGGGCTGAACGGGTTTTTTCCAAATTAAGTTTAATAAAAAATAATTTTACAAATAAATTGAAGGTAGAAACTTGTAACTCCATGTCATCGGCACTAAATTTACTTGATAAAGAAATCGAAAATTGGAGTCCTGGTAATAGTAAAAAGTAGAATTTTAATAAAATGCATCTGCTTTTACTTTAATACATTGTATATGTTATAATTATATTATAAGAGTATATATTATAAAAAATTTGATTTTGAC
This sequence comes from Metopia argyrocephala, assembly GCA_963576795.1. Classification (NCBI taxonomy): domain Eukaryota; kingdom Metazoa; phylum Arthropoda; class Insecta; order Diptera; family Sarcophagidae; genus Metopia; species Metopia argyrocephala. Next base: position 67,025,005 of record OY756210.1, read on the forward strand.
ATTGTAAATGAATTGTTATTTATTTCTTAAAACTATTGAATTATTTTTGTTTTTGTACTATGCATTTTTGTTTAGATAAAATGTTAAAAAAATTGTGCGACTTTTTTAAAAAAAATCCCCTTTTTGTGCCACTATTTGAAAAATCCCAGCGGTAACGCTGAGCAGAGAGGCTTTGTATGTACTCTGTATGTCGTATAACAACCGTTAATAGAAACAAACAAATAAAGTAAATAACCCTTCATAACAATTTTATATGAAATTCCTTTTGCACAGTGGGACTTATAAATTCAATAAACAAAACATTTTTATTTCATTAATATATAAGAAAAAATACTTGCAATAAGCAATAATAAAATAACTCTGTATAATTCAATACTATTATATTGTACAATATAATAATATATAATATATATCTGTATAATTCAATACTATTGGTAAAGATAAAAAAATAAAAATAATCAGATTGGTGTCTTGGACGAGTCGGTGATATGGATACGGTGTGGACAAAAACAAGGTCGCCGCCTTTTGTCGTCACAAGCTCAAAAAATTCTATACGAACTAAACCGTTTTATATTGCTTTTATTCGAATGTTATGTTATCAAGTAAATAAACTGCTATTTAACGTTCTTCAAAGTTAACTGATGTAAAATAAACTACATAACCATTCACAATCTCACAAGAAATAAATCACTAGCCAAAATGGAGATTCCCATAATTGATATTTTTCAACTATGATGTACAACAGCTACGTGGATGTTGCATGTACTCTTATTGACTGATAAAAAGCGTTTCCCGAGTAAAAAAAACTGAATTTTATAATTTTTATTTGAATTTTAAGTTGTGTACTATATATAGTACAGCGGGCGGAAATGGGTTAAAAAACATAAGTTTGTTATGTTTTGTTTACGTTATATTCAACATATCAAAACATATGTGTATTTTGTAGTTGTAGTCGTTATTATAACTAACTAGCTGGCTACTTGGCTATTTTTGTATCTAGCGAATTTTGTAGTAGTGTGTACTTGTAGGTAATTGTTACCATGATATTAAAATCATCATAAGCAGTGTTGTCAACTCGGTGTGTTTCGCACCATTTTTTGTGCTTTTTTAAATTTTCGTGCGAAAATATTTAAATTTTTAATATTTGGTGGCACCAAATATTAAAAATGTTTACCCATTGCAAAAAAAATAATATACACTAGTGCATATTCCTATAAACGCACATGAGTTTTTTTAAAGAATTTTGAAAAAATTAGACAAGAACATATTTAGTGGGAAAATAATATTTTTATTAAATCAACTAAGACTTCATTTAAAACATTGTTAACTAAAAACTTTATTTGTATTTCATTTTATATTTTTTAACTTAATTTTAGAGTTTAATTGCCATTTTTAAGAGTATTTTCCTATAAACGCACTTAAATTTATCAGTTTCTATAGTAATATTAATAATGAGTGGATGATCCTTTGTTGTGGATTACCTCAAAAATACGGCCTGGCATTGATTCCACTAATTTTTTAAGGAGATCGGAATCAATTTCCTCCCAGGCTTGCTTTATTTTAAGTTTTAGTTCTGTTAATGTCATTATGGTTTCGTTTTGGGCATTATTGGAATAAACTTTACGGGCCATGTATCCCCACAAAATCTCCATTAGGTTTAGTTCCAGACTGCAAGCCGGCCAGTACAACAGAGGTATGCTGTGTTCGTTAAACCATGATCTAGACCAGGGGTCAGCAACCTTTTTAATCAACGGGCCACTTTATATATAAAAATTTTTTGGCGGGCCGCACATAATGAAACACTTACTAATAATTTTCGAAACTTTATTTATAATAAAAATTAGAATAAAAAAGTATAAAATTTAATATATAAATTTTAATGCAAAAAAAAAAAAAACACAAACAAAAAAGAACAAAAGAAAACGAAATTACTTGGAATTTTTAATGAGAAATTTGACACTGTTTTTTCGATACAACCTGATCAGCTACACATACACAAGTTTCTAAACGTGCATTACTCAGTCTTGATCGGTGGTAATTGGTCGGTGGTCGGATTTATAAACATTCTCGATGTTTACTGAGAGAAATACTTTTTTTACATCAGTATTATTCTGCATGTCCATCACTTCCATTTGAAAGTCTTCGGGAACTGTATCCACATCGATATTTAATGGCTAGGAAAACATTTTCATGGAAACTGCTGTCTTCTCAGTTTCTTCGTAATTGAAATTCGTTGATTAATGTGTCTATATATTGTGTGTATTTTTGAGAAGTAGTAACATTTGTTTGGCGGGCCGCATAAACATGTTAAAAGAGCCGCAAGCGGCCCGCGGGCCGCGTGTTGCTCATCCCTGATCTAGACTGTTTTGAAACGTGTATTGCAGCATTATCTTGCTGGAATATGCAATCTTCATCCATTTTTTCATCCATAAAAGAGAGAAGAGCATCTTCCAACAATTCATTATAAATTGTGGTGTTTATTTTTTTTTTTTGGAACAAAACAAATTTTAGACTTGCCAACTGCAGAAAATGCGGCCCAAACCATAACACTGCCACCGCCGAAATTACGTTTCGACAACCGCACATCGTTTGATCTCAAATCGTGCCAATAACATGAGTATAAGTCAGGACCGTCTAAATTAAATTTTTTTTCGTCCGAGAAAATTACCTTTTTCCACTCCTCTGCCCATTTCATGTATTTTCGTGCGAATTTTAAACGATTTTCTTTATGGTGCTTTTTGAGCATTGGCTTACACTTGGGCTTCTTCCATTTTATGTTTTCATCTTTTCGTAAAATATGAGCAACGTGTTTGGAAGTCACAGGAAGATTTAATTTGTTCTTTATTTGTCAAGAATTCAATTTGTTACGGGTTGCTTCTTGTTTTATAAGATTAAGTCTTTTTGTTAATTTTGTATTTCCCTTTGTAGGCTTCCGAACACCATAATTCTGTCCTTTCTTAAAGAAATTACGCACCACACTCTCGGAACGTTTAATTTTACGACCAATCCTTGGTCATGAAACAATTTAATTTGGATCTTTTCTTGATCGGACAAAAAAGTTCCTTTGGGCATCTTTATAACTGTTAAATTTATCGATTAAATGAGAAAATTTTGTCGTAAAATTGAGATATTGTCATTAAAAACATACCTTTATTTAAAAGAATCAAAAATTTATAATATTTTATTTTTGGTATTTTTTTTTAAAGCAATTTTCACGTCTGCGTTTATAGAAATATTCCACCTAAAATAGCACCAAGAACATTTGATCGCATAAATAAAGCAAACAACAAGACTAATAAAAAAATTTTGTTTACAGTAAAAAAGTGCCGTTAAATTGCCTCTCATTTAATAAGTTCAGTTTTACTTTTGGATGAGAACAACAAAGATAAAACAAAAATTGAGAAAAAAATTAAATGCGTTTATAGGAATATGCATCAGTGTATCATTAGCAGTATAATTTTATTGCTTTTTTATTTTGTTTTTACGAGACCAGTACTCGTCATTGGCAGGCAAAACATTTTTGGGAAGAACATAAACGAACAGTTTGGCTAAAGAACTCATTCTTTCTATAATGTATTGTTCGATTCATTGGACAATCAACTACAAAAAGATGTGATCCATGAGAGGTACGAGTTGTACGTAAAAATATGCGACTGTCAGGAACTAATATTTTTATTTCACTGAAACACCTCGCATGGTAGCACCGATAGAACAATGAAACGCCCGCCATATTGCGCTAATGCTCCAATAAAACGATAGAGTTCGATTACTCTACCGTCACCGATAAACAACTTCGCTCTCTCCTGTACGTAATCGAGAAGCCTTAAATTAGAATTTCAAGCACCTTTGAAATGAGGTAGAGGTTTATTTTAAGTAGATGTTGGGAAATGTTGTGTTTACTTCTAAAAGCATATATTATCTTTTAGCATTCATTATTCTAAATATATTGTTTTTCTATTGCTTTATAAATTTTGTTAAAGAATTCAAATTTAGTTCATTTAATGACTACCGGATGCTTAAGGATTTTTTTATAAAATCTATTCTGTCAAAAAATAAATAAAGCGTTTTAAAATAAATATAAAGTGTTAAAATATCATCTGAATACTTATAGGTTAGCCTTATTTCAACTATAAAAGTTTTTATTGCTAGTTCAAATGTTTTAATAATTTGTATTGACTTGTTTTACTTGTATTTTGAACAGAACAAAGGTTCAAGCTCAGCGTAAATTTGCGCAAGGACAAAGTGCACCACAATCGGCGTATAGTTCGATAATTGCAGCTTCATCTTCATCTAATACTGGACCAAGTACTTCATCAGAAAGTCGCGAACCACCTACTGAGATTTTACCCAATAAAAGGCCGAAAACCGAAGACTTCTTAACATTTCTGTGCTTTCGTGGGTCATCAGCATTACCACCACACTTAGATTTTTTAAATCAAGGTAAAAATAAAGAACCGGAAAGGCCTATAAAAAAGCCTATAAAAACAGCAATTAAAAAGAAAGGGAAAAAAGGTCGCCCTCCTAAGAATGCAAAACAAAAAGAAGACGACAATGTAGTCGCCAAAGAAGAAGAACATGGCGTTAACAACGATACGATCAAAACGCAAAAAGCTAGACAAACAAATTTAAACAGTTGCGAAGAGATAAATAAAGAAATAGAAAATGTGGAAACAGTAGCAAAAGATGATGGAATACCATCGTTTCCAGTACGTAAAAGAGCAGAAGTTGTGGCCGATGGTAATCGTCGGAATAACCGAAATGCAGATGAAAAGTGCAATAATCCTAAAGAAACTTCAAAGAGACGATCAAATCGTGCTAATACAAAGGGATCTAAAGCTATGACAGATCACATCTCAGATGAAGAAGATGACGAATACTTTTCAGCAATTGATGAAAACAGTAAGGCGCTTAACTCAGAACCAGAAGTTAAAGATCAAAAAGTATCTAAGACTCCTATAAATTCAGAAAGAAAATCTGAAACACCTTCCAAAGAAAGTGACACTTGCAAATCTCGAAAAGGAAGACCTCCATCAAATAATAATAAAAAAGACGTCGATTATTCTAAAGAGAACGATAAAGATGAGTCTATTAAGTCAGATATTAAAGAAAAGGTTCCAGTGAAACGGCCACGACAAAAAGAATCACCAATTTTTATACCATCTCCCGAACCATCTGGACGTATGACAAGGCAAAGAGCTTTCTTTGAGCCAGTAAAAGTAACACACAAAGAAAAGGAAAACGTTGCAGATGAAGTGAAAAATGATGTTTGTATAGAAACAACGGATACAGAAAATAAATCTAAGTCTGCAGATATTGTTGATAGCTTAGGAAAAGCTTTACAAGTGAAGACCGAGGGTAATGAAAAACAATTTGTTTCCAAAGACGATATTGCTGATGAAGAAATAGCAACAAAAGTGACACAATTAGATGTATTTGATTTTTCATCTGATGATGAGCAACCGTTGGCGAAAACCATCAAATTAAAAAAGGGAAATTCAAATAAAACAAATTTTAAGAAAACTAACTGTCGTGGAAAAAAATGTTCTCCTAAGAAAGAAATAGCTGAAACTACTACAGAAGAATTTAAGAAAAATATCGAAGATGATGTTTCAAAAGTGGAATCTGTGGAAAAAGTTAAAAAGGAAGATGAAAATACTGACATCGCTCTACCTGAAGATGATGTTTTGAAGTCAAAGGGCAAACGTTTCCGTACTTCTGTTGTTAAGGGTAGTAAAAAAAAAGAAAATGATGATAGTATTAATGATAAAGATAAGGACTCAAGCACACATTCACCTAAGAAACCAGCCAATCCAAGGCAGTCACGAAAGAAAACCAAAGCAGAAAATAATCTGGTTGAAAAAGAATTGGAGGATAATCAAGGAAGTCCTAACAGAAACCAGAGACCAACACGTAAAACAAAGGAAGCGGCCACTATATATATGGGTATAATAGGCCATCGCTTACAAATGGCTGAAGACGATGACGACGATATATCCTTAAGCAGTTTTGATCGTCCAAATGTTCGTGAAATGGAAAAAATGGAAAATGAGCTAAAACGTAATAGTGCGTCTGTTGGAAAGGGGTCTCCTCCACCGAAACAATCAAAAACAAATGACTTGGTGCAATCAGCTGAAAATGTTGTTAGTGCTGGTACTACTATTGAAATTAAACCAACTGGTGGTCGTAGAGGAAGACCACCAAAAAATTCTAAAACACAACCACCGGCACCAAAAAGAGAAATTGAGGGTATGCTTGTTAAAAAAGGAGTTATTACAAAATTGACTCAATCCGTTGAAAACCTTACTGATGCCAAAGAAAGCAAAGCAGAGCCCATTAAAGTTGGCACAGAAGATGATGAAGACTTTTTACTTAATGAAGAACTGAACGAAACTAAAAGAAAACTAGAAAAAAGTTTCAGCGATTCTGACGATGAACCATTAGCTATTAAAGCTCACGTAAAACTAAGCGAAAAAGATGGAGAAGATTCAAATAAATCAGCGGGAGTTGAAAAATGCCCCTCACCGAATGTTATTTCTAGTATTATTCCTCCAACATCTAGTGGGGCCTTATTGACTGGTCTTTCTATGCTACCTTTAACTAGCAAAGCTCCTGTTAGTACAGCAACTAATCAAGCTCCACCTCCTCCGACGCCACTATCAACAACTAATATAGTTAATACAACTAATACAATAGCAACAACAGCTGCAGTTTCCGGAGTCTCAACAGGTACGATTCCTTCACCAATTGGCTGTAATATACAACAACCAGCCCCAATTACTCCTTCAACACAATCTCCTTTTAAAAATATAGAAAAGAAATCTCCTGTGCCTACTTCAAAAATTTTAAATGTCCCGGCTGCCTATGGAATACCTCCAGCTTCACCCACGTGCAATATATCTGGTGGAATAAATACTAATTTTGGAAAATCAGCAATTTATGTACCACAATCTCCAGCACACTACCATTCTCCACATTCATCACATATAAGGCCGGCAACAAATTTGCCACAATTTTCCGTGCAAACGACAAAGAATTCCACGCTTGTAGCACCCCCTTCAAATACTATCACCTCACATATGACAACTCCTCCATCGCAAATGACTCAGTCACCTATTAAATATCAAACTCCTCCTACTACATATCCACCACCAATTGAAGCTTATCCTTCGCCTAAAATTAATCCCAACTTCTTAACGCCCAAATTTGATCGTAATACGCTCTCTCGTCCTGGTAATAACACTGGAAATAATGCATTTCCTTCACCTTCACCAGTTAAATTTGATATGTCCGGATCCAGCAGCGGTTTACTTAAGAACTCCACTCTTTCGGCTCCAAATATTACAATGAGTCCAAAAACGCTACTATCCAGTAATATGAACTTTATGGGAAATAATCCTACAACTTCAACATCAGCGACAGGTCAAGGACAAGTTAGTAACGATCCACTTAAAGATGAAATTGGTAGTATTCTTGCTGCCAATTTAATGCCAAGTAAAGAAGAATCGGGAAAAATATTTGGCATTGCCAGTGTAAGTCTTGCACAAAGTTCTGGTCCTGATAACACGAAGTGCACTTTAGGAAAGTGTGGTTCAATTCATAAGCCGGTATTGGGGCCTGTTGTTCCAACAGAAAGTTATATTGGTGACCAACTTTCAGGAAAAGAGAGGCGAAAAGCAAAGGTTAATATGACCCATGAACAAATTCACAAATGGCTCATTGAATGTTCTTCAAATCCCGATGAAATTCAGGATGATCTTGACGATGATTTCGATTCAGATCTTAGACCCAATAATTACGGTTCTACACCACCACCTACTCGTGATGATAAAGAAAGTACTTCATTTAGCTCGTCATCTAAAGCCACACGTGATTTAGGTAAAAGTGAAAGTGCTTGGTCTAAGGGACCGTCTCTTAAAGCTACTCCCGTTGTTGCCAGCAGTAGCGCAATAATCAGCAATCGTAAAGACGATATAAAACTTGTGGAACCTGCAAGTCCTAAATTAGAAGAAGAAATGGAAAAGAATTCACCCGAGTTGAACATAATATTTGAAAAGACACCAGTCAATAAATCTCCTGCTCCAGGAAGTATTGATGAAAAACTCACACAATCTGATAAATCCGATATGAGAAATGATAAAAAATCTAAAGAAGATAAAATAGCCAAGAAGTCCTTGTCGAATGAAATAAAACAAAGTAAGTTATTAGAAAAAGAAACTTCCTCAAATGCAAATAAATCCACGACAGTAGGTAAGCAGAATTCGAATGCAAAGTCATTAAGTCAGAAAAAGAGTACATTATCTCCTGATACTACTCCTACTACTACATCATCAACTAATAAGCAAAATCGCAAAAAGTCGGGACTTGAGATTGCCACTGAAGAAAAGTCTTCGAATAATAACCAGAAAGATACAGTCAATTCCGTTGAAGTTGAACCCACGGTTTCAGTGCCAAATTCAATTAACCGAACACCAAAACGCACCCCAGTTTACCAACAAAAGCAAACCCAAAAGCAGCAACAACAACAGCAGCAACAAAATACAGAACTTAATATATCAACAACGACGAGCCATAAACGCTCTTCAACAACTTATGGCACAGCTTTCTCTGTTGATAATGAAAAATCCATATATTCCTTCGACAAGGACGATGCTGATGACCAAGAAAAAGGAAATAAACCCTCTACATATCGACGCCAAAGTAGAAGAGATTCTCATGTTGATAACGGTATTGGTTCAACAGTAGCAGTCACTCCACAGCGTAATCCACCCACAAAACCGAAAAGAAATGCTGCTGCTGTAGCTGAAATTGCAAACAAAGAATTAGCAGGTGGAAATTCACAAACAAGTTCTGTTTCGTTGACGCTAAGTCCGTCAGAAAAAAGCAAATTAGTTAAGGTTAGTCTTGACGGTGATAAAACTACAAAGAATGTAAAGGGCGGTAAAGGTGGTAAGAAAAGTATACAAAATGAATCAAAGGCTCAAACCAATGATGCTGAATCCGAATCTGGAGATGGTCATACATTTTATATACCATTACAAGGTATAGGTGCTGGTGGCGACAGTGACGGTGGCATTCAAGGAGTAGCAGTTAAGTTAGGACGTGAAGGTCCTGATGGCCCAAACCAAAAAGTTATAATGCATGCTACACTTGTGACAAAGGCCCAAATGGGATCAAATACAAAACCACTACCTGATACTATGAACGTCTCAGATATTGTAAAAAACTTAATGTCTGGCGACAAAAAGGGGTCAGGCGCATCAACATCAGCTGCTGCGGCTACAAATTCGTGTTCTAATAGCCTAAAAAATGTACCAATCGGAACAGTACAGCCTCGATTTAAAGGGGACTTGAATCAAGGTCCATCTACTGCTGGAGGAGGTGGTGGTGGAAACCTTCAACGTGTAAATTCAAATTCATCATTGTTTTCTGGTTCTGTAAAATCACGCAATGCTGCTGTAGCCTGTGCTTCCGGATCTACTAAGAAGTTTAAAGATGACATGCCAATAAAAATGTCAAATAATACAGCCTTTCCACGTCATGATGATCCCACACAAATGGTTGAAGCACCCATTTTTCGACCTTCCGAAAAAGAATTTGCCGATCCTATAGAATTTATAGAGCGCATTACTCCTATTGCAGCTAGATTTGGTATTTGTAAAATTGTACCACCAGCTTCCTTTAAGCCGGAATGTCGCATATCGGACGAAATGCGTTTTACTGCTTACAACCAATATGTTCACAAATTATTGCACCGTTGGGGTCCCAGTGCAAAAGAATTAAGTGCAATTAAAAAGTACTTGACAACTCAAAGCATTGTTATGAACCATCCACCATGGATAGGAGGTATGGAAGTGGATTTACCTCGTCTATACCACACTGTGCAAGAGTTAGGTGGTTTAAAAGAGGTAATCGAAAAGAAAAAATGGGCTCGAGTAGCAGAAGAGATGTGTATTCCTAAACTAGCACAAGATCGCGTAACAAAATTGGACGATATTTATTGTAAATATTTGCTTCCATATGATACACTTTCGCCAGCGGAACGTCAGAAATTATTTGATGAAGTTGAAGCAGATTGGGCAAAACGTGAAGCCCGTGCTAGACGCAATGCAGACCGCTTTGTTAATACAGAAAGTGTTTCAAATGAAGAAGATGACGTTACTTCAGAGAATGATGAAGAAGAGTCTGAAGAGGAAGTTGACGGTGTTTCTATGGAGTGTATAGTAAAGGGTCGTAGTATGCCATTAAGTCAATTCTACCGCATTGCGAGAAACACAATGGCTCTGTGGTTTAAAAATACAGAACCTACCGTTAATGAAGTTGAAGCAGAATTTTGGCGTCATGTGGCTGTTCGTGATAGTCATGTTTGTGTACATTCCGGTTCCATAGATTCTTCTGGTTGGGGCTTTGGTTTCCCCAGTCCGGGTCCGAAAGGAAAGGGTTCAAACTATGCTAGACATCCGTGGAATTTAAAAGTTCTTACAAACAATACTGGATCAGTGCTGCGATCTCTTGGCCCTGTGATGGGAGTTACTGTACCAACGCTTCATGTCGGTATGCTTTTCTCCGCTTGTTGTTGGTATCGTGATCCCCATGGTTTGTCGTGGATTGAATATTTACACACCGGTGCCTCTAAATTATGGTACGGCATACCAGATGATCAAAGTGCCAATTTTAGAGCAGCTTTAACTTCACTCATTCCTACGCATTGTCAAAACAAAACCATTTGGTTGCCTTGTGATACAGTTATGGTACCTCCACATATGCTTACTGACCGAGGTGTATCTTTATGTCGTATTGAACAGAAACCTGGAGAGTTCATTGTAGTATTCCCCCGTGCATATACTTCAAGTTTAGCTACAGGTTACGTAGTATCTGAGAGCGTATATTTCGCAACAACATCTTGGTTGGATTTAGCAAAAGATGATTTTAGAGTAAGTTGTTTATTTTACTAAAAACTTGATTTATAATAACAAATAACTATTTATTAAGGATATACACGATAGCTGCGAACCCGCTATGTTTTCTCTGGAACAATTATTATTTGCTTTGGGATATGACCAGCGTGTTACACCAGATACGTTACAACAAATGTTGCCAATGTTACAAGAGGTATATGAAAAAGAAACTGCAGCTAGAGAGCAGCTTAAGGTATGTTTAATATAAATAATTTTAATAACAAATCGCATTAAAAAGAACTTGATACATTTGCAAAAAACAAAATATATCTTTATATCGCTAGTAAAAATATTTTAATACGGTTTCCACTTAACTTCATAAGCATTAATATTAACATACATATAAAATGGGTTAGGTTGGTAGAACGGACAGATTTGATACTCCACCTTCTTTTACCAAGAGCAGCACAACTACAGAAGAGAAGCTCTATCAATTCTTCCTCTTATTCATCCCCACACATCCTACAACAGTCCGTCCATCAAGTCAAATTACAATCGTCCCTTAGAATGTCGACCATCGTTTTCAAACTGGGCTTATTAAGCCCGGAAAGATAAATAAACGATTGCCACACGGCAATCAGATATATTCTTCCAACCTTTCTACTCCTTATCCTGGGATAGGCAGACACCAAGCACAGGGATTGAGAACCTTATCTAGCAAGAGCAGAAGCCCTCTCATTCATCCTAATGATGACCATCTTAACTCAAAATTTGAACTAATTTTTACAAGTTTGTCTTTAAAAAAAAACCCAAACACTGATTGATGGGGAATAATAGCTTTGACGCATAATTGGTCAAACAATTGTTTTAAAATAATAATTTTTTTTCATTTTCAATTGTGCTGATAAAACTCACACTTATTCTTTTATTTAGTCTTCTTTTTGTCTTTATCTTTTCTTAGAAACGATAAAGGAAATTTAATTAAATAAGCGTAAAATGTTTTTTTGATAGACAATGCTTAGTTAATTAATTGCATTAATTTGATTTTAATTTTTTGGAATACTCATTTCACCATTCACCGTATTTTTTGTCACCTTTAGTTCTTTATACATATATTCAATTTTTTAAGTTTTTATTATAGGATTCCTCAAGAAGTATAAAATTTAGGTAAATCAAAGTAATCTAGTATAAGTATACTTTAATATGTAAGTATACTTTTTTTCATAATAGTGCATTTACACCAAACTCATATCAAGTAAATTTAACTTGAAATCACTTTGAAAATCTATAGTGTTTACAACGACATTTTGTGGCAACTAGCAGGATTTCATTTCCATACAAATAACAGCCAATAAAGAAATAAATAAATAAAATTTTTTTTTCTTATTAAAAAAAAAAATAAAAAAATAAATAAATAAAACAATATTTTTTGATTATTCTGTATTCAATAAAAAATAATTCAAAAGTCTTGATTTTATTTTCGTTTTAGTTTTATGAGGCACTTTTCAATTGTCAGTTTCTTAGTTGGGATTTATAATGTAGAAATTGAACGACAGACAGAAATTTGTAGAAATAGTGACGAAAATGTGAAGAATGTAGTACTCGAATGTTTGTACAGGACATTTTTCCTTTTGCATTTCCACTTTTGTAGTTTTTGCTTCTTCTGTTTGTCTTCTAACTTCTACATGGTAAAAGTTTTAGGCAAGAGCAAAAGAGAATTGAAAAATGTCTGCCTTTCAATTTCCACATTGTAAATCCCGACTTACTGTAGTTGTATATTTTTTAGTACAACTTAGAAAAAATACAGATGCCGAATTCACAAAACCCTTGTATTCATTGTATTCGTTGTTTAATTGTACGGCACTACAATAGTTGTACGCTTGTTGTTGGTAATTTGCATATAAACATTTGCTACAACTCGTACACTTTTTTTTCATATGTTTTAAAAAAGTTGTATTGGTTTCTATGTTATTGTAAATGAAAAACATTGACAAAAATATAAAAACCAAAACCTTCTTTTTATTGTCAGCAGCAAATTAAATAAAATAAATAAATATAAAAATGGAAGAAAAATGTATTTTGCTTGTAAAAATCAACTTTTTAATACAGTTTTTATTTTTCTTATTTGGTTTTTGACGTTTAATACACAAAATACTTTCATATACATACAATAGATGTTCACAAGCAAACATTGTATTGGGCAAGAGTTGCATCGGAGTTGTATACTAGATTTCAATGAGATTTTGTCGAAATCTAGTAACGAAGTAGATTTTGTTTTATATGGGAAATCTAGTAAAGAACGACTAGATTTCAATTGAAATCTGGTAATTAGTTGATTTGAGTTTGGTGTAAATGCACTATTAGTAAATAAAAAAAAATTGTCCACAACTGTAAGTGGTAGTAAAAAAATTAAAAAAAAATAGTTCATTATCGCTCCCTAATATTCAGTGAAGCATTCTATGCTGGTACCCATGTCCATCAAGTACAGCTCTATTTATCGCTTCATGCTATCCACAGGTACCCAAGTGCACTAAATTTCCATTGCCACTAAGATCGTTTCATTTAGTGCACTAAATTTTCACTACCACAAAGTTTTATTTGAGTTAATGGTTAATTATTTCCATTTGTCACTAGTGGTGTCTGCAAGACTGGTGGATGCATAATGCTAAGTGGTTTAGATGTAATGGAAAGGGCAATGCATTATAAATTCAATGCAATAAACCCAATTCTGAAAATTAACAACCGGAAATTTATAAGGGTAAAAAAACAGCGGTTGGGAAAGTTTGTATTTTCGAATAGTTACCATTACCGGAGGAAAGACATTTCCTATCGTAAATTTCCCATGGAATTTAGTTACCGTTTTCGAGTGAAAAAAACTATTAACGATAAGGGAAATTAAATGTAATTTCTTAGGGATATCATTTTCCATTGAATGATTAACAAAAGAAACAAATTTCATGATTGCAACAATGTGAAATCCGAAAATATTTCGAATGAAAGGTTATTCACGATATTTTTTATTTTAATGTTTTTTATTATATTTTATTGTGTACACGTGAGTATATCTCAATATATTTCCTTAAAATAGAGCTTAAGTTCTAATGTGTTACATAAATAAAAAAAAACATGTTTTTAGAAAATATAATACTTGTTATTCAACTTATCAAACTTTCAGGCTGCTGGTGTAACTTCAACTGAAAAGGTTACTAATGAAAAAAGCGGTAAAAGCAAAAAACAGCAACAAGCTCCACATAAATCCATTGAAAGCGAGTGTGATCTTTGCCGTGCAAATCTTTACATTTCAATGGTGCGCACCGATGAAGGCAACGTCTATTGCCTTCAACATGCCTTAAAAAATCTCAACAATGGCAACATACAGGCCAAGCAATGTAAACTTATTTACGCTTATAATATCGATGACATTGAGAACCTCGTAAAAAATCTGAAAGATAGAATTCAACAAAAACGTACAGTATCTGGTAAGAAACAGAAATAGTTGTACAATTCTAAACTTTCTTCGAAAAAGAGAAAGAAAACCTAATATTGATAGTAAACATTTTATTTATTCGGTTAAATTCAATGCTGATATAAGTTTAACTTTACAATAAAATAATATAAAAGTAACTGAATTTATATATATGTTTTCTTGTAAATAATGTATTACAATGATATTTAATAAATATTCCATAATACATATACATATATATTTATGAAAGTGCAGTTTTAATATAATGGCAATTTTGAAATTTCCTTTTTTATACCACAATAAAAATTGTATTTTATTTCATTTGCTTTTTAATAACTAAATAAGAAAGAAATTAAAATACGTATAAAAATCTATATTCAGTAGATAAGCTTCTTATATTAACAAAAAATTTAAATACTGTTAGAGAACAAAAGATTTATCAAATTTAATGTTTAAAATTTTTTTTATTAAATAGTATCAAACCAAAATAAGAAGCCCAGCCTATACTGATCTGTTAGATACGAGTATATACTAGCATTAGATTTGTATTAATCCTTTATTGAAAAAATTAAAGTATAAAACATATAAAAAAATATAATATAAATTAGTTTTATAAATATTACAAAAAACAATTTTGTATTGACCTCAATTTCTTATAAATATATATATATATATATATATATATATATATATATATATATATATATATATATATATATATATATATATATTACTTTTTATTATGAATTTCTTTATTATTATTTTCTTAATAATAAAAGTAGTTTTTAAAACTACGAAGTATTTTGTGTATTTTTTAGTAAAACTATTTTTGAATTGTCAATAATTGTATCTTTATTTGAGTGGATATTTACTTACATTTATTTATATTTTCTTAAATGTTTTGAATTAATATATTTTTTTTTGTTAATTTTTTTCATACCTTTACATATATATATATTGATGTATTATTATAGATTGTAGATATTAACAAATGTGCAACAATAAAA
The DNA here is from genome assembly GCA_963576795.1 of Metopia argyrocephala. Lineage (NCBI taxonomy): Eukaryota > Metazoa > Arthropoda > Insecta > Diptera > Sarcophagidae > Metopia > Metopia argyrocephala. Next base: position 67,040,373 of record OY756210.1, read on the forward strand.
ATCAAATTAAAAATTTAAATACACACACATGACTTACTTTAAAATATTACAAGTGTTTTGCCTATAAAAATGCAGTAAATTTTTGTTCTCAATAATCCATAGCTTTTTTTACGATGCGTGTTGAGCCACTCCTGAGCACACAACTTCCAAATCTCTTTGCCAGGGAGGCATGCGGACGATATTTTGACATAAAACGGATTATGCACTATCTTCTCTAAAAATATTATGCTGAAAGACGATGTGATCCCTACTTATCTGTACTAATGGCTCGAAAACGTAGACTGGATCGGGTTTTAACTCTGTTGAATTTGATGTTCTAACGGTTTAGCGCGTAATTTGATTCAAAAAAAAAGTGTACGAATTTGGTAATTTTCTTACAATGTAATGTAATTTTCGTATTGTATGTTTATTCAAAACTCCAAAATTCGAAAGGTCGAATTGAATCTTACGTCAGATTATCTATGAATAGCCTGAGAATAATAACCGGTAATTTAATAGAATGGGAATCGGATCAAGTCATGCACATTCTGTGACGGGAAAGCTGAATCACCAGATCTCATACTTGGTAATTGTGCGGAAAAGACATCTAGGTTCCTATTAAGTAAGAATTTAAAATTGCTAGGACAGGTCAGCATTCTAAAGCTTGTTAAAGTCAATGGTTTTTACAGTATACTCCTGTCAGAGGGTGGCACTATGGATAGACAATGGCTGACAGGCAATTTCGTAGATTTTATATATAAAAATGTTTCCGCTTATTTCACAGTGACCAGGTACCCAAAACAACTGAAACCTATTTTCAAACGATAATCTTTGAAACGTGTCGTAACAACAATGTACTTTTAAATTTCTCACGGGCCGTTATAACAAGGTCATCAGCACAAGCTGATAATCCTGCCCCTATGCATGGTGCCGATGCAAGATATAATTGGCCTTTCCACCCCTTTCCGCTCCAAAGAACCAGTAATTAAGTCGAAGCCTGTATTGTCAAAAAATGTCTAAATGAGCTTTTAGATACTAGGCCTGTGCTAAATGAAAGCCTAAGTTAACCCTTAGTAGAGGTCCCCTAATACTCATACACAAACCGAAGGCATTTCTTACTTTAGCCATTATCAATTAGTCTAAGAGAAGAAACGCATCCATCCACAATGGAAACACAATAAGGAGGGTACGCGAGGTTCTCCAAGACCCACATCGACCACTTTTCCGATGGTCGCCAATTGGAGGCAGTAAGTCTTCTTGTGCAGTTGTCCATAAGGATCGTCCACTGACTATCTTATGGGTTCACACCTGGTTAGTACAATCCATCAATCAAAAAGTTAAGAGAATAGTACACGTGGGAATGGCACCTCACAAGCAAACTAGGTATTGATTTTTGTATATGTATCTTGATATCGGTAATATTAAGTCTTTATTGATATATTGTCTGGCAATGCGAGTTCGAATCCCAGTAAGTGATCATTTTTTAAATTAATGGGTCTATTATACTGGTTTACAGCCAAAAAATACCAAGAACGCCACATGCCTAGATAAGTTAATTGGGACTTCCTGAGCACGAAAAACGCTGTTATTTTTTTTCCTAAGTACCGATTTTTAGATAACGGTACTTTTGTGTTTTTTGGTGTATGGCCCCACTCAAAATCTTGTGGAGTCCAACCGAGATAAGTGGCATATCGATGGAAAGGTAATTCAATGCCTTTTCCGTCGATATGCTGGAAAATTCTATCTGATAACAAATCGCTGAGATATGGCACCTCAAAGTTCAAAATTTGCCTATTTTTTACGTCTCTGCAGAAGGTTGCTTAGGGATTGAAACCAGTTGTAAGACAACTTATGTTTTTGTAAAAATTTCTAGTATTATATTTACTCCTGCACAGCTCGATTTCCTCACGATCACGCCTTTCTTGCTCCCTTTTATTTTCTTCTAAATAGGCGCCTATCTTCCCACCTCTTCTCTGTACACCTCCACCGTTGCTCATGTAGTGGTGCACAGCAACGTTCTTCTGTAGGCACCGTTCTTTGATGCAGTTGCCTCACGACACTCTTCATCACACCATTGGTTTCTGCGGGGAGGACGCTCAAAACCAAGAACTGATTCAGCAGTGTGCATAGTGAGTCAGACATGTGAGACTACTGTCAACCTATACTTTCGAGAGAAGATGGGAAGCCCTGGAGCTTATTAGAAAGACGATCCGAAAATTACCTAGCTGTCTCTTGTTTTTGCAGCTTTCTGATGTCCAGCTTTCCCCGAGCACTAGAACGCGCCATATTCAATACGCATATGCGTAACCGCATATTGGCTGCGAAATGATGTTGGTTTAGTCGATGTTTGGACCCCTAAATGTTCGCACGTCTTGAATACTGGAAACATGCCTTCCATCAATCATAATGTGATCGATCTGATTGTTGGTAGATTTATCAGTAGAGAGCCAGGTGGCCTTATGGATATCGAGATGCTGGCACCTGGTGCTACAAACTATCATGTTTCACGCCGCGTCGAAATCGATCAGTCTCAAGCCGTTTGGCGAGGTGGAATTATGGAGACTGAACTGTCCGACAGTGGGGCCAAAGATACCTTCACGTTCAACTTTCGCATTGAAATCGCCGAGGACAATTTTGGCGTCATTTGCCGGACACCTACCATATACATCCTCGAGCTTTGCGTAGAAATCATCTTTGGCCGCATCATCATTCTCTTCCGTCGGGGCGAGCACACAAATAAGGCTGATATTATAAAACTTTGCCTTCATCCGGATCGTAGTTATCCTTTCATTCACGGGGGTGAACTCTGAGACAAGATGGCGAAGTCTCTTGCTAACTACGAGTCCGCTACCAAATTCGCGTCTGTTATCATGGCAGCTGTAGTAGATGTCACATGTTGCTTGCCTTATACAACCCATCGCATTTCCTGGATGGCGGTGATGTCAGCCTACATTTCTTGAGAGCATCCGCCAATTGGATAGAGGCACCTTTTCTATAAAGGGTTCTCACGTTCCAGGTGCATATCCTTAAATCATAGTCCTTAAAACGTTTGCCAAATTCGTCAACATAGAAGGGGGTCCGTTTAGAGGCTATTGTGTCGGTTTTCATTGAATTTTTGTTTTTACGTGGTGGGTTTCAAGCCCTACGCACAACCCAAATTTGAAGTTCAGGGGATTGGACAATCGCCGCATACATTAGTTAACAAGCTAGCGGGTGCTAGAATGTTATCCAGGAGGGCCACGAGGAGGCTGTATGTCGGCTTGAATACAACGGGAACAAGGATCGTTCTGGAGGCCGCCAGGTTGACCCCAATCAGAGACTTTACCTTGTCCGACGTATCACATCCATCCCATTTCAACAATTCTAAATGCACTTGGTCCACCGAAAAGAGCAGGTGACGGTTGGCAAAAGGTAAGATGAGTAGTGCTAAAAGGATTGTTGAATAAAAAAAATTTTTTAAAGGTTTGGCGAGATTTAAGATTTAAGGTGAAAAAAAATTTGTCACAAACAAGGCAGAGTGCACTTCGAGTGGAGGCGGAATTTATAAGCAAACAATACTTAGCCCACTGGAAGAAACTGTGGCAAATTTACTTCAATTTCATAAACAACTAAACCCTGAAGGAGCTATTCACGGAGTGCAATTTATTGGAAATGAGAGTTTAGAAATAGAAGCTCTTGAAAGTATTGATTTCGTTATTGAAAATGAAAGTCAAATATTGGAACCCTCAACCTCTCCACCGAGCGTTGAAAATTGCACTCCTTTAAAAGGAAAGGAAAAATCTATGTTGAAGAAATTGGGATCATCCAACAACCATTACGAATTGCTCCAAAAGCACAGCGTTGAACATGCGCATATATTAAAGGAAATTAATAATTCAATATCATCAATGAAAAGAACCCTTAAAGACTTAAGTAGGCACCAAAAAGATGTGTTAGAAATTGAAAACAAGAAATATCAATTAATGTTGGAAGAAAATGAGAGACAAGAAGAGGAGCATGATGCAGAAATTAAAATTGTATGCGCTATAGTTATAGCGCATTCTTTCCACTATATTTCGTGCTTTTGCATGTTATAAATGGCTTCTACACTACCCGCAGCTGCGGACCGACATGGAGTCATTAAAAACGGCTAGAGTGGATAGCCTGCATCACCTAAATTGGGAAGTTGAATAATTGTTACTTAATATTACTTTGTAAGTTGAATTCTTACCTAATAACCACGAATTACGATCACCAGCATTATATTTTTCTTCTAATATACATACGTTTGGCATGACTGACATTCCATATTAAAGAGTCATGAGAAGAACCTGCATACCGGGCATCTAAAAATCGTATTCGCATTTTGTGATCACAAATCTACACAGAAAAAATTATTTTTTTGATTCAGACACGAAATTCACTGAGTTAATAAATTTTTTGTTTAATTTCGGTCCTACAAAGAAATTTGTGAATTCGAACAACAAATTTGTAATTTTTTGTTTGAAAAAAAATTGCGATATTTTCAATAAAAATGTTGCAATATTCAATAAACATTTTTATTGGAGTCACAAAAAAGAATCAAACAAAAAATGTAATAGAAGTAGATAAAAGTTTTATTGAATATTACGGTTCTAAGCAAACAAAAATTTTCTCAAACCAATTAATATATTTTTTGAAAAAAAAATTTGTTTTTAGAGAAAAAAGTTGCCAATTAAAAAAATAAAATGTTTAAAAATGAATGCAAAATTGAACAAATAATTATTCGAGACAACAAAATAATGTTCAGAAATTTGACAGAAAACTCAAATAATTTTTTTACAAATTAAAATTTTTTGTTGTAAATTATTTTTATATTTTATTATTATTAATATATATTATTATTATATTATTTATTTTAATGTAATATGAAATGTATAAGCATGTCTCTATGACCATTTCGTCTCTGCTTAAGAGACTCGTCAGGAGACTTTTTCCCAAAGGTGTTATTCAAAACTATAAATACTTATGTTAAAATAGTTATAGACTAAATGCGAATCATATCCCATTTAGTATATAAAAACCAAACAACATTAATACTTTTAAAATACATTCAAACAAAATTATTAATAGAATCAAACAAAACTTTATTTGAAAACGAAATAAAAATTGAACAAGCGTTTGTTTGAAAATATTCCAGCAATAATTTTTTCTGTGTAAGTTAAGATATACATAAATATATAAATATAAAGAATAAGCAAAATATTTTTATAAACTCACATGCATTGCATTTAAGCTGAAATACCCCTTACGATTTAAGTAGAGATGCTGGGTTTTTTTATTTGGGGTCAATATTTTTATGTGGGTGCCATCTATACATACGGTGACCATATTTTTTAAACCAAAATACAGAACAAGGAAATATTTGACCAATAACAACTATAAAATGCAAACAAGCAACCTACATAGGCATGTATTTATTATTTAAATGCAAAATTAACAAAAATAAAAAAAAAACAAAATAAATTAAATTGAATTAACCCTGCTGTTAGGTTTGGACCATTTTTGTCAATTTTTGTTTTGTTTTTGCCTTGACTAAGAAATGATGCAACATACCAATATAAAACGTTTGCTATTGGGGTATTTTTATATTTTATTACTCCTGGAAAACTTTCAACCAAAAATAATAAAATGGAAGTTAGAAAAATAAAAAATTACGAATCTTGGGTTTAAGACCATTTTGGTCCGTTATTGTTTTTTTTTATTAAATCTTCTCACTATATGATGAGCAAATAATCTTCCGTTGCAATTTACATATAAATTTGTTGCATATGGTGCATTTGCTGTCACACTTAATCCTCTTGGACCCAGCATACACAATTGGGGATTGGTCCTGGTTGGTCTTTTTCGAAAAATAATAATTATTTTATATGTAAATAGCCAAAATACACAAACGTATCAGGTCCTTTTTCAAAAATTCATGATTGTGACAAAATTTTAAAAATTAAATTTTAAACATCTGTAAAAAGAAAAACTTTAGGCCCCAATTATGGTTCACAACAGTTGTAAATTTGATGTTGTATTTCTAAAATTGAGATTATGATTTACAACACCTATGTGTTGTACCATATACTTACTTTGAATATTGTTTACAACATTTGTTTTTATATGTTGTAGCCAATACAGCACAACATTTAGTTGTTGTGAACGATAATCGGGGCCTTAAATCTTTACTTTCGTGAAAATGAGAGTATGTTTTTGTGATGGGTCTGAAAGGGTTAATTTTGCAACAGCTGCAGATTTCACGGTTTCTAGTTGTTGTAATTTTGGTAAACCGCTTGTAGATACTGTACAATCAGAAGCTAATGTTCTTATTTCGGTAAAAAGTTCAGCTGAAAATTTATTTGTAGGGAGCTTAGATATTTCTGTCATTTAGTCTTGAGTTAAAGATAAAGCTAACTGCCGCAAAAATTCTGCCCTCTCACGATTTTTGTCCACTGGCGCCCAGGAACCATCAATTTCAGAAAACAATGGGTGGTATTCTTGATTCCGTTCCGTGGCTGCGGAAAGCCATATTTTGCGCGGAAACAAACTTTGCTATTATTCATTCCGTTGTTGCCATATTGTTCCGTTGCTGCGGTATCATATCGTTACTGCGGTATTGCCTTATTATTGATTCCGCAGTATAGATAATTTTCTTCATTTTGCTTACGCACAAATTTTTTAACGGAAAGAGATTAAAGAAAAATAAATAGGGTACAAATTAAAATTTTTGTGCTTTAAATTTTAATTTATAATGGACTATAGTCATAGTCAAACAAAAAAGTCGGTTTTACTTAAAAACAGTTTTAAGTTAGTAAAATGTTTTTATTTTGTTTGTAACTATAGTCAAAATAAAAGTATATTTTAAATCAAACAGGCTTTTAATGGGTGCCAACTCAAATGTAGAAATCGTTTTCATACATTTTAGTGGTGTTTTTTTCGATACCTATAGCCGCTTAGATAAACTGCTTTGAAAAAACGACATAAGTGCTTAAGAAATTAAATTGGGCATTACTTACAATTTCTATAAAACAAATACGTAATTATTTTTTTTAAAAACAATTCAAACAATATAAAAATAATTACTTTCCTTCGCCTCAGCCAATTTACAACGTTTATTCTTTTATTAAATTATGAAAAGTCATAAAATTTTAAAAAGATAACGTCAAGATAAAAAAAATCTAACTTGGTAGCGTTTTTATATGTGCTTAATTTTCAAACAGTTTTAAAATTTACCGCTTATATAAGCGGATATAAACAAAAATTTGTATGGAATATTTATATTCGGTTCGAAAAAAACACCACTTTTGTTATAAAATACAAAAAAAATTAAAACGGAAACTCAAAAAAACAAAAAAATTTTTTTTTAATTGTTGAATTTTTAAATAAAAAAGAAAAAAATGAAAACGGTAAGATATATTTAATTCGTATATGGAAAGCACTTTTATGAATTCATGCTTTTTTCTAGTGATATCGATGTTCATGTACAAATCTATTCATTTATTATTTAATACATATTATACTGTTTTGTTAATTAATTCATTTATACTCTAAGATTTTTTTCGTTATTGAGTTATGCGTTTTATGTTTTGCTGTCTTAGTATTAGTAACAGCAGCTTTTATGAATCAATTTTTGTTTGAACTTTTATTCACACATAATACGAGTACATATACATACATATATAAAAATATAACTAAAGGCACCCTTACACGATATGTTTTTTACACGTGTTTTTTAAATTTAAAATACATAAGTTTTTTGTTGTGTTTGTCAAAATTAGTCAATTTACATAAGGTTTATAATTTTTACTCACAAACGTATATGTACAATTACATATGTAAATAAATAATAAATTTTTAGGCACACAATTTATAAAAAAAAAACTATTTTACAAAGAATTCATTGCCGGCTAATGTTTGTACAGGCATAGAAATTTAATATCATATGTGTGCACATACGAAATTAGAGCATGCTCTAATTGAAATTTTGTCATAAGACTTTCCTTGTGTTTTTTACACAAGCAATGTTTTAAAAGTCACACACGACATGTAACTGTTTACTCATGTAAAAGTTGACAGTAACAGTGTAAAAAACATGTCGTGTAAGGGTGCCTTAATTAAAAAAGCAAATTTTTGTTAATTCTTAGAAATATGTGTGTATGAAAATTTTTCTAAATGCATATCCAGCCAACTACCTTGGCTGCACTCTTTATACGCACATGCGTGCAATCGATGGCTCCTATTACGTTTGGAAGTCACGCCAATTGGTGAAATTTTCTTTTTTCATCAACGGGTTCAGCACTATTTGGAACCGTTATGAAATCCGAAAGCAATAGTGCAATTTTTTATAAATATTTTTTATGATTCTACCGACAGTTACCAGAGACATATTTTTTGTTTTTATTTGAGACCAATACTCAGGGGTAAACCTCTACTAAATGCTGTGCATTGTATTGGAGTTTTTGGAAAGGACAGTACATATATTATTATTAATTATATTATTATTAAGCGCCTTAGGAATAAGACAAATTGCTGTGAATTGATCATACAAAGGCCAGTGTTATACCTTCACCCTTGAATGATCAAACGCAATTGCCTCATCGTTGCATGTTGATTGTGTGGTGAGTGCCTTCCCTAAGTAGGTTTTATTAGGTTTAGCTGTTATCTGCTACTTTTCAATAGGTGGGATCTCTGGAGATCAGCTAAAAAACTACTTTAAAGTACAATGCCTGCGAGCTTATTAAATGCAGACTCTTATATTTTTTCGTTGGTGTTTTTTATAGCGTTTTAAAGTTAAATCTAAAAAAATTTTGACATCATCAAATAAGCCGATAGCCGTTTTACTTACTATTATCACTTTGATGGGCATTTTTTCTCAAAAACTGCAATGTTGTTAAAACTTGGAGGCTTTTATGGGAATGGGTAAGCTATTTGTACGTTGTTTGTCATCCACTAAACTTAGTAAGAAACGTGTTGTTTCCTTATTAAATCTATACCTGGCAAAAAATTCGCCATCATCTAGCTAAAAAGGCACAAACCTTTTCCTATATATTTTGTGCTTTCTTTCATCTCACAAATTCTCCAAAGTAGCAAAGTACCTTATATCTCCATCAGTTGAGCACATTTTTTCACTTTATACACACTTACCACAAAATTATTTAATTTTTTGAAAATTCTTAATTTTAGTTTTTGAATTTTAAGTTGGATGTTAAATAATTTAATAACAACGTCAGCATGTTTTAACTTTAAAATATACTTTTCCATTTAAAGTATGTTTTAATTTGTCTATGGTTAACAAAAAGGGTACTTTAAAAAAAAGTCGACTTTATAACCCCTAAAGTATGCTTTTTTATTGACTATGGCCCATAATCATAGTCAAACACTAAAGTCGGTTCTTTTTAAAAACAACTTTAAATTAAAGAACTGCTTTAAATGAGTTGGCAACTATAGTCAAAATTTAAGCATATTTTAACTTACACCAACTTTAAGTGGGTGCCACATCAAAAACAAGAAATGTTTTCATACAATCTGCAATAAAATATAAGCAGATGGCATCTCTAAACAAACAGAAAAAAAGGCCGCAAAAATTTGTTTACTTTTTGTTTTTTATTATTTACATATATTGTAAAATTAAATAAAACAATAACTAAAATTAAAAAAGAATATTTGCGGCAATGTATAAATACATATGAATTTATGAAATAAAAAAACATAAAATACTTCTAAATATTACTTTTTTTGTTTTTTTTTAGTTTTTGTTTTATGCGGCAATCAGCTGTGTGATTTAGAGTGATGCTAAATTGGTTAAAAAGAACTTCAGCTTGTTTTAATTTTAAAACATGCTTTTGAGTTAAAAGTATACTTTTACTTGTCTATAGTTAACAAAATTGTTACTTTTAACAAAAATAAACTTTTTATTTCTTAAAGTGTACTTTATTGTTGACTATGATTATGGGCCTATGACTATAGCCCAATGTATTTACATTTATTTTTAATGAAATAAAAAGTAAAATTTAATAATTGTTATTTTAATTTATTTAATTCGCTTATTTGAACATGAAAATGAAAAATGTAAGGGAAAATATTAAATTTTTCAAAAAAAAATTATTTGAAGTTTAATTTATTGTGTTATGTATAAATAATCGAAATAAGGACTTTTTATTGGAAATAAAATAAGAAAAATATACAAACAGCAGTTGGATAAAATGGTAAATACGTATAATGAAATCTAAGAAAGATATTTCATGCGGTTTAAGCCAACGAGCGCGAATAAAAGATGCCGGTATTTGGAAAAAATACTCTTCATTGATCTTTGATTTCTTTTGTATTCTACTGTAGGTATTGACTGATTATAAAATCAGAGTGCGAAAAGAAGCTGTCAAAGAATATACAGCTTTTGACTGGAACAGGCTGTGATCCATGTAAAAAAATTCCTTTTACAAAAATTTAGGAAGAAGTAAGCGCTTTCCTGAAGATTAATACCGCGGTTCAAGAAGAGCATGCCGACTGAAAATATTGCAAGTGAAGAAATTAAAACAGCGGAAGAAATTTTTATATTTTATACATATCGTCGATGGAATTAAAGAACGCTGTAACTTACAATACCTTAAATGTTCACCAGAGCCAAAAAACCTGTATGAAAGTAGAACCACAGTGCATACACTGTGGTAGAACAAATACACTGGTATTTTTTATTTCACAGACGCCGAATTTATTTTCATCGTAGAAATCTGGGACCGGGACCAATCTAGGCGTATTTTTTTCTGATAAAAATGATGCAAAAAACGTATTTTCGATTTTTCGTCAGTTACAGCGTTCTTTAATTCTTTCGACGTTATATACATATATTTTGATTTCACAAATTACAAAAATCTTTTATATTTTTCGACTAAATAAAAAAAAATATCACACCAAAATATTTATGTATTATTGCCATACTGTTTGTATTTTAACAACAAATCAACTCTAAACTCATTAAAACAGGAATGTTATATTAAAGTCGCGGAAAGCTCATACCGCAGGAATGAATAATTGCAATTTGCTTATCGATCGATATTTGTTTCCGTTCAGCTTTCCTTTCCGTGCGGAATCAAGAATAGCACCCAATATGTCAATCATATTGGAAAACACAATATTTGGCCATCGATTTGTTTTTCGTTTTACACTGTAGTATCCAATCATTTGATCAACGGTATCAACACCTCTTGAAAAGTTTTCCATCTCATATCAATGCAGTCTAATCGTCGATTTTCCATTGTTTTAGCAAAGCCAACACATCAAACACTGAAGTTAACTACTGCAAATGATATGTAAATTTAGAAAGGGGAATCCCAGAAATAAAGGTAACATATTAAAACACTTCAAAGTCAAACTGGGTGCAGCACATACAGCTGCGTGCAACTAATTAAGGACACGAAGCTTACATGTGAGCTTGAAGCAAAAAAATAAAAATAGTTGTATATATTGTCAAAATTTTTCCGAGTTTAGTTATTTAAACTCTTAGTCGTAGAAAATAACTGTTTATTGTGTCAATTAAATTATTTTTTATAAAGCAGTGAGCCATATTTTAAAGAATATTGAATTCAATCGTGCATATAATTAAGGACACATCTTGTATTTATTAAAAAAAATCAATATTTTGTTGCAAAACCATTGTTTTCGATAACAGCTTGACACCTGTGAGGCATCGAGCTAATTCAGCAAAGTGATTTGTGAGAGTGTAAAAATTTTAGATAAAGAGAAAATAAGCAAGAAAAGATATATTATTGAGAGCTTACGAATACAACAGAAAAAAGAAAAGACCATGAATTTAAAAGAAGATACAAATAATATAAGCTCAAGTTACACAGTTGTGTTGTCACGAACAGCAAAGTGATTTAAAAAAGTATCTGATATGTATATTAAAACAGTGAGAACCATACATTGAAATGTTTTTTGTAAAATATCCTTTTTTAATATGTTAATGAAAATATAATAATTATTGTAAGTGTTATATATATTTTTTTTATATATTATTAATATTAAAAGATAATTTATTATATATATTTCTATTTTTCTAAATAAAATAATAGACACCACCCTTGAAAAAGTCAACAAATAATTGACGAAACGTCGGGGAAAAGTAAAATAAAAATGTTGTTTTTATTTACATAAGAAAATTGTTTGATCAGATTAGCTTATCTATACACAGAAGAACTTATAAAGAAATATTGATCAGTTTAAAGGAAAAGAAAATAAATTAAATTTATTATACTTAATTGCTTTAATTTTAGTAAATGGAACGTTCTGAAAATTTAGTTAATGCGCAATAACTGAATAAATTTTGAAATCTGTAGGTAACATTTCAATAATATTCAATTTAAACTTTTTGGAGTGGTAATTTTTGAATTTTATTATTAAATCTAAAGGACTGTGAATTTCTTTTAACTTTAGAAATCGATCTATTTCATTGTGGACAGAGTCAATTTCTTGAATTTGAGAATGTTCCGGCTCTGAAAATTTTTGAGTAATTGTTTTTAGATTATTATTTTTATATAAAATGCCAAAAAAAAATATTTTATTTTTTGGCACACAAGAGTCGCTCCAAAGAATGATATTCTCAATATGATTAAAATCCTTCAATATATTTTCCAAAATTTTTATTATAGAACTATCGATATTACCAGAGCGACCATTCTGTGCTTCGTTCCAAATGGCGCAGTAAGTAACATCTTTTTCGTTTGGATTCTGAGTACATACTCGTACTGTTGCTGTTATATTAAACACTGAAAGCTTTCTTTTATAATAAAAGATGGATGAAATTCCTTTAGGCAGATTAAAAGTGCTTTGTTAATCGTAATTTATTTATTTAGTACTGTAGTAATAAATACTAAGTGTAAGAATTTTGCTTACTTAAGTATGTCTCATATACGTCAAGATAATATCAGACAAAAAACAATCCAAAATTTCTATCGGTGTTATTTGGACGTATGTGCCAAAAATAAAGAAAATGTTCCCAAAAAGTGGCTTATACGGCAAACTGTTATTCTTTGTTTGGAGTTAAAAATGTTTAAAACTTAAACAATTTTCTCCATGACTTAAGAATTTTTTGTACTATTCGATAAAGAATTATTAGCACTACATCTGATAAAAATTTTGAGTCACCTTTTTCGACTAAATTTTTTTCTATAAACTGATAAAACTTTAAATTCAATTTCCCAAAAAAATATTTTTTGGAGTTACGTCAAGATAACTTCGGGACGACGATATGTATATAAGTATAGGCTGGCAAAAGAAAAAAATATTTTAGGATTTTGGGAGCAACATAAAATGGAAACACCATTATTATTATATCAGGTGGCCCAGATCATCTTCGCAGTACCTGCAACGCAAGTAAGCGTAGAAAGGGCTTTTTCAGCTTTGAAATTTATTTTATCACCACAAAGATCAAATTTAAAAGAAGAAAATTTAAAAAATATTTTAATTATTAAATTAAATGAAAATTTTTTGAAAAATAAATAAATGATATTGTACTTTTTTTTCTAAATTTTGAACCCGAACCTGAACCCTGGACCGAACCTGAACCCAAACTTTTTATTTTGATTAACCCGAACCCAATTTTTTTAGGGTTTCAGTCCCTGCTTTAAAGCTTTTAAAATTGTTACGTTTGAACATATGTATGTACATGCATATCGCAATTGATCAACAATAAGGGAATTAATTTTAAATTCTACTTTTTGCAAAAAGCAACTAATATCATCGATGTTGTTTGAGTGCGGAAAACAAAGAAAAAGTTCATAAAATAAACACAAATTTTATGGGGTTCAGTTTGGGTGTTAATTTAATATATTATTTATTTTACCAACCTTTTTGTATGAAATGTTGTTGACTAATAATAAATATATTGATATTACATTTAAGTTAAGGTACTAAATAACAAGAATAATGTTAACGAGTACGCAGAGATTTCCATTCTCTCTCCATACACTTTATAATATTATCACAGAGGCACTACTTCTTTTCGAGTATAAACATTCCGGCCCCCTTGCCTTATAGAAACAAAAGTATCAATTTAATTGTCCATATCTATCCAAATAGTTCATTGTATTCTATAATACATTTAATAATAAATTCTGTTCTAATACAGTTGTTTTCGGTTAATTGAGTTTCCCGTTTAATTGTATTAAAAATCATGAAACGAAATAATTCCGTATAACCTCCTATGCAAAAATACCCGTTTAATTGAGTTCCGCTTAATTGTGCCTCCTGTTTAATTGATTCATAAAATGAGACCGCATTGCGAAAAACAGAAACAAATGTTTCAGTTAATTGATTTGCACCAAAAAAATTTTTGTCAAGTTTCTGTTCACCATGTAAAAGGAACGATATAGAAAAACGAATCATCGAAAGCCTCAACAAATCTAAAATTCAAATGTTGATGACTGATTTTTTTAATCATACTTTTACTTATGTATGTATAAGGTTTTTTATAACATTTAATGTACACTCGCATGCACATATGTATGTAATGTAATTATTTTAAATTTTGATCTCTTTTTATATAGAATTTTGTAATTTTTTTTCTTTTCAAATATTGTACGATGAACGTACCTGATTTTTGTTTTGTTTTAATGAACTAACACTATTTTTTAACTTAATAAATAAAAGAATTAATTTCATTTTCTCTATACACGTGGATGTTTCGCTTTATTGCTTATTTCTGGCTTAATTAAGCGATTTTCGTTTTAATTGCGGCGGCGAATCAATTAACCGAGTATCGCTTAATTGAGTTTCCCGTTTAATTGCACCAAAAATCGTGCATTTTTAGAGACTCAATTAAGCGGAAATAACTGTAATACATACATATAATCTGTCTATACTTTAACAAAATAATAATAATTAACACATAATGAATATTCATTGTTCATATTTCCATTAAATACGAGTGTACATAGATAAAATATAAAGTTGATATAAAATTCAGATATGATATTTAAAATCGATTTTTTTTTTCTGATTTTAATTTTACACCAACTGCTGCCACTGCTGTTGGTTTCTATTGGAAAAATTAGCTTCCTTATTGGTTTTTTATTTAAGTATAAGTTTTTTATTTGCGTCCAGCTTGTAGTAAGTACAAAGAGAAACTGAACAAAAGAAAAGTTATGATAACGAAGCTTACATTGCTAAACGGTTCCCCCCCACCTCCAAGAAATCCATCTTCACGAAACCGCTCCCTGGCATTTCCAGCCTATTCCACCAAGAAAACGAATGATCAGGAGTACAGCGCCATCTTCTGGGAAAATAACAGCTAACCTACATAAAAAAAAGATGCTCACCACTCACATTCAACATCCAGATGGGGCAATTGCTGATGATCATTCAAAGGTGAAGGTATAACACTGGCCTTTGAGTGATCAAATTGACAGCAATTTGTCCCATTGACATAAGGCGCTTAACATGACTTCTTCACATCTATGCATCTATATATATATATATTCAACATTCCAATACAATGCACTGCATTTAGTAGGGGTTTACTCCTGAGTATTGGTCTTATATAAAAAAAAAAAAAAAAAAAAACGGTGTTGCCATATTCGCAAATATTTCCAACACTCCTTCTCAATGTGAGCGACGTTTTACATTTTAAATTATTTAATTTCAATAAAATTTCATTAATTTCATAAATTTTTCATGTTTTATTCTTGCTAAGTTCTTCGTCATGATGTCGGCAATCATATTCTGTGAGGGGCAATACTTCAGTTTGATATCGCCATTCTTTACAACCTCTCGAACATGATGAAAACGAATGTCTATATGTTTTGTCCTTTTGTGGTAAATAGGATTCGAGGCTAACTTTTCCGCACCTTGGTTGTCAACATTAAGGATTATCGCCTCATCTGTGGCATAGCCAATTTCATTCAATAGCCGCTTCAAAAATATGGCTTCCTTTGCTGACTCTGACATGGCCACATATTCGCCCTCAGTACTGCTGAGAGCTACACAAGTCTGCTTTCTAGATTGCCAAGATATGGGACAGGTACCAACAAAAAATACGAAACCAGTATACGATTTGCGGTCTATAGCGTCACCACCCCAATCTGAGTCTACAAAGCCTTCAAGAGACGTTGGCCCTGGCTTATAGGAAATCTTAACATCAACTGTACCACGAAGATAACGCATAATTCGTTTTAAGGCCTGCATGTGTTCGATGTATGGATTGTTATTCCGTTGTGCCAGTTTGGAGATAGAATGGAGGATGTCTGGTCTTGTAGTTATAGCTAAATACATCAAAGCTCCTACTATGGACTGGTAATCATGCTGTGCGACTTTTTTACAACTGTCTTTGTTACAATTTACCTGCTGGTTAACTTCAAGTGGAGTTGCTACTGCTTTACAACATTGCATGCCATACTCTTCAAGTAAATTTTTAATATATTGCGATTGACATATTGTTATTGGGCCAACCTCACCTTCACGTTGAACCTCAATACCCAAGTAATGATGCAGCTGTCCTTTATCGCTTATAGGAAAATTATTAGCAATCCGATTCTTTATAAAAATAACGATGGCTTTATCCTTACAGGCAATTAAGAGATCATCGACATACACAGTAATTAATACCAATTGCCCTTTTATAGTAGATTTGTATAGGCAGGGCTCGTTCAAACACTGTTCAAAACCGATTTGGCGAAGAACAAGATCTAATTTGTCATTCCACTCCTTCCCGGACTGTTTCAGCCCATATATTGCTTTGTGTAGTTTCAAGACTTTAGAAGGATTTTTTAAATCAACGAATTCTTTTGGCTGTCGAATATAAATGTCATGCTGGATGTCTCTGTTCAAATAGGCTGATTTTATATCAATTTGATGCTAGTGCATTTTCCATTGTACAGCCAGTGATATTACCAAACGTATTGTAGCGTATCTTGCTACCGGTGAAAATGTATCAGTGTAGTCAATGCCAAATCTTTGACTACAGCCTTTTGCCACGAGTCGAGCCTTATAACGCTCAATATTTCCTTTTGCATCCTTTTTTAATGCAAAAACCCATCTTGTTTCAATAGCTTTAGCGCCGGCTGGGAGATCTACTAACGACCACGTTTTGTTTTCTTCTAAAGATGACATTTCGGTTTTCATAGCATCATACCATTTCCTATGGTTTACAGAACTCATAGCTTCATCAACTGTGATAGGCACATCTTCATTTGTTATAGCATTTAGTTTCTGTTTACGAGGCCTACCCGGCTTTCTTTTGGCTTTTGGACTATCAGTGACTTCAATAAATTCTACATTTTCTCGAGTGTCGGCTTTCTCTTTATCGCTGCTGTCATTAGGTGTTTCAAAACCTAAAAACTCTTCATCTTCGTCATCTGATTCTACTGTTTTCGTTGGCACTCGCAGACACTTGTTCTTCTGATAAATTCGTTATATCTTGTTGCTTCAGATTTTCGACCATGATTTCTAGATAGTCTTCGTTCGACCCCGATATAGTTTTTTTCACCTGGTTTGTTACCAAAATCATTCTCATGAAAAATTACATCACGCCGCTCTATAATTCTTCTATTTGTTTTGTCATAAAGCCGATATGCCTTCGCTTCATTTGAGTAGTCAACCAAAATGTAATTTTCTCCTTTAGGTTTAAATTTACCACCAATTCTATTACCCTTATTTAAAGCCACCGCGTAAGAGCCAAAAGTTCTTAAATGTTGAATATTGGGTTTTCTTCCAAACCATACCTCATAAGGTGTCTTGTCACCAAGCTTTTTTGTAAGACACCTGTTGCGAACATACACCGCTGTATTTATGGCCTCCGCCCACAAATTCTGATGAACTTGGCTGTGCAACATCATTAAACGGGCCATCTCAACCAAAGTGCGATTAGCTCGCTCAGCTACTCCATTTTGCTGTGGAGTATGAGGAACTGTGAGTTGTCCTGCTATACCTTCGCTTTTTAAAAATTGGTTGAAATCATTATTAATGTATTCGCGACCATTGTCACTTCTTAATATTTTTATCATGCGACCTGTTTGTTTTTCAACGTGCTTTTTATATAGCTTAAAAACTTGTAATGCCTCGCTTTTATTTTTAAGAAAATAAACAAAAATACGTCTTGAAAAGTCGTCGATAAAGGTTATAAAATACCGAGCACCTCCAATATAATTAACATTAAACGGGCCACATATATCACTGTGGATCACCTCTAACAAATCTGATGTTTTTGTGATTGATTCTTTTGGAAAACTTTTCAAATGAATTTTTGTAGCCATACAAGTTTTACACTCCGTCGCTCTATCAACACCTTTCAAATGCATGCCCTCCACTATATTCTTTTTAGACATGTCAGACAACGAATTGTATTTCAAATGGCCAAGCCTGTTATGCCAAAGTTCACTATTTTCAATAAGCAAGAAAAGTTTGCTTACCTTATTATCAATAATAAATAGATTATCCATCTTTGAAGCTTTCAAAATTACTTTGTCAGCTGCATTCTTCACCAAAGCCAAAGTTGCATTAAAAAGCACAGTATAACCACTTTCAACAACACGTCCCACAGAAATAAATTCATATGCAATTCAGGAGAATATAGTACTTTTCGAAGTTTGATATTTTCACCATCAATTACCATCTCCACATCGCCCTTTCCTTTTGAAGTAATATATTTGTCAGCTTCGAAACTTATTTCCTCTACATGCTCGACAAAATTTGAAAACATATCTTTTTCACAACACAAGTGTGATGTAGCTCCACTATCGATGCACCATTGCTTATTATTAGCATTCTTTTTCTCATCCGTAAGCATAGTATGTAAAAGGTGTTGTTGTTTTTTATTATTTGTTGCTTTTGGACAGTATTTCGCAAAATGTCCGAATTCGCCGCACTTAAAGCATTTTACTTTCATTTTGTAATTTCTTACCTTCTTCTTAATATTGCATTCTCTTTGAGAATTTTTCATAGAAAACGCTTGCTGAAAATTTGCCGTTACTTCTTCTCTTTCATTCTTTTGCTTGTGTCTATCTCCCTCTTCCAAAATCTTTTGTTTAACGGTCGATAAATTGGGCAAGCTATCGCGTGTTTCAATTGCTACAACAAAATGCTCATATTCTGCTGGCAAGCTGGAGAGCAGCATAATTACTAAAAGTTCATCTTGGATGACTATTCCGGTCTCCGAAAGCTTTTCCGCCAGCTCAGTAAAACTGTTTATGTGTTGGCTTATGTTTCCACCAGTACTCATTGTTAGATTAATTAAACGTTTATATAAAGATACCTTTTGTAGTGGACCACTAGGTTTGTAAGTTTCTTCTAAACGAACCCATGCCTCATATGATGTTTGGCAATTTTTGATGATATTTAACTGTGTCGCTTTTACACAAAGAATAATTGTCGCCAAAGCCTTTTCATCACATTCTTCCCATAGAGTACGAGCATGATCAGTTTCAGCATCTTCCTTCTTTACAGCACCACTCACATGCTTCCATCCACCACTATGCACCAGGACACTCTTCATGTGTATACGCCAGCCATCGTAATTTGTTCCATCGAGCGTCTCTATTTGATACATGGACGTCATCATCGATTTGATTTTTTTTTTTCTTTTAATTATTTTGCACACAAAATTATTTTCTTTTCAAATTCTTCAGAACGTTGTTCTGGGCCCATAACCTATTGGAAAAATTAGCTTCCTTATTGGTTTTTTATTTAAGTATAAGTTTTTTATTTGCGTCCAGCTTGTAGTAAGTACAAAGAGAAACTGAACAAAAGAAAAGTTATGATAACGAAGCTTACATTGCTAAACGGTGTTGCCATATTCGCAAATATTTCCAACAGTTTCTACTGGGAGTTTGTAGCGTAGTATTAAAAATTCTGCTATAGAACTTGTCTCAGCACAAGCATTCAAAATACCTCTCACATTGCCTCATTCTTCTCCAAATTGTACCTTGACAATTATAGTAGACAGGAGGGTAACATTACCGACACTGGAGCAGGTTAGACTTGGGGACGGCTGGAAATTCTTTCGGATTTCATTTAAGCGCTTATGCCGGTGCAGTAGAGTGTGGTGTTTGTATCGACATTGACGACAGCGATCGGTATTACAACACTTTTGTACCAAATGGGAATGTGCTAAATAGTTCTCGCAATATTTATCTCTTTTAATCATTAATTAATTAATATTTCAAAAAAATAAAATTTCATTTTCTCCACAAAATTCATATTTTTAAAGTTGATGCACTTACGATGTGGGTGGTATTTGTTGCATATACGGCAATCATGTAAAGACTGACGTGAGCGAAAAGTTTTTCGGTTTCGAAAATTTTTTAAATTCGTGTGAAGTACGAAGAGAATTGGTACAACGCTTTTGTCCCTTGATGATCATATAGCGTTCATCCGTAGACATCCCAAGGAAAGAGGGACAAATCCTAAAGGCAGATTAAACACTGGTTACCTTTAGAAACACTGGTGCGATAATTTTTTAAGTTTTGGCCACGACTGGTAATCAGTATCACAAGGAGGCAGAGAAATATGATGATCTTTTTGAGGTGTCGAAAAGAGATCAGACGTGGAGCTGTAGATTCTTTCTGACAGAGACCATCTAAAATCTCATTAGATTTTGATAAAACCTGGACATGAGCCTCAAAAATTCTAAAAAAACGATATTTGACCGTATCTAGTTGAACATCTTCCATTTTTTTTAACTATAATTTTTATTGAACAAAACTATTTTTTTACAATTCATTAATTTGTCCTCAGCGCCTTTAAGACATTATTGAGGAAACGTTGGCAACAATTGCACATGTTTTGAACAATAGAAACTATGTATATTAGTATCTCAGTTTACAATTCACTTAATAAAAATATTATCATTAGTGGAATTTTCGATTTTACATCAGAAGTGCTTCATATTTTGAATACAAATATTTCTTCAAATTAGATTTGAAAATTGAAATTCTATTGACATTTTTTATCTCATCCGGTAATTCATTGTATAACATGCTTCCCATGTAATCAATACGTTGTTTTGATTTTTCTAGTCTGCCTCTCGGAAATCGCAAATTAGAACTATTCCGGGTATTAAATTGATTATGGCTTTGTGGAAAAGAAATCGTTTGAAGTTTAATATTATGTATAATAGATCCAAACAAATTACCAAATTGATTCAAAAAACGATCATAACAAGCCCTAAATTCTGACCTGAGACGGACAACTTCGTCCTTCTGAACTTCCAGTCTACGAACAGAATGACTGTCACTGGGTAAACTATTAAAATAATCCTGAGATTCGACTACACGGTCTGAGGCGCGAATGAAGGAGTCTAACAATGACATACATAACGGATTTGAAAATGTCAACATCTTCCGATTACTCATTCATCTCTGAAACCACATTAAAGACCATTTTCGTGATTAAATATTGACTATATTTTTATTAACAAGTCGAAATTAATTTTGTTTCATAAGAAATGCTTTAATTATATCAAAGTTAAATTTTATTAAGAATTTAGACTGTTTTTTTGCAATGAGTTTTGATAAGCCAAACTGAACATCAGAGTTCTTCGTGTTTTGTATATATTCATGACAAACATGATTTATTTAACTCACACTTTAAAGAAATCATATACTGAAATTACTTATATATTTTTTCCGTTTCTACTTGTATACATATGTATATACATTAGACCGTACCTCAAAATAAGTTTCCCCATACCGCCTCTAATATAAAGTATTTTCGAAGTAGATTTCGGAAGAAAAATTTTTTTAGCCGAGCTTAGGAGTCGTCTTTTCAGTTTTTTCGTTATAACTTAGTCTCGAGAAGAGCATTCTTAAATATCGGACTGTAAATGCCTAAGATATAACAAAAAAATCGACCCCTATGTTCAGCAAAAAAATTTGATATTTCAATGGTTTTGCCTTGAAAAGAACAATCACCCTTATTCTATTTGGCGTCCACAAAAGAAGGCAATGCCGTTTTTAGTCTTTTATTGCAGATAATATAAGAAAGTGTAGTTGAAAAATACATTTAAATTAAAAAATTTCAGTTAATGTGCGGTTCTGTTTATTTGGCGCTATAATCTCGATGTGGGATTTTTATTTCTTGTTTTCAGCTTTTGTCATCCTAAATTTTATCCACTGTGGACGAGCTATCTCTATGGCGTCCAGTGTTTCGGTCAAAACCTTCGCCACCATTGGCTGTGAAAGTCCCAAGTTATAATCGTTTCCAACCCCTGACCAAGAATCATACTACCGCTGCCAATTTTATGGTGTTTGAAAAGTACGTTGATCGAGTTCCTTTTTTTTAAATTGGGCTCTATAGTATCCAACACATATTTAAATAAGGCCTTATTTAGCGTAAAATAACTTTCAAATCTTAAAAAATGTAATGAAATTAATAAAAAAAAACTTTGAACATGATGACTTTAAATTTACTTCTTATTTCTCATTGGGCAAGTAAAAAATGCACGACTTCTGCAGTCTTTTTTCCACTACTAAATTGATTTTAATTTCTTCTTTACTGGAGTTTGAATCAGAAAGGAAAAACATTTTTATTTAAATTTTATTTTTTTATATTTTTCACAAAACTATTTTTTTTACCAAACAATGAAAAAAATGAAAAAGCTGTCTCAAACATTAGAGATGCGTGCTGCATTTTATTAACATTATCGATAAACAGGCAACGTCGTCATAATACTCTTATAGAATACCAAATTAACATTAAATTGATGTTGTCGTTGTTTAAAATTGCTATTGTTATTGCCGACGCCAAATAGAATAAGGGTGAATAGGTTTCGGTCTAAATTAAATAACAATAAACGAAACAGCTTTGATTGAGCAGTAGTGAAAGATGCAATTGGACAAAATGGAGGACTATACCAAACACCAAAAAATATTCCCAATGCTTTTTCCATATAATTTATATTTCATTCGAATTAGTTACACAAATCCTTTTAAATAATTTTTTATTTATTTTTGTTTTTGTGGAAGAAATATTTCTATTACATATATGTATATATTTTGTTTATATTTATTTCCACAAAAATTATACAATTAATACGTTTTGCTATCATAGGCAGTCTTCCGTATGAAATAAGCTGTGAACTACAATATCCTCCCTCTCACTAAAATAATAAGTAAAATAAAAATACTAAATTTAATGCTATAAATTTATTCATAATTATATCAAATTTCAATGGAGACTTCATGATAAAGAATTTTCGAAAATTCTCACAATTTTAGAACACAATAATCCAGATTAGAACTATAAACGAATATTTTTTGTAAGAATGAAAATATTTCAGGTATTATTTGTAAAAAAAAAATTCATAAAAATGATGATTATAGTAATGAAAGCATTTTATACATAGTATCAATATGTAAAAAATATATTAAAAAAGAGTTTGTATGTATGTATATCTTTAAAAATATAATAAAAACTACTTGAAATATGTAATAACACTAGAGTTATTCAAATACTTAGAATTTCATAAAATTAAGATTGTAATTTCGGTTTTTTCAATTGCAAATCACAGTTATCTTCAGAATTAACATTTTTTGCATCATCTGATTTCTTTGAAATTAATTGAGGATCTTCATCAATACGTCTTTTCTTTGAATTATTATCGGTTGTATTTTTTACTGAACTACTTGCAGCGAGAGTACAAGCTGTAGTGGACTCTTCGACATCATTAGTGTCCTCAATATTCACAGATGAGCTTTTATTTATATTTTCAGTTTTTGTTGGTTCGCCCCCGCTAATATGCTTTATATTGGCTGATATTTCTCGATTTTTAGCATCAACATCTTCCAGGCGTTTTTTCAACTCCACAATTTGTACGTTTAGTTCAGCGACTGAACTTAATGCCTGTTGCAAACGTTTATTTTGTAAATTTTGTACTTGTTGCATTCGATGCATCTATAAACAATAAATAAACATTAATTGTTGTATATCTTAGAGAAATAAAAGTAAACGACATGTTCAAGTTCGTTACAGTAAACATTAAATTAAAATTTTTTTATTAAAATTTGAATATTTAAACATTTGTTTTTCAGCATATAGCGTCAGTTATTTATATAAAGGGAGAGTCAACCATGTAGTTAACTCGATTCGAAAAGCGAAACACTCGTATATAGCTTTCGATTCTAAAATAATTCGATCGAAACAAATTATAGGCAGTTTTAAAAAATTGTGTTAAAAAATTGTGAATTTGGCACGAAGGAGAGAATTTGTACTGGAAAAAACCCTAAAAAATGTATAAGGGATTCTTTAAATATTTTGGAAATTGAAATCGTTTGCATTGATTTATTTTCAGTTTCATTAAAAATTGGTGGGACCTCTTATTAACAGAAATTCCGACTGTTCCAATCATTTTTATCACTTTATCAACATTATTTTCATTTCTATATTTATGTGCTTCGTTACTTTTTCTTTTAAGTAACTTTGCTGCTGACAACGAGTACATTTTATTGTATTTCTATTCTTGTCTTGTTTTTAAAAATTGTTGTACGTTCGCAAGATTAAATTGGTTACTTGAATTCCTATAATGTTTTAATTGGTTTAAAGTGAAGATAAGCAGTTGCAATAGTTAATTAACTTTAATTCTATTTTTATTATAAATTAAAAGAAACTTTAAATTTTATTACTGGGTAAAATAATAAAAATATATTATTTGATATAACTAAAGTTTTAAATTTCGAAAGTAATTCCTAACTTCAAATAAAAAAAATAATAAATTTTTCTTCATTATTTTTCTACCGGTTTATCTATTTTTCTGTTTTATTTTGCTCTAAAACACTTAAATAACTATATTGAAGGTTTTTCGAAACTAAATTAAATTTCCAGGGCGGTTAAATATTAATAATTAATGCAGCTTATTTATAATGCATTAGATACTGAACCCTTGTTCGTTATACTGATTTCATGAAAGTAATTCGCTTTCTATAGCTTACTAATTTAATTAGAAAGGAAATAAGATGCAATAACTTTATCCTATATACTCTTTAATTTCAATAACAATATACTATAACTTCTTCAAAGTACATATACATATAAAAAAACATAAATTAACTTACTTTGACAATACCCTTCTTGTATTCAGTTTCTAATTTCTTAAAATGCATCATTGTCATGCGAGCCTCAAGACAGCCACCAACAGGATGTTGATGATGTTCTAAAATGCCAGTGGAAGTTGAAGGGCATGTTGTATGTAGATGATCACTATCACTCACATTAGATTTGATAGAATTTCCACTTAATCGTTCCCCGATAAAACCTAAACGTTGTGTAAGAGGTTCCAGAACATACGAATTAGTACCACATATAGAAACTCCGGCTCTATTTAATGCCGTGGGAGTTGAAGTTCCCATGCCACTGAAAGATATATTACCCAAACCACTAGTAGCTGCAAGTCGCCTTGTATCAGCACAATAACCACTTGCACCACATATTTTGCTCGAATCTGCAAATGTCTTTTTTAGACTATTCGCAATTTTCTCATCGAAATGTTCTATGGCCATTGAAGAAATGTCTCGTAGTTCTTGTAAAACCTCGTGTGGTCTCAGAGGTTTATTTGTTTTCGATATCAGGCGTAAAATACGAAATATTTCATCAAGCACACGACCTGGTATAAAACAGCATAAATTTAAGTCCATATACTTAGTATAAGTCATGGAAAGCATCGAGATTCTTGTCTCTATAGATGTTAGTATATCGGCATGACGTGCAAGGCAGTGATTTCTAAAAAAAAGGATAAAGCATAACCTTGGATGAAGGATTTTTGTAATGTAATAAAATAAATTTTATTACCGTCTCTCCGATTCCCGTCTTGGCAGTAATGCTTTAATGCGTTTAAAACTCACACTATGTTGTTTGATGACTTTATTAAAGCCTCCATTCAGTACTTGATGGGCTATTTGATCAAAACGTCGACATACCTTTTCCAAACAAAAATATATTTTTTTAATTTTTAAACACGCACATTAATTACTACATATGTACTCGTACTTATGTATGGAAGTATATGAAGCTTTTTTTTTTGTTGTTTATATTAATTTTTTCATTTTCTAAGGTAGGTATTTAACTCACCAATCTTTTCTTCGATACTTCATCATAAGTTAGAAAATCAAAAATCTCAATTAGCACAACGTTGGGCAGGTCTAAAATATGCATCTTGAAAACAACTGCTTTTTAATTTGTAAACTTTTTTTCTCAAACAAAAATTATTTAATTTTTCTAATGTTAATTCTCCCTGTTCTTAGAATCTTGGATCTAGAATATTTTGAAGACGAACGAAAATGAGAATGCAAGGACAACAATACTTGCATGCCGTATCTACACTAAAAGTTCAAAATGATGCCATATTAAAAAAATGTAGTTGTATTTCGGAATTTATACCAACGATAAATATCGCAACGACGTATATTGCAGCAAATATAAAAATGATGTTAAATTCTATGCACTTTTTTATAGATCGTCTACCTAATTACTTTATTATTGTTTGTATATATGTTTGTATAAACATATACACTTCTTTTAATATACATAAATTCAATCCGGGTCTACTTGTTCAGCTCAGCCCACTCTTTGACTGATGATTTGTATTGTCTACGAAGTCATTTAGATCGCATTCAGAAACTTTAAAGGCCTCGTTACTTAAACGTAAACGTTGCGGCCGAGTTCAGCAAATGGTTTAGAATTGGTTTACAATTTTTAAACAGCTGATACGTAAAAACGAAGAAAAAACGCAACGCAACGTTACGTTTACGTATGAGTGATCGTTTACACATAGGCTTGAACAGCTGTTGCGCAACGTTTACCTTTGAGTAACGAGGCCTTAAGGTGGAAGTACATAACAAACGTTCTGAGCGCCATCCGTTGTTGAAATAGTTTATTTTCATAAAGCAAGTTACAAGCAAAGTATGCAATACCGCTAACGCGAGAAAGTTGACCAACCTTTAAATTTTACAAGCGTTGACAGCTGGATGAATGAAAAAAAATTAAATCACTAATACATATAAAAAAACGTGTTTAAGTTTTTAAGTATATACCTTAATGTTTGGAAATTAATTCTGAATATCTAGACGTGATGTAGGGTAGCCGTACATAATATAGCCGTTGCCATATTACATTATTCTATATTAATTTTCAATTAATCTGGTATTTTCATGTACTGGTACAGCTGTTCAAAAAAGTAAACAATAAATTCATTTTCGTTAATAAAATTGTTACTTTTTAATCAGTTTATAATAAGAAAATTTTGGTCATGCCCACTTATTATTTTGTAATAGTAGGGCATAATGATAATCCTATATTCGAAATGGAATTCACCACAGTTAACAAAGAAATGAGGGTAAGTTCTGCAATTCTTTTCATTTTGGAAGCTAATTAGAAGCCTTGGTATAATCATTTCAGAAGGAAGATCATCGTCATTTATCACAGTTTATAGCCCATGCTGCTTTGGACTTAGTTGATGAACATAAGTGGAAAACTTCTAACACACATTTAAAGTCGATTGACCGCTTTAATCAGTGGTTTGTGTCGGCCTTCGTTACGGCTAGTCAAATCCGATTTCTTATTGTTCATGACAACAAAAACGATGAAGGCATAAAGAACTTCTTTAATGAAATTTATGAGACCTATGTTAAATTTTCGATGAATTCATTTTATAAGGTAAACACAACCATTAAATCGCCAATGTTTGAAAAAAAGGCTCAATTATATGGGCGAAAGTTTTTACTGTGTTAAGTGTAGGCGGAATTGAACAAACATTTAATATTAAGATCTTGCTCTAATTGTTAGTATTGTTACATTAAAAATAAATAAATTTATAAAACAACAAGACACTCATATTAATTTAAAACTTGTATTTTAAAGTAATAAATATTGCCACAAATTTACTAAAACTTTAAATAATGTGATTTAACTGTCTTGATGGAAGAATGTTACCAAATTATAATATTCCTTTTTTTGTAGAATTCGCAAACTATAGCTTACTTTCTGTCTAGGAATTTATGACACAAATGTAGTATAATTTCTAGGGTCATAATCAGCGCTGCCACAGAAGAAATTTTTTTCCTATCAAAAAATTTCAGAATACCTACCAAAATCCTTTGGAGCCTACCAGAAGTCAATAATATAAAAAACACAGTGCAACACGATAAAATAACCATATACAGACACCACTATAGAAGAAAAGAAGACCCATGTCTCCCAGTTTTGCCTAAAGTCATAACGTTTTTTCGATATTTTTTATCTTTTTTTTCCTGTTTAGGTCCATAGGTAGCAAACAATTCAAAATTTAAGGAAAAAATTAACTACAAAAGTTTACCTAAGATCTCAATAAACAACTTTCTAAAACATATGAACTTCCCAGGAATGATCCTTAACACCGTTCAGTTAATTAATTTTCGGTAAATTTTTACTTTCGCGGCTACCTAAGGTACTTCTTCCTTAAATCATCCCTATAAAAATGTTTAAACAGTGTTAACAGTAATGCAAATTGTTTACTTTCAAAAAATTTTTTTTCTTATTAAAAATATTGTTTTAACATGAAAATCTACCAAAAACGTAGGAAAGTTGCAAGAAACCAACCAAACGGTTTTAAAAACACGAAAAACTACCAATTTTGGTCCGATCGGACCAAAACGGCAACCACAGATAAAATCTAATGGAACTTTTTCGAGTGTTCCTCACACTCTTAATTGTCAAATAATAAAAAGTACAACATAATTCTATCCATGAATTATCTTGAGAGCAGCAAGCTTAAATTGATTGCTAAAACACTGCACCTATTTATGCGGAATGCAGTGTATCATGTATTGGAATATAGCTTATGTACATATCGATGGCTAAATATAAAAATGTTATAGGCTAAAGAAAAAAAATAATAAAATCCGTAAAATTCTATAAATAAAAAATTAACCAACTTGTAATAAAACTTGTTGCTTCCTTTTATTTAAAATTGCATTAAAACATCTTTTATATTTATAGCCTTGATATACATATATTCGCTTGTGAACTCCCCTTAGGTATATAGTATCGTTAAATTGGCTGGTAAATGCAAAGAAACCTTGTAAACAAGCTATTGTTTCGGGTAGTTTGGCATCCAACAATATCTTAAAGCTGTTCGAAAATATTAAACAAACTGAATATTGGCCTACAGAACTTGCGAAGGTCTCTTAGCTAAAATGATTTAGCTACAGATAGTCGTTTGGATCAATTTTTTTAATTAAATTTTTTTAAGCACTTTTAATAGTTTTTTAGAATTTTCATTATCTACCTTCTTTTACGTAATGGTGGTCACAACCCAACTTGAATTAAATCTATTAATGAGGTTTATTTTCAAATAACAATATTGCATCTACAATTTTACGTTTTTAATAAACAATTTAAATTTCACAATATTTAGATGTACCCATACATATTTTTCTGTCCAAACAGAAACAAGTCAAAGTAATTAAAACAAAAATATTCTAAAAAAACAGATCGATTTAATATTTTCTTTTTTTAAATATTTTGCTATTTCGAAAACGTTAAAATTTTCAATTTAGAAGAAAAACATACATATGCATATGTATATTACAATTTTTACTAGAGAAATAATTGTATGTATGTACCTATGTATATGTGTATATTAAAACCAAATTTAAGTGTTTGAAATAAGTGAAAATAATACTAAATTGTTTTCTTAAATAGCGTGGTAATGCTGATATTTTTTTATTCTTGGATATATATGTACTTATACATCCATACCTGTTATAAAAATAAACAGAAAAATTGTTGTTTTTAAAATCTCCTTATTTTGTCAATCCAATACGACTCCAAATAAGTCTGGAATATCGCGAGTGCCTAGTCAAGTGATCAACTGTTGCCTAAAACGACTACACTTATTTGGTGTTGTGTGGAAAAGATGTCGGCAAAGCCTTACAGCATACAGAGGAATAATGAAAGGTACTAAAAAAATTTTAAAGAAATACTTTTAAATACAAATTATTGCTTTTAATAAATCAAATTTGTTTTCATAAATTTTATTTGCATATACATAATAATTTTGTTTACAATAATATATGTATATCTTATAAATAATACATATAAGATATGCATACACATATATATACATTATATTAAATATATTAATTTAAATAATTGAACTAAATATTTTTTTTCCTTATTAATAAAATAATATGTAAGTTATCTATAACTAAGGAACAAATATAGATATTTTATTAGAAGAAAAGAATTATACGTTCGCACAAACTTTTATTAATATGCATTTTAAGTTAAGTAGTGACTAATTTGTGGATATTGAAGTAAAAAACCAAACAAACACAACATTAAAGATAACAATATATTATAATACGGATTTACAATGCATTACTCGTACATGATGACCGTTTTTTATCATAATCAGATTTATGACAAGGCAAGATGTAAAATTTTTTATCATTTTACCACATTTAAATATTTAATAAGAAATAGTACACAAAAAAATACACATTTAAAGAATGTTCTGTTATCAGTAATTAGTAAAATAAACAAATGCATATGGTTTTCGTTATCTAATAAATCATTTAATAGCATATCCATTAGGATTATTACTTTGCCAACGCCAAGTATCAGCACACATTTCATTGATGCCACGTGTTGCTTTCCAATCTAAAATTTTGGCAGCCAAGGAGGCATCTGCAAAGCAAGTAGCAACATCACCTGAACGCCTATCGACAAGTTTATAATTAACCTTACGACCTGATGCCTTTTCAAAAGCATGAACCATCTCCAGCACAGAATAGCCTACACCGGTACCAAGGTTATAAGCAAAGAAACCAGTCTCACTTGTATTACGTAACTTATCTAAAGCTTTAACATGACCTTCGGCCAAATCAACTATATGTATGTAATCACGTACTCCAGTACCATCTTTAGTAGGAAAATCATTTCCGTAAATTTGAAGACAATCACGTCTTCCAACAGCTACTTGAGCAATATATGGCATTAAATTATTTGGTTCACCATTAGGATCTTCTCCGATACGCCCTGAGGGATGAGCACCCACAGGATTAAAATAACGTAGAGAAACAACTGCCCAACGCTAAAATTACGGAATGTAATATTTTTATAAATATCCTATATATTAATGTAGGTGTGTATGTATGTACATATATAGAAATTAGTGTATATGGCGGCTTTTTTTTCTTACCTTATCCGATTTGCACAAGTCCTTTAGAATTTCCTCAGTAAAGTATTTAGTTTTGCCATAGGGACTGGTACAGTTACCAGTTGGATGCTCCTCTGTAACCGGCAAAAATTGTGGCTCCCCATACACTGTCGCACTTGAACTGTACACAAATTTAAATACATTATTATCCGCCATAGCTTCTAGCAAGACATTGGTTCCCGTCATATTGTTGTGATAATATTGCAAAGGAATGCGACATGATTCACCAACAGCTTTAAGTGCAGCGAAATGTGCTACCATATCAATTTTATGCTAAATAATTAAATAAATATTTTTTTTTATTAACATTTGCTACAACAACAAAAAAAAAAAAATTCGAATTCATTATACAACGACTTTGTTTCAAATTATAACGTATTGTGATTTAAATTAGTGTTTACCAATAGTTATCCCATTTGTACGAGTATTATGAATAAGTTACTTTTATTTAACACTAGCAGACCCGGCAAACGTTGTTTTGCCTAGAAAAGTATAGTTTTTGTGTATATTTAAAATACAGGTAATATTTTAGGGAGATCGGTGCAGATAATTTATCTTTATTTACAAAAAACTATGAAAATGTGAATAATAAATAAACTATTGAATAAATTAAGAGAATATCATTGAAGCAATCTGTGATAAACAATATTTTTCGTTTTGTTGTCATACTACATAGTTTCGGTATTCTTACCAAGCTTAAAAGAATTATGTATAACAACTATTTAAATAAAGGACAGAACATAATTTACCTGTTTGGGGGAATAATTTCCCCTGCCCCTAAAAAATATAATTCTAAGTACTCCTACTAAGCTTGAAAGCTTTATGTGTTACACTTCTTTCAAAGAGCGATAAAGTGTGTTCTACCTTCTGTGGGAATACTTCTTCCTCTGCCCTTGTTCCACACGGATTAAGCTGTATCATTAAAACTAGTGCTGGAAGCATTCGTACCATGTATAAAGGCTTTATAGGGAACGTAAAAAGGGTTTTAAGTTCACGGAAAAAGTAGCGATGAAGTGGATGTGGAGGTATAAAAAATAGGTTAGGGTCTATGGTCAGCCCTACGGAATATACAGACTAAATTTTATAAGAATCGGTCAGACAATATCGGAGAAACTTTATTACAAATATTTTGACATCACTCCATAAAAATGAATGGAAAAATGAATTTTCTTTATAATTTCTTTTTTTTTTTAATATTTTAGAAATTTTATTCTTCTTATTTGGCCAGAGACCATTCCGAATTAGTACGAATCATCGAAATCGATCGAGGCGTTCTTGAGTTATAAGCGTAGTAACTAACGCCATTTTCTTTTATATATATAGAATCAGCAAAAGCAATTTTTATAGTAATTTAAAATAATATGAAATTATTCACTTAACAAAAGAAAAAAGCGATTATTCATATCGAAAGGTCTTGTAAATATTGAGAAGGTTAGATGGAGTGAAATATTTCTTGCAGCGTTTTAAAAAACCGAGACAATGGAAAAATGTGACCATTCCAACGGAAATCACAATTCTCATGCCCAGAACATCAAGAGCGTCAGCCTCCTCAATATAGTCACTAGGGTGACCAAATCTTATATGGGGAAAAAAATGTCGGAATCCTGTTCGTCTGGACCCCACAAAACGATTCCCTTTTCCAGATATTAAGATAGCCAAAATTTGAGCTCGATTAAACGACGTTAACCCGTGCCGCTCGTCGATCAAAGTTTGAAAAAATCCAAATTTTTGGCCAAAAACCTGACATATCGTTGGTCTCAGGTAGAAAGGCCCTAACTCGATTTTTTTTCAAAACTGATTTTTTTTAGTATTCCAATAAATTTCAGATATATGCACATCCTAACAAAAAATCTTTGCAATATTATTAAAAATAACGGTATTACAAGTAATTGTACAGCATTTAATAAAAAGTTGTATATTAATAATTACAGTATCTGTTGTATTTTTACCTCCTCCTGTAAATTTTAAATTATGTGAGTTAGGGCCTTTCTACCTGAGACCAACGATATGGAGCCATAACTCCAGATCCGTAAGTAATAGAAACACGATTAATATCTCAAAAGAAAGCTAATGTTGTTCTTAAAAATTTATATTATATACATTATTGTTGTTATTTTAAGTCAACCCGAGTTACAACAGCCTTTAGGCCCAAAAACGTGACCTGGTACCACTAGGATCATACTTAGTATATTTTGTAATTAGGTGATAAATTTTCCTTTTTTAAATTGTTGAGTTTAAAGTTTAATAAAAAACAAGCAATTCTGATAAGTCTAATGAAATTTTTTATTTTAAAATATAAAAATCAGGTATATACATATGTAAGTATATTACAAAACAGACACAGATATGATACAGAGGTAGTACCTACATAAGTTGATAACTTTACATAGTTGCCTAATCTATTCTAGAACTTTTTTTAATTTATTTTTTCAAACGTCAGGATATAATGCTCGACATTTGCTTACAACTTCAAGGACATATTGCTTTTGGTCTTTATCTTTTGTCAAAAGGTCGTTAAAATCGTTTATTAATTTAACACCACGCTCAGCCATATCATTAACTACTTTTAAAGTTTTGACAATTTTCAAACCTTCTTGCAAGTCATTATTTGGAGGCCACGTGCTTGGATGTTGTCTTAAGAAATCAGTTTTTATATTAAATTGGTCAAAGAATGTAAATGTTTCCTCGGTAAGTAAATTTACCAACCCTCCATCAACTACCTCTTTTAATTTCTCTTTCCTTACTTTTGGATTTACAACGTGCTCTGATATTTCATATGCGGTACTGAGCAATTTATTAGCCATTATTTTTAACTAGAAAAACAGGAATGGCACGCACGGAACTTTCTTCTTCCTTAGACATCTTAAATTGACGACGGAAACTGAACATTTTTAAGCAGTAAATAGCCTTTGCCATCCACCTATCATGATGAATGGCTCCTGGAGTTCTAAAACCCACAACATTGCCGTCTAGTGATCCAACAAATATGAGAACCAACTGTAATAGTTCTTTGAGGTCTTCTCTTCGGTGGCTCTCAGCTAATTTGGTCTCCTCTAGAGTTACCTTCTTTTGTATTTGATTTTCACTGATACCTGTGTCGTCTGCTCCTTTGTCTATCTTGGGCCACGCAGTGAGGAACCTCTTGAATTTGTCTGGATGAGGTCCAGTGGTTGACCCCATTTTTGTGTCGAATACGTCTCTTAACATAATTTCTAACATATGGTGACGGCAAGCTAGGTATAACAACCCTCTTCCCAACATTTTCTCAAATATTAAGCATGCTCCTTTGAGTCTTCCGGTGTTGGCTGCTGTAGTGTCGAAGCACATCGCTTACACGGTACTGAGAAGACGCCATTTATGCAGGCATTCACATACGGCTACGGCTTCCTCCTTTCCAGAGCTGTTTGCTGCTACAGGAACTCCCAGCAGCTGTTCCTTTTCGCCTAATACTATATAGTTATAAAAACGACAACACCACACACACTTGCGAAATTAAAAAAAACGTTAAAATATTTTCACTGGATAATTGTTCAACCTAACCAGCTCAAACGTATAGGATGACTTTCGCAATAAAACGACTTTATTCAGTTTCAATAACCATACTGACCTCTTTTTAAATTTCTTTTTTTATACATATTGTTTCCCTATTCTAAAAACGTACAAAAGTAGAATTCCTACTTACTAAAAGACGTTACATAAATAAAATCTAAATTTTTTCAGATGTTCCGTCTGAAACTGAGATTGAACCGCGGACCTCGTGGTTGATAGGCGGATGTATTACCCATCAAATTGAGTTCCAAAATACTTTTTAACAAAAAATGGTTACTTCGAGACAAATTATGTAAAAACCTGTAAAAATCTCAGAATAATCCCAAACAGGCTCCTGCTGGATCCAAGTCACGTTTTTGGGCCTAAAGGCTGTTGTAACTCGAGGTGACTTAAACTAACAACAATAATGTATATAATATAAATTTTTAGGAACAACATTAGCTTTCTTTTGAGAAATTAATCGTGTTTGTCTTACTTACGGTTCTGGAGTTATGGCTCCATATGTCAGGTTTTTGGCCAAAAATATGAATTTTTTCAAACTTTGATCGACGAGCGGCACGGGTTAACGTCGTTTAAGCGAGCTCAAATTTCGGCTATCTCAATATCTGGAAAGGACAATAGTTTTGTGGGGTCCAGAAGAACAAAATTCCGACATCGGTTTTTTTATTTGGTCACCATAATAGTCACAGATGGCTGGATAAAGTCATCACAAGGCCTATGCGTTATTAAACAACATTGGGTCTTGCGTAACCCTGTTCGCGAGACCCCACTCGGAGATTCTTTGCAGCTCATTTGAGAGTGTGTCACTCTTAATGTGCCTTCTAACCCTGACATTGAAGTTAAAGGGTAGGAGATAGAACAAAGCCTTGCGGTACTCCTGAATTTAACCTGAACTCGTTGGAAAAGACAGCGTCTATAACCACTCTTATAGAACCGTCCCTGAGAAAGCTTGTTATGAAAAGACAAAAATGGTTACCGACGCCAAATGCCGCTAGTTTGCAAATAAGAGCATCGTGCCAGACTCTATCTAACGTTTTTGAGATATCCTTAAGCGAAAGGAAAATAAAAGAATGGCGCGTAATACCAGGACATTGAAATTAATCAGATCTAATCACCAATTCAGATGACGAGACTAGGAAATAATCTAGCAGAGAAACAGAATTACACCGTATATCAAAATGAGTTGATATAGAATTATAAATAGAAGAAACACCCACTCTGTCACAAGAGCCTCGGACCAATGAAGATTTATTATTATTAAGATTCAAATAAATTATTATTAAAGTCGCCCACAGTCCTCAAAAGTAATGAAATTTCCATGCGGAAGGTAAACAACTCCAACCAGAAATTAACAATTTTCATAACAAATCTCTGCAAATAAACATTCAACTGCACTGTAATGATCGCCCTTATAAACTATCCTATGCTTAATATTACTCGAAATAAAAACCACCACCACCACCTCTCATATTAAATCGATCACTCCTATAACAATCACACTATTAGAAACTGACGGATATCTCGTCCAGTTTCGGAGATAAATAGCAGAAAACGAATTGAACACTTTAAAGATTTAGGTGTCAAAAACCTATATTGGCATCATTAACTCGAGATATATAAAATAGCGTATAGAACACATAAGCTTCCACACGACGATATATTAATTGCTTTAAAGAATTATTTTAATTAAACTTCCTTTTGCAATTTTTTTCTTGAAATCACAATTTGATACATTCGAATTAAGAAACAACAAGGTTGGCAACCGAAACGAATTTCGGTATCGGTATCAGTACCGGTAAAAAATTATTTGTCATTTCGGTATCGGTATGGATACCGGTATTTTAATTATATCGGTATCGGTATACCGGTATCAAAATATTAATACCGGTATATATACCGGTATATACTTATACCGAAACTTAATAAAAAAATTAACAACTCGTTAGGATATAGGACAAGAAACTGGAAAGTTTATCACCCGCTATAGACTCATATTATTAAAACTTTCAATATATTTTATTTGATAACTGGTCAGAGCACCCAAAAAATTAAAGAACTCCTACGTTTGAGTAAGAATTCCCACGTAAAGAAATGACAAACTTAGCCACTACGTACAACGAGCTGCTAAATTTTTATTATAAATAAGGCTGTATATGTTTAAATTGCTAATTCATTTATTTCAGTAAAAACTGGTGTTACCATATAGAAAATAACATACTTATATATACAGGTATGTTCTGAAAATCACTTTTTGTAGGAGTAATTTCAAATCACGAGAAAGGTGTTCTGAGCACAACATTTTTTGAAATTTTGTGATTTAAAATCGTCAGGTAAATTCTTGTCGATATTAAATCACTTGCCTTTTTAAACACTATTTTACTTACAATTGGGCGAAAAAAGTAAAACAAACATATAACATCATTTGTTCTTTATTTATTTTTACAAAAAAAAAATATAATTTCATACAGAAAAATTCTAAAATTTGCAAATTTTAAAACACATTACAATTTTCATAAAATTTTTTGATTTGTTTACATTTTTCACAATTTGCTTTTATTTTTCAAAACGATTTTTGGAGTTGCCAGATTTACAACATATTTTTTTATTTTATGTATAATTTTACCAAATTTGTCAATTAAATTAATTATTAAAGCTCTATAAACGACACAAAAGAGCTTAGTTTGTGGTTTAGAACAATGAAAAACACTTCTAAAAACAAAAAAGCTCGTGATTTTCAGAACACCAAAGAATTTCTTGGGTGATTTTAAACTTACATGTGATTTGAAATTACGTGATTTTCAGAACATGCCTGATAATACAAAATTTAATATTGCAAACAAAAATGAATTAAAATACTTCATTCAAAAACAAAAGGGTAATACAAAGTATTAAAAATCTTCACATTTAATAATAATTTAAAAAAAATTTTAAGACTATTTTAAGCTAGAAAAATCTACTACAATCTGTTCAATAGTTACATAAAAAATGGTTTTCAAATGAAATTCATATTTGTTTAAATAATAACACAATTTATTCCTATTATTCGTGTTTAATTCCAAAATATTTACATTTATCAAAATGCATTTCTTATGGGGATGAGCATATCTTGATGGCCATTTCGTTGGTGCTTAACCAACTCGTCAAGAGACTTTTCCCAAAATGGGATTCTCAGCTAGTTTAAAATATTTTAAACATAAGAATAAATCGTTCAAATGAACTATTTTGGAAAAGGCCTCCTTACTTCCATAAATCGTCATAATTTTTATAATTTATAAAGGCCAACACACAGCGGACCACCCCTACTCATGCAGTATACTGTGCTTGTGGACATTTGATTTAAACTTATTAATATCGTTTATTATTTCATAAACGGGTGGTGAGGCTAAAGAAAGAACTCTCTCTATAATTCATTTTACGGTTCACTGAACAATCAAGTACAAAAGGATGTGCTCAAGTGGTCCGTAAAAATATGCGACTACTGGGAATCAAGTCCTTTATTTCATCAGAGCACCTCTCATAGTAGTACCGATAGAACGATGAAAAGCACGCCACATTGCGCTGATGCTGCAACGAATCGATACCCTACCATCGCTGATAAGCACCTTCGCCCTTTCCTATACATGAAAGTTGTATTCCATATTAGATCTAGGTCTTGTAATTATTTAGAAAGTCAGATGGGATGAAGTATTTCTTGCACCGCTTTAAAAAACCGAGGCACTTGATAGCTTCTTTCGATACTCGAAATATGTGATCATTCGAACGGACATAACAATTAATTCTCATGCCCAGGACATCAAGAGCGTCCGCCTCCTCGATATTTACATTATTCATAATCAAAGATTGTAGGATTAAATCATCACAACGTCTGTGCGTGATAAAGCAAAATTGGGGTTTGCACGCATTAAATTCGACCCTGTTCGCGAGACCCCACTCGGAGATTTTTCGTAGGTCATTTGAGAGCGTGTCATTCATATTCTGTCTTCTCGCCTCAATCTCCAAAAGGCTCGGCCTACGATGAAATGAATATGAATGACAAACGATACTGTTATCTGCGAAAGAGTAGATAGGGTTGGAAGTTGAAAGGAGAAGATCGATTAGGAATAGTGTAGGAGACAGAAAAAAGCTTTGCGAATTAAAACTTAAACTGGTTGGAAGTGCCATCGTCTATAACCCTTGTCTACAACCGCAGTCTCTGAGAAAGCTCGTTATGAAATTACAATAATGGTTACCGTCACCAAAGCCTCGTGCCAGACCCTATCAAACACCTTTGAGATATCTATAGCAACAACTTTGCTTTCACAAAAGCGGTCAACATACCCAATCCACCTCTCATAGAAGAGTGCCAACAAGTCACCAGTGGAGTGCCCAATGAACGCGCAAGTGTTAAATTGGAGAAAAATCGTCAAATCTGGCAGTCATGGATGTAAGATCGTTATAACTTTAAACAACAAGTTAACAAGCAAATTTTTCATAAACATAAATGTTGCATGTAAGTAAACTTTAGCTTGTTTGTAATATTTGAGATTTTTATGTACCGGTATTATACCGGTATTGACGGAAACGGTATACAGATACCGGTATTTTACGCAAAAAATAATTTCGGTATCGGTATGAGTACCGGTATTCAATTTCAAACGGTATTTAAACGGTATCGGTATTAATAACGGTATCGGTTGCCAACCTTGAGAAACAATTAAATTTTATATAACAAAAATAAATAAAAAATAAAAATAAAAATTATTTCAAAAATCATAATTTAACAGAAATTTTTACAATCATCTGTATATACGTGATCACAACTATTGAAACTGAAGAAATTATTTGACCTAGAGTCATAAAATTGAAAGCAACAAAAAAATAAATTTATTATAAAATAAATAAACATTACTACAAATAGTTATTTACACAATTGAGGTATAAGTACTCGTATTATAAATACATATGTAGGTATGTATGTATAGATTTGTATACTTATATATATGTATATGTCATATGTATATAATAAGTGCACTTAACTGCTGATAACAATGTTTAAAAAATGTAAGAAAAAAAATTCTTTTGATGGTATAGAATATTATGATAGTGAAACAGTGCTGTTATAAACAATTTTAATAAAAGATAAGAAGTAATATGATAAATTGTAATTAATTAAAAAATATATAGTACTTATATGTATATGTATATTTTTAATATAAATTGGGTCTTACGGGTATGTTCTAGAATTCGAATTCACTTGAAAGTGAATTACTTCAGCATTTTTGGTATTCTGCATTGCGCATCCACATATTTTTATTCATTTTCAATTCGAGTAATAATGGGTTGGTTGGTAAAAGTAAAACGAATAGACTTTGATTCGAATATGTGGCAACAATTTTAACATTGTGCAATTATAAGTTTTTATTTAACTTTATACAAAATAACACAGAAGAAGCTTCTGTCATTTTGATGCAAAACTAATATTTTTATAAAGAAAATGTCGGATGCGATCGTGTTAACAAATTACATATTATTAATAGTGAATTACACCAAACTCAAATCAACTAATTACCAGATTTCAATTGAAATCTAGTCGTTCTTTACTTGATTTACCATATAAAACAAAATCTACTTCGTTACTAGATTTCGACAAAATCTTCTTGATCTAGGTTTAATTTTTGCAATATTTGCCAAACAATTAAAGGAAAAACATATTTTCAAATGGAATTTGCTGTAATCGGATTTTAAAATTCTCGAAAAACAGTTTTTGGAAATTTTAAAAATTGCGACTTAATACCTGCTCTTGTTGAGCAATTAATATTCTATACAGATTTCTAATTTCTTTTTTTAATTTGACTCATTTTTTTCCTTTCAGCATAACAATTGAGAATACATAGGTGGGGCGGATACGTTCTGGAAAACAAAATTGAGGGGAATTCAAATGAAATTTTAAAAATTGCGACTTAATACCCTCTTGTTGAACAAGTGCGATATGGCATATGTACATAGCACAGTTTGATAACATAACTTTTTTCAATTCCGATGTTTAGCTAAAAACAGCCTCAATGAAGCGATAAAATGTTAAAAGTCTTCTGCACCACGTACACAAAACAGAATATACAAACAATTGAATTTATAATAAATATATTAAGAAAATATATGTGTATTTCCTTATCTTAAAAAGTAAAAAAAAACAAGTGCCAACACGATAAAAGCAATAGGCTACGAAAACTATAAATTATATTAAAAAGCGAGGCACAAATGTGCATTTTGTATAGACTATAGAAATATACAAACAAGTACATACTTAAAATGGCTTTTGATATACAAAATAAATATTTGGTTTTAGAAGGTACATAAAACTTAAAAAAAAATTTTCGACAATATTTACTAAATACTTTGTAGATTTTTTTAAAATTGTAAAAGCTGTTTAAACAAAAAATATTGAAATATTGATTTAATTGTTGTGATAAAGTTTTATCTATTTGTCTACATGATTCTATTTCAATTTGTGAATTCAAAAATATGATTTCTGTCCAGAATAGCTATCACAGAAGAATGGGACGTATGAGAGCTTAAAAATTCAGGCTTTTAAAGAGTTATCACATTAAGTAGAATATATAAAACGTTAAGTAGAAGATAGATGATCTATAATAGATAGATGCTATAAATAAGCTCCAAGTCGAATCTTAGTTGTTCTTGATTTTTGTAATCTTGTGAACGATTAAGAGTAAAGTTTTTAAATTTAGTCTGAAATAATCTATAGTCAATGCAAATCATCACTTAAAAATTGGGCGGAATTGGATAAGTAGGCGTGGTACCTCCAATTCAAACTAATAGGCTTATTTTCTAAAAAGAACTTTTCCAAACGTGAAATTTTACATTTTAAACAGAAACAAATTTCGTTTTTTATTGTTGTTTTTAATATAAATTTCAAAACGTTTATAAACGATTTTTTACAGAATGAGGGTATAAATATTGATGTTTGTATATTTTGAGAACCGTTAATAATAAAGTTTCTAAATTTAGTCTGAATGATTTCATGGTCAATACATACCAATAGTCAGAAAGTGAGCGGAATTGTTTATACTTCGAATTGTATTAAATACATATGAAATCTCAGGAAAACACACATATTTTTAAGTTTCGTTTTAGAAAAAGGAACGATATAAAATGTACAAAGTCTTCACCAACTAGAAACAAACTGCAGTTTAGAATTGTATAAAGAAAGGCAAAACCTATAAAGTCTCAACAAAGAGCGTACGCTCATTTTAAACTGTTCCTAAAGTAATAAAAATTGAAACAATTTGTATAATTTTCACCTGTTAATAATTGCCATTCTTCTGTAGCCATTACTTGGCCGATTTTCACTAACAATAATGTATTCTGTTCAAAAACTGAACTTAATTTTCAAAAAGAAAAAAAAAATCATTGTCTGTTTAAAAAATTAGCCCCTAAATCATCATTTAATTAAATTAAATCAACAGGGAAGCAATGCTTTCAATGTAAATTATAAAATAAATTCATTTTTTAATACTATGAACTTAAGTACATATGTATGTACTCGTATGTATTTTCTTCCATCGCATCAATGAAATTTATAATATGCATGAATATGAAGTAATTTCTAAATACTCGTAAATAAAGCATCTTCTATATGAAAATCAAGTAGAAATGGGAAAAAATAGATCTGTTTAAAAAATATTTTAATAACAAGATGCTAATGATATGTATGTGGGCCACTTTAAAGGCCAATGAACTAAACATTCAAATTGCTATCAGTTATATAAAAAAATCAAAACCAAATTTCTTATAACGCGCATAAACAAACTTTAACATGTGCATGCGCACAACATCAAGTTAAAGTTTTCACACAGATGATGATAATCGTAATGAGTAAAAATATGACTTTTTTCTCTCTTTTTTATTGGCTTACCTCTTGAAAAACAGCACGTACTTGTTCGCGATCCGTAATGTCAACGCGATAGAAGTGAACCTTTTTGCCAGTTATTTCTTGAACACGATTAAGAGCTTCGGGAAGTTTTGCTGTGTTTGAACTGTAAGCATTGCATAAATTATCGACAGCAACAACATTATAACCTGCATTTAGCATCTCCAATACAGTATGAGAACCAATATAACCGGCACCTCCTGTTACTAATACTGTGGGGGGAGCCATAGTGTTTTCAATTCTAAAAAAAAAAAATAAAAAAAAAATGTTGATTCAAATCAATTGAAAAGTAAAAGTTTTGATATATTTGTATACATAAGTATTTAGAACATTTTCTATTGACGTCAGCAACTATAAACGATAATCTTATTTCTTGAACTTTGATGTGCAAACATAAGTATGCAATTAATTGTTAAAGCCTTTAAATAAATGGTGAATCCATACATACCTTTCCTGTATCTCTTCAAGAAATTGATTTTCGATTATGGCTCTTTGTGTGTGGCAATCAACACGTTGTGTATACCTTGTTTTTAAGCTTCAAATGTGTTTTTCTATGCGTGTTTTCTCAAATGATGATATTGGTGTTTTCTTTTTAAAATGATACACAATAATAGCCACTTACACAAAGAAGCACCACTCGTCAAACAACAAACTGACAGAGAACAGAAAGGTGAAGCTACAGCAGCTGGCTATCAATCCAAAACCCGAACTTACGGAAATGCTTATTAAACTACAACAAAGTA
This sequence comes from Metopia argyrocephala, assembly GCA_963576795.1. NCBI lineage: Eukaryota > Metazoa > Arthropoda > Insecta > Diptera > Sarcophagidae > Metopia > Metopia argyrocephala. The sequence goes on from OY756210.1 coordinate 67,083,748, forward strand.
CAATATGTTGTACAATTACAGATAGATGAAGATGCTGACTGACCTCTGTTATGTCTTATATGTATGAATATACAATTTTTTTTATTAGTATTCGTCACCTAACACCCCTTTTCATCAAATTACTAAAATGCATACACTAAACTTATTAGTCACTTTTAATTACCAGTAATTGTTGTTATTGAAGATGATATTTCGCACAAGTGAAGAAAACGTATTTTGTTTTGCTTTATTAACAATTTCACTTTTCTCCTTCTTTAGTAAAAACTTTCATTTAGCGCGTTGATATGATTACAGCGATTATAATTCGTTCTATACGTTACCTTACACTACCGCTTCTTAAATAAGACTAGGCCAGTTCTCTTGGTCGTTTTATGTTCTGGTTCCAGTGCTGTTGATATTTAACAATCTGCTGCTGCTTTCGGTCACAGAGTTGAATACTGTTTTATATCGAAGTTTGTATCATCATTAAATAACGTGTATATACTATTATTAATGTACTTCTAAATAATCTGAAGTATTTTACTTAATATTCTAAGGCAATTAAAAAAATTACTTGATATAGAAAACAAACTCAAACAAAACAAATAAATTGAAATTTCACGCCGCTATTGCCCTTTTCCAATATTCTCTCTTTTTTTTTAGATAATCATCTGCTAAGCTTGCCAGATGATTGTGCTTATTTGAAGCAAGTGGGAGCACTGTTGTGCTGATTTCGCCGCAAAATGTCATATTCAGAAAGAAAAAAATTCGAAATGATTTTTGTACATTTTCCGTTAAGACACGTTTAATATATGTATCATGGTGGAATTACTTACAAGGTGGTGTTGCCAAACCAGCTGGGTTTTTTTTTGTCATACCGCTCCTGTCAAAAGTTTTGTTTGTATTTATGTTTTGTTTACATTTTGCTTTGTGTGTATTCATGTTTTTGTTTTCGTGTAGAGACATGCATGTTGTTAACAATACATACACACACTTCCCACATGTGCTTTTTTAATTCACCATACCTGCTTTTGACATTAAAGAGCTGAAAAAACAAAAACAAATTCCCTGTTGTTTTTGTACTATATTCACCTGCCACCACCTTGTAAGTAATTTCACCATGATATGTATATTGTGATATTTAGGTCGTGATCTATTAAAAATACATGAAATATTAGTGGATCGCTATACATATAGCAGAATAACTCAATATGACGTCAATAGATGAGATACTGCAATTATTTTTGAAGCTCTCTTTCGAAAATTTTATTTCCATTAGCTATAGTTTTTGTTTAAAAGATAAAAACTTATCGTGCTGATGAACAAAAACATTTTTCCAATCAACCATCACACACAATCATAATTCTGTTATCATAAAATGACAGTTTGTTGACTGCATAAAGAAAAAAACAGTAATACACTCATTGATAAGTATACATGAACAATTATTTTTAAGAAGCGGGAAATGCGAATATGCCATTCTCTTCTCCATTCTCACTAATAACTTCGTAATTTCATATGAAATTTTATTAAAAAGTGTTTTCGGTTTAATCATAGTAGTTTTGCCGTTTTGACTATTTTCAACTAAAAGTGTTCAGGCTTTCTTTACTAAAACAATACCACCTGGAACAAAAGTGTCATCGTTCATGTACAGTGTTGCCACTGAAAAAATTGTTATTCTACCAAAATTTCTTTCAAAATCTACCAAAATTGATCAAAATCTACCAAAAACCATTTTTATTTAAAAACCATTGTTGAGATGAAAAACAATTTTTATAAAAATAAAATTTTTATAAATAATAAAATAAAATTTTTATAAATAACCAAAAGTAAAAAATATAACGAAAAGAGTTCAGTTCTTCGAAAATACATATATCAAAAAATACACATATAACAAAAACAATTCAATTTCTAAACAATAAAATCGAAAATACATTTATAAATACAAGAAATTAAAAAAAAAAACAATTCGATTTTTCAAAAATAATCTAAATGGATATGTAGGTATAGAAATTTAAAACTTTGCTGACCACACATAGTGACCATCATTAGCTTTTACAAGCTCTTTACAGAGCATTATATTATTAATTGTATATATTTCGAGTTTGTTTCTCAATTTGGTTTTGATTAAGGAAAGTGTTTACAATTTGCGTACAGCTGCTGAAGAAATATGCTTAAGAAAAAGTAAATTAAAACAAAGTTGTTTAATTCACCAAAACTTTTCTCATTTAAACCGTTTCTAGTTGAACTAACTTTGGCCCAAAATAATTCGATGTTTAATTCCGTTAAAAGATTTGTTTCTCTTAATTGCAACATAATAATATCAGGATCACAATCTATAAGATTAGAAAATTTTAAAACAAGGGACAATATAAGCAAGTTTTCTTTTGACAATACTTCTAATTAATTGTAACAATTTAATATCTTCTCGATTAAAATCAAATTTAGCATTGATTTGGTTTAGTAATTCAATGTTAAATTGCAAAATCTCATGTTTAATATCAAAAACTTCTTCCTTTTTAGCTTCTGCTAAAATCTACCAAACTCATATTCAGAATACCATCCTACCAAACGAAAAATTTTCTACCAGTTTTGGTAGAATTCTACCAATAGTGGCAACGCTGTTCATGTATCAAAATTTTTTACTTTGGATGTGTTTGAATCGGTAGCAAAGTTCTATGGTAAAAATAAATTTTTGTGTGGTAAAAAATTTTTCTCTTTCTGCTGTGTGAAATGAAAACTTTTTTGACAGCATACAATTTTGACATTTATTATTAAAAAAAAACTCTTTTTTTATTAAATTTATTAATTAAAAAATTATATAAAAGTGAATAAATTAACAATGTATATTCCATTACTCATTCCAATTTTTCTGGAGATTAGAAGATCGCATTTATTTGCTGTTTTAGTTTTTATTTTACTTTATTATTTTTATTTTACGGTTTCTTCCATTTTAGTTTTTTTTTTAATAATTTTAGTAAACTTCTTTACTTTTATGCAATATTTTAATAATTATTTTATATTTGTTTTAATTTGTTCTATTTTTCTTCCATTGTCAAATATTTCTATGCTTATGGCTGTGTTTGAAACGGTAGCAAAGTTCTCTCGTTAGTAAAATTTTGACAGTCTTGAGGTGAATAAAATTTCAGTAGCCTTAGGGGCTAGTAAAATTTTTGACATAAGCATAGAAATATTTGACAATGGAAGAAAAACAGAACAAACTAAAACAAATATAAAATAATTATTAAAATATTGCATAAAAGTAAAGAAATATACAAAGTTTACTAAAATTATTAAAAAAAAACTAAAATGGAAGGAGAAACCGTAAAATAAAAATAATAAAGTAAAATAAATACTAAAACATCAAATAAATGCGATCTTCTGATCTCCGGAAAAATTGGAATGAGTAGTGGAATATACATTGTTAATTTATTCATTTTTATATAATTTTTTAATTAACAAATTTAATAACAACAAGAGTTTTTTTAATAATAAATGTCAAAATTGTATGCTGTCAAAAAAGTTTTCATTTCACACAGCAGAAAGAGAAAAATGTTTTACCACACAAAAATTTATTTTTACCATAGAACTTTGCTACCGATTCAAACACAGCCTATGTCAAAAATTTTACTAGCCCCTAGGCTAGTGAAATTTTATTCACCTCAAGACTGTCAAAATTTTACTAACAGGAAGATTTTGCTACCGTTTCAAACACAGCCTTTATCCTTTCTTATTTGAATATTATATAACATGGTATAATAATCATAAGGTAGTCCCAGTTTGAAATGGCATAGAACCCTGTGGTTTTGCAACCCTGCTGCTCTTAGACTTGTCAAATAAAAGCAGCACTGTGGTTGGCCGTTGTACACAAATAAATATATTATTGTAAACAAGTTCTTTCTCTTCTTTTTTTTGTGGAAAAATTTTTTTAGTTTCAAATTTTACTTTTGTTTTATAAAAAATTAGTTTATAAACGTTTTGCAATTTATATTGAGAACAAAAATAAAAAACTAAATTTGTTTTTGTTTTAAATACATTTTGTCAAGCGTTCTGAAAATTTATTTTTACAAAAAATGGCTATTAGAAAAATTTTCAAGAGGTGTGTATTTTATAGGACAATTTCAATGTGGAAAAGTGTAACCAGAATTCCGACACTACTGTTATAGAGGAACACTTTAGGTAACTAAAGTTTTAATATGCAATTGTAAATTAGATGCTTAGAATATTTTTTTTTTCTTAGAAAAAGTATTCTTTCTTGTCCCCAGCAGTTTCCAATAGTACAAAAAGACTGCATAAAGTTGAAGTGGTGATAATTATGTCTATTGTGTGTGAACCCATTACAGAAAAGTCACAATCGATCAAACAAGCGTCCACTTTTCACCACCTGAACTTTACATTTCAGGTAAATGGCATTGTTTTCCATTATGTTTTGTTTTGTCAATTTTGTGTATTTATTATTTACATACATATGTGACTATACCCGCGAAGAAGTATTGCATTTCATTACTTTTGCCAGACAATGTAATCCCGTTATTAGACAGATGCCCGTAAGCTTTTGGTGTAATATTATGGTAATTTTAAACATGAATTATACACATACATATGTACATATAGTAGAAAAAACACATTGAATAAAGATAATAAATAAAAAGCAGAAAATATGATATATACAGGTCCTGAAAAGGACCGATTGTTCCAAATTGTAAAATATACCAAAATCTCCAAAACCTCAGGGTGGGTTAGGATGCTTCTGTAATAGTCACGGTATTGCCCCAACTTTCGTAAGAAATCTGAAAAAGACAAAAAAAAAAAAATGTAGAAAAAATATTAAATAAAAAAACGAAGGAGTTACTAGAGATTTATTTTCAGCATTTCCTTCTCCCTTGGCAAATCTTTTTTTACAAACTGCACATACACGCATTTTTTTTGATAATATAATAAATTCAATCAATAACACTAAACAATTAATAAATTATGTTTAAAATTTCTCGTTTTCACTTAACAAATTATACAAATCTTCTTTTTTACAATAAAAAAATAAATCAAACCTTTTTAATCACTAAAAAATTATAAATTTAAATTTATTTATCGTATAAGAAAAAATTTTAATTTCTAATTTATTTAACGTCAAAGAAAAAATTTTAAATTCAAATTTACTTAACGTCAAAAATAAAAAATAAGAAGAAGAATAAGATTATGACAATCCAAAGTAGACAGCTGTAAATGTTTTGGTAAAGCGGGACTGCCTTATGAATAATTATAACATGTTATATAATTTTGATTTTGTATGTATGTCATTGCCAGATGGAATTAATTAAAGGTACCATATTGCATCACAAATTTGACAAGTGTGGCAAGTCTTTTTCTTCAGCTGTTCGAATATTCTGATTTCTGGTTCAAATCTTTCTAAAATTTGTAGTGCACATTTGTGGTGTTTTTAATTGCTAAAAGTAAACAAATATGTCTAAAATATTAAAAGCTGTAAGTAAAAACAAAGCAATTAATATTTTGGTTACAAAATTGAAATCGTCCTTTAACACTTGCATACAAAAACCTAAGGCTAAAAATATATTGTTTTTGTTATGTCATACATACAATTTCTAAAAATGTTTTCTTCATGATTTATCTATATATATCCTCGGGAAATATTACAGTAAGCTATTTTGGTTTTTTACTTTTTGGTTTTAGTCTACTGGCTTAACTGGCTTAGCCGTAGCCATAAATCCACATCACACATTAAGTTCGTTGTATGGAAAAATTTTAAGGGCTGTTGCTAAAATGCCTCAAGATGCTGCATACCGCAAATACACAGAACAAATTGTACAACAGAGAGCAAAAGCTGTTGAAACTGTAAGAGATGCATTTGGATGATGTTAAGTTTAATGTAATGATATTATTGTTATAATTGCAGTATAAGGACATTAGCGCTTTAGAGAAAGCAATTGGTTGTGGTCAGGCTGAAGAACTGATTGTACAGGCAGAAAACGAGTTAATTTTGGCACGTAAAATGCTGGGCTGGAAACCTTGGGAAAAGTTAGTACAGCCAATTCCCAACAAGCAATGGGACTGGCCACCAGCAAAAATTGCTGAACCTAAAATTTAAAGATTTTAAATGAAAGTATCTTCAATAAAATATTTTGATTTGAAAATATGTTTACATGTTTAAAACATCAGTTAACAACAAGGTAAAGCTTTCCTTAACGGCCTTACCTGGTGATGATAATGAAAGTTAAAGTTTTTTGAAATATTACGAAATCTGATAATACTAAGAATGGAATTTTCAATACAAATTTTAAATTAAAACATAAGAGGATTGCGTAACTACACTTTTTATTTTTTTACAGGAGAAGCAAAAAATCATATCAAAAATTTTGTAAATTCTAAAAATCATATCGTCGCAAGAATTAAAGAACGCTGTAACTGAAAAAGTCGCCGTGGTCTAGTATGTTGGCTTACTAAGACGATAGCGCTGGGTTCAAATCTCAGCTCTGACATCTTGAAAAAAGAAATAGGAAAAAATTATTTCTTTCGGCGACTACCTCTCAGCAGTCTTCTGGCAAAAGCTCTGGGAGAAATTAATTGCTATGAAAAAACTTCTCAAATCTGTGGTTTGGAGTCGACTTTAAACTGTAGGTTCCAGAACTCATGGATAAAAATAAACACACACAACATCAGTGCTGCGAGGAGCTAGGCCGTAACCCTGACACAGGGTTGTAATGGCCAATTATGTATGTATGTATGTAACTGACAAAAAATCGAAAATACGTTTTTTGCATCATTTTTATCAGAAGAAAAATACGCGTCGATTGGTCCCGGTCCCAGATTTCTACGATGAAAATAAATTCATTTACGCCGTCTGCGTTTTGAAAAATACCAGTGTCTTTGTTCTACTTTCATACAGTTTTTTTTTGGCTCTGGTGAACATTTAAGGTTTTGTCACTTACAGCGTTCTTTAATTCCATCGACGATATAATTTTCAGGATATAGGGATTCGCAAACCTATATACAACAAATCAGTTTGTATGTAACAGAGTTGTAAACGAATCATTCATTTTTGAATTAATTCGTGAATCATTCATGCAATGAATTGGAAAAATTTTGAATTAATTCTTTTCTCCAAAAAACGAATTGAATTAAATTTGAATCAATTCATTTGAATTAAGCGAACATGAATTGCAATTCATTTTCAATTCAAATGAATTGGTAAAAAGAATTGCAATTCATTTCCAATTCATTTGAATTGAATTGATTTTGAATTAATATAAATGAGTTAGAACAAATGAATTGCAATTCATTCCCAATTCATTTGAATTGATTTTGAATTAATTCAAATGAGTTAAAATATGAATTGCAATTCATTTTACCAATTCATTTGATTTAACTCGAAAAATGAATTTGTTATACATTTCCAATTGCAATAATGCAAAAGCATCACCCTTTTTCCAAGTACTTCTATTCTGTACTTTATCTATGTCTATTACTTTTAATCCAAGTATTTATTACTTATTTATAATAATTCTCTTTGTTACATTTATTTCATAAGTAGTACTTGAAGGACCAAACTCCAAACACCAAGTTTACTTCAATTGAATGCAATTCATTTTTGATTTGATAAATTTGAATTACAAGTTACTTTTCTAATTCATTTGAATTAACTCCAAATCATTTTAATTCAAATGAATTAGAAATGAATTGCGATTCTTTTTACCAATTCTTTTGAATTAAAAAATGAATTGCAATTCATTTTGCCTAATTCAAATGAATTGCAATTCATTTCCAATTCAAATGAATTGGGCAAAATGAGTTGCAATTCATGTTCTCTAAATTCAAATGAATTGATTCAAATTTAATTCAATTCTTTTTTTTGTTGAAAAGAATTAATTCAAAATTTAGCTAATTCAAATGAATTGAAATCAAAAAAGAATGATTCATTTACAACTCTGGTATGTAAGGCTTTCGTATAAATATGTATGTATTATGTCTTCTTGCATGTAAAAATTCACGCAATTGCAGTTATGTCCGTTTGAATTTCGTAATTAAATCGCCATTTTTGATCGTAAGAATCTAAAATTTTGCACGAAGATGTATTTTGATAAAACGAACCATAATAAACAAACTCAATTTCGAAATTTTGTGTAGTTACGTGCGTTTGCATTTAATACGACGATATACATTTTAACCAGTACAGTTAAGTAAAGATTAGCAACCGTAATCATTTGATTATCTTGTTTTTTTTTAATTAATTAATTGATTACATACATACATACATACATAACTGGCCTTTACAACCCTGAGTCAGGATTACGGCCTAGCTTCTCGCAGTACTCATGTTGTGTGTGTAAACTTTTATCCATGAGTACCGGGACATACAGTTTAATGTCGACTCCGAACGACAGACTTGAGAAGCTTGTTCATGGCAATTAATTACTCTCCGAGCTTTTGCCAGAAGACTGCTGAGAGGTAGTCGCCGAAAGAAATATTTTTTTCATATTTCTTTTTAGATGTCGGAGCTGGGTGTCGAACCCAGGGCTCATGTCTCAGTAAGCCAACACACTGGGTGCTATTCTTGATTCCGCACGGAAAGGAAAGCTGAACGGAAAGAAATATCGATCGATAAGCAAATTGCAATTATTCATTCCTGCGGTATGAGCTTTCCGCGACTTTAATATAACATTCCTGTTTTAATGAGTTTAGAGTTGATTTGTTGTTAAAATACAAACAGTATGGCAATAATACATAAATATTTTGGTGTGATATTTATTTATTTAGTCAAAAAATATAAAAGATTTTTGTAATTTGTGAAATCAAAATATATGTACATACATTTCGTAGAAAGAATTAAAGAACGCTGTAACTGACAATAAATCGAATATACATTTTTTGCATCATTTTTATCAGAAAAAAAATGGGCGTCGATTGGTCCCGGTCCCAGATTTCTACGATGAAGATAAATACCAGTGTATTTGTTCTACCACAGTGCATACACTACTTTCATACAGGTTTTTTGGCTCTGGTGAACATTTAAGGTATTGTCAGCTACAGCGTTCTTTAATTCCATCGACGATATGTATAAAATATAAAAATTTCTTCCGCTGTTTTAATTTCTTCACTTGCAATATTTTCAGTCGGCATGCTTTTCTTGAACCGCGGTATTAATCTTCAGGAAAGCGCTTACTTCTTCCTAAATTTTTGTAAAAGGAATTTTTTTACATGGATCACAGCCTGTTCCAGTCAAAAGCTGTATATTCTTTGACAGCTTCTTTTCCCACTCTGATTTTATAATCAGTCAATACCTACAGTATAATACAAAAGAAATCAAAGATCAATGAAGAATATTTTTTCAAAATACCGGCATCTTTTATTCGCGCTCGTTGGCTTAAACCGCATGAAACATCTTTCTTAGATTTCATTATACGTATTTACCATTTCATCCAACTGCTGTTTGTATATTTTTCTTATTTTATTTCTAAAAAAAAGTCCTTATTTCGATTATTTATACATAACACAATAAATTAAACTTCAAAAAAAATTTTTTTTGAAAAATTTAATATTTTCCCTTACATTTTTCATTTGCATGTTCAAATAAGCGAATTAAATAAATTAAAATAACAATTATTAAATTTTACTTTTTATTTCATTAGAAATAAATGTAAATACATTATAAATTAAAATTTAAAGCACAAAAATTTTAATTTGTACCCTTTTTATTTTTCTTTAATCTCTTTCCGTGAGCTTTCCGTTAAAAAATTTGTGCGAGTTAAACAAATGTTTGTTTATTTAAATAAAAAAATAAAATTTTTTTATTTTTTTTTTTTAGAGCTTTTGCTCTTTCTTTATTGAGTAAAATTTTATTACTGACTTAAAACTAAAGATACAATATTCATTTAATAATTCTTTTCTTTGTTCGCCTAATTTCTTGGAAATCACCTGTTTAAGTTATTTTGCTGCCAGACATGGAGTCAGCAGTTTTTAATGGGAACGGAAAACAAAAATTGCAAAATTAATTTGAATGTATGTAAAATGTTGCAGTTAACATATTTTGTGTTAACTCCTCCGCCCTTAATTTCGAACGTCCACGTTCGTTATGGTGAATAATGGGTTATTATCAATTATTTGCAGTGGGGGAGATATTTCTAGTTTTGTTGTTTTAGCCCTTTTTAGCCATTTGGAGATTATTGCTGTTGATATGATTAAAATTATAAGAGCAATTGATGTAAAGCTGACAGCGAATCCTCGAATCTGTTTATTTTCTAATAACTTAATTATTGAAGTATTATTGAGGTGCAGCTGTTCTAAACTTTGCAATGTAAGTGTCTCTTCATATGAGCTTATGGATGGTGCATGTATAATTGCGGGCAAGGGTTTGTATTGGATTGTCTCAGTAAGGCTAAATTCTTGATTACCAATTTTTATAGACGTATTTTGATATCGAATTATGTATGTTCCTATCAGGTTCAGGTGTTCCCCATTAATTTCTATGCTATCGTTGAACTCATTTAACATTAGTAGACCAGGGACTACACTTTCAATTTTTGGTATGTGAAAACCATTTGTTGCAATACAGTGTGATTTCTTTAACTTAAGAAGATTAGGCAAACATTTGTCATTAGTTATATTTAACAAATCATTGTTATTACACACTCTTAAATTGTTAATTGTTTTACAAGGTTTTCTTACGGCTAATATTTTTTCTTTACATATTATTATTTCATTATATTTGATTTTATATATAATATTGTTTTTCCTTACGGGTTTTATAAGTTTTGACTCGCAGGTCTCTTTATCCGTTATCGGTATATCTATTACAAATATTAATTGTTCTGTACTACTAGCTATTTTTGTTTCGCTAAATTCCAAAGCTTCTTCTAAGTTAATATATTCTAGTTTACTTTCATCAAATTTTTCTTTTAAAATGTTAATTTCATTCTCTGATAATATAAATGAGTTTATAATTCCTACTTTAGACCAGTTAATTGCATGTTCTATATTTATTAATTCTTCTTTTATTATTTTAATTTTTTCTTGTATACTTAATACTACTGCATTCTGAATTGATTCACTATCTGTGAGGACTTTTGACATATGATTCGTCCTTTCTGTTAATTTATTAATAACATTAATGACATTTCTATTTATTACATATTGTTGATTATTATTATCTGACAATTCATTCATTTTTCCATTTAAAATCATTAAATCATTATGGTCTGGACTTCCTGCGATCCATTTCCAGATCGTTCCTAAAAAGTCAATTGATCTCTTGTTTTTCTTTCTTAGCCTAAGTTTATTTAAAGCTAGTTGGGATTGGGATAATTCATATTTAAGGAATCGATGGATGGGATTTCTAGGATTTACGCTCTGGTAAATTGTTTGGTTTATTTCTTGCAATGCTGTTTGATATTCAGAGATGTTAACCGAATGGACTAATTTAAAGGATCCTATTTGTAGTTTTGAGTGTCCTGTATCAAATGCTATTATTGGTGAGTTTGAGTAATTCAATACTTCTACTTCAGCAACACTAACTGTGCTGAAAAACCTGAAAATAATAAATTTTAATTTCTAATAAGACTTTTATGTACTATTTTGTTTTTGTTTGTAATGATAACATCTGGTTTATTTTCTGAGACTATTTCCTTTCTATATCTCGATGAGAACTTATTTCTTGGATGCTTATTTATTGTCACAAAAACTGTTTCTCCTACCGCATAGTCTTTATAAGGTTTCCTATTCTTATTGTGATATCTTAAATCTGTTTCCTGTTTTGTTTTTAATCTTTCAATATTATCTTTCCTAAACTGTTCTAGTTGTATAGGGTCTGTTGTTACTCTATGACCAAAGAAAACTTCTATGGGTTTGAAATTAGTGGTGGTATGTATAGAGTTATTATATCTATATAATGCCTGACACAATAGATCCGAAAGTGAGTCATAAGTTTTTTCTGCTTTGATACAACGCATGATCTCATTCAGTGTAGAATGGAATCTCTCTATTTGACCATTTGTGGTACTTACATGTGGAGGGGCTTTAAAAATTTCTATTCCATATTGATTCTCTAACATGAACTTAATTGAAGTTGCTGCTAGCGATTTTTCGTTATCAACAACAATTTGTTTAGGAAAACCAAATGAGGTTATTAACTCGCGAAGAGGTTCTTTAATATCTTCTACAGAACGTGATTCTACTATTTTTGCTTGAGCATATTTAGAGAACTTGTCAATACCTGTGAGTATTATTTTATGGTTAATATAGAAAAGGTCAAGATGAATTATTTGGCCGGGATATTCGGGAATCGGAGTTGCTTTTAGTATTGGTTTGTTTGGGTGTCTTTCATATTTTTGCTCTTTGCAGACTATACATTGTTTGACTATTCTATTAATTTTAGCTTGCATGCTGGGAAAGTAGAATTTTTTTATAAGCTGATATTTATTTTCTTTCGCATTCCTGTGCGCTCTTTTGTGTTCTTTAATTATTTCGATTTCCTGTGCTGATTCGTTTTTCAGATCAGTAACAACTTCTCTGGAAAATCTTACTTTATAATTTCTAAAATGGATAGGATAGACTCTTTGTAATCCTCCTAAAGTTTTTTCATCGGTAGTGATGCCGTTTATAACTGAGGGGTTAAGATATCTTTTCAGCAAAGATACAAGATCTTCATCACTGTAATTGTTTTGGGTAATGATATGACGATGATAAGTAGGGAAAACTATTTCAAATTTGTAAGTTGGGATCTCACCAGTAAGCAAAAATATTTGATTCTTAAAAACGTTTATAGGAGTATTGGCAAATGCTATTAAATCTTCAGATGAACTCTCGTCGCTATGTTGAGTGGGTGTTAAGGAATTTACTTGTGGTGCTCTTGAAAGGGCATCAGCCACGACGTTAGTCTTTCCTGGCTTGTATTGCAGTTCGTAATTGTACTCTTCCAGGGTAGCTTTCCATCTTCTTAGCTTGCTGTTCGTATTTTTGTTGCCAAGAGCATGTGTAAGTGGCTGGTGGTCAGTTATTATTTTCACTTTAGCTGATCCATAGAGATAATTTCTCAGGTTTTCTAAGGCCCATATTATAGCAAGCATTTCCCGCTCATTAGTGGCATAGTTCTCTTCAGGTTTTCTAAGAGTCCTGGAAATATAGGCTATTGGACGATCCTCCTGTGACAATACCGCACCTAACGCGAAGTTCGATGCGTCGGTAGTAAGCTGAAATTCCTTTTTAAAATCAGGGTATGCCAGTACAACATCCTGGCCAACTAAGGTGTTCTTAAGCTTGTTAAAGGCTTCTACTGCATTTCTATTGAGAAAAATTAATTTTTTACCAGATTGAGTTTTTGGCAGGTTGCCTTCCTCCCCCCTTAAAAGGGCTGTCAGGGGTTTCGCAATTTTAGCGTAATCCCTTATAAATCGGCGGTAATAACCGGACAGACCTAAAAAGGATCTTAATTCTTTTACCGTTCTAGGCTGTGGGAAGTTCTTTACGGCTTCCAATTTTTTCGGATTTGTTTTGATTCCATCACTTGATATAATGAATCCCAGAAATTCAACTTCATTTCTTAAAAACTCGCTCTTATCGAGCTGTACTTTCATATTTGCATTCTGCAGAGTTTTGAAAATTGTTTCAACATTTTCGAGATGTTCTTTTTCGGTTTCACTGAAAATCAATATGTCATCTACATACACAAAACATATTTTTCCAATGTGTTGGCGTAAAATATCATCTAGTGCTCTTTGGAAGATTGCAGGTGCATTCTTTAATCCAAAGGGGAGTCTCGTGAACTCGTATTTGCCATTATTTACCGAAAATGCAGTCTTTTCGATATCCTGCTGTCTCAGTGGTATTTGATGAAAACCGCTCTTGAGATCTATAACTGAGAACCACTTTTTATTTCCTAACTGCATTAAGATATCTGATATATCTGGTATGGGATATCGATCTGCTATTGTTATCTGGTTCAGTTTACGATAATCCACTACCATACGAAATTTTCTTTTTCCTGAAGCGTCTAATTTTTTTGGCACTATCCATACGGGTGCATTGTATGGAGATCTGGATGGCCTGATTATACCGTTTGAGAGAAGTTCATTAATTTGTTTTTCTACTTCTTCCTTTAGCGAGGCAGGGTAAGGGTAACTTCTAGAATAAACTGGCTTGTCTGAAGTTGTTCTAATTTCGCCTTCGACTATTGTTGTGTATGTTAATTTTTGATCTGGGTCTAGGAATAATTTGGGATATTTGGCTGTTAGTTTTCTAATGGCATTTTTCTGATCTGTAGTCATATGATGGGTTCTAACTCCAATTGTGTTAACATCGGTAGAGAATTCTTGGTTTATTTTTATTTTCCTTCCGCCTTTTATTACCATTAAGCTGCGTTCTATGTATATTATTGCTGAGAGCTGTTTTAAACTATCATTTCCTAATATGGCATGAAAAGATCTTAGAGTTGGAAGAATGAAAAATTTTATAGGAATTTCATTGTTTCCAAAAAGATGTGCAAAGGTGTGGTGGGTTACCTTGATAGGACCTCCTATTGAATTAGCATAAAATGGATTTTCATTCTCAAAAGTTTTATTTGCTATGTTTGGTTGAATGTAATTTTTATTGGAACCTGTGTCTAAAAGAATTTTTAGAAATTTTCCATCGTTAGTCCTACAGCTTATATAGGGTAACGATGATTGTGTTAGTCTAAAAAATGAATATCTGTAAAATTTTCTTCTGGGTTTTCGAAGTTTTCTTCCTCATATTGCGAAAAGTCGTTGATGTATTCTTGTAAGGTTTCATCATGGTTTTTGTCCTCTTCCACTTTAGCAAGATCGTATTTTTCTTGTTCTGCCAGAGTATGGAAATTCCTCTGCATTTTTGGAGGTGGTCTTATTTGAAAAGAAGATTGTGGTGGTCTTTTGCCTTGAAACTGATTCATAGGCTTAGGCCTATTCATATAGTTTAAGTTACGAGTTCTTATACTCTCGTCAATTTCCATTGGTTCTGGACGTTGAGTTGGCTTGGGAGCAAAGGGTCTTGGTGGGGGTTGATTATTTTGGAACGAGTTAAAATTTAATTGGGGGTTTCTTTGTTGGAAAAATTGATTTCGTTGGTCAAATCCAGAGTGATATGGTTGGGGTTTAGGGAAATAATTTGGCTGTGGTTGGTATGCAAGATGTGGATAGTATGTCGTTGGTTTATTCAAATTAGTACTGTACCTTGGTGGAAGTTGTGGTGGAGTAACATATTTTTTTGTATTTAAGCGTGAGTTTTGAACATAGTTGGATCTGAATGCTTGGTTGTCTAATTTTTGACATAGAGCAAGTGCTTGGGGCAGATCTTTCGGTTCTTTTATAGCCAGGAGTCTTGGCATATCACCATTCAATCCCCTAACAAATGTGTCGAGTGCTTTCTCACGGTAAGTTTTGGTAAGGACATTAATGGCTTCACTGCCCATTTCTAGCGATGACAACTTGTTAAGTATCGATGAAAGCAATCCATAGACTTCGTGGTAGAACTCCTGAATGCTTTGTCTTCCCTGTACAAGTGAGTTAAGTTGATATTCCAAGGATGAAACATCCCTTTTATCCGCGTAGTGGGTAATAAGGCAGCGTGAAATACAATCCCAATTTAATGGTGTATTGTATGATTCTAGGACGTTATCTGCTTGTCCTACGATTTTATTTCGTATCACACTTATAATTCCATAATATTTTGCAGTACCTCTTATAGGTTCATAAATTTGGAGAACTCTCTCCACACTCTTCCTCCATGAGATAAATTCTACATTATTCCCAGAAAACTCTCTGAGGCTTTTCACTACATCCGGAATCTTATCCAGATCACCTATGTTTGCCCTATGTTCCCGATCAATTACTTGGTCTATACCAGAAAATTCATTAGAATTATCGTTTATAATTGAATTAAAAATCTGAACTCCTTCTGTTCTTAACGTTTGTGTAACTAAACCTGTAA
The DNA here is from genome assembly GCA_963576795.1 of Metopia argyrocephala. NCBI lineage: Eukaryota > Metazoa > Arthropoda > Insecta > Diptera > Sarcophagidae > Metopia > Metopia argyrocephala. The sequence goes on from OY756210.1 coordinate 67,099,675, forward strand.
TAGCATTTCTAAGTTCCATTGACATAGCTACTTCTTGTCTTTCCTGTCTATTTTCTGGTGGGTTTATTAAAGGTGGACGGATTAAGTTATTTGGATTGGACATGATGGATATTTGGGAAAAGGATTTATAAATTTATAACTAAATTTTTCTTTTTTATATGTTTCTGATCAAATTGTATTGAATGCAATTTTTAATGTTATTTAACTCTTAAAAGTAATTAATTTCACTTTAAATGACAATTATTTAATTTAACGAAATTCTTCATAAAAACTGTAGAAATAACAGTTTTTCTACAAGATTCAAATGGTATATGTAAAATTATTTTTCTTTCAATTCACTTTTCAATTATTAATTATTTTTTATTTGAAATATTTTCTCTTTTGTATTAAATCTTAATTTATTCAACATATGTATATATTCTCTTTTTTCTTTAATTCAAAAAACATTTTTGTATAAATAGAACTTTAATCTTTGATTCATTTGGATTTCATATTTATTTTCACACTTTATCATTTTCTTTTTTTTATAACTTAAATTGTATTTTGTGTTTTTCAATGCATTTCTTAAATTTAATTCTTTTTTTTTCACAATTTCTTCTTAAAAATATACTTACAGGATAAAAATTAAATGCTGCATCTCACCGCTGGGTTGGATTTCTCCGTTTTGCTTCTAGGCTACTAGGGATCCTTCTCCAGACGTCTCGTGAAGATGTCCTGGGTTGAGTAACTCCAGGAAAATCGGGTTCTGGGCTGCTGCACTGTCACTTTGGTGTCAAAACAATTATAGTTTTTTTTTTTTTTTTTTTTTTTATTATAATATGTTTTTTCACACCGTTTTTTCACTTTTATTCACACGTTTCTGGTTAAAGAAAACTTTTCCGTACTGACACTGAGCAAACCCACGAAGTTGGGCGCCAGTTAAACAAATGTTTGTTTATTTAAATAAAAAAATAAAATTTTTTTATTTTTTTTTTTTAGAGCTTTTGCTCTTTCTTTATTGAGTAAAATTTTATTACTGACTTAAAACTAAAGATACAATATTCATTTAATAATTCTTTTCTTTGTTCGCCTAATTTCTTGGAAATCACCTGTTTAAGTTATTTTGCTGCCAGACATGGAGTCAGCAGTTTTTAATGGGAACGGAAAACAAAAATTGCAAAATTAATTTGAATGTATGTAAAATGTTGCAGTTAACATATTTTGTGTTAACTTGCGTAAGCAAAATGAAGAAAATTATCTATACTGCGGAATCAATAATAAGGCAATACCGCAGTAACGATATGATACCGCAGCAACGGAACAATATGGCAACAACGGAATGAATAATAGCAAAGTTTGTTTCCGCGCAAAATATGGCTTTCCGCAGCCACGGAACGGAATCAAGAATACCACCCACTAACCACTAGACTACGGCGACTAATTGATTACAACTAGAAATAATCAAAAAATATTCAGAGTTACTTTTAAGTAGATTACAAGTTATCAGGCCTGTCATATTCCGTATTTGCAACACCGATCTATAGATTCCGATCGATTTTGTCATTTCCCAAACATCACAAATACTGTACATTTAAGGTTAAAAAAAAGGTTTAAATTAAAACAAAATAAATTGACAAGAGCACAAAATTAATTTGTTATTAAAGAAAACACAAATTTTTATTGCACAAAACAATTGTGAGGTAAAAAACTGTTTTTTTTTGTATGAAAACGTTATTATTATTATTATTCGATTCAGACCCAGCACTAATGCAAGACACTGCGACCTATAAGGTCTATTGTGTCCCCTTGAGTCTATTGTCTGTTTAGCAGACGGACTGCCTTCCTTACGAACACCAGCAGGTCTGAAACTTTAATGGTGAATATGTCCGCCAATGAGGCCATGTGCCTCCCTAAACACATCCACCTAAATCTATCAAGAGCCACACATTCACACAATATGTGCTCCGCCGTCTCTGATGCCTGTGAGCATAGTCTACAGACATCTGTATCTGTGATCGCCATTCTCATCAAATGAGCTCTCACACTGCAGTGACCCGTGAGAAAATCTGTTAGGATTTTCAGGTCCGGTCTCCTAAACTTCAGAACATCGGACTTACTCCCAAAACACGGGCGAATCACAGCCTTGGCGTGCCTGAGACCCGACTGGGAGTTCCAGTGTTCCAAACATTTGCCCGTTTCCCATTCATCAATCAAATTGAGAATAGTAGAAAGCGGTGCTGCACAGCAGGGCTCCGGACCAATAAATGGTGTCGCAGATCCCTCCCTTGCCAATGCATCCGCCTTCTCGTTCCCGCTTATACCGCGGTGTCCAGGTACCCAGACCAGCCGCACTCTGTTTCTAAGCGATAATCTTTGCAAAGTATCATAACAACATTTGACAAGTTTAGATGTCATACGATGAGAGTCAAGCGCCTATCCGAAAATATATTAATCGTTTTGCCCTTGAGCCCAATATCCAGGTTGATCTCAGCACATGCGGTTATGGCCAAGACTTCAGCCTGAAAAACACTCAACGACTTCCCTAGTGGAATTGACAGGTTTCGATTGGGTCCATAGACGCCAGCACCTACTCCACTGTCCATTTTGGAACCATCAGTATACCAGTTTAGGTCGAATTCACTCCGAACCAAATACCCAGTAGACCAACATTCCCGGTCTGGTACCTCAACTTTGAATCCCTTGCCAAAACACAGTTCCAAAGGCATGGCATTCAAGACCGAAATTGGATTTCTGACCACCTTGTGGAGAATGGCCAGGTTCCTCGACTCATTTCGAGGTGTTCTCACAAATGTCCTTGCTGCCCAACACGCAGCCACCCTCATCACATAAATATGAAGTGGTGTTAATCCAATCAGGGCCTCTAAAGCCGCTGTTGGACATGTTCTCATTGCCCCGGTCACACCAAGGCAGGCAAATCGTTGTATCCTGCCCAGTTTTCTCATGGTGGTAGACTCCTCAGTCTTTTTTCACCAAACTAGTGCCGCATAGGTAATTATGGGCCGAATAATGGCGGTATAAATCCACAGTGTCATTCTTGGCGATAACGTTAAATTGTTGTTAAAATATAAAAATAGTTAAATTCCATCTATAATATTTTCTACTTCACTCATTAAAATAAGTTTTATTTACTTTTTTGAACTTTAATTTTCTATAATTTAATTCCCAAACAAAAATTTCCTTTTCTGTAGAAGCAAAATACGGAATTATTTTTACTTTTGATCGGAATCATCGTATAATCACCATAAGGTAGTCCCAGTTTGAAATGGCATAGAACCCTGTCGTTTTGCAACCATGCTGATCTTGCAATTGTCAAATAAAAGCAACACTGTGGTTGACCGTTAACACAAATAAATATATTATTGCATGGTACTATGATTATAATTAATATAAACAATAAATTTGATTTTACAAAAATAGTAATTTTTTTTTTTGTAAAAACTTACCAAAATGACAAAATTGCTGCACACTGTAAATAGCAAAGCGCAAACCATTAATTATCTGCGATATCAGTCTTTGTTCAAGATCAATTCAATTCGAATGAATTGGAAATGAATTGAAATTCGTTTTTCAAAATCATTTGAATTAATTCAAAATCAATTAAATTCAAATGAAATGAAAATGAATTTCAATTCATTTTGCCAACTCATTTGAATTAAAAATGAATTTCAACTCATGTTTACTTAATTCAAATGAATTGATTAAAATTTTTTTTTTGGAGGGGGAAAGAATTAATTCAAAATTTAGCTAATTCATAATGAATTAGAATCAAAAATGAATGATTCGTTTACAACTCTGTCCAGAGGCTACCACATGGCGCATGGGATGGTTGCATTAACAGTAGCTCTGAATAAAAAGATAAATTTTATTGTAAACATTTATGTTTTATGAAATTTGCAAATTTGTATTAAAAAAATAATTTATATTGAGTATGCGTGTATGTATGACGAAAAATATAAATAAATAAAAATATAAACGTTTTGCAATTTATATTGAAAACAGAAATAAAATAACTAAATTTGTTATTGATAATTTGGTATTGCATTTTATCATTTTTAATTTTAATTTGTTGTCAAAGAAAAAATTTTAAATTCAAATTTGCTTAACGTCAAAATAAATAAGAGAGATGAAGAATACGATGTTGATAATCGTAAGTAAACAGCTGTAATTGTTTTTGTAAAGCGGGACCACCTTATGATGACTACACTATGATCGGAATTGAGTTCTGTGACATACCCATATATTTTGAAAGTAATCAAAAGTAAAAAAAGGCTGAAATAATCGGTTTACTTTTTTTAAAATTATTTTTTGTATTCTCAAAAAATTAACGAACAAGTGATAAAGTCTAATTTTTGGTTTTCCAAAAGAACAATTATAAAGACAATTTTTAAAAATTGTATACTTTTTCTAATAAAAAACAATAAAAAATTGGGCTCTTGGGCTCTTAACATAAAAATCGCACCCGACTATGGTGCTAAGCTCTAACCACCTCAACCACCGTCGTACATATCATTCATGTCGACTAATGTGGATAAGGTAGAATAAAGGGCAAAAACAAAATAAATTTGTAATTCTGTTTCATCCAAATAAGATGACGATTACAAGAACAGCAATGATGGTAAGAAAAGGAGAATATGATATAAACTGTTGTGTGACTTTACTTCGACTAACTCATACAAATGTATGTACATACGGTAATAATTTCAGTATGCGATTTCCAAAAAAGTGTGAGTTAAATAGTTGATGTTTAGTCTTGAATATACACAGGACACAAAGAACTCTGATGAGACTACCGTAGCTGGAGTCGAAAACAATTGTTCAGTTTGGCTAGTGTACTATTCCTTCACGGACATCATTTCTTCTTTAATTACCAAAAAATAACATTGCAGTTAAATTTGATCTGATTAAAGCGTTTTCTAATAAAAAACCAATAAAAAATTTCCCATAAGTAACATTTTATCTTTATTGACAAAATCTATTACAAGTTCCTAACAACATTTTACATGACAAAAACGTAAAAAATTTATAGATTTAATTCAAGATGAAGTAGTTCGATTTCGATGAAGCATGCTTGAATTTAACAAGAGTGTGCTATTACAGTTCATTACGTATATTATGCGTTTCGATTAAGTCCCCGCATTCAGTTACGCTTCGATCGAAAATAGGTAGTCCACAAAAATATGGAATCGAAAGAAAGCGAAGGAGACAGCAGTTTGCACAAACTTAATTGCATAATTGTGGAATGTGGAAATGAAATAGCAAAATAAACACGTCTGTTATGATTTTAATAAAAAACGTAAAATTTAATACAAAAAAGTGAAGAAAAAGAAATATGCAGGGGTTCTGACATAGCAATTCTGTTTCGTGGAAGTCCATAGAGTACTGAAATGGTTTTAGTTTTCTTCGATCACTTCATTAAGTGTCTTTTTTTAATAGCAAATATAGTGAAATAGCCATATTCATGAAATTATAACTTTAAAAAGTCGTAAGTTTTTTGTTTTGTAACGGATTTTCAATTTTTTTCAATTGAACGATAGATATTAGTTTTACCTTTCAAACAAAATAATGTTTTCGAAAATCGGTTGGAAAATGGCTGAGTTACGCTTTCAATAAATTTCCATTTCGTTGAACAGATTGAACAGCGATATGTTCGGAAAACTAAAATCATGAATATGGGTATTTCACTATATTTGCTATTAAAAAAGACACTTAATCGAAAGAAACTAAAACTATTTCAGTATTCTATGGACATCCACAAAACATAATTGCTATGTCAGAACCCCTGCATATTTTTGGTGTAGCACTGTGTAATTAGAGTGTTAAAAAATAAATTGTGCATAAACATTAATGAAATACAAAACGCAAAAATATTAATGACTGAGCGATAAAGTTCGTCGTCGTTTTTGAGGAATTGTGACAAATCCTAAAAGCCAATAAATGTTTTTGTGAATAAACATTCCAGTGTGAAGAATCCTGTAGAGTCGGAGGTAATTAAAAATGTAATATTGAAGTACATAGATTAATACCGAAAGACGAAAACAAATTGAAAGACAGAACGTTATTAAAAATTGTGTTTTTGATTTTTTTAAGACTAATACTCAGAGGTAAACCCCTACTCATGCAGTGCATTGTATTGGCATTTAAAGATAGATAGATAGATTTTTTTTTTCATAGATATATGTATCGCCCATGTGCTGGAAAACGTGCGATTTCAAATCACTTGTGATTTCAAAATCTCCAATTTTAGTTTTTCATGTGTTGGAAATCGTGCGTTTTCAAAGTTATGTTCGAAAAATGAAAACATGTTTTAAGTGTCAAAAGTAATAAAAACAAACGTAATATAAACAAATTATTAAATAAAATTAATAAAAATGCCAGCTGCCTCATTGTTAAATTTAATTTAAAAAAAAAAAAAACAATATGAAAGAAAACAACGTATTAGAAAGCGTTTGCTTAGAGATGAGCAATGAAAAAGAACATACTTTTTATTTTACATTTTCTATTAAAATTAATTGTAAAATATTACTTTTTTTACTTTGTATTTATAAAAAACATATTAGATTTTATTCATGTATGCTTTTATGTTAAATTATATGCAAATTTTTAAGAAAATATGCAATTTCACTTATAGATCACATACGTAAAAGTTTGTGATTTGAAAACGCCTAATTTCTGGCGATTGTGAACTCTAGCACACCTCTTTTGCGATTTCATATCGAGTTCGCCTATTTCATGCGATTTGCGATTTCCAGCACATGGGCGTATATTAGGCGTCTTTTTTGTTGATGAGAGAGATTGCTGTCAATTTGATCACTCAAGGGCCAGTGTTATACCTTCGCCCTTGAATTATCAACAACAATTGCCCCATGTGTCAGTGGATATTGATTATTTTAATTTCAAGTAGAAATAGAGTCTATAGTAGCTGCATTATTGTTGGAAGCCGAAAAATACATAAGCAACTGCTGATATCCCTTTGAAATGAGCCCTTAATTGTAAAAGAAGTTTTCATTTTGAAAGTGTTAGGCCCCTATTATGAGTTGCATTCGAAAAACGATATTCGTTGTCTATCGACTATCGAAAGTAAAATTTGTATTATAAGTTGGCATCCCTGTTGAAAATTTCGTTGTGTATCGAATTTTTGAACGAACACAATTTTGCTTTCGACGCTGTAAATAAAATGAAAAAATTTGTTGAAAATGTAAGTATTTATACTATTTTGTTTGTTTGTTGGACCACTAACTGAATTATTTTCGTTAACTTTACTTTATTTATATATATAAGTATATATATATGGGTTAAACCATATCAACTCAACTTAAAATATGCCGTTTTTGAAATGACTGTCTCCGAATTTGCTAATTTTTGGTACGAATAAAGTATATCATAACACTAAGACAAATATAAAATTTAAGGGCGCCTGACACTTCTGGATCCGGAAATATGAGGTCTTGAAAATCGGAAAACAGTACAAAAATGCACAAAGTTACACTTACTTAATTGTAATTTTCTTGAAAAGTATTATAGCTACGCATCTCGTAAAAGTCGCATTTGGAAGGGTATTAAATTACCTTTTATTTAGTATGCAACATGATTTTTTCTTTGAAAAAGTCAAAGGTCAATTTTCTTTATCTATAAGTCGGAAGCCTATATCTCCGAAAGCGACCTTTTTAAAAATTTGAAAAAAAATTATGCCAAAGATAGTTTCGTTCTCTACAGTTGTGAAAAATTTCAGAGTGGAGGTATTTTTAGATCAAGAAATAAAAATCAAATCGCAAAAGAATGTGATTAAAACTAGTCTAATAGTGCTGGAATGGTAGACGATTTTTCGATTTATATTAGCTGGAACCGCTTATTTTGTAAATTTCTACAAAAAATACATGAAACAAAAACGGGGGATGTGGGATGGGGGCAAATAGTTCTTCATCGGGGTCAAAGGTTGGGTTGAAGGAATAAAAATCTACAAAAAGCTTCACAACTGCCCTGGAGTAGCCCCTAGAGGGATAAAATGTAAGACCGACCCTTACTAATATTTTACCTCGAACTTTTTTTTCGAACATACCTGCCCCCTATCTCCACTCCCTAGAGTGGTAGGAGCACATTTTATAAACTTTGTAATGGAGCCTCCTTAGGGAGTGGAAATAGGGGGTAGGTAGGGGTTAGGTAGGGTTAGGTATTTACCCCCAACTTTTTTTCTGATCATACCTAACCCTTATCTCTACTCCCTAGAGTGGTAGGAGCAAATTTTATATAAAAATGTAACTTTGTAATGGAGCCCCCTTAGAGAGCAGAGATAGGGGATAGGTATATAGGTAGGGGTAGGTATTTACCCCCAACTTTTTTTCCGAACATACATAACCCCTATTCCCACTCTCTAGAGTGGTAGGAGCAAATTTTATAAACTTTGAACTGGAGCCCCCTTAGGGACTGGAGATAGGGGGTAGCTATGTTCGGAAAAAAGTTGGGGGGTAAAATATTAGTAAGTGTCGGTCTTACATTTTATCGCTCTAGGGGCTAATCCAGGGAAGTTGTGGAGCTTTTTGTGGACTTTTACTCCTTCAACCCAACCTTTGACCCCGATGAAGAGCCATTTGCCTCCATCCTACATCCCTTCTTTTTGACTTATGTATTTTTTTGTTGAAACTCACAAAATAAGCGATTCAAGCTAATCGAAATCGAAAAATCGTATACCATCCCACCACTATTAGACTAGTTTTAATCACATTCTTTTGCGATTTGATTTTTATTTCTTGATCTAAAAATACCTCCACTCTGAAATTTTTCACAACTGTAGAGAACGAAACTATCTTTGGCATAATTTTTTTTCAAATTTTTAAAAAGGTCGCTTTCGGAGATATAGGCTTCCGACTTATAGATAAAGAAAATTGACCTTTGACTTTTTCAAAGAAAAAATCATGTTGCATACTAAATCAAAGGTAATTTAATACCCTTCCAAATACGACTTTTACGAGATGCGTAGCTATAATACTTTTCAAGAAAATTACAATTAAGTAAGTGTAACTTTGTGCATTTTTGTACTGTTTTCCGATTTTCAAGACCTCATATTTCCGGATCCAGATGTATCAGTGTTTCCAAACTTTGTATTTAATTTAGTTCTATGATATACTATATTTCTACAAAAAATCATAAAATTCGGAGGGGGTAGGTTAAAACCATTGGTTGATTTGACTTGGAATATCCCATATATACATATTTATTTATTTTATAATAAAATGCTGCAATTCTTTCTTGGGAGCTAAAATTTTAATGCGTGTGCTATCAACACATCCAATAATCCCTGGTATCATACTTTTATTAAAAAATATTTACATAATTTGTCTTGTTGCAGTTCAGCTGCTGTATAGTTGTATTTGATCCATCTTCGGCAGATATTGTTTTCCAATACTTCTAGAGCTTCTGACAGCACTACAGACACCGTAGGCTGTGCAATACCAAGCATATTTTCATTTCCAAGGCTAAGTTGGTACGATCCCTGAGCACAAAATCGTAGAACTGTTGTTACTTTTAATATGCTTGGTTTTGGCCTACTTTGTGTGTATTACTGCAGGAGTTCATCTGTAGTGGATAGTAGGCTCACAAACGCCTCCTTACACATTCGAAAATTTTTTATAAATCTGTAAATAAACTTTCTATAAGAATTCTGTGTAAAAGCCATATCGAAAAATATAAATACTTACGTAGTTGTATCCATTTCCAATATGTTGGAAGCATCGCTCAACCTTTTTCTGCTTCTAGCCAGTTCCAGTAAATGTTCATCTTCATCAGACGAATTATCGAATCATAATTCCGTCGTGGTCATGTTTAATTTAATTTATTTTTTTCTAAATTGTAAAAAAAATTTTTTTATTTACAGTGCCAGCTGAAAGAATTGTACTAAACAAAATCGGTAAAATTCACAATAGTGTTTCTTCAACGAATGAGCGCCATAATACCAATCGAAAATCGAATTTAGTTCATAATAGGCACCTTAGTTAATGTATGAAATATTTTACTTATTTCAACAGATTTAAAAAAGAACTTTTGTTGAAACAAATATGAATAATTTTAAATATTTTTTAAATCATTTGTGCAAATTTAATTGTATTTTATACCTAGACTTTATTATATTATTAGTTTTAAACTTAAAATAACAAAAAAAAAAAAAAACTAAACAAATCCTCTATCAAAAAACAACAGAGAGAAGCGGAGTTCCGATCGTAATGCAGAATACCTACAATCGAAAGAATTTGAGCGGAATCGAAACGAAGAATACAAATGTTGTAAAACGGAAAAAATTTCAATTCGAACCGAAACGCAGAATAGGGGTGCATATGTTTGTATAAAAATTTAAATAAATTGTTTTCTAGTTAAAGGAAAAAACAAAATCAATGCTTTTTAATACATGTATGTATGTATCAAGTATAAATGATTTACTTTTATAAATATTAAACGGCCTGTTGTTAATGTAAAACTAAAGCTACGGTCAAATTAAACAAATATTTGACGAATAAAGCGTAAACATTATTTGCTAGAAAAAAAAAATATTTGTAATTCAAATTGAATTAATTAAAAATATAACTATTATAAGTAAGTAATAAATATTACAATATTTCTTCATATTATCTCTTTTAAAAAAATTGCTTAAGAACCTTGAATATAAATCAAAATTTTAAGATTAAACCTTTCCATACAATGGTGTTCATGCTGTTTTCGTCAAATATTTGTTTAATGTAACCGTAGCTTTACGACTTTGAGCTTTCGCAAACTTATGTATATGAAAAACACAATTTCTTGTCAGAGTTTTTCATACAAAATTGAATTGCACACTTTCGAAGAAGTCGTTTGTTATACATAAACAGACTGTAAAATTTCCAATATTTTTTGTAAATTAATTTCTTTTCTTTTCACGAGAAACAATTTTAGAATTTTATATTTCTATAGAATAGTGTTTATATTGAGTGGATATCAATAATAATATCAATTCGAATATTCTTGGTGTGTATTTATTTTGTTTAATCTTGTTTATTATTTCATTTAAATTGTGCTAATTCCCTTATCAACTCAGTTTGAAAAAAATCTTTGATCCAGCAACTTGTTCTTCAGAATACAAACGAGTATCAAACAACAGAAATTAAAAAAATCGTTGTCAGAAATGATTTTCTCTGTGAGATTGGCTATGTTTTTGTTCTTGGTTATGGTTACCTTAGTATATTCGTCGCCAATACCATCGAACAGTGCTATAAAACAGAATGTACTATTAAGAACCCGCCAAAAGCGACAAATTGATTTGACATTATCTGCAGAACATGATGACAAAGAAGATGAAACCGAAATTGCACTTGAAGCTATTGCCAATCTTTGGCGTAGTTCTGATGGTAATACTCAGATAGATGGATCGGTTAAAGTTTTACACCGTTCAAATTCATTACAAAATGGTAATACTCGTTATTCAGCACGTTTTCATCTACATCATGATTATAGGAAACGTAAATAATTTACACTTTTTTCACTTTATGCATAAATTTACTAATGCTGAAAAAGGACCTGGAACAGATTGGCGTTTGGGTTTGCGTGTACTTTTTACATAAATGGCAAGTGAATTGGTAATGTGGAACCTACAGTAGTAGTAGTAGATGTAGTGATAACTTATTGAACTTTTTAACAGCATACACATATTGTATGTGTATGTAGATTTAAATTGTTTTTGTTTTTTATTATTTTTTTAATAAGTAAATAAACATTAAAAGAATTACATTGAATTGTGTTAGCGATCATTTAAATTAATAAGTCGTATTACCGTTTCTGATTTTCAAATTAAAATTTCATTGAGGAGGACTTTTACCCAGCTAGCATATAGACTCGAATTTGATAAAAAATTTCCAAAAATGCTGGCTGGGTACGTACATACATATCTAATATATAAAAATTAATGTACATTTTGATGTCACCACTAACTGCGAAAACGGATGGATCGATTTCAGCCAAAAATCCAGGATACGTTGGGAATAGTCTGTAGATTGTTTATGTAAAGTTTGGACGAAATCGGCCCATTGGTTCCGGAGATAAGGTATTTAGATTTTCCTATATATTCCTATACAAATTCAATGTACAATTTTTTCATATTATGCTTAACTTATATCTTGAGAGCTGTTAAAGCTAAATGTTCTAAATTTGGTCTGAGGTCAAGGAAAATCATCAATCAGAAAGTAGTCGTGGTACCTCCCATGCAAGTTAAATATTAATTTCTTTATATCTTAAGAAGTGTTAAAGCTGAAGTTTTTGAGTTTGGTGTAATCTCTTTCGTAGTCATTAAAAATCATCAGTCGAAAAATGGGTACATATGGTAGCGGTAGGTGTAGAGAAGCACACCGGGGGGTTTAGGTTAGTAATATATTTATATATATTATATATATATATATAAAATTTTCAACATTTGTTGAAACTGAGTTCAGATGCTTATTATTTCTCCAATTTTTCGAATTGACCAAAACTGTCAAAAGGGAATGGTAGGCCACACTAGAAAACTGGGAAATTCAAAATTTGAGACCATCAGTTCTTTATCTCTAAAAGTTATGGGCAGTGAAATATCGAAAAACTCAAAAAAAAGGCTTGAAATTTACAAGAGTTTTTTCATATTTCATTACTTTTCTACTTTTAGTTTTAAACTTCCGATGCCCACTGATATAAAATAAAGTCATTAGACTGAGTAGATATTTACACTATAAAAGTTATGCCAATACTACTATTTGGGAAAAAGTTGTACAGCGGTTCATTTTTGAAACCGAAATTTTCCGATTTTTTAATTTTCGCAGTTTTTTCTATAGCGTTTTTGCGCCGTTCAAGAAAATTGCATTTCGTCAAGAGTATTTAATAGATTTGCTAAAATTTGCGCCATATTACGTCGATGTCAGGCTGCTAGTTGCTGAGAACGATGACCTCAAACTTTTATAGAATTGGCGTAAATTTGTCAAATATGACAGTTTTTCGCGCCTGACATTTGCAATCTTATTTAAAACTGGTTTATGTATTGCGTGATCTATACTTCTTAATAAATGGCACCTCAACGTCAAGAAGGCGTTAAAATATTTTGAAACGCAAAAATTTTATAAAGAAAATAAAAATTTTGCGAAATTTCATGATTTTGTTTCGCGTTTTTTTTAATTAATCAGTGGTTTAAAATCAATGTAAAGTATTGGAAATGAAGTGCGGCGGTGAGCTAAAGATCATATATAAATACGGTTGAATTCGGTCCATATTTAGCGGGTACAGCGGCATTTTTCTTCAAACACATTTTGCTTTGTGACATCTGCAGTTATGTATAGATTCCGCCGCGGTTGACACCAAATGAAAGATTTTTTTAAGCTTGATAATAAAACCGAATAGGCATTAAAAAATTTTCATGATTTTAAATTTTACAGATCAAAAAAAAAATTCTAACCTTAAAAATAATTCTTATATAATTTTTTTTATTTTTTAAATTTGCAAGTTAAAACATTGTTTTTCTGTAAATTAGTTATGCGTTACATAAACACATATTATAACAATCGGTGAAACATTCATATTTTTGCAAAAATTCGCGTTTTTTAATGTTAACCTTTAACTACGGAGGTGAAATATTTTTTCATAGTTATTGACGTGGGGTAAATTTTACCACCTTTTGTTTTACCAAAAAAATTAGTAAAAAAAAATTTTTTTTTTAATAATTTATTTTTAAAAGAACAAGAAAATACATTTTTATATAAACATGATTATAAAAATAAAAAATCAAAGATTTAATATAACAAAACAGGGACACAACAGCGCTCAACTGAAGAAAATAAATTAAAAAATCTAAGGACGGGGTAAAATTTACCACCACCTCAGTAGTTAAAGGTTAAGGAATTTTAATTATAATTGATATTTTTTATGTATTTTATCAGTGCATTGATGAATTTGCACTGATAAATTTGAAATGAGTTTCATGCATCCATACAACATTTATTAAAATAAACCAATAAAATTAACTTTAAATTTTTTTAAAGAAATTTTAACTTAAAACCTCCATAACTTTCGCGCCGTTTGCAATAATGATTAACGCGAACTGTTTTGGTATGCTAAAATATCACCCTTCACGTGACCAAAGCGTCATTCGTGTCATCCAAAAAATTTGGAAAAAAAAAATCAAAATGTCGAAAATTTTTGAAATTGCCCATATATATGTATATATATATATATATGTATATTAGTGTGTCCCAAAAAAATTTTTTTTTTGGGGATCAAGCTTATTTTGGACCACTATGAGGCAAAGTATTTTTGAGAATTTTTTCAGATTTTTCGGAAGTGGTTTAGAGGTCGCGCAAATTGATTTTTAATCAAAAATCGAGCTTTTTGATCTCTATTTAATTTTTGGTTATGAATTGGTAAAAAATCGGTATTTTCTCGGCTTCTGAGTCAATATTGTTAAAGAAAATATTCCGATCTTTAATTTCATGTGCATAAATAATAAGTTTCGGCAATGATTTTGCACATTTTGGTACATTATATAACAGTTTTTCAAAAATTTTCAACAAATATCGAAAACAATGGTTTATAACTTTTAAAATTTGTATAAAGACTAAAAAAACTAATGATGCAGTTTTAAAGATTATTAAGTTTTAAATAAGAAAGCAGAAAAAAAAATAAATTTTCTTTTACCGTTCTCTAGTTCTACCCCTTTAAAGCCTTGTACCCATTTTTAATACTATAAAGTGTGAACTAGGTTGGCATCGGAATAAATATACAACCATTTTATAAACAACAATAAAAAATTAGATTTGTTATAAATCATTTATTTGGGTTCTTGTGATGTTGCTCTATACCCTGAAGTAAATTCTGAAAGTCTGTTTCTGAAGGCATCAATTTCTGAACTTTGAATAAAAGGTTGTAGCTGCTTTCGAAAAAGCAGAGAGAGAGAGTATATAATTTTCATCATCCAGCGAGCTTGGTTAATAGCTCCAGGAGATTTTATTGTTGGATGGTGCTCAGGTCTATCACTTAAAAAAAAAAAAAAGGCTCAGTTGTGCATTCCTTTATAATCTTCCATTAGTTGCATATTCTCCAGCTTCCCTTTTACAAAAATTATTAGATCTTTTCGTATCAATAATAATTAATTGGGATAATTTTTCCAACAATGTCGTGGTTCACACAATCCGAAAAATTGTTTTTAGCCCCCATTGGCTGATGAGTGACGAAAATTTTAATTTGTGGGGATGTAATTTGATCCTCAATATTAAGGGCGTTAAACGCTGATCAAACAATTTGTTCCAACATATGATGGCGACATGCCAAAAATATGACGTCTTTTTTTAATTTCTGGGGAAGTAAAACGCATTCTTCGATCCGTCGTCCTGTATTGGAGCTTGTAGTGTCCGCACAAATAAATTGAACATTTTTAGTTAGATTCCAGCATAAAACCTTTTATCTCAAGCCGTAAAATTTATCTCAAGCACTAATCAAAAATCGCTATTTTACCGTCCTGCACTTATCTGTTCAATAATTGCAAGTTGTAAATGATGTCGCAGATCGTGGTGTAGCCTTGGCTAGTAGTTATTTTAATATCACAACTTCTGAAACAGACTTTCAGCATTTACTGCAGAGCATAGAGCAGCATCGCAAGAACCTAAATAAATGATTTATAACAAATCTAATTTTTTATTGTTGTTTATAAAATTGTTGTATATTTATTCCGATGCCAACCTAGTTCACACTTGACTCAGAAGGCGAGAAAATACCGATTTTTTATCAATTCATAACCAAAAATTAAATAGAGATCAAAAAGCTCGATTTTTGATTAAAAATCTATTTGCGCGACCTCTAAACCACTTCCGAAAAATTTGAAAAAATTCTCAAAAGTACCTTATCTTATGAGTATCCAAATTAAGAATGATCTTCCCACGAATTCCAATTTTTAATTTTATTTGGGACACCCTAATGTATATACATATATCACTTATTGGATCTTTATTATGTAAATCTATTTATAATTCTTATATTGATCTTAAGGAATATGTATAAACACTAGCAGAATTGAACTAGTTTTCGACCCCCGCTGCTAAGGTCTAATATTATCTAATAAATTCACTATCTGATGAAATTTAAGAGAAATATGTATAATTTCTCAATACTCGATGTTGTAATGGGTGTACACTGAAAAATAAGTTGAATTTACAACAAATTTGAACCAAATTTCTGTAAAACAGCCAAACTGCTGCATATCATCAATGTCAGCACTTGTTATTATTTATGATGTGGATCATAAATATATTTTGTTATTGCTTTTTGACAAATTTGTTTAAGTCATTTTTTATTATTTTGATTATGTTCTTTATTGTTATTGTTGTTACGCAGGAATTACATATTCAATTAAAAACATGAACTCAAGCACATACGCAGATACAAAACATATTATTGATGATTATTTAGCTAGAATATAAAGCACTAAGTAAAGTGTAAAAAACAAAACTTATTTCCTGTGTTTTAAATAAAATTCATGTAAAACAAAATTAAAAACAAATTTATAGAAGAAATTCTAGGAAATAATGCATTTCACCCAATTATTGCAAAAAAGTTCATAAGCATCTAATTATATTAAAGAATAAGCCAGCAAAATTAGACACAAATTTGAGTTAATTTTAATTTTTCAAGTCTACAATCCGTTTTCAGATATATCGTCTAGTTTATGAGATAAATAGCCGAAAACAGATTGCAGATTTTAAAAATGCTATTCTTTCTTATAAAAACAATTTCGTGCAAGCAACTCACAATTTTGTTTAAAATCAACTCAACTCATAGCATGATGGTATGTTTGAGTTCAAGTTTTCGAAGAAATCATCGAATCATTTATTAATGTTATGTTTGAGTTGAACCGTCAGAAGCAAGCCACCAAATCATTTGAATTCTTTGCTGATAGTTTGCTACAGTTACTTCGTACAATTAAAAAAAAAAACGAAAAACAAATTTTTTTCTTTGTTTTTAAAGCACAATTTTTTTCACACGCGAGTTACATATATGAAACCCAAAAATCTTGATGATATTGACGAATTTCTGTATAAAATTAGTAATAATAAATAAATTGAATAATTGCTGCATAAGTAAAGTTATTAAAAAGAAAAGCGAACGAACTTTATAAAATAAAGAATATCCCATTTCCTCATATTTCCGGCTATATAAAAAATAATAAAAAGTTGTCTAGAACAATGAACTTTAAATCTGCAAAACTAGAAATTTCGCTTTAACAAAATTTTATTAATTTCAGCCAATCAAAATTAAGCTAATGCAGCAATTGTCAATAATTAGTGTTAACATATTAAGTTAAGAAAAATTTTAGTAGCAGTTCTGTATCCACCTTCCAGTTGACAAGTAATAAATAAAGTCAATAATAAAAAAAGAAAAACTTGTGTTCATTTTATTTATTTATTTTTTTATCGATCACGAAAAGTAAAAACTTAAGTCGCGGACATCTGCATTCATATTTTTCTAAGTGTATGTCCACACTCGGCGAGAAGAGTCGGGCAATTCTTCATCAATTGTCTCTTAAACTTGTCTTCGTGTCCACACTCGGAGATTTTAGTTGCCCAACTTTTTGTTGTTGTTCAGCAATTTTTGTGTTTTCTTTTGCTTGCTTTTTCTTACAATTTAACATTTATGCCGTGCTGCCACAGAAATACTTACAAATTACAGAAAATTATATAGATTGCCCAAAATATATTTCATACATAGAATATACATACATACATACATAACTGGCCTTTACAACCCTGTGTCAGGATTACGGCCTAGCTTCTCGCAGAATATAATGCTTTTTATTTTTGTAATTATTTTAATATGTGAATAAATATTTGTGTTTTTATAAATTTCCCTGTAGAAGACAAAGCCTTAAAGTTATTGCTAGAGCTATTGGAATAGCCCAAACAATATTTAAGTATTTATAGTTGAATACTAGTGCTAATGAGGACTAGTACTTGAAGTAGTTCGGGAGCACCGCTTAAATTTTGAAGAAGTTTATAGGATAAGACATATTTTATCCTAAAATTAAGGTATGTTAGATACAAAATAAGCTGCAAGTAATGAAAATCTGTTGATATAAACAAAATATTTTCTTTTAATGTAATATCGTTATGCTACACAATTAAATTTTCTATCAATGAAAAATAAAAATGTTTCTCTTCCCTTGTCTTTTAACAGCTAGATTATGTATTCACATATTATGTGTCGATTAGACATTCAGCAGTTTAACGGTCATATACAAAATAACAAAGTAAATTTGCTGTCTTTATTTTCAATTTTAATTTTGAATTAAAATCTATTTTAATTTTTTTGCATACCGGCAGAAGAATTTACATTTCATTATGATTTTTAAAATTTAAAAAGCATGTTGTCCCCACTGAAAGGCAATTTACTTATAGTTTAATAAATTCCAAAAATGTTTGCTTAAGCTCACCAGTGCACATATTTTAAAATTGGTATAAATTTTGAAAAAGTCACTTGAAAATATTCAAATGTTTTACTATTAATGCGTAAAGAATTTTTTTGTTTTTTGTTTATTATTATTTATTCCTTTATATCATTAGCATATCAAATTAAGATTGTCTCAGCATCACTTAGTCATTATTGAGGCGAGCTGGTAAAATATTTACAGCTTTGAATTACACATGCACAATATATAATTGGGGTATTCAAACGGGGTCCTATCAAGTCATATTGTCATAATATCATACAATTTTAAAATAGTTTAAAAAATTTGTTGTTGGTCTTTGAATAAAAAAGTCATAAAACAATAAGACTTTTCAACCAGTGTTTACCATTTTGTCATAAATTGAAAAATAAAAAAATAAAATTAAAAATAATATACTAAACTATGACGGGTTGTTTACAGCAATCATATTTTTTCGTTTTTATTTAAAACGACCATTTGAATCCCCCAAATATTTTATTTTAAGATATTCATCTAAAGGTTTAATTCTATATATCGTCGTCCCGAAGTTATCTGGACGTATATCACAAAATCAAAAAAAAAATGAGTTACGACCATTTTTGAGGCTTAAATTATTAGATCTTTCGATGTGTTCAATCACCAGGACTTTATCTCTTAAATTTTCGGAGATATTTAAGGGCCATTTTGCCGTATATCCACGTTTGGTAAAAAATTTTATGTTATAATGACGTACGCGCCACTTTCGTGGATATACGGCAAAAAATGTATGGAATTTTTCAAATAAAAAAATTTTGCGTTATCTTGACGTACGTACATAAATGAATATATTTAAAAGATTTTTCATAAGAAAAAAAGATAAAACGTAATAAGAAATCATAAAGAATAGATTTCTTTAACTTCACTTTATTGCTGTTACATTAAAATTAATAAAAAACTAATTTTCATTTTTTTGAGGTACATATCTGTGGACATTTGACAAAACGTCTTCTTTCAAAATCAACAACTTTTCAGTAGAGCAAAAAACAGTTAAAAAGGCTAATAGAAGTTATTGCTTAGAAAATTAAAGAAATTTTGAACTTGGATATTATACACAAATACTTAACGAACATTATGCGACCTTTTTTTTCCTTCTAGAAGCAATAGTTTTCTTTAAAACGACAAAAAATTAATTTAAGGCTTTTTGTTAAATTTTTTTTGTTTAAATTTTAAAGAAAAAAATTAGCTTCCACCATACAAGTCGTTTTGTCAAAATTTTTTTGATTAAATTTGAAAATTATTTTAATCGCTTAAGTCAAGACTAGTTGTTTTGTTAAAATGGAATATGAAAAAAAGGTTGAAAGAAGTTGATCTGGAAAATATATTTGGGTTCTATTTCTTCCTTCAATATACAGATAATTAAAAAATAATAATAAAAATGAAATACAATTTTTTATAGACATTCAATTTTTTAAATTATTCTTAATTCTCTGAAAGAAGTCGTTTTGTCAAATTGAAATTGGGGGAAAGTATGAAAGAGGTCGATTAGTCAACTGCATATATTGCCTTCCAAAGGTCGTAGAAATATGGGGATTAGAGCAAAAGAAGGACAAGGAAATTCTATATTTACTATAAAAATCTTAGAAAATTGTCTTATTTCGAGAGAAGACGTTTTTTCAAAATTCCACAGATATGTATATGGGCAAATTTTGATATTTTTTTTTCCAAATTTTTTTTTTGGATGACACGAATGACGCTTTGGTCACGTGAAGGGTGATATTTTAGCATACCAAAACAGTTCGCGTTAATCATTTATTGCAAACGGCGCGAAAGTTATGGAGGTTTTAAGTTTTTAATTTCTTTAAAAAAATTTAAAGTTAAATTTATTGGTTTATTTTAATAAATGTTGTATGGATGCATGAAACTCATGTCAAATTCATCAGTGCAGTCCAAATTCATCAATGCACTGATAAAATACATAAAAAATATCAATTATAATTAAAATTCCTTAACATTAAAAAACGCGAATTTTTGCAAAAATATGAATGTTTCACCGATTTTTATAATATGTGCATAACTAATTTACAGAAAAACAATGTTTCAACTTGCAAATTTAAAAAATAAAAAAAATTATATAAGAATTATTTTTGAGGTTAGGATTTTTTTTTTATCTGTAAAATTTAAAATCATGAAAAGTTTTTAATGCCTATTCGGTTTTATTATCAAGCTTAAAAAAACCTTTCATTTGGTGTCAATCGCTGCGGAATCTATACATAACTGCAGATGTGACAAAGCAAAATGTGTTTGAAGAAAAATGCAGCTGTACCCGCTAAAGGCGGGTTTAGACGGTAATACAAGTCGTACGTAAAATCAAAGAGAAAATATTATGGAATTCCATCCGTATTTTAAATATGAGAGTAAAAATATTACGACAGATATTTTTTGCGTTTACACGGTTGGTAAAATACCAAAACAAAGTAAAATGAAAACATAAAATGCACATACACATGCACACAAAATTTACATGCATTGTGAATACATTTAACATAAACAAACAAAAACATAAAAATGCATCCCTGATCTAATGAAATGTGATGGTTTTTTAAAAAATTTTAAAAAACAAAGAGAGCCATACGACTGTCAAATTTTCATCCGTATTTTCTCTCAATGTCGTACGCTCTCATTACATATCAAGTTTACACGATACTATTTATTCTCTTCTACACAAAAATTTGACATGTCGTACGACTTGTATTACCGTCTAAACCCCCCTTAAATATGGACCGAATTCAACCGTATTTATATATGATCTTTAGTTCACCGCCGCACTTCATTTCCAATACTTTGCATTGATTTTAAACCACTGATTAACTAAAAAAAAACGCGAAACAAAATCATGAAATTTCGCAAAATTTTTATTTTCTTTATAAAATTTTTGCGTTTTAAAATATTTTAACGCCTTCTTGACGTTGAGGTGCCATTTATTAAGAAGTTTAGATCACGCAATACATAAACCAGTTTTAAATATGATTGCAAATGTCAGGCGCGAAAAACTGTCATTTTTGACAAATTTACGCCAATTCTATAAAAGTTTGAGGTCATCGTTCTCAGCAACTAGCAGCCTGACATCGATGTGATATTTCGCAAATTTTAGCAAATTACACCATCTGTTAAATAGTGTTGACGAAATGCAATTTTCTTGAACGGCGCAAAAACGCTATAGAAAAAACTGCGAAAATTAAAAAATCTGAAAATTTTGGTTTCAAATATGAACCGCTGTACAACTTTTTTCCAAATAGTAGTATTGACATAACTTTTATAGTGTAAATATCTACAAAGTCTAGTGACTTTATTTTATATCAGTGAGCATCCGAAGTTTAAAACTAAAAGTAGAAAAGTGATGAAATATGAAAAAACTCTTGTAAATTTCAAGCCTTTTTTTGAGTTTTTCGATATTTGAGTGCCCATAACTTTTAGAGATAAAGAACTGATGGTCTCAAATTTTGAATTTCCCAGTTTTCTAGTGTGGCCTACCATTCCCTTTTGACAGTTTTGGTCAATTCGAAAAATTGGAGAAATAATAAGCATCTGAACTCAGTTTCAACAAATGTTGAAAATTTTTGAAATTGCCCATATAAAATAAATTTTAATTCAAAATTTATTTCATAAAACTTTTATGAATCAAAAGTATGTTTTTTAAATACACCAAAGATAATTCTAGAATCAGTATCTTAAAATATGTTATAACTTATGTAAATAGTTTTGAATAAAACTGAACATCATTGTATAGAAGATATGGTAAAAGGCTTTTAATATAATTTTTTTTATATTCAGAAATATTTATTTTTGGACATACAGTAAGGGACAAAATTGTTCACAAAATTAATAAAATTTATAATATATCAAAAAAAGTATGTTTTATTTAAATATATTTTAATTTTTTTTATCTATATAGAATAATGTACATCTAAAAAACTTAAAAAGAAAAAAATTTTAAAAGAATGTGTGTTAAGAGTAAAAAAAATAAATATTAATTTAAAAATTCACATGTGAACAATTATGACCGTTGTTGAATATTGCATTGATTTTAGGTCCTAATATTTGGTATGTACACCATTTGCTTTTTTAACTGCCTTAATTATTTTTGGCATACTTTTCACTAAATTCGTCAAGACATTAGGGTCAATACTTTTCCAAGCTTCAACAGCACGCTCCCAGAGTTCGTCTACGGTCTTTGGAGGGTCTTTTTGAGCAAAAATTTTTTCCTTTAATATGGACCACAGGCGTTCTAATGGGTTTAGATCCGGCGACTGAGGAGGCTAATCAAGACATTAGGGTCAATACTTTCCCAAGCTTCAACAGCACGCTCTCAGAGTTCGTCTACGGTCTTTGGAGGGTCTTTTTGAGCAAAAATTTTTTCCTTTAATATGGACCACAGGTGTTCTAATGGGTTTAGATCCGGCGACTGAGGAGGCCAATCCAAAAGCTTGATCCCATTTTCTTCAAACCAACGTTTTGTTATCTTCGCGGTATGCTTAGGATCGTTGTTCTGCATTAAGATGCTATTCTGTCCCGGATCTAAACCAAATATGTCGAGACTTGGAATGTATGAGTCTTCTAAAATGTCTATATAATCTTTAGCACACATTTTGCCTCTAATTCGGCGAAGTACTCCAAGTTGTCTCCCGCGAAAACAGCCCCAAGCCATTAATGAGCCAACTCCAAATTTAATTTAAGACGCCTAGAGTTCGCTAAAAAATATGAAAAATTCACTTTTGAAAACTAGATGAGTGTAACATGGTCCGATGAAACAAAAATTAACAGAATCGGGTCAGACGGACGACAATGGACATGGGTGGATAAAAGTGTTGGTGTAAAAGAAAGAAATATTTGCCAAACACTTAAATTTGGTGGTGGCTCATTAATGACTTGGGGCTGTTTTCGCGGGAGACAACTTGGAGTACTTCGCCGAATTAGAGGCAAAATGTGTGCTAAAGATTATATAGACATTTTAGAAGACTCATACATTCCAAGTCTCGACATATTTGGTTTAGATCCGGGACAGAATAGCATCTTAATGCAGAACAACGATCCTAAGCATACCGCGAAGATAACAAAACGTTGGTTTGAAGAAAATGGGATCAAGCTTTTGGATTGGCCTCCTCAGTCGCCGGATCTAAACCCATTAGAACACCTGTGGTCCATATTAAAGGAAAAAATTTTTGCTCAAAAAGACCCTCCAAAGACCGTAGACGAACTCTGAGAGCGTGCTGTTGAAGCTTGGGAAAGTATTGACCCTAATGTCTTGACGAATTTAGTGAAAAGTATGCCAAAAATAATTAAGGCAGTTAAAAAAGCAAATGGTGTACATACCAAATATTAGGACCTAAAATCAATGGAATATTCAACAACGGTCATAATTGTTCACATGTGAATTTTTAAATTAATATTTATTTTTTTACTCTTAACACACATTCTTTTAAAATTTTTTCTTTTTAAGTTTTTTAGATGTACATTATTCTATATAGGTAAAAAAAATTAAAATATATTTGAATAAAACATACTTTTTTTGATATATTATAAATTTTATTAATTTTGTGAACAATTTTGTCCCTTACTGTATACTGAGTTCCTTTTCAAACATTTCTTCTGATTTTGAAAAAACTCCTTTTCTCGCTTGTTTTTTTAAATTTGATGACTGAAATTCATCTTTACTTACAGATACTTTATAGGATAAAGAAAATAAATTAAATTTATTATACTTAATTGCTTTAATTTTAGTAAATGAAAATTTTGTTAATGCGCAATAACTGAATAAATTTTGAAATCTGTAGGTAAGATTTCAATAATATTCAATTTAAACTTTTTGGAGTGGTAATTTTTTAATTTTATTATTAAATCTAAAGGACTGTGAATTTCTTTTAATTTTAGAAATCGATCTATTGCACTGTGGACAGAGTCAATTTCTTGAATTTGGGAATGTCCCGGCTCTGAAAATTTATGAGTAATTGTTTTTAGATAATTATTTTTATATAAAATGCCAAAACTAGCAGACAAAAATATTTTATTTTTATTTTTTGGCACACAAGAGTCGCTCCAAAGAATGATATTCTCAATATGATTAAAATCCTTCAATATATTTTTCAAAATTTTTATTATGGAACTATCGATATCATTACCAGAGCGACCATTCTGTGCTTCGTTCCAAATGGCGCAGTAAGTAACATTTTTTTCGTTAGGATTCTGAGTACATACTCGTACTGTTGCTGTTATATTAAACACTGAAAGCTTTCTTTTATAATAAAAGATGGATGAAATTCCTTTAGGCGGATTAAAAGTGCTTTGTTAATCGAAATTTATTTATTTAGTACTGTAGTAATAAATACTAAAAGTAAGAATTTTGCTTACTTAAGTATGTCTCATACACGTCAAGATAATATCAGACAAAAAACAATCCAAAATTTCTATCGGTGTTATTTTGACGTATGTGCCAAAAAAAAAGAAAATGTTCCCAAAAAGTGGCTTATACGGCAAAATGTTATTCTTTGTTTGGAGTTAAAAATGTTTAAAACTTAAAAAATTTTCCCCATGACTTAAGAATTTTTTGTACTATTCGATAAAGAATTATTAGCACTACATCTGATAAAAATTTTGAGTCACCTTTTTCGACTAAATTTTTTTCTATAAACTGATAAAACTTTAAATTCAATTTCCCAAAAAAATATTTTTTGGAGTTACGTCAAGATAACTTCGGGACGACGATATGTATATAATTTACAAAGAAAGAAAAGAAATAAAAGTAAAAATATTAATATATACACATAAAATTTAATTATTAATTTATAGGATATTGTATACGATTGCTGTAAATCATATGAGAAGAGTTTCTAAGTCGTGAAGCAAATATTCCTTTATTCTTTTCGTGAAAATTTAAATTCTTTGTATATTTTTAATATCTTGAGGGAGATTATTAAATTCCATACTATCCGTATATTCAATCCTGCTTTGTAGTTTCTAACCGACATCTTGCTATCATAAGATTGATATTGTTTCTGTTATTGAATAATGTTTGATTTCTATGAAATGAAATTGTATGGTGACCAATATTATGGGTTAACTTAAAAACATAAAGAATTGAATTAAATTATTATAAATAATTTGATTGAAATAATGGTGAAACAAAATTACATAAAAAATTTATGGTCTAAAAATAAAGAAAAATTGTTCTCTTCCATTTTTGTGTAATTACACATAAACTGGCAACGCTGCACTTATTAAAAAGAAAAAACACAAGAAAAACGAACGCTGCGATTGTATGAAAAAGACGCGTACACCAAAAAGCGAAAAAAAATATGAAAGTAAATGTCAAATAATCAACTACAAAGACAAAAAACGAATGAGGGAATATAAAGAATCGCCGAGAACGGACAAGTATTTTTCTTCTTTTATTCCCCTCACCGTAATCGTCTACAAACTACAAAAGTTGCCGACTCGCCTCGCCGAGTGTGGACATAGACTAATCGTCTACAAACTACAAAAGTTGCCGACTCGCCTCGCCGAGTGTGGACATACACTAACTCTGTGTTTACACGTATAGATTCTTATTTTTAAGATTTTGGTTTATTCTTCTTTGAACTATCTTCGGCGTTCAGACAATACAATTCTTATTTTTGCCGTCACGTATGTTATTTACAATTGTGTGTATGCATGTGTGCAATTACGAATGAGAGAGTAAAGCGTATTGCCAGTACAAGACAGAGTGTACTCGTCTCTTTACCCCTCGCCGCCTTCACCTATAAACATTCAATCTTAAAAATAAGAATCTCTACGTGTAAACACAGTCTAAAGCCTATTGCCAGTACAAGACAGAGTGTACTCGTCTCTTTACCCCTCGCCGCCTTCACCTATAAACATGCAATCTTAAAAATAAGAATCTCTACGTGTAAACACAGTCTAAGCAAAATTGTTTCATGACTTTGTTGTTGTAATGCATTTATAAATTTTTTGAATTTTTGACGCCTGGCTGTCGCCAACACACAATACAACAGTTACATAAAAAAATCCCAAAATTGTTGTTGTAAATATTTATCTGAATTTATTTTTTTTTTTTTTTTTAATTTTAATTTTATTATTAGTAAAATTATTTGAGCTTAAGAGAAAAGAGTTCGTTTGTTAAAAACAATAAAAAGAAATAATTATTTATTCAATAAAATCAAAGAACATGACTGAGCTGAACTAATATTATTCTTAACAATATATTAATTTAATTGTGTTTTCTTTTCTAAATATCCCTAAATGTGGAAATCTATTAGATGATAATTTTGAAAAATTATTATTGCTGAAAGTAAACGATGCATTCTAATTTAATCTGATTATCATTTAATTTATTATTAAAATAATAGAAAAATTAGTTGATGCATATAATTATTCCTCATTTCATCGTTATTTGTAAAATATAATTACATTTTGTTAAATAAATATTACTTAAATATTAAAGAAATATTACATACATAAGTACTACTAAAGTGTTTGTCCTTTAATGTTCGTGGATCACAAAATATCATAAATTATTAATAGGTTTTAATAACTGAATGTCTTGTTATTCAGCGTATATCAAAAGCGAAATAAGTAGTACTTGAAGAACCAAACTCCAAACACCAAGCTTACTTCAATTGAATGCAATTCATTTTTGATTTGATAAATTTGAATTACAAGTTACTTTTGTAACTCATTTGAATTAATTCCAAATCATTTCAATTCAAATGAATTAGAAATGAATTGCGATTCATTTTACCAATTCTTTTGTATTAAAAAATGAATTGCAATTCATATTGCCTAATTCAAATGAATTGCAACCTAATTATTACCTAATTGATTTGAATTGGAAATGAATTGCAATTCATGTTCGCTAAATTCAAATGAATTGATTCAAATTTAATTCAATTCTTTTTTTTTGTTGAAAAGAATTAATTCAAAATTTAGCTAATTCGTAATGAATTGAAATCAAAAAAGAATGATTCATTTACAACTCTGGTATGTATAAACAGCATAATATATGCATATCTTTACATTAATTTCAAAAAAGTCTTGTAAATGAATAATAGTTTTTATTTTCGACCGTATGTACACTTACTTCGAAGTTCAACTCAAACATAACATGAATAAATGATTTGGTTGCTTGATTCCAATGTACAAACTTAAATATAACACCAATAGAGTGTTTAAATGTTACATTGCAAATAATCCAACGCAAACATAACATCAGTTATGATGAAAGATGTGTCAGGGAACAGTCTGGTTGCCTGTTTATAAGGTTTGAATGCATTCACACAAAATGATTATACTGTTGTCAATTTTCTGAACAAGCTTCTCAAGTCTGTCGTTCGGAGTCGACATTAAACTGTATGACCCGGTACGCAACTTGAGTTGCATTGCCAGTTGCTAGATTGGTATTACAGATGGCAACTGGCAACTGAAAGTTAGCAACTCAGTTGCTAAATAGTGAATATATTGGCAACTGCTTATTTGTGGTTGCTGTGTAGATATTTTAAGTCGAAAGGCACTGAAAACCACGTCTAATTTTTTTAACGTTTTTTGTTATTTTTTTATAGTTTTTTTTTTTTTTTTGTTATTTTCGTTCTATAAAATAAATATACTAAATTTTATTATTTTACTTTTAACTTTTGTGCAATTTATTAACGTTTTAATTTTTTAACATTATTCATTCAAGCAGTAGGTAATATTATTTCTAATGTCTGTTTTCATATATCGTCGCAAGAATTAAAGAACGCTGTAACTGACAAGAAATCGAAAATAAGTTTTTTGCATCATTTTAATCAGAAAAAAAAGTACGCGTCGATTGATCCCGGTCCCAGATTTCTACGATGAAAATAAATTCACTTACGCCGTCTGCGTTTTGAAAAATACCAGAGTCTTTGTTCTACTTTTATACAGGTTTTTTGGCTCTGGTGCACATTTAAGGTTTTGTCAGTTACAGCGTTCTTTAATTCCATCGACGATATGTTAAAATAGTTTTTATTACGAATTTTTTCTTCATCCGACATTTTGATGTAATCCATTGTGTCCAATGTTTTGCTCTATTAATTGTACTACTTAATTTAATACTACAGACAACGTCGATTGAGTCATTCCCAAATTAAAATCGTTACCGTGGAATTACTGAAAACTACCTTCTGCAAAAAAGCCTTAAATTTGCACAAACTTTTAAAACTGGCGGGATTGCAGCTGATCGATTTTGTCTGTAGTCTGTATATAAAGACTTTACTACGTAGCTGATATCATCTTTCGGAAGACGAAAATATGCCTTAAACCTACGAGATGTAAATAAACATACATACATAAGTATATTATTAACCACAAACTAATATACTATGTTATTAACTATCCACATCTTTAACTAGACATTTCTAGACTTACATGCCATGCCTCCTAATAGATGCTACCTTCACTTCTTCTTCGTTATCATCAAAAACTATATCCATCGAGCTCATCATATTTAGTTATTTATTAATTTTTTTATTAATTGCTATTTATTTATTATTTTATTTTTATTTATTTCTTTTTTAATTTTCAAAACACAAAAATCAACGCAATTGTTTACTCCTTCACTGAAAACAGTTGCCATACATAATATGAATTTTTACGTAAGTTGCGTTGCTATCCATAATAGTCCCATTAAATTCACTTTTTAATGTACATATTTTTAAAAGCACGTTATAATACCTAAAGTGGCGCATACGCAGCACAAGCTTAACTCTTTCAGGTTTGGTGGTTAGTTATCTAACCACCTATTGTTGCTTGTTTAAACTTGCTTTCATTCCATCCATTGGCAAATTAATAATTAATACCATTTTTAAAGACATCGTTGATCATTTGTTGGGAAAGTTTGTCACTAGGGTCTACTAGTAATATTTATATCTTTATTTAAACTCAGGGCAGCCCATTGTTTTTTTAACTGGTCGGTTGTTATTGAAATAAAGAAGCATAGAGTGTTTGTTATTAAACGAAATCAGTGGTATTTAAGTATTTAGTACTTGTTCTTCTGTTTTATGTTAATATATATGTATATGTAACAATAGCATAATATACAAAAAATAACGTAAGTAATATGGTGGTTAGATTACTAACCACTGTTACTATAGTACATTCTAAATTATCTGTTTTTCCACATAATTTTGTTTTATGTATACAATTAGATTGCCGCGGATATTTAATGAAAAAGCCATCGTAGATGTTTTGTGTGAAGATATACCCTCTGATAGTGAAAGTGTGTGTAGTTTCGAATCAGACGAAGAAAAATATCATGACCAAGAAACCGATTTGATTATACTCGGTGATATACCTTTACGATTACAGCCAGAACTTGATGATTATTTTGACTCGGATGACCTTTGTCAAATTTGTGTACTACTTTTGCCAGTCAGTTACATGCTATGAGCCTGTGACACTGTCAACTCGAACTTCGGGCCTCCAGCATATCATCGTGGCATCGAACTTTTTTTTCATTTTCTGCATAGCGCACTCATAAACTCTTACATTATATATAAAGAACTCCAGAATACATACCAAACAGAATTTCATCAGCTCATTGCCAAAGAGTTTCGAAGAAGTGTTTACCTTGGGATCCTAACACTAGTTCAGGCGAAAAAACCTAAATCAGACACCAAGCGCTCAATTTCGTAACCCTCTTCTCCACTACCGGTACAAATAATGACAATCCATCAGTAGGAAGAGAATTGCGTCTGGAAAGCAGTGTGCATCAGCCAGAGAGTTCTACATCACAAAGATGTAAAAATACAGCACAAAAAAGAACTCGGTGCGAACCATATGGCAATGCAGAACCTGTAAAGTTCCTCTTTGCATACGCACAAATAAGACATGTTTCTCCGATTTTCATCAGAATTATTTTTTTGTTATAAAGTATGGCTGCCGATACTACACTTTACATGAATAATTTTTATGCCAACTGTCACGGTGGTTACTAAACTAACCACCCTATTCCACAAAAGTCTGAAGCGCAAACTTATTTTTTTTCTTTTTTTGTATAATAAATGAACATTAATCAAACCAAAAATGCAGTTGTTTTGTTAATAAAATTATATATGTAAGACCGTGGCTGAAAGAGTTAACTGAAGAAATAATATAAAATTGCAAAACTCCTTGTCTTTCAAAAAAAAAAAAAAAAAATAAATAAATAAATAAATCGCACTATATACGAAATGCAGAAGGAAACAATAAAATACGACGCAAAATAATTATTAAAGTAGTCGTATGACGAACGTCTGCACGATTAATTTATGATTCCGCACATTTAGTATGTTTATTTTTATCGCCTAAGGGAGTCTTAAAAGACTCATTTTGGTGATATTTGAAAAAAACAATCTTCCAATTGCTGACCACCATCTCTAAAAAATAAAACAAATGTAAATTATGTATTTTTTTTAAATACGTATGAAGTATTTTCTACATTTAAGAAAATTATGCAATTTTTATTATTTAGTATTATTTTTCTGTTAAAGTAAAATGAACTAAAGTTTCTTTATAAGACATTAATGTGATTTTTGTTTTTTTTTTTTTTTTTTTGTTTGTTAAATTATAATATCTGTAGTAAAAATTAATATTATTTTTTGTATTTATTTCATGCTGATTTCAATAGTAAATACATAAGTATTTTTGCATATATTTACGATTTTTTTCTGTTATAAATATGTGTTTTAATTTATTATTTCACGTAAAAGTAGCACACGGAGATTTGAATATATGAATACTCTACTTGTTAATAAATGTTAAAAAATGTTCTTTTTTTTTCTTTTGTATATTATTAATAAAACTAAATACAGAATAATAATAAACTAATAAAAAAATATTAAACTTATAAGAGCATAAAATTACAACTAAAATAACTTTTGAAAATGTTTTCTTTTTTGTTCTTGTAAAAGGGATTTTAATTGCCTAAAACGTATGTTGTATTACATTGTTTACTATTTTTATATAAATTTTTGATCACAATTTGATTTCTTTGACTCCATTTATTTTCCTTAAAATACCATTATTATTCCTTTTTTTGTTTTTCTCTTTTGTTTGTTTTTAATTTTTGTTCCATTTCAATATAACATTCAGTAGCATTATTTTAATTTTTGTGTCCTAAATTCAAGCCAAAAATACTGTGTTGTATCCAAAAATATGTTGTACAATTTCTTTTTTTAATTTTAATATAATTAAATGCGTTTTTTTTTGTTTTTGTTCAACTATTATTTTGAAATTGCTTTCTTTGTTTTGTTGCTTCTTTTGTAAATTTTTTACAACTTAAATTTATATGCCAAAAATACCTTTTCATTGTAATAATATAATATAATATATACGTATGTATATAATTAATATGTAATAGTAATAAGAACTTAAACATACTACATATACTTTTTTTAATTCAGTCACTTTTAAAAATAAGCTTATAATTAATTTAAAATTAATTTTGAGTATTTTTATTATTAAGTATATTTTGGTTTTTTATATATATGTATATATACACACACACACACATAAACTATTAACAAATAAAATAATTTCGATGTTGTTTTTTGGTTTTATAGAAAATATATTTACTTATATACTATACATATATTATTTTTTATATAAAATTAGATAGAAGAATGTCTTGTTGAATAGCAATTTTTTTTTTAAATATACATAAATTAATGCTAATATAATAACAATTGCAATATATATCAATGCATGTATTCCGATAATGATACCGAATTTCCAGAGTTACTCTAGAAAGAAAATTTATTAAATCAATCAATTATCGAGCTATTAATAAAGAGAACGGAACAGAACAGAACAAAATACCTTCAAAAGGACAAACAATTTGTGTTTTTAGATTTAATGATTAAACAGAACTGGGGCATGACGTTTTTTTCTGTACAAATTGACAGATAAAAACGCTGGAGAATGCAGTCGTGAAATAGAATCTACACCAATACCCCGGTTTGCGTCGCTAATTGGGACTGAAAAAATGAGACGCAAACCGAAACGACGCAAACTGAAGCAGAATTTTCAATAGTTTACGTATTTGATTTTCGTTTAGTCAATACATACAGGTTTTAAACATTTTAGCTTAGAAAAAGGGTTTTTAAATCAAAATATTTGCTTATTATTTTTTGAATAACAGATTTTATTACAAAAAAAATGTAACAATTGTGAAGACCACTGATATAATTCGAAACTAATAACTACGCTTAACATGTAAACAACGCTCAGCTGTAAATTTGCTTTCTACTAAACGAGAAATCCCCTTTTTTTACTTTAACTTTGTAAAAACATTTTCATATCAACCACGCATTTACGACGCAACTTCGAAGCCATGCGACGCAAACTGAAACAAAAACGACGCATCATTGAAATTCCAGATGCTATAAACACAACAAAGGCTATCGAACACCGAACACTCGACTACAAAAATCGCTGGCTACGAAAGTAGCCAAGTAGCCAGCTACTTAATTATAATAACGACTACAGCTACAAAATATAACAAACTTATTTTTTGTAAGTGAAATTGTGAGGAAACAAAAAACAATAAATGTCTGAAGAAAACTTATAAAAATTTAAGAAAACTAAAACGGTAATTAAATAATAAATTAAAAATGAAATAAAAACTGATGCAAATAAATGAAATAAGTAAATGAAAACTAAACAAAAAATGTTAACAAATGATTATTTGTTTTTCAGTGGTGCAACTTAAATTTTTTTCGCATTTTTTATGTATATATTTCATGTATTGCGTTTTTTAAACATCTTTTTCATGTATCTTATTGTATTGACAGCACTAAAATGTTTATTGTCGCCAAGAAAAATAGAAATTAGCCTAAGTTGGCTACGGGCTACAAAAGTAGTCGTGTGTTCGGTAGTCGTGTTGCCGTTAAAATAATTATTCTCATATGCATACATGTATTCTATTTTTGACAGCTTGTAGTCGATGGTCGGTAGCCTTTGTTGTGTTTATAGCAAGAAACTTAAAAAAAGACGCAACTTCGAAGCGACGCAAACTGAAGCGACGCAAATCGGGGTATTGGTGTATTTTATTTTGACAGCGATTTTTCTTATGCTCTCATTTTTAGAAACAAATTCTCTCAACAATGTTACCACACTTTTATTAAATTTCATACATTTTGTAAACAAACCCATTGGTTTTTGTTGTTGGCACAAAGAAAAATAAGAACAAAAGAAAATCGAAAAAAAACATTTGAAAGTTTAAATAAATTAATAAATTTTGGAATTTGTTAAATAAAATGAGTGATATTTTAGTAAAAATAATTGAAAAAGTGTGTAAAGATGATTAAATTATAAAATATAAGTTCAATTCTTTGCAAAAACTCTCATAAACTTATTTTTTAATAGCTTTACATGCAAGAAATGTAGAAACAATAAATGACAGTTCGTAAAGTTGCGGCCGTCGTTTTAATTTTGGGCACGTTTTCTCTGAGAGACGTTTTTGCCTGAAGTTGCGGTCGTATTCTGTTTAATCATTAACATCGGAATAATAATTAAAATTGAGAGAGAGAGAGAGAGAGAGAGATAACCACCTTGTCGTAGTGTAGAGGCTTAAAGGCCTGGTTAGCCAAACGTTGCTGTATCGTAATGTAACGTCCCCTAACGTAGAAACGTAAGTGCACTTATAGAACATTTAAAAACGTGCCATATGTTTTGGACATAAACAACTAACAAAAAAAAACAAAACAGAAAATATATTGTGAAATAGTAAGTTGTTTATAGTGTGTACTTAATAGTTTTTTATCAAATAATTAAAAGACAAATAAATAAATATGGACGCGGATTTGTGTGTTGGGCTACAGTTTTTTAATTTGCTAAAAATTTCTTAAATTTGCTTTTCTTTGTAATATTCTTGCTGAACATTTTTATAATAAATGTAGGGTTACCAAATTTTGAATTGAAAAAAGTACTTTGAGGGAAAAAAAGTACATTTTGAAAAAAAATACATTGGATTTTTATTGAAAACTTTTTTTAAAATTCATTAGGAAAAATAAAATGGCAAATAATAATACAAAAAATAAGATCGTAACCATTGTTTACAACAAAGTAAGAGCTCAAAATTATTCGAATTTTAGTCTATACTATTCAACTTTTCAAATGTAAAATAATTTGGTATAAATTTAAAAATAAATTTTATGCCCGTATTCATAAAATATATTTTAGGTTTATTGAGGATTTATTTGACAAGTATTGCATAGAAATAATTATTGTATAATTTACATATTCATTCATGTATTTGTAAAAACTTTTACAAATACATACTTACTAGTTTTTTTGAACTTGGTTTACAATGCCATTTTTGCCAATGTTAGAAAATTGTAAAACTTGGCACAAGTGTGTTAAAATTAGTTTCAAATATCAATTCACATTACAAACTTTCTATTAAAAGTTAGTTTGTTCATTTCCTTCTTCCAAAAGGGCAAAACCGAACTGAATGTTCAGATGCCGCATTTGAAGTCGGTATAGCCAATATAAACATACAAATTCTTTTCAAAATTTTGAAACAATCTATTATTTAACAATTCTATACATTTTCTTTTAATACTTTTTTAGTAAACAATTTTATTTAAATGAGAGTTGGGCTTATTGTATTGAATTTACAATGCATTATCGTTTCCACTACCCCTAAAGGCGGGTTTAGACGGTAATACATACATGTCAAATTTTTGTGTAGAAGAGAATGAATAGTATCATGTAAACTTTATATGTAATGAGAACGTACGACATTGAGAGAAAATACGGATGAAAATTTGACTGTAGTAAGGCTCGCAATCACTTTCATTAGATCAGAGATGCACTTTTATTTTATTTTTTATTTATGTTTAATTAGTTCACAATGTATTTAAAGTTTGTGTGGACGTATATGTGCATTTTATTCTTTCATTTGACTTTGATTTGATTTTTAAACAACCGTGTGAACGTAAAAAAATCTGCCGTAAGACTTTTATTTTTAAAATACGGATGGAATGTCATAATATTCTTTCTATAATTTTACGTACGTAAAGTAAATTCAGATGGAAATAATTAACCACTAAATTAAACCATTTTGGTGGTAGTGGAAATTTAGCGCATTAAATTAGAGGCGATAATGCACTATTTTTCCACTACACTACCACTAAATTTAGTGGAAAATTGATCTATTGCAATAACCCCAATTCTAAAATAAATAAATTCATCAAACAGTAGATCCATGTCAATGTTATTGACAAAAAATTATTCAATAACTTCTGTAGAATTACGAAATGAAATTTTTGAATTGAGACTGAAAACATAGACCTTTTCAAAATTATAGTACTTTGGTGGCAAATGTTCTTTAATATTATTTATGTTAATTTCAAGTGTTCAGAACAAAAAAGAAATACAGAAGATTAAAAAAAGTACATTAGCGTACTTTTTTAGGTGTTATGCAGAAATAAGTACATTGAATAAAAAAAAATTACCCTTACAGCTAATAAAAGGACGTTTGGCAAGCCTAAATAAACCAGCTGTTTGCAAATGTTCCGTAAAAACGTAGAGAATTTCTATTTTCTACAGATTGACGTTACATTTTTTATTCGGTAAGCGCTGCCATTGCTTTGCATGTAAAATAAATGATCAGCTGACTCGTCAACGTTAAGATACGCTACGTTACGTGTGGCTAATTCTACCTTTAATGATTACAAAGAACTGGAGCATGACGTTTTATTCTTCCATACAAATTGACACATAAAAACGCTGGAGAATGCGGTCGTGAAATAGAATCTATTTTATTTTGACAGCGATCATTAAATGATTAAAAGAATGCAACCGCAACTTGAGGCAAAAACGACTCTCAGAGAAAACATGTGATAGTCACGAACTGTCATTTATTGTTTTTAAATTTCTTGAATGTAAAGTTATAAACATGAAGTTTATGAGAGTTTTTATTAAAAACTGAATTTATTTCTTTAATAATTTTTCATATACTTAATACCTATCACTCATTTGATTTTACAATTCCTAAAATTTATTAATTTATTTAAACTTTCAAATGTTTTTTCGATTTTCTTTTGTTCTTATTTTTCTTTGCGCCAACAACAAAAAGCAAATGGGCTTGTTTACAAAATGTATGAAGTTTCATAACACTGTGGTAACATTGTTGAGAGAATTTGTGTCTAAAAATGAGAGCATAAGAAAAATCGCTGTCAAAATAAAATAGATTCTAGATATTTCACGATTGCATTCTCCAGCGTTTTTATGTGTCAAAGTGTATGAAAAAAAAAAACGTCATGTCCCAGTTCTGTTTAATCATTTATTGTGCGGGCTTCTTAGGGTTGATAGCTGTTGGATTATTCAGTGGTGAAGGTAAAACACTGGCCATTAAATAATCAATTAACAGCAACCGATTTTCTTGCTGACTGATATCAGATATTATATTATTATATATTTTCCTAGACCAGCACAATGTACTGCATTGGTAGGAGTCATCCCCTGAATACTGGTCTCAATAGAAGACAGAAAAAGGTATGTAGTAACACTTATGTTTATAAAAACAAGTAATGAAGCAATTATTTAAGCCATTCTTCTAGCCTGTATTTTAATTGTACATGGATATATGTTTTAAGAAAAAAAAAATAATTATAACAAAGAAAGTTATTTCATTTAATTATAAACGTTATAAGTTACTGTAACTTATTTTAAATACTCGTACTATATTTTGCTATTTTATTCAATCAATCGATCAATCAATTCAATGCAATTCATTATGTCAATATGTGTTATAATTAAATATTTCATAGTTAAATATATGTATGTATGTATGCATGCAGTATATTATGTATTAAGAATGAATGTATAAAATATGATTATTTAATTTATAAAAACTGTAGATAGTAGTTATAATGGAAGAGATATTGGTGTAGTGTGTATGAGTTACATTTTATATAATTTTTTATTTATCTGATCTGATCTGATATAATAAAAAACACTGAGAAAAACAAAACTTTTTGAAAATACTCCTATAATGTAAAGTATTCGAAAGAAATTGATCTAAATTTTAATATGAACTAATTAAATATTTATATGCAGTTTTAACTTTATAGAAAACAACAAAATAATGTTTTTAAGGCAAATAACTGAATACTGTAAATTGATGTTAAAGGCATATTTATATATGTATGTAAGTATATGAATTATATATAGTTATGCATGTATATGTTATATTTTAATTTTTACACTATTAAAGATATTTTAAAGTTATTTAAAGTTTATATCTTAAGTATGATCCTGAAAATAATAATATTTATTTTAAACTTATAGCTGTCAATTGGCAATTGTCGTGTTTTTTTTTAATTCTTATTTTTATAAAAAAAAAACGTTTATTATCATTGGAATATTGGAAATATTTTTTTTTTAATTTTAATTCTATTAATATCTTAGGTAATGGATATGGATGTGGAAAATGTCATTCAAATCTTTGCTTAGTTTATTAAATGTTTTATTACTATTTTTTTATATTATTTTATTATTAAATAAAAAAATAACTAAACTTTTTAACGGGCCATTTCAAAATGTAAAACACATTTAGTATTCTGTAATAAAAATTAAAATTCTGTTTAGTGCATAAAAAATACTTTTGAGAGGATGTATAAAATTTTAGCGGTTATTTCATAAATAATGTGAAAACTTATAATTGCCATATAAATGTACAAAGAGGACATTCAACGGATTTTGAAATTCAGCCCAATTTTGAACTAATTTTTCTCTTTTAACCTTTTTTCTATTTTCAAATGAAATCGCCGTGGTCTAGTGTTTAGTGTGTTCGCTTATTAAGACGAGATCTCCGGTTCAAGCCCCGGCTCTGATATCTTGAAGCAAAAGAAATATTGAAAAAAAATATATGACTTTCGACGACTAGCTCTTAGCAGACTTCTGGCAAAAGCTCTAAGAATAACTGATTGCCATGAACAACAAACTTCTCAAGTCTGTCGTTCGGAGTCGACATTAAACTGTAGGTCAGGTCCCGGTACTCATGTATAAAAATTGACACACAGAACATGAGTGTTGCGAGAAGCTACGCCGTAATCCTGACACAGGGTTGTAAAGGCCATTTATGCATGTATTGAAATTACCATCGAATTTTTCAGCAGTGATATTTAGCCCAATTATACGCCCATGTTCTGAAAATCGCAAAACGCTTGAATTTGGCGTTTTCGATTTGAAATCGCCAAAGAGGTGTTCTGCAAAACGAAAACGCTAAAACTTTGGCGATTTCAAATCGCTAATGTACCCTGAAGCGTTTTGGTCAATTGTATTAAATGTAAACCTTAAAAAATTAAAAAAATTATACAATATATAAATTTAATATGATTTCTTTTAATTTAAAGGAATCTTGTACGTTTTCTTTTAAAATTTTTATTAAAAATTTATAATTTAAAAATTTGCTTTTTTAATACCACTTGTCTGTTTCAATTGCTTACTTATTTATGACCGACTGAATACAAAATTTTGTACTAATTCCCAAAGAAAACTCTTAAAAGGAGTTCAAAACCAATTTTAAAGATGGATATTCATAACCAAACACCGCCATTTGCGTTTATTTACAGTGGCTCAAAGTAATAATGGGACACAACCAAAGTACTTTTTATTTAACATATTTTTTTCTCACAGTTACGTTAATGTTTATGTTTTTTATGTTTTTATGTTACTTTTGTTCTTGATTTTGCTATGACATAATTTTATCGCTTTTTGTTTTGAACAAAAAAAGTTACAAGCGATAATTCACAATAACACATTTTTAGATCACAAAGTAATAATGGGACAGCTGGCAACTTCGTTTTGAATGCGCTTTATAACGGAACAATTTGTAAATATTTTTTATTTACATGGTCTAAGAGTTCTTTTACAAGTGTTTTTTAACCATTTTAAATACATTATTCATTATGGCGAATCGGGGTTTACAAACAACGCCTGAAATTAGAAAATTAATAATTGAACACTCAAAATCCGGAAAATCTGTTCGAAATATTGCAGAAATAGTCAATAAACCGAAATCTACAGTGTTTAATATTATAAAACGTTATTCGGATGCAAAAAGTTTCGAAAATGCTTCAAAGCCAAGCAAAAGAAAAATATTTTCCGATGCAGATGAACGGTGGTTATTAAGAGAAGTTAAGAAAAAACCTCATATAAGCGCCCCTAAATTAACTGCTGAAGCAGAAAAATATCTAAAAAAGAAAGCTAACCCTGAAACGGTAAGAAATATTTTGAGAAAGCATGGTTATAATGCCCGGGTAGCTAGATAAAAGCCCTATATAAATGATGTAAACAGACGTAAACGTGTTAGTTTTGCTGAAGAACATAAAAATAAGGACTCCTCATTCTGGAATAAAGTGATCTTTACCGACGAAAGTAAATTTAATGTTTTCCATTCGGATGGACGTTCTTACGTGTGGAGAAAACCGAATACAGAGCTCGCCAAAGAAAATTTAAGACCATCGGTAAAACACGGTATGGGATCTGTCATGGTATGGGGTGCAATATCAGCAGCTGGACCGGGTAATCTCCACATTGTTGAAGGAGTTATGGACCACAAATACTATTTAGATATTTTACGTGCAAATCTTGCAGAATCAGCGGAGAAATTGGGTCTTACAAATGATTATTACTTTTACCAAGACAATGACCCAAAGCACAAGGCATACAATGTCAGAAGCTGGTTGCTCTATAACTGCCCGCATGTGCTTGAAACCCCACCACAATCGCCGGATATTAATCCAATAGAGCACGTGTGGAGCCATTTGGAGGAAAAATTAAAAGTTCGTCATATAAATTCCAAAAACGACTTAATAATTGCTCTAAAGGAGGAATGGGAAAGGATATCACCTGAGTTCTGCCGTAAACTTGTTGGATCGATGCCAAATCGATTGAAGTCAGTAATACGACAAAAAGAGCTGCCAACAAAATATTAATCTTTATCCGTAATATTAGATTTAATACCTTATGAATTGTTCTTTTAATTTGTCCCATTATTACTTTGAGGTCTAATTAACGTATTATGAAGTCTATTTTGCATTATTTTGTTTTGCCAGCATTAATTGAATTCAAAGTTTCTGTTTTAAATAAAGTACCATATATGCTTTTCAATTCCATATACAATTTTTTCCTGGAGTTGTTATATTGACTAAATTATTACAAGAACTGTCGACGTAAGAGTGTGTCCCATTATTACTTTGAGACACTGTAGCTAATATTTCCATTTGTGTTAAAATCGAAAAAAAGCAAATCGGGCGTTTGTCAGAACATGCTCAAATGCGTTTTGCGTTTTCAAAATGAAATGCGTTTTGAAAACGCAGCGTTTTTCAGAACATGGGCGATAAACACATTTTTCCCTGAGAAATTTTTTCCTTTTCCTATTTTGGCTGAATTGAATTGAAATTTTTACCATATTTTTTTCCTTTTTCTACTCTAC
Source organism: Metopia argyrocephala (assembly GCA_963576795.1). Taxonomy (NCBI): domain Eukaryota; kingdom Metazoa; phylum Arthropoda; class Insecta; order Diptera; family Sarcophagidae; genus Metopia; species Metopia argyrocephala. The sequence goes on from OY756210.1 coordinate 67,140,591, forward strand.
TTTTACAGAAAACCTCATAAATTCACAATTGATTATGATTTTCACTGTGCTGTCAAAATCTATTCTACATTCTGTTATTTTTATTCCATCGAAAATGATTCCCAGGAAATATTCATAATTGGGTTGATTATTTCATATTCTACTACTCCCTTTTATATACATACATATTAAAGGTCTGCATGAATGTTTTGCTTTTCTGCCAATTTAGAATGATTCGAGAAGTGAACTCTAATTGAGAGTAAATTCAAGCATCGAAACAAATATTTATTCTATTCGTTTTGCAGCCAACGAAACGAAACGAACAGCCTCAATAAACGAATAGAATATATCTAAATTTACTCTCATAATTCTGAATTATGGAGACATTCAAATGTCTTGGAATGTCTTGAATGTCTTGAATTTCCTTTGTGAATGAAAGTATGTATTGAAGTAAATGCGATAGTTTGTTTTACAAACAAGCGAATAAAATCAAACAAATTGAAATCTAGCAAGAAGAATAGTCTGTGTATATTAAAGCATTTAAAGGCAAAAAAAAAACAATTACTGATGTAATGAATATGTAATTTATTTATACTTTTTTTAAAGTTTTTGCAAATATGTATGTATGTATGCATTTTTAAAAATTAAGCTAAAAATATAAAGAAAAATAACATAATAAATTATTCAGCTCATCACTTATTATTATTCAGTTCTTTAATACTTATATACCAGTACAAGAAATTCTTCTCTATCATATTACAAACAAGGCATTCTATTCACTCTATTCATTCCATTCTAACTCTTATGTTTCATGTCTCTCATGTCTCCATACTCTCTTGTCTCTATTCTCTCATTATTAACATTCTAACGACAACAACCACTTTTTATGTGTGTGTTTTATTCGTTTCGCTTTTACGAATTAGACTTGGAAGCGTGTTTGAAAATTTTAGAATGTCTTGAAGATCGTTTCAAACATACCCGTGCAGACCTTTAATACATATCTAGGGTGGGAAAATTTGCTGTTAGGAACGCGGTCAAATGATGAAATGTCAAGAATTGTGCTGTCATCTTTTGACATGTATTTAGTACAAAGTTAGGAAATTTTAACAATGCAACACTACACTATCATTGTTTGCGTCGAACGTTTATGAATAGACTGTTTTAAAAACTGAACGAATACAAAGCATTTTACAACAAAACTATCTTTTGTGATGAGATCATGATTTTTTTTTTTGCCGCAATTGGCTAATGTTGACATCAGTGAGTTTTAGTTTCAGCAGGACGGCGCCACAAGCCACACAGCCGGCCGAACAGTTCAGTTATCTCATGAGAAATTTCCGGTCGCGATTTGTTGATGTCAATTGCCAGCCTCGTTTTTTTGATTTAACGTCGCTGGATTTTTCTTGGGCCCTTTGAAACACTAGACTTACGAAAAAAAACCACAAACAAATGACGTTATGAAAGATAGAATTCGGTGCTGCATTGACGAGATAAGCAAAGCTTTGTTTGCAAAATGTGAATTTTGTGAATAGAGCTGACGTCAGGGGGTTACTTCGTATTTCGATTCGAATCGAAAATGCTTTCGAAAGAAATTTCCCATTCGAAAAATTAATAATAATGAATACAAAAATTTTTTTAAAATTCGTAAATTTCTACGAATTCGTAAGATTTTCGATTCGAATTACAAAATAACTCCCTTGGCGACGTGCTAGAAGTAGACATTTGTCAAAAATTGTTTTTAAGCCAATTTACTTCCTAACCTCAAATTTGTCCACCTTATATGTAAATTAGGGCGGGTCGATTTAAAAATGGCCCAAATGACAAGGAAAATCTTATTCTAGAGATGAAAATAAGAACATTTGCCCAAGGAACCATATCTCTAAAATGAATTCTGATGCTCGTTATTTTGCCCAAAGGTAAAGGTCTAAATTTATGACCCTCCTAAAATCGAACCGCACTAATATAGATACATGTACACATGTATGCATATATTTTATTCATATTTTGAATAATTAATAAATAACTTCCCATTCATTTAATCCAGCTTTGTAAAGTCCTGATGATGCTACATTCCAATAAATTCGTAACTGTTTGAAGTCATGAAAATTAGAATTGCAATGACATTCAATAAAAACGAATTACAGCTGTTTCGTCAGCCCCTGAAAAACCGTCTTTGAGTCGTGTTATATGCACTGGTTCGATTCATTCATTTCAAATAAGTTCAATTTGTTTAAATTCTCGTACACGAACATGATCGTTAAAGTTACTCTATCATCCAAACCTTGCAAGTTTCACTTAAACTGAACAGCTTCCGCATGTATTGAATCCGTAACTTCATTACATTTTTCTCATGCAATATTTTGTTGACCTTAGTCAATTAAATTATATTTTTTAAATAGGATTGTAATGATTATACTATATAGTCCTTATAATTATGGATTATAAAATGATTAAGAGTACAGAACTAATTTAAAACTAAATCAAAAATAATCAAATACAATATTATAAATAATATCAGAACAGTGGGTTTATTTCAGTACTTATTTTATTTTTTAGTTTTCCGAATTTTTTCATTAATCTCTTTATCATCTTTCCATAAAACACTTTGCATATCACACCAGTTAAATTTCAATTATGAAAATATTACAAATTAACTAAAATATTCATTTGCTTGCCGACAAAATTGTTTTATTTTTCAGAATTTCCAAAATTTAAAAACCTGTAACAAAAGCATCCAATTAAAACTGGTCTAAATTGCAAAATTCATTGTGGAAAGATGATATTGAAAAAAATTAAATAAAAAATTTCGTTTTTAAAATTCGATTTCGAATCATATTTTAGTTAAAAAAAAAAAAAAAAATATAATCGCCTCTGTTTCATCATTCTCCATTTTTTGAAACCGAACCAAATTGCAATACCCATGAGTTTGAAATATGTTTTGAAATATTTCAATTTTGATAAAACTAAAAAGAAAACATAAATTCTAACGTTACAAATGTGTTTTTGTTTTATTGATTACGTATTAATAGAACAAATTACCAATCGTATTTATTCCTCTAAGGTTGTTCTAGGGGAAAGATTCCACCTATACAAATAAAGTTTTCGTATTTTCTTCGTATATATGTATATTCACATGCATGGGAATGTGAATGTCAGGACAGAGGCGCATACGTATTGCTGTGTCGGATTTGCTTTGCTGTGTTTTCAAGGGCGTTTGTAACGAAGAGTGATTGCCGCTATTATATTTTAAAATCTTTTACTATATTTTTATAATCAATAATAAATAAAAGGTAACTTTTTATTTTTGTTTAAATTGGACTTGGCCCACAGTCAACTCATTCATTTTGAGTTAAAGCTTTACCAAAATTTTTTACAAAAGCTAATACCATCGTATTAGTGTATGTTTTCTGTTAACTGATATTTCAAATTGCTATTATTTAAAAATCCTACACAGTTTTGATATTTATTGTCAATTGTTGGCTTAATGGCCATTAACATAACTTCTTTGATTATCAAAATTTTCAAATATGCCCTCGATTACTGTTTACACCAAAACCTAAATGTTGTTTTGTATTGGCTTCAACATACAAAAATAAATGTAAATGTAAACGATAGTCAAAGTATTAGTATATATCCGATATTTTATTCCATACATAATTGAACCATACCAAATTATCATAATAATAAGAAATGACACAAATAAAAATAAATATATTTTGAGTAGAAAATTACATATATGAAAATTTAAATATAAAAATATTAGTTTTAAGGACAAATCAAACATTCAGGGTTGTTGTAGAATCCCAGTCAGAATTGTCATTTATCAGATATGAAAATCGATTCTGATTTCAATTGGTGTCATGAAACCGTGTGGATTTTGGCTTTATTCGAAAATAAACAAAACCTATAATCGAATCAGCTGTTTTTGCTTTGTTTACATTTTTTTTTTAGAAATATTTTATCAAAACATGTTTCTTCTTTTGGTGTTGAACATATTTTATAAAGAAATTTAAATTATACGGAACTAAAAATGGTAGAGGCTGTCGTTTTATTTTTATTAATGGAGGAAGAATCGAATGAAAAAGTTCAACGAAAGATATTGAGAGATTACAGCAATCCCTTGGAACTTCCGGAGATAGCGTAAGTACACATTGCAACAAAGTACGAAAAGTTGAATTGTATGAAAGTTTATTAAAGATTCGTAAGTCAATACCGTGTGAATAAAGAAGCATTCCAAATGTTGATGAACATTGTTGAAATTCACTTGCCTCCGTCAAATATTTTGTGTGTTATTCAGCTAGCAGCAACATTACGATTTTTGGCAGAAAGCAGTTATCAAAAGTCAATTGGAAACGATTCTACCGTTAGTTTAGGCCGGAGTACGGTGTTAATTGTGTTGGCCAATGTAATGGATGTTTTCCATTCCGTCCATATCTTTTGTATAAAAATAAATTTTTGTTAAATAATAGTGTACATTTAAGAAATTTTAACATTTTAACTTCTTCCATTTGTTGGCATCTTTGCTGGGTGGTTCAGCACTGTTTAAAGACTGTGTAAGTTCCTGCCAGAGAGACTCAACTTCAGCCTTATCTCGATTTGTATAACCCCTTGCGATATCTTCCTGTTCCTCCATAAATTTTACAAATATCCCATTTTGAATTATATTGTATTTCTATGTTTTCCCCTATACACATAAATATATTTTATATAAAATGGAATTTAAATTAATTTTACTTGCATTGTGCAGCAAAATACGTTTAACCGCCTACAACAAAAATCAAAACAAGTGTGTTTCTGACAGCTGAAAACTGATCGGATTGTTTCTGACAAAAAACCGATAAAATCAGATTCGATGACACCAAATTCTGACAACAATTCTGATTCGAATATAAAACCGGTATCATCTGTTTCTGTGACATCAAAATGAGAATTCTGTCGGTTTCAATTCTGATTCTGATAATAATCAGATTCTACAACAACCCTGATTAATTCATTATTTTTTGGGAAAGCCTAAAACTACATACATATGCTAAGTTTTGTCCCCTAGGAATTGGAATTGACATTAAACAAAATCTAATATATAAAATTCTCGTGTCGCGGTGTTTGTTGCCGAACTCCTCCGAAATGGCTCGACCTATTTTCTTGAAGTTTTGTGTGCATGTCGGGTAGGTCTGAGAATCGGTCAACATCTATTTTTCATACCCCTAAATATTAAGGTACCCGCCCCAAGGGGAAATTTATGCCTCACCTAAATAACGTACCGACCTCGATGAAATTTTGAACTAAATAGATCTGCGTACCGTAGAACACACATGATTTACGTTTTTTTAAGAAGTACTCAATGGGGGCAATACCAGGGATATTTCTCCGTATCCCCAACTATCAAACTAAAGTACGTAAAATGGCGTATAATATTAATTATATATATATATAATATATCATATCAATGTAGACTTTTGCAGTTCGGTGAAGAGTATCAAATATATTTGAACAAAAAAAAATGTTTCCTAGAGCAAATTTATTGGGCAAAACAACGTTTGCCGGGTTAACTAGTTTCTTTATATAGTAATTTATTTAATTTCAATTTCAATAAATAAATGAATTATCAAAAAAAAAAATAATCCTACATATTATCAAGGTTATTGTACATATAAAAATAGAGAAGATTTTTACTCTACATCTCTATTTTTATCTTTTAGATGCGATCTATTCCGTACCACACTCAGACCAACGACATTATCGACAGATAAAAGAAAGGAAGGTAAGATGGGTAGATAGCCTACCGCTAATATTACTGGGACTGCGAGCAGCCCTCAAAGTAGACATTAACACATCACCAGCAGAGACGGTCTACGGTTCAACGCTTGTTATACCAGGAGAGTTTATGCATTCAACCACGCCTTTTGTTTTGAGCAATTAGTAAATATCAGAATTTCGGGCATCGATGAACAAATTGGTGGCTACCGACACAGCCCATTACACAACGCCGAAAATATTTACCTCGAAAATCTGCAAAGCACGACGCACGTTTTCGCCCGCTACGATGTAATTCGGCCCTCTCTTACCAACCCTTATTATGGACCATTCGCAGTTATAAGGCGCTATAACAAGTTCTTCACCTGTTCTTATTAAAGGCCGCCGAAGTAATATTAGCATTGATAGGCTAAAGCCTGTTTTCATCCCAAAAACTGACCTTTGCGACAGCCGTAACCCGATGTATACAACTTTTGGCACAAGAAACACACCTGACGAACTTCAAAAAATTTTACCTGATGTGCCTCAAAGAATTCCTCTGCCTACTTTTTAAGCAAATACGAATAAAGTTTTATGCCTGTATTCATAAAAAATAAAATTTTTTTATAGAGTGCTTATTTGGTATATTTCTATGGAGTACAGTGCGATACGACAGCAGACAGACATCGTTCTGGAAGATAACGGACGTCTTGTAAAGCTGAAAATGTGACTCTGGGGGGTTACTTTGTATTTCGATTCGAATCGAAAATGCTTTCGAAAGAAATATCCCATTCGAAAAATCAATAATAAATGAATACAAAAATGTTTCGAAAATTCCTAAACTTCTACGAATTCGTACGATTTTCGATTCGAATCGAAATACAAAGCAACCCTCCGGGTACGCGATAGTGTTAGTTGCACATTTCTGCACGCAGTTTAAGGCATATTTTGAAAATTAATTTGAAAATGTCCCTGTACAAAATTCACTTAGTCCAAAAAATGCTACCGGCATATCCTGATCAACGAGTTGAGTACAGTATTGCAATCCTAAGTCTGTCCGGTGATATTGAAGATTTTTCGTCTAAATTGATAATCAGCAATGAAGCCCACTTTCTTCTATTTTTCTTATGAGATTTTTTAAAATCAAAATTTTATGTGAATAAGCCCCAAACGATTTAACATCTTAAAGACAATCTGGTATGTGATGGAAATTGATATCAACCGAAATTGAAATCTACTGAAATTTCAAGTTGGTATAACTTCCAAATCTAAGAAGATTTGGAATTCCTTTTTATCAATCACTTTGATGACTAATGCCACTACTTCCTTGATTATAAGTTTTTAATGAATTTGAAAATACAGACGATTTCAATTTCAAACGAAATCGTTTCTCATCACATACCGCAATATTCCTCAGGAAATGGAAGAAATTTTGCCTGCGATGTTGCAGGATGTCATGGAAAATGCCTTAAAAAGAGCCGAATGTTGCATAGCAAATTCGGTTATCATTTAACCGATATAATTATCCAATCAAAATGTAAAGACCGAATAAACGTTTTCAGAAAACCAAATTTACTAATCTTTTCTTGGGAAAAAGTTATGGACAATCAAAATGGGGCTTTGCCCCACCTGTTACATATTCGTTAAAGGATGTTAATACTCATAAGAATACCAGTGTATTATGATCTTAAGACCGATATAATAGTTATACAATAAAATATAATATAGATCCAATAAAAAAATTCGACTTTTTAATTCGAAAATTGTTTAATCCTTATACTACTTATTAAAAAGTTTATTTACTCGTAATTAGGCAATAAAATAACTGAAAATCAATTGAAAATATATACATACGTTGTGTATAATTGTGTAGTTTGAAATAATTATTTCCTAATTTATGTATAAAAGAGAAAATACTCATATACGAGTACTCGTATTATTTGTTGTATTTTAAAAATCACCCGTTAAATAAGTTTTTTCTTCTTGTTGTTGTTTTATTCAAATTAAGCAATAAAATATTTATTTTTGTTAATTCAATTATATCTAAAAAATATATTTATTTTTGTATTCAATTATCGTAAATCAAGTAACTAAAATTTAAAATAAACTATAAAAACTAAATTTGATAGTACTAAGGCTTTATCTGTTGTTCTCATAAAAAAGAAATATTTATATATTTAAATTAAAATTGTTACAAAAATAGTAATAACATACCGAGTAATTATAAAAAGAAGAATAATAATAATAATAATAAAAATATTAGATAATAGTTAAAAATATTATATATTTTTTGTTAAATTAAAACAATAGGGGCAAAAAAAGAGATTTACATAAAAAAAAGAAAAACAGAAATTAACAATTAATCTTTATGTATATTCGTATTCTTGTATCTTTATAATGTTAAAATATTTGCCTCCCGACGCAAATATACATAAGAAACATGTTTAATTTGAATGTGAGAAATAAATGAGGCGCTTATGGTTGGTTATCGAAATATAGTGGCGTAACAAACGGCCTTGTAAAAACACAGCACACATTTGCTGCGTTTGTAAGATAAGTTGGCAAATAGAAATTTCTAGCACATCAAAAACAGTTTGTTTCCGAACACCGTTTTTGACAACTGGCAACCATAATCGATCCATAAATCAAATGAAACAAAAATTTATAAATCATTTAAAATGTAATAAATTACATATAGAAATGTTTTGTTTTAAGAGAAGAAAAAAAAAAAAAAAAAAAACATAACACTTAATGTTTAATTGCTTAAAAACTAATAATAAAATTATTTAATGAACTATTTTTCTTTATCTTTTTTGTTTTAATTCTATTATAAAAATAATTTTCTGTTTTTTTTTTCTTTGCGTTATAATGCAAACTATGGGATTTTTAAATTATCTTTTAATTATTTATTGTACGTGTAGTAAGAATTTGGATTTTTCTTTTCTTTTTTTTTACTACTCGTATCTCACGCTTTTCTTATTCTTAGCAAATATACCATGAAAAGAGCAAATGGTATTGTTTCAATGAGTTGAGCACTAAAACTCCTTTTTTTATATAAAAGTTTTGTAGTTTGTTGTGGTTGCTATTATTACTCAATTAAAACAAACAAACTTGAAATAATTTGCTTAATTCATAATAAACAAACAAAAAAAAAAATCTAAGCAAAATCAAAGCATTTACTATACAAAACGATTAAGATAATGTGTGAGAGAGAATAGAGAATATAGGATATACATACATATTATGTATTTTGAAATCGTAAAAAGTAAAGTAAAAAAAAAAAAATTTGTTTTTGTGTACATTTCGGTTTGCGTATCAGATTTCTTAGAGGGATAAAACGCATGCAAACGTTTCATACATTTCTTAAAACACGTAAAGAATATTTTCTTTAACAAATCTGCACAGTAAAGTTTATTTAAAATAATAAAAAAAAACCGTTTCGTATCAGTTACACTATCTTTTTGACTTTTTCCTTTATAGACTAAAAAATCTAAGATTCTTACAAGTCAAAAACTCATAATTCATTCGGTTTTATTGTTGGCTGTTTGGCTATTTACGTTTTCCAATTGTTTTGACGATTATTACTGGGTCCTGGTGCCTGCGGTGGTATCATCTCTAATAAGTATTGTCGCTGCAATTCAGCAGCTCGTTGTATATCAGCTAATGAAGCTGTTTGATTTTTGGATGACGATGCAGCGGAGGAAGATGTTGACGTTGTCTTATTTTTATTTGTAAAAGCTTAAGTTAAAGTAAATTATTGTGTTTTAATTAAATAAATGGTAGAAAATAAAAATCCATAATCGTTATTGTACTTACCAGCTACTTGAGCTGCTTGAGCCATAGCCATTTGATAGGAATATAAAAGAGGAGTAAATTGCATCATATGTTGGGGATTTGTAGCTAGACCTTGACCCAAAGCTAAATGGAATTGAAAAATAAAAAAAATATATATATATATATTTATATATACAATATGTATATACACATTTTTTGATATTCAGTCAAGTCATGGAACTCAATTCCGATCGAAAGTGGTTTCAATTCCAAAAATTTAATTTTTAGAAAATTACATATTTCTTAATGATCAAACTGGTATTTATATATGCGTATTTTTGTTATGAATATATAGCATTTTCAGTTTAAATTAAACCTTTTTCAAAATAAATGAAACCTTTTTCAAAATGAACGAAACCTTTTTCAAATTAAACGAGACCTTTTTCAAATTAAACGAAACTCTTTTCAAAATAAATGAAACTTTATTCAAAATAAATAAAACTTTATTCAAATTCATTTCAACATTTTTCAAATTAAATTAAACCAGTTATAGAATTTTATAGAAAACAAAAGAAAACAAAAAAATAAAACAATAATTTTTAATTATGGATAATGCCAGAATCCATAAAACCCAGGAAATTCGAAATATGGTGGATAATAATGACTGTACGCTTAAATTTTTACCACCTTGTTCTCCTATGTTGAACCCGATAGAGAAAACATTTTCTAAGATAAAATTTCACGCCCGATCATTATTAAAGTGACATTATCACAGAACATAACATAGTAAGCCTATGTAATTGAGGAAAGTGTCGCACAAATTAATCAAAATGATTGTGCGAACTAGGTTATGGATATAATCATGTTAATTTCTAAAGCGTTCAGGGGACAAATTCTTCATTCATTTTAACAAGTATTATATAAAAATGAATATGTTTTATTTTTTTCTTTTGTTTTCTATTAAATTCTATAACTGGTTTATAACTGGTTTTTTTTTTTGGAATTTTATCTTAGAAAATGTTTTCTCTATCGGGTTCAACATAGGAGAATAAGGTGGTAAAAATTTGAGCGTACAGTCACTATCATCCACCATATTTCGAATTTACTGGGTTTTATGGATTCTGGCATTATCCATAATTGAAAATGATTGTTTTATTTTTTTTCTTTTGTTTTCTATTAAATTTTGTAACTGGTTTAATTTAATTTGAAAAATGTTTAAATGAATTTGAATAAAGTTTCATTTATTTTGAAAAGAGTTTCGTTTAATTTGAAAAAGGTTTCGTTCAATTTGTAAAAGGTTGCGTTCATTTTGAAAAAGGTTTCATTTATTTTGAAAAAGGTTTAATTTAAACTGAAAATGCTATAACAATGTTACTTTCAACATTAACAGTGGTGCCACTTCGAAAAATTTATCGAAGTTATTTATAATATTATAAATTATGTCAAAGAGTTTATTACCGCTTGAAAATGAAATTGAATGTAAATTTTACGAGTATATGAAGAAGTAAAAAGAAAGTAGAAAGAATTTTAAAGTTTTGATAATCAATGAAATTATGTTAATGGTCATTAAGCGAATGAATAAAAAAATAGTTGTCTTTGTCCTGTTTTCAGAGGAGAAGTTAAAGAATTACCGAAATCAAAAAATTAAGAAATTTGTTAAATTTTATAAATAAATTTTAATTTCATAATTTCTGACAACTTTTGTTCGAAGAGTTGTTTAAATAATATGAAAACTAAAAGGAAACTTTTCAAATTATGGATTATAATCGATATTTTAATAGTTATGAGAAATTTTATTAAAAAAAATTAATTCTGTTTGATTCCAATAAAACAAAAAACAAAAAAAAATAATAATAATAATAAAGAAAATTAATCGAAAATGGAATACAGAACAGCTAAGAAATGTGGAATATACTGATTTCGCGAATGTATTTTTCTCATTCACAATACAGAACAGGGGGCAAATTACAGCATTCGAAATCGAACGAAATGTCTATGTAAATTATTTTAAAATTGTATGAAATTCGTTCGATATTGAATGCCGTAATTTGCCCTGCCACACTGATTATATTAATTCATTCGTTTCGTTTTCGGAGAACTAAAATATGATTTGAACTCCGTGTTCAAACGGAATTGAACTCTGTGACATGGCTGATAAGAAAATACCTCTAAATAATTGTTGTTGAAACGCTTGCATGGCAGCTGCAGGTGATGCATTGCCAAGAGCTCCTAGGTTTGCAGCAGCTGCTGCTGGATTTGTTGCCGTAGCTGCTGCAGCAGCTCCCAGATTTGCAAGGCCTCCTAGTGCTGCTAAATTACCCAATTGACCTAAATTACCAAGATTTCCTAGACCACCTAAACCGGCTAAATTATTTAGACCAGGCAAACCTAAAGCACCCAATTGGGCAGCCGCCGCTAAAGCAGCAGCCGAATATTTGTCATATTGCTGTTGTTGCTGCTGCTGTTGTTGTTGCTGTTGTTGTTCTGCAGCAGCCCTCTGTTGTTGTTGTTCTGCACGATGATGATCCCTTTCGCGTTCGCGTTCACGTTCTCTTTCACGTTCCCGCTCTCGCTCTCTTTCACGCTCTCTCTCGCGCTCTCTTTCTCGTTCTCTTTCGCGTTCACGTTCACGTTCTCTTTCACGCTGTTGTTGTTGCTGATGCTGCTGGTGTTGTTGCTGTTGTTGTTGTTGTTGATGCTGCTGTTGAAGGTGATGATGCATTTGACTGGGTGTTGGTGTACTTGGACTGGGTTGTGTCTGATGGGACATGGAGCCACGCGACGTTCTTGCTGTACTTGGCGGTGGAGGTGTTGGTTGATTACTTGGTGGCGGTGTGGGACGTAGCGTGATGCTCGGAGTAGGAGTATGACATTTGGTGGGTATAACCGTAACAGATGGTGGTAAATTAACTAATGCGGCGGCCGTTGAAGCAGCATGAGCTGCTTGTGGTTGTGATTGATGTGTAGATTGTTGCGAATGATTCTGGGCTTGACATAATGTGGAAGAGGCAGCAACATGAGCATCAACCGGGGAAGGGCTACTCTGACTGGCCAAACGTTGTTCAATTTCTTGCTCTTGCTGCAAAGCCTTTACAAAGGCCTGCTTCAGTCGATTAGTATGTTCAGCTTTTAAAGCTTTCTTAACATTAGTAGTTACACATTGTTCACAAATAACTTTAGCTTCTTTATTGCCTGCCAAAAAAAAAAAAAATAAAACAAAATAAAGAAAAACAAGTTTATGTAAATAATTTAAAATCTATGTATCATATATGCTGCCCTATTGATTTGTTTACCTTGTTTTTCCCATTTCCATACTGGTGTAAAATCAATTTTACATTGAGCACAGCGAAATGGAGGAGCCACTGTGTTGGCTTTCTTGTTTGTCGTTATATAGTCTACAACAGTCTCTAGACCAAGCAGGTAAACAAATTCAGTATTACTAGGATTTGGTATAAAATGCATCTCTGGTGGTGGAGGCTTAGGAGGTGGAATCTTGACAAGTAACATAAAAATGAATTAAAACCTTAGAATATAAGTTTGAAAAAAAAGCAAGAATGCTAAGAAACAATACCTGTAATAGTGTCTTCTCCAATTGTTTTCTTAAAGCCAATTTAGCAGCCGCTTGTCTTTGTGCAGGTGTCTGAACATCTTCACGGGAATTTAAACGATCATTCTAAAAAAAAGCATAGAATAAAAAAATTTTCAACAAAAAGTTGATATTTTAAATGAGCTTTTCATACGAAAAATTACCTTCAAATCATTGTGTTGCTGTTGATTATGTGATGACAACGGTGGTGCTGGTGTTATCGATACCGAATTGCTGATAGTGTTAGGTACCTTAGAATTATCCGAAACATTAGGCTGCTGCTTTTTTGGTTTTCATTTAAAATTTTAGTTTTTGTTTTGTTAGTTCAATACGGACAATATGACATGGCGCACAACAATATGATATAAATTGGTTAGTTTTTTGATGAATTTTTTTTTATTATTTTTTTAATGAATTAAATATACGAGATAATAAAAGTTAAAAATGTTAATGGTCTGTAAATTTCATTTAATATTAAAAGAATTAAATATTAAATTTTAAATACCGTTTAATATATACAATAAGACAAATCCCTATTATTATTACATTATTGTGGTGTGATTAGTTTAATGCAGAGATTTTTGTAAATTTGTAAATGTGCGTGAAGTGATTTAAGAGTGTTTAACGATTATGTGTATTTAATAGAATTTTTAAATTCTTTTCAAATTACAATTATCTATTATTATGATTTACTTTTTTACGTAAAAAATTAAAAATTAAATGAATATCTATTGGCGTTTTCTTTTCTACCAAAAAAAAAAGGTTCCCTTTGGAATTTTTTCTCTCTAGTCTTTCCAAACTATTGTCGTTTTACAGAATTATCTATTAAAGTATCATTTAAAAATGCAGATTACAAGATAACGAAATCAAAAAAGAATATCTATATTACATTCCCCTTTTATATAATAGAACGAAACACATTTTTCTAGAAAAAAAAAAAAACGCCATATCTATCTGTAAAGTTTACATTTTGTTAGTGTATAAATTAAAATGCTGATTCGAAAATAAAAATTTGCAACAAAAATAAAGAAGAATGTTTGTCTACAGTATTAGAAATGTACAATGTTTTGTTGTAAGTAAGCGGTGTGTGTAGGTTTTTGTAAACAAATGTTGAAGGAAAGTTGTAAGAAATGAAATAAATATGATCGTTTGATATGATTGTATTGAAAGTGAAGCATGTATGTAATAATGTAACAACACAGCGCTTACTGCAACGATCACATTACAACAACTCACATTGCGTGATTTAAGTCCAGAGGGTGGAGCTGAAGTTGGTGTTATGGTCACAGATGGTGTTATAGTGAGATTCGGTAAATTAGTGCGGGGCGGCAGAGCATTCGAACGGATAGATGCTGATAACGTTGATGAAGACGGTGCTGATGTAGCTTGAATGCTGATGGAAGCTGAGGAGCCAGCTGTTAGTGTGGCACCACCGGGCAGTGAAGAACGTGGTGGAGGCAGTATTGTGTTATTTGCTGAACGGTGAGGCGATGACGTTGAACCAGTTGAAGAAGAATTTGTATTTGATCGGCTATTGGTTGCGCTAAAAAATAGACAAATTTGAATAGTAAGGAAACAAAATGAGAATAAACAGCGATTTTAATTTGACTTGACCTACCTTATGGTAATCGAAGATGATATATTACTACTATTGGAACGTGAACTTTTGGCATGAGCTGGCAGTGGTACTGCCGTAGTCGGTGTTACACTTAGTGCTCCCTTTGATGTTAAGGCAGCTGGTATAGCTGCCAGGGGATTTGTAGGCGATACACTAGTTGGTGTGACTATAATATTTTCCTTCATGACATGTTGGGACTGTTTTAGTTTTTTTAAAAGAACTAATTTTGTTTCTTCATTTCTTAAGTCGTCCCTTAACTTGCGTAGACCATTTTCACGTTCCTTAAGCTCGGCTATTGTCAACTCTTTGATGGGCACATAAGGAGGCATTTCTTCATCGTCCGTTTCAGAGTCTATATTGCCATTTTGTTGGCGACCATTCATCCGTGCCGGTAGCAAAACAATGTCAGGTGCCTCTGCATATGATTTGGGTTCTGTACGTGGTCTAAGAACTCGACGCTGTACTTTGTTTTCCTCATTGCCGCCACTAGACGCAACTGTAGCATTCCCTGATAAATGTGTTGTTGCGCACGCACCAGCATTACTTGTTGAGGATGGCGCAACTGCAGACGATGTAGTATTTGAGTTTGTTATTTGATTAATTGCACTATTACTAGATGGATCTACAGTTGTTATAGTCGTCGATATATTATTTGTAGTTGGTACGGCATTATTACCAATAGAACTTCCTGTTGTACTACTACTACAGCTGCCATGAGCTGTTGTTATGCTTGCTGCAGCTGGTGATGAGGATGTTGGCGGCGGTGGAGCAGGTGTTATGGTCAGTCCAGAATTTTGTGTTAGAGCTCTTAAGTCTCTAACTGTTGCAGGCGTTATAGTTAAAGCAGGATCCCGTCCAGAGCCTAAACTTAAGTCGACGACATCGTCGACTTCCATTTTGGCCATTTTCGCACGTCGCGTCGTTTTGGCTTATTTTGACTTATCTAAAAAAAAATAATATAAAAAAAGCTTCTTTAGCAATAAATAATAGAGTTTTAGGATGCAAGTAAAAAATAAATTATAAATGAAAAAATTTTAAAACTTTCGATATTTGCAGTCCCTTACCAGGAACAACAATAATGTGTAGTTACAAACGCCAAAGAAAGGATTACACAGTAGATGGAGGAAAAATATTAAATAAATGACAGCAAACAAAAAATGTCAAGGGTTTCTACGGCTGGTTTTTAGTGGAGTGCGTGAAAATTGTTTTTCTTTCATTCTATTGCAAAGTGATTGCTTTTTATTGTTGTATTCCTTCTTTCTTTTTTTTTATGAGTATAGTTTTATTATTCTCTTTTGTTTTAACATTTTCACAATATGGCAATACTTAAAAGAGTGCAAACATTTATTTATTTCCTTATTCCTATCTCTAATTACAAAAGGTATAATAGTACTTATAAAATTAAATAAAAAGTACAGGCATATAAGTAACATAAAAATAAAAAAAAAATTATATTTTTTTTTTTACATTTAGATTTAACAAATAGTCAAGGAATCTATAATATTGATTAAATGCGCTGCATATTATTCAAAGCGGATCAGCATCAGGGTAGTTAGCTCTAAAAATTGTCACAGATAATGGTACAAAATTACGGGATATTCGCTGAGATATGGGGGGGTGTGGTCGTGGTATAGTGGTTAGTGCGCTCGCATAGAAACTCAAATGACCGAGGTTCAATCCCAGCGAAGGAAAAAAAATTATAAACTAAAATTTGCGGGTTTTCTAAATTATAATTAAAAAAATAAGAGATTCCCCCTCCAAGAAACCGCTCTCTGACATTTCCAGTCTCTTTCACCAGAAACGAATGGTCAGCAATACAGCGCCATCTTCTAGGAAGGTAACAGCAAACCTACTGAAGGCGCTCGCCACTCACATGCAACATCCACCGACAGATGGGACAGTTGCTGTTGATCATTCAAGGTTGAAGATATAACACTGGCCCTTGAGTGTACAAACTGACAGCAACTTGTCACATCAACAAAAAGACGCATAATATACACATATTTATGAAAAAAAATCTATCTATAAAATTCCAATATAATGCACTCCATGAGTAGGGGTTTACCCCTGAGTATTGGTCTTAAAAAAAACGTAAAAACGTTTATTTATCAAAAATCCCGAATATAATAATATATATATATATATATACATATGTATATATGTATCTTTTCTAATAAATCATATTTAATAAAAATGTTGAATTCAACATAACTCTTCGACTTCTTAATGTTGGTAGTTTAATAAGAGCTAGTCGGGCATAGCACGATGGTAAATTTCGGGAGTCAAAGTGTAGACAACGTAAGCAAAATAAAAGGAACTGTTTTTGAACAGATTCAATTGCATTGGAATATATTTGATATATTGGCCAAATGGCTATGTATATATTATAAATGGAATAAAGTAAATAAATAAAAGTGAAATAAATGGGTTCCCATATTATGGACCCATATTCTAAAATTGGACGCACAAATGTCATGCATAATATTTTGTTATGGATTATTAAAATCTTTAGATCACCGCTTTATATGTATGTATATCCAAGTACCACTCTAGCTTTATTTATTATACTTGTAATATGCGAATTAAAGTTCAGTTTGTTATCAAATACTATGCTAAAGTCCAGAAAATGGCCAATAGCTTCAACTTCTTGATAATTACACAATAAATAAATTATTGATATTGATGGAATCCTCGAAAATAGCATTATCTTACATTTCTTTTCGTTCAGTTCCATAAAATTTGTTTTATACCATAAATAAAATGAGTTTAAGTCAGTTTGAAAACACTGTTGATCTAAAAGCCGATTATTTTTACATCATCGGCATATATTAAAACCCTACAGAACCTTAAATATACCACCATGAAATAAAGCGTCGCAGAACATTTTGCATTTTTGATTATTTCAAAATGTTGGAAAATAAAAGATTAATTTTTTTCATCCGATTATTTTACAGCATGATTTTACTTATGATAAAATACATCGAACCACAAAACATGTTAATGAAGGACTTTTTATTTGCAAATAGCACGTTTTGTTAAAATAAAACAAACAAAAAATCACGTTTTGTTCTGCGAGTCCTAAAATTTGTCAATACGAATTGCACACTTCACACCGGATGAATATTCAAGGCAACAACTATTGTTGTTGAATGATGTTAAAACTACGACGATCGATGAACGACTGAATAAATGCATATGTATTGTAAAATATCGTTTATGAATAACATATGCTTTAAAGATTAAACGAATGCATTATTTTAAGCGTCTGCAACGTTTTTCTGAAAGTACAACAACAAAAAACATATAAGTAAACCAAAACAAAAAAAAAACAAAAAAAAAAAGAAAAAAAAGAGTTTAACATGCGAAACATGTTTATGCTCTCTCAGCTGTATGTTTTTAATATCCTGCTGCCCCTGATCTATGATTGTTCGTGTAATTGTATGTACGAAAGATACAGCACACTGATAGCATAGTTGTAAAACCACGTACAAACATACAACCCCCTGAGGAGTACGAGGACTATTTAAATTGTTGTATTAGTTGTTGCTATCTAAGTTTGTTAAGTTCCGGTTTATATTGCGCTTTTTTTCATTTTTTTCCATTCGATTTGTTATTTTTATTTTTTTTTTCTCTACCATTTCCCATAAAAATTTATATTATTTTCTTGTTTCACATAAAACACTCACTGGTCATGTCGAGAAATTCTTGTTTGTTTTATTTTTTTTATATATTTATTTTGTTTTATTGCATTAAATGTACGAAAGAGTACGCAAATACTCGAGTATACATACAGTATCGGCCAAAACCTAAGCACCCCCTCAGTACATTTTTTTTAAATGATAATTTTTTTAAGAAAACAAAGTTATTAAAATTTTTTTTTTATTTTATTTTATTTATTTATATCCTTATTATTGAAAAACACAAACTTAAGGAGTTTAGAATTTAATAAAAAAAAGTTAAAATTCAAAAAACATTGTAAGTCGCAAATATACGTGGACTAAACTAAAGCACCCCCTAATATTGTGATTATAAATTTTACGACGCTACTGTGACATTACTGTATTAGTTAACGGTACACTCCAAAAATGCATCAGCTATTAAGCTGCAGTGTTAAGAAGAAGAACTTGTCAGAATTTATGCGAAAATTGTCATTGTTTTAAAGTTTTTGTTGAGATAAGAGTAATGGCACGCAATAAGTACTCAAATGAATTTAAAATTAGAATTCTGGGTGATTGGAGAGCCGGCTTATCAAGACATCAATTAAGTGCAAAATATTCGATCAACAGATCAATTATTTCTAGGCTAATTAAAAAGTTTTTGCAGACTGGTCGCACATCTCCTACTCATTCTGGAGGAAGGCCACGTGGAACTTCGCGACATGAAGACTCCTTAATAAAAAGGATAATCCAAAATGATCCTACGACATCTTCTAGTCACATACGAAACCGCTTAGATTTAAAAATTAGCGAAAAAACGATTCGCAGAAGGGCGGTAGAGGCCGGATTATTCAGTCGACGACCAGCAAAAAAACCTTTCATATCGTCAAAAAATAAAAAAGCCAGACTTGAATTCGCCAAGGCCCATCTCAACTGGAGTGTCCAAAAATGGAAGACTGTTCTCTTTTCTGACGAATCTAAATTTAATTTAAAGGATTCAGATGGAATAAGGCGTGTACGCAGACCAAATGGACAACGGTTGAATCCTAAATATTGCAAAGGCACTGTAAAGCATGGAGGCGGCAACATAATGGTCTGGGGTTGTTTCTCTGGGCAGGGGATTGGACCAATCCATAAGATTGATGGAATTATGGATCGTTTTATGTATCGTGACATATTAAAAGACGTGATGTTGCCTTATGCTGAAGAAGAGATGCCACTTAAATGGACATTCCAGCAAGACAACGACCCAAAACATACGTCAAAAGTGGTTAAGGAGTGGTTCCAGAATAATTTGGTAGAAGTTCTCCCTTGGCCTGCCCAATCCCCCGATCTCAACCCAATCGAGAACTTGTGGGAGATCGTTAACTTAAAAATCAACCGAGAAAATTGCAAAACCAAGGAAGATTTATTTGAAGCTGCAAAAACAGCCTGGGAAGCAATATCACCTGAAATTATTGATAATCTGATATCCTCTATGGCCAAAAGATTTGCGTGTGTCATCCAGAATAAAGGATTCGCAACGAAATATTGATTTCAACAGTTTTTTTTGGTACCTTAAATTGGGGGTGCTTTAGTTTAGTCCACTTATATTTGCGACTTAAAATGTTTTTTGAATTTTAACTTTTATTTTATTAAATTCTGAATTCTTTAAGTTTGTGTTTATCAATAATAAGGATATAAATAAATAAAATAAAATATAAAAAAAATTTAATAACTTTGTTTTCTTAAAAAAATTATCATTTAAAAAAAATGTACTGAGGGGGTGCTTAGGTTTTGGCCGATACTGTATGTGTGTGTATTGTTCATTCATTTTTACTCGTATGTTTAAGTTGTGTGAGTGAGTGTCTATGTCAGGATAATAATAAAATAAAGATTTCCTTCTTGGAATTTTTTTTTGTTATGGTTATAAACGGTTACAACAACTATAATGGCAAAAACAATATACCCATGGTAATTAGATTTAGTTGTTGTTGTTGTTGTTGTTTATATTATTATTTGATTTTTTCATTTTCATTTCATTTTTGTTTCTTATTCTCGTACAATTTTTCTGCTGATGACCTTGACACTGTAGAAGATAAAAATCAATGTTGGAAATTAATTTTCCGTAATTTGGTTTTTATGAGTTTTCTTACTTTTTCAGAGAAACGAAAGTGAAATTAAACTGAAAATAAAAATGTTAAGGTAGGTAGGTGAGTGACTTTAAAAATAAAATATATAGCTTTATACGTACATAAGTATGTATGTATATACATACATACATACATACATACATACATATATGTATATCTACCTAAAGAATGTTTATATTAAATATTAATTTTAATATACATACATACATAGATACATACATACACATGTATATATGTAGTATGTATTTCAATTTAAGAAAACTTAAAGAATGCTGTTAACGAAAATTCTTTAATTTAAAGGTCATTAGTCGTATAAAAATGGCATAAATAAGCAATGATAATAAAACTTAAAATAAAAATAGATTTTTTAATCATTCTGTTACAAATTCTCTTTTAGAGTTCGTTTGTATGTAGTATATCTAGGGGTTTGTTATTTGTAAACTAAAACACCGATACTCCTCGATTTAAAATTTTTAATCCAATCCAAATCAATCAGACTAAATTCAAGATATACAAAAATTAAGATTTAGATTGTATGGGAAGTACCAAACTAAGGTCCAATTATGAACAAAAAAAAATACATATATTCTATTTCACTTTCGGGATTTCAATAAAATCGGTTTAGTCGTTTTGGCGTGATTCACCGACAAACAAACACACTTACAAAGAGATTTATATATAAAGTGTGTTTTTTTTACAGAGTGACACAAGTTTAAATCATAATAAAACATTGAAATAGATTTTTAATATCAATATAACGGGCTTTATTGTAAAGGAAAGTTTATGATATTAATGTTTAAATATATGTCATTACTGTCATGTGGACCAATTTTCAACAACTTTTTTGAATACACATGGGCCAATGACTCCGCCGGTCCATAAAGCGCACCAAACAGTAATATTCTGTGGATGTAATGGTGTTTTGACAAAAGATTGTGGATTCTCCTTTTCCAAATGCGACAATTCTACTTATTTATGTACCCATTCAACCAGAAATGGGTTTCATCGGAAAATAAAATTTTGAATGGAAATTCAATTTCGACATCAATTTGAGTTTGACGAATAGAACAATTATTTTGATTAAAAATTTCAACAATTTGCAAGCGTTACTCTGGTGCAAGTCGATTCATATTGAAATTACAAAGCAAACTTACCAAAAAGCAACTATCAGCTGTTAAGTGGGTGGTCCAATTAAGCAGTGATGCCAACTCAAAGTTGTGACACTATAAAAAACATCCATTATTATATACATACATATATACATATGTATATGTATGTACGTATCTAACGGAAAATCTAAATCTACTATATTTTCATTAAAAAAAAAATAACATTGAAAACACACTTAAAAACATTTAATTTAAACCAGAAATAAAATCCAAACATTTCTGAAAAACAATAATTTAAAACGTTTTGACACAATTTTTTCATTTTCAAAATAAAATACAACGATTATGGATTCTCCTTTTCCAAATACTTATTCGTATTAGTGGTGAATAAATAAACTTCGTACAAATTAGTATTTTTTACATTGAACGGTGACTTTGGACTTTAAAACAGTTATAAGTTCCTGTTTTGTAGCTATGAAAACTAATCCAATAAAAAAAATTTAGGATGTTCACAAAAAAATTAAGTTTTTTCTGTCTTCATTCAATTTTTTAAAATGCTTAGAAAAGTTAACAGTTGGAAAACGTGGATTGCCCTTGAAACACTTCGGTTAACTTTTTCGAGATTCTACTGTAATAGAATAGAATTTTAAGACGATAATTCCGCAATCAACTAATAATTCTCTTGACTTTAAAAAAGATTTTACTGTTTTTGGCCCTTCACGTCTATTCTTTCATATTTCAAGATGAATACTCTTTTTCATTCACTGTAACCTCATATATATGCATATACGTGTATTCTCAGCAATTTTGGTTGCACATTCAAAGCACATCATGCAGTTGGTCAAGTTATTTTTGAATAAATTTAATAGAAATGCGGAAAAAAAGAAGAACAAGTAGAAAGAAACGAACGACCTCAACTCAGCAACAGTTTCATATGATTTCTGCTTAAACTATTTGTCCATGTGTCTATTGTTGTTGTTGCCAGTTGTTCATTCGTAGTCAATGTGTACCGATAATGTTGATGAATTTATTAACCCATTAGAGTTTACTGAAGTTACAATACATGTCTGAGTGGAAAAGTCCGTAAAAGTTCTTGGTCTAATAAATAAAATTAGTAATGCCCACACCTCAGATGGGATATGGTGTATTTAAGTATCAAACAGGCATTGGAGTAATATTTTTCATAATAGGTATTTTGAGTTTTCTTTTGTGAGCATAATTATGTAGTTGAATTAGTCTTTTGTTTGCAATATTGAAATTGTGTAAAATTGCCAATTAAAAAAAGATTTCAGTTATTGAATTTGATAGTATTCCTTGATTATCTCATTTAGGTTTGAGGCAGAATGTTTTATTGAACATTATAAATCTATGTATTTGTCGTGGCTTTTGTAGGTGGATTAGAGCTATGTACAGTAGAGATATGTACATATCGTCATATTAAATACAAACGGACGTAACTACACATTTTGTTTTTTTACAGGCTCGAGATATAAGATTGGCATCCCTATATACAACAAATGAGTTTGTATGTAAGATTTTCATATAAATATGTATGTAGTTATATCTTTTAGCATTTGGAAATATGTACCTCTGTTAATAACATCGCCATTTATGATCGTAGGAATCTAAAATTTTGCACAAACATGTATTTTGATACAACGAACCATAATTAATAAAAAAAAAACTCAATTTCGAAATTTTGTGTAGTTACGTCCGTTTGTATTTAATATGATGATATATACAGTAAGGGACAAAATTGTTCACAAAATTACTAAAATTTATAATATATCCAAAAAAGTATGTTTTATTCAAATATATTTTAATTTTTTTACCTATATAGAATAATGTACATCTAAAAACCTTAAAAAGAACAAAATTTTAAAAGAATGTGTGTTAAGAGTAAAAAAAATAAATATTAATTTAAAAATTCACATGTGAACAATTATGACCGTTGTTGAATATTGCATTGATTTTAGGTCCTAATATTTGGTATGTCTACCGTTTGCTTTTTTAACTGCCTTAATTCTTTTTGGCATACTTTTCACTAAATTCGTCAAGACATTAGGGTCAATACTTTCCCAAGCTTCAACAGCACGCTCCCAGAGTTCGTCTACGGTCTTTGGAGGGTCTTTTTGAGCAAAAATTTTTCTCTTTAATATGGACCACAGGTGTTCTATCGGGTTTAGATCCGGCGACTGAGGAGGCCAATCCAAAAGCTTGATCCCATTTACTTCAAACCAACGTTTTGTTATCTTCGCGGTATGCTTAGGATCGTTGTCCTGCATAAAGATGCTATTCTGTCCCGGATCTAAACCAAATATGTCGAGACTTGGAATGTATGAGTCTTCTAAAATGTCTATATAATCTTTAGCACACATTTTGCCTCTAATTCGGCGAAGTACTCCAAGTTGATTCCCGCGAAAACAGCCCCAAGCCATTAATGAGCCAACTCCAAATTTAATTTAAGACGCCTAGAGTTCGCGAAAAAATATGAAATATTCACTTTTGAAGACTGGATGAGTGTAAGATGGTCCGATGAAACAAAAATTAATAGAATCGGGTCTGACGGACGACAATGGACATGTGTGGATAAAAGTGTTGGTGTCAAAGAAAGAAATATTTGCCAAACACTTAAATGGATGGGATGGATGGGATACTTCGGACAAGGCAAAGTCTCTGATTGGGGTCAACCTGGCGGCCTCCAGAACGATCCTTGTTCCCGTTGTATTCAAGTCGACATACAGCCTCCACGCGGCCCTCCTGGATGACATTCTAGCACCCGCTAGCTTGTTAACTAATGTATGCGGCGATTGTCCAATCCCCTGGACTTTAAATTTGGGTTGTGCGTAGGGCTTGAAACCCACCACGTAAAAACATTTTTTCAATGAAAACCAATACAATAGCCTCTAAACGGACCCCCTTTTATGTTGACGAACTTGGCAAACGTTTTAAGGACTATGATTTACGGATATGCACCTGGAATGTGAGAACCCTTTATAGGGAAGGTGCCTCTATCCAATTGGCGGATGCTCTCACGAAATGTAGGGCTGACATCACCGCCATCCAGGAAATGCGATGGATAGGACAAGGTTGTACGAGGCAAGCAACATGTGACATCTACTACAGCTGCCATGAGAAGAGACGCGAATTTGGCTGCGGATTCGTAGTAAGTAAGAGACTGCGCCATCTTGTCTCGGAGTTCACCCCCGTGAACGAAAGAATTGCTACGATCCGAATAAAGGCAAAGTTTTATAATATCAGCCTTATTTGCGTGCACGCCCCGACGGAAGAGAAGGATGATGCGGTCAAAGATGCTTTCTATGCAAAGCTCGAGGACGTATACGATAGGTGTCCGGCACATGACGCCAAAATTGTCCTCGGCGATTTCAATGCGAAAGTTGGACGTGAAGGTATCTTTGGCCCCACTGTCGGACAGTTCAGTCTTCATAATTCCACCTCACTGAACGGCATGAGACTGATCGATTTCGCTGCGGCCCGAAACATGGTAGTTTGTAGCACCAGGTTCCAGCATCTCGATATCCATAAGGCCACCTGGCTCTCTCCTGATCGATCTACCAACAACCAGATTGATCACATTGTGATTGATGGAAGGCATGTATCCAGCATACTAGACGTGCGCACATTTAGAGGTCCAAATGTCGACTCGGACCATTATCTTGTCGCAGCCAAGATGCGACTGCGTATATGCGCGTCGAATACGACACGTTCTAGTGTGCAAGGGAAGCTGGACATCAAAAAGCTGCGATCACAAGAGACAGCCAGGTCGTTTTCCGATTGTCTTTCTAACGAGCTCAATTACATCCCATCCTCTCTCGAAAGTATTGGTGGACAGTGGTCTCACATCGCTCACTCCCTGCGCAGCGCTGCGGAAACAGTTCTTGGTTTTGAGCGTCCT
This sequence comes from Metopia argyrocephala, assembly GCA_963576795.1. NCBI lineage: Eukaryota > Metazoa > Arthropoda > Insecta > Diptera > Sarcophagidae > Metopia > Metopia argyrocephala. The sequence continues at coordinate 67,166,094 of OY756210.1, forward strand.
CCCCGCAGAAACCAATGGTACGATGAAGAGTGCCGTGAGGCCACTGCAGCAAAGAACGCTGCCTATAGACGAACATTGCAGTCCACCACTACAAGAGCAACGGTGGAGGCGTATAGAGAAAAGAGGAGGGAAGAGAGACGCCTATTTAGAAAGAAGAAAAGAGAGCAAGAAAGGCGTGATCGTGAGGAAATCGAGATATGCAGGAGTAGAAATGATGCTCGAAATTTTTATAAAAAGATAAGGCGTCTTACTACAGGTTTAAAGCCCGGAGCAACCTTCTGCAGAGACGAACATGGTAACCTGGTTACAGATGCACAAGGAACACTAAGATTATGGAGACAGCACTTCTCTAATCTATTGCAGGGCGATGGCGACACAAATTCCGCCTCTAGAGATGCTGTGCCGGACCCAATCATTAACGATGACGTCGAGATCCCGTCCCCCAGCCATGAAGAGGTCAAGGTTGCCATATGGCGACTGAAGAACAACAAAGCAGCTGGACCTGATGGTTTGCCAGCTGAACTCTTCAAGTATGGAGGCGATGAGTTGGTTAGGTGCATGCACCAGCTCATTTGCAGAGTATGGCTGGAGGAAAGTATGCCCAACGATTGGAATCTTAGTGCTCTCTGTCCCATCCTGAAAAAGGGAGATCCCACGATATGCACCAACTACAGGGGTATAAGCCTCCTCCCTATCGCATATAAGGTTCTTACGAGCGTATTGTGTGAACGACTGAAGCCATTCGCCATCTCACTGATTGGACCTTATCAGTGCGGCTTCAGACCTGGTAAGTCCACCATTGACCAGATATTCACACTGCGCCAAATCCTGGAGAAGACCCATGAAAGTCAAGTCGACACACACCATCTTTTTGTCGACTATAAGGCAGCCTTCGATAGCCCAATAAGGGATCGCGTTTATGCCGCAATGTCTGAGCTCGGTATTCCTGCTAAGCTGATAAGGCTATGCAGAATGACGCTGAGCAACTCCTGCAGCTCCGTCAAGGTAGGAAGAGACCTCTCCGAGCCTTTTAATACCGTGCGAGGTTTCAGACAAGGCGATCCCTTATCCTGCGACCTCTTCAACTTCGTCATGGAGAGTGTTCTGCGAAAGGCGGGTGTACATCGTAATGGCACTATTTTTAATAAAAGTGTCCAGCTCCTTGCGTATGCCGACGACATAGACATCATTGGGCATACCAAGCGAGATGTCACCGCAGCCTTTAATGCTATTGAACGAGAGTCTGCTAAAATGGGTCTGGCGGTAAATGAGAGCAAGACGAAGTACATGTTGTCGACGAGTAGGGATGCTGATCGCATCGGCTCCCAGGTTACAGCCGGCAACTATACATTCGATGTGGTCAAGGAGTTCATCTACCTTGGCACCGCCATTACCAGCAAGAATGATGTCAGTCTGGAGATCAAGCGAAGAATTACACTGGCCAACAGGTGCTACTACGGTCTCGGTAGGCAGTTTAGTAACAGAGACCTCTCTCGTGCGACGAAGTTAACACTCTACAAGTCGCTTATTCTTCCGGTGCTTCTCTATGGTGCGGAAGCATGGACGCTGTCTTGTGCCGATGCAGCGGTCCTGGGAGTGTTTGAGAGCAAAATTCTTCGCAAGATCTTTGGTCCACTGAAGCAAGGCGATGAGTTTCGCATAAGGACCAACTATGAGCTGTATGAGCTCCTCGGCGACGTAGATGTTGTCCAGCGCATTAACATCCAGCGGCTGCGCTGGCTCGGCCATGTTGTTCGGATGGAAGAATCTGCTCCAGCGAAAAAGGTTTTCGATGCGAAGGTCACTGGACGTCGGCGTAGAGGACGTCCATGTTTACGTTGGAAAGACCAGGTAGATGGAGCCCTGTCATCAATTGGTGTGACCAACTGGAGAAGGCGTGCGCTTAGCAGAGACGCCTGGAGACTAGTGTTGAGGCAGGCCGAAACCCGTTAACGGGTTGTTATGGCCAGCTAAGTAAGTAAGTAAGGATAGATGGATTTTTTTAAGCGCTTACAAATGAGGCGAGACAAGTTGCTGTCAGTTTGATCACTCAAAGGCCAGTGTTATACCTTTACCCTTGAATGATCAGCAGCAATTGTCCCATCTGGGAAGTGGTGAGCATCTTCGCTAGGTAGCTGTTATCTTCCCAGTAGATGGCGGTTTTTCTCCTGATCATTCGTTTATTCGTATGCAAAATTCAACTATTGAGATGTACACAATTGCTCAGCGCAACAAGATTTTTGAAGCCTTTCACGAAAATGGGTGTTCAAATTAAAATGCATTTTGTGAACAAATTTCAGCAAACCAGGTCTGTAGGAAATGAGAAAACACCTGCACATGCTGATACAGTTGATTCTGCGAACAACAAATTGCTTTTGTTTGCGATAGTGTGGCAAAAGAGCAGTAAACCTCGACTCGTCGTCATGCCCAGCAATTGAACATCTCCATACATCATTGATGCGAATTTTAAATTAAGATTTGAATTTACACGCTTACATGGTTCAATTAACTCAAGAGCTGAAGCCTACTGACCATTTCAAGCGTTGCCAATACACCGAATGGTTGGCTCAACAGGTAGAAGTGAATGGTGATTTTACTAAGAAAATTATCTTCAGTGACAAAGTAAATTTTCATCTCAGTTACTATGCCGTAGCGATGCTAATTGGACGCTACGATTATGGTTAATCGGAGGTACCGGTTAACCGGATCACGGATAATCAAGGCCCGACTGTATAAACGACAATTAACAATTTTAATTTTTGGAATACCTTTTTAAATAAATATTTTTAATATTTTATTTTAAATATTTAAAATTTTTGTTTTCTTTTGGACAAACAAAGTAAGAAATAAAATATAAATATAATGCTATTTATAAAAAGAACAAGTGTTGAATACTCTAATCGACAAATTACTCGCTAAATTTCTTAGCAGTTACAAGTAGATATTGTAAAAAAAGAAAATAATAGAGAATTGGAACCTGCCTTCGTCTGAGTTCGAATACATATTCAGTTTCAGTCTCTCATTTGGCCTGGTTTCTAATTTTTATTTTTTAGGGTATTTAAATACCCATTCGGCAGCAATGGTATAAAGCATAGGAAAACTCAGTTTATTTTCTTTCTTTCGTTCGTTTTTTTTTTTGTGTCTCGTAGTAAAAATATTTCAGAAAACAAAACATAGTTGTTGTCTGCTGTTCGCTTTTTTGACTAAAGTTGGTCGTCAGGTTGTTTGTGCATTAAAACCATTCTAGTTGGACATCGTAACTATTAGTTGTTGCTGTTGTTGTTGTCGTCATACATACATATATCTTTTTTTAAATACATTCCACATTAGGTTGCAAAAGTTACAGTTGTTGTTGCTATTGCTGTTGCTATTAGTCTATTGCTGCCATTGTCTGTTTATGCCACATTTTTTCTTCTGTATGGCCGCATTACGACTAGACAGACAAGTAGAGAATGATTTTAATAATGAAGATAATGTTGTATATGTGGAGTTTTTGTTTTAGATTCAAATAGCAGTAGTAGAAGGTAGTTCCATATATGTAAAAAACAAAACTCAGTAATACAATGGATTACATTTTAGAGACTATGATTTGATTCTTTGTATGGTATTTTTTATTCCTTGCTTTTTCTCAATAAGTCGGCAACCTCACAAGTATGTATGCACGAGTATTTGTTAAATGAGACAGACAAAAACAGAAACAAGAAATCTGAACAAATCCTTTTAGCAAAAAAATCAAAATTATCTCTGTTATTATTGGTATTATGTATGCCCATTAGCGTTATTAAACACAAATAGGCAAGTTTCATCCGTATGTAAATTTTGCAGTTGATTTTATAAAGGTTTTACTGTAATTTTACTTTTTTTTTTTTGCTTCTTCTAAAAAGTATTTCTTTATTGCAAAAAAAAAAAAAAAAAAAACAACATGTATCCATGTTGTTGTTTTGTTTCTTAAACGAGACATTAGATTTATTGGAAACATTTAAAATCTACTTTTTGTTCTTGAAAATATACGTACATTGGCCTGGGTAATTAATGAGAATTGGAACTGGTTGTAATCCAATGCCTATTGAATAAAACATCTTGTTAATGAATGATGAAATGTGCTTAAAATGCAGGTACCATTCAATAGAGTTTAATTACGATAAACCCACAAGACTCTTTACGTAGGTACTACATAAAACACATTAAATAATCATTATGAAGTAAACAAACGGAAATTATATGTTTAACGATTTTAGAATAACTGGTGAACAAAGAATGTGATAGTGATCGAAAGCTATGTAACTGTAATTCTAATGATATAAAAACGTACCCTTTTAATTTGTCTGTATAAATCTATATATATAAAAGAAAGTGGCGTTAGTTACTACGCTTATAACTCAAGAAGGCCTGGACCGATTTCGTTGATTCGTACCAATTCGGAATGGTCTCTGGCCAAATAAGAAGAATAGCAAAAAAATTTCTAAAATATTCCAGAAAAAAAAAATTTTTACGTCATATTTTTAAAATACGGGGTTCACACAATGCCTTTCATGACTGCTCACATTAGAGTTGCATGAGTGTTCACACTATGTTGCAATGGTGTTCACAATGGTGGTAAATACGGGGTTCACACAATGCCTTTCATGACTGTTCACATTAGAGTTGCATGAGTGTTCACACTATGTTGCAATGGTGTTCACACAAGGGGTTCACACAATGCCTTTCATAACTGTTCACATTAGAGTTGCATGACTGTTCACAATAAAACCGATTTCGATGTTTCGTACCAATTCGGAATGGTCTCTGGCCAAATAAGAATAGCAAAAAAAATTTCTAAAATATTCCAGAAAAAAAATATAACGTAACTGTGTACTTTTACAATACGGGGTTCACACAATGCCTTTCATGACTGTTCACACTATGTTGCAATGGTCTTCACATTAGAGTTGCATGACTGTTCACACTATGTTGCAATGGTGTTCACACTAAAATCGACTTCGATGATTCGTACCAATTCGGATTGGTCTCTGGCCAAATAAGAAGAATAACAAAAAAAATTTTTTAAGTATTCCAGAAAAATGAAATAACGTAAGTGTGTACTTTTAAAATCCGAGGTTCATACAATGCAACAAAAACTGATTAGTGATGCAAATACAATATGAAATGTTTAATACTCGTAAATACGAGCTTGAAAATACATTCCCTAAAAATGTTTGTGACTTTTTTATACCGGATAAGTTATCAAAAAAAAAACAAAAAAAAAAAAAAAAAAAAGAGGGTCACCTAAAATAATTTGTATAAAGCGGAAAAAGACAAAAATTATAATGGTTCTTGGTGGGTATTCTTTTTTTCATATTTAATTGCTTTTTTTATATATACCAAATTAATTTAAAAAAAATTCACTTATTAAGTTAAAAATATAAAAAAAAGAAAACTTATGAGTCTTTAGGGACAAAAAAAAAAAAATGGTTCATTAACGAAAACGTTAAAAAAATTTAATTGGTTTAAAAATGTATACAAAACTTAATATTTTTTAGTAAAATGTTAATTTTTTAGAACCGGTTTGTATCTCCTTGGCATTGATTCCACCAAATCTCGTAATGCCTCTTTGGGAATAGAATAACACATGTTCTGAATTTTCAACCATAACTCCTCCTTGCAATCGGTATAACGAAATTAATTTTTACATGAAAATCATTGCGTTTTTATTTTCTTCTTATTATTCTTTTAATCGCAGATAATTCAGATGTACAGAAACCAAATTCAATTTTTTTCCTCTCAGCAAGCGAATAAAAGCACTCACTCACTATTGCGAAATAGGTTGTGAATATCGTTTTATTTTCTTTAAATATTATATGTATGTATGTATTATTAAATTAAAAAATTATTTAAAAATATTACTACCCGCTATTCGCATTATTAACTGCTTGCAACACTAACACAGTAGAATCCCACAAATTAGAACCATTTAGTGCACCGGCCAATTCGAATTTCTGAAAATGTCAAATTACTGGAATTTTTTTTTACAGAAAAAGATAAAATTATAATAACATTAGTTATGTAAGCTTTTTTTAACACAAAACAATTTTTATTTAATAACATTTAATTAATTTAATATATTAAATTAATAGAAACTTTTTTAATTATTAAGTATTGAATTGGTTTTTAACATAATATCTCTATGTATTGTAGATATGAAGAATGAACACTTCGTCGCAGGAATTAAAGAACACTGTAACTGACAAAACATTGAATGTTCAGCAGAGCCAAAAAACCTATATGAAAGTAGAAAAAAGACACTGGTATCTTCCAAAACGCAGACGGCGTAATTGAATTTCTTTTCATCATAGAAATCTGGAATCGGGCCAATCGACGTGTATTTTTTTCTGATAAAAATGATGCAAAAAACAAACGTATTTTCGATTTTTTGTCAGTTACAGCATTCTTTAATTCTTACAACTTCACTTTGAACTTCAGTCATCCACTGACCCAAATTTGCACAAACATACATATCAAATTTCACACGCAAAAAAAAAAAAAAAAAAAAAAAAAAAAAAAAAAAAAAATAGAGTGTCCACTACATTGAAATTGCAGGTTTTAATTTCTGTATGGTTCGAATTTGTGAGGTTGTACTGTATTCCCTTTTTTTTTTCTTCTAAAAAAAGTAAGAAGAAAAGCTGCTTCACTTATAATCTGTTTGAGTATTTTTGAATTAAATTCTAAAAAAGAAGAATATCAAAATGGCACAATTAAACAATTTCTTTTAATGCATCTTTTTTTTCAATTCTTATTTAATATTTTTTTTCTTTTTTGCAAAATGCATCATTATTCATTGTCGACCAATTGAATTTTTTTTGTTTTATGTACGAGTAATTAAAAAAAGAGGAAAAATGATTTTTTTCCTCTTCATTAACTGAATTGCTTTTAATTTATTAAGTAATCTATACTAAAATTTGTAAAAATTTTTCTTGTTACGATAACTATTCATTGTAATAATTTATTTTATAATTCAACGGTCTATAATTTAAAAAAGGTAATGTGTTTTAAAAAATCACTTGAAAAGATAAAAAAAAAATCAATAAAACAAAATAATAAAAAGTAATATTGGTAATCATTTGAACGAATTAATTTTTCTAAGTTATGAGTATTTATAACAGATAACGGACTTAAAATTTTCTTTAGTGTAAATAATTAGAGTAGAGTACAAGCCATCATCTCTCAAATACAGGTTTTTTGCGTTTTCTCACTTTATAAAACAAAATACAAATGAATTAGAACAAAACTGAAGTAAAAGAAAGAATAACTGATTGCTATGAACAAGCTTCTCAAGTCTGTCTTTCGAATTAGACGTTAAACTGTAAACCCCAATAGTATGAGTAATTACGGTTGTAATTTCCATGGCTGTGATATGCAACAGAAAAATAAATGGGCGTTATATTGAAAACATTTTATAAATTGTCACTGATGAAACAAATGTCGAATTTGTTGATCGATTGAGAAGTTTAGGAGTTTATGCTGATGATAAATTAACATTTGAAAGTCATATAGATCATACTTACTGTAAAATTTCTAGTATTTTGCGTGGAATTTATTCCAACAGTATATAATTGTCGTCATACATAAGATATAGACTTACTTATGCATTATTAATACCCCATGTATTTTACGGCCTTGAGGTGGTGTCTGGCTCGTTCACGGGAATAATTGCTAGATTAAATCACATTATTAATTCTATTGTGCGTTTTGTTTTCAATGTTCGGAGACGTACGCATACACGAGTATCTGAGTATGTAAAGGATTTTCTGGGGTGTAGTTTTAGAAGGTTTATTCTGCATCGGAATTTATTTTTCTTCTACCGAGTTCTGAAAAGTGGTTTGCCATCTCAGCTTTGTTGCGAATTCACCTTTTCTCATTCTATAGAATTTCCTTGTCCTTCTTTTGCTCTTATCCCCGTATTTCTACGACCTTTGGAACGCAAGATATGCAGTTGACTAATCGACCTCTTTCAGACTTTCCACCAATTTCAATTTGATAAAACGACTTCTTTCAGAGAATTAAGAATAATTTGAAAAATTTAATGTCTATAAAAAATTTTAATTAATTTTTATTATTAGTTTTTTATTATTTGCATATTGTAGGGAAAAATAGAAGAATTTTTTTTAATAAAACCGAAATATATTTTTCAGATCAACTTCTTTCAGCCTTTTTTTCATATTCCTTTTTAATACGACAACTTTTCTTGACCTAAGCGATTAAGATAATTTTCAAATTTAATTAAAAAAATTTTGACAAAACGACTATGGGGTGGAGGCTAATTTTTTTCTTTAAAATCTATTTAACAAAAAGTCTTAAATTAATTTTTTCTCGTTTGAAAGACAACTATTGCTTCTAGAGGGAAAAAAGGCCACATAATGTTTGTAAAGTATTTGTGTATAATATCCAAGGTCGAAATATATGTATATACATACATACATATCATTATTTTATATTATTCTTTTCTTAAATTGTGGCTGGGGAGCCAACTTGTTAGACTCTTTTAGCAAATTGTATTATTTATAATTATTTAAAGGTCATTATTTGTATTTATATATATATATATATATATATATATATATATATATATATATATATATATATATATATATATATATATATATATATTATATATATATTGGCCTTGACGGGCTTTTTGTATTACTTGAAATTGTTTAAATAAATAAATGACAGCTCCAAAAGTATAATCAGGTGTTATTACAATAATTTTACTATACTTCAAAAATAACAATTATAAATACATATGTACATTGTTTGCTATCTCTTTCATTTCAAATGGTAGTAAAATTGTTGTGTCGTTCTTGTTATTTTTGTTGGAGTTTCGTCACTGTATACATTGTGTCTTTAGGCTCCTTACACCGCACTGTGATATAAAGACGCAATGCTATTTACTGTTTGTCTTTTACAATATTCTCATCAAACATATTTAATTGCTTCAAAGATTTGATTTATTTAAAATTCTGATTTTAAATGTTTTGACTTTGATTATTGACTGCAATGAAATTGTTTATTTCGCATAATATTTATTGTTTTTACAATTTGTGTGATGTTTTTGCTTAGAGTGACCAGATAGCTTTACTTTTTTTGTTTGCTATAAAAAATATTCAGTGAACAACACTGCATTACAACATGCATTTTTGGTGTAAAGTATTGCTTTATATTTATAAACGAATATGTCAAGTCAACCGTGAGCAAAATAGAACTAAAGAAGAATAGTTCAACTTGTTTCTAGTTGCTATAGAAAATTCGAAGCTACACAACAAAGAAGTATAAACAGCTGCAACACACCATGAGTGAAGCAGTGTTAAATAAGATGTAACCTAGTAATGATTGTAGAAAAGAATACAAAAGTTGCGAAAAGATTGGCTTAAGAACCCAAGTTGTAGGAAATGGTTATAAGAAAACAAAAAGCCTTTTAGGAATATGTATTGTGATATAATTGATAATTTGAATTGCATTTAAATTTCAGATATTTCCGTATATTTGAAAAGTAACTTATAATTTATAAGAAAGGAGAAAAGTTTACAGAACCCTCTATGAAGTGGTTATAAGGTAAAAATAAACAAAATTGATAATAAACACAAGTTCATTGATTTGTAAATGCTCAAAGTAGAAGATGCATATTCTACTAAAGTCTAATGCTTTGTAAGTCTATTAATTTAATATAAACAAGTTCGAAACAAGCAAGATTATGCAGTCATCAGATTAAATAGTGTTAAGGAAGCTTGAGTAGCTTTTTAAGAAGTTTGTTCTGTGCAACTTGTAGTTTCTGAATGTGGTGTTTTGAGGAACTGGCCCAAACTAGAGCACCACAGTGCAACATTAATGTATGAAATATATATTTAACTTTAAGTTTTTTATTCTCTAAGATAAGTTCAGATTTTCTGTTAATAATTGGGTACATTATTCTAATGATTTGCTTCATCTTATCCACTATGCACAGTATGCGATCGTAAAACTTTACTTTTCTACCCAACATTAAGCCCAACGACTTTATATTGTTGATCCATTGTATGATATGGTTATTAAAAAACACAGCGAAGTTTGCGGTGTAAAGCATGATCTACGTTTTTTTTTATGATATTGTTGTTTAAAATTAACCGATTTTTTATAAATAATAAAATAAAACTAATTTGTATGTACAAATGTATGTTATACGTAATTTAAAATTAATGTGAATTGCTATTTTCATAATGTTACAAATCGTTTTAAGTTATATTTTATAGCTGCTGTATTATAACCAATTTTATTCCATGACGAATTCGAGTGAAATTAAAATCGAATGTTTTTTCAAATACAAGTAAAACTAAATTGGGCAAATTATTCTATAGTTTTGCTTTTTATGTATAAAATTTAGTAACAATTAGTAAATGATTTTCACATTTTAAAATTATAGCAGTTTGAAATTTCATTCGTTTTCAATTTCACACGAATTCGTTTTACAAAACATAACCGTTAGACTACGTTGCTTTATTTCTAAAATATATTTTTATAAATTTTTTTAGTATGTTTTTAGCTTTTTTTCCACAGTAAGTTTTGGTAACATTGGTTATTATCAGGAAAACCAAAAATATGCAATTGCATGGTTTTTATCTATGAAGTTGACTGTGAGGTATTTATCCGTTTCAGGAATTTTTAATAAATTTGGCATTGATTTGTTAGAGCATATTTGTGCATATTTTGCTCTTAACAGCATTTTTTATATATTTTAACTTTAATAGCATGTTTTTGGTATATTTTTTCCCTTAAAAAGGGCAACGCATGTTAAATCAAAAGAACGTAAAATAAGTAAAACAATAATTTATACTTGAATGTAAAGTGCCTTGTGAGCAATATGTACAAATTAAATGAAAGATTATGGAAGGCATTTTTACAAAATTCGTAACGAACACATAAAACAATTTTTGGAGACTTATACAAACTTTAAGGTGGGTTCAGAAAGCGGTTTACGGTCAAAATATATCGGAGACATTTACGAAGAATGATTTAACATATGTATACGTAAATGTACAAAAAAAATCAATATTTATGGGTTCCTATAAGAAACTACTGGAAAAAATGTTATGAAAAAATGAAAAAATTTTATTTCTGTACTTTTTCTTCTTTTTACAGCATGTTTTTAATATTTTATATGTATGTCAAAGCTTTTACCGTATATTGTATGCGAATAAAACATTTTTAGAGCATATTTTTGGTTTCCCTGGTTATAACAGTCACAGACATTGTTGCGATTTTAGCATTTTCACTGCTAGATTTAGCAGTTATCTTCATTGAAAAGCATTTAGCTTTTTAAAAATTTTGCTAAATACGTTTTTAGCAGAATTTGTTTTCGAAAAAAAAAATTAAATACGTTAGCAATTTTTTTTCATTGTAGAGAATGATCTTGTTTAATGCACATTTTTGAACAATTACATATTTTTGTGATTTCTAAGTAGCCGACAACTGTTTACGCTCCTTTCGGTTATTAAATGTTTCTATAACTACAGAAAGAAAAAACAATTGGAACCATTTATTTTTTGCCTATAAAACTACATTTCCATGTTTTTCATTATAATAGTAATTTTCAAATACCGCGTTTAATGAATTACATCTTGTTTTTATTTTTAATAGGTACTAAAAGAGTATGTTTTTAGCACAAAAATCAACCATTTTGAGGTTGCATGCCAAAAGAAAGCAATATCTTATATTAATAAATGTGTTTGGTTAAAAATTGCAATACTAATAGTGCAATAGTGTAGTTTAGAACTAAATTATTCCAGTTCTACTCGCGAGACTCATACTTTAAAGAATTTTTTTGAAAATCTTAGTCTAACATTTTACTTTTCTTCTGTAGAACATTTTAGCAGAATTTTTTTAAGCGTCTAGCATTCTCTATTCATTATTTTCTGGCAATACTGGCCAAAGAAGAAGTTAAAAAAAAAAACACTAAATTAATTTGAAATCCCAAAAGTAATATAAATACTATTACGAGTATGGGTCACTCCACCCACCCACCCCCCGAATTATATGATTTTATGTAGAAATATAGTATATCATTTTGAATAGAAGTTAAATGCATGGAGTTTAAAAAATATTGGGGAGTCTTTATTATTAAAGACCTTTTTTTATTCCTTCAACCCAATTTTTGACCCCGGCGAGGAGCCATTTGCCCACATCCCTTCTTTTTGGCTCATGTATTTTTTGTTGAACCTCACAAAATAAGCAGTCAGCTAATCGAAAACGAAAAATCTTATACTATCCCACCCCTCTCAGAATAGTTTTAATCTTCTTGTAAAATATCTTCCTTTCCAATTTGATTTTTATTTCTGGATCCAAAAAGACCGCTACTTTGAAATTTGTCACAACTATAGAAAAGGAAACTTTCTTCGGCATATTTTTTTTTTTTTCAAATTTTTAAAAAGGCCGCTTTCTGAGATATTAGGCTTCCGACTTATAGGTAAAGAAAAGTGACCTTTGACCTTTTCAAAAAAATAATCATGTTGTATATTAAATTAAAGGCAAATGCGACTTTTACGAGACGCGTACCTATAATACTTTTCAAGAAAATAACAATTAGTAAGTACCTATAACTTTGTGGATTTTTGTATTTTTTCCCGATTTTTAAGACCTCATATGTCCGGATCCAGATGTGTCTGTTAATTTTATATTTGACTTATTGTGTTCTGATATACTTTATTCATACCAAAAATCAGCAAATTTGTAAACAGTCACTTCAAAAACGGCATATTTTAAGTTAAGTTGAGGGGGTTCAACCCGTATGCAAATTCTATAAAGTATATCTGGGGCCTTATTCTGTAATTCTCTAAAGCTAAAATGCTAAAATTTTGGGTTTTTGAAACAGGCTGGGCGTTAGAATATATAAAATTAAGAAGTGTAGAGGTAATAGGCATGAAGTTTTTAAATTACAATAAGCGTTCAAGAATTCTATTCGTAGCCAAAAAGTCCTAAATCTAGTTTATATATATTTAGCGATAGAGTTTTAGCTTAGGAGAGTTACGGAATAAGGCCTCTGGTCTCCCTATTTTTTAAAATAAAGAACAAATAATTATACCGAAAATAAAAAATTTCAGTCAATGCTTTTATTATTTCTGCTGTCACACTTTTATTAAAAGTTTTCTGTTAATTTTTGTTTGACTGATCGAATTAAACTGAAAAAAAAACAAAAGATCGATAGTGAAATAATAATTGTATGTAAGTACATGTATGATTGTACATACATACATATGTATGTATTATAAGAATATTTTTTTTTAATAAAGAGAAAACAAAAAGAGTTGCTTAGAGATATACTCGTACATACACATATACGAAGTATGTATGTATGTATATATGCGACATCTTTTGGTCATGAAAGGGTTTAAACTTTAAAGAAAAATATACCATTGAAATAAAGAAGTTAGTTAGTCGGTCCATTGGCGTTACCAAACACATCAAAATGTGGCATTTTTTGTCATTAAAATGTTACAAGTACGTAGTATGTAGTATATAGAGAAGAGAAGAAAGCGTACCTATAAAAAATATGTATGTATGTAAAATAGGTGCCTACTCGTAGTGTAATCATAGGTGTGATAATAATAAAAACAATTAAAGAAAGCATACATCGAGCGCAATATGAAAACAATTGTAATTATTTTGCTTCGATTTCTTAAAAAGAAAAAAAAAACTAAAAAACAAATCAGCAATAAAAGCCAAAAACAATACATGCCTCTAAAATACATATAAAAAAACAAAAACAATGTTTAACTACAAGAAGTGAAAATTGTATCTGCGGCGATAACAACGTAAAACCATTCAAATACTTGGTTACTAACTAAGGTTATCTCGAAAAGTACAGTTGTGCAGCAAAACGTTACACATACTCTCACACTAACAGACTAATGCATACATACACACGTACATATATTCATTCATTCATTTATTTACTCAAACACACAAACAGTATTAAAACACGAAAGAACCCACAACCATATACACTAACTTGCATATAAATTTATATACCTATTATGTACTCGGAGATGTTGAACAAAAACACAAGCATGCATACATACAAGCACACGTACATATACAAATAAATAACACACATACGTACACACAGCGATGGAAGCAATATTAGAAATAACAAAAAAGTATTAAAAAAAATAAATTTGTAAAAAACGCTAATCTGTGAAAGATATTTGTTTTATTCATTACAAATTAGTAAAATAATAAGCACAAAAAAAACAAGTTGCGTTCAAATCAAATTTAGGGTATCATTAAAAATACTACATAGGTATTACATAAATTCTGTCTGTAAAAATAAATTGCATCTTTTTTTTTATTAATAGCAACAGTTTTTCGAAATTAATCGTTAATTATAATAGGAGTTTGTAAGCGATAGTAGTCAAATTTAAATCTGTGCTAAAGTTGCCCCCAAATAAGACTGGGATTTATAAATTAATATACATACATATGTATGTACATACATACATGTATACATATATACCCCATCAGAATTCATTTTAGAGATATGGTTTCGTAACCAAAGCTTTTTATTTTTAGACCTTAAATACGATTTTCCTTGTTACTATAATTTAGTTCAACCGAAAATTTTTATTTAATAAATTTTTATCCTTCGCTGGGATTGAACCTCGGTCGTTCAGTTTCTGTGCGAACGCTCTAACCACCATGTCACGACCCCCCTTAATTTAATAACATCTTTTCTTTTATTTTATTTAGTTTTTATTCTAATGACAGTAAAACACAAGCAATAAAGTCCTTGAAACTAAAATTAATATCCGTATTCATAAAAAATAATATATTTTTAAATCAAATTTTCTATACAATTATTTTCGCAAATAAATTTCAAATCTATTTTAATTTTTTATGAATATGGTATGGGGGGGGGGGGCTAAGTTTTTTTAAACCAATATTAAAAAAAGTTCAGAAAAAAAGTAAATAAAAAAAAAAATAATAAATACAGGGTTTTTCAAAAGGGGCGCTACAAAAGTAGAGTGACAGAGAAAGCAAACTACGCCATATTTCTTCGCGCTCTTTTGACATTTCTCTTCAGTAAGGTTTGCCATTTCATGGTGGAAAGATATACGAGCCAACAACGAGTCGAAATTATTAAAATTTACTACGGAAATTCGGAGTCAGTGGCCTCAACGTTAAGAGCGCTACGTCCAATCGTCATAATCGTCTTAGCTGATGAACAATTGAGCGTCTAGTGGAAAAATTTGAATCCAAAGGCACAGTACAAAATGTTCCCGTGCCAGTGAGACAAAGAAGTGCCCGTAGTGTCAAAAATATTACTGCCGCTGATGCTTCAGTTGAAGAAAGCCCAAATGTCTCTCTTACACGTCGTTCTTAAGCATTAGGCATCTCTGTGACGTCGTTGTGGCGAATTTTGCGAAAATTTCTTGGCCTACATCCTTTTAAGATCAAATTGAAGCAAAAACTGAAGCCGCTTGACCACCAGAATCGTCGTATGTTCGCGAATTGGGCTGAGCAACAATTTGAAAATGATTCGGATTTTCATCGACAAATCATCCAAACCTAGTTTGGAGAACGTGTTATCTCACGAAATGGTCCAGTCGATTGGCCGCGTCGGTCGTGCGATTTGACGCCGTTAGACTATTTCCTACGTCAAGTCTATGGTCTATGCCAACAAGCCAGCGACGATTGATGAACTTCGTACAAATATCGAACTTGAAATTGCAGCAGTATCAGCCGATTTATGCTTGAAAACCGTCGAAAATTGGGTTCAGCGTGCCCGTGATGGCCATGCAAAAGAAATCGAGTTCCATACATAATGGCATCGAACGTACTTTTACAGGAATAAAGAATTTCATTGTTGGATATCACCGTTTTTGTTTCATTTAAAAAACTTTTGTAGCGCTTTTATTGAAAAACCCGATACGAGTAAATTCTATCAATCATTTAATTATAAGCCATAATGCAATAAATTTAAGTGAATTTTGTAATATTTTAATTAGTTTTGTCAAAACTCAGTGTACCTTTTATTTATTATTATTTATTTTTTTTTGTATAACTTTGAGTACTCTTTTTGGCATACTACAATACTAATTAATAGGGCAACCAAAAATATGCATTACCATCTTTTTTTTTCTGAATGTTACTGACAAAACAACCAAAATATTAATTCATTTTAGGAGAAACTACGACGTTTAACCCCTATTTGTTACGGCATATTTTTGCATATTTCGTCATAAATGCATACTTTTGCATTTTTCGATTTTTTTCATATTTATATGGCATATTTTTAAAAATTTTTAAATGAATTTACGTGTATTACCAATTTTATTTTTCAAAATAATGACCATATACTGACACATTACTTAAGTATAATCTATACAATAATAAGGGTACTCATGAAAAGGCTTAAAACTAACATTGGGAAAATTGGCGAAGCTCCTTTTTAAACTATTGTGCAATAGCTAATGCCAATTTGATAAAAATGTCAAAGCAAAAAACAAATTAAATACAAAGCATATAAATTTTACATACATTTATGGGAATTAGCGTTTAAAAAATTGCTTAATAATGAATTCTCAATAAAAAATTACGTATTTTTCAACGTTGTACCTATTGGAGAAAAATTGTCATAATTGCATGATATAAAAAATTAAATTAAAAGTTGATTTTTAAATTAATGAAAATATGCAGAAAATCAAGCAATCCGTGTCAAACAGACTAAATAATCACCCTCTCGTTGTCGCTTTTGAGTCGCTTTCACTTTCAGTCAACATCACTTCACATCGACACTAATTTGGTATTATGTAAATAAGTTGTGTTGAGACGACTGATTATCGATACTAATAACCACATCTCTAATGTAAATAAACACATCTCTAATATACGAAGTATTTTGATTTATTAAATTAATTTTTTTGAGGTAAAATTTTAGTGAAAATATGTTGTTTATGATGGATTCAAGTGATTATTCCAGCGATAAAGAAAACCTTAAGCTTCAAAGGAAAATTATAAGGCAAAATTCAGATATTTTTAATTTGCCAGATAATAAGTAAGTGAATACAAAAACTTGCCAAATACAATTTAAAAAACAACAAAATAAATATCTTCTAGATTTATTGAATATTTTCAATTGAGCAAAGCGGCTTTCAAATTTGTTTTGGATAAAATTGAACCTCAAATGAAGAGTGGTGTTAGAAAAACATTTATTTCGAATGATTTAAAACTAGCAACGACATTACGTTTCCTGGCACAAGGCTCGTAACAATTAAGTGTTGGAAATGATTTTTGCCTTGGATTATCACAACCAGCAGTATCCTTAATTTTGGAGGAAACTTTGGAAGCACTGCAAGAAATTATCTGCCCATTTTTTATAAAATTTGAAATGACGGAAGAGGAGAAAGCTGAATGTAAGCTGGAATTTTTTAACAAAACTAAATTTCCAGGTGTTATAGGGTGTGTAGATGGCACTCACATAAAAATTTTGGCTCCTAACAAGCAAGAACAAAATATTTATTACAACAGGAAAGGATTTTTTAGCCTTAACGCGTTGATTGTAACAAATTTTGTTCATGTCAATCATAAAAATAGCGTTGACAAAATCAAAGTCACTTTAAGTCAACGGCGTCTTAATGTCGCCTTTCATAATACCAAATTACTGTCAATAGTTATCGATACTAATCACTATTGACATAGATAATACCGTTTTTGCACCGTCGATGTGATAGGTGTCGACCTCGACATTCATAATAGGGGTGAATATATGTTTTAGCGAATATCGAGATTTTAAAACTAACAGGAATATTCTGTTTTGTAAAGTTTGCAATAAGCCAGTGTCAGCAAAGAAAATATTTACCATAAATAACACCTCGGAAGACAAAAACATATTGAGCTCAACGCAAGAAATTATGCTAGGAAACGTTTGCTTTCAAATTTGCATCAATTACTTCCGTTGATATCGAAAGAAGTTTCTCGATGTACAAGAGCGTTTTACGACAAAGCTTTATGTTTCAAAATTTGAATGATATGATTGTTATTTATTGCAACAATAATTTAAATTAATTTTTTACTCTTTTATTTTGTATTCTTGTCAGTCTGAATTTTTTCATATTTTTTTATTTTTTTGTTAATTTTGGAATTGAAATAAATATATCGCTCATTTTCAAGAAGAGTGGTATAACTCAAAAAAAGAAAAAAAAACGATTCTGAGATAAATGTATTTAAACATTTTAACTTAGCCAAACTGATAGGAAAAGTTCAAGACACTTCTGGTCGCAACTCAGTTGAAAAACAGATAAAAATATAATTTTTAGATATGTTTTAAATTACAGTTCGTCTCATATTTCTGCATTAATAACTCAAAAAACACATTTTTTGAAAAAAATTTTGAAAAAAAACACATTTTTTGAGTTATGTCACTCTTCTCGCAAATGAGCGATATGTAGATATAAAGGTAATTTATTTTATCTGGTTGGTGGCTAATTGTTACTCTTCATGTTTTCAAATTTTTGAAAAAAATATACGTAATTTTACGTCAACATATTATGTAATACTGTTTTTTTAATGCATATTTTAGGCGCTTAAAACTAATTTTATAGAGCATATTTTTGGTTGCCCTATAATTAATATACGGCAGTAGTGATGTCAACAAAAAGCACAACTAAAAAGCGTAACTTCGAACTAAAAAAGGCGTAAACAAGCACTGAGTTTATTTAGGCCCCGATTATCATTCACAACGTCTGAATGTTGTGTTGTATTAGCTACAACATATACAAACAAATGTTGTAAACAATATTCAAAGTATATGGTACAACACATAGGTGTTGTAAATCATAATCTCAATTTTAGAAATACAAAATAATTTAATCAAGATAAACTTATAAGATGCGCGAGCGAGCAAGAAAAAAACAAAAGCAACATTTTAAGTCACTTTCTATTTTAGAAATAGTATCGATATCTTTAATGAAATGTTTTACCAAACTCATATAATAATTTTTATTGTAATTACCAAATATATTATCCATACTTTTTCCAAAATTTCTAAATTTCTTGTCAGTCTTGCTCTAATTTCCTGTAAACGATTGTTTGTAAAGCGTACTCAATTATTTTTTATCTCCTTCTTTGCATTTTCCGTTATCAACATATCCTTAAGTGCATTTTCAAAATTATGTCCCAAATAACGAAATTCATCTAAATTACCTTCAAAATACTTGAAATTTTCTTCGTGTACTATAATTTTATTAATTAAGGCTGCAAGTAAAAGAAACAAATCGTCACAAAGCCGCAGCCATTTTTTAAGAAGTGGATCAAGTTCCAAAAGTTTTCTACATTTTTGAGTGTTTGTAGTTGCCGTCATCTAGTGGTTAGTGTATTGGCTGGCTCTTATGGTTTTTTTCCAAGCAGAGAAATTTTTCTGGCAATTCGGCCTGGCAAATTAGCCCCCTTTAGGACTCACTGAACGGTTCGAGCAGATATCAAATTGTTTGTTTGAAAATATAAGGTAGTATAAATGCACTAGAAAAAAAGGACTATTAAAATTAAACAAGTTTAAATCATACTTAAACATGTTTATATTGGCAAAAATTTCTCCAGAGGATATAAAGTGGTTCCCTTCGGCTTAAATGACAAGCCGATTATCTGTCGTCGGCTGTATTTTTATTGGCTTTCCTCGAGTTTTTTTTTTATCTAATAGCGGTTTAAAGGCATTTTAGGCAAAACCTTAGGATCTATACGGGGGTCAAACCTCAGGTCTGCCATCTTGCATCTGATTGCCATGAAGAAGCTTTTCAAGTCTGTCGCTCGGAGTCGACATTAAACTGTAAGTCTCAGTACTCATGGATAAAAATTGACAAACCTGAAACAGGGTTGTAATGGCCAATTACGTAAGTATGTATGTAAGGATCTATACAGAATTTTAGATATTGCTTGCAGATTATTTCAGAATAAAATGTTTTGGGTCATTTGTAAAAAACATCGTCACAACTGAAGGTTTTTCAACACGCTCTACACAAACTGACTTTACAGTTTTACAAAAGTATAGTGGCGCGCCTTTTATAAAGAAAGTTCAGCCAGTCACCCCAAGGATTAAGGATAATGAAAAAATAGTCCAGAAATTATTTTATAGGTTTTTTTTGCCACGCCTACAAATAACACCCACTTAGTATTTTATTCACTGTGTCGCCAGTTTTACTTTGATCATAGTATTTTGTATACCGGTGTTCATGACTTTGTCAGGGCTAGAGATTATAGGCGCCATAAATATAGTACATAATTGCAGAATACTTTTGTTTATGCTTAAATCCCGTATTAAAAAATGTACACAAGCAAGCCTACTTTATTTCTTTAGAATACGGCCGTAAGACTTTTATTAAAAGTTTGTATGTATTATGAGTTACATTTTGATGAGACAATAATAGTTGGGGATCTTTTGCAATAAACAATCATCACGGATTACGATTTCAATATGATTGCAATCATATTTTGAATTTTAATTTGTAATTGCAACATGACTGCGATTTATTTAAAACAATTTCCATGAACAAATTTGATTGATACAATTAAAAACAATGATTAAAAAACAAACAACATCAAATTTTGAAATAAAAAATCTAAATTTTACAATAACATTCTTTATAAAAATACAACAACATTTTATTAAATGGATGTAGTGAATCGAAACTAATTGAATAAAAACAAGAGAAAAATACAATCAATTGTACATATTATATATGTACATATACATATACAGTCTTGCTACAGAACTTAATTCCGATCGGAAGTGGTAACATGGCTGATAATTTAGGTAATACTAATATTTAGATTAGTCACTTATGCCCAAAAATTTTGACATTTTTGTCGAGCCAATTGTCCGTGGAATACTGTGGACACATTTATGGTAATGACGCAAGTTCATAAATGCATGGAAATCTTTTCAAAGGGCAACATCTGTTAAATTTTGTGAATTGTTTTTGTTTGTAACGCCTTACTACTTTACGTGTATTCATTCTAGTTTTTGCAGACATTTTTTTTTATTTTGTAGAATTTCTTAGTTTAAAGCAGTGATGTCCACTACAACATAAACACACTTGAGCTTGTGTATGAAGCAGAGAAAAGACTCTGCTTACTTCTACCAGAAATGGGAATGTTCGAATTACTTTCTGTTTATAACTTCATAAATATTTCTTCATAATTCTAAGTAAAGAACGTAATCGATTGTCCGATAGATATGTGACCGATCTATTAAGAATAAAGGAGTGCCGAGGTCTCATAAATTTGGAGGAAATAATGAATAATTATTTCAGTTAAATAAAAATGATACAAAAAATAAGCACTATCCAACCCTGCACTATGTTGGAGAGAAGCTAAAATATTAAAAGAGCAAGAGTAACAATATTTCTGTTTATTCTGTACGTGTTTGACTTCGACGCAAGCAGAATTTGTTTTCCTATCACGCGTGATAGGGAAAGAGAATTGTGGACATCACTGGTTTAAAGTATGTTTATGACGTAGTCGGCGTGGTGTAGTGGTTAGTGTGTTAGCTTACTACGACAAGAGCCCCGGGTTCAAACCCCAACTTGATATCTTGAAAAAAAAATATATGAAAAAATATTTCTTCCGGCGACTAACGCGTAGCAGTCTTCTGGCTATGAACAAGCTTTTTAAGTCTGTCGTTCGGATTCGACTTTTAGGTCCCCCAATTTGGTAATTAAATAAGCCAATTATTACAAATCTGGAAAAGGGCTAAAATAGCCTTCAGGTTGAGGTATCTCTATCTCGCAACCTGTCTTAGTTTGCCCACAGTTCCAAATAATTTTCTCCAGAACTACTACCTCCCATATTGCTAAGTAATTACCATTTTTAAAAATAGACGAAAGCAAATTATTACAAATCGGGAAAAGGTCTAAAATAGCCTTTAATTTAAAGTATCTCCCATACCGTAACCTATCTTACTTTGTCGACAGTTCGAAATAATCTCCTCCTGAAATTATTCTAGTTTAGCCACAGCTCAAAGTAGTCTCTAATTTGGATTCAGATTAGACAATTTGTTTAAAGTTTAAATCAAAGTATTTTCTAGAAAATTATAAATTTTATGATTAATTCTAGCCTTTAATTTGAGTATTTATTTTTAAATAATTGTTGGTTTTTTTTATTATAAGTAAATATTTTATATTTATATGTCATATGTCACAAACATATTTTAAATACGTAAGAAATTACGTCAATACATATTTGAACGGTTTATTTAACTTCACCCACATAATCTCTTTGTAAATCTGTTTTTTTTTTGTCGGTCAATCAGATCTAAACGATTCAAAGAATTTTGTTGACATTTGGAACATAGATTGCATCAGTCACCGAAAGTGCAATAGGGCATGTTTTCTTCAAAATTAAACCTGGACCAAGTACCTTCCAAATAAAGTAAATAGTAATTTTTGTATATCTTGACGAGGGTTGAAGCTAAAGTTCCCAAACTTAGTCTGAATGACTTCATGGTCAAGGCAAATCATAAGATAGAAAGTAGGCGTGGTACCTCCCATAGAAGCTTAATAGTAATTTTCGCATATCTGAGAACGCTTGCAGCTAACGTTTCTAAACTAAGTCTATATTACTTCATGGTCAAGGGAAATCATCAGATAGAGAGTGGGCATAATCGAACAAGTAGGCGTTACACCTTCCATACAAACTAAATACAGATTTTTGTATATCTTCAAAGCGGTTAAAGCTAAATTCTCTAAATTTGGTCTGAACGACATCACGGTCAAGGAAAAACTTACTGACTGATGGCGGGCGGAATTGGGCAAGTGGGTGTGGTACCTTACATACTACATATTAAAAATTTATTTCTTTATATCTTCAAAAAAAATTCTGAATTTAGTGTAATTGCTTTCGTAGTCAATAAAAATCATCTGAAGGAGAATGTGGAAAAATTGTAGTAGTAGGTGTGGTGAAGCACCTCGAGTTTAGGCTAGTAATAATTAGAATAGTACGCATCAATCTCTAGCATTGAAATATTCAAAAGCTTTTCACGTATTGTCTAGCATGTTTTTCTATATTTTCTTTCTACATTAACTTTATGTCATTCGAAAACCAAACTGCTAACAGAATACTTTAGTTTTGAGATTTGTATGAATTTTGTTCTAGTGCATGGACAGCAAATTTAAATAATTTTTAATTAAAGATCCTTCTACTTAACTTATAATATTTGATTTTTTTAGCTTTAAGTTCCTATTATACTCATATTAGACGCCACTGTAAGTAACTATGACATATGTATGTATGTTTGTATTGTATATAGAAGAGTAAATGAAAAAAAAAAGCAAGTAAAATAAAGAGAGCATGAGAAGAGTAGGCAACGGGGTGAAATATAGTATTTTATATACAAACATTCACATTTTCATATACATATATTTATATTAACATGCACACACACATAGACAATCTAAATGTATGTAAAGAAATTTAAAAAATATCCGCAACAAAAACCAAAATAACACAACAACGAGACTATATAAACGAAAACAACGGCAACGACAACACAACACACTTAGAGGCAATGACTACGACAACGATGGAGATGATGACGATGATGATGATACTGGTTAATGGTGAAGACGACAGACACAAGGGCTATGACGTTGACAAGTATAACATCCAAAATAATAATATATAAAGTATACACAGTAAGTATATAAAATACATAAACAGTAGTATGCATGAATCTTTGCATTATACATCCATATATACTTGTGCACATACTTATACATAAACAATTATACTATGTATTTGACTATATAGGAAGAAAACACACACAAATTTTGTTTAGTTTTCTATTCTCTTCATAAACTTTAAAAATTCCTGCATTTTCTTTAAACAAACTCTTTAAGAAGTCTGTATTCATATGGTATGTTATGCCCTCTACAAAAAGCCCATAAAATAAATTTTTAAACAGTACTTAGAAGCGCACATACATTTGTTCTGACTGATGGACTAAACATCGCATAGACGAAACCTTTAAAATACTGTTGTATTAAACCTCATTATTGTGATTATACACCTTTTCGGACGGTAGAAAAATTTTTGCTATCGAGAAAATATTTAAAAAGATATGGCCTACAAAACACAATAACTAATAATAAGTGTTTCTAATCATCTGATCGAGAGTATGTGCAGAATAATTCTACACCTGTACAGTAATAAATAACAATTCTTCTTTTTTGTATGTATGTATGTATATTAACATATGTTTTCTTATTATTATATATACCACCTGAAAACGTATATACATACTTAGTTAATCAAATTATGTATTTACTCAAATATATGTATACTCGTACATACATACAGTTACGGACAAAAAAATAAGTTCACTTGAAATAACTTTGTATGCAATTCAAAAAATATACTTTTTGTTTAAAATTTTTAAAAGAAAATTTTTTTGTTTATTTCATTTATTGATAAATAATACGTTAATACTAAAATTATATAATACTTCACTTTTTTAAACTTAAAAAATCCAAAAAACTAGTTTAACCTATGATTTAAGGCGGACATAAAAATAGGTTCACTTAAGAAATATATTAAAAAACTTTACAAAATGGAAAAATAACGTGACCTAAATGAATATTTGGTGCAGTATCCTTTGTTTTTAATAACGGCCATACATCTTTTTGGCATTGAGTCCACCAAATTCTGACAAGTTGTGGTGGGAATGCTATACCACGCCTGCTGAATTTGTTTCCACAATTCTTCCTTATTTTTGGCTTTTATTGGCCCAACCTTTTCCTTTACAATTTTCCAAAGATTTTCTATCGGATTAATGTCCGGTGATTGCGAGGGCCAAGCTATAACATTCACCTTATTGTCCGAAAACCACTTTTTCGCAAGACCCGAAGTGTGCTTTGGGTCATTGTCTTGTTGAAAATGCCACTTAAAGGGCATTTCCCATTCCGCATAAGGCAGCATCACTTTGTCTAGGATATGGACATATGAAGAAAGGCCAGAAAGGTCCCGGTGCTCACTAGAAGACATCGTCAAAATAGAATTGCTTTTGCCATAAAGCATTGTGCTTGGGACGGTCCAATATATAGAAAAAAGTGGCGAAATATTCTATGGTCCGACGAGTCGAAGAATAATTTGATTGGAAACGATGGCAAAACATGGGTACGACGCCCAAAAGGTGCCGAATACAACCCTCGCTTCACCACCAAAACTTTCAAACACGGTGGTGGCAGTATAATGGTGTGGGGTTGTTTTTCGTGGTATGGTGTAGGACCGTTATATTGGATAAAAGAAACTATGGATAAGAATCTATATGTCCATATCCTAGACAAAGTGATGCTGCCTTATGCGGAATGGGAAATGCCCCTTAAGTGGCATTTTCAACAAGACAATGACCCAAAGCACATTTCGGGTCTTGCGAAAAAGTGGTTTTCGGACAATAAGGTGAATGTTATAGCTTGGCCCTCGCAATCACCGGACATTAATCCGATAGAAAATCTTTGGAAAATTGTAAAGGAAAAGGTTGGGCCAATAAAAGCCAAAAATAAGGAAGAATTGTGGAAACAAATTCAGCAGGCGTGGTATAGCATTCCCACCACAACTTGTCAGAATTTGGTGGACTCAATGCCAAAAAGATGTATGGCCGTTATTAAAAACAAAGGATACTGCACCAAATATTCATTTAGGTCACGTTATTTTTCCATTTTGTAAAGTTTTTTAATATATTTCTTAAGTGAACCTATTTTTATGTCCGCCTTAAATCATAGGTTAAACTAGTTTTTTGGATTTTTTAAGTTTAAAAAAGTGAAGTATTATATAATTTTAGTATTAACGTATTATTTATCAATAAATGAAATAAACAAAAAAATTTTCTTTTAAAAATTTTAAACAAAAAGTATATTTTTTGAATTGCATACAAAGTTATTTCAAGTGAACTTATTTTTTTGTCCGTAACTGTATATGACGCAATGACCTCGGACACGTTCTAATGGAATTGACTTCTGACATTTCAATATCCCAGCATAGGATTCCTTAGCTATTGTTGATTTGTTGATTTTGTTAGTTTGATTACTTTTTTGATGGTTTTATTCCCGATTTCAAAATTCTCATTCTCAAAAAAGAAAAATATTCCTTTATTTTATATGTTCTTTATTTACTTGTTCTTTTGGCACTCATATCTATTAATGCTAATGTACTATATAGAGGAAATAATTATTTGGTACAAATTAATCATACGTATTACTTTTAAATACTAAATACTGTTAATAAATATTTTTAATACTCATTTTTGAAACACTACATTAAATGTTTTTTAATTGTGTTTTATTTGTTTTTCTACAGTATGGTGACCATAGTTTTACCGTTTTTTGTCGCAGATTTCTTGTAAAACAATTATGAGCTACAAATTTAAAACTGAATAAAAATTGTCGTGTTAATTATAAAGGTAGAGGTACATAACATTCGTTGCTCCAATTGTGTGTTTCACACGACTGTAAAAAAAGTTTAAATGGCGAAGTTTCATAAAACAAGTTACTGGCAAAATTGGATAAGGATCTAATGTATAGAAGTTAAAAAATTTTTTACTTTCAGATGCGTTGATAGTTGAATAATTGGCTTACATTTAAAAGGCTGTTAACGTCGTAACGCATGCTGTGTACTTCTACCTTAAGTCTTATGCATAACATATCCACTGTCTATAACCAGCTGTTAACTAGACTACCGATGTATCTTAAAGATGATTTAGACGGTAATACAAGTCGTACGTACCCAGCGGGAAATGGTAATCAATGAGAAACGAGGAGGTAATACAAGGAATGTATAATCTATTGATTACTGAAAGCATTACGCTTAACACAGATCATGTCCTACGAAAGTAATAAATTCTTTTACTGTCCCCCCGTAATAAGTATTAGAATTCATTATTGGTAATGCATAAAATTATTTTTTATTAATAATTTGAAGGAATAAATTCTATGATGCATTATTTGTAATGTATTATATTATTAATGTATTTATAATATATTACATTATCAATAATAAATTTAAATTAATTTCCCCCACTAGAAATAAAATAATAGTAGCTAATTGGTAATACTCGTTACACTATTTACCATTTTATTTCACCTGTAATTGCGCTCTTGTTATTAAACTCCAAATTTTATCACGTTCATATTAAAAACATTTTGCAAGCATTTAAGTTTTAAAATAAATATAAAAAAGATACGAAAAGCTATAGGTGACAAAAATGGTAAACGGTAAAACAAGTATTCCCGAATAGGTACTAATATATGTGTATATTATTTAATCTTATAAATAAATTTTGTGTCTGCACTTCTGCGCATTTAAACATAAACTGCATTTTTTAATAAAATACATATTTTTTGCGTAAATAATAACGGATTTTTTAATTATGAAAAAAATAGAAAACAAATATACCCAGAAACAATAATTCCTTTCTTCTATATATGTGGGAATGTATATTGTAATCGATATGTAAAATAGAAAAAGAAAACAAATTACAGTTTTTTTTTCAACAAAATATACGAAAAAGACAAAAACCAACACACAATAATTTCTTTCTTCATAGATGTGGGAATACACATGGTAATCAATATTTACTTTTGTACCACGTGAAATTACCTTCTCGATTCCAAAAGTAATATATTCTGAAGTAATATATTATATAATTGATTATAAAATAAGGTAATCAATCTTTTCCCGCTGGGTAAAACCAAAGAGAAAATCATATGAAATTATCTCCGTATTTTAAAAATGAGCGTACAAATCATACGACAGATTGTTTTACGTCTACATCATTAATAAAAAACCAAAACAAAATACTGCATTGAAGTATATTTATGTACATCGTCTGGTAATATAAAATCCATAGAACTTTTAGTAAAAAAGGTTATAAGATTTGTTTTTAACCTTAATATTAGGAATCGAGTATCAGCATTTCTCATCCGTTTTTTCAAATGTTCATTTTCTAATTTTATTAAAATTAAATTTCTCTTATATTTTTATAAGCTTATAAAGATTTCAGGACCTACATTTTTGAATAGTCGCATGAAGTTTATTCACTCATCAAGGAACGTTCAGATTTTTATACCTAGAATACACAATCATTTACCAACTCAGTTGAGATTATTCAGTTACTCACCTATGATATATCGAAAAATGTTGACTGAATTTTTTAATGCGAGTAATAATCCTTAATGTAAGTGTCGTTAACATGGGCTTTTTGTTTACTCTTTATTTTATCATTTTTAATTTTTTTTTCTTTAACAATGTTAATTGATGCCATGATTATACTGATTTTGATTTAAGATTTTATATGATTACTTATATATTGTAACGTCTTTAATGCTATTTACATATATGTACTTTTTTTAGACTTAAGATGATATTATTCTTTTGTAATATTTTTAATTGGCCTATTACGGGCTTTTATTATTACAAATACATTCAATAAAAAAAAAAAAAACAAAAAATAAATTGAAAACATGATATGCACATACACATACATACATAACTGAACTTTACAACTCTGTGTCAGGATTACGGCCTAGCTTCTCGCAGCACTCATGTTGTGTGTGCCAATTTTTATCCATGAGTACCGGGACCTACAATTTAATGTCGACTCCGAACGACAGACTTGAGAAGTTTGTTCATGGCAATCAGTTACACTCAGAGCTTTTGCCAGAAGTCTACTAGAGGCGGGTTTAGACGGTAATACTTTATGTATGTAAAATAAGAGAAGAAAATATGAAACTCCATCCGTATTTTAAAAATGAGAGTAAAAATCTTACGACAGATTTTTTTACGTTTACACAGTTGGTAAAATACCAAAACAAAGTAAAATGAAAACATAAAATGCACATACACATGCACACAAAATTTATACATTGTGAATAAGTATATTGAACATAAACATAAACAAAAAAAAAGACATTAAAATGCATCCCTGATCTAATGAAATGTTATGCTTTTTTAAAAATTTTAAAAAACAATGAGAGCCTTACGACTGTCAAATTTACATCCTTATTTTCTCTCAATGTCGTAGTCTCATTACGTATCAAGTTTATAAGATACTATTCATTTTCTTCTACACAAAAATTAGACATGTCGTACAACTTGTATTACTGTCTAAACCCGCCTTAAGAGGTAGTCGCCGAAAGAAATATATTTTTTTTAATATTTCTTTGCTTCAAGATGTCAGAGCCGGGTTCCGATGAGAATTTTGAAAATATTCCAACACGATCTATTTTTGCAATGAATCATAACAAAATAAATTATTAATTTCTTCTTTCAATTTTATTGTAGCATATTTGCCGTTGCAATAAACTATTGTAACTGGCTTTTTGTAGTACAATAAAACATCGATTCGTCGATTCTATCGGGTGGACCATGTATCGGTTAATGTTTGAATCACCGTTTATTTTTTATTTTTTTTTTTTATTTATCTATTTCTTAGGGTCTTTTAACCTAGATATGTGTATATGTACAATATATTAATTATTCCTACAGTATTCAATTAGAAGTTTCTTAAATAAAATCATATTATCACAATCTTTTGTTATTTGGTAGTTCATTATACTTTTTAATTCCTTTATATTCTAAACAATTCATATCTTTTGTAGTTCTCATGAATAATAATCTATAGTTATCCTTTCTCCTAGTATTATAATTATGAATTTCATGACTACACTGTAATTTCTCACTTAAATATTCTGGACATTTCCCAAATTTTATATTATGAATAAATTTCAAGGTGTGATAAGTAATTATTTGTCTAACACTTAACCTTAGTTCATTCAGCATACTTCTAATATTTGTATCATACTTTTTGTTCAAAATAATAATAGCCCTATTTTGCAATTTCTGAAGTTTGTCCATCTGAGTTGTATTTAAAAGAAATAGTATTGAAGGACAATATATAAAATTTCGAA
The DNA here is from genome assembly GCA_963576795.1 of Metopia argyrocephala. NCBI lineage: Eukaryota > Metazoa > Arthropoda > Insecta > Diptera > Sarcophagidae > Metopia > Metopia argyrocephala. The sequence continues at coordinate 67,196,048 of OY756210.1, forward strand.
TTCTGCAATACTTACATATATGTATGTATATCGTCGCAAGAATTAAAGAACGCTGTAACTGATAAAACATTTAATGTCCACCAGAGCCAAAAAACCTGTATGAAAGTAGAGAGAAGACACTGGTATTTTTCAAAAGACAGACGGTGTAAGTGAATTTCTTTTCATCATAGAAATCTGGGACCGGGACCAATCGATGCGTTTTTTTTTCTGATAAAAATGATGCAAAAAAACGTATTTTCGATTTTTCGTCAGTTACAGCGATCTTTAACTATTGCGACGATATGTAATTTTATTCGTTCACAAAATTCAGTATACAGTTATTTCCGCTTAATTGAGTCTCTAAAAATGCACGATTTTTGGTGCAATTATACGGGAAACTCAATTAAGCGATACTCGGTTAATTGATTCGCCGACGCAATTAAAACGAAAATCACTTAATTAAGCCAGAGAAAAAGAAGTTCATTTTTTTATTTATTAGGTTAAAAAATAGTGTTAGTTTATTAAAACAAAACAAAACAAAAATCAGGTACGTTCATCGTACAATATTTGAAAAGCAACAAAAATTTCAAAATTCTATATAAAAAGAGATCAAAATTTAAAATAATTACATTACATATGTATGTGCATGCGAGTGTACATTAAATGTTATAAAAAAACATTATACATACATAACTAAAACTATGATTAAAAAAATCAGTCATCAACATTTGAATTTTAGATTTGTTGAGGCTTTCGATGATTCGTTTTTCTATATCGTTCCATTTACATGGTGAACAGAAACATGACAAAAATTTTTTTGGTGCAACGTAAATGGTTTTAAGTTTGTGGAGAAAAAATTAAGCAGACGAAATCAATTAACTGAAACATTTGTTTGTGTTTTTCGCAATGCGGTCTCATTTTATGAATCAATTAAACGGGAGGCACAATTAAGCGGAACTCAATTAAACGGGTACTTTTGCATAGGAGGTTATACGGAATGATTTCGTTTCATGATTTTTAGTACAATTAAGCGGGAAACTCAATAAAGCGGGGCTCAATTAACCGAAAACAACTGTACTACCTTCATTGAACGAAATGAATAGATTTACGCTTGAACAACGTTAGAATTTATTGGAAATTTCATTCCAAAACAAAGACAATTTTTCGGAAATTGCACGAAAATTTCGTACAAAATTTGGTGGCAAAAAAGAACCAACAGTGCCCGGAATACGCAAGTTTCTGGGTAAAGTTAAATAAACTGGTTTCATTATTAATGCGCCAAGACGTGAGCTTAATCCACAGTGCGTACACACTAAAATGTCGAAGCTGTAGCTGAGAGTGTGTGTGAATCCGACAACATCCACTTGTCGTTGTTCTTAAGAAATGAACATTTCACGCATCAGTTTACGTCGAATTTTGCGGTATGACAATTTACAAAGTACAATTGGTTCAAGACTTGAATTAACGGTTTTATGGCTAAAATCTATGCCGACGGGCTGCTAACTTTATGCATAAGGCTGTAAATTTGTAAGACATTATAAAATTATGGGAAAAAATATCACGAGAAAAAAATAAGAGAATTATCACATGAAAGTGGTTACACAATAAGAGCAATCGAACTCAAAATTATTTTTTAGATTCAAAATCGTATAGAACCACAAAAACATCTGGAAGAAGCTTTCAATATAACAGATTTTGATGATGAGCAGTCACATATAATTCAAGTTCTATCCAAATGAAATCCCAAATTAATTGAAATGTATTAAGAACACGTATTAATAAAATATTTAAAAAAGATCTCGTAACTACACCCAACTTTATTTAAAAACATAAGACATACAGAAATTTGTATATAAATTTTAGGGAAAAGAATAGCGTAATGTGTTGTATAGCGACGAAAAGAATTTAAATTTAGATGGTCCAGACGGCTTCTGAAGTTATTGGAGAGCATGCCAGAGTAGTGCAAAATTCTATATATAATAATTTATTTTATATATAATTTATATATTTTATGACTTGGTTTGCATTTGGGTATAGAGTACCTTTTCCGATTGGTTTTACAATATCTCATAAAATTACTGCGTAGAGATTGCTGAAGAGAATTATGGTAATAATTTTACTTTTCAGCAAGACAATTCATATGTATGTACAAAAGCGTAATTAAATAAATTACTATTAAAAATGGTTTCACTTTTTCTTGAAATGAAAAGACTACGTGCTTTCAGTTTGAGCGTTTATTAAAGACAAAATTAAAATGTAAGAATAAGAATACAAAGCAAATAAGAAGATATTGTTAAATGTATAACAATGTTGTATTTTTAAAGAAATAATCGCATTGAGGGGAAGTGTTGGAGAATTAATCGATTACTCAATGCGACTATTTCTACAATTGTTCTGTTAGCCCGTTCGGCCACGCCGTTTTGCTGAGGTGTATGTGGCACTGAAAGCTCTCGAACTATGCCATTTTGTTCTAAATATTTATTAAATTCACCATTGACATACTCGCCTCCATTATCGCTTCTCAGCACCTTTATCTTTTTAGATGTTTGGCGTTCAATCATTTCTTTAAATATTTTAAATTTTTCCAATACTTCGCTTTTATGCTTTAAAAAATATACAAACACCCGCCGAGATTTGTCATCTATAAAAGTCAAAAAGTATTGAGCGCCACCGAGAGATTTTGTTCTAAACGGACCGCACACATCAGAGTGTATTTTATCTAGAATTTCGTTTGAACGTGTTTCACTGTTGCCGAACGGTTTAACATGTATTTTGGTCTTCATACACACGGGACACGGATTGTCTCTTGTAAATTTAACATCTTCTAAACCAATTACCATATTCTTATTTTTCAGCTCCTGTAAGCTACCGTAATTTAAATGACCAAATCTGTTATGCCAATTTATGGCCTTTTTGTTTAAGGCACTAAAACACTGTTCATAATTTCGTTCAATTAAAAATAAATTATTCTTCTTTGCAGCTTTAAACATCACACGACTATTTTTTCCTTTTACTTCGGCACCACTCTCAGTAAATATCACCTCATACCCATTTTCACATAATCTGCTTACTGATATAAAATTACCTTTCATTTCTGGTACATATAAAACATTTTTCAGAATTAAGGCGGATTCACCCATGAGTTTCTTGGTTCGGACCAAATTTTTTTTATATGTAGTTTGACGTTTCTCTCAGAGAGCGAGAGAAATGATTTTGTGCGAAGTGCTCTCAGCTGGATTTAAATTAATTTTAAATTTGGTCCGAACCACACTGAAAAAGGTTGCCATATCATACAAAATTTATACAAGAGTCATGCCATATTGCTTGGCATTCGTATTAAAAAATTAGTATGGTACAGTGAATAATGTAAAGAAAAGCAAACAAAAAAAGGCAAATAAGAAAAAAAACATATTAGAAAGAAAATATTCGCGCCAAAAATAAAAAAGTTAAAATTTAAAAATATTATATGAGGTAAGTTGTAATATTGAAGAAATTTACTGTATAATTCCTACATTTTCTTTGCCCTTTTTGAATAAATTTAAGATGGAGTTGTCAGAGGCTATTGCACTAAAATTAATTAGCGAAATAAAAAAGCCGGGGAGGGAATGCTTATATGATTTAAGCAACAACTCTTATAAAAACAATCATGTAAAACAAATTGTTTGGGCAGAAGTAGCAGAAGCAGTTGGAATTGGTAGTAAGTGCATTTATTTTTATAACTTATAGAATTCAAGAAACAAATTTACATCCTTGGGTGATGCGATATTTTTTAAATTTTTTAAATAATCCGGTATGTGATGAAAAACGATCGAAATATTAAAACATATATATTAATATACATATATGTAAATACATACATATATGTATAGGTTTTAATTATTTTAAAATTTTGATAATCACGGATGTAGTGGCAATAGTCAGTCAGTAAAGTAATGAACAAAAAAGGAATCCCGAATATGAAAAGATTTGGAAGTTAAACTTGAAATTTCATTCCATTTCAATTTTGATCGAAATCGTTTTTATCACATACCGGAATATCTTTTTAATAATATAAATAGTATTAACGTGCGCTCTATTGCTTGCCTTCCATTGATATATATTTGAGACGAATTCAATAAAATATTTTATTGCTTTTTTGGTAATTAATAAAGACGAACAAAAAATTAATTTTATTACAAAAGGAAATGAATGTCAAACACACTGGAAAAGCTTGCGAAAACGCCATAAAACGGCAATAAATAAATATAGTAATATAATATATAAATATAATAATATAAAATAAAAATTCACCACAAATACTATTAATTGTTTATTTACTTTTGTAATAAATATTATTAATTCTTTATTTGCTTAATTGGACACATATTAATTTTCTTTTTCGTTATGCACATATTTATTTATGTAATTATCAATTGAATATGGCAACACTCATTTTACGAACAAAATTTCTGAAATGGGTGAATCGTGGTGCAGAAAACTCTCAGTAAACAAAAAATTCTCTTGCACAGAAAATGTTTCAGAAACTTATGGGTGAATCCGCCTTTATAGTACAGTTGCCAACTTTAATTCGGATTTCTCCTATACCTTCTGCTTTTATGCAATTTTCGCCTGCTAAGTAAATGTTTTCATTGTGTTTCTTCATTTCTACAAAAAACATTTCGCTAGAACACATATGAGCAGTCGCACCGCTATCCAAACACCATGACAACTCGGTAATAACGTCAACATCTGCTGCTGCGAGTACTGTATATTGTTGTTGGTTGTCTTCTAATTTCTTTGTTTTGTTTGTATTTGTGTAACAGTCTGCTGCATAGTGACCACGCTTACCGCACTTATAGCACCTATAACTGTGTTTACCGTTATTCTTTTTCACATTATTATCTTTGCCTTTGCTTCGATTTCTTGCCATGTATACGTGTGATTCTCCATTGTTGTTTTCTTTGGCTGCGTTTTGATTTTTTCTTTCTGCTTCTTCCATAAGCTTTACCTTCAAAATTTGAAATTGGGGTAATGAATCTCTTGTCTCCATGGCTACTACAAATTGCTCATAGTCTCTTGGCAGACTGGACAACAATATGATTACAATCAATTCATCCTGCAACGCAATACCAACTTCTGCCAATTTGTCTACGGCATTAGAAAATTCGTTGAGAAAGCAAACCATGTCTTCACTGTCCGTCATTCGGAAATTCAGCAACCTTTTGTACAGTGTCACTTTTCTCACTGGGCCACTTGGACGATGTATGCTTTCTAATTTCTTCCACGCCTCGTCTGATGTTTTACAAAATTTCAGGTAATTCAATTGCGATGGTTTCACACTAAGTGTGATGGTAGCCAACGCCCTTTCATCTAACTGATCCCATTCTTCAACTTTGGCAGCTTCAGTTCTTGTTGACTTACCGCACGCAACATTCCACATACCCGAGTGTATCAGAATACTCCTCATTTGTATACACCACGCATCATAATTTTTTTCGTCTAATTTCTCTATTTGATATAAGGAATTCATTTTCACAATCTTATTCCTTTTTTTTTTTTTCTTTTCTAATTCCTTATTTAATTTTCTTTAATGTCTTCAATCTCGCCTGGGCCCATAACCTATTAAAAATGGTTTCACTTTTTCTTGAAATGAAAAGACTACGTGCTTTCAGTTTGAGCGTTTATTAAAGACAAAATTAAAATGTAAGAATAAGAATAAGAATACAAAGCAAATAAGAAGATATTGTTATATGTATAACAATGTTGTATTTTTAAAGAAATAGTCGCATTGAGTAATCGATTAATTCTCCAACAATTACAATACAATAAATAAATCGAATAATATACAATAAATCGAACCCACAACCTTCTTACTAACAGTGTAGCACACTAACCATTAGACTACTGGGGCACCCGGCAAAAATCAATTATTCATATTATATGTAGACTTTATTTTATTGGCCTACTGTATATTTTAATAAATTCATAGCAATTAATTAAATGTGGAATTCAAATGAGAAACAGTAGACAAATAGATATTTAAGGTAGAATATATCGTCGATGGAATTAAAGAACGCTGTAACTGACAAAACCTAAAATGTTCACCAGAGCCAAAAAACCAAAAGAAGTAGAACAAAGCCGCTGGTATTTTTCAAAACACAGACGGCGTAAGTGAATTTATTTTCATCGTAGAAATCTGGGACCGCGGCCAATCGACGCGTATTTTTTTTTTCTGATAAAAATAATGCAAAAAACGTATTTTCGATTTTTTGTCAGTTACAGCGTTCTTTAATTCTTGCGACGATATGCATGTATTTTAATAGGCGTAAAACATATTTATTTGATGTTTTTAATGTCTAGGTTTGTCTCCAATTAAAAAATTACTAAAAAAAAGTTAAAGAAACGAGTGTTAATGTTTCTGATTTCTTTTATAATTTATTTGTTTTTACTTAAACGTGACCCCTTAATAAAGAGTACTTTTCTTCTCCGTTTTTTTAATCTCATCTTATAGATTAAAAAAAAACGGCAAAAAAGTAATAATGACAACAATAATGTACGAGTATACAACAAACACCATGGGGGTTCAAAGGGATACATATATACATACATACAATATATATAAAAACTCCTATTTTGGCGATAAGTTTTTTTAAGTCTTATCTCATGTTTTCACAAAATACAACATTTAAAGAAATCATATTCACAAATGCACACACACAAACTCACATACATATGTATATACATGTAAGTGTAAATATAAAACAATACAAGACCTCAAAACAAAAGCAAAAGAAATAAAAACCAAAAAAACAAAATCAAATAGCACTTTAACACAGACTCCTGATTATGTGAAAGATTTAAAAGGAGATAGGGAGTACAAAATATATTGTTGTTGTAGATATTCCAGTCAAATGATTTTTGTAGTACATTTTTGTGCTTGTAGACGTCGACAAAAAGCAACAACAACATCAATTACAAACAATAATAGCAACAAAAATGCAAAAAATATGAAAAACAGTGGCGTAACTTATTTTATTAAAAAAGTTAAAATAAACAAGACTGCTGTTTGAGTGGTTAAAGATCTTTTTGTGATTAATATTTATCTTCCTCACTAAGTGTTAATAATTATTAACTTACTCGTATATTATAATTTATATTTATAATGTATTTTTCACCTTTAAATTTATACACGTCCACTGATGAATCCGACAAAAATCGACGAAACGTTGGGAAAAATTAATTAAAAGTGTTTTAATGTCATTATTTGAATTAAAGTACTGTAAAACGCAACATTTTGTGTAAAAATGTCATTTGTTTAAAAAAAATATGCTATGACACGTTCTGTCGTCTAAAGCACATTGCCATGCCATTGTCCTGCAAAGTCATCATAGAGTCTTAGCATGTTATAGCAAATCAACTAAGCTGTTATAGCTCCCTATGTTGAATACCATGACTATGAATGTTTTTAATATTGTAATAATTGTATTCAGCGACTACCTCTTAGCGGTCCTCTGGCTTCTCGCAGCACTCATGTTGTGTGTGTTAATTTTTATCCATGAGTACCCGGACCTACAATTTAAATTCGATTCCGAACACCAGACTTGAGAAGCTTGTTCATGGCAATTAATTACTCTCAGAGCTTTTGCCAGAAGATTGCTGAGAGGTAGTCGCCGAAAGAAATATTTTTTTCATATTTCTTTTTTTTTAAGATGTCGGAGCTGGGTGTCGAACCCAGGGCTCATGTCTTAGTAAGCCAACACACTAACCACTAGACCACGGCGACTACAGTAGACGGTTACGTTTGACTAATTCTAACTTTAAAATCAAACACACACAGAGCATTTGATAAAAGATCAACATGGATATTGAAAATTAACTTAAAAGCAATAATTATAATAGCACCTCTACTTTTAATAGCATTTTTTTGTCTAACATTTTACACGCTTCTGATTTTTATTCATAATTTTTATTAAAATTTCTTTTAATTTCGTCTTTTTTTATTTTTATTTTTTTGTAACAGGATAAGCAGACAGAATACCACACGCAATCGTCTTTTTGGCTAGAAATGTGAAAGGGAAGCAATACCACATTCAACAAAACAAATAGACAAAAGCTATATACCAAAGCAAACATTAAAAAAAAGCTAAAGGGAAAGCAAAAGAGAAGGCCACGTATACATACAATACATTTGATAGTCGCAAAATAAAAAGGGTTTTTGTTTTTAATGAACCCTTTGGAAAACAAAGGCATTCATATCAGCGACGATGCGCCAAATGAGAAATTAGTGGTAACGTTTTGAGGACAACAACAACATTTTTTTTATTAGAAAACGAAAAAAAAATATATATATATAATCAAGTCACGAATAGATAAACAACTTTTTTAAAAGTCAATTCCTACCTAGAAGACCGATTAAAAATTTCAATTCAATTTAATAACCTACACTTCGCACATCTTATCCTATTATTATACGGTGTAGTTTTGATACAGTTTTGATTTTATGTTTTTGTGCTATAAATACATTCAAGGCTACCGACCGACCATCGAACATACGACTACAAAATACGGTAGCTGGAAAAGTGGCCATGTTCCCAGCAGCTTAATTATTCTAATAACTATAAAATAAACATCTGATTTGACACATTGAACATAACCTAAAAGCACAATATTTTTTTTCAAGTGAACTTGTGAGAAAACAAAAAACTACAAGTGAAATTAATTATTAAATAAAAAGAGTAAGTAAATTAAGATTAAATAAAACGGAAATTAAAACAAAAAATTCTGATTCACATGAAGAAGCTTCTCAAGTCTGTCGATCGGAGTCGACTTTAAACCGTAGGGACCGTTATTCATGAATAAATATTAAAATAAAGCTCGTGTGTTTTTAAAAGGTTGTATTGATTTTCATGCTATTAATGTGAAGTGAATGCGTGTTATTTAAAAGAAAAATAAAAATATAACAAAATGTTATTTATTGTCAGTAGCAATTTTATTTAAAAGTTAAATATAATTGCGTACATAAATAAAGAAATGAAATTAAGTGGTCAAAGTGAATTAAAGATATACATATCGTCGTGCGGGAGTTTAAGTACTCTATCCGCCATTTCATATTTTTTATATGTATATCTCGAGTTAATATTGCCACTTTAGGTTTTCGACCCCAAATTTTTCAAATCTGTAATCCGTTTTACGATACCTCGTCAAGTTTCGGAGATTAATAGCCGAAAACGGATTGCAGATTTTAAAAATTTTGATGTCAAAAACCTAAATTAGCATCATTAACTCGAGATTTAAAAAATGGCGTATAGAGCACTTAAACTCCCGCACGACGATATGTATTTATTTATCTGTAAATAGTGCTTTTCTTCTTATTTAATTTTTGACGTTTTCGATACAACGTACATGAATACATAAATGCTAAACTAGGTCTTTACAAGCAAATAAACAAAAACTGTTTTCGAAACAACATACAACGATACAGAAACTTGTGAATGCGGTAATTGTTCGAAATGGACCCGGGACACTTTGAAGTCATCGTTAAACTTTAATCATTGTTCCAATTTTGAATATAATTATTGCTAATGTGAACATTATTTTTTATGCAAAGAACAACCATAAGAAAAAACCCTATACCAGAAAGAGTTAGCAAACCCTTGAGATAAATTTTGGAACGGCACGTCGATTCTTAAATACAGTTAACTTATTACAAACGAAAGTGTAAATTTTACGAGACTTCTTTTATAAAGCTCCTACAATAGTAAGTTAATTCGAGCTTATGTCGACATAAGTTATTCTTCCATATTACCCCAAATACATACATATGTATGCGCAGATCATTCTCTTCGCAGATGATATTGTATTGGTAGTTAGAGCAAAACAGCTCGACAGGGTAGAGAGTGTACAACGAGCAGGCAATTAAGTACTTGTGGATTAAGATTGATCACAGGCTAACATTCAAGGAACATATGGAGTATGTTAGTAGAAAATGTGCTTCCACAATCTGCGCACTCGCGAGAATTATGCCCAACCTGGGCGGTCCAAAACAGGATAATAAGTTGTTGCTGTCAAAGGTCGTTAGATCTATTACCATGTATGCATCCCCTATATGGACAAAGTCTTTTGGCAAGAAGACTTATAAAATGGGATTAGACGGAGTCTATAGAAGGTGTGTTCTTAGATTTACTTGTGCTTACCGCACAGTAGCTGCTTTTGTAGTCGCGGGTATGATGTAGCTACAGTTTGTAGCGGATATAGAACAGAGTAAATATGCTACAAGGACGGCGGGTGTAGCGTACCCTGGCCACTCGAGTGACAGCGCGATGGAAAGATGGCAGCATGATTGGATCACCTCCACAAAAGGAAGATGGACTTATAGGCTCATACCGAGTCTGGCAGATTGGATAGGGAGGAAACACGGGTAGATAAAATCTTACTTGACCCAGTTACTGACCGGGCATGGATGCTTCAGAGCATATATATGCACATGCACATGCACATATGTTCGAACTTCTGCTTATGAAATCTATGAAACTGTTTCTTTTCGCTCTTCTTTTCAACAATTTTTTTCTTTTGATATTTTAAATATTGTTCGAATGAGGTTTTTATTTCTAAGAAAAAAATACTTACATACATAATACATATCTGTGAACATTTGACAAAACGTCTTCTCTCTAAATCAACAACTTTTCAGTAGAGCAAAAAAACAGTTAAAAAGGCTAATAGAATTTATTAAAGAAATTTTGAACTTGGATATTATGCACAAACACTTAACGAACATTATGCGACCTTTTTTTCCCTCTAGAAGCAATAGTTTTCTTTAAAACGACAAAAAATTAATTTAAGACTTTTTGTTAAATAGATTTAAAAAAAAAAAAAAAATTAGCTTCAACCATACAAGTCGTTTTGTCAACATTTTTTTGATTAAATTTGAAAATTATTTTAGTCGCCTAAGTCAAGGCAAGTTGTTTTGTTAAAATGGAATATAAAAAAAAAGGATGAAAGAAGTTGATCTGGAAAATATATTTCGGTTTTATTAAAAAAAAATTCTTATATTTTCCCTACAATATGCAAATAATTAAAAACTAATAATAAAAATTAAATAAAATTTTTTATAGACATTCAATTTTTCAAATTATTCTTAATTCTCTGAAAGAAGTCGTTTTGTCAAATTGAAATTGGGGAAAGTCTGAAAAAGGTCGATTATTTAACTGCATATCTTGCGTTCCAAAGGTCGTAGAAATACGGGGATTAGAGCAAAAGAGAAAAGAAGGAAATTCTATATTTACTATAAAAATCTTAGAAAATTGTCTTATTTCGAAAGAAGACGTCTTTTCAAAATGCCACAGATATGTACATATGTAGAAATATTTAATTAAAAGCAAAAAAGAAAAATAACTCTATACGAGTATTTTTAAATTTAAGAAATTAAAATGCTATCTTTAATGCCACTGACATACTGATTCAAACACACAGAGTTTTAATTTAAAAGAAATCTAATTTTTGTGTTCTTTAGGTAAAAATTAAAAATTATCATGACGATGATACCAATACAATAATACCCAAAAATGGTGCTTTGAAGGATACAAAATTGCAGAAAAGAACAACGTTTTTGTCGATTAAGAACTGAATGTGTTTTGTAAAGGTTATTTGGGTCGCTGAATTCAAACCTGCACTTTGCGCTTTTCGCCAGCTCGACTCTTCACTTTAAAATTAGGGTACTTCCACTATTTACATACATATGTATGTATATTGGAATTACTGAAAAAAACTTTTACGCCGAGAATGACACTATGGATAAAGGGGTTTACATACTGCCATTGTTAGGCCCAAATAAACTTATGCGGCGATAGCTTGGTGGACAAAGGCGGAGGATGCTACCACCATGAAGAAATTGGATTAACATCATATCACATTTCTCTGATTAAGGTGGCTGTATGTTCAGCAGCAAAGATGATCAGGAGCCCAAATTCGGTTTTGGATGTCATGTCTGTGGAAGTGTGCTTTGGCAGAACAGATGGATGTGTCTAGTGAGGCATATGGTCTCACTCACCACCTGGTATTGTTCAAAAGGAAGTAAGTGGGTCTGCTTAACAAAAGGTAGACTCAAATGAACTCAACAGATCTTATAGATCGCAGTGTCTTGTATAATACGAGTAATAATAAAAAACCCACTACACAGCCATATTTTTTTTGATTTTCAATTATATCTCTACACGAGGGTGATGGAGAAAAACAGAGATTAGATTGAAAAAAATTTAAATAAAGTTTCAGTCAATACAAAAAATTTATGATAAATATGGTAATTTTAGGTACTCACTTATATATAATGTAATGGTTACACTGAAAAATAAATTGGATTTATAAAAAAAAAAAATAATTCAACACAAAAAACCAGTGACAATTTTATTCGAAAAAGTAAAAACTTATAATTCCCGTAATCTAAGTTCAATAGATCGAAAATAAATAAAGAATATATAAAATAAATATGTAAAGAACACAAAGAACTCTGATGAGACCTTCGGAGCGGGTCTTGAAACTAGTTTAGTTCCGCTAGTGCTTCTATACGTATGCATTCCTTAAGGGCTATTGATTCTCATAAAGAATACCCGTTTCAGGGTCTTAAGACCGATATCATAATTATAAATAAATTTACATAATAAAGATCCAGTAAGTGATTCAAATTAAAAATTCAAGAAAAAAATAATTCAAAAAGCTCAATTTTGTTCCCTCGTGCATGCAAATATGTACATGTAGTATGTTAAATGTATATGAAAAATATTTTGTTTTTGTTTCAAGTCAATTCATAATTAGGACAGCAGAGACAAATTTCATTTTATTGTCTTCATTTCGTGCATTTTAATATTATTTTCACACGATTTTCTTTTGCACGATTTTAAATTAACTCAGTTGGCAAAAATAAACTTGACCTTGTACGTTTATTTTTCTTTTACAATTGACAAGTTGTACGAAATACATACATATGTAAGTATGTATGTACTTCAAACACTTACAACTTTTCGAAGACTTATCATGTGTATTAGGGTGGGTAAATTTTTTTGCCTACTAAGCGTATAGCAAAATCGTAATCTACGAGAAATTCTAAGAACTTTTCCCAAAGAAACCATGGTTCTAAAATCAAAATCGAGCTTCCGGTTTTTTACGAGAAAATTTGGTGTTCAGGTCATCAGAAAATATTGCTATTTTTTTGGAAGTATTCATTGCAATTGGTGAATAGTTGACCTGTAACGCTGGAAGAGGGCTTATTTTAAAGGAAATTATCTCAGCTTTCTATATCTGTCCTCATTTATAGAAAATTTTTTACCCAAATAATGGTTTTGGAGGTTTATGTCACAATAATAATAGTTTATGTGTGTGAAGATAAATTCGAATTTGAAAAGCAAAGACATAAACCATCTTTCTTTAGCTAACACATTTTTTGCGTTAACAGAGCTCTGTTAATAGTTTAACAGCGACTATGTACGGGTATTTCAGGACTTATTAGGCGTTTAATGGACACACATTCCAATTTTAGGAAGAAAAGGTACCCCCATATGGAAGCTATATTGTTCACTTTGTATCTCATAAAAAAAAAATTCATATTTATTTAGTTTTAGGTTAAAAAAAAAGCCGAAACAAATTCTTTCAAAAAAAACCAAATAAGTGGAGAAGATCAGTGGCCATTATGGAAAAATACGAAAATGCACATATATCACACTATATGGAGATGATACTCCAAGAAGTCCCCAATGACGCTGTATTAGTGGTATTCCTGAAATAATTTTGGGATTTGAGAAAATTAAATTTGAAAAATTCAATTTTTTTGCAAAATGACTGGAGAAGATCAGTGGCCATTATGGAAAAATACGAAAATGCACATATATCACACTATATGGAGATGATACTCCAAGGGGTCCCCAATGACGCTGTATTAGTGGTATTCCTGAAATAATTTTGGGATTTGAGAAAATTAAATTTGAAAAATTCAATTTTTTTGCAAAATGACTGGAGAAGATCAGTGGCCATTATGGAAAAATACGAAAATGCACATATATCACACTATATGGAGATGATACTCCAAGAAGTCCCCAATGACGCTGTATTAGTGGTATTCCTGAAATAATTTTGGGATTTGAGAAAATTAAATTTGAAAAATTCAATTTTTTTGCAAAATGACTGGAGAAGATCAGTGGCCATTATGGAAAAATACGAAAATGCACATATATCACACTATATGGAGATGATACTCCAAGAAGTCCCCAATGACGCTGTATTAGTGGTATTCCTGAAATAATTTTGGGATTTGAGAAAATTAAATTTGAAAAATTCAATTTTTTTGCAAAATGACTGGAGAAGATCAGTGGCCATTATGGAAAAATACGAAAATGCACATATATCACACTATATGGAGATGATACTCCAAGGGGTCCCCAATGACGCTGTATTAGTGGTATTCCTGAAATAATTTTGGGATTTGAGAAAATTAAATTTGAAAAATTCAATTTTTTTGCAAAATGACTGGAGAAGATCAGTGGCCATTATGGAAAAATACGAAAATGCACATATATCACACTATATGGAGATGATACTCCAAGGGGTCCCCAATGACGCTGTATTAGTGGTATTCCTGAAATAATTTTGGGATTTGAGAAAATTAAATTTGAAAAATTCAATTTTTTTGCAAAATGACTGGAGAAGATCAGTGGCCATTATGGAAAAATACGAAAATGCACATATATCACACTATATGGAGATGATACTCCAAGGGGTCCCCAATGACGCTGTATTAGTGGTATTCCTGAAATAATTTTGGGATTTGAGAAAATTAAATTTGAAAAATTCAATTTTTTTGCAAAATGACTGGAGAAGATCAGTGGCCATTATGGAAAAATACGAAAATGCACATATATCACACTATATGGAGATGATACTCCAAGAAGTCCCCAATGACGCTGTATTAGTGGTATTCCTGAAATAATTTTGGGATTTGAGAAAATTAAATTTGAAAAATTCAATTTTTTTGCAAAATGACTGGAGAAGATCAGTGGCCATTATGGAAAAATACGAAAATGCACATATATCACACTATATGGAGATGATACTCCAAGGGGTCCCCAATGACGCTGTATTAGTGGTATTCCTGAAATAATTTTGGGATTTGAGAAAATTAAATTTGAAAAATTCAATTTTTTTGCAAAATGACTGGAGAAGATCAGTGGCCATTATGGAAAAATACGAAAATGCACATATATCACACTATATGGAGATGATACTCCAAGGGGTCCCCAATGACGCTGTATTAGTGGTATTCCTGAAATAATTTTGGGATTTGAGAAAATTAAATTTGAAAAATTCAATTTTTTTGCAAAATGACTGGAGAAGATCAGTGGCCATTATGGAAAAATACGAAAATGCACATATATCACACTATATGGAGATGATACTCCAAGAAGTCCCCAATGACGCTGTATTAGTGGTATTCCTGAAATAATTTTGGGATTTGAGAAAATTAAATTTGAAAAATTCAATTTTTTTGCAAAATGACTGGAGAAGATCAGTGGCCATTATGGAAAAATACGAAAATGCACATATATCACACTATATGGAGATGATACTCCAAGGGGTCCCCAATGACGCTGTATTAGTGGTATTCCTGAAATAATTTTGGGATTTGAGAAAATTAAATTTGAAAAATTAAATTTTTTTGCAAAATGACTGGAGAAGATCAGTGGCCATTATGGAAAAATACGAAAATGCACATATATCACACTATATGGAGATGATACTCCAAGGGGTCCCCAATGACGCTGTATTAGTGGTATTCCTGAAATAATTTTGGGATTTGAGAAAATTAAATTTGAAAAATTCAATTTTTTTGCAAAATGACTGGAGAAGATCAGTGGCCATTATGGAAAAATACGAAAATGCACATATATCACACTATATGGAGATGATACTCCAAGAAGTCCCCAATGACGCTGTATTAGTGGTATTCCTGAAATAATTTTGGGATTTGAGAAAATTAAATTTGAAAAATTCAATTTTTTTGCAAAATGACTGGAGAAGATCAGTGGCCATTATGGAAAAATACGAAAATGCACATATATCACACTATATGGAGATGATACTCCAAGGGGTCCCCAATGACGCTGTATTAGTGGTATTCCTGAAATAATTTTGGGATTTGAGAAAATTAAATTTGAAAAATTCAATTTTTTTGCAAAATGACTGGAGAAGATCAGTGGCCATTATGGAAAAATACGAAAATGCACATATATCACACTATATGGAGATGATACTCCAAGGGGTCCCCAATGACGCTGTATTAGTGGTATTCCTGAAATAATTTTGGGATTTGAGAAAATTAAATTTGAAAAATTCAATTTTTTTGCAAAATGACTGGAGAAGATCAGTGGCCATTATGGAAAAATACGAAAATGCACATATATCACACTATATGGAGATGATACTCCAAGGGGTCCCCAATGACGCTGTATTAGTGGTATTCCTGAAATAATTTTGGGATTTGAGAAAATTAAATTTGAAAAATTCAATTTTTTTGCAAAATGACTGGAGAAGATCAGTGGCCATTATGGAAAAATACGAAAATGCACATATATCACACTATATGGAGATGATACTCCAAGAAGTCCCCAATGACGCTGTATTAGTGGTATTCCTGAAGTAATTTTGGGATTTGAGAAAATTAAATTTGAAAAATTCAATTTTTTTGCAAAATGACTGGAGAAGATCAGTGGCCATTATGGAAAAATACGAAAATGCACATATATCACACTATATGGAGATGATACTCCAAGGGGTCCCCAATGACGCTGTATTAGTGGTATTCCTGAAATAATTTTGGGATTTGAGAAAATTAAATTTGAAAAATTCAATTTTTTTGCAAAATGACTGGAGAAGATCAGTGGCCATTATGGAATAATACGAAAATGCACATATATCACACTATATGGAGATGATACTCCAAGGGGTCCCCAATGACGCTGTATTAGTGGTATTCCTGAAATAATTTTGGGATTTGAGAAAATTAAATTTGAAAAATTCAATTTTTTTGCAAAATGACTGGAGAAGATCAGTGGCCATTATGGAAAAATACGAAAATGCACATATATCACACTATATG
Source organism: Metopia argyrocephala (assembly GCA_963576795.1). NCBI lineage: Eukaryota > Metazoa > Arthropoda > Insecta > Diptera > Sarcophagidae > Metopia > Metopia argyrocephala. The sequence goes on from OY756210.1 coordinate 67,213,146, forward strand.
GAGATGATACTCCAAGAAGTCCCCAATGACGCTGTATTAGTGGTATTCCTGAAATAATTTTGGGATTTGAGAAAATTAAATTTGAAAAATTCAATTTTTTTGCAAAATGACTGGAGAAGATCAGTGGCCATTATGGAAAAATACGAAAATGCACATATATCACACTATATGGATATCATACTCCAAGGGGTCCCCAATGACGCTGTATTAGTGGTATTCCTGAAATAATTTTGGGATTTGAGAAAATTAAATTTGAAAAATTCAATTTTTTTGCAAAATGACTGGAGAAGATCAGTGGCCATTATGGAAAAATACGAAAATGCACATATATCACACTATATGGAGATGATACTCCAAGGGGTCCTCAATAACGCTGTGTTAGTGGTATTCCTGAAATAATTTTGGGATTTGAGAAAATTAAATTTGAAAAATTCAATTTTTTTGCAAAATGACTGGAGAAGATCAGTGGCCATTATGGAAAAATACGAAAATGCACATATATCACACTATATGGAGATGATACTCCAAGGGGTCCCCAATGACGCTGTATTAGTGGTATTCCTGAAATAATTTTGGGATTTGAGAAAATTAAATTTGAAAAATTCAATTTTTTTGCAAAATGACTGGAGAAGATCAGTGGCCATTATGGAAAAATACGAAAATGCACATATATCACACTATATGGAGATGATACTCCAAGGGGTCCCCAATGACGCTGTATTAGTGGTATTCCTGAAATAATTTTGGGATTTGAGAAAATTAAATTTGAAAAATTCAATTTTTTTGCAAAATGACTGGAGAAGAAGTGTGTGAAGTTAGCTACGAAAGTTAAATTCTTTTTAACAACAGAATTAGTTAACAGAGTAATGTTAACATTACCTGCATATGAAACATATAGTGAATCAAAACTAAAATAAATAACTAATACTAATACACTAATACAGCGTCATTGGGGACCCCTTGGAGTATCATCTCCATATAGTGTGATATATGTGCATTTTCGTATTTTTCCATAATGGCCACTGATCTTCTCCAGTCATTTTGCAAAAAAATTGAATTTTTCAAATTTAATTTTCTCAAATCCCAAAATTATTTCAGGAATACCACTAATACAGCGTCATTGGGGACCCCTTGGAGTATCATCTCCATATAGTGTGATATACGTGCATTTTCGTATTTTTCCATAATGGCCACTGATCTTCTCCAGTCATTTTGCAAAAAAATTGAAGTTTTCAAATTTAATTTTCTCAAATCCCAAAATTATTTCAGGAATACCACTAATACAGCGTCATTGGGGACCCCTTGGAGTATCATCTCCATATAGTGTGATATATGTGCATTTTCGTATTTTTCCATAATGGCCACTGATCTTCTCCAGTCATTTTGCAAAAAAATTGAATTTTTCAAATTTAATTTTCTCAAATCCCAAAATTATTTCAGGAATACCACTAATACAGCGTCATTGGGGACCCCTTGGAGTATCATCTCCATATAGTGTGATATATGTGCATTTTCGTATTTTTCCATAATGGCGACTGATCTTCTCCAGTCATTTTGCAAAAAAATTGAATTTTTCAAATTTAATTTTCTCAAATCCCAAAATTATTTCAGGAATACCACTAATACAGCGTCATTGGGGACTTCTTGGAGTATCATCTCCATATAGTGTGATATATGTGCATTTTCGTATTTTTCCATAATGGCCACTGATCTTCTCCAGTCATTTTGCAAAAAAATTGAATTTTTCAAATTTAATTTTCTCAAATCCCAAAATTATTTCAGGAATACCACTAATACAGCGTCATTGGGGACCCCTTGGAGTATCATCTCCATATAGTGTGATATATGTGCATTTTCGTATTTTTCCATAATGGCCACTGATCTTCTCCAGTCATTTTGCAAAAAAATTGAATTTTTCAAATTTAATTTTCTCAAATCCCAAAATTATTTCAGGAATACCACTAATACAGCGTCATTGGGGACCCCTTGGCCACTGATCTTCTCCAGTCATTTTGCAAAAAAATTGAATTTTTCAAATTTAATTTTCTCAAATCCCAAAATTATTTCAGGAATACCACTAACACAGCGTCATTGGGGACCCCTTGGAGTATCATCTCCATATAGTGTGATATACGTGCATTTTCGTATTTTTCCATAATGGCCACTGATCTTCTCCAGTCATTTTGCAAAAAAATTGAATTTTTCAAATTTAATTTTCTCAAATCCCAAAATTATTTCAGGAATACCACTAATACAGCGTCATTGGGGACCCCTTGGAGTATCATCTCCATATAGTGTGATATATGTGCATTTTCGTATTTTTCCATAATGGCCACTGATCTTCTCCAGTCATTTTGCAAAAAAATTGAATTTTTCAAATTTAATTTTCTCAAATCCCAAAATTATTTCAGGAATACCACTAATACAGCGTCATTGGGGACCCCTTGGAGTATCATCTCCATATAGTGTGATATATGTGCATTTTCGTATTTTTCCATAATGGCCACTGATCTTCTCCAGTCATTTTGCAAAAAAATTGAATTTTTCAAATTTAATTTTCTCAAATCCCAAAATTATTTCAGGAATACCACTAATACAGCGTCATTGGGGACCCCTTGGAGTATCATCTCCATATAGTGTGATATATGTGCATTTTCGTATTTTTCCATAATGGCCACTGATCTTCTCCAGTCATTTTGCAAAAAAATTGAATTTTTCAAATTTAATTTTCTCAAATCCCAAAATTATTTCAGGAATACCACTAATACAGCGTCATTGGGGACTTCTTGGAGTATCATCTCCATATAGTGTGATATATGTGCATTTTCGTATTTTTCCATAATGGCCACTGATCTTCTCCAGTCATTTTGCAAAAAAATTGAATTTTTCAAATTTAATTTTCTCAAATCCCAAAATTATTTCAGGAATACCACTAATACAGCGTCATTGGGGACCCCTTGGAGTATCATCTCCATATAGTGTGATATATGTGCATTTTCGTATTTTTCCATAATGGCCACTGATCTTCTCCAGTCATTTTGCAAAAAAATTGAATTTTTCAAATTTAATTTTCTCAAATCCCAAAATTATTTCAGGAATACCACTAATACAGCGTCATTGGGGACCCCTTGGAGTATCATCTCCATATAGTGTGATATATGTGCATTTTCGTATTTTTCCATAATGGCCACTGATCTTCTCCAGTCATTTTGCAAAAAAATTGAATTTTTCAAATTTAATTTTCTCAAATCCCAAAATTATTTCAGGAATACCACTAATACAGCGTCATTGGGGACTTCTTGGAGTATCATCTCCATATAGTGTGATATATGTGCATTTTCGTATTTTTCCATAATGGCCACTGATCTTCTCCAGTCATTTTGCAAAAAAATTGAATTTTTCAAATTTAATTTTCTCAAATCCAAAATTATTTCAGGAATACCACTAATACAGCGTCATTGGGGACCCCTTGGAGTATCATCTCCATATAGTGTGATATATGTGCATTTTCGTATTTTTCCATAATGGCCACTGATCTTCTCCAGTCATTTTGCAAAAAATTGAATTTTTCAAATTTAATTTTCTCAAATCCCAAAATTATTTCAGGAATACCACTAATACAGCGTCATTGGGGACCCCTTGGAGTATCATCTCCATATAGTGTGATATATGTGCATTTTCGTATTTTTCCATAATGGCCACTGATCTTCTCCAGTCATTTTGCAAAAAAATTGAATTTTTCAAATTTAATTTTCTCAAATCCCAAAATTATTTCAGGAATACCACTAATACAGCGTCATTGGGGACCCCTTGGAGTATCATCTCCATATAGTGTGATATATGTGCATTTTCGTATTTTTCCATAATGGCCACTGATCTTCTCCAGTCATTTTGCAAAAAAATTGAATTTTTCAAATTTAATTTTCTCAAATCCCAAAATTATTTCAGGAATACCACTAATACAGCGTCATTGGGGACTTCTTGGAGTATCATCTCCATATAGTGTGATATATGTGCATTTTCGTAATTTTTCCATAATGGCCACTGATCTTCTCCAGTCATTTTGCAAAAAAATTGAATTTTTCAAATTTAATTTTCTCAAATCCCAAAATTATTTCAGGAATACCACTAATACAGCGTCATTGGGGACCCCTTGGAGTATCATCTCCATATAGTGTGATATACGTGCATTTTCGTATTTTTCCATAATGGCCACTGATCTTCTCCAGTCATTTTGCAAAAAAATTGAATTTTTCAAATTTAATTTTCTCAAATCCCAAAATTATTTCAGGAATACCACTAATACAGCGTCATTGGGGACCCCTTGGAGTATCATCTCCATATAGTGTGATATATGTGCATTTTCGTATTTTTCCATAATGGCCACTGATCTTCTCCAGTCATTTTGCAAAAAAATTGAATTTTTCAAATTTAAGTTTCTCAAATCCCAAAATTATTTCAGGAATACCACTAATACAGCGTCATTGGGGACCCCTTGGAGTATCATCTCCATATAGTGTGATATACGTGCATTTTCGTATTTTTCCATAATGGCCACTGATCTTCTCCAGTCATTTTGCAAAAAAATTGAAGTTTTCAAATTTAATTTTCTCAAATCCCAAAATTATTTCAGGAATACCACTAATACAGCGTCATTGGGGACCCCTTGGAGTATCATCTCCATATAGTGTGATATATGTGCATTTTCGTATTTTTCCATAATGGCCACTGATCTTCTCCAGTCATTTTGCAAAAAAATTGAATTTTTCAAATTTAATTTTCTCAAATCCCAAAATTATTTCAGGAATACCACTAACACAGCGTTATTGAGGACCCCTTGGAGTATCATCTCCATATAGTGTGATATATGTGCATTTTCGTATTTTTCCATAATGGCCACTGATCTTCTCCAGTCATTTTGCAAAAAAATTGAATTTTTCAAATTTAATTTTCTCAAATCCCAAAATTATTTCAGGAATACCACTAATACAGCGTCATTGGGGACCCCTTGGAGTATCATCTCCATATAGTGTGATATACGTGCATTTTCGTATTTTTCCATAATGGCCACTGATCTTCTCCAGTCATTTTGCAAAAAAATTGAAGTTTTCAAATTTAATTTTCTCAAATCCCAAAATTATTTCAGGAATACCACTAATACAGCGTCATTGGGGACCCCTTGGAGTATCATCTCCATATAGTGTGATATATGTGCATTTTCGTATTTTTCCATAATGGCCACTGATCTTCTCCAGTCATTTTGCAAAAAATTGAATTTTTCAAATTTAAGTTTCTCAAATCCCAAAATTATTTCAGGAATACCACTAATACAGCGTCATTGGGGACCCCTTGGAGTATCATCTCCATATAGTGTGATATACGTGCATTTTCGTATTTTTCCATAATGGCCACTGATCTTCTCCAGTCATTTTGCAAAAAAATTGAAGTTTTCAAATTTAATTTTCTCAAATCCCAAAATTATTTCAGGAATACCACTAATACAGCGTCATTGGGGACCCCTTGGAGTATCACTCCATATAGTGTGATATATGTGCATTTTCGTATTTTTCCATAATGGCCACTGATCTTCTCCAGTCATTTTGCAAAAAAATTGAATTTTTCAAATTTAATTTTCTCAAATCCCAAAATTATTTCAGGAATACCACTAACACAGCGTTATTGAGGACCCCTTGGAGTATCATCTCCATATAGTGTGATATATGTGCATTTTCGTATTTTTCCATAATGGCCACTGATCTTCTCCAGTCATTTTGCAAAAAAATTGAATTTTTCAAATTTAATTTTCTCAAATCCCAAAATTATTTCAGGAATACCACTAATACAGCGTCATTGGGGACCCCTTGGAGTATCATCTCCATATAGTGTGATATATGTGCATTTTCGTATTTTTCCATAATGGCCACTGATCTTCTCCAGTCATTTTGCAAAAAAATTGAATTTTTCAAATTTAAGTTTCTCAAATCCCAAAATTATTTCAGGAATACCACTAATACAGCGTCATTGGGGACCCCTTGGAGTATCATCTCCATATAGTGTGATATATGTGCATTTTCGTATTTTTCCATAATGGCCACTGATCTTCTCCAGTCATTTTGCAAAAAAATTGAATTTTTCAAATTTAATTTTCTCAAATCCCAAAATTATTTCAGGAATACCACTAATACAGCGTCATTGGGGACCCCTTGGAGTATCATCTCCATATAGTGTGATATACGTGCATTTTCGTATTTTTCCATAATGGCCACTGATCTTCTCCAGTCATTTTGCAAAAAAATTGAAGTTTTCAAATTTAATTTTCTCAAATCCCAAAATTATTTCAGGAATACCACTAATACAGCGTCATTGGGGACCCCTTGGAGTATCATCTCCATATAGTGTGATATATGTGCATTTTCGTATTTTTCCATAATGGCCACTGATCTTCTCCAGTCATTTTGCAAAAAAATTGAATTTTTCAAATTTAATTTTCTCAAATCCCAAAATTATTTCAGGAATACCCCTAATACAGCGTCATTGGGGACCCCTTGGAGTATCATCTCCATATAGTGTGATATATGTGCATTTTCGTATTTTTCCATAATGGCCACTGATCTTCTCCAGTCATTTTGCAAAAAAATTGAATTTTTCAAATTTAAGTTTCTCAAATCCCAAAATTATTTCAGGAATACCACTAATACAGCGTCATTGGGGACCCCTTGGAGTATCATCTCCATATAGTGTGATATATGTGCATTTTCGTATTTTTCCATAATGGCCACTGATCTTCTCCAGTCATTTTGCAAAAAAATTGAATTTTTCAAATTTAATTTTCTCAAATCCCAAAATTATTTCAGGAATACCACTAATACAGCGTCATTGGGGACCCCTTGGAGTATCATCTCCATATAGTGTGATATACGTGCATTTTCGTATTTTTCCATAATGGCCACTGATCTTCTCCAGTCATTTTGCAAAAAAATTGAAGTTTTCAAATTTAATTTTCTCAAATCCCAAAATTATTTCAGGAATACCACTAATACAGCGTCATTGGGGACCCCTTGGAGTATCATCTCCATATAGTGTGATATATGTGCATTTTCGTATTTTTCCATAATGGCCACTGATCTTCTCCAGTCATTTTGCAAAAAAATTGAATTTTTCAAATTTAATTTTCTCAAATCCCAAAATTATTTCAGGAATACCCCTAATACAGCGTCATTGGGGACCCCTTGGAGTATCATCTCCATATAGTGTGATATATGTGCATTTTCGTATTTTTCCATAATGGCCACTGATCTTCTCCAGTCATTTTGCAAAAAAATTGAATTTTTCAAATTTAATTTTCTCAAATCCCAAAATTATTTCAGGAATACCACTAATACAGCGTCATTGGGGACCCCTTGGAGTATCATCTCCATATAGTGTGATATATGTGCATTTTCGTATTTTTCCATAATGGCCACTGATCTTCTCCAGTCATTTTGCAAAAAAATTGAATTTTTCAAATTTAATTTTCTCAAATCCCAAAATTATTTCAGGAATACCACTAATACAGCGTCATTGGGGACCCCTTGGAGTATCATCTCCATATAGTGTGATATATGTGCATTTTCGTATTTTTCCATAATGGCCACTGATCTTCTCCAGTCATTTTGCAAAAAAATTGAATTTTTCAAATTTAATTTTCTCAAATCCCAAAATTATTTCAGGAATACCACTAATACAGCGTCATTGGGGACCCCTTGGAGTATCATCTCCATATAGTGTGATATATGTGCATTTTCGTATTTTTCCATAATGGCCACTGATCTTCTCCAGTCATTTTGCAAAAAAATTGAATTTTTCAAATTTAATTTTCTCAAATCCCAAAATTATTTCAGGAATACCACTAATACAGCGTCATTGGGGACCCCTTGGAGTATCATCTCCATATAGTGTGATATATGTGCATTTTCGTATTTTTCCATAATGGCCACTGATCTTCTCCAGTCATTTTGCAAAAAAATTGAATTTTTCAAATTTAATTTTCTCAAATCCCAAAATTATTTCAGGAATACCACTAATACAGCGTCATTGGGGACCCCTTGGAGTATCATCTCCATATAGTGTGATATATGTGCATTTTCGTATTTTTCCATAATGGCCACTGATCTTCTCCAGTCATTTTGCAAAAAAATTGAATTTTTCAAATTTAATTTTCTCAAATCCCAAAATTATTTCAGGAATACCACTAACACAGCGTCATTGGGGACCCCTTGGAGTATCATCTCCATATAGTGTGATATACGTGCATTTTCGTATTTTTCCATAATGGCCACTGATCTTCTCCAGTCATTTTGCAAAAAAATTGAATTTTTCAAATTTAATTTTCTCAAATCCCAAAATTATTTCAGGAATACCACTAATACAGCGTCATTGGGGACCCCTTGGAGTATCATCTCCATATAGTGTGATATATGTGCATTTTCGTATTTTTCCATAATGGCCACTGATCTTCTGCAGTCATTTTGCAAAAAAATTGAATTTTTCAAATTTAATTTTCTCAAATCCCAAAATTATTTCAGGAATACCACTAATACAGCGTCATTGGGGACCCCTTGGAGTATCATCTCCATATAGTGTGATATATGTGCATTTTCGTATTTTTCCATAATGGCCACTGATCTTCTCCAGTCATTTTGCAAAAAAATTGAATTTTTCAAATTTAATTTTCTCAAATCCCAAAATTATTTCAGGAATACCACTAATACAGCGTCATTGGGGACCCCTTGGAGTATCATCTCCATATAGTGTGATATACGTGCATTTTCGTATTTTTCCATAATGGCCACTGATCTTCTCCAGTCATTTTGCAAAAAAATTGAATTTTTCAAATTTAATTTTCTCAAATCCCAAAATTATTTCAGGAATACCACTAATACAGCGTCATTGGGGACCCCTTGGAGTATCATCTCCATATAGTGTGATATATGTGCATTTTCGTATTTTTCCATAATGGCCACTGATCTTCTCCACTTATTTGGTTTTTTTTGAAAGAATTTGTTTCGGCTTTTTTTTAACCTAAAACTAAATAAATATGAATTTTTTTTTTATGAGATACAAAGTGAACAATATAGCTTCCATATGGGGGTACCTTTTCTTCCTAAAATTGGAATGTGTGTCCATTAAACGCCTAATAAGTCCTGAAATACCCGTACATAGTCGCTGTTAAACTATTAACAGAGCTCTGTTAACGCAAAAAATGTGTTAGCTAAAGAAAGATGGTTTATGTCTTTGCTTTTCAAATTCGAATTTATCTTCACACACGTTAATAGTTTTAGGTTTTTAACAGTTTTACTATTATTATTTTGATATAAACCTCCAAAACCATTATTTGGGTAAATAATTTTCTATATATGAGGACAGATATAGAAAGCTGAGACAATTTCCTTTAAAATAAGCCCTCTTCCAGCGTTACAGGTCAACTATTCACCAATTGCAATGAATACATACATACATACATAACTGGCCTTTACAACCCTGTGTCAGGATTACGGCCTAGCTTCTCGCAGCACTCATGTTGTGTGTGTCAATTTTTATCCATGAGTACCGGGACCAACAGTTTAATGTCGACTCCGAACGACAGATTTGAGAAGCTTGTTCATGGCAATTAGTTACTCTCAGAGCTTTTGCCAGAAGACTGCTGAGAGGTAGTCGCCGAAAGAAATATTTTTTTTGATATTTCTTTTTTTGAAGATGTCGGAGCCTGGAGTCGAACCCAGGGCCCATGTCTTAGTAAGCCAACACACTAACCACTAGACCACGGCGACTACGTGTATACATATATGTATGTATATGAAAATTTAATTTAATATTTTCATTTATTAAAAAGTAATAACTTTTTTAAGTCTTTGAAAGTGGTACTCGCATAATCAATACACATACATACGTACGTACATATATTTGTCATACCATTCCTTATGTGCAGTTTCTTTTTTTGTACGTTTTTGTTCACACCATGTTGCCTGTATTTAATGTACCAATATAACATAAGAAAAGTGTAATATACAATTAGCCTATTTTAAGGCGTTCTAAAGAACTATTTTTAACTAACTCCTATAGCGTAAATAATGAATTAATATTTGAAAAAATGATTTCAATATAAAATGTCATTCATTACACCGAGCACATGGCCTTTGTTACTCAGCTCATAACAATGAGGATATACAAGTAATACAAGTACCTACATATTATAAGTAATATTGCAATGTAATTTAAATAAATAATTAAAAATATTTGAGGATAATTATTATTTATTATTTTTATAACTATAAGATACAGAACCTACGTGTATTCTTCTTTGTGCTGTTTTAAATGTTTTTATAAGAAAGTAGAAAAAAGTTTCGTTTCGTTTTACATGATTTCCGAAAAGCTCTTTCAGCATTTTTTCATCCCATTATTTTATTTACTTTTCAATAGTTTTTGAAGGCTTTACACGGATATCACGATTTTTTTCACTTCCTTAGAAATAAAAGAGCAGAAAAAAGAGATTTGTATTTCCATATTTTTATTGAAAGTTTCATTTCTACTATAATTTTGTTTTTTTTTTTTCTTAATAAAACAACAAAATATTTTCATAGTCTAATGTGTTTATGCGAATGTGTGTGTATTTCTTTAAAGAATTTAAATCAAAAATACAAAAAAAATATTTATTTTTTAAAGCCTGAAAATATTTTTCGGTTTTCATGTACGAATAGCCAATAACGCAATCAACAGAAACAAAGAGAGAGAGAGGTAGAGCAAAAACCTTAAAATAGGCAATAGTTGCAGAGAGAGAGAGAGAGAGAGATGGGCCATATGAATTTATAGTTTAATGGTAGGCTGGTTGACTTGGCTGCCAGGCTAGATTACAGAGGATAAAAGGATGGTTGGCTGGTTAAATGCCTGGGAAATCCACCACCTAAAGAGGTGCTGCAATGATTATTCGTGAAAATTGGGAAACAATTTCTAGGGTCGAAAGGTGGCTAAAAATCCATTCATACATCCGCTTTAAAACACATGCACTGTTTGGTACTCAAAGTATACTATTGCCGATTTATATGAGCGTCTGTTAGTACGTCTGTCATACAGTCAGTACTTCTGTTTAGTCTTTATGTATTGCAAGTGTTTATAAATTTTGTTGCGTTATGTAAGGGTGTATGAATATACATACATACTTATGTACACACATACCTACGTACATATGTATGGATGTGTTTGAGTACATACATATGTTTTATGAATAGTGGAGTAGGGAAAATAGATGCTGTGTTACCAGAATGCGAATTTTACACAAAATATAGACAATCGCTCATACACACACATAACCCCTGCCAGCAATTGGAAGATTGCTTGCTCATAAATCACCAAAATGAGTCTTTTAAGACTCCCTTAGGTGATCAAAAATTGATTAAATGGGCGGATTTTATAATTATTTTGCGTCGTATTTTATTGTTTTATTCTGCATTTCGTTACAATGGGATTTATTTTATTTGAAAGATTAAGAGTTATGCAATTATTGTGATGTCGTGGTATAGTGGTAAGACGCTCGCACAGAAATTCAAACGACCGAGGTTCAATCCCAGCAAAGGGCAAAAATTATAAAATAAAATTTAAGGTATTTCTAAATTATAATTTAAAAAAATAAGAAGAAGTTTATCTTCAAGAAACCGCTCCTTACATTCCAGTCTATTCCACCAGAAAATTGTCTCATCAATAAAAAGCCGCATAATATACATATAAAAAAAAGACTTCCTTCAGTTAAGCTTGATGAATTTATTTTTTTTATTTTTTACATTTTTAAACAAAATACAATATTTTTATTATTGTAAAGATAATAAAAAGATAAGTAAAACTCGTTTAGTGTGCGGAGTCACAAATGACTCGTTCAGGGGAGTCATAAATGACTCGTTCAGGGGAGTCGCGGCAAGGGTACATTTTTCTCCCGACAAAACATTCATTTTCGACTCATAAATGAGCTCATAAGTGACTACATATTTTAATCGCCCAGAGGAGTCAAAAAAGACTCATAATTGACCAAAAATGCTGACTGGGACATATAAATACTTCTTTAAATATACATGTACCTACATATGTGTGTGAATACACAGACACATATTAGTACTAATACTTGTATAAAATATATACATACACACATTTCATTTGTATAGATTTTACAAATCCATTAGTTGTTACTGTTGTTGTTATTTAAGTTATATTAGTTGTGATATATAAGTAAATCATACATATGTATGTACTTATGTATATTTGTTTAAAATACACGGAATATCTAACAAAACTAAACATGGATTCGAAGTCTAAATAATTGTATGTGTGTTTGTGTGCGTTTAGTATAGATACTAAAAAAAATATATCGTATTTCTGAAAGCACCGTCCGTCGTCATACACAACTATTTCATTTTATATGTATATGTATCTGTACATAAAGATATATATATATACACTCCCACACCCCTTCACTGTTTACTTTGTAAAATTGAAATTTAAAATATTAAATTCTTAATATTCGGGAGATACATTTTGATTTGATTGTTAATTTTTTTTATAATTTTTAACCAGCTTCTAAATTAAAGTGATTAAAAACGCACGTAGTCGCCGTAGTCTAGTGGTTAGCGTGTTGGCTTTCTAAGAAATGAGTCCAAGGTTCAAACCCCAGCTTTGACATCTTCGAAAAAAAGAAATATGAACAAATTATTTCTTTCGGCGACTACCTCTCAGCAGTCGCCTGGCAAAAGCTCTGGAAGTAATTGATTGCCATGAAAAAGCTTCTCAAATCTGTCGTTCGAAATCGACTTTAAACTGTAGGTCCCGGTACTCATGGATAAAAATTAACACGCACAACATGAGTGCTGCGTGAAGCTAGCCTGTAACTCTGAAACAGACACAAAAGTAAGAGTTGTTTCTGGACTGACTATATTTTGGAAATGTGAACATCATATTGAGGATCTAAGACAGGTCTAACTAGTGAACAGTTGTTTTAAAATATAGGAATCAGTAAACTTTTTTCCCTGGCATTTAATAAGTCCTAAAACGCTTCTTGTCTTTGTGCGATATAAGAATTGAAAGTCAGTCTTTTATCAAGTAATACGCCAAGATTAAGATATCTTTCAACCTTTTGAAATCAGTAAGTATTAAACTTATAGCTACAAGGAACTAGACTTGCTCTGCTGGCCAGAATGTATTAAACTTTTGTTTCAAGTAAGGGTCCATAAAATTTATAAAGATTATTTTAATCGTCTTGAAATGAGTTGCATAAATATGAATGGCTTAACGTCGTCAGGGTATACTAAGATAATACAGTACATTGAACTCAGTTACTCAGATAATTGGAAATACACGGAGACTAAAATTATCTGTATTCTTCAATTAAAGTAAACTTCGATAACGTTAGAAGATACAGTATTCCCCTGATAATTACCCCACGCTTAATTGCCTTTCACACTTATTTACTTCAATTTATAAATTCCCATATTTTTTCTAATAAAAGTCCACGGTTATAATATTCCCCAAATATATATTCCCCAAAGAGAAATGTCACATAAAATTCCTTCGTTTAATTACCCAAAATAATTTTTTTCTAAAAACTGCAGCTTAACTCAACCATGTTTATATAGGCAAAAAATGTCCGTTAAATTTACTTTCAAACTACTTTTTTGATACAACCTTGCAATTAAAGTCTACCAAGTTTATGTATAAGTATAAAATTACTTGCTTTTCACATGTATTGACGGCAGTGTATACAGGTAATTAAGCGTATTTGTTTAATTACTTCAAAGAGGCAATTAACCGTATTCGTTTAATTAAATGACTTCCACGCATAATTGCCCCACAGATTTAACATTTTTGTCGAGGCAATTATCCGTGGAATACTGTAATTCTATAGTTTGAGATATACAGAGAAATACTGTGAAAATTTTAAGAAAATTGTTTTAGCCGTTTAGCTGCCTATACACTTCAAACAAACACGAATTTATTTTTATATATAAATATTTAAATGTTTAAACAAATTGTTTGAAAAAAAAACCGCGACGTTCAAGCTCTTTAAAACGTAATTATCGAAAATTTATACAAAATGAACAATTGTGCCCCCGTTTGTCCCTAGAGAAACTGATAATTAAAGAGATAGCTTTTACTTGTCCCCAAACCTCCGCACATACATATCTCCCACTACCTACAACCTCTCCTTGTATCTTTTCTTGTTTACCGCAAGGGAGCACAGAGTTGATTTAGTTTAATGGTGGACAATAATCGAATGAAGTTGCTGAAGTAACTGTTTACATAAAGCACAAACACATTGTGCTCGTGCATATTATGTACATACATATATGTACATATACATGCATACGTATGTATGTATGAGCTATAGCAGGGCCTCTTTGTTTTATATGTATGCATGTGGCATAGCATATGTGTAGTAGTTATATTACAACAATAATTCAGTAAAATAATAATAATATTAAATTCTATAACAATTGCATCTACAGAAAGATATATGTACGTACATATGTATATAGATTGTAAAGTAGTTGTATAATAGCATATATATCCATACATATATAAATACATATATGTATAAGTATACTTTTGTACATATATTGTTTATGATTAAATTGTATCTTGACATCTAATAGGAAGATGGAACCAAAGGTATTTATAAGTGCATACAGTGGTAAAAGAGCCATACATATACACACATACAGTCATATACATATGTAAGTACATGTGTATGTGTCTCCTCAATATATACACATGTATGTAACAAAAATTCGTATTTCTTATCAAATAAAAGCGATAGACGGCGATCTTTTTTAATAAATAAAGTTACAAAAACAAAAATATGTACGTAAATAAAAAATAAATTCGTATTCGACATTATTGTTCCAAAAAAAAAGCGTACATACATATTGGCAACCCTGTTTTTCGCAGCACCCAGGTTGTATGTGTCAATTTTTGTCTATGAGTACTGGAACCTACAGTTTAAATTCCAGTCCGAACGACAAATCGCTCAGAGGTTTTGCCAGAAGACTTTTAAGAGGCCGAAAGAAATATATATATATATATTTTTTTCAAGATGACAGAGCTGAAGTTTGTAGGGCTTCGCTATTATTATTAATAAAAAATATTCAGAACACAATACAATATGTATTGTACTCATGGATAAAAATTAACACACACAACAATAGTGCTGCGAGAAGCTAGGCCGTAACCATGACACAGGGTTGTAATGGCTAATTATGTATGTATGTAAATATTCTACGTTCGGCTGTAAATATTTTTTCGGTGGTTGAGTTTGTTATGTTACAATCGATCTTGAGACAGAATTTTTTGGGGCTTTTTTACATACTCTTTGGCGAATTATAATCTCAACTTTATATGCTATTTCAATAAGATGGGGAAGACGCTCACTTCTGGCTTCTGTATAATACTATTTCCTACTTTAACTTTTTAATTAGAGAAAACTCCGGCTTTCAAACTCCAGAAAAGAAATAAAAAAAAATATTTCTTTCAGCAACCACCTCTTAGCAGTCTTCTGGCAAAAGCTCTGAGAGTAACTGATTGCCATGAACAAACATGTACTTGCACTTGTAAGTATGTATATACTTTAAAAGTAAGTATACGAGGTCTGATCAAGAACTAACCGTTATTTTCAAATTTCGTGAGTTACGTATGTTCGATATTTGCATTTTTTTTTCTGTTATGTTGGTACACTTGTCTGCTATATATGTTGGTATTATCAGCCATTTCGATTGTCAGTTTGTTTTTGACAGATAAAAAGGTTAGTGTTGTTTTGGTGTGCTCTTCGATTTTTTACTATTCGAATAAGTGGATCAAAGAAACTTTATTATGTTTTGTGTAAAAAATGAAATTAAATGCGCAGGGACATTTGAAATGTTGACTGTGGCGTTTGGTGAGTCTACTATGAGCAGAACACAAGTTCACATGTGGTATAACCAGTTTAAGGAAGGCCGAGAAGATGTCAATGACGATGCTCGTCCTGGTCGCCCGAGCACATCATCAACCGTTGAAAACATTGAAGCAGTTAAGAAAATGATTTTGGATAATCGTCGAATCACTATCAGAGAGGTTGCTGATGATGTTAGTTTTTCGTTCGCCTCATGCCAAGCAATTTTTAAGAATGTTTTAGGCATAAAACGTGTGGCAGCGAAGATTGTTCCAAAATTGCTAAATTTTGAGCAAAAACAACATCGCAAGAACATTGCTCAGGAGCTGTTGAACATCGTCAACGACGATCCAGATTTACTCAAAAAGGTCATAACTGGTGACAATTCATGGGTGTATGGCTACGACATTGAAACCAAAGCTCAATCATTACAATGGAAGCGTCCAGAAGAGCCAAGACCGAAAAAAGCACGTCAAGTTCGGTCAAATGTGAAGGTTTTGCTCACTGTTTTCTTCGACTGCAATGGCGTGGTGCATCATGAATTCATGCCACAAGGTCGTACGGCCAATAAGGAATACTACCTTCAAGTTATGCGCTGTTTGCGCGAAGTAATTTGTCAGAAACGCACAGAATTGTGCAAAAACCAGTCATGGATTTTGCACCATGATAACGCACCAGCTCACACATCGAAGCTGGTGCGTAACTTTTTGGCCAAAAACAAAACCGTTATCATGCCTCAACCACCGTATTCATCGGACTTGGCCCCCGCTGCCTTTTTCCTCTTACCAAAACTGAAGACACCGAGGAAAGGAAAGCGTTTTGCTACGATTGAGGAGATAAAAAAAAATCGAAACAGAAACCAAAAAGCACGTTTCAGAAGTGTTTCGAGGATTGGAAAACACGCTGACATAAGTGTATTTTATCTGAGGGGACAAGATAGTTATTGATGAATAAATAAATACTTTTTGAAAGAATTGAAAATAACGGTTATTTTTTATCATACCCTGTTTGTAGTCTACAGTAGTTCTTGATCTTCGAACAATTTCTGTTATTGTATCTATAGTTTTTTCTAATTTAAAACCTTAAGTCTTACAGCGTTACCGTTACCGTTATCTTTGTGATCAATTTTTCACATAATTGCTAAAAAACGTCGTAAATTTATATTTACTAAATTTATAACTGAAATCTATAAAATAATTCTAATGCAATTTGCAACCATGTTCATACATAAGTATTTTTGTGAAATTTAAAAAATAACTTTGAATATGGAATAGTTTTTTTTTTTTTTTTATTATAACCACTGTACGAGTATCTATGTATATGTGCAGGCATAAATGCATGTGCTTTATTAATTTTTTTTTCTTTTCATAGTCGTACTTTACATCTGGGAACTTGTCTAAAAACAACTATAATATCTCTCTAATTGTTGTTATGCGTACAATACGTTTATACTCGCTTAGTAAATGGTTACCCATACAATAAATATATTGATAACACAGCATCCTTTAGACTGTTTAAAAATGGTTTTAGTGATGGTGACATTCGGAAATAAAAAAAGCTGTTGGAGATGGTATTGCAATTAGTGGTGGTATAAATAAGAGTAAACTTTTTAGATTACAATTGCACAGGGTTTATTGTTTTTATTTTTCCCACTGCCTAATCAAAATATTTTTTTCGTATGATTTTATTTTTATAGAAAAAAAAAAAGGAAATAATATTTCGTTTTTCCCCCTTTCTTTCCCAAAAATATAAATTTAAGTTACTCGTTATTATAATACATTAAAGTGCAGTATTTTTCATTTTTAATTAAAACAAAGGTTTTGTTCTATACTGGTTACAAGGTTTCTTTAACATTTAAATATGTAAGCAAAGTGTGAGGTTGGTGCAGGATAGGAATAGTTTTGTTACAATTTCATTGCAGACTACTGGTTGTTACATTTAATTCTCAAGCCTCAAATGATACATTTTCGTTAAAAATCATTAAGTAGAGATGATTATAACAGCGATTTTTACGAGTTTTTTATTTATTTATTCAATCTATGGATAACCATTCTTTAAAATTACAAATACAATCAACTCGCGAAAACGTGAACAATCGAAAGAGTGAACGTTTCAGAAACGTGAAGATTTTTTTATACAGACTACTCTAAAACGTGAATAAAATGTGAAAACTCTAAAACGTGAACACTTTTTCTCATTACTTTTTTAAGCTCTTTACATATCGTACTTTTAATTAGGACATCATCAATTTTTTTTCTTTTTTTTAATCAATAACTATTTGCAGGAAGTACTAGTTTCTGGTGATAAATAGAATGTCCAAAATTTGACATTCGACTACTTAGTAGTCTCAGAGAATAATTAATTGCAATGAACAACCTTCTCGAGTCTGTCGTTTGGAACCGACTTTAAACTGTGGGTCCCGGCACTCATAGATAAAAATTGACACACACAACAGGAGTGCTGTGAGAAGCTAGGCCGTAACCCTGAAACTAAGTTGTAATGGCCAATTATGTATGTATGTATTGTTGTTGATTAAGAACTGAATGTTGTTTTAAGGTTATTTGGGACGCTGCACTTGGATTTTTTCTATTAGAGTGATATTCTTTTCTTTTCGAGATTACCGTTATGTCTAAAGTTAAAATAACAATTATACAATTAAAATAACAATTAAATCCAAAACTGGTCAATAATATTATTTTCAAGCCATAGTTACATTGGTTTTAAACTTGGCCAGTAGTTACAGAGATATCATTGCAGTTTGAAAAAAAGGAGCAATTTACGAAAAAACATTTTTATTCTAAATTTATAAAAAATAAAAATGCGACCTAAATCACAGTTTTGATCTAAAAATATTTAGTTAAACATATTTCGTATGAAATGAGTTTTATTTCAGCGCACAACTTTTAATTTTATTTACAATTTATTGAGAAAACTGAAATCATTTAAATAGTGATTTCCATTATTTTTATATGCGGGCAGTACATATTAGTCCTATTTGCTCAAGTAAAACAGATGACACTGTTTCAGTTGTTTCAGATTCAATGGTATTAATTCAGGTATTATAGTAAGCATTACATAGAATGTATCCATATACAGGAGTAGAACGAATTGCAGTTGCACGCAAGTAGATTGTGATATGGGTATTTACGAGTGTCATGAAATTCCTTTGAGCAAAGCTGACATTCCACTCTAATCCACCTTCACCATTAGCAACAAAAACAAATGATCAGGAGAAAACCGCCACCTACTGGGAAGTAGTAGATAACAGCTAACATCTACTTAGCCAAGGTCCTCACCACAACCAACGCGCAACGATGGGACAACTGCTATTGATCAGTAAAAGGTGAAAGTATGATACTGGCATTTGAGTGATCAATTGACAGCAAGCCCTATTCCTAAGGCGCTTAATAATAATATAATAATAAGAAAAAAATATACTTTCCTTTCTACAAGAATTCCAACACAATGCACAGCATTAGTTGGGGCTAGACCTGAGTATTGGCCTTAAAAAAACATACCAGATTACTTGTTAAAAAATATATATGTTAGAAATTAATAAGTATGAGTATACTCTTTAAATTTATAAACTATTAAAACAAATAAAATTATTAATTACTGAATAATTTTAATTAATTTTACTATTCAATTTACTAACAGCTTTTTGATTTTTACCTATAACATGACAACAGAAACTGAATTCAAAACCACTGGTAGGTACGAAAGAGTAAAAATTATTTCACACAAAATCCTCATTATATGCATACATATACACATACATATACATATATTTTCATATATCTGAAATTTATTTTGAAAAGTTTAAGCTGTTGTATATTTGATAAAGATTATCATCGAAGAGAATACCCACCCGTATATATAGGAATTAAAACTAATAAAGAAGTTTTATTTCATTTATGTATGTATGTATGTACATACATACATATACAATATCCTTAAGTTTGTATACTAGAATCCTTTATATGTATATGTAGATAGAAATACAATACATACTCGTATACATTAAAAAATATATACAAATTCATTGAAATGTTTACATACGATCTATATACATATGTATGTAGGTACATATTATGTATTGGTACATAACTATGCACTTATAAAATATGTACATTTAAAGGATATCAGTAAAATTTTATTAGAATTTTGATTTCATCAAAAAAAAAAAAAAAAAAAACAAGGCAAGTAAAAAAAAAAAACGAGGAGAATGAAGAATAATTAAATAATTTAATTTAAATTATTGCATTATTTTGTAAAAATTCATTATAATTTATTGGAAAACAAAAACTCAAGGACTTTTCAATATAATTTTCTAAATAAAATTTACAAATTATAAAACAAACGAAATTCAATAGCGGTTAATTTTTGAAGCAGAGTAGTTCCTATTATTCGAAATCATTTAGAGGAATGTAGGAAGACAGTTCCCTCTTTTTTTTTCTTTAAAAGTGATTCCGATAAATTCTCGTTACAATTTCTTCATTTTTTTTTTCGTTTCGTTAGAAAAGCTTTAATTAGATTAAAGCTAAATTCTATTAAGAATTTCGATTGGTTTTTGCAATGATTTTCTAATAATCAGAAAAGAAAATGACGTCCGTGAAGGAATTGCACACAATACGAACTGAACAAGTTTTCCACTCCAGCTACAGTTGTCTCATTAGAGTTCTTTGTGTTCTGCACATATACATACATGACAATCATTAACTATTCAATTCACACTTTTTTTTGCAGAAGTCATGTATTGGAATTATATTTTTCCCTTTCTATATGTACATACACTTGTAATGAGTTAGTCGAAGTATTGTCAAATACAACACATTCTATCATACTCTCCTTTTTCTCACCATCATTTCATTGTTTTTTGTGATTGTCATCTTATTTGGATGAATCAGAATTACAACTTTTTTGTTTTTGCCTTCTTTCTCCATTTTATCCATATTAGTCGACATCGACGGCATGTACGACTGTAGCCGTGGCACACTAAGCTATATGGCCTGGCAATCCGGGTTCGAATCCCAGTAAGAATGATAATTTTTTTAAATAATTTAGTTTCGTCAGAAACGCTTTAATTAGATCAAAATTAAATTCTATTAAGAATTTAAATTTTTTTTTTAGTTTTTCGCAAAAATTTATTATATAGACATGGTAAGAATTATATGAGACAAAATGATCATACTTGTTACTTTTAAGCTGTGTAGCCAAGACGGCGCGTTTTCAGCTAGATCTGGAGGTATTTTGTCGCCTATTGAGGCTATTTTACGCTAAGCTAAGCGGTCTTTCTAGCTGCATAATATTTTCAGTTGGCAGTTTTTGAAGTTTTTATGGCTTTGTATTTACTTAAACAAATCTAAAATAGGAATATTTGTCATTTATTTTTTTTAAGTGTATGCGGTACAGAAAAACAATTTAAAATCGAATATTTTAAAAATTACATTAAGCCTAGTTATTTGGGTTACCTGTTTGAAACTGAAATATTAAAATACAAACGCAATGGCATAATTATGTTTGAAAAAGATTTAGAAATAAGACAGCGATGCGTGCATTTTTTTTATATCTCTATTGAGGCAATTGATTCAAAGGTAATTTAAAAGTATTATTTTTATGCTTTTACAACTAATTAATCATTACAAACTTTTTGATTTCCAGAAAACAGAGACATTTTGTCAAAAAGAGATACTTTTTCGATGAATAGCGTATTTAAATCAAAAAGAGAAGATATTATTCAATTAATGGAACAATTTGGTAGTAGTCCAGAAAAAATTAAAAAATTTTATTGTAGCTTAGTAACATCAGCATCATAAGCCTGGTATTGTGTTGAAAATTTCGTATGAAAATTTGTCAAATTACATATGTATAAAAATATTTCGTACGAAATAAGCCTAGTATTGAGATGAAAATTTCGTGCGAAAAGCTGTCAAATTACATATAAAAATATTTCGTTTGAAATAGTTGTGAAATAATGTTTCTAAAGCCTGGTACTGAGTTCAACATTTCGTACGAAAAGCTGTCAAATTGCATATAAAAATGTTTCGTAAGAAATGTTTGTGAAAAAATGTTTCAAAAGTAGTACTCTGTTCTTGCTGCGAAAAACATGTGAAATCTACATATCAACATTTTTTCTAACTTCAATACGTTTCTGTCAACATTTTGGTTCATGTACGGAACAACATAGTCAACATTTCTTTCGAACGAAATAAAATAAATTTACACCAGCCTACAATAATTTTTTTTATTATAATGAGCAGGATTTTATAATAGAGTTTTAACTGTTGACATAGCTTTGGTGTTGGGTTATTTAGAGTTATATTGGATATTCGAATTATTATAGGTGGTCTTTTGCAATTTCTGTGTATAAAATGCATGATATATCATTATAATTTCAACTCACTGCACAGCAGCTGGACTATTAAGGATTGCATAAAAAGTGCAGGTCTTAAAAAAAAAAGAACTGAAAGACTAAAATACATGTAGATTCTGAGCCCCAAACGAAAGTTTAATTAGTTCTTGTCAAAAGCAACAAAAAAAAATTATTTTGTTGAACTGTGTTATTTGTTGTGTATAAAGGTGATGCATCCTTTTAGGGATATATGTTGCACGTCAAATTTTTCGAATGGAAATATAAATGTAGCTAAACTTTTTTCACAAAATTGAACTCAGTACCAGGCTTTATTTAGAGTTATATTGGATATACGAATTACCAGAGGCTCTCTTTTGAAATGTTTGTATATAAAATACATGATATATCATTATAATTTCTACTCTGGACTTTTAAGGATTGCATAAAAAGAATAGGTCTTAAAAAGAAGAGCTGAATAACTAAAATACATGTAGATTCTGAGCCCTAAATGAAAGTTAAATCAGTTCTTGTTAAAAGCAACAAAAATATTAATTTGTTGAGCTGTGTTATTTGTTGTGTAAAAAGGTGTTGCATGCTTTTAAGGATATTTGTTGCATGTAAAATTTTTCGAATGAAAAATAAATGTGGTTAAACTTTTTTTACAAAATTGAACTCAATACCAGGCTTAAGCCTGCTTTTGACAAGAACTGATTTAACTTTCATTTGGGGCTAAGAATCTACATGTACGTATTTTAGTTTTTCAGCTCTTCTTTTTAAGATCTGTTCGTTTTATGCAATCCTTAACAGTCCAGCTACTGTGAAGTGAGTTGAAATTATAACGATATATCATGCATTTTATATACAAAAATTTTAAAAGAGCGCCTATAGTAATTCGAATAACCAATATAACACTAAATAACCCAAGAACAACGTTATATAAATAGTAAAAACTCTATTCTAAAATCCTGCTCATTACAATAAAAAAAACTTTGTGTATGCTGGTGTAAAAAAATTTTAGAAAAAAAAATCCCCATTTTGGGGGTAAATCCCCCAATCTGACAACACTGACAGAACACAAGGCTATAAGATTAAAAAATATTACAAATATGTACTACATTGTTTTGGTTCGAAGTTTTAGCATATTAGGAGTCTGAAAGAAAAAATATCTTCAAGCAATTAGCTGATTTTGCTTTACGACTTCCTTGCATATCATGGTCAAATGTCGATATTGAGCGAGTTTTTAGTCAACTTAGGGCCTGTATTACAACTTGCCTATAAAGTGTCCGATAGTTAAAGGTATCTTTTGTTAACGGGAGGAATAAAGTGACCTTTACCTTGCCATTACACATGAAAGTACTTTCATGAAAATTTTAAAACACTTTCAATTTTTTACTAATCCATAAACATTTTTTTTTCATTTTTGTTTTTGTATTTTTGTTTTTTTATTTTTTATTTATAATACGTATACGGAACTTTCATGAAAGTACTTTCATGTGTAATGGCAGGGCTAAATAATTTTCGTTATTACAACTTACCTTTAATATAAGTTATATTTTTTAAAATACGGCAATACGAAAACAAGAACCGATTACTTTTAGCATTAATTTGTTTAAAAGATACCAAGTGGCAACCGCACGCATGTTTAAATAAATAAATAAATAAATAAATATAAAAAAACTTCTATAAATTGTGCACTAAAAAAACTTATTATTATTATATAATTATAAATTAATTATTAATTTATAAATTAGCTTTTACATAAAAAGTAAATAAAATTTAGCCCCATTATTACAACTTACCGTTAGTTAAAGGTAGGATTTTATCAGACCGTTAAATTGGTTTTTGTTATTACAAGTTAAATTTAACCTAAAGATAAGGCAATCTTCCAAATAACTTTATCGGCCACTTTAAGTTAAAATTTATTTGTAATAACAAAAACCAATTTATCGGACTGATAAAATCCTACCTTTAACTAACGGTAAGTTGTAATAATGGGCCTAAGAATCAAAAACAAAATATGAATGTATGTGACATTTTTACTTAAAGTTAAACTATTTTTCTTTTTTAAATTAGTTTTGCTAAATTAATTGTTAAATGAAAATTTTGCGGTTTAAAACAGCGGTTTTATTTAAAGATTTAGGCCCCAATTATGGTTCACAACAGTTGTAAATTTGATGTTGTATTTCTAAAATTGCGATAATGATTTACAACAGCTATGTGTTGTACCATATACTTTGACTATCGTTTACAACATTTATTGTTATATGTTGTAGCCAATACAACACAACATTTAGGTGTTGTGAACGATAATCGAGGCCTTAGTGTTTTTTGGCGGTTTTTTAAGTGAAATCTGGTGGAATATTTTTTAAAGTTTTGGCAACACTGCTTTTAAGTAAGGGGGGTTTAGACGGTATCACAAGTCGTACGTAAAATCAAAGCGAAAATATTATGAAACGTATTTTAAAAATGAGAGTATAAATCTTACGACAGATATTTTTTGCGTTTACACGGTTGGTAAAATACCAAAACAAACTAAAATGAAAACATAAAATACACATACACATGCACACAAAATTTACATGCATTGTGAATACATTTAACATAAACAAAGAAAAACATAAAAATGCATCTCTGATCTAATGAAATGTGATGGTTTTTAAAAAATTTCAAAAAACAAAGAGAGCCGTACGACTGTCAAATTTTCATCCGTATTTTCTCTCAATGTCGTACGCTCTCATTACATATCAAGTTTACACGGTACTATTCATTCTCTTCTACACAAAAATTTGACATGTCGTACGACTTGTATTACCGTCTAAACCCCCCTTAAATAAATTCAGTGTTAAAAAAAAATGAACATTTTACTACGTACTGTACACAAATTAAAAGCACGAAATCTAATTTTTTAGTGGAATAAAGTTCATATCAATGGTAAAATAAAGATGATTTATAAGCAATATAAGTTATATGGTACATAAGTTATTTAGTAGTTTTAAAGAGGTCCCAAGCCATTTAATTGATCTGTAAAAAGAATGGTTGCCTTAGTTTTAAAAGAACTAAATAACACATGTCCGGCACAATGTCTACGAAAAAGGAGAACTTTTTGAATACGTTCAGTACATGAAGCTAAAAGAAGTTTTAATTGAAAAATGAAAATGTGTTACATCTAATCAACTCTATTCCAATTTGAGTTAATGATATTTTTATTGATCGAAGAGAACATAATCGGCTTTAAATTAAATTATTTTTAATAAATTGGGAACACATTTGTTTTTTAATTTTCTCTTATAATGTACCATTCAAATATTTCCTATACAAGTTTTAAATTTTTTTTTTATTATAAAAAATGCATATTTTTAAATTAAATTATTAAAGTGGTTCTAATCATATGTTGTTTTCTATCTTCTTTTTGAAAGTTACCTTGTTGTTATTTTTGTAGGAAAATGCCCTTTCCAATAGTTGTAAAATTTATGATGTCGAAAAAAAATGTAAATTAACATGGCCCACTAAAAACAGAAATATAAATGATTCTAATTATCTGACCGAGAGTGAATATATCAATACATATTTTTCTAGTTTAAAAAAAAATATTTAATTTTTGATTGTTTTTTTATAAAAAAAACTTGTGGTCATATAAATATCACACATTACCATTTACATACATATATTACATATGTTATATGGAAAGGCATGACGAAAGTAGCAGCGCAATGATTGAGATGAAGGATGATAATAACCTTCAGTTGCCATCCATAATCGACCCAAAAAAGAACGAAACAAAAAAAATATTGCGGGCAAAGTGCAAAAATATCGTGAAAAAGTTTTCTTAGCGATATTCATTCGTTACGAAATAGACAAAATATCCAAAAGAGGCAGCAAATGATAAAAACAAGTCGGTTAGTGCGTGGACTGCAAGCAGAGCGCTTAAAAGATTCAGGCTCATCACATCAGTTATAAAGCACAAAAAAAAAACTGTCACTATGGAAATAAGGCCCCGATTATGGTTCACAACAGTTGTACATTTGATGTTGTATTTTTAAAATTGAGATTATGATTTACAACACCTATGGGTTGTACCATATACTTTGAATATTGTTTACAACATTTATTTTTATATGTTGTAGCCAATACAACACAACATTTAGTTGTTGTGAACGATAATCGGGGCCTAAATTTAAAAGCACGACTAACGTACCATGTAAGAACACATAAATTGGAGTGTAAAAGACTGGAAATGGTGGTAATATGTACAGAAAAAATAAAATAAATCGTTTTAGTCGGATGGCAAGGAATACTATGTACTGACATCGTTGTTATAAAACCCTTATAAAAAATTCATGAGGCCTGGAAGTTAAATGATTGGGCCTGTTTTTCGGGGTTAAATAGTGAAAACTGAAGGAATAATGAACAAACAAGATTATCTTCAATTCTTAGATGATAATTTTGCAGTATTTTCTGACCAAAGGGCTTACAAAGAGGAAATTGTATTTCAACGGGATAGGAATCCCAAACATATGACAAAAATGTTCAAGGGGTGGTCAGCGTAAAGCTCACTTGTCAATCCGCTCTAATACTTACAGGCTTTGCTGCAAAGCGCCTTTTACGGTAATGTAATGTATTTTGGTCGCGAGTCTAAAGAAAGTGGTCAAATATTCTGAAGTATACCATTAAAAACTTTGTCTAATAAAAACGATTTTTTTTAACACCAAACTCAACAATTGTAAGAAATTTTCCATAAAACAATTTTACGACCATTATTGCAATTAGCCCAAATCGCAAGACACTGCGACCTATAAGATCTATTGTGTTCTTTCAAGCGAACTGTTTGCTCAGTAAACCTACAGCCTTCCTAATGAACGCCAGAAAATCTTCTACCCTTGAGCCCATTGTCTAGGTAGATCTCAGCATTTATGATAATGGCCATTATCTCTACCTAGAAAGCACCCAATGAGTTCTCTAGTGATATCAACAGCTCTCGGTTGAGTTCATGATCTCCAGCACCGACTCCACTCTTCATTTCTGAGCCATCTGTATACCAGTTTAGATCGAACTCACTCTGAATCTTCTGTCAAAGTTCAAAAGGCTTAGCACTCAGAACCGAACTTGGCTTAATGACCACGCTGTGAAGAATGGTAAAACTCCCCGACAAACTCAGAGGCGTTTTGCTGAACATTTTTGCTGCTGCCACCTTCACACATATATGTGGAGTGGTGTTAAAGCAATCAGGACCTCTATAGCCGGTGTTGAACAATTCTCATTGTATTAGTTACACCGAGGAAGGCAAATTGGTTTATGTGACCTTAAATTGTTATTTAAAAGAAGACAAGGTTTATTTATTGCACTCGATTAGTGTACTGTTTATATGCTCATAGCTGTACACTAGAAAATATTTTATTTCTTTTCTACTTAAATATTTTCCTGTTGTTTTTTTATCTATAAATAAACTGCCTGCCTGTCATTGTTTTTAAGGTGGTGTTAGAAGCAGGTTTTTAATTATAATACCGAAATATCTTTTAGTTTTTTATTTTTTGATGAGAAAATATTTTTTTTTATTTTTATTTTTTGCTTTCATTGAAATTTTGTCGACATTAAAAAAACAAAAACCAGTTTGTAAAAGTCATTAAAATTGTTTGAAGATTTATTAACGTTTTCTAAACAGTGTAATCTAAAATATATCGAACAAAATTATAAAAACATTTTAAAATTTCACGAAAACAGTTTTAAAACATAATCAAGAACCTCTAAAATAATTATTAATCTATCATTTCACAACTTATTTCAGTTGTCTTCGTTAAGTTACAATCAAAAAGTTTGCAACAGCGTATATAACTCTTGCGTTACGTTTGAAATTTATATTATAAATTTGGGGTAAAGCAGTAATAGGATTTATTGACTACACATATGTTCGTTTATGCATTTGTAGTTTGAAAGGAAAGGCTATTACAGCCTGCACGTTATAATATAATATATTATTTTTTAACTGCATAGCTATAGTTTGACAACTAAAAACGTTATACTATGTTGACATTTCTGTTCAATAAGGTTTGATAAATTACTTATATCATAAATCGTTTAACGCCAGAACTACGCTTCCAAATTGTATAAATTTACCTAAAAAATCTTTTTCGAAATTCATATAAATCGATTTTACGATTAACAAAATCGGCCTAACGAACAAATAATTCGTGCGGTTATTAATCGTTTTCCTGACTAATTTGATTATGCCACGACGAAGTATTTTGCCGTAGAATTAATGCGTGAAAGTGATTATACAATATGAGCAATTTGACTCAAAGTTAATCGATTTACAAATATATAAAACTATTTGTCAGATTCAAATTCTTATGGAACCGAGGTAATAGAACGTGATACAACTGCACTTAAACGTTTAGCAGTTACAAATAATTGGAGTTGTACTCAAATATCAAAAAATAATTCAAATGCATCAAAAAGTCGTATTAATAATCAAATACTAAATGAAGATTTGCATGTAAAGGAGGCAAAAAGTGATATCTGAATCCAACCTTATTCAAAAACATAGCAAGGACGATTGCATAAGAAGACAAATTGTGGGAAGAATATCGTAAAATTATTTTTTAATGTACTATTAATTTCCTACTATAATTTTCAAACACTAGTCTAAAAATGCTTATACTTAAGTGTAAGTGTTTGTTTATCGGTTAATCACGCCTTTGAAATTTGTAACATAGATTGCTTCAACCCCTGAAAGTAGCATAGGGTATGACCTCATTAAAAGTTGGATCTGGGCGTGGTACCTCATATACAAACATTTGCATATCTTGAGAATGGTTAAACCTAAAGTTTCTAAATTTGGTCTGAATGACTTCACGGCCAATGAAAGTTATCAGACAGAAAGTGGGCGAAATTGAACAAGTGGGCCTGGTATCACCCATCTTGACTTTTTACGGCGCAAGAGCGCAAATTTCGTTAATTTTTTGTAAATAGGCTATTATTAATGGAAAAATTAATTACAAATTTGTAATTAAAAATTAACGTATCATTTATTGAAAAAAATTATACGTTGCAGAAAGGTAATATTGCTCAAAATAAGGTGTGCGTCACTATAAACTGTAACACATCAAAAGTCAAATAAAAACTGACTGGAGTAAGCTAGAGTTAAAAATAAAACAGTTTTATTTTGCATTTTTATTACAGATTTATATTCTGTATTATTTTATTTAAAAATTAATTTAATTTTATAAAATTTTTTATTTTATTCATTATGCCATCCATAAGCAATGTTATAGTGTTATCGGTGATTTTTTTGGTACCAGCTGTCCATTTATATCGAAAACTAGTAATGGTTTTGGGAACAGATGTACTCTTCTTTAGTTCTCTTTTGACCAGAGCCCAATATCTTTCAATAGGCCGCAGCTCTGGGCAGTTTGGTGGGTTAGCCTCTTTTAGAACAAAAATAACATTATTTTTATTATACCAGTCTATTGCACTTTTACTGTAGTGACATGTTGCCAAATCTG
Source organism: Metopia argyrocephala (assembly GCA_963576795.1). Classification (NCBI taxonomy): domain Eukaryota; kingdom Metazoa; phylum Arthropoda; class Insecta; order Diptera; family Sarcophagidae; genus Metopia; species Metopia argyrocephala. The sequence continues at coordinate 67,242,937 of OY756210.1, forward strand.
GCCAGAAGAATATTGATATGTTGTGCTGTCTTAGAAATGGAAGCAACCTCTTTTGAAGACACTCTTTGATATAAATATCTGAGTTTATTGATCCCAATGTAACAAACGATACACTTCTGTTGCCGCAGCTACAAATAGCCTGCCAAACTAGGAACTTTTTGGGAAATTTTGATAGTTTTTTAGTTCGGAACTCTTCAGAAACATTGCCTCTACTATCCGCTACATAAAACTCTTGGTCAGGAAGCTGCGCAAAGTCTGCAAAAACGTAAGTTTCATCACCCATTACACAACATTCGAACTTTTAAAAAAATTCTTTTTTGAGGAGTTTTGCTCTTTTTTTTGCTTCAATATTCTTCTTAGCATTTCTATCCGGAACTTTTTGGACTTTAAATGTTTTAAGGCCAGCTTTAGCTTTAACTCGGCGCACAAAACTTTCCGTACATTGCACGCGCCGGGCCACTTCGCGACCAGAAATGTTTGGAAGAGCCAGCAAAAGCTTCTCAACCTTTTTGGCTTTCGCGTCGTTCGTTACCAGTTGTGCTTTACCTGTTCCAGGCTTTCTTTCAATTTTTAGGTCTTTGTTGAACTTTTTGACCACTCTGGAAACACATTGCCTGGTCACGTGGACTTCCCTAGCAACTTTTGTATAACTCCAATATGGTTTTTTTTGAATTATTTGAATAATTTTTGTATGCACTTCTCTTTGATTATCCATTGTGAACTAACTAACAAGTCAAATTTGACAAACTGATACATTTTAAAATCTGACACATTTTTCAAAGATATTGTGATTAAGAAAAATAATTTTGATTAAAGGTGAAAAAAGTTATTAAGAAAAATGGGTGTTACACTTTATAGTGACGCACACCTTATTTCAAAAATTTCAGGTAGAAATTAAAGTATATAAAATTTTTTAAAGCAGTTGTGTTGCTTATTGCAGCACAAACTAATTCCGCATTTTTCGCAGGATGTTTGTGTATAGCCTTTGCAATCTGAAAATTTTCTGCATCTCATTCTTTTATCGACCCAAACTGGCCCGTGCCCGTATTGGTCCAACCTCACATCTTTCGGAGGAACGTGCCCTTTCTTCTTTTTGTTTTGATTGAAACATTCAACATCACTTTCACGCTTTGTATGATTGACTGTTTTATATATGCATAACGTCTCCGCAATATGTAATCTGAACTGTGCAGAGTTGGAGGTTTTTCTGGTACTAAATTTTTCAGCCTTAATTTTTTTATATAAAAGCCATGAATTGCACATAGTCAAGTCTAGTAAATGGTAAAAAATACGTAGGTACAACCATTTACTACGAAGCTTGATATTGTAATGGACCATAACGGAGTTTAAAAGGTCTACTCCACCCATATGTCATATATGTCTGCCACTACAAAAGCAATACATTCTTATATTTGGCATATGAACTACCGACGTGTAATATACGATTCCAATGAATTAGCGTATCTCTTGACTGGCAGCATTTAAAGGCTTATTGCTATCTTTTTGAATAGAGTATAAATTAGTCTGGTCCCTTATAAAGTCGATAGTACTTACTTACATACATGGCTATAACAACCCGTTAACGGGTTTCGGCCTGCCTTAACACTAGTCTCCAGGCGTCTCTGCTAAGAGCGCGCCTTCTCCAGTTGGTCACACCAATTGACGACAGGGCTTCATCAACTTGGTCCTTCCAACGTAAACACGGTCGTCCTCTACGCCGACGTCCAGTGACCTTCGCATCGAAAATCTTTTTCGCTGGAGCAGATTCTTCCATCCGAACAACATGGCCGAGCCAGCGCAGCCGCTGGATGTTAATGCGCTGGACAACGTCTACGTCGCCGAGGAGCTCATACAGCTCATAGTTGGTCCTAAACTCATCGCCTTGCTTTAGTGGACCAAATATCTTGCAAAGAACTTTTCTCTCAAACACTCCCAGGACCGCTGCATCGGCACAAGACAGCGTCCATGCTTCCCCACCATAGAGAAGCACCGGAAGAATAAGCGACTTGTACAGTGTTAACTTCGTCGCACGAGAGAGATCTCTGTTACTAAACTGCCTACTGAGACTACGGTGACCTGTTGGCCAGTGTAATTCTTCGCTTGATCTCCAGACTGACATCATTCTTGCTGGTAATGGTGGTGCCAAGGTAAATAAATTCCTTGACCATATCGAATGTATAGTTGCCGGCTGTAACCTGGGAGCCGATACGTTCAACGTCCCTACTCGTCGACAACATATACTTCGTCTTGCTCTCATTTACCGCCAGACCCATTTTAGCAGACTCTCGTTCAATAGCATTAAAGGCTGCGGTGACATCTCGCTTGGTATGCCCAATGATGTCTATGTCGTCGGCATACGCAAGGAGCTGGACTTACTTACTTACTTAGATGGCCATAACAACCCGTTAACGGGTTTCGGCCTGCCTTAACACTAGTCTCCAGGCGTCTCTGCTAAGCGCGCGCCTTCTCCAGTTGGTTACACCAATTAACGACAGGGCTTCATCAACTTGGTCCTTCCAACGTAAACACGGTCGTCCTCTACGCCGACGTCCAGTGACCTTCGCATCGAAAACTTTTCTCGCTGGAGCAGATTCATCCATCAGAACAATATGGCCGAGCCAGCGTAGCCGCTGGATGTTAATGCGCTGAACAACGCCCACATCGCCGAGGAGCTCATACATCTCATGGTTGGTTCTAATGCGAAACTCATCGCCATGCCTTAGAGGACCGAAGATCTTACGAAGAACTTTTCTCTCAAATACTCCCAAGACCGCTGCATCGGCACAAGACAGCGTCCATGCTTCCGCGCCATAGAGAAGCACCGGAAGAATAAGCGACTTATAGAGGGTTAATTTCGTCGCACGAGAGAGGTCTCTATTACTAAACTGCCTACTGAGACCGTAGTAGCACCTGTTGGCCAGTGTGATTCTTCGTTTGATCTCTAGACTGACATCATTCTTGCTGGTAATGGCGGTGCCAAGGTAGATGAACTCCTTGACCACATCGAATGTATAGGAGCTGGACACTTTAATTAAAAATAGTGCCATTACGATGTACACCCGCCTTTCACAAAACACTCTCCATGATGAAGTTGAAGAGGTCGCAGGATAAGGAATCGCCTTCTCTGAAACCTCGAACAGTATTAAAAGGCTCGGAGAGGTCCCTTCCTACCTTGACGGAGCTGCAGGAGTTGCTCAGCGTCATTCTGCATAGCCTTATCAGCTTAGCAGGAATACCGAGCTCAGACATTGCGGCATATACGCGATCTCTTATCGGGCTATCGAACGCCGCCTTATAGTCGACAAAAAAGTGGTGTGTGTCGACTTGACTTTCATGGATCTTCTCCAGGATTTGGCGCAGTGTGAATATCTGGTCAATGGTGGACTTACCAGGTCTGAAGCCGCACTGATAAGGTCCAATCAGTGAGATGGCGAATGGCTTCAGTCGTTCACACAATACGCTCGTAAGAACCTTATATGCGATAGGGAGAAGGCTTATACCCCTGTAGTTGGTGCATATAGTGGGGTCTCCCTTTTTCAGGATGGGACAGAGGGCACTGAGATTCCAATCTTCGGGCATACTTTCCTCCAGCCATATTCTGCAAATGAGCTGGTGCATGCACCTAACCAACTCATCGCCTCCATACTTGAAGAGTTCAGCTGGCAAACCATCAGGTCCAGCTGCTTTGTTGTTCTTCAGTCGCCATTTGGCAACCTTGACCTCTTCATGGCTGGGGGACAGGATCTCGACGTCGTCGTTAATGATTGGATCCGGCACAGCATCTCTAGAGGCGGAATTTGTGTCGCCATCGCCCTGCAGTAGATTAGAGAAGTGCTGTCTCCATAATCTTAGTGTTCCTTGTGCATCTGTAACCAGGTTACCATGTTCGTGTCTGCAGGAGGTTGCTCCGGGCTTAAAACCAGTAGTAAGACGCCTTATCTTTTTATAACAATTTCGAGCATCATTTCTACTCCTGCACATCTCGTTTTCCTCACGATCACGCCTTTCTTGCTCTCTTTTCTTCTTTCTAAATAGGCGTCTCTCTTCCCTCCTCTTCTCTCTGTATACCTCCACCGTTGCTCTTGTAGTGGTGGACTGCAATGTTCGTCTATAGGCAGCGTTCTTTGCTGCAGTGGCCTCACGGCACTCTTCATCATACCATTGGTTTCTGCGGGGAGGACGCTCAAAACCAAGAACTGTTTCGGCAGCGCTGCGCAGAGAGTGAGCGATGTGAGTCGATAGTGTCGTCAGTAAATAAATGAGAAAATACCTCGAATGGGGTATCTAAGCAAAATATTTCTGGAGGTAACATTTTAGATCCATGAAAACTGAGTTGGTCATCATCCAAGTTCAGGCTTTTAGTTTTCCAAGTAGTTTTAGTTCTAAGCACACTATTAGATAATATAGGAGATACTTCATTTAACGTCCTCAGAGAAGCGGTAACAGAATAAAAATATTTTGCACTAATAATGTTCTGACTTTGGGAGGACGTAGTTGGTAGATTGTGAGTGGCCTCTTGTTCATTTTGTAAGTCAGGTGATACCTCTAATTCCTCATCAGAGCTTTCATCGTCATTCGCCTCTAAATCATATTTAGGGTCAACAGCGTCATCGTCATCAGAAAAATCAAGGCCATCTTCACTATCTTCCCATCATTACTTAATTTACGGCTCATTTTAAACCTGAATAAGAAGCATTCACTTTGGTGAAAAATAGTAAAATAATACACCTCAACGGGCAATGTTGCATATATGCAACAAAACAAAACCAGTATAAAACGTAAACCAAATTGATTTTACAAAAAAATATATATATATTTATTCTTGAAATATATGACCTTATACCATGTTCACACGAATAGCAAATATCGAGGTTCGCTCTCTCATTCGCGGTTCGCGACCGAATCTTGTTTGAAACAAGTAGATTCGCCATACAAAATTGTGAGAGCGAACCTTCGTGTTTCATTTTGAATCTTGTTGCGAACCTCGAAGAATTAAATATCATCTTTAATTTTGATAACAATTTATCGCTACTTTATCTCAACTAACTAACTAAACAGAAAAAAGCAAAATAATAATTTGTTAAAAATGAAAATTTTTTTAGAAATAAAGACCTAGGAATTTTAATTTACGTAAATATGTAATATAAAAATCAGAAAAGCAATAAGCAAAAACATAAAAAACCAAAATTCCATCCTAAATATGTAAGTATGTATGTATGTGTGTGGTATGCACATTATACATTGTGGTATACATAAAAGAGAAATGCCAAAATGAAACACTAAACTGTCGTCTGAACAGTGAGTTTCGCAATCGTGGTTCAGAGAGCGAACCAAGTGTTTCATATTGTCGTGTGAACATAGTATTACATAAATTTCAATTTCACTTGAACGAAATAAATTCAAAAATTATGCAATGTAGAAAGCCTATTAGTATTTAAACTGTTAAAATGCAGTGTTGCTAATCTACAATATCGATCTAAATTTGTATATCAGAATATCTAATATTTTCACACATATTTTAAGGGTATGTTGCAGAAATACAACAAAGCGCTGTAAAGGGTTAAGAAGTGTGTATGAATTTAGTTTCGGATATAAATAGCCGAAAACAGATTGCAGATATTAAAAATTTTGTTCTCAAAAACCTAAAAAGGCATCATTAACTCGAGATATATAAAATGGCGGATAGAACGCATAAACTCCCGCACGACGATATTACTTCCCCGTCATTTCAGATTTATTCTTTTTCTTTCTGTCACACTGTGTAATTAATGAAATGAATTTTCTCTATTCAAAAATACTTACAAATAAAACGAATTTAGTCAAATTAATGCATACCTGCAAAGAAAAAAAAACAATTTTTAGAATTTAATATAAAAAATTATTAATATTTTGCAAAGAACACTATTTAAAAACAATAATCTTTTATGAAAGAGAAGAAATATTTAAACGCCTCGTTTAGATCTCAAGAAAAAAAATCAACAACATTTGATTGAAAAATTATGTTAAAAAAAATTGTTTAATTTATTTGTTTAATATCCCCCATTTAACATTAATTATTATGCCGTAAAATTAATTAGCAGTGTAGTGTGAGAGAATATAAAATCATAAGATGAGGTATAATTTAAAGATTTGGTTTTTGTTTTTTCTTTTTCATTTCTTTAATAAATTATTTCTTTATTTAAACCAATTACAATGATGGTGTTAAAATGAACTTAAATAGTGGTAATAATCAAAATATGAGTGATAATGAGAGTCCATTAAATGTCATAGGTAAGGGATAATATAAAAATAAAAGTAAAGTCGAGCACAGTTATAAAGAATTTCAAGGAATTACGGAAATGCATACACATTCATTGTTTGTTTAACTCGTAAACTTTCGGGTAAAGAAATGCTGTCAACGACGTTTAGATACAATACATCTAGTAATATAATATGGCCGAGTCTGAGTGGCAGCTGGATGTCAATGTGCTGGACAACGTCCACATCGCCGAGGGGTACATACATCTTATGGTTGGTTCTAATGCGAAACTCATCGCCATGCCTTGCGAAGAACTTTTCTCTGGAACACTCGCAAGACCGCTGCATCGGCACAAGACAGCGTCCATGCTTCCGCACCATATAGAAGGACCGGAAAAGTTTGCGACTTGTAAAGTGTTAATTTCGTGGAACGAGAGAGGTCTCTATTCCTTAACCGCCTACGGAAACGGCAGTAAACCTGTTGGTTAGTGTGATTCTTCGCCTTTCCCTGATGAAGTTGAGGAGACCGCAGGGTAAGGGATCGCCTTGTCTGAAACTTCGCACGGTACTTACAGGCTCGAAGAGGTCTCTTCCAACCTTGAAACTGCAAGAGGTGCTTAGCGTCATTCTGCACAGTTTTATCAGCTTTGCAGGAATATCTAGCTCAGCTACTGCGGCATATACGCAATTCCTTATTTGGCTGTCGAACGCTGTCTTATAATCGGCAAAAAGGTGGTGTGTGTCGATTTGTTTTTCATGGATTTGACGCAGTGTGAATATCTGGTCAATGGTTGACTTATGTATGTACGCGCTTATGTTATTAAGTAATTATGCAATTTTTATGTAAATAAATACTTATCTCAAAGTAGTTCTAAGTTTTATTAAATTTTTAAAACTACTAATATCCCAAAAATAAAAAAGAAAAATAAACAAACAAAAAAATTAAACGCAGAATCATTTTGGCATATGATTAGATATCAACTGTTACGTAGTAAAGTAAGGTCACCTGTTGTAAATTAGCTTTCTGTACAAGTTTTTTTTTTTTTTTTATCAGTACATACTTACATTTATACATACATACATATGTGTCTTCGAATATTTTTTGTGTTCAATATAAACATCACTGTTTGTTAAGTCACTACTTCAATCCACACCATACCTATTCTATAAGAATATTAAATTTTAAAGAACAAAATTTATTAATTAAGCGCTTTGACTTAAGACGTTTTAATTTTAAACAAACAAAAACGTTTGCATTGGCATCATCCACCACATACATACATACATATGAACATACATACATACATACATAGAAGATCTTTTAATTCATTTTGTTTGCAATCAAATCACAACAATTGTGATGTAACTTATGCGTACACATAATGAAAATGGTTAAAGGAAATAATGAAGTCTCGACAGCAATACAATGCAAGTGTTTATTGTCGTTTCGCATTGTACGTCTGGTGTAATTTTGTATTGCTTTAGTTGTTGTACTTTTTTTATATATTTTGCAAATTCTGGTTTTACTATAAAACGCACTTGTTTATGACGGTGCCGAAATAAATTTATTTTTGATAGGGTGTGTGTGCTGCTAAGGGTAGGTGCTTTTTGAAATTCATGTTTACATTACAATATGGACATATGTACATATTCATCATATGTATGTATATATTGCATATGTATGTGTACGGTACATATGCACGAAGAACTGAATATTACCACTACACTAAGCATAATGCTATAAACACAACAAAGGCTACCGACCATCGACGACAAGCTGTGAAAAATAGAATACATGTGTGCATATGAGAATAATTATTTTAACGCAGAGTGGGCAAACACAAACAAAACATTTCGCAAAAGTTACAACAAAATCATACACTTTTCAAAATTTTTTTAATGGTATTGTACATGAGCAAAACCAAAACAAATACTTTCTAAATGAGAAAGAGCGCAAATGAAACAATTAGCTTTTCGCTCTTGTGCTTGCTTTGTTATTCCGTCACATTCGTATAATTTGCTCTTTTTTCTCTTCTTCTTTTCTTTTTCTCTTCTTCTATTCTTTTTCTTCTCACTCATTTTTTGTTGTACCTACGCACATTTGAGTTAGTGTATTTGTAGTACTCAAAACAAAAACAATATACAAAATTAAATGGGACAATCTTTCTCACTGTTTCTGTTTTATTTTTGTTTTACTCATTGTAAAGAATACAACAAAATGAGATCAAACGTTCAGTTTTGTTTATTTTCCTACTCTGTTTTAACGACAACACGACTACCGACCACACGACTACTTTTGTAGCCCGTAGCCAACTTATGCTAATTTCTATATTTCTTGGCGACAATAAACAGTTTAGTGCTGCCAATACAATAAGATGCATGAAAAAGGTGTTTAAAAAACGCAATACATGAAATATATACATTAAAAATGCGAAAAAAAATTTAAGTTGCGCCACTGAAAATAAATAATCATTTGTTTACATTTTTTGTTTAGTTTTCATTTACCTATTTCATTTATTTACATCAGTTTTCATTTCATTTTTAATTTATTATTTAATTTCCTTATTAGTTTCTTAAATTTTTATAAGTTTTCTTCAGACATTTGTTGTTTTTTTGTTTCCTCACAATTTCACTTACAAAAATGAAGTTTGTTATATTTTGTTTAGGTTATGTTCAACCTGTCAAAACAGATGTTTATTTTGTAGCTGTAGTCGTTATTATAATTAAGTAGCTGGCTCCTTGGCTACTTTCATAGCCAGCGATTTTTGTAGTCGTGTGTTCGGTGTTCGATAGCCTTTGTTGTGTTTATAGCATAATTGTGTAATATGATGGTGAAATTAAACAGGCATCAGAACAAAATAATGTAACAGTATGCACATATGGTATGTATGTTTGTACGTATGTAGCATGTGTACATGTATAGTGTCGAGCAAAACTAACTGACCAAAACTCGATCATGTGAATTTTTATTTAAGTATCCCTCAGCCAAAAACAAGCAAAATTCACTAATTTAGAGCATAAATACCGCCTATGATTAAAATATACATAAACATATAATTTTTAAATGTACTCTTTTTTTATTAGTCCGCTTTTTCTAACCCAATAAAAAATAGTTTAAGATGAAAGTCCTTTTGCTTAATTAATGAAGTATCGAGATATCAATATAAATATATAAAAATGGGGACAATTTTTGGCTTAAATATGTCTCCGCATCACTTTTAAAGGCATGGACTGATTTAAACCAAACTTATGCAGAGGGTAGTTATCGGGACCTACATATACAGTTTATATTAATGTTTGGTTAAAATCCGAAATCGCATGGGTGCGATAAGTAAGCCCCAAATCGCCTCTAAGTTATCCCTGATTTTTGTATGTCTTGAGAACGATTAAAGGTGAAGTTTTCGAATTTAGAATGAAAGAATTCATAGTCAATGCAAATAATCAATTAAAAGTTGGGCAGAATTGAACAAATGGAGGTGGTACCTTCCATATAAACTAAATATTGTTTTTTTGTATATCGTGAGAACGATTAATGGTAGAAATTCTGAATTTTATCCGAATGATTTGTTGGCTAATGGAAATCATCACTTACATATAAGTTAGACGGGATAAGACAAGTGGGCGTGGTACTTCCCATACAAACGACATATACATATATTATCTTTTGCTTATCTGGAGAACGGTTAAAGGTAAAGTTTCTGAATTTGGTCTGGATGACTTAAAAATCAATGAAAATTTGAAGTCAGATAGTGGGCGGAATTGGACATATGGGAGGAGTACTTCCGATAATAATACTCACCCTTATTCCAGTTGTCGTCGTCGAAGTAACTAACTAACGTAACTAACTCGAAAGGTATTTTCGACTTAATAAATCAGCCTTTAAGTATGTGCTGGAAACAATAGATCTTCATATGAAAAGCGGAGTCAGATCAACATTTGTTTCGAAAACCACAAAATTAGCAGCCACATAAGATTTTTAGCTCAGGGGTCGTATCAATTAAGTGCTGGAACGACTTTAAATTGGGACTGTCACAACCAATACTTTCCAAGATTCTGTCTGAGACTTTGGATGTCTAAGAAAGGATGATTGGTCCCCAATGCATTAAATTTAAAATGACTTATGCTGAAAAAGTGGTTGGTGTGTCGGCTTACTAAGACATGAGCCCTTGGTTCGACACCAGGCTCTGACATCTTAAAAAAAAAAAAAGAAATGAAAAAATATTTCTTTCGGCGACTACCTCTCAGCAGTCTTCTGGCAAAAGCTCTGAGAGTAATTAATTGCCATGAACAAGCTTCTCAAGTCTGTCGTTCGGAGTCGATATTAAACTGTAGGTCCCGGTACTCATGGATAAAAAATTTACACACACAACATGAGTGCTGCGAGAAGCTAGGCCGTAATCCTGACACAGGGTTGTAAAGGCCAGTTATGTATGTACATATGTATGTATGTATGCTAAAAAACATGAAGCTAAATGAGAGTTTTTTAAAAAAGCAGGCTTTCCGGGTGTTATAGGTTGTATGGATAGGACCCACTCTAAAATACTGGCTCCAAATAAAGAAGACCAAGGGTTTCAACATTATGTAATTTCATTCCACTTTTCTTTAAAATTACAAGGAACTGCACCTTTATTAATTCATCTTGCAAGAGAAGGATTTTTTTGCAATTCTTCTTTTAGTTTTTCAAATTGCTTCGAATTCGTAACTTTCTTTCTTTTTTCTTGTTCCACCATATTTTTATAATTTCTTCAAAAAAATTCCTTTCATACGTTAATCGTTAAAAAAACGACAATAAAATCAGTGTCGATTAAATTTCATATCGTCGTTAAATTTTGTTAGAGAATACCAAAAATATGTCGATCGTCATCGATAAATGTCGATGGCGACAACGGAAATACCAATTTGTAACAGACGATATAAAACGGCGTCGTTTCGCCGTCGAAACGAATAAAATAATCTTTAATCTTAAAAAACTAACGAAAAAAACTATGTAACTGAACAAACTTGTCATTTTAGTAAGTTCAGCTCACTTTTTTGGCATTCAATCTTAAAAACTGGCAACAAAAAGCTTCTTTCGAATTATCTTTTTTTAATATTTTTATATTTAAGGCCTACTAATGTCTACTGATTTTCTATGAGAATAAGCTGGCCGTTTCATGCCAAAAACATTTGTTCACAAGTTTTTACGCGTGTTTGGAATTGTTATAGTGTTGGAATATACCGTCCAAGCACCGTTTTCTATTTTGTCTATAGCAGCATGTAGTATTTTTCGAAAAATAACATTTAAAATAAAAATATAGGACTTAGACTCCTGTATGAAGAAAAAATTTTGTTTAACAGTCTGTCTGTACAAACATGCATATGTATGTCCGTAATAATTCCTTATTAAGTGTGGTGTCTAGTTTAGCGTGGTGGTGCTAATTTAAACACAAACACATTTTGTTTGATTTTATTTCGTTTCACTTCATTCTGTTTTGTTTAATGTTGCAATCTTTATTTGTTTAATTGTGTGACGAAGTGTTTGTGACAAGTAATGGTGTAAAATTCTAAAGCAATACACTATACATATGTAATTCAAATCATGCAACATACTGAATGCATGAACAGTGGTCAAAAGAAACTCTTTGACGTTTAAAGTTATTTTCTTAAATCCCATATGGCAATATTAAATTAATATTATCTAAATAGAGCTAAAATTACTAAAGATACAATAAGAAATTGCTTAAAATGACATACATACATGAATATGTATGTAGATCAGAATTTAGAAATTCTTGTTTTTAATTTAATTTAAAACTTTGAAAATGCCGCACAAATTTTTGTTTTTCATATTCTCCAGTGCTCCAGCTCGAACCTGGGCTGTTTGGGGTTGTAAGCGAGAGCTCTAACCACTACATTACACACATACATACATAATTGGCCATTACAACCCTGCTTCTGAGCTACGGCCTAGCTTCTTGCAGCACTCATGTTCTGTGTGTCAGTTTTTTTTATCCATGAATACCGGGACTTACAGTTTAAAGTCGACTCCGAACGACAGAATTGAGAAGCTCATCAATGGTAATCAATTACTCTCAGAGCTTTCACTAGAAGACCGAAATAAATATTCCTTCATATTTTTTTCTTTCAAGATGTCAGCGCTGAGCTTTATATGGTCTGCTGATTAGTGTGTTGGCTTATTAAGACATGAGCCCCGGGTTTAAAGCCCAACTACCAACAACAAAAAATTACTTTAAGACTTTTTGCCAAATAGGTTTTAAAGAAAATAAATTAGCTTCTACCATACAAGTCGTTTTATCAAAACTTTTGGGATTAATTTAGAAAATTATCTTTATTGCTTAGGTCAAGGCAAGTTGTTTTGTTAAAATGGAATATGAGAAAAAGGTTGAAAGAAGTTGATCTGGAAAAAATATTTCAAATTTATTAAAAAAAAACTACTTCACTTCTTCGTTACAATATGCAAATAATTAAAAAATAATTATAAAAAGCTTTGGTTAAGAATAATAAAATTTTCTTTAAATTTCATTCAAAGAATAAAATAAAATTAATGCAAGAATCTGGGTCATCGTGGTGTTTCTTTTGTTGCATTTTATGCTGAATCTTTTCGTCTTCAACCGCCGATGTGTTAATAATTTTTGATTTAAATGTTTCACATGTATTATAAAGCTCTTGCCAGGGTATTTTTCTCTATTCAACGAATATAAAGCTGCAAAATTAAGACTGCGTTGAAAATATATGTAGTTGAGTTGTATGACGACGACTATAGTGGCTTTCGTACTCGGGAATACTATTTATGTGTTCTATTACTTCATTGTTTTTTTTTTTTTTTTGAATCGGCAGCTTGTGGTGTGGCTTGTGTCGGCCACGTAGGTCATCTGGAAAGAGCAGACAAAATAGTTGATTTATTTTGTGCCTAATTACGGCCTTAATGCTCGAATCCGTTTTTCCAAATATTTTTAAAAAACATATTTTATACACACGATTTCTCTGTCCATTTATCTCGAAGTGGTACAAATAAACATATTGCCGATTCCGGGGATTCCGTGCTTTCATTAAAGTCTCGGATTTCTTCGTTTGAATGACAATCATGCTTGAAAGTAACGACGCTTATTATAATCACCCAGATTCCAGTATTTTTTAAATATTTCTTCTTGTTGCTAAGAATTAATTTTATTGTGACACGTAGTTTTAAGCTAAATTGTGGCAAGTCTGACTCGCTGAGATTATGTTTTAATATAGCAGCTATATCTCTAACGCTCGCCGATGTTGTATCCAGATGCGAATCTTCTGATGGAATGTAATCAGAAACATCGAAAACCGTTTTGTGAAAAATTTCTTCATCACTTTCGACATTTTCTAAGCCCTTAGCCTCGTTACTTGCTTCAGAATCGGCCATAGTCGCTACTTTTTTATCTTAGTCAATTTACACGAGTTTTAATTTATTCTAAAATAAACAGCTTCTTTTTTCCTTTTTCGTTTTTAAGAAAACACTTGTGTTAAGAAAAGATTTCACTTTTTTAACACTTTCGTTTTTGATCCTATCCAAGGACCACTCCTGCAAAACTCTAATTAAGATAGCAGATGGGACGTGGACGGAGTTAACACTGGAGTCCTTGAATATACTTGTAGACACATATTTTCCGGAGAATACGGATCAAGTTGATGAGCCGGGAGGGCAGGGAGAGATGGGCTATCAAAAGTTTCTCTCCTTTCAAGTCACTGGGTTTGGATGGTATAAAGCAGGTATTGTTGAAGAAGGCGCGAGGATCTGTGATCCCTATTTCGCAAAAGATTTTTTCGCCTTGTTTGACCCTTAACTACGTACCAAATAGTTGGAGGTGGTCTTCATTCTTAAGATGGGTAGAACGGGGCATGTAATGGCCGATGATTTTAGACAAAATAGCCTTACCTCCTTTGTTCTTAAGGTACTGGAGAGGGTGATAGATAGTCATCTCTGTCAGCTCTTGAAGAGCAAACTCTCGGCTGCTTAGATGATGCTAAATGATGTTGTGGGTTCAGTGGAAAAATCCTTGGAGTGTAGCACTTTACTCTGGCCGCCTTTATTGACATTGAAGGTGCCTTCAAAAATGTTAAGACTGTGTCTATCATCAATGCATTGAGAAGCTTAGGGGTGGAAGGAATATCTACCTCTGGGTCGCATCCTTGCTAGGAAATTAAAGAGAGAAATTAATGCAGTATTAGGGGGGCTGAAGTCACTAGATGTGTGAACAGAGGAACACTCCATGGTGGTGTTCAGTCGCCCCTTCTTTGGTTAGGCATTATCAATGAAATTTCGTTCTTTATTAATTATTGTGGGGTCAAAGTGGTGGCTTATGCTGATAACCTAGTCCTGCTGGTCTCCGGACTATTTCCTTCAATATAAGCGAGATCTTGCAGGGTACTTTAGTTAAGCTGTGGTCTTAGTAATAAGACTCAGCTTATGCTATTCACAGGAGATGCAAACCACAGTTGTTTAGACTACCCAGAATAGGTAGTCAGTTTCTTCAACTCTCATGTAAAATCAAATATCTTGGTGTGATATTGCACTTCAAACCTCATTGGAGGCTGCGAGTAGAGGTCCAGTGTGACATTTTACTCTTCCAAATCTACGTTTGGCCGAAAATTGGGACTCAAACAACTGGTACATAATCAAGTGGTTTTGCCAATTTTGACCTATGGTTGTGGTGTGGTGGGTAGCCCTTCGTAGGAGCTACATTATCACTAGACTAGAAAGAGTGCAGGGGACTGTGTGTATAGGTATCACTGGTGAATGCAGAACTTGCCCTGCTGTTATGCTATTTTTAACGTCATTCTGCACTTATTGCCTGTAAATCTCCATGGTATATCGATTTAGACTCAGAATGCAATCAGGCTGAGGAAGCTGGGACTCTGGGGACGATATTTTCGAAGACATAGTAATATTATGGAGCTACTTCCTCCCTCATTTGAGGGAACTACGTGCAGATTTGACCCTCAGAAAGTTGGATTTTGGGAGGTGTGTCCTGGTAGGGAAGAATAGAAATCGGGCAATGTTTTTACAGATTCCGGTATTACAGTCTTCACGGATGGTTCTACGATGGAAAACAGCGTGGGGGCTTGGGTTTTCCCCGAGTCTACCAAATTGGCAGAGTCATTTAGATTGCCGGACACGTGTAGTGTTTTTCAGGCTGAGGTATTTTCAATTATGCAAGCTTTGATGATTTGGAAGGTGATATCAGGGTTTTTTCTGATAGTCAGGCTGCTATCAGGGCCTTGGCGTCGCCTATTTGCAATTCTTCCTTGGTTTTTCTTGGTAACTCTTCCTTGGTCTGGGTTCGGGGTCATAGCGATATCATGGAGAATGCGAAGGCGGGTGGGCTTGCTAGGAACGCTTCTTCAGGAGGGAAGTCCGCTACTTCCCACTCGGATGTTCGCTGCCCCATAACCGTCATAAAGGAGAAGATATTCAGCTTTTTCCGTGAAAAAGCACAGAACAGCTGGAGTTCCATCACTTCCTGTGGTGTTTCTAAGACTCTTTGGTCTCAATATAATCGGTGCAGGACTCTGAAAATTTTGGCGATCCTTCGTCAATCTCTATCTAAGCTTATAGTGTTGTATACGGGTCATTGGATGATCGGTAAGCACGCTTAAAGGTTGGGTCTGCTCCTTAACTATCACTGCAGAAGTGGCGAGAGTCCTTCGGAGAGAGAGACAATAGGTAATTTTCTTTGTGATTGCCCAGGTCTGGCAGTCAGACGTTTGAAGTTTTTGTGGTGACTTTTTTTGATAACTTGGCACAGTGGTTAAGCCTGAAACCACTCTTTTTACTCCACTTTATAGACAGCTCTAGTTGGCTGTAATTCTTTTTCCGACTTAGATGAGTTCGGTTCGGTCCTGTAATGGTATCAACACGACACCTTGTGATAATTGATCACGATTTGATTAACTAGCCATCTGACCTACCTACCTGTCTACATAGGTGCTGCGAGAAGCTAGGCCGTCATTCTGAAACAGGTTTGTAATGGCCAATTATGTATGTATGTAATTGGGTGGTGATAGGTAAAAATGATAAGAAATCCATGAAACAAAAAAAAGTCATTTATTGACCGGCCAGAAATTGAAACATTTAAATACAATAGGCAAGCATATGGTAATGAGCTCCGTAGACTTTTGACAAATGTGGACAATAATAATGTTAATGAGATGGTTTATAATATTGACAAAAATTTAGAGAATACAATAAAAAAATTTACATTTAAAAGGATAATTAATGATGGAAGCAACATCAATAAATGGTTTAATAGAGAAATGAGAATACTTAAAAGTGAAAAAATTGCCAAATACATTAGAGCTAAAACATTAATGACTAGTGAAGCATGGAACAACTATAAAATTGTAAGAAATATTTACAAAACGAAAATTAAAAATAGAAAGAACGAATATATTAACAAAAAAATAAATGATGCAAAAGATCAGATACAAATGTGGAAACAAATAAAGAACCTAGTGATAGGAAAAAATCAAAATGTGATACGATCTGTGATATTTAATAATATAGAGTATAAGGAAAACCATGACATAGCCGAACAATTTAACAGATATTTTGTAAATAGTATTAAGGAAATTAGAGACTCGATTGAGAAAGTGCAATATATTAACCAAATAACTGTGATAACCCCTAGATTTAGGTTTCGACAAATCAGCCTACTGGAACTTAAGAATATTTGTAAAGACCTTAAAAATAAACCTGATTTTAACAAGGTATCCATAAAAATAATATTGGATAATTGGAGGGTAGTGGGTGAAAACTTGATGAATATAATAAATAAATCATTGAAAAATGCAGTCTTTCCTGATAACTGGAAAGAATCATTGATAACACCAGCAGAAAAAATATCGAAAACTAAAAAATGTGACGAATTCAGACCGATAAACAACTTAAAAACTTGTGAAAAAATTATTGAGAAGGTTGTAAAACAGCAACTAGAAAAATATTTTGAAGAGAACAATATATTTTCTAAATATCAATCTGGTTTTAGAAAAAAATATTCATGTGAGACCACTGTAAATTACGTCGTTAATAAATGGAAATTTGCGAAAAAAGATAAAAAAATTATGGCGCTCTTTTTGGATTTTAAAAAAGCGTTTGAAACGATTGATAGAGATATTTTAATAAAGAAAATGTATATGTATGGAATACGAGGACATGAATTGCAGTGGTTTAAATCGTACCTATCAAATAGGAAACAAAAAGTGAGGGTAAATGGAATAGACTCTAGTTGCATGAATAATGAATATGGAGTTCCACAGGGCTCAATATTAGGGGCACTTCTATTTATTATATATATAAACGATCTACCGAAAATTTTGAAGAAATGTAACATAGTAATGTATGCTGATGATACCCTACTTTTTGCAGACGGAGATACCGAAAAAATTTGTAAAGACAATATGATGTACGATATTGAAAACGTAAACAAGTGGTTAAAGATGAACAAATTAAAATTAAATGAGAACAAGACAAAATTAATGTACATAAATATGAATGATAATTCGGTCTTCACGATAAATGGTTTGGCAATAGAAAAGGTAGAACACATCAAGTACCTGGGCTTTATAATAGATAAAAAACTGAAATTTAAAGAACATGTCGAATATGTCTGCAGAAAAATTGGCAAAAAAATAGGGTTTTTCAAATGTATACGTAATAAAATATCTATAATAACAGCTATAAATATTTACAATACAATGATAAAGCCACATTTTGAATATGGTTCTACAATTCTATATACATTCTGCACAATAACGCAAATCGAGAGACTGCAAAAATTGCAGAATAAAGCAATGCGTACGATTTTAAAAATGAATATTTATACGCCAATTATAGTTATGCTTAATACACTGAAATGGCTCAGTATAGAACAACGGCTTGAAATGAATACACTAATCTTCATACAGAAAATGAAAATTGGAAAAGCACCAGAATACTTGACTAAACAAATTAGATATGTGAGTGAGATGCAGCCGTATAATCTCAGAAACTCGAACAATTTTAGAATACCGAGAACAACGACAACGTCAATGCAAATGTCCCTGTTTCACAAAGGTCTACAGCTCTACAATATGCTTCCTGACAATATTAAACTTGAGAGGAATACTAACATTTTTAGAAGAAAAATTGTATATCATATAAAAAACCATAGCCAGAGCTTTATGTGATATTATTGTAATTAAAATTTTTTCTGTTTCAAAATTTTTTTTTCTTTTTATAATTTTTTTGTAATACTTTGTAATCCGAAATTTTATAGTATTTTAAATACTTCTTAATAAAGATAATAAAAAAAAAAAAAAAAAAAAAAAAAAAAAAAAAAAAAAAACCTGACATCTATTAAAGGTTTAAAAAAAATGTATCCAAATATTATCAACAAAAATGCAAAAGAGGCGTTACGGATTATTTACATTTTCAATACAATCATACAGTTAAAGAGAAGTAAAACAACAATATAATATTTTATAAATAAATATTGCAATTAAACGTGCTTATACATGTTTTTTAATAAAAATAAAAACAAAGAATTAAAAAAATAACACAAAAGAAAGAAAAGCAATAACACTAAATAAAAATTATTTTTGTTTAGTTCAAGGTTAATAACCCAATTAACGTTTGCCAATTCAACATTTTAAAAACGCAAGGCCGACAAAACTACAAACTCATATGTATGTACATATACATATATGTATATGGAGAGATAGAGTAAAAACAGAAAAAAGAAATTTTAACAAATAAATTTACATGAAAGCAAAAACGAAAACGTCGAAACAATTTTTATATAAAATTTAAAAACTGAAATAAAACAAAAAAAAAATATTAAATGTATTCACATTAGGTATCTTAAAATTTTATAAAATAAGTATTATGACATTCGAAAACTTTCTTTGTGAACAGCATTTTAAGGTATAATAGACATATTCAAATATTTTTTTCATATATATTTTTCAAAATAGATTATTTTTTGAACCCAAATATATCACCTCCCAAAATTATTTCAGATATGCCACTATTCCAGGTGGATAGAGGACCCTTAGGACTACCACGCACATATAGCCCTATATCTGCAGAAGTCCTAGATTTTCCATAATGACCCCGAATCTTCTCCAGAAATGTGGACATTTTTCAAAATAGATCATTTTTTGAACCGAAAATATCAACTCCCAAAATTATTTCAGATATGCCACTATTCCAGGTGGATAGAGGACCCTTAGGACTACCACTCAAATATAGCCCTATATCTGTAGAAGTCCTAGATTTTCCATAATAACAATTATAAAAGAGTGGAAAAGTTCACAATCAACAGTGCTTTTGGCATATTTAGCTCTGCTAAAATAAAAGGTTTTTGTCTGAGCTAGTTAAATACGTATTTATCTTCACACACATAAGTAACTATTCAATACTTTTTGGGAACTATTAGAAGCATACAAGACAAAATGTCAGGCGTAATCTTCGATAATGTCGAAAATTTTTTAGCAAATATAATAAATAAAATAAAATCATTCAATTTACCAAATCAAATCACATGATCTTGTCGGCCAATTGACATCGAGTACGAGCTGTACAAGCATGCCCTGGTGTTTTCACATCCTCTACAGACCCGGTTTGCTCAAATTTTTGCACGATTTTTCCGATTGTGCGCACATTTGGACGATAAAATTGACCGAAAAAATCGCCAAGAGCACATTTTCATAATAAGCCTGAATAACTTTAACGCGTTGCTCGATTGTGTTTCTTTCCCTGGTTCAAATTGAGTTAGTCGGAAATTGAGAAATGTTAGATGAAATCAAAAACAAAATTTGACATTTAAGAGTGGTTCACATTCAACATCGGCCCTTAAAATTTAACCACCCGATACTTTCAAATAAAAAAAGACGTTGAAGTACTGGATAGTATTGAGTACTCAATTGAAAAAGTATCAAGTAGCATTGAGTAGTCAAAAGTAAGCACTTTTTAAAACACTAATGCCGATTCGATATATTTTCCCTCTTTTAACTAGAAGCAATAGCAGTAATCACACGTTGTATACACTCTTACAAGTTGAGGTGGTTTGCTACGTTTGCAAGACTTACAAAGGCTTTTGCAATGAAGATTGATTACCTACCTTTTATATTTTTTATTTGTTATACTTACACGATATTCTTGTAAAAAAATTCTTCAAGAAGCAATTTCTTACCTAAAATAAAAAGAAACGAATAATTAAATTAAAAACAAATGTTTATATATTTTTTTGAATATCTAAAACTTAATGTAGAAATTTTTTGAAAATCAAAATTAAGCAATTAATAAATACTTATACACTCCGGTTCACTTATTTAAAGGCACAAAAAATCCCATATTCAGGAGCCGGTATCTTTTGCAATTTTTAACCGATTCCAGAATTTTAAAATAGAAATGGAAGGTAGAAAACTTGAGATATAAACAAAATCATGACAATGGTGGTTTCTTAACACGTTCGCAGACGCAAAAAATTTTAGGGAGCTGCAAAAATATACAGGCAATTATTTTAGAAACTAGTTGTAATATCCGAAATCTAATTAGACATATATTATAAGAGTAGTCAGAACATCGTATTTTAACCGTTATATACATATATATATACGAAAGTATCTAATGAACCAATTGGTCATTATTTTGAATGTGTATTAATTACAAAAACTTAGATTGTATAAAATTAAATGAATAAAAATTGGCTTTAAAATTTGAATGCTATAGCATTCACGTCATTTTGCATCAGTATGAAAATGAATGCTATAACATTCACGTCCGCGAACGTGTTAACTAAGGAACCTTTTTTTGAGGAATTTATAAAAAAAATCTAAAAATGTGTTTTTTTTTTTGGTTCACTTGAATAAAGGCACTTTAACTAACTTTAATGAAAAACAGCTTTTCTTGTTTTTTAAGTTATTATTACTTCACTTGCTTTATTAAAGAACTATTAGTAATGGGTACAACCCCCTTTGTTTTTTATAACTTCAAATATAAGGGTTTTCATTGACAGATAAAGAGAATTGATGTAATCCAACGAAATTTTATTCCAAGCATCCTTACATACATAACTGGCCTTTACAACTCTGTGTCAGGATTACGGCCTAGCTTCTCGCAGCACTCATGTTGTGTGTGTCAATTTTTATCCATGAGTACCGGGACCTACAGTTTAATATCGACTCCGAACGACAGACTTGAGAAGCTTGTTCATGGCAATTAATTACTCTCAGAGCTTTTGCCAGAAGACTGCTGAGAGGTAGTCGCCGAAAGAAATATTTTTTCATTTCTTTTTTTTTTTTAAGATGTCAGAGCCTGGTGTCGAACCAAGGGCTCATGTCTTAGTAAGCCAACACACTAACCACTAGACCACGGCGACTGGTCTAGTGTACTATTTCCCATTTTTCCATAATGACCCCTAATCTTCTAGAGAAGTTTCGATTTGTTTTTTCTTAAAAAGCGATTTTATTAAATTCAATTTTCTTAAATCCCAAAATTGCGCTGGTTATACCAATGATATGGATCGAAAGGGGACTCCATGGAGCATAATTTGTATATAGTGGCATATGTGTACTATTTCCCTTTTTTCCATAATGACCCTAAATCTTCTAGAGAATTTTCGATTTTTTTTTTTCTTAATAAGCGATTTTTTTAAATTCAATTCTCAAATCACAAAATTGCGCTGGTTATACCAATGGTATGGATCGAAAGGGGACTCCATGGAGCACAATTTGTATATAGTGGCATATGTGTACTATTTCCCATTTTTCCATAATGACCCTAAATCTTCTAGAGAATTTTCGATTTTTTTTTTTTCTTAAAAAGCGATTTTTTTAAATTCAATTCTCAAATCCCAAAATTGCGCTGGTTATACCAATGGTATGGATCGAAAGGGGACTCCATGGAGCACAATTTGTATATAGTGGCATATGTGTACTATTTCCCAATTCCTCAGAAATGACCACTAATCTTATGGAGAATTCTCATATTTTTCACACACATCAAAAACAAAGAGTGTGAAAGAAGCAATATGACTGTTCTCTGTTCCCAACAAAACATTCGGCTTAAAATTGTCAAATGAAAGGCTCAAAATCTTATTTCGCCTGAATATGGTTGAAGAAATAGAAATGTTTTTGGTTATTGAAGATCGACACCAGTTGATTTGAAATCTAACAAAAACAGAAAAGTACTGAACGACTGCTTGCATCAGTTGGTTAAGAAATTGGTTTTACTTACTTTACTTTTATGGAGATTTTACTGTGTTTAGTTTAAGAGTATATTTATACATACAAACATACTACGTTATAATCGTGCAGTAAAAATATTTTGTTGCTGGTTTTCAATCAATTTCAAAATTTTTTGCAGTCTGTATAACATTTCACAATTTCAATTTTTTTATGTTCAATTCATAAAGTAGATTTGTTCCACCAAATATTTAAATATATGTATGTATATACATATGTATGTATGTGTGTATGTATACAGCACAAGAATGTCAACAATAGTGGCTACAAAAACATCAATTGTAAAAGCAACATACAATAAAAGAGAAAACGGAGAAGAGAAAAAATAGTCAGCATGTGCGCAATAACATCCCAAACAAATGCACACGGCAATATCAATTCAAAAAGCAAAACATCAATAGGCTATGGCAACACTTTTTTTGTTTTGTTTTAATTGTAAATCTCATACAAACTAACACACTCAGTAAAGCAAATACATCAGATGAAACAATGACAACAACAACAACAATTATTATTCTAAATCCATAACAACCAATCAACCCAATAACCGACGACCACAATATTAATTAAAATCTTTGCTGCAACTAGCGAATAATAACAATTACAACAACAATATCATAGAGTTATTGTAAAAAAAAGAAAACAACAATAATTATAATAAAATTGATCATCAATACCTTTCTCAATGGTAATAAGTATGTTATATTGATGGAAAACATGACAAAATCAACCAATCATGTTACGCTACAGTTGGGCGATATATCAGAAGACCAGAAAATTCTTGACGTGTTCAACAACAAATTCTTAAGTTTATGGGACCCATTAGAAAATTTTAATTAATTTAATTTTCATCGTTAATAAATTATTATTATTGTTAGATTACGGGATTTATGGATCTATTATGGATGGCAACCGAACGTGAGTTGCGTTGCCAGTTTCCAAAGTGGTATTACAGATGGCAATTCAGTTGCTTAATGGTGAATGTTTTGGCAACTGCATATTTTTGATTGCTGGAATTTCAAGTCATAAGGCGTCAAAAACTAAAAAGAAATACCCTGGTCCACATTATTTATATAATTATACGCCTTTTTGTTGATGAGACAAGTTGTTATCAATTTGAACACTTAAAAGCCAGTTTTATACCTTCACCCATGAATGATCAACAGCAATTTTCCCATCTGCCTGTGGGTGTTGATTGTGAGTGGTGAGCGTCTTCTCTAAGTAGGTTAGCTGTTACCTTCCCTGATTTATCTGTAGTCACTGTAGTCTAGTAGACGAAAGCTCCGGGTTCTAATACCAGCTCTTACATCTTGAAGTAAAGAAATATGAAACAATATTCCTTTCGGCCATCACCTCTTAGCAGACTTCTGGCAAAAGCTCTGAAAGTAATCAGTCGTTCGGATTCGACGTAAAATTGTAAGTTTCGGTACTCATGAATAAAAATTGACTCACACAATATGGGTGCAGTGAAAAGCTAGGCCGTAACTCTGAAAATTTGTAATGGCCAATTTTCTAATTAATCGAATCAGGTATTGTATTTCGAAATTTAAAATTGCACAAATTAGCCTGAAAATGTACCTATTACTACTTATGTTATATCAGTTTAATTGTAGCAAACAATAAAAATAATCATATATGTAGTTGGTAGTGTGCTAGACTGCTAGTGCGAGGGTTGTGGGTTCGTTTCCAACCAAAGACCCTGGTCTCTGGCTCTACACCAAGCTTATGGTCTTTGTCACACGGCTCCTTTTAAAGAAATAATAATAAAAATTATTTATACAAAAAGGAGAACGATTATATTTTAAGTTCAAAATTACAATTATAATAACATTTTACTAAAAAAGTACATTTATTTTGTGCATACAATAAGCCTTTTGTACAGATAAAGCCATAAAGATGTGCAATTTAGAGTCCGTTCCTTTGGTTGATTTGTGAGTATGTAAGTATGTATTGGGAAAAAAATTTTTCAGAGTCTAAAATTTTGAAAAAAAAAAAAATGTTTACTTGTTGTAGGCATCTTTTTTCCTCCTCTGTTGTTTCTAAAAAATCCGAAGACATAAGGGCGCTTAAACACATCCATGTGAACAGTAAAAAAAAACGTGTTTTGTTTCTCTTTCTTTAATGCAGGATGTAGACAGTGAAAACAAAAACATTTGGATAAAAAAATTTAATTCCTATAAAAAAAAGAATTACCTAAAACTGATGATATAGGTACAGCATTGCAAACTAACTTACTTATGAACAACGACTATTCAGTTATTTTAGGTTTTTTACACAACATTTGTTAAAATACGAGTAAGTTAACATTAATTAAACATTTGACGAAAAAATGGGTTAAATGTGTGCAGATATATAAGACATGTCTTGCAACGATCTTAGTTATGATAATTTTTACAACCCTGTAATATCAAATTAGATATTATTTATTTTTCAGTGTACCCTGTAATGTTATGAAAAATTACCGTTATTAAGGTTTGTAGGTTGTTTTGCCATTTATATTATATTATTATAAAAACGTGCATTTGAAGTTGGCCAAGAATTTAAAACATATTCGAAATTTCTGATTTAAGAGTGATTTTTTGTATTTTTTGAAGCTGAAAGGTAAGTAATTAAAATTACATTCCATTTTACGTTGGAATACATTAAAATATTTAGTTAGAAATGGCTAGAAATACTTGGAGTTCGGATGCCGAGCGAAAACTGATTCAGAAAATTAAAAATGATGGAAAAACAGTAGTGGAGATATTTTAGCTACTTAAATGTTCGAGATCTAGGATTTACAACGCTCTGGAACACATCAAGCGACATGGTACAACCAAAAATGTTAAACAGCGTCCAAAAGCCCGAAAAACTACGCCTAGGGAAGATAGCTTAATTTATAAGTAAGCTGTTAAGAATCCTTTCGCCAGCTCAAGTAAAATTAAAAATGAAATTTCGTCGGATTTCGGTATTAACATATCGTCCAGGACAATAAGACGACGTCTCAATGAAAAAAATTTGCGTGGATGTATTGCACAACGTAAACCACTTGTGTAAAAAAAAACATTAAATCCCGACTTGAGTTTGCAAGAGAACACCAGAATCAGCCGATGAATTTTTGGAAAAATGTACTCTGGAGCGATGAATCGAAGTTTTGCTGCTTCGGTTCTGATGGAAAACGGTACGTATGGCGCCCTCCAAACCTGGAGCATCACCCAAAGTAGTAACAAACATTATGGTACCCTTTGCTGAAGACAACATGCCTCTAATGTGAAGGTTTATGCATGATAATGACCCTAAGCACACTTCACGCCTAGTGAAAAGTTGCTTAGAGGAAAATCATGTCACTGTTCTACAGTGGCCAGCTCAATCCCCGCACCTCAATCCAATTGAGAACTTGTGGAATGATGTTGAGGAGCATTTACGAGCAGTAAAACTAAAGAATTTGAGCGATTTATGGAAAGAAATTAAAAAAGCTTGGTTTGCCATTCCACAGGAACGGTGCATGGCATTAGTCGAAAGTTTACCTAGGAGATGCGCTGCTGTGATCCGAAATAAAGGGTTTCCTACAAAATATTAACTTTACTTTATTAATCTCAGCCTTAGGTTAATGTATTAAAGTTAATTTTGCCTATGCCCTAAATTCATGACCAGACTAAAACTTAGATTAATCTAAATAAAATTGAATATAAAAAATATAAACAACAAATTTTTTTTCGATAAGATGTAAAAATAATAAGATGTAAAAATAAAAACAAGTAAAATGTTATGTCTTAAATTAAATTTTAAATTTAAAAAAAAAATACAATAACAAAAATAAATATTATTTAAGTACAGTATTTAATTACTTAAATTATAATTGATTAATCATTACTGCACTTATCCAATCTAAGCATCTTTCATTTCTCAATTTTTTGCATAATTTGTATATCGGGAACATTCTGTCTATAAAAATTTCAGGTATGTCTGTTTATAATTAAAATGTTGTAAATATTTGCGTACGCCTTACGTTTAACAGAAACTTATCTTATATCGGCTTTTTCAATAAGAGCGGTACGGTTTTGGATATCAATGAAATTCTTTATTCCTGTAAAAGTACGTTCGATTCCATTATGTATGGAGCTCGATTTCTTTTGCATGGCCACCACGGGTACGCTTGCTGAAGTCCAGACGCTGAACCCAATTTTCGACTGTTTTCAAGCATAAATCGGCCGATACTGCTGCAATTTCACGTTTAATATTCGTACTAAGTTCATCAATCGTCGCTGGCTTGTTGGCATAGACCATAGACATGACGTAGCCCCACAGGAAATAGTCTAACGGTGTCAAATCGTGACATTCGCTGGGTGGCTTGTGGCGCCTTCGTGTCGGAACCACATATATCATCCAATTGGGGCCAGAAATATTCGGTTAACATTGAACGGTAGAGATTCACAGTAACGTGCCGGTCTTGATCATAATGAAGATGATTTTTCGATTAAAATCCGAATTATTTTCAAGTTGTTGCTCAGCCCAATTTACGAACATAAGCGGCTTCAGTTCTTGCGTCAATTTGATCTAGTAAGGATGTAGGCCAAGATCTTTTCGCAAAATTCGCCATAACGACGTCACAGAGATGCCCAACGCTTGAGAACGACGTGTGAGAGACACATTTGGGCTTTCTTCAGCTGAAGCCTCAGCGCCAGCAATATTCTCGACACTACGAGAACACGAGAACTTCTTTGTCTCACTGGCACGGGATCATCTTGTACTGTGCCTATGGATTCAAATTTGTCCAATTGCTAGGACGATTATGAAGACCATAAATTGGACGTAGCGCTCTTAACGTTAAGGCCACTGACTCCGAATTTCGGTAGTAAATTTTAATAATTTCTACTATATCTTTCCATCACGCAATGGCAAACCTTACTGAAGAGAGAGAGTTGGTGTCCCTGTCGCTCTACTTTTGTAGCGTCCCTGTTGAAAAACCCTGTACAATTCTAGATAATTCTAGAAGATTTTACGTGTTTATTATCTCATGGAAAGCTTTTCACGTGTATCTGTTACTGAAACTTTTCTTATCCGGGTTATCAAAAAGTTTGGGACCGGAATTCGACATCTGTCAAACTAATTTGTTAAACCAATTTTTTTCTTTTAAGTTTAGAGTCTGGCATTGACGAAAATGGATCGTTTAACTATCACATACATACATACATACATAACTGGCCTTTACAACCCTGTGTCAGGATTACGGCCTAGCTTCTCGCAGCTCTCATGTTGTGTGTGTAAATTTTTATCCATGAGTACCGGGACCTACAGTTTAATGTCTACTCCGAACGACAGACTTGAGAAGCTTGTTCATGGCAATTAATTACTCTCAGAGCTTTTGCCAGAAGACTGCTGAGAGGTAGTCGCCGAAAGAAATATTTTTATCATATTTCTTTTTTTTTTTTAAGATGTCAGAGCCTGGAGTCGAACCCAGGACCTATGTCTTAGTAAGCCAACACACTAACCACTAGACCACGGCGACTACGTTTAACTATCACACGACGCATAAAAAGTATCTAAACTTACTACAAACATGGTGATTCTGCCACAGCCACATATCGTGCTTTAAGAGGAGATTATGGTTTACATAATCGTCCAACTACGCAAGCAATTGGAAAATTGTAAAGAAATTTAAAGAGACTGGAGCGGTTACAAATATTGTAAGGCCTGTGCATCATCGTTTCGCTTGTTCCGCTGAAAATATCGCTGCTGTAAGTGAAAGTGTTGCCGAAGACCCGAAAGTGTCGATTCCTCGTCGTTCTCAAGAATTAGGACTGTCTTACGGCACATTATTGCATAGTTTGCATTTAGATCTACACATACATCTATATAAAGTCCAGCTCACACAACAACTGAAACCAGCTGACCATTCACAACGTCGTAGATACGTGGAATGGGTGCTTGAACAACAGGCGGTGGACGGCAATTTTTTTAACAAAATTTTCTTCAGCAATGAAGCACATTTCTACTCGGTGGGTATGTTAATAAACAAAATTGTCGTATTTTGGGTTCTGAGAATCCTCAAGTAATTGAAGAGAGGCCATTACATCCAGAAAAAGTCACTGTTTGGTGCGCTCTTTGGTCAGAAGGTGTGATTGCACCTTACATCTTCGAAAACGACGATGGAACGACTGTCACCATCAATTCGGAGCGTTATGGTCACATGGTAAGCGACTTTTTTATGCCTGCTATTGAAGAATACGACTTAGAGAATATGTGGTTTCAATAAAAAAGTTCCACATGGCACACAACTCGAGCGAAAATGACTTTATTGTACGAGAAATTTTCTGGCCGCGTAATTTCTTGTCGTGGCGATATCAACTGGCCACCAAGATCATGCGATTTGACACCACTAGACTTTTTTTGTGGGGCTACGCGAAAGATCGTGTTAATGCAGATAAGCCTTCAACTTTTGAGCACTTAAAAACCAACATTCGTCAAGTTATGGCTGAGATACCGCCCAATATGTGTCAAAAAGTGGTCGAAAATTATCTCAAAAGAATCAATGCTTGCAACACTTCGCGTGGAGGTCATTTAAATCATGTAGTGTTTCACACATAATAACAACGTTCAAACTTTATAATAAAAAAGAAATATCATGAAAAAATATTTTGTTTTTTATTTAAGATGTGCGTCACTATAAAGTGTAACACCCATTTTTCTTAATAACTTTTTTCACCTTTAATCAAAATTATTTTTCTTAATCACAATATCTTTGAAAAATGTGTCAGATTTTAAAATGTATCAGTTTGTCAAATTTGACTTGTTAGTTAGTTCACAATGGATAATCAAAGACAAGTGCATACAAAAATTATGGTACCAAAAAAATTACCGAAAACACTATAACATTGCTTATGGATGGCATAATGAATAAAATAAAAAATTTTATAAAATTAAATTAATTTTTAAATAAAATAATACAGAATATAAATCTGTAATAAATATGCAAAATAAAACTGTTTTATTTTTAACTCTAGCTTACTCCAGTCAGTTTTTATTTGACTTTTCATGTGTTACAGTTTATAGTGACGCACATCTTACGTTTACTTTTGAAACCGCAAAATTAATAACTCTTTACTTTAAATTATACCCCCATAAAGATATTATCGAATCAGGGAACATACACTAGATCTATTTATTGTTGTCACTTGAGTTGATCTCATGACATCATTACTTATTTTGCAGGCTTGTTAACGTTTTCCAAAACGTGCTACGACTGTAGAAAGGGATGTTTCACGCAGTGTTGTTACAAAAATAGAAATAATGTGAATCCTTGTTAATATCAATGGAAATGACAGTTTATGTCATTAAAATTAAAGCCAAATTTTTTATTACAGTCTTTTTAAAATTTTGTGGTATTTAAAATAAAAAAAACCAAGCAAACAAATAAATTATTTTTCAACAACGAAAAACTAGAATTTTTAGTTCGAAGAGACCAATTCGGTAATGCTGAATAGCTGTATACGTTACTCTATGTAATGCTAAATGCTAAACTAAATTTCTTTATTTTAAGGAGAGTTGTTGTAACAATTTTAAAGTATTTATATAGCATTTGAATTTCATTTTAAAATAATTAAAACATTTTGAAACACGAAGACTTCAATCAAAATCAGCCATTCAAATCGTATCATTCCACTAGAATCGTTGTGGTTATTGTTTCTGTGTATAGAAATTCTGTACAAGAAGAAAATACATATTCTAAAATGTACACAAGCAGAAATAAATACATAAAATCATATACAACTACATAACAAGTACTTTATATAAGATTTAGAGAAATAAATACTGTTTTTATTTTTTTTTTAGTAGGAGTTGGGTGTGTAAATAGGAAAGTGGGGGTATAAGTTTTATTAAGCGCGGACATTGGCGGGTTACACATTAACCAAAATCTTTTAAAATTTTTTTAAAGCTGGATTTAGATAGAAATGATGATGAAGAAATTTAATGGAAGAGAGAGAGGAAGAAAAAATGATACCAGTAGGCAAAGGTAGTATATGATGGTAATCGCCCTATAGTAACCAACAACAAACAAAAGTTGCTATTACTCTATATATACATACATATAAGCATACACGCACACTCACAAAGTATATGCCAATTCAACAAACCTATGAATTCACATAGTACAACAACAACAACAACAACAACAACAACAACAACAATAATAATAATTTCCATGGAATCATCAATTCTAAACAAAATTCTTTTGCATACACAATATGCAAACTTATGTAGGGACAAACAGCCATTCAATCTGAGTGTTGCCAGAATTTAAATTCAATTTTACACACACAAAACTTTATTATTATCAAACATTTTTATAATTACACAAAAAGATTTGATATTAAAATTATTACTGTATAATGCATTTTACTAGTACATACATACATATACACACATACTCGTAAGTATGGTATATCTACAATACTATCGGGTGGGCCATCTATCGGTTTAAATTTGAACCACCGGTTATTTCGAATCTGACAATATTTGTCATTCCATTCTTTCACAAAATTCAGTACATTATCTCCACTGAACAAAATGAATCGATTTACTCTTGAACAATGTTGGAATTTGTTGGAAATTTATTTTCAAAACAAAGACAATGAGTTGGAAATTGAAGAAAATTAAAAAAAAAATAACTTTTTCGGATGAAGCCCCTTTTCAAAAAAAAAAAAAAACCCACACGTGGTCTTACAGAAGCCTAATTCACATATTACGAGTGACTATTTGATGTGGATTGTGGATCGGTCGCCCATATGCTTTTGAAAATGAGGACGGTGCAACCATTACGGTCAATGGAGACACATATTGATTACACCATGAAAACCGATTTTTTTGGTGTCCGCTCTTGATGGTATGGTTGTGAATGATGTGTGATTTCAACAGGAAGGTGTAACTTGGCACACATCTCATGCTGCAATCGATTTATTGCGTCAAACGTTTGAAGCCCGTTTAGTTAGCCGAAATGGTGATGTCAATAACT
The DNA here is from genome assembly GCA_963576795.1 of Metopia argyrocephala. Classification (NCBI taxonomy): domain Eukaryota; kingdom Metazoa; phylum Arthropoda; class Insecta; order Diptera; family Sarcophagidae; genus Metopia; species Metopia argyrocephala. Next base: position 67,274,420 of record OY756210.1, read on the forward strand.
CTCCAAGAAGCTGCTGTTTGACTATTTGCTCTAGGACGCAGTAAAAGACAATTTTTATGCCGACAAACCAGAAACAATTTAACATTTGAAGATCAACAGATTTTGCGTTAAAAAGCACAAAATTGTATAAAAAGAACTCCGCTAAATTGCAAATATGAGTATTAAGAATATATCGACGACAAAAAAATTTTAGCACCGGCTAATTTATTTTTTATTTTGTGCATCCCTACATTTTCAATAGTATTTTTAATGGCAAGAATGTTCATTTATTGCTAACATTGTTTATAATTTGTCTGTTAACTTTGTCAGAGTTTTAATTTTTCTAAAACATATCGATCTATTTTATTTTTATTTCAATAATATTTTAAGGGTACGTTTAAAACTTTTTTTACATTTTCTTATAACCGGATTTGAATGTAGATTCTATTTCACGATTGCATTCTGCAGCGTTTTTATGTGTCAATTTGTATGGAAAAAATCGTCAAGCTCCACTTCTGTTTCATCATTTAGTTTTGGAGTTAAATTTTCTACTACTCGTAATTTGTTCAAAATTGTTACTCTTGTAATGTAATTTTGTAGTTCTAACATGTATTTTGTGCCGATTGGGATATACACTGTCGATCACTTGAATAGGTTCACTATTTTCATTACATTCAAATTAATTTTTTTCTAGAACTAATTAAGTTTATAGTTATATTATTTTCTAAAATGGTAAAATATTGGATTATGTGAGTTTATAATAAAAAAAAATTGTTTCAATAATTAATAACTGAATTTTAGTAATTTTCCCAAAACGAATATGATATTCAGCACAATTTTTTGGGTTATTTGAATAGGTTCACTATCATTGATTTAAAAAATTAAAGAAGAAAATGACTTTTTTGTAAAACTTTTTTTATTTTTTAAGATTTCTTATAATGTTTTGATGATTTAATAATGAGTATATCCTCCTTATTCGATATGACTTCAAAAATACCATTTGGGAGGGAGTTATAATGAATTTCAATTAATGATAATAATGATGATTTTTAATCCCTCCAATTAAAGATTATTTGTTTTCGTATTGTATGCCGGACTCATAGACTTTGCGAGAAAGCAAGCCACATACCTTTTCTATAATATTTAAGTCAGGGGAATATGATGGCCACTCCAACAGATTGACATTTTGGCTTTGAATCCACGCTTTTACAACCCTGGCATTATGTATCGGGGCACTATTTTGTTGAAATATCCAGGGAATTGGTCTAAAAATAGTACAGGAATATGGAAACGTCTTTTCAAGTATTGTTTTGTAGTTATTCGCGTTGATTTTTGATGTGAGGAATTTAAGCTCACATGTACCATAATATGGAATCGCGCCCCACACCATTACACTTCCCTCACAGCTATTGAGACGACTAAGGTAGTGTTCTTCCTTATGTAGGTCATGGAAGTACTTGTTGTATCCATCCGGACTTTCTAAATTAAACTTTTTTCGTCTGAGAAGGCAACACGATACCATTATTTTTATCGTTAATGTGTTCTCGTGCAAACTGCGGCCGTTTCGCTTTACGATGGTTTGTTTTTAATTTTCAATCTCTTTAAATGTTTAGAACTTCGAATAACATGTCTTACAGTGTTTATGCTAGCTGTGATACCTAATTTTTGTTAAATTTTTGCAGCAGAATTGCTCGAATTTGAAGCAGCTCTTATAATAGCTCTTCTTTCGGCTCCTGTTGTGGCTTTTTTCGTCCTCCCTTTCATGATTTTCCGTAATCGGACTGATTTCTTGAAAAGTTTCTTAAAACATTTTAGCTGCGACCAATTTTTTTGTCGATATTCCTATGGCTTGAGCCAGTTTCATGGAATGATTGAATTTTACCTTTTTCTTCTTCAGTTAATCGCTTGCTGCGCCCCATTTGACATAAGAAATATAAAAAAGTATTGTAGTAACTCACAAATATTTAAAATTTTAATTATATTGTCCATGGTCAAAAGCAAACGAATTTTATTCCAAGTGAACCTATTGAAGTGACCCAAAATTTACACCTGTTTTCGCAGTATTTTGAAGTAAAAGCAAATAATAACAAATTTTTATTTATTGTACGGTTATTCTTTTTTTCCTAAAATATAATCATTCATATCTCTTAATTTAAGTGAAAAAAAAATTGTTCTAAAGTTTATATGTAGAGAAATTAAAATATAAGAGCAAAAATTAATGAACTTATTCAAGTGGTCGCAATGTACAACAGTGAACGACCATTGCACATATCAATTGCCTTAAGAGTTGCGATCATTAATATGTGAACACTATTCATCATAATTTTAAACGAAAACATTAGGTGTACTGGGCCCAATAATTTTACAAAAATACAAAAATGATTACTTTAGCCAACTAATTTGATATAGTTTATAAAATTGATATATAATCGAATTTATTCGTCATAAAAATACTTCAATTTCTTAAAATAATGGTTAGACTAAATTACTTAAAACTTCAATAGTCCAAAAATAGTATAAGAAATAAATATTTATCCCATTTTTGAATAATTACACAGAAATTGGCAACACTGCTCAATCCCCACTCTCCTTCTCAAACACATACAAGCATATTTATTCATACAAAAACAGAAACAGACTGAAACACAAACAAATAGCATGTATTTTTTTTTTAATAGTAGTTGTCGAACTTTAAGAAATAGAGAGTGTAGAATTTAAAACATGGGTGTTAAGGGGTTATTTAAGAGGGCACATAAATGAGGAATAGGGTTAGAAAGGTAGAAGGACGCTCAATGTGGTATTGAAACTATTTGTTTATTTGGTCGGTCAAACTATTTTAAAAGAAGAGGATCTCTCGAGTTTGTGGTGTTGTTATTTAGGGAGTAGCTTTTGCTATCATAGTTGATTTGAGAATTCTATGTTTGTGTGTGTGTGCGACTGTGTGTGGATTTTTGAATATACATACACTCCGGTTCACTTATTTAAAGGCACACAAAATCCCATATTCAGGAGCCGGTATCTTTTGCAACTTTTAACCGATTCCAGAATTTTAAAATAGAAATGGAAGCTAGACATCTTGAGATATAAACAAAATCATGACAATGGTGGTTTCTTAACTAAGGAACCTTTTTTAGAGGAATTTATAAAAAAAAATCTAAAAATGTTTTTTTTTTGTTCACTTGAATAAAGGCACTTTAACTAACTTTAATGAAAAACAGCTTTTCTTGTTTTTTAAATTATTATTACTTTATTTGCTTTATTAAAGAACTATTAGTAATTGGTACAACCTCCTTTGTTTTTTATAACTTCAAATATAAGGGTTTTCATTGACAGATAAAGAGAATTGATGTAATCCAACGAAATTTTATTCCAATGGCCTGAATTAGTAGCTGCTTGTCATCAAATTGTCTACCTCCTTCATAGACCTTACGAGATAACCAACCCCACACAACTTCGATAATGTTTAGATCTGGTGAATAGGGTGGATAGTCAAGAATATTAACATTTTGGGTGGCAATGTACTCCTTTACTACCCTGGCGTTGTGTATAGGGGCATTATCCTGTTGCAATATCCAAGGTATTGGACCAAATAGTTCATTGAACTTCGGAAATTAACGTTCTACAGGTTGCACCAGTCATTTTTGCACTTTGAAATTCAAGATCGATGGTGCCATAGTACGTAATAGCACCCCACACCATAACGCCGCCCTCTCGGCTGTGATGTCGGTTCAAAAATCGGTTTTCTTTACGCAAATCATGGAAATAATAGTTGTAGCCATCAGGCCCATCCAAATTAAACTTCTTTTCATCCGTAAATACAAGGGTTTTCCAGTCATTTACATGGCCTCTTTGCTGCACATCCCATACCATGTAGTCTTTTGCGAATTGAAGACGCTTTTCCTTACGGGAACCATTAAGTGGCGGCTTTTTTTGTAATTTCTGGTATTGAAGATACTCACAGCACTTAATAACTCTGCGTACTGATGACTTGCTCGTTTGCACTCCAGCTTGAGCTCTTATTTTTGGCAAGGATAAGGCAGAATTAGAAGCAATTCTGATGATTTTTCTTTTCTCAAAAGTAGATAAAGACAACGAAACCCTTCCCTCCTTCCATCGGGGTCCTTGATGTAATTGTCAACAACTGTTGGGCTCCGTCCAATTTTTTTAGCTATTGCACGGTTAGAAAATCCTTCAGAACGGTAAACATCGATTTTAGCCCTTTCCGATAGAATAAAAATTTTTTGTTTTGCCATTTTGACTCATAAATCGACTAAGATGTAATAACTTGCAATAAACAAACGCCCCCAATAAAAAATCACCGCTTACTTTAAAAATAATACAAAAAAAAACAAAGTGCCTTTATTCAAGTGAACCAAAAAAAAAAACCAAATTTTTAGATTTTTTTATAAACTCCTCAAAAAAAGGTTCCTTAGTTAAGAAACCACCATTGTCATGATTTTGTTTATATCTCAAGATGTCTAGCTTCCATTTCTATTTTAAAATTCTGGAATCGGTTAAAAATTGCAAAAGATACCGGCACCTGAATATGGGATTTTTTGTGCTTTTAAATAAGTGAACCGGAGTGTACATGCATATGCATGTATAAGTATAAAAAAGTATTATTTTGACAGAAGCATAATTCTAAAATATACTTTCATGCCATTTGCTCAATATTTGTCGACAAATTCTAAACGTTACGTTTATTTACACAATGGTGTTCGCTAAAATAGAGCCAACTGTATTTTTATTTGATACATATCGTCGATGGAATTAAAGAACGCTGTAACTGACAAAAAATCGAAAATACGTTTTTTGCATTATTTTTATCAGAAAAAAAAATACGCGTCGATTGGTCTCGGTCCCAGATTTCTACGATGAAAATAAATTCACTTACGCCGTCTGCGAAATGAAAAATACCAGTGTATTTGTTCTACTTTCACACAGGTTTTTTGGCTCTGGTGAACATTTAAGGTTTTGTCAGTTACAACGTTCTTTAATTCCATCGACGATATGTTCCCTCATAAATACAGTATTTTCATACAATTTGATTATCGCTGTATTTTTTGTTGGTACACGTAAATGCATAACCAAAAAGGAGATAGATAAGTTTTAAATTTGAAGCAAAAGCAAATAAAATAAATCTACAATAAGTAGGTGATCATGACCGCCGAAAAGAATTTAAACATTAAACACATACATATCGTTCATTTACTTCAATAGTGTCACAACTCAAAAATTATTTTTTTCAGGGGAGCTGTTTTAAGTTTTCAATTGCCTGTTTTCTAACAAATATATGAAAGAACTATACATTTATTTAAAAAAAACATTGATGTGTAATGTATATTATACAATTTACAAAAAAAGGTGAAAATATTTTGTGATTTAAAGTTTTTCTTTGGAAAAACTTTCAACGACTTTTAATTATGACGTTTTATTTGAAAAAAATATAGCTATTTCTCTGTCATATGCTAAATATGTCGTTATTGCTGAGAAAAAAAAATCAGTTGCAGTTTATTTAGACGTTTTATTTTCATGTTGTTTTAAGTTACAATGATAAAAACATAAACTAAAAAATGCTTTGAAATTCATTGCATTAAAAACAAAACCTACATTCATAAGTATGTATGTACATATCTGTGGACATTTGACAAAACGTCTTCTTTCAAAATCAATGTAAATGTATTTCTATGTATCTATGTATATCTATATATTCAACATTCCAATACAATGCACTGCATTTAGTAGGGGTTTACTCCTGAGTATTGGTCTTAAAATAAAAAAAAATAAAAAAAAAAAAAACAACTTTTCAGTAGAGCAAAAAACAGTTAAAAGGGCTAATAGAAGTTATTGCTTAGAAAATTAAAGAAATTTTGAACTTGGATATTATACACAAATTCTAAACGAACATTATGCGACCTTTTTTCCCTCTAGATTCTAGATTTTCGTATTTTTCCATTATGTCCACTGATCTTCTCCAGTCATTTTGCAAAAAAACTGAATTTTTCAAATTAAATTTTCTCAAATCCCAAAATAATTTCAGGAATACCACTAATACTGCTTCATTAGGAACCCCTTGGACTATCATCCCCATATAGTGTGATATACCTGCATTTTCGTATTTTTCCATAATGGCCATTGATCTTCTCCAGTCATTTTGCAAAAAAATTGAATTTTTCAAATTAAATTTTCTCAAATCCCAAAATTATTTCAGGAATACCACTAATACTGCTCCATTAGGGACCCCTTGGACTGTCATCCCCATATAGTGTGATATACCTGCATTTTCGTATTTTTCCAAAATGACCATTGATCTTCTCCAGTCATTTTGCAAAAAAATTGAATTTTTCAAATTAAATTTTCTCAAATCCTAAAATTATTTCAGGAATACCACTAATACTGCTCCATTAGGGACCCCTTGGACTGTCATCCCCATATAGTGTGATATACCTGCATTTTCGTATTTTTCCATAATGGCCACTGATCTTCTCCAGTCATTTTGCAAAAAAGTGGAATTTTTCAAATTAAATTTTCTCAAATCCCAAAATTATTTCAGGAATACCACTAATACTGCTCCATTAGGGACCCCTTGGACTGTCATCCCCATATAGTGTGATATACCTGCATTTTCGTATTTTTCCAAAATGACCATTGATCTTCTCCAGTCATTTTGCAAAAAAATTGAATTTTTGAAATTAAATTTTCTCAAATCCTAAAATTATTTCAGGAATACCACTAATACTGCTCCATTAGGGACCCCTTGGACTGTCATCCCCATATAGTGTGATATACCTGCATTTTCGTATTTTTCCATAATGGCCACTGATCTTCTCCACTTATTTGGTTTTTTTTTTAAAGAATTTGTTTCGGCTTTTTTTTAACCTAAAACTCAAAAAATATGAATTTTTTTTTATGAGATACAAAGTGAGCAATATAGCTTCCATATGGGAGTACCTTTTCTTCCTAAAATTGGAATGTGTGTCCATTAAATGACTAATAAGTCCTGAAATACCCGTACATAGTCGCTGTTAAACCATTAACAGAGCTCTGTTAACGCAAAAAATGTGTTAGCTAAAGAGAGATGGTTTATGTCTTTGCTTTTCAAATTCGAATTTATCTTCACACACATACAAACGCCTGGGTATGCTGATCGTATGTACACTTTTATCAATGCATTTTAAATGTTTTTCTTGAGTAATTTTTCCTATGTTTATTGAAAAAACGTAAATTTTGGTCTGCTTTAATAAAAATGTATTTGAAACAAAACTGCATCATTACTTTTTTATTTAAGTATCTTGGGCTCCTAAAATCGCAAAAATATAGGTCGTATGTAGACTTTTGTCGGCCACTGTATGTATTAAAAAGAATAAAAGAAAAATGTAGTATAAAGAAAACAAATAAATATGCAGAGTTGCATTATAGGGAAATATCCAACAATAAATATTATTGTAACCTTTATCAAAAACCTAAGCTCAAATGTGCATTCATATTATATATATTGAATAAAAAGCTTGGTTTATAATTTTTAAAACTAATTTAAATAAGAAATCGAGTCATTTGGAGATATAGAAAACTTACTTTAAGGTGAGTTAAAAGTCCTTTTGTTGATTAGCCATTTGTCTCTAAAGCCTTTTTAAACATGTTACATTGTGCTTGTGGTGGTCCTTATATGTCTACTAAGAAATAACACCACACAGAACTTTTATTGTAATTTTTTTATTTGTGCTCTTCAATTCAATTTTTTTATTATTTTTTTTTTATATTCGTATGTTGCGATAAGTGTTTCTTCTTACCAGTGTTGTTTATTTACACGATTTATCCAGGCTGCCACATATACAGTAAGGGACAAAATTGTTCACAAAAATACTAAAATTTATAATATATCCAAAAAAGTATGTTTTATTCAAATATATTTTAATTTTTTTTACCTATATAGAATAATGTACATCTAAAAAACTTAAAAAGAACAAAATTTTAAAAGAATTTGTGTTAAGAGTAAAAAAAATAAATATTAATTTAAAAATTCACATGTGAACAATTATGACCGTTGTTGAATATTCCATTGATTTTAGGATTGATTTTTTGATTTGATTTTTTATGAAATATTCACTTTTGAAGACTGGATGAGTGTAAGATGGTCCGATGAATCAAAAATTAATAGAATCGGGTCAGACGGACGACAATGGACATGGGTGGATAAAAGTGTTGGTGTCAAAGAAAGAAATATTTGCCAAACACTTAAATTTGGAGGTGGCTCATTAATGGCTTGGGGCTGTTTTCGCGGGAATCAACTTGGAGTACTTCGCCGAATTAGAGGCAAAATGTGTGCTAAATATTATATAGACATTTTAGAAGACTCATACATTCCAAGTCTCGACATTTGGTTTAGATCCGGGACAGAATAGCATCTTTATGCAGGACAACGATCCTAAGCATACCGTGAAGATAACAAAACGTTGGTTTGAAGAAAATAGGATCAAGCTTTTGGATTGGCCTCCTCAGTCGCCGCATCTAAACCCGGTAGAACACCTGTGGTCCATATTAAAGAGAAAAATTTTTGCTCAAAAAACCCTCCAAAGACCGTAGACGAACTCTGGGAGCGTGCTGTTGAAGCTTGGGAAAGTATTGACCCTAATGTCTTGACGAATTTAGTGAAAAGTATGCCAAAAAGAATTAAGGCAGTTAAAAAAGCAAACGGTAGACATACCAAATATTAGGACCTAAAATCAATGCAATATTCAACAACGGTCATAATTGTTCACATGTGAATTTTTAAATTAATATTTATTTTTTTTACTCTTAACACACATTCTTTTAAAATTTTGTTCTTTTTAAGTTTTTTAGATGTACATTATTCTATATAGGTAAAAAAAAATTAAAATATATTTGAATAAAACATACTTTTTTGGATATATTATAAATTTTAGTATTTTTGTGAACAATTTTGTCCCTTACTGTATTATTAAACTACGTTTGTTTGGTACAATAATAAAAAAGGTCCTTTCAGACCGTGATGCATCGATTGTGCGGGTGGGTTTAGGTCTCACTATTTCCGTTTATATTTGATCAACATCAAAAAGACCGACGTACATCGATTGCGTTGATTGTTCTTTATATTTGTTTCTCACACTATTCTGCTATTCGATTTACCATTATTTAAATTATTTCGAAAATCTTGCGTCAGATTTCAGTTTTGTCAAAATGAGGGGAAGGAACAATTTGTGTTTACAACTACAAAAGTACTAATTGCTAATAAATAATGAATTGGGTCATATTTTAACGAAAAAAATTATAAATTTTAATGTTTCAAACCATTTGAAGTCATTTGATGCAATAAAAATGCGTTTCAGTTCAAAAGGTTAACGAGTGCATCAATTGTGCGTGTGTCCTGAAAATCCTTGAAGGATATAAAAATGGTAAAATCTAAACATTGATTATATTTTCGTGCGATATGGAGACCATGTATTCCAAAAATCAGTAAAAAATTCCCATTAATTTAGTGGCATGTCTGAAAGGGATAAAATATGTTTCTAAAATTGTAAGTGAAAATACTAAAATATGTATTTATGTGCTTTTAAAGAATTATAAGTATACATATATAAATTCATAATCCCGAAAATCCCGGGATCGTCAAGTTTTTAAAAATCCCGATCGTCATCTCTAATACATACCTAATTGGCGATTACAACCCTGTTTCATAGCTTCTCGCAGCACTCATGTTATGTGGGTCAATTTTTATCCATGAGTACTGGGACCTACAGTCTAATGTCAACTGCGAACGAAGGATTTGAGAAACTGGTTCATGGCAATTAGTTACTCTTAGAGCTTTTGCCAGAAGACTGCTAAGAGGTAGTCGTCGAAAGAAATATTTTTTAATACTTCTTTACTTTTAAGATGTCAGAGATGGTGCTTAAACACCGGATACAACACAACACTTGTTTTGTGAACCATAATCAGGGCTGTAAGAAAAAAATAATTTCTATATTTTTCTTTTTTTTCGAAAACACACGTTTTTATGCTGATTTAGAAAACGAGTTAAACGAGTTTTGCGGAATTTACTTGTTGTTCGTAAATTTTTTAAAAATGTTATCAATTTCGTAAACTTATTACTTTTAAATATGCAGCATGCCTTAAAAAAAAAGAAAATACCCTCTCACAGAGTGACTATCATCGGCAAAGACAATAAGTGACAACATCCTCAACGCCATGAGGTCGATCGGTGAAATTTGCAAACGAATTTTTATTTCATGGCAACAACGGAAACAAAAAATATATGTAACGTCACACATTGATACACTGAAAAACTGTAACAACATAAGGCTGCAGTTATTGTGTAAAGTAAAGCAAATAAATTCTTTATAGTCATCAGTTTGCCACATTCACACATGCAGCCACAATCCAATATGGTCCTACACTAAAGGTAAAAACAACAAAAAATATTTTGTTGCAGTATTATGAATTTCTAAATGTGCAGATAGATACTTCGACAGTCTGGCCCTTTCTCCTTTGTCAGTCGTTTCAGAAAAGTTGTTGGCTGCTGTAGTATGATTGAATATCTGTGCTTGTGTGCAAAACAGTATCAACTAATGGCAGTTATTTTAGTTGTTGTCTTAAATTGCTGCAAATAGATTTTGTTTTTAGTTTTACCACCAGTTCTATAAAGTTAGTGTTGTAATACGATACAATTTTGTTAAAATTTAGTTGCACACATATGGATACATATGAAGCCAAATAACAGACCAGAATTCGTTCCATCGTCCACTTCATGATGTCTGCACTCATATGCAAAAACTCGTACACACATTTTAATATTTGTTGTTGTTTTTTATATTTCGATTTTAACTACTTGTTCATGCATTTCTATACATCTGACACTTGTCATCTCTGTCTACTATCATTGCATGCTGGTTGGTGATGCATATGGGCTAGAGGATAATAAATGTAATCGGCTCATAAATACGATTCACAACTATAAACAAAAAATTTGGCCCAGTGATATTTCATTAGGTGCTTTAAATATGTTTTATCTTTATAGATATATTAGACTAATAAATCAAATCAGAAAAATTATATACATAATTGTTCGACCTGTTTCCAAATTATCCAAATAATAAGCAAATACTTTTTTCAAGCTCAAGGTCAAGTTTATTTTCAATTTAATAATCAATATTTCGATATCCTTCGGATATCATCTTCAGGATTTCTAAAAATACAATAATAAATATAAACAGATAAAAATACACTGAAACCACTGTTCCAATAAGAATTTCATGAAAATATCAATAACAAAAACAATTATAAAAATACCGATCATATAACAATCTACAAAATGTAAACAAACTCACAACATCAGTAATAAAAATAAAACAACAATTCCCATATTATAAAAATATAAACCAAAAAGAACTTCCTACAGGGAAATTTATAAATACACAAATATTTATTCATATATTAATATGATATACAAAAATAAAGAGCATTATATTCTATGTATGAAATATATTTTGGGCAATCTATAAAATTTTGTGTAATTTGTAAGTATTTCTGTGGCAACACGGCATAAATATCAAATTGTAAGAAAAAGCAAGCAAAAGAAAACACAAAAATTGCTGAACAACCACAAAAATTTCTGAACAACCACAAAAAGTTGGGCAACTAAAATCTTCGAGTGTGGACATGAAGACAAGTTTAAAAGAGAATTAATGAAGAATTGCCCAGCTTTTCTCTCCGAGTGTGGACATACACTAACAGCAGATATAAGTTCGTTCTTATTATTTTTTCCACCACTGTATGTACATACATACATACATATGTAGGTATGTACATAGTTTTGTCTTATGCATATTTGTACTTATTAAGAAAAAATAAAATAAATTCTTTAAAGAAATCACTACAAAATGAAGGCAATAAAAGATTGTTGACATCACTTAGTGTAAAGAAAAATAATATCATTGTTAATAGTGTTGTTATTGTATTTGGCAAGTGCACTCAAAAAACTAATCGAGTAGAGAAGAACACCAAAAAATAAATAACAACAAACAAAAGAAAAATTATTTTAAATGTTATATGAACATCAGTACCGCGATTCAGAAACTTTTAACAGTACGATATTCGCAAAAGAAGTCGACAGTTTTTATTGTTTGCAGTAACGATTATGTGATTCACTAAGTACATTTTATCGAAATGTCGACAACTCTAGTTTTCTTTATGTTTAAATTGCAATAATTGGGCAGCACCGTATAAAATCAGTCAGTTTTTGAGTAGTTGGTAATTAAAATGGGTAGAAAGTTAGCAAAGCTACAAACGTCTAGTTTCTAGTTTAGTATAAAACAGGCCTGTGCAAAAATAGAAATTTCATACACAATTGTGTCTTAGCTAAACTCACATGTATATCTGTGGCAATTTGGAAGAGTAGCTTAAGTCGAAAATTGAAGTTTTGAGATATCTTCAATTTTGTGTAATTTTTATTCGGTATGTTTTTTGCGAATAATTTATGAGTTAATATATTGGTAACATGTTCATTAGAGAAGAAGGATGAATATTTAAAAAATATATGGTTTATTTTAGAAGATTTTACGCCTTTTCTACGTAAGCGCTTTTTCGAAACTGAAATCTGCGTTGGACAGGTCCTTAAGTAACTTAAGCGCTTCTGTTGAAATAAAAAGTAAGTATTGTGTAGTTTTAAGTAAACATAACAGGATTTATTCAAGAACTTACATTCACTTAAGATAACTGTATACAAGAATCACATTTTATTAAAAAAACTAATGTAAATATAAGTTATATGATAAATCGAAAATCTGAATATGTAAACAAATCTATGTGTACATAAGTTGTTTTGTTAAATGCATTATTGATTTAAAAAACTTAGGCTAAAAAGTAAACGTACATAACATTGATAAAAAATAGAATTTTTCAAAACGGACTAAATACATTTAAGCGCCTTTGCTTCTGTAATGCCCCAAACGCCTTAACTCAATTCTCTCTTATGTCGACTTAAGCTACTCTTCCAAATTGCCACAGATATAATAATAATTCTTCTTTATTGACAAAAATATCTGTATATCACAAAATTCAACATAATAAATTAACAATTAAGAATAAAGATAAAGATAACTTTAACGACAATGTTTCAAATAGAACGTCTATCGTATTATTGAATTAATTAAATTCATTTGTAAGAAATTTTCTATATGTTAATGAATACTTTAAAAATTTAACTAAACAACTCCATCGATTTTCATGACCTTCGAGTATTGAAATAACCTCAGTCTGTAACAAAGTTGGTTTCATGAAATAACGTCTTCTAAATTCTCGGAAAGCTGGACATATACCTATAAAATGTAGTAGAGTTTCATACTGGTGTAGATTGCATATTTTGCAGTATTTATCTTCGTCTCGCACACCATATTTATTAGCGTTTAGAATAATTAGATCACATCGTGCTTTAAAAATCCACATAATTTTCTCTTGACTGAATTCATCATTTATATAATATTTTCCTTTAGCAATATCAAGATGTTTATAAATTCGGGTATCACTCTGAGACTTTCTATATAATCGTTCATTTAATTTGTTAATTCTAATATTGTTTAATAACTCCATACTAAAACAAGTCCATTGTAGTTCTGTCGGATTCGATCCCGGCCATTGTACACTAAGATTTTCTGCCAAAGTTTTTAGTTCTTTAGTACAATAAACTTCTCTTTCCAGCAATATTTTTAACAGTTGTTTTGGCAGTCTTCTTTCAGAATACCTAAATAAAAGCTTTTTTATATATTCCAGGTGTAAATTCAATGTATATATATGACTATCCTCTGCTCCAGTTTCAAGCATTAGTGCATAGTTTGGCGTAAAATTTGGCAATCTAAGAATTTTCTTCATATAATATCGTTGTAACCGATTTACTTCCTCGAAACATCCAAAACCCCACACTTGAGCTGCATAAGACTGTATTGCTCTACAAACTGCGAGATACACTTTCCATTTCATCCGTAAGCTTATTTCATCTTTTTCTAAAAAATTTTTCCATGTTGTATTTATGGCATATTGGAATTAGCAATTGGAAGAATATTTGGAGTCGAACGCTTTATTGTCTAAATATCAGTCTGGATTTCGAAAAAATTTCTCTTGTGAAACAGCAGTAAATTTTATTATAAACAGGTGGAAAAAATCAGAAAAGAATAAAAAGATTGTGGCAATCTTCATAGACTTTAAACGGGCGTTTGAAACAATTGATAGAAGCATACTACTGCAAAAACTAGAAAAGTACGGCATTCAAGGAACTGAATTAAAATGGTTTGAGTCATATTTAACGAATAGGAGACAAATCACAAAGGTAAATAATATTAAATCTGATACAGTTAATAACGAATATGGAGTACCGCATGGGTCAATTTTGGGGGCATTGCTTTTTATTATATATATAAATGATATGCCGAATGTAATAAATCATTGTGAGATAACTTTATATGCGGATGATACACTTATTTATATTGAAGATGATACAGATAAACAATGCTATGAGAGACTCGAAGAGGACATGGGAAACTTAAACAAATGGCTGAGAATGAATAAACTTAAATTAAATGAGAATAAAACGAAAGTAATGGAAATTAAAACGAAGACAAACATTATCTTTAAAATTAATAATGAAGAAATAGAAAAAGTAAATCAAATTAAATACTTGGGCTTTATAATAGACAACAAGTTAAATTTAAAAAGCCTTATCGACTATATTTGCAAAAAATAGGAAAAAAAAATTAATTTCTTCAAAAGATTAAGAAAACAAATAAATACATTAACAGCAATCAGGATCTACAACACAATGATTAAGCCTCACTTTGAATTCGGGTCAACAATTCTTTTTTCATGTTGCACGAATCAACAAATTCATAGATTGCAGAAATTACAAAATAAATCTATGCGCATTATATTAAAATACAACAGATACACACCAATAAACTTTATGCTTGACTCTCTAAAATGGCTAGATATAAAACAAAGACTGAAATTAAACACTGTAATCTTTATTCAGAAAATCAAAATTGAAATGGCACCACAATATATAAGGGATCGGATAATATATGTCGAAGAAACGCAACCATACCACTTAAGGAATAATGATGACTTTCGAATTCAACGAACTACAACAACCGCAATGCAACGCTCGCTTTTTTACAAGGGTCTGCAGCTGTTCAACAGATTGCCCAATGGAGTTAAAAATGAACGCAATCCAAATGTATTTCGAAGAAATGCTGTATTTTTTGTTAAAAACAATGTAATTTAGAACTAAAATCTGATATTTAAATTTTTATTTTTTATTTTAATTTAAATTTTATAAATGTAAACTTAAAGTATTTTTGATACTAATAAAGAATGAATGAATGGATTTTGCTTGTGCTGTTCTGTTTTCCACATGTTTTGCAAATTTCATTTTTGTTGTTAGTTTCACTCCTAAGTAGTTGTATTCTGTGGATATTTTAATTTCCTTTTCCATAAAGTACCCTTTCTCCGATCTTGCCAGCCTGCCGCCATTTCTAAATACATACAACTATTTCGGATTTTGATAAATTTACTTCCAGATTCCAATTCATACAATAGTTTTCTAAATTTTTTATCATCGACTGTAATATTACAGCATCATCCGCTAGTATCACAATGTCATCAGCATACAACAGTAACCGAATATTAATATTATTTATAAAAAGACCTCCTTCCAAGCAGTCATGTAAATCTTTTATATACAAGGCAAAAGGCAGAGGTGATAACAGACAGCCTTGTTTTACGCCAGATTTGGTATAAAAGTATTCTGATAGTTCTTCTCCTGTCCATACAGCTGATTTTGTATTTCCGTAAACACATTCAATAAATTTTACAAATTTGTAAGAAATTCCCATATTAAACAATTTATAAATTAAAGCTGGTCTAGATATCTTATCAAATGCAGCTCTAAAATCTAAAATCTTGTTTTGTATACTTAAACTTACTATTGCAGACAAATTAAATATGTTGTCAGCAGTAGAGTAATGTTTGCGAAAACCAGCTTGATATTCAAGCATAATGTTCCTATAGTCAATCCATTTATTTAATCTTTCATTTAATATACCCATCATGGTTTTTACCATACAATTACTGAACGAAATGCCTCTATAGTTTGCTGGTTGATCAATTTGGCCTTTTTTGTAAATTGGAAAAATTACTGTTTTGGCAAAAGATTCATCTATTGTACAATTATTAAAAACTTTATTATAAACTTTTACTAATTGTGTGTAAAAAGATTCAGTTGCATTTACTAGAAATTCATATGGAATACATGTGTGTGAAGATAAATATGCCAAGTTGAATATGTTTTTTGCTAACTCGTTACTTAAAACATATTTAACTCGAAATTAAATATGTTTTAAAGTAACGAGTAACAAAAACATATTTAAGTGGAAAATAAATATGTTTTTGAAGTAGCGAGTCAGAAAAACATATTTAATTGGAAAATTATTATTAAAGTGGAAAATGAATATTTTTGTAGATATTAATTAAAAATATTAAAAAAAAACAGATAACAGCCCAATTAACAAGAAAAAAAAAGTTTAATTTTTTTTTCTTTTTTAAGTATTTGTTACTTAATTGCTTTATTAATGGTCGTCTAAGGGATTTTAAAGACATATTTGGCCAAATGAAGCCATCGCTAGGAATACCACTATATGGAATGCATAGCTTGAGATCTCTACTATGACGTGGTATGGACAGTTTTGCCTCTAATTCGGCGAAGTACTCCAAGTTGATTCCCGCGAAAACAGCCCCAAGCCATTAATGAGCCAACTCCAAATTTAATTTAAGACGCCTAGAGTTCGCGAAAAAATATGAAATATTCACTTTTGAAGACTGGATGAGTGTAAGATGGTCCGATGAAACAAAAATTAATAGAATCGGGTCAGACGGACGATAATGGACATGGGTGGATAAAAGTGTTGGTGTCAAAGAAAGAAATATTTGCCAAACACTTAAATTTGGAGGTGGCTCATTAATGGCTTGGGGCTGTTTTCGCGGGAATCAACTTGGAGTACTACGCCGAATTAGAGGCAAAATGTGTGCTAAAGATTATATAGACATTTTAGAAGACTCATACATTCCAAGTCTCGACATATTTGGTTTAGATCCGGGACAGAATAGCATCTTTATGCAGGACAACGATCCTAAGCATACCGCGAAGATAACAAAACGTTGGTTTGAAGTAAATGGGATCAAGCTTTTGGATTGGCCTCCTCAGTCGCCGGATCTAAACCCGATAGAACACCTGTGGTCCATATTAAAGAGAAAAATTTTTGCTCAAAAAGACCCTCCAAAGACCGTAGACGAACTCTGGGAGCGTGCTGTTGAAGCTTGGGAAAGTATTGACCATAATGTCATGACGAATTTAGTGAAAAGTATGCCAAAAAGAATTAAGGCAGTTAAAAAAGCAAACGGTAGACATACCAAATATTAGGACCTAAAATCAATGCAATATTCAACAACGGTCATAATTGTTCACATGTGAATTTTTAAATTAATATTTATTTTTTTTACTCTTAACACAAATTCTTTTAAAATTTTGTTCTTTTTAAGTTTTTTAGATGTACATTATTCTATATAGGTAAAAAAAATTAAAATATATTTGAATAAAACATACTTTTTTGGATATATTATAAATTTTAGTATTTTTGTGAACAATTTTGTCCCTTACTGTACTTATCCACAGCTGTAGTTGATATGTCATAAGTCAGAAATAGAAGGTCGTGATTTGAAAAACAGGGCGCTGAAACTTGATCATAGAGCAAGATTTTTGCTCTGTGATTAACAAACACAAGATCGATCAAACTACTAGATGTCGAAGTAAAATGCGTGGGTGCAAAAGTATTTACAGGAGTAAAATTAAGAGAAAGCATCGGTGCGATTAAAGGATTGTCAACCAAGAGGTTGTTATTAAAATCACCAATTATGATAACATCATCATATTGAATGGATAACTCTTTTAAAATAAATACTAAAAGGAAAAATATCAATATTCTTATTAGGGCGATAAACACTAACTAATAGTAACTTTCCCCTATCGGCAGTACAAATATCAAGAAATATGTACTCAATATCACTGCCAAACTCCGTTCGCAACCTTACCCTACACGAAATGCCATCCCTAACATATACTGCAACCACACCAACTTTCGCCCTAGTTGCAATATCATCTACAAGAATCTTTCTATCAGAGCGGAAAAGCTGATAGCCTTCTAAGTTAAAAACTAAATCAAAAACATCAAGTGGAAACCAGGTCTCAGAAACGCAAATAATATCAATTCCCGTTGAGGTAAATAAATATCTGAACTCATCGATTTTCTTATTAAGACTTTGTGCATTAAAGTGAACAATATTAAGGCCAGTCTTCTGTTTAATACCTTAATTGATGTTAATTCTCATAAGGATACGAACTCTAGGATCTTAAGAGTAATAAAAAAATTATACAATAGTAAAAAAAATATAATAATATAAGATATAATAAATAAAATGACACACAACATATAAAATTAGTTAAATGACACATTTTATTGGTTGTATTATAATTATGTATGTATTAGTGTTGTACAAACAACAACACTTATAAGCACCTATTTTGTAATATGCTATACCCACAAAACAGGTAATTACACTTTTAGGCAGTAACATATGTACATATGTATGTATGTATATATTTATATATGTATGTATGTGCTATTAGAAAAAAAAGTTAATAAGAATATATTTATTTAGTACAGTAAAAAATAAAGCAGACATGCAATAAATAATATATGAACATACATACAACAGAAAATTAAAAAAACAGAGTTGGGGTCAATAAATCCAAAAGTTTTAAAATAAAGTAGCAACAACAATAAGCAAATAACGAAAAAATTGTATATGTATGTGCTTTTGAATGTACATATGTATGTGCATGAATAAAAAAGAAAGAGTGAAAACAGAAAAATCTGAAAAAAGAACTAAAACAATAGCAGCAATAACAACAATTATGCGAATCGTACAGATTATGTTTGTATGTATGTTTATGCACATGTCGTATTTATTATATTCGTAGACTTAGTGAGTGTTTGATTGTTGGTATCATTTACTCGTTAAGAAAGAAAAACAAACGAAAAAAAAGAAAACAATACCAATAACAAATACAATACCCCACATGTACCTCACTTTACTAAACACCATTATAATAAAGTATGTATGATTGTGTAAGTTGGAAAAGGGGATAAAGAGATTTGGGGTTTACAATACAAGCATGTTTTTTTCTGTCGTTTCTTCTTCTACTTTTATTTAAATATGTATATCGATGCTGCTCTAGAAATTTCGAGGTTATAAAGGTATTTAAATTAGTGTGATTAAATACATCAAATTTTTATTATCAAAACAATACAAATAAATACAAAAAAATTTTGAAAATGTTTAAGTTCTTGTTATTAATCTTGAAATATGTTCAAATCTAAAAATGTTTAACATACCTACACGCATATGCACATATACATATGTATATGTACATGCATGCATATTTATATTTCATGGATTTGTTGTTGTACTTTTGCTTAGTATTTAACCATTTTTAAAGTATATTTATGTTGAACGAATAATGTATGTAGGTAGGTATGTATATACTATGTAATTACTTAAATTCACCATGCATATACATACATATTTAAAAAATATGTACATACATACATACATCCTACATTTGTAATTATCTTCTTGATAATTACAAATTATTATCAGTAACATATCAATTCAAATGCTATTATAAAATTGCTCTTTTAAAGAACAGTCTAAAAAAACTGTATTTATATTTACTTGTTAATTAAAAATTAAATTTTCTTGCTGACTTGTTTTCAAAATTGTGGCATATTGAAGGCATTACTCAATACAAAAGCAAGAATTTTTTATAGAATTTTTTTTAGCCCAATAAATGTTGTGTAAACTAACTAAAACCTTTTACCACTTCGCGACTAATTATATATTTTTGTACTTACATACCTTTAATATACAAGCATACATACATACATATGTATATATGTACATATGTGTGTGATGTAGTATATATAGTGATGTTTCATAAAAAAGATCCAACCAGTTTGTTCTTTTTGTTTTTTTTTTGTTTTACTGTACTTATTGGACTTGACTACTCTTACATGCAAAAATGTAACTGTAGACCTGTTGTTGATTTGTTTTCTTGATGAAACCATTATTTTTACTAAAATTTTTGAATCAATATTTGAAAAATTTTAGTCGTTCTTCTTTAATCTATGATACCAAGTGTTTCTTAAAATAGAGACATTACAAAAACATATTTGTTAAAGTTATAAATTTTATTGAATTTGAAATGCTAGCCATACAAATGTCAGTTTATATTCTTTTAAATCAGGCCTGTTCAAAAGTAAAAATGTAGTTGTGTTGGTGAGAAAATGATAATTACACTGCTGTACGTGTAAGTAGCAGTATCTGCAGTTGTATGAATTTTTTTTAAGTAAAATTTATATATAAAATTGCATCTAAAAATTTAATTACTTTAAGAACAATTTATAAATACTAATCTGCTATAAAGAAATAAAAAGTACTTTTAATTTTTTAACAAAAAAAAAATTTTTTAAGTTTCGTTTTTTTCATTAAATTTATTAAAAATTTTATAAAAATAATGAAAATGTCGCTGAAAAACTTTTAAACTATATTTTTAAGTGTTCTATGATATATAAGGTATTGCATTTGCAAATTCATTTATTTTTGCATTGCTATTAATTTTGTTCCCACTGCAAACAATAAATCAGCGTACATCCACCACGCATGTTAACTCGTCGCTGTCTCAGTGACGACTGAAAGCCAGAGCGTAAGAATACATGTGAGTTTAGCTAAGGAACAATTGTGTACGAAATTTTTATTTTTGAACAGGCCTGTTTTAAATACAATTGAATGGTAATTTCTATAATTTGTTCTTATAAAAATGCGAAAGAAATAGAGCCAAACAATATACTCAAGAATGTAGAGCAATTAAGAAAATTCTTTAAATTTTTATAAACAAAATAAGTCAGATAATGTGGTGTTCTCTAAAAAATGGTCGAAATTGCAATATAATTTACGTACAAAAAAAAGAGGAGGAAGACCAAAAATCTTAGAAACTGTAAGCAGAAAAATTGCACACCACGCCACAGTGTTAGATTTTGCCCAGATGGAGAAAATTAATATGTTGGAAAATAATGAAGTTAGGCTTAGCAAAACGTTCCTCGGCTGTTATAAAAAATAATAATATTTTACCAAATACTGAGGTAATTACAGAATGATTAAAGTTAATAGTTTCGCATATTCCTTGCAATGCAATTGTACTGTTTTTTTTGGTAATCGTCGTTAAGTTCTATTTTTGTTCACACCCACTAAACAAAATTATATTGCAATTGTTTTTGCGTATAAATACATTTTTTTAAGGTTTTTATTAAAACATGAATACAGTTACATATTTAATTCTTATGTGCTTTAGTTACATTACAATAAAATTTACAGCCAGGCCCACGATATCGAAAGAAAACTTAAGCGAAAGAAACTCAGTCACTCACTGTGAATCTAAACTGCGGCCCACTAATTGTCACTTTATCGTTCGCTTTGCTTTGCGTTACCAACGTAATGCAAATAAACAACAAAGCTGCCATATCAACATATCAAAAAATAATCGCGAATATACACGAAAAAAGCGCTGAAATGCTTAATACTATGTTCACACTTGTGTTTTTCAACGCGTTTAAGCAAAATGTTTTAATAACTAAACATAACTGTTCACATTATATTTGAGATGTTTAAGAATGACGTTTTATCAGCTGATATTGGTACTTGTATAAAATTGTAAACAAGTTTGAGAAAATTAAAAATATGTCTACGAAAAATTGGAAGAATACAATTATGGAATTTTTAATATTAATGATTTATTTAAGGCTTAGCAAAGGATGTACAAAAGAAAACCACGCGCCATGCGAAAAAATTAAAATAATTTGAAAAAACAACTAATTCTGTTGTTATTATTGTTGGTGCTTTTTTTAATTTTTTCTAAATGTGCCGCCATTTTACATTACGCTAATGTGTTTAATAACCATAAAAAATTGGCATTTTCATCAATTACATACTGAACACATCCCAAAATAAAATGCAACCCTTCCATTTACGTGTTTAACGAAGTGTTTAAATTTAAAACATCTCATTTGAGATGTTTAACAAAACAAGTCAATGTATAGTAAACATCTCAAAATCGACGTGTTTAAGGCTTAAACACGATTGAGATGTTAAACACGTTAGGTGTGAACATAGTATAAATTGTACAGTAAAAAATGCAACCGTGTGCTAGTTTAACTTGACAGAAATGCAGTAAACAAACTTATTCCGATTTTGTTTATTTATGTATATGTGTGTAAAAAAAATTGTATTACCAATCGCATTTATTTTTGGCGACACAAAAATTAGTGTGCCGCAAATCAGCTGTTTGTCGCTTAAAACTACACTATTCGATATCGTGGGCCTGGCTGTTAAAGTTTTTAACGAAGAGTGGTACTATTTCAAGGAATACCACTGTATGTCCATATATATGCTCGTGCATACATATGTATGTTTGTATATCAATTTTTTCTCTTGAATTTAGTTTTATATGCAATTTGATGCGGCAAATGAGAATTTTAAAATTAAAAAATTTTTAAAACATCTTTAATTTTTCATCGTCTAATAAACTAGTATTAGATTAATTTAATTCCTGTACAGTTTTCTTTTTTTTTCAAAATATGTTCATGCCTACATTAGCAAAAATTAAAATTTATATGTATTTAAATCAGAGTGGGCAAACAAACAAAACATTTCGCAAAAGTTTCAACAAAGTCATACACTTTTCAAAATTTTTTTAATGGTATTGTACATTAGCAAAACAAAAACAAATACTTTCTAAATGAGAAAGAGCGCAAATGAAACAATTAGCTTTTCGCTCTTGTGCTTGCTTTGTTTTTTGTTGTTTTTTTCTCTTCTTCTTTTCTTTTTCTCTTCTTCTATCCTTTTTCTTCTCATTCATTTTTTGTTGTACCTACGCACATTTGATTTAGTGTATTTATAGTACTCAAAACAAAAACAATATACAAAATTAAATGGGACAATCTTTCTCACTGTTTCTGTTTTATTTTTGTTTTAGTCATTGTAAAGAATACAACAAAATGATATCAAACGTTCAGTTTTGTTTATTTTCCTACTCTGATTTAAATATGATGATTGATTGCTTATACACTATTATTGTATTAAGTAAACAAAAAAAAAATTAAATAAAAGCATGAAATTAGATCAAAGTTAAATTCTATTATGAATTTATTCAATTGGCATTTTCTTCAATCAAGAATTATTTCAGAAACACCACCAGTACAGTTCCAATAAGAACCCATTCGATAATCAATTTTATATAGTGTAATACACTGCCGCTCACTTGAATAGGTTTACTATTTTCATTACATTCAAATTAATTTTTTTCTAAAAGTAATTAAGTTTTTAGTTATATTATTTTCTAAAATGGTAAAATATTGGATTATGTGTGTTTCCAATAAAAAAAAATTGTTTCAATAATTAATAACTGAATTTTAGTAATTTTTTTCCCAAAACGAATATGATTTTCAGCACAATTTTGTGGGTCATTTGAATAGGTTTACTATCATTAATTTAAAAAATTAAAAAAAAAAATGATTTTTTTGTAAACCTTTTTTATTTTTTAAGATTTCTTACAATGCTTGATGATTTTTTAAGGAGTATATCCTCCTTTATTCGATATAACTTCAAGAATACCATTTGGGAGGGAGCTATAAAGGTTTTCAATTAATGATAATAAAATTTTTGGACCAAGCTTTTTTAATTCCTCCAATGAAAGCCTATTTGGTTTCGTATTGTCTGCCGGACTCGTAGACTTTGCGAGAAAGCAAGCCCCATACATTTTCTATAATATTTAAGACAGGAGAATATAGTGGCCCCATCAACATATCGACATTTTGGCTTTAAATCCACACTTTTACAAACCTGGCATTGGGTATCGGGGCATTATTTTGTTTAAATATCCAAAGAATTGGTCTAAAAATAGTAGAAATATATGGAAACACCTTTTCAAGTACTGTTTTGTAATTATTTGCGTTCATTTTTGATGTGAGGAATTGAAGCACAAATGTACCATAATATGAAATCGCCCCCCACACCATTACACTTCCCTCACAGAGACGAAACGACTAAGGTAGTGTTCCTCCTTATGTTGGTCGTGGAAATAGTAGTTGTATCCATCCAGACCTTCCAAGTTAAACATTTTTTTCGTCTGAGAAGGCAACACGATACCACTCATTTTTATCGTTCATGTGTTCTCGTGAAAAATGAGACCGTGTCGCTTCACGAGCAGCAATAAAAGATGTTTTTTAATTTTTAATCTCCTCAAATGTCTAGAACGTCGAATAACACATCTTACAGTGCCTATGATAACTGTGATACCCAATTTTTGTCTAATTTTTGCAGCAAAATCGCTCGAATTTGAGGCAGCTCTTACATTAAATCTTCTGTCTGCTTCTGGTGTGGCTTTTTTCGTCAGCCCTTTCATGTTTTTATACTAATCGGACAGATTTCTTAAAAAATTACTTACAACATTCTGGCTGCGATCAATTTTTTTGTCGATATTCCTATGGCTTAAGCCAGTTTCATTGAATGCTTTAATTTTACCTCTTCCTTCTTCAGTTAATCCCTTGCTACGCCCCATTTTACGTAAAATATATAAAATATTATTGCAGTAACTCACAAATATTTAAAATTTTAATTATACTGTCGATGGTCAAAAGCAAACTAATTTTATTCCTATTAAACCTATTCAAGTGACCCAAAATCTACACCTGTTTTCGCAGCATTTTGAAGTAAAATCAAAAAATAATAAATTTTTATTTATTGTACCGTTATTCTTTTCTTCCTAAAATATGATTATTCATAATATCTCTTAATTTAAGTGAAAAAAAAAATTATTCTCCTAAAGTTTATATGAAGAAAAATTAAAATATAAGAGCAAAAATTATTAAACCTATTCAAGTGATCGGCAGTTTATTTCCCTTTCTCCTATTTTTCCATAATATTTTGGCCAAAAATATCATTATCGCGACTTAACTGTATAGTAGGGTGATAACTTTTTTTGGACAATATTCTCCCCAGGGGTTTACTAATGCCAAATATTGTATTAATGATAAAACAAACTATTTCAGTTCAATTAGGCAAAAAAAACCTTACGCACCGACAGCGATGTATAAAATGCCTTTAATATATATTTTTTTAATAACAATTTTTTTAAAATATGGTTTATACATATCGTCGGTTGACAAGTAAAACTCACTGAGTGTAGTCAGACCACTTAGCACTTAGTGAGTTTTACCTGTCAACCGACGATATGTAAGTATGTAAACAAATAATAGCAATAAATGCTTAAAAGTAGGTATTGTAAGATATAAACTTTAGGTTCAAAGTACGCGATGTTTTACAAAGCGGATATATATATCTTGTACTATTTTTATTCCACGTTCTGCACAAATATTACTGCGTTGTTGATTTGGAATTGTAGATGGTGTAGGTACCCAATGTCTGAGGAAACACTCGTGGGCTTTCGTAAAATTTATTAATGACCGTTCAAAATCATTTTCGTGGATTTAATTTTTTGTTTTAAATTGCAACCAATATATGAAAATGATAAGAATTGCCATGAATTTTTATTAAAAAAAATGAAATAAAATATGTGAAAACATATTTTTTTATATAAAAAACTGAAAAAAATAGCGGAAATTAAAAACAAATTTGGAAGAAAACTATTCTATTGACTCGAAAACGGACTTTACTATTGAAATCAGCATGCCTTAATTATATAGATGTGATGGTCAGACGTTAAGGCATCAAAAAAAATTTTTTTTCAACTTTGATTCAAAACTTTAACGCGTTTGGTGCGTAACCTTTTTTAACGGTAGCGAAAAACTAAAAACGCAGCTCTTAATACTTGTTCATGCCGTACACGATTTTGTCTGGGGAGATTTGATATTTGCAAAAAATACAAAAAGTTATTACCCTACTGTATAATACATGTGTATGTAGTTCAACAATATTAAACACTTGCTGCACATAATATCAAATCAATCGACTACAGAAACTACAAAATAAAGCTATGCGATCAATTTTAAAATGCAACCGCTTCACTCCAATAATAGAGATAGGTTTACTCCTGGGTATTTACCTATTATACCCACTTTCATACACGGGTATTTACCTAATTTCGGGTAAATACTCATTTGAATAACGAATACTCGTTGTTGCGAGCGTAAACGAAATAGGACATTTTCGAATTTAATGTGTGTGAAGATAAATTCGAATTTGAAAAGCAAAGACATAAACCATCTCTCTTTAGCTAACACATTTTTTGCGTTAACAGAGCTCTGTTAATGGTTTAACAGCGACTATGTACGGGTATTTCAGGACTTATTAGGCATTTAATGGACACACATTCCAATTTTAGGAAGAAAAGGTACTCCCATATGGAAGCTATATTGTTCACTTTGTATCTCATAAAAAAAAAATTCATATTTTTTGAGTTTTAGGTTAAAAAAAAGCCGAAACAAATTCTTTCAAAAAAAACCAAATAAGTGGAGAAGATCAGTGGCCATTATGGAAAAATACGAAAATGCAGGTATATCACACTATATGGGGATGACAGTCCAAGGGGTCCCTAATGGAGGAGTATTAGTGGTATTCCTCAAATAATTTTGGGATTTGAGAAAATTTAATTTGAAAAATTCAACTTTTTTGCAAAATGACTGGAGAAGATCAATGGTCATTTTGGAAAAATACGAAAATGCAGGTATATCACACTATATGGGGATGATAGTCCAAGGGGTCCCTAATGGAGCAGTATTAGTGGTATTCCTCAAATAATTTTGGGATTTGAGAAAATTTAATTTAAAAAATTCAATTTTTTCAATTTTTGCAAAATGACTGGAGAAGATCAGTGGCCATTATGGAAAAATACGAAAATGCAGGTATATCACACTATATGGGGATGACAGTCCAAGGGGTCCCTAATGGAGCAGTATTAGTGGTATTCCTGAAATAATTTTGGGATTTGAGAAAATTTAATTTGAAAAGAAATGTGTGAAATTAGCTACGAAAGTTAGATTCTTTTTAACAACAGAATTAGTTAACAGAGTAATGTTAACATTACCTGCATATGAAATATATAGTGAATCAAAACTAAAATAAATAACTAAAATATAGTATAAAAAAAGCTAAATTAAAAAATTATTAATACAGGTGTGATATACCTGCATTTTCGTATTTTTCCATAATGGCCACTGATCTTCTCCAGTCATTTTACAAAAATTGAAAAAATTGAATTTTTTAAATTAAATTTTCTCAAATCCCAAAATTATTTGAGGAATACCACTAATACTGCTCCATTAGGGACCCCTTGGACTGTCATCCCCATATAGTGTGATATACCTGCATTTTCGTATTTTTCCAAAATGACCATTGATCTTCTCCAGTCATTTTACAAAAATTGAAAAAATTGAATTTTTTAAATTAAATTTTCTCAAATCCCAAAATTATTTGAGGAATACCACTAATACTGCCCCATTAGGGACCCCTTGGACTGTCATCCCCATATAGTGTGATATACCTGCATTTTCGTATTTTTCCATAATGGCCACTGATCTTCTCTAGTCATTTTGAAAAAAGTTGAATTTTTCAAATTAAATTTTCTCAAATCCCAAAATTATTTGAGGAATACCACTAATACTGCTCCATAAGGGACCCCTTGGACTGTCATCCCCATATAGTGTGATATACCTGCATTTTCGTATTTTTCCATAATGGCCATTGATCTTCTCCAGTCATTTTGCAAAAAAATTGAATTTTTCAAATTAAATTTTCTCAAATCCCAAAATTATTTGAGGAATACCACTAATACTGCTCCATAAGGGACCCCTTGGACTGTCATCCCCATATAGTGTGATATACCTGCATTTTCGTATTTTTCCAAAATGACCATTGATCTTCTCCAGTCATTTTGCAAAAAAGTTGAATTTTTCAAATTTAATTTTCTCAAATCCCAAAATTATTTCAGGAATACCACTAATACTCCTCCATTAGGGACCCCTTGGACTGTCATCCCCATATAGTGTGATATACCTGCATTTTCGTATTTTTCCATAATGGCCATTGATCTTCTCCAGTCATTTTGCAAAAAAATTGAATTTTTCAAATTAAATTTTCTCAAATCCCAAAATTATTTGAGGAATACCACTAATACTGCTCCATAAGGGACCCCTTGGACTGTCATCCCCATATAGTGTGATATACCTGCATTTTCGTATTTTTCCAAAATGACCATTGATCTTCTCCAGTCATTTTGCAAAAAAGTTGAATTTTTCAAATTTAATTTTCTCAAATCCCAAAATTATTTCAGGAATACCACTAATACTCCTCCATTAGGGACCCCTTGGACTGTCATCCCCATATAGTGTGATATACCTGCATTTTCGTATTTTTCCATAATGGCCATTGATCTTCTCCAGTCATTTTGCAAAAAAATTGAATTTTTCAAATTAAATTTTCTCAAATCCCAAAATTATTTGAGGAATACCACTAATACTGCTCCATAAGGGACCCCTTGGACTGTCATCCCCATATAGTGTGATATACCTGCATTTTCGTATTTTTCCAAAATGACCATTGATCTTCTCCAGTCATTTTACAAAAATTGAAAAAATTGAATTTTTTAAATTAAATTTTCTCAAATCCCAAAATTATTTGAGGAATACCACTAATACTGCTCCATTAGGGACCCCTTGGACTGTCATCCCCATATAGTGTGATATACCTGCATTTTCGTATTTTTCCATAATGGCCACTGATCTTCTCTAGTCATTTTGAAAAAAGTTGAATTTTTCAAATTAAATTTTCTCAAATCCCAAAATTATTTCAGGAATACCACTAATACTGCTCCATTAGGAACCCCTTGGACTGTCATCCCCATATAGTGTGATATACCTGCATTTTCGTATTTTTCCATAATGGCCACTGATCTTCTCCAGTCATTTTGCAAAAAAATTGAATTTTTTAAATTAAATTTTCTCAAATCCCAAAATTATTTGAGGAATACCACTAATACTGCTCCATTAGGGACCCCTTGGACTGTCATCCCCATATAGTGTGATATACCTGCATTTTCGTATTTTTCCAAAATGACCATTGATCTTCTCCAGTCATTTTACAAAAATTGAAAAAATTGAATTTTTTAAATTAAATTTTCTCAAATCCCAAAATTATTTGAGGAATACCACTAATACTGCTCCATTAGGGACCCCTTGGACTGTCATCCCCATATAGTGTGATATACCTGCATTTTCGTATTTTTCCATAATGGCCACTGATCTTCTCTAGTCATTTTGAAAAAAGTTGAATTTTTCAAATTAAATTTTCTCAAATCCCAAAATTATTTCAGGAATACCACTAATACTGCTCCATTAGGAACCCCTTGGACTGTCATCCCCATATAGTGTGATATACCTGCATTTTCGTATTTTTCCATAATGGCCACTGATCTTCTCTAGTCATTTTGAAAAAAGTTGAATTTTTCAAATTAAATTTTCTCAAATCCCAAAATTATTTCAGGAATACCACTAATACTGCTCCATAAGGGACCCCTTGGACTGTCATCCCCATATAGTGTGATATACCTGCATTTTCGTATTTTTCCATAATGGCCACTGATCTTCTCTAGTCATTTTGAAAAAAGTTGAATTTTTCAAATTAAATTTTCTAAAATCCCAAAATTATTTCAGGAATACCACTAATACTGCTCCATTAGGAACCCCTTGGACTGTCATTCCCATATAGTGTGATATACCTGCATTTTCGTATTTTTCCAAAATGACCATTGATCTTCTCCAGTCATTTTGCAAAAAAATTGAATTTTTCAAATTAAATTTTCTCAAATCCCAAAATTATTTCAGGAATACCACTAATACTGCTCCATTAGGGACCCCTTGGACTGTCATCCCCATATAGTGTGATATACCTGCATTTTCGTATTTTTCCATAATGGCCACTGATCTTCTCCACTTATTTGGTTTTTTTTTAAAGAATTTGTTTCGGCTTTTTTTTAACCTAAAACTCAAAAAATATGAATTTTTTTTTTATGAGATACAAGGTGAACAATATAGCTTCCATATGGGAGTACCTTTTCTTCCTAAAATTGGAATGTGTGTCCATTAAATGACTAATAAGTCCTGAAATACCCGTACATAGTCGCTGTTAAACCATTAACAGAGCTCTGTTAACGCAAAAAATGTGTTAGCTAAAGAAAGATGGTTTATGTCTTTGCTTTTCAAATTCGAATTTATCTTCACACACATTCGAATTTATTTCAAACATATTTTGTTTCAGTGCACAGTCGAATTCGGATATAAGCCACCGTTTAAAAGAAAAAATCAGATATAAGAAAAATAAATATATATACTTTTGTTTTCTATAATAAAATTCAAAGGTATTTAACTCAGTTTAAAAGAAAATCCGTTTAAAAAAAAAAACCGTTAAAAAAAAAAAGATTTTGCGTTACAAAGCACAAAACTGTATAAAAAGAACTCGTCCTAATTGCAATAACGGGTATTAGGAATTTAAAAACGACAAAAATATTTTAGTACCGGCTCATTTCTTTTTATTTTGTGAATGCTTACATTTTCAAAAGTATTTTTTATTGCAACAATGTCCATTTATTGCTAAATTGTTTATAATTTGTCTGTTAACTTTGTCAGAACTTTAATTTTTTCTAAAACATGTCGATGTGTTTTATTTTTATTTCAATAATATTTTAAGAGTTCGTTTAAACGAAATAATTTTGCATTTATCCGAAGTCCTTTTAAAGGAAAATTCCGGTTATAAGAAAAACAAGATACATAAAAAGAATTTGCTTCATACACGATTTAAAAAAATCATAAAACCGATATATTTAGTTGCGTATTTGGTACATTCTAAGGCAAAAAGATGTGCTATTGATCCTTCCGAGGAGACAGATGCATTGGAATTCATTCACACAATATAGCACACGCTAAACATTAATGTAATGCCAGATTTTGCTAATTACAAGACCAAAAATGATTTATGGGCAAGAACTCTTGTCTGGACCAAGCAGTAACTTGGTGGAAAGGAATTTGTGGAAGCATGCAATTAAGCAAATTAGTCGTTTGAATTTTAACAGCTCCCTGTATTTCTACTGCTACTGAATCACGCATTTTGGTATTTACCCTTGTCCCATCACTACTCAATAAAAAATATGTTAGAAACACTAATTGTCTTGATGTACATCAAAGACTGCTATTTAGTACCATATGCTTTAATCAGAACATGAAATTTGGTAATGCGCTAGAATACTAGGCGGAACAAATAAGATATAGGTACCTATTCAGAAGTTCAACCCTACAGCCTAGCCTTAGAAATGTATTCGATGTTATTCCACAAATGTAAGGCAAAAATCAGTATCTAGCAAAAAACTAAACTTATACAATAATGATGTCGAGTGATATGAAGAATGAAAAAATATTAACCTTTTTAGAAAAAAATGATAAATTTTATAAAATAAAAAAATATGTTATTAATCAGAGCTTGTTTACTCATTTTGATAAAAAAAAATTAAACTAAATGTATTTTTGAAAGTAATAATTAAAAATTACTGTCCACATACGATGTATGTACAAGAAAAAAACAAACAAAAATTACATTAATTGTTAAACGCATCAATTGAAAGAAAATAATACAATTATGTACATATTAAAATACGAAAAGAAAAAATATGCCTACCCATTTACACATCAAAATACTTTGACGTTTATTGCGACATTGTAAGAAAAAATTAACTAAAAACAAACAAAAAACAACAAAAACAATAAAAAACGTTAAATTAAAAAAAGAAAGAAACAAAATAAGAAAACAAAGGCAAACAACGACGTCAAAGTCAATAATATTAAAAGAAAATAGAAAAACACAATAAATAAAACGATTAAATGAAAATTAACCATAAATCGCCAAAGATATCAGAGCACTTGTGTATTTAAAAGACAACGCTGCAGAGCAGCCACGGAAAAACCAACAGAGCAGTCTAAATAGACCGGTTCAAAAACACCACATTAAATGGTTATAAATATGAATGTAAAAAGGCATAAAAAGTAGAAAAAATGGGTGAAAAAAAGAATGAAAGAAAAAGGAGGGATGGGTAGGCTTGAATATGTGAATGAAGAGAATTAAAAATTTAATAAAAAAACAACGCAAAAATAGAAAAGAAAAATATACAACCAATTGTATTATTGCCTTGTCAAAACAAAACTTACCCTGTTCTAAATGAAAACAATTATGTTTGTTTTTCAATAAAAATCCACAGCTTTGTTGTTATCACTCGTCAATTGCTTATGGAGCAAATTAAACAGGTTCAAATGTTTGGATTTTTTTTTGTCTTTTGTTTTTTCTTTGACTTTGATAACTGGCAGCAACTTTAAGAATTTCTTAAAGGAATGTCGAAATGAATTATTTTATTATTTGCTTTTTCTATATAATTAATAAATATTTTTATTCTGATTTTCTTTTCCTGGCTTTTTCTCACTATTTCACATTTTTCTTCTACTTCTTTTTTATTATTTTTTTTATTTTATTATCTACTTGTATAGCCTTTTCACTTTTATCTATTTTTTCTCACATTCACTCACAAACACCAACACGGTTACACACGTTATACTAATTTTTTTTTGCACTTTTGGTATAAAACAAAACGAATATTTTCTTTTATAGGATTAGGGCTCCATCTCTTTATTTCTAGAGATGAAATTTTTCTTCGGGATTTTTGCATAAAGTTAAACGTTTTCTTTATTTTACCGATTCTATCTATTCGAGGGTAGTAAAACAACAATTTTTGTTTATTATTAAACAAAATTATAAAAATGAAAAAAATTCACAATGCACACCGTCACAAAGTTAATTTGACGTGAATTTTCTCCGACGAATAAAACTCAACTGCGATTTTTTTTCTTACCCCAACACATTTACAATACAAAACAGTGTTGCATTTTCATATTAATAATGCATTAAGAAAACACTAAATACACATTAAACTTGTAAATGAATCTGTTCGTTATTGGTAAATATTTTACCTACTTAAATAATATAAAACTTTTCCACTTTAATTATTAATAAATAAACAATATACATCAGTTTCTGTGGATTCCACTGCTTAGAATATAACTCTGTCATTTATATATATAGTGATCCCTGTTTTTCATCGTGCATTTAACAAGAGTTTTCTCTTTTCGATATCATGGCGGCATTTTGTTGTGACATTTCATAATAAAAGGTTGCCACTATCTTACTGAGCGGATGTATAACGTATCTGTATTTGTTACTTCAAAAGTGTTTGAGAACATTCAGCTTTCTAATGAGTACCGCCTTTACGAAATTTGACGTTTTTACCGAAGATTACACGTCATAACACTTCATCGGTCCCATTGAAAAGTGAAACGTTGAATTGACTAGCCGTAGAGTGAAAGGTTTAAGTTTAAAGACTGTTTTTCTACTAATTTAAGATATTATTAAATAAAATCAATACGAAATGTAAGTTTTTCACATCCCAAGGATAAACAAATATTAAATGAAAAAAGTGTTGATATATAAATCGGCATTTCTGTATATTTTCTTTAAAAAATTTTCGTCTCCACGTCAACAAATTTCACTGAAACATTGCCGTTTTTGTTTTATTAAATGCACTCTTTTTTTATTTTATTTTCAGTATGTTCAAATCCTTGTTAGTCGCCTGCGCCTTGTTGGCTGCTATCAGCGTGTGCTTGTCTGATGAGGAAACTTCTGCCCGTTTATTGGTTTCCAAACAGATTTTAAACAAATACTTGGTTGAGAAGAGTGATCTGTTGGTGCGTTACACAATTTACAATGTAGGCAATGGTGCTGCGACCAATATCAAATTGGTAGACAATGGTTTCCATCCAGAAGCTTTTGAAATTGTTGGTGGTCAACCCACTGCTAATGTAGAACGTATTGCCCCCCAGGCCAACTATACCCATGTTTTGGTAGTACGTCCTAAATCGCATGGTTATTTTAATTTTACTGCTGCTGAGATTTCTTACAAACCTGTAGAAGAAGCCGAAAAGGTATTTCTTTTTTTTTTATATTTTTTCTAAAATTTTAAATATTTCTAAAATACATCCATTTTGTTTACAGTTACAATTAGCCATTAGTTCCGAACCCGGCGAAGGTGGTATTGTCAACTTGCATGAATTCAATAAGCGTTTCTCTTCACACTTCTTCGATTGGGTAGCTTTTGCCATCATGACCTTGCCCTCTTTGGCTATTCCTTTGGCTTTGTGGCATTCATCCAAAAGCAAGTACGAACGTTATGGCAAAAATAAAAAACATTAATAAATAATGCCTTTCACCTAAATTAAACCTGTTAAGGATTATCTTTGTATACATTTCAAATTTAACAATTAGTTTTCCGTGTGCGATTACGGGTTCATTCAATTAATTTTCCTGCTACACACAAAAAAAGTGCATAATTTTAAAAGTTTATTTCTATAAATACGGAAAGAAAAGATTTCTTTTTAGTTTTTTGCATTAAAAATCGTTTTAGATTTATTATTACGAAACTAGAAAGAGCGAAAATCTGACATTCTTTCTCTGCGTTTAAATAGTATTGATGTTTGATCAATAATAATAATAATAATTATTAAAGCTTTTGTTTAATAGAAAACAAAACTTGAACATTTTTTACACATTTATTTATTCAATATGCATTGACAATGTGAGATTTTTTCTAATAAAATAATAAAAACGAATACACTTTTTATAAAAAAAAGAAAAAAACAAATGTTTGGAATCATTAAAAGTTAAGTATACTTTTGGAATTCATTTTTGGTTCCACGTAGAAGCATTGAATGGAAGACAATATTCTTTTTTTAATTTGATGTAACTATTGTTACGAATTGTAAATCGAAATATGATTTGTATTTATGGTAACTTGTTTCGATCAAACTTAGCGATATTTACACTGTCCATGTCGACGCCTTAAGAAAAAAAAAATGTGCGTAATTCTTTTTTTGGTTACGTTTAAAAATAAAAAAACTGTTTTAATAGAAAATTGATATTAGAATTATTAATTATGTCCGTATGTAAGTGTTTAGTAGCTGTTTCAGTACAGCAATGACGTTTTCAATGTCATTATTTTAAATCATGAATGAAGACATTGATGCTGTCTGATTATAATTGGGAAAGTATGGTTACAAAAGCAATGTGATCCTTGGAATGCAGAAGGTAAGTATCTAATTTGTGGAAAAAACTTTATTGTATAAAATAAGAAGCTAGGCATAAATCCTGACACAGGGTTGTAAAGGCCAGTTATGTATGTAAGTATAAAACTTTTTGAGTGTCTAACCAGCCAATCAAAAAATATGAATACCTGTAATATCACAAGAGTCCAGAATACAAAAAACATCTACAATTGGACATAAAAATAGAACTTATGGGTTTCTTTAGATTTTGTTATTAATTTTACTTTTTTTTTCTTACAAGTCCTTTAGCCGACCCCAGATGGAATAGAAATACATGTATGTCCCGGTGGTTAAAAGTATATTTTGGGGCTTTTCGATCGCGTACAGAAAAGTGAGAAGGTGATTAACAGTGACGGTGGGGTGTCCACAAACACTACTCCCTTTTTCCTCATACTCATAATATATTTTCCTAACACTAGTGCCAATACACTGCATGAGTAGGAGTCATACTCTGAGTACTGAGGTCTTATTATGTAACTCTCCTAAGCTAAAACTCTATCGCTAAAAATATATAAACTAGATTTAGGACTTTTTTGCTACGAATAGAATTCTTGAACGGTTATTGTAATTTAAAAACTTCATGCCTCTTACCTCTACACTTTTTAATTTTATATATTCTAACGCCCAGCCAGTTTCAAAAACCCAAAATTTAAGCATTTTAGCTTAAAAGAATTACAGAATAAGGCTCCAGCTCTCTTGAAAAAAAGTTAAAAATAATTTTAAATCTACGTTTTGATTGATTTTTACGCATTGTTTTAAAATAGATACATGTTTCTGCAAAACTTTACACTTTTTTTGTTATTAAGGCCAGCATTCAGGGGATGAGGCCTACTAATCCAGTACATTGTGCTGGTCTAGGAAAAGATGAGGGGAAGGGGGAAAGGGTGTATTGGCTTTTGATTTAAACTTACTAATATCGTATCTTTAGTCGCCGTGGTCTAGTGGTTAGTGTGTTGGCTTACTAAACCGATAGCGCTGGGTTCAAATCTCAGCTCTGGCATCTTGAAAAAAAGAAATATGAAAAAAAAATATTTCTTTCGGTGACTACCTCTCAGCAGTTTTCTGGCAAAGGCTCGAGAGTAACTGATTGCCATGAAAAAGCTTCTCAAATCTGTAGTTCGGAGTCGACTTTAAACTGTAGGTCCCGGCAATCATGGATAAAAATTAACACACACAACATGAGTACTGCGAGAAGCTAGGCCTTAACCCTGACACAGGGTTGTAATTGCCAATTATGTATGTATGTAATATCGTATCTGATATCAGTAAAAAAACAAAAATACGAACCGCAAGGAAATCGGTTGTTGTTGATTGATTATTCCCTGATCCAGCATCTGGTATAATTCTTAGTAACTGCTCCTCGACTGCCTTTCTGGCATGGGAGACCCTGCCAGAGAGCTATTGCTCTCTGCCAACTTAGCCAGTTGAGTCCTTTTAGTGTAAGCGTCTACACCATGACAGCGTCTATCCCATATCGATCAAAAAAGACGATTGTACTGCTAAAGCATTTTGCTTTTTTTCAGTGTACATATGTATGTTACTTTTGGCTTATTTGAAATCCTATGCCATAGAAATTGGATTATTTTACAAATTCGCTACATTAAATTTGATTATTCCACAAGCTTTGGCTTCTGCAGAAAAAAACTATTATTTATTTAATATAAAAGAGAGAAATCAATATTGTTATTAACAAACAAATTAAATAAAAACCTTAAAATTAAAACTATTACATGAATATTGTATAAATGGTTATGTAGATTTGATTAATATGCTTAAAATAAACATATATATCTTTAATTGTATATGAATTTGCAGTTTTCTTTAATTTTATCACATAAAATACTATTTTGTTTAAAATAAAATGCTTTCATGGTGTGAATGAGCGAATTGTTTAAATGCTTCGTTCTAGATGTGCATATAAAAGTATAAATGCTATTGATATTTCTGTTTTTTTTTTTTTTTTCTTTTTAACAACAATTATTTTTTTTAACTATTTGTATATACATATATATGTATGTATGTATGTAAGCATATGTGTAAATATAATAAATGATTATAAGCATATACTTATAGCAATAATTTGGCCACGGATTAATTATAATATTGGCTTTATCGACAATTTATAAGAATGTATGCGAGTTAAAGGAAAATATGAAAATTAGAGTAAAGTTATACTATTAAATAAGAAATAAATAATATCATTTATAAAAAGTGTTATAGGAAGTCAGAAAAATAAAAAGAGATCTTTAAAGTTGGCTTTAATTACAACATCTCTCCTACAGTGAAGTATTTTCAGTTAAAGCCATTAGGAATTAAATTTAAGTAAAGTTGCCGGTGGTTGTTAGATAACAAAAAACAAAACACTATAGCCTTTCAAGCTTTAGTGATTTTGTGTGTAGACGAAAAAAATTGCCAGGTTTGTAAATGTAAAATGTAGAGAAACGCAAATCGAATTTAAAAGAATTTTATGAAGAATTTCTATTGTTTATGTAGAAGTAACACCTTTGCGCGCCACTAACATATTCAGTACCGGATGTTTACGTATATAACTGACAGCTTTTTTATGGGTCACCATTGTAAAATCATAGCCATTGCATTGTAAAATTTTATCGTGTATGCGTAAACCAGCTCTAGCAGCTGGACTACCGTCATGGACTTCAGTAACATAAATTCCCTAAATAATATTAATAATTTATTTACATCAACAGTGCAATAGTAAAATCAATAATAACTCACATAATCTGTATAACCCTGTGGGCTTTTCTTATAATCCTGATCAATACCTCCCCCAATTTTAAAACCGCATTTTAATATCTCTCTGCCTTCCTGATCGTAATCCTTTTCTTTGTGCAGCGTTATAGGAATCTATACCGTAAATGGTATGAACAAATTTAACAACAATAACAAAATTCTTAATCTTAATAAAAATGTTCTCAACTCCACCCATGATGTCACTGAATATCCGTTTAACTTACACTTAAACACTCCATGGCCGTACCGGCCTGATGCTGAAATGCCATTTTAGCCATTTTGTTGTTATTGTTTTACTGTTTAATATTTATTTAGAGTATGTATTTATTTTTTATTTAGAAAAATATGTTTTATTATTATATTTTATTGTGTACTTTTTAGAATATCGGTCAAATGATAGTGGAAAAAAGTTTACAAAGTGAGATTATAAAGGCAGCTGATTATTTATAGCTTTAGTGGTGAAATTTATGAGACTGCTGTCAACAATTTATATTGTTTACACCACTGTTGGGAAAAGTAGCACTATTAGACACTTTTGATGTAATTGTGAGCTCACATGAAGACAAAATTAAATGATAACAATACTGCTAACTCCTGAAGCCTTTTAACACCGTGCGAGATTTCAGACAAGACGATCCCTTATCCTGCGACCTCTTCAATTTCGTCATGAAGAGTGTTTTGTGAAAGACGGGTGTGTCCAGCTCTTTGCGTATGCAGACGACATAGACATCATTGGGCATACCAAGCGAGATTTCACCGCAGCCTTTAAAGCTATTGAACGGGAGTCTGTAAAAATGGGCGTGGCGGTAAATAAGGGCAAGACGAAGTACATGTTGTCGACGAGTAGGGTTGTTGAACGTATCGGCTCCCAGGTTACCGCCGGAACTATACATTCGATGTGGCCAAGGAGTTTATCTACCTTGTCACCACCATTACCAGAAGGAATGATGTCAGTCTGGAAATCATACGAAGAATCACACTGGCCAACAGGTGCTATTACGGTCTCAGTAGGTAATTTAGTAAGTCACTGTTATTAATATTTTTTGTACAAATAAAGATACTGTGGCTCTTTTTCGAATACATATTCATACTAAACTAACTAACTTAACTTAAGTGCCATTACTGCTTTACACGGATTGTTCCTACTTATTGTAATTTTTACTGATGAAATTATATAAAAGATGGTGCTAATGAAACAATTTTCTTACCGTGAATTTAGACGTTAACTCAAAGGACCCTGACTTTTTTTATTTTTCTTTAAAAGAGTCTTTCAAAATCTGCTAGAATTCAAATTATGATTCCCAAATCGTGGGATTTTTTCCATCTTCTTTTTTACTTCATCAAAACAAATCAAAGAGATATAGAAATACAAAGAGTAAGCAGAATTCGTATCTATTTTTCAATTCCTCTGCCTTTTCTCTGCACCAACACATAAAAAGCTCCTGCGCTTGAGTCTCTAAAAACAGTCCAGCAAAATCATTGTCTGAATCCGTAGGGACGAATTAGGGTTAACAACAAACTGAACGACATTCTTGTTTAGATTTCTATGCATTAGACTTGTGAGGTTAGTTTTTTAAAATCGTTTACGAATTTTCTCCAGCTTTGACTATGTCCAATGCGAAATATTTTATTGTCATGCAAACATTGTTACCCGCAATCTACACGCGCCATAAACTTGGAAATAATTATGTTTTCAATTGTCAAATTCTATTTCCAACATTAAATGTTCAAGTGTAGACCGCAAAACCATGTATTTGTATGTATGTTAACATACTTAGTTGTTCGCACATTTTGCAAAGAAATAATGTTGAACATAAACTGTCAAATTAGACTTTTAAACTTGATTTTTGCTTGAAAAAATAATTTTTCTCGTTTGTTATTACGCTAAATTATTTAAAAAGATAGTTTTAACTGTTCTATGAAAAAAATAATAAATAGTGTATTTTTTAGACATTTTATTTATTTGTATTACAATACGTGTTCCCCACCTAAAACCATAAACATGAACATAAACAATATTTTACTGTTGCTCTACCGACGATTGTACTTATGTTAGAACATAATTATTATACTTATAGACGGGGGGTTAAGAATATCATAATGCCAGGGTCAACTTGGGTAGGTCAAAGAAAGTAACATGCTACGCCTTTTGTAGCCTCTTCGACAACACACAAATATTATTAAATAAATATTAACGCAAAAGTGAACGTCGGAATCTACGATTAGTGTATTCAATATTGGCATCACTAAATTATAGTGTTATATTTGGCACAGAATAAAAACTTGGCAATCACTCTCTGTATATTTGGAAACTGCTATACAAAACCAAAAACAAATATAAAAAGCAAACCTGAAACAAACAAAATTGCTAAAGGAAAAGAAATAATTGACTCATTAATTAAATACAGAATTAATTGATAAGGCAAGTATTGAGAGAAGTGATATTAACCAAAGGAAAATGTCAAAAGAGGTTCAGCCACCATCATATGAGGAGGCTATGCATGCAGCCACAGCTCCACCACACGTCGGTAAGTTCATTACTGCAGTTATAATATCTAAATACCGTTTTAAAACTGCATAGAGTCATTCTTCGTAAAGATTTTAAATATCCCAATCAAAATATTGGTATGACACAGACTTCTACACCTTACGTAGCACCTCCAATGGCTCAGGCCCATAATGTGCCGATACAGAATACACCCACTATTTCACCTAATGTTTCTCATGGTGGCTATCAGCAGGTGCCTTCATATGGAGCTTTTGAAACTACTCCAGTAAGTGTTGTCATCCAGCAAACACCACATCTTCCGCAAGAAATCATTGTGATTGGTGGTTGTCCAGCCTGTCGGATTGGCATTTTGGAAGATTCATATCCTTGTATTGGTCTTCTTTGTGCGATTCTATTTTTCCCAGTAGGCATTTTGTGCTGTCTGGCTATGAAAAATAAGCGATGCTCCAATTGCAACACGGAATTTTAAAGACAAGCGGTGAAAAATTTGTCGACTAAAGTGTTTGAAAAAGAAAACCATCATCAACATAAACTTTAACAATTATACCCCTAAATATGTGCGTACGTGGAAGAATGTGACAAACAGGCTTTTCTAAAAAGCCTTTAAATAATTATTGGTTTTAATAATTTTTAATTGTTCTTTATCTAAGTTTTATAAAGTCTAATATTATTTAATA
This sequence comes from Metopia argyrocephala, assembly GCA_963576795.1. Lineage (NCBI taxonomy): Eukaryota > Metazoa > Arthropoda > Insecta > Diptera > Sarcophagidae > Metopia > Metopia argyrocephala. Next base: position 67,315,771 of record OY756210.1, read on the forward strand.
TTTGTATTCATTGATTTTTGTTTATTATTTCATACCAAATACTGTTAGCCTTTTAATTTTACGGATATGTGTACGGAACCAAAAGAAATGTACTTTTTTTAAAATAAACATACATACTTTTAGGCATACAAAAAAAAAAAACGAGTACTTCATAAATAATTCATTCATCGAGTCTCGATTAAACTGTTAAGTACAAATGTACTTTTGAAAAAAAAATTAAAATTCTTAACAATGCAGTGTTAAAAATAAAATGTGCTGAAAAACCATTGTAATGGATGGTAAACAATTACTAAACCTATGTATCTTAAAAACACAATTTAAAATGAAAAAATAAAAAATGACTACTAAGACGCTGTAAGCAATTATTTAATGCAGTTTTTTAAAAGGCAGTTTTTTTTACAAACAATTAGCATTAAAATACATAGTAGATATAATACATTGCGATATCATTGCAGAAAACATTTAGTTTCTGATCTAATTAAGGCGTTTTAAGACGAAAAAAATATAAAAATTTCATCATTGGAACAGAAATTCAAGAAAATAAAAAATGAATAACGAACATTTCAAGACGACCTCAAAATTTATTTACCCAATATTTAGTAACAAAGCTTCACTGTAATATGATTTAGATAAGGCATCTAAAATTTTTCACAGTAATACAAACGCAGAGTACATTCATTCCCAATTATAAATAAGAATTCTCCAGGAAAGCTTTACTCTTTGCAATTTTTACAATTGAATTTCTATGGATTTTTATTTTTTCTGGAGAACAACAATTTTTAAATTCCTTATTAAACACTTGAATGCTAAGAAGTTGAGTCTGAAATGAAAACTCAGCCAAACAATAAGAACAAACCATGACGTAGAAGCGCATCTGCACATTTGGAGATGAAACAATTACAACTTCTGTATGAATTGTAGTAATAGGTTGTCCTGTGCACAAAATGTACATCCCTGCTGGAAAGAATAATACTCTGGAAACATTTAATGGAAAAGTTTTTGCCGCGCTGTATGTGGCAAAGACAATTAATTAATGAGTCCAAACAAATATTGTGACTGCCGATAAGATTTTGTTAATTTATTTACAAATTCTAAAGATTTCAAAAAATAATTTTTTCAGGATTTTATAAATTTAGCCTAATCATTATATGACCCAGAGTCACGGCTGGCAACCGTTACCTTTATTAATACCGATACCGTTTAAATACCGTTTGAAATTGAATACCGGTACTCCTACCGATACCGAAATTTTTTTACGTTAAATACCGGTATCTGTATGCCGTTTCCGTCAATACCGGTAGTATACCTATGTATATTACATACATACATACATAGCTGGCCTTTACAACCCTGTGTCAGGATTACAGCCTAGCTTCTCGCAGCACTGTAAATTTTTATCCATGTGTACCGGGACCTACAGTTTAATGTCGACTCCGAACGACAGACTTGAGAAGCTTGTTAATGGCAATTAATTACTCTCAGAGCTTTTGTCAGAAGACTGCTGAGTGGTAGTCGCCGAAAGAAATATCTTTTCCATTTTTTTTTTTTTTAAGATGTCGGAGCTGGGTGTCGAACCCAGGACTTATGACTTAGTAAGCCCAAACACTAACCACTAGACCACGGCGACTACCATAATATAGGTATTATATATATATATACCGGTACATAAATATTTTAAATATTAGAAACAAGCTCAAATTTACATCCTGGCAACATTTATGTTTATGAAAAATTTGATTGTTAACTTTTCACTCTATGCAGCACTGTAACCATTTTTGTAGTTTCATAACGACCTTTCTCAGAGACCGCGGTTGTAGACAGTGGTTATAGACGGTGTCACTTCCAACGAGTTTAAGTTTTAATTTGGGAGTACCGCAAGGCTCTTTTCGGTCTCCTACACAGTGTAGGCTACACTATTCCTAATTTTCCTAAACAATGTTCTCCTCTTAACTTTAAACTCTATCTTCTCTTTGGCAAATGACAGCATCATTTGTCAGTCATATTCATTTGATCGTAGGCTGAGCCCTTTAGAGATTGAGGCGAGAACACAGAATATGAATGAAACACTCTCAAATGACCAATTTTGCTTTATCCCGCATAGACGTTGTGATGATTTAATCCTACAATCTTTGACTATGGGTAATGTAAATATCGAGGCGGCGGACGCTCTTGATGTTCTGGGCATGAGAACTAATTGTGATGTCCGTTGGAATGATCACATATTTCGAGTGTCGAAAAAAGCTATCAAGTGCCTCGGTTTCTTAAAGCGGTGCAAGAAATACTTCACCCCATCTAACCTTCTCAATACCTATATCGACTTAGAATGGAATACAACTCTCATGTAGGGGCCGGTGCTTCAAAGTCTAATTTGGGGCTTCTCGACCGTATCAGCGATGGTAGGGTATCGATTCGTTGCAGCATCATCGCAATATGGCGTGCGTTTCATTGTTATATCGATACTACTATGAGAGGTTCTCTGATGAAATAAAGGACTTAATTCCCAGTAGTCGCATATTTTTACGGACCAATTATGAAACTTTATAAATTCAAAAAATTTTGACGATTTATCGATGTTTGCCCGCAAAATGATTTATGGAAGTAAGGAAGCTATTCCCAACATAGTTCATTTGAACGATTTATTCTTATGTTTAAAGTATTTTAAATTAACTGAGAATTCCATTTTAGGAAACTCCTGACGAGTTCGTTAAGCACCAACGAAATGGCTATCGAGACATGCTTATCCCCATTTTGTTAAATGTTCATTTAATTTATTATTTAATGTGAAGATTTTTAATACTATGTATTACCTTTTTGTTGTTAAATGAAGTATTTTAATTCATTTTTGTTTGCAAAATTAAATTTTGTATTAAATAAATAAGTATCTTATTTCCTAAATGGTAACACCAGTTTTTGCTGAAATAAATGAATTAACAAATTAAACATATAACGTACTATATTTCTTTTTTAATGTTTTTTATTAAGTTTCGCTATAAGGGTATACCGGTAAATATACCGGTATTAATATTTTGGTACCGGTATAAAGATATAATTAAAATACCGTTATCGATACCGAACCGAAATGACAAACAATTTTTTACCGGTACTGATACCGATACCGAAATTCGTTCCGGTTGCCAACCTTGCCCAGAGTACATGTATACCTTTAGGGTAAAAATTACAAAAATGTGTCCATGAAACAAAGTAAAGTCAAGTTCTTGTATTTGGTCAGGGAATTACACCTTTTAAAAGGGCCTTCGAGATTACAACAATTCTCTTTACAATTTGTCTAAAACAGAGTAGGAAAATAAACAAAACTGAACGTTTGATCTCATTTTGTTGTGTTCTTTACAATGAGTATTACAAAAATAATACAGAAACAGTGAGAACGATTGTCCCATATAATTTTGTATATTGTTTTTGTTTTGAGTACTACAAATACACTAACTCAAATGTGCGTAGGTACAACAAAAAATGAATGGGAAGAAAAAGAAAAGAAGAAGAGAAAAGAAGAAAAGAAAAAAGAGCAAATTATACGAATGTAACGGAATAACAAAGCAAGCACAAGAGCGAAAAGCTAATTGTTTCATTTGCGCTCTTTCTCATTTAGAAAGTATTTGTTTTGGTTTTGCTCATGTACAATACCATTAAAAAAATTTTGAAAAGTGTATGACTTTGTTGTAAAGTTTGCGAAATGTTTTGTTTGTTTGCCCACTCTGGTCTAAAACAAGCCGCTCAGCTGAAATGTTAAATGCACTTTTTTTCATTTCGCTATGCAATCGACACAACAAAATCGTTATTGTGAATTCTTATTTTGAATTAAAAATTTTAACAGCTGGCAACAAGTAGGACTGACAAGATATTCAAAATTTATCAATTTTACTGGAAAAAATCTGAAAAATTTTTAATTTATTTTGTAAATCAGCAAAAAAAAAAAACTTCAAACTCATTTATTCGAAAATATTTCATTTGATTGACCATAAACAATACAAATAATTTAAAAAGAAAGCAGAAACAATGAAAGCAAGTGATAAAGCCACAGGTAATTATCTATGAAGAAAATTTGTTGATATCTAAGAAGGTACAAATTATTAATATTGTAAAAATGTTGGAAATTTGTTTGGATTTTATGACATTTTTATAAGACGTCCTCCTTTTTTTTGGAAAATCTTAAGAAAATAAATATGTATGTTAAAATGGACAGAAAATTTAAACTTTAAGTAAAAAAAGTAGATTCAGTTTCCAACTTGATTCAAACTGTTTTGTATAGAAGCTTACCTGACTAACAATATCCCCATAAATTTGTTTAACCCTTGTTTATAACCCCTCCACTTACATCCTTGTTACAGCTTTACCACAGTGTATTTTATATTAAAAATATAGCAAGAACAAGATGTTAAGTTTTTAAAAACATTTTATCACAAATCTTTTAGTTTTTCATTTATTTTAATAAAAATTAAATCTTATAAGTGCGAATTCAGGAAGAACTAACTAATGGGTCTATTATGGATGGCAATCGAATTTGAATTGCGTTTCCAGTTGCTCAAATGGTATTATAGATGACAACTCAGTTGCTAAATAGTGAATATATTAGCAACTGCATATTTGTGGTTGCTTTGTAGGTATCTTACGCCATAAGGCGTTAAAAACTAAAAAGTAAGTAACTATAGTTTTTGGTTTTATTTATGAAATTATACCACACACAACATGGATTGAGCCATGGTACAAACATTTACAAGCTAAACTCAGTTTACCAAAACAAAACCATATGTTATCTGCTTATATGTCAAAGATTTTCGTTTGCGTTATTTCTGGCATTCTTCTTATTTGAATGTTGATTTAAAACGAATATGTATTAAATCTTTTCTTGCCAAAAGTGATTGTGCTAAATTATTTTTTAAGTTTTTCCAATTTAAAATAAAAATCAAAAATATGTGTTTAGGGTCAAACCTAAACAGAAATTAAAACACGGTCACTTTTTTGGTTTTTTTTATATTTATGTATAATTTTATTTATTAAATCTTCAATTTATATAATTTTATATAATTGGTTTTGCTATATGTATAAGTGTAATTCGGTGTATATATGTTTACAAATTTTATATTTTTGTTTTCTTATTTTTCAGTTTTTTAGTTTGTTAATAAATTTTAATTATAACAATCGTTTGTGTTTATGTTTAAATTCTTTTAATTTTTGTTCACAATTTAAATTAGTCTTTTGTATTGTAACTACATTTGTTTATTTTTACCGCCGTATATACGTATATGTTTGCCAACTAAGTTCAAAAATACAATTGAAGTTTCAATTTTTACTTTACTTTTATGAAAAGAAATATATAAAAAATAGAAAAAAGGGAATGGCAAAAAGTTAAGTGTTGTACACTCTAGCGTGTTTCTGAACATTCTGCCCCCTCGGAGTGATGTGTATATGAGTTCATCTTCTTTACGGGTCCAACAAAGGTGTAACCAAACCATTTGATTATATTAGATGCTGGATTGATGAGATATACAAGAACGCTGACAGTCGGCACAAAAACGCTGGACCAGGAGAAGGGGTCGCTGGTATTTGTTTGGGTCATTTGAGTTTCAAATTTTTCATCCATTTGTCGACGGTCTTTTGCAAACTTTTTTGATTGGGTTGTGTTATGCAAGACAGTGTTGTGTCGTTTTGAGCATATATGACATCCAAATTCATTTTTATTATTCTGCACCAAATGGAACCGGGTCAAACAATTCATGATATACTTTTGCATAATAACAACACCGTATTTCTCGTCTCGACTGGCGTTAAGAAGTTTGAGCGTATGGCTTTGGTTGTATGACCACTGGTGATGGGAAGAGCTGCAGTGAAGAGTTGAAGGCATGACTGTAAATAAGTATTGATAATATATTAATAAGGATGTTTCATTTATTAATAATACTACAAATTTTTTAATGTAATGCAAATCATTAATCTGTGTTTTATGTCTTCGAAATTTCCATTTATATCTGCCACGTAGTTCAGCCAGATATTTATTTTTCGATCTTTGATACAACAATTGATAGATGATGATGCATTTCCAGCGGTTGACAAGGGTAAATTTTTCTTCTTTTATATCTCTTTCGGTTGAAAAAGTTATGAAATTGGTGATAAGAAAGTGTCTAGGAGTCAATGGGGTCAAATTAATAGGGTCATCGCTAGCAGGGCTTAAGGGTCTAGAATTGAAGCATATTTCAATGCAGGTCAGAATTGTACATCGTGCTTCGACTGTGAATTTCATTTTATGAAGTATTTTTTGTAGATGAGTCTTAAATGATTTTAAGCCTGTTTGACGAAAACCTGTAATGTGTTGGGTGTCAGGTGGCATAAACTTCCATTCGATTTTTATATGCTTCTGCTGTTGAAAAATATGTTGCTGTAGAGTTTTCAAAAATTCTAGACGATCTTTTTTGATGACTTCTGCTGCTCTGACGAAATTTGTCCCATTGTCCAAATGGATACAAGCGGGGTATCTACGTCTTCCAATGAAGCGTGAGAATGCTGCTAAAAATGCTTGTGCTGTCAAATTATTGGCTGTTTTTAGAATTGTAAATAGTTTCATTCTGGATTTTATGGTGTGTTGTAGTATTTTTGAGGCTGAGGGGTAAGTTGATTTTACCTCATTTGCTAATTGAAGGAGTGTTCTTATGGCTAAGAACGGTGTGCACTTGACTCCGAATGTTACGGTAAGAAGCCCATAATCCTCAATAGGATCATTTGGTGTGTTACGAAACAATATTCGTTTGTAACTGGTTTGAGATGGGTCGATGAGTATTTGGTGATACGTTTTGGTAGTGTCCGCATTGGATACATAACGGAAAAATCTCCACTTTGCTATCAGAAGAACAAGATCTTGCTGAAGAATGGGTCCTGGGTATAAAATGTCATTAAGACTATTCTTGTTTGACGTCGGGCTAGAGGCGTTGAAAACTACACGAAGCTTTGTAGTAAGCCTATCCGGTTTTATTACTGCGTGATGCGGCAGGTAATAGTTTGGAGCCTTATTTATAACCAAGGGTGAGATTTTTTTCATATATCTTAACTTTAGATATTTAAGAATGACCTGATTGTTCTGTTGATCAATTTCGGGTTTTCTACTGAGCCTTCGCTCCACTCTTAAATATTGTGTCACCTCAATGTGTTGTGAGGAGCCTATTTCTTCGCCTTTTTTGAAGGGTAGGGTAACAATATACCTCCCTGTGTCGTTTCTACGTGTTGTAGATTTGAAGTTGTTTTCGCAAAATGTGTCCTCATCTGACCTCAAAATCTGTTTTGGGGTTTCCTCCACCTCCCAAAAACGTGTGAGGATTTGGTCAAGGGACGTAGTATTAAGTAACGATACTGTAGTTTGTGACTGAGTCACTTTTGAAATTGGTCCCCCCACAATCCAGCCAAATGCTGTTTTTTGTGCCAAAAGGGATCCAATTGACCGCATCGGAGTCTTCATACAATATATGGATGGGCCTAAGTCGAGGCCTATTAGGAGGTCGATGGGTTGGCTCTTGTAAAATTGAGGGTCTGCTAATTCCAATTTAACAGCCTCAGTGATGATTTCGTGATTCAAGGCTTGTGTGGGTAAATTGGATGGAAGGGTCTTGAGTACTGGTGCCCAGACTTCCAATTTAAAGTTAGGGTCTACGCGGGAACAAAGGTTGAACAAACACGCTTTGGTGGATGTCTCAGAAACTGTTTGATTTAAACCTGTTACATGTACCACGTTGCGTCTAGTGGGTAAGTTTAATCGTTTTTGCAATTTATCTGAGACAAAAGTTGACTGAGATCCAGGGTCGATGATAGCTCTAGCCTGGTATCGTAGACCTTTAACTTCTATTTGAACTACGGCGGTAAACAATAAAGTGTCTTTGTTTTGTAATTCTGTATGTGAGTCAGAATTTTTTTGAAGGGTCAAAGACGTGTAGTGAGGAGTGAGTGAATTTGAAGTGGACTGTATTTTAGTAGTTAAAGCTGTAGAGCTTGTTGATGGATATTCTGCTGTATTTATTTGTGCTAGGTTGGCAGAATGGGTCACAGTAGCTTTATGTAACAATGTGTTATGTTTCTGTTTACATAACCTACAACTATATTTGCTAGGACAATCTTTTACACTATGGGTCCCTGATAGGCAGTTGTAACATGAATTTGTTGTCCTTACTACGTGAATTCGATCATTGACATTTGTTTCCAAAAATAAGGGGCATGATCGTAATAAATGTGCGTCATTGCAATACTGGCATTTATTATTTGTAGCAGAGGGGTTTTTAAGTGTCGAATTAGTGGTTTGTTTCGACAAATTTGTTTGCAGCGAGTTAATAATATTCTTTTTATTTGAGGCAGGTTTTTTGACTTCGGGGCTATTCTGTGCGGATTTATTTTTTGACACGATATTTTCCACAGACTCTAAAGTTCTAAACTTGTGGGTTAAAAATTTGTCGAATTCGGACCAGGTAGGGATTTCGGCGCAATCTTCCCGAGAATTTTCAAACTCCTGTACTAAACTTCTGGGTAGATTCTGTGAGCATATGAATATTAAAAACGACTCCCAGGTTGTTGTGTCAACGCCTAACATGCTGAGGGTCTGCCTAGAGTCATTTATAGTACGCTGTAATTTTTTGATTGATGCACCTGAGTTTGCAGATGCCTGAGGTAGGTCTAAAATTATTTTATACTGCTCGTTGACCTGCATCCATTTATTCTCATACCTGTCTATTAAATTTTTCCACGCTAGAATAAAACCTTCGTTTGTCAAGGGTACGTTCGCAATTATTTCTCTCGCTTCGCCACCTGTTTTTTGGGTCAAATAGAAGAGCCGTTCTACATTGCTAATTCGAGAATTTTTGATATATATCGCGGTAAATAAATCCCGAAAGCTGGGCCATAATTTGTAATCCCCAAAAAATGTGTCGGTGTCGCAGGGAGGGAGTCTTATTGACAATGTCTCACTTTCTTGAAAAGTTGTTGATCGATGTTCTATTTTTTCAACGGGTTCCGAAAGTGCGTTGATTTCTGCATTTATGGATGAATAGCATACCTTGTATGCCGACAGGGTTTTCTGGTATTGTTCCCGAAGTTTATTTCGTTCGATTGGTTGGTCCCCCTCCTTCTCTATATCTCTACATTCTTCATAAGACCGCTTTACTTGTGTCCAGAGCGAATCTAACTCTACGCGAAGAATTTCCAGCGCATGAATATTGTCCTCTGCATGGCTGGCTGAGTATGTCTTTTCAAATTCAATTAAATCATTTGTACAATTTACAAACTTTCTAAAAGACATCTTGAAAAGTTAAAATTTTATACTTCGTAAAATTAGGGAGAGGTGTCGAAAAAATTGGGTCAAAAATGCCTGCTAGCGATTTAACAACAAGTAATATTGAAAAAATATTAATATATTCAAATCCTATTTACGATTTGAAGTTACCCGGAATAAATTAATTTTTGGCCCGTTGGTAACCCTTTTTATTTCTCCGTTACACCAAATGTGTTTTTTCTTATTATTTTTTGTGTTTAATACAAGTGTGTCTCATTTGTATTTATATGTACATATAAAATATTATTTGTACTTACTTGTTGTTGTTGTAGGGTCTTGTTGCTTTTTGTACTCACTGATGTTTGTTGTTCTGTTTGCTGTCGCTACTGCTGCCATTGCTGATGTCTCTTCTTTGAATATTTCTTTTTCAAGGTTACTATTTTTTGTTGAGATTTTATAACTGTTTATTTTTTAATTTTGTTGTTGGGTCTGTGTCAAATTTTTTAAAAAACTTTTATTTTTAATAACTTTATTATTAACAAATTGAATATATAAAAACCACAATCCGGTTCGTGAGGACCAAATTGTTTAGGGTCAAACCTAAACAGAAATTAAAACACGGTAATTTTTTTGGTTTTTTTTATATTTATGTATAATTTTATTTATTAAATCTTCAATTTATATAATTTTATATAATTGGTTTTGCTATATGTATAAGTGTAATTCGGTGTATATATGTTTACAAATTTTATATTTTTGTTTTCTTATTTTTCAGTTTTTTAGTTTGTTAATAAATTTTAATTATAACAATCGTTTGTGTTTATGTTTAAATTCTTTTAATTTTTGTTCACAATTTAAATTAGTCTTTTGTATTGTAACTACATTTGTTTATTTTTACCGCCGTATATACGTATATGTTTGCCAACTAAGTTCAAAAATACAATTGAAGTTTCAATTTTTACTTTACTTTTATGAAAAGAAATATATAAAAAATAGAAAAAAGGGAATGGCAAAAAGTTAAGTGTTGTACACTCTAGCGTGTTTCTGAACAATATGTATACATACTAAATAAGTGAAAAATATTTTTTTGTTGTCTTTTAATATTACTATATCGTCGTGCGGGGGTTTATGTCCTCTATCCGCCATTTCATATTTTTTATATATCTCGAGATAATGATGCCACTTTAGGTTTTCGAGCCTAAATTTTTCAAGTCTGCAATCCGTTTTCAGATACATATCTCGTCCAGCTTCGGAGATAAATAGCCGCAATTGTTTACTTTTTCATAGTTGCCTATATGTCAACTGAAAACAGTTGCCGTACATAATATGAATTTTTAATTCAGTTGCGTTGCCAGCTGGCAATATGAGAAATTCGTAAAAAAATTGATAGAAATGAACCAAGGATGTCACATAAGGATTAAAACTGTATATTTGAATCAGTGGTCTTCATCCATATTACCCAGCTAACGAAATTGTTCGAAATTGTTTACTCTCTTCGGTTGCCCAATTCAACAAAAATCCTATTAAACAGCTTCGTGAACTGTACCAAAACTACCTGTATTATTTTAATCCTTATTATTTTATCTTTTAATTTATATGTATGTATATCGTACTGTATTTACTGATATCACTTTTGGGATTCTTCGAAAGCTGTTTTTGTTTTATTTTCTTATAAAAAATTTAAGTAATTATAATAAATTACCAACGCTACAAAATCTTTTATAAACAGAAATCCATACGCTTTGTTTTCAACATGCCAACAACAACTACAAGCACAATTATAACAAAAAAACATGTGTGTGAGACAAAAATTTCATTCAGTTGTTTATTAATGTTCAATAGAGTTGTGCGTAATCGTTCAATTAAAAGATCGGTCATTTTCGTTCGGTCATCAAAAGTGATCCGTATCGTTTACTCCGGTTAGTCGTTCACCTCGGTCAGTTTTTAACTTCGTTCGTTTTGTTCCATCGTTCATGTCGTTCAATCGGCAGGGTTGTTAAATTTTTGTTGCTTTTTTTCATTCCTTTAATTTTAAAAATTTATGCCCGTATTCATAAAAAATAAAGTAAATTTAAAATGAGTTTTAGGTCAAATGTACATTTTTTTTCATATACTTTTTATGTCTAAAATAAATTATATTTTAATAATTTAATTTAAATTAAATTGGTATTTAAAAAAAAAAATAATAAAATAACTACCGTACATATTTATAAAACAAATGTTTTAAATTTATTAAAGGATTATTTGACAAAATATTGCATAAAACTTTTCAAATAAGCCCTTTCTAAACGTAAAGTATTTTTTATATGTAAGTACAGCAGTAAATTATTTATTATGAAAAAAAAAATAACAAAAAAGAAAAAACAACAACATTCGATTGACTAAAGCCATAACTCAAAACAAAGAATATATATCAGGGATGGCGAACCTTTTTTTGACTGCGTGCCAGGCCTGCCATATTTGCCGATTTATCGGCATTTTGTCGATTTTTTTTCTTTAAATTTATCAATGTGCCGATTTGCCGATTTTTGCTTCAAAAATGCCGATTTTTCAAAAAAGCTTAAAATACTATATTTGTTCTAGTATATTTACAATTTTGAACAATACTGAAATATTTGCTACAATTATGTATCAAATAGTCCAAAAAGATTGGATCAATTTCACAACATTTAGAAGATGCTAGAAATAAAACCAAAAAAGTTACTGTATCCAAGTCAATCCAGATGGCTATCTAGAGTACTATATTTACATGAAGCCTTAAAAATTTACTTTTCGTTGGCTGCCAATGTGGATCAAATTGATACAACAACAAAAAAATTATTAAAAGTTTAAACAAATCAAATTGAATATATTTCTTTTTTAAAATATATTCTTAAAATAGCAAATAATATTAACAGAATTTTTCAAAGTGAATTAACAGAAATACATAACCTGTACAAAAAACGGTATTCTAAAAAATAAAAACATTTATTTAACGGATTTTATGAACACAAATAATATTTTTGAAATTTTATGGGGTGTATTTGGGAATATTGGCTAAAAAGTTAATATCTGAATCAAAACTTCACAAAAACGAAATTAACAAAATTACTAAAAATAAGAATAGTTCTCTTACGGAATTTCTGAGAGAATTTCCTAGCTTTATTGCTAGAAAAGAAAAACAAATTTTAGATTCCGAATTCAGAAAGTTAAAATCTTTGAACTTTGAAGAAATTTTTGAAGGACTTGAAATAAATTTGTAGAATCACTACAAGGAATTGTTTTTTCCAATAACACTATGCGACAAATGAAGACTTACCAAAAGTTAGTAAACAAAGTTAGATCTTGAAAATCTTTTGGGGTCCATAAAAAAAATTGGTGGTCAATCTGACCAAACCGAGTACAGGCTTTTTCTAACCTTTGGTAGTATAATCGAACCTATACTGTGGATTCCGTGCATTTCACTGTCGCACTGTGTAATTATTTAAAATTTAACAATTTAAACTGTTTTGATACTGATGTTAAAATAGGTTTAAAAAATTGTTGAACTCAAGTATGCATTTATAAAATATATATGTATTCATACAAAAATTTTAAACTTAATAATTGCGATTTGTAAAAAGTATATATTTTATTGATTTTTATTTTATTTTCTATAAATGTTAATGCTGAATTGTTCTGTTTTTGTTAATAAAAATAGGTGTATGGTACTTAAAACGGGAAGTTTTAATTTGCCGATTTTTTTACCCTGAAGTGCCGATAATGCCGATTTTTTTTTTCATTTTGCTAATTGAAGGAGTGTTCTTATGGCTAAGAACGGTGTGCACTTGACTCCGAATGTTACGGTAAGAAGCCCATAATCCTCAATAGGATCATTTGGTGTGTTACGAAACAATATTCGTTTGTAACTGGTTTGAGATGGGTCGATGAGTATTTGGTGATACGTTTTGGTAGTGTCCGCATTGGATACATAACGGAAAAATCTCCACTTTGCTATCAGAAGAACAAGATCTTGCTGAAGAATGGGTCCTGGGTATAAAATGTCATTAAGACTATTCTTGTTTGACGTCGGGCTAGAGGCGTTGAAAACTACACGAAGCTTTGTAGTAAGCCTATCCGGTTTTATTACTGCGTGATGCGGCAGGTAATAGTTTGGAGCCTTATTTATAACCAAGGGTGAGATTTTTTTCATATATCTTAACTTTAGATATTTAAGAATGACCTGATTGTTCTGTTGATCAATTTCGGGTTTTCTACTGAGCCTTCGCTCCACTCTTAAATATTGTGTCACCTCAATGTGTTGTGAGGAGCCTATTTCTTCGCCTTTTTTGAAGGGTAGGGTAACAATATACCTCCCTGTGTCGTTTCTACGTGTTGTAGATTTGAAGTTGTTTTCGCAAAATGTGTCCTCATCTGACCTCAAAATCTGTTTTGGGGTTTCCTCCACCTCCCAAAAACGTGTGAGGATTTGGTCAAGGGACGTAGTATTAAGTAACGATACTGTAGTTTGTGACTGAGTCACTTTTGAAATTGGTCCCCCCACAATCCAGCCAAATGCTGTTTTTTGTGCCAAAAGGGATCCAATTGACCGCATCGGAGTCTTCATACAATATATGGATGGGCCTAAGTCGAGGCCTATTAGGAGGTCGATGGGTTGGCTCTTGTAAAATTGAGGGTCTGCTAATTCCAATTTAACAGCCTCAGTGATGATTTCGTGATTCAAGGCTTGTGTGGGTAAATTGGATGGAAGGGTCTTGAGTACTGGTGCCCAGACTTCCAATTTAAAGTTAGGGTCTACGCGGGAACAAAGGTTGAACAAACACGCTTTGGTGGATGTCTCAGAAACTGTTTGATTTAAACCTGTTACATGTACCACGTTGCGTCTAGTGGGTAAGTTTAATCGTTTTTGCAATTTATCTGAGACAAAAGTTGACTGAGATCCAGGGTCGATGATAGCTCTAGCCTGGTATCGTAGACCTTTAACTTCTATTTGAACTACGGCGGTAAACAATAAAGTGTCTTTGTTTTGTAATTCTGTATGTGAGTCAGAATTTTTTTGAAGGGTCAAAGACGTGTAGTGAGGAGTGAGTGAATTTGAAGTGGACTGTATTTTAGTAGTTAAAGCTGTAGAGCTTGTTGATGGATATTCTGCTGTATTTATTTGTGCTAGGTTGGCAGAATGGGTCACAGTAGCTTTATGTAACAATGTGTTATGTTTCTGTTTACATAACCTACAACTATATTTGCTAGGACAATCTTTTACACTATGGGTCCCTGATAGGCAGTTGTAACATGAATTTGTTGTCCTTACTACGTGAATTCGATCATTGACATTTGTTTCCAAAAATAAGGGGCATGATCGTAATAAATGTGCGTCATTGCAATACTGGCATTTATTATTTGTAGCAGAGGGGTTTTTAAGTGTCGAATTAGTGGTTTGTTTCGACAAATTTGTTTGCAGCGAGTTAATAATATTCTTTTTATTTGAGGCAGGTTTTTTGACTTCGGGGCTATTCTGTGCGGATTTATTTTTTGACACGATATTTTCCACAGACTCTAAAGTTCTAAACTTGTGGGTTAAAAATTTGTCGAATTCGGACCAGGTAGGGATTTCGGCGCAATCTTCCCGAGAATTTTCAAACTCCTGTACTAAACTTCTGGGTAGATTCTGTGAGCATATGAATATTAAAAACGACTCCCAGGTTGTTGTGTCAACGCCTAACATGCTGAGGGTCTGCCTAGAGTCATTTATAGTACGCTGTAATTTTTTGATTGATGCACCTGAGTTTGCAGATGCCTGAGGTAGGTCTAAAATTATTTTATACTGCTCGTTGACCTGCATCCATTTATTCTCATACCTGTCTATTAAATTTTTCCACGCTAGAATAAAACCTTCGTTTGTCAAGGGTACGTTCGCAATTATTTCTCTCGCTTCGCCACCTGTTTTTTGGGTCAAATAGAAGAGCCGTTCTACATTGCTAATTCGAGAATTTTTGATATATATCGCGGTAAATAAATCCCGAAAGCTGGGCCATAATTTGTAATCCCCAAAAAATGTGTCGGTGTCGCAGGGAGGGAGTCTTATTGACAATGTCTCACTTTCTTGAAAAGTTGTTGATCGATGTTCTATTTTTTCAACGGGTTCCGAAAGTGCGTTGATTTCTGCATTTATGGATGAATAGCATACCTTGTATGCCGACAGGGTTTTCTGGTATTGTTCCCGAAGTTTATTTCGTTCGATTGGTTGGTCCCCCTCCTTCTCTATATCTCTACATTCTTCATAAGACCGCTTTACTTGTGTCCAGAGCGAATCTAACTCTACGCGAAGAATTTCCAGCGCATGAATATTGTCCTCTGCATGGCTGGCTGAGTATGTCTTTTCAAATTCAATTAAATCATTTGTACAATTTACAAACTTTCTAAAAGACATCTTGAAAAGTTAAAATTTTATACTTCGTAAAATTAGGGAGAGGTGTCGAAAAAATTGGGTCAAAAATGCCTGCTAGCGATTTAACAACAAGTAATATTGAAAAAATATTAATATATTCAAATCCTATTTACGATTTGAAGTTACCCGGAATAAATTAATTTTTGGCCCGTTGGTAACCCTTTTTATTTCTCCGTTACACCAAATGTGTTTTTTCTTATTATTTTTTGTGTTTAATACAAGTGTGTCTCATTTGTATTTATATGTACATATAAAATATTATTTGTACTTACTTGTTGTTGTTGTAGGGTCTTGTTGCTTTTTGTACTCACTGATGTTTGTTGTTCTGTTTGCTGTCGCTACTGCTGCCATTGCTGATGTCTCTTCTTTGAATATTTCTTTTTCAAGGTTACTATTTTTTGTTGAGATTTTATAACTGTTTATTTTTTAATTTTGTTGTTGGGTCTGTGTCAAATTTTTTAAAAAACTTTTATTTTTAATAACTTTATTATTAACAAA
Source organism: Metopia argyrocephala (assembly GCA_963576795.1). Lineage (NCBI taxonomy): Eukaryota > Metazoa > Arthropoda > Insecta > Diptera > Sarcophagidae > Metopia > Metopia argyrocephala. The sequence continues at coordinate 67,331,955 of OY756210.1, forward strand.
TTGAATATATAAAAACCACAATCCGGTTCGTGAGGACCAAATTGTTTAGGGTCAAACCTAAACAGAAATTAAAACACGGTAATTTTTTTGGTTTTTTTTATATTTATGTATAATTTTATTTATTAAATCTTCAATTTATATAATTTTATATAATTGGTTTTGCTATATGTATAAGTGTAATTCGGTGTATATATGTTTACAAATTTTATATTTTTGTTTTCTTATTTTTCAGTTTTTTAGTTTGTTAATAAATTTTAATTATAACAATCGTTTGTGTTTATGTTTAAATTCTTTTAATTTTTGTTCACAATTTAAATTAGTCTTTTGTATTGTAACTACATTTGTTTATTTTTACCGCCGTATATACGTATATGTTTGCCAACTAAGTTCAAAAATACAATTGAAGTTTCAATTTTTACTTTACTTTTATGAAAAGAAATATATAAAAAATAGAAAAAAGGGAATGGCAAAAAGTTAAGTGTTGTACACTCTAGCGTGTTTCTGAACAATATGTATACATACTAAATAAGTGAAAAATATTTTTTTGTTGTCTTTTAATATTACTATATCGTCGTGCGGGGGTTTATGTCCTCTATCCGCCATTTCATATTTTTTATATATCTCGAGATAATGATGCCACTTTAGGTTTTCGAGCCTAAATTTTTCAAGTCTGCAATCCGTTTTCAGATACATATCTCGTCCAGCTTCGGAGATAAATAGCCGCAATTGTTTACTTTTTCATAGTTGCCTATATGTCAACTGAAAACAGTTGCCGTACATAATATGAATTTTTAATTCAGTTGCGTTGCCAGCTGGCAATATGAGAAATTCGTAAAAAAATTGATAGAAATGAACCAAGGATGTCACATAAGGATTAAAACTGTATATTTGAATCAGTGGTCTTCATCCATATTACCCAGCTAACGAAATTGTTCGAAATTGTTTACTCTCTTCGGTTGCCCAATTCAACAAAAATCCTATTAAACAGCTTCGTGAACTGTACCAAAACTACCTGTATTATTTTAATCCTTATTATTTTATCTTTTAATTTATATGTATGTATATCGTACTGTATTTACTGATATCACTTTTGGGATTCTTCGAAAGCTGTTTTTGTTTTATTTTCTTATAAAAAATTTAAGTAATTATAATAAATTACCAACGCTACAAAATCTTTTATAAACAGAAATCCATACGCTTTGTTTTCAACATGCCAACAACAACTACAAGCACAATTATAACAAAAAAACATGTGTGTGAGACAAAAATTTCATTCAGTTGTTTATTAATGTTCAATAGAGTTGTGCGTAATCGTTCAATTAAAAGATCGGTCATTTTCGTTCGGTCATCAAAAGTGATCCGTATCGTTTACTCCGGTTAGTCGTTCACCTCGGTCAGTTTTTAACTTCGTTCGTTTTGTTCCATCGTTCATGTCGTTCAATCGGCAGGGTTGTTAAATTTTTGTTGCTTTTTTTCATTCCTTTAATTTTAAAAATTTATGCCCGTATTCATAAAAAATAAAGTAAATTTAAAATGAGTTTTAGGTCAAATGTACATTTTTTTTCATATACTTTTTATGTCTAAAATAAATTATATTTTAATAATTTAATTTAAATTAAATTGGTATTTAAAAAAAAAAATAATAAAATAACTACCGTACATATTTATAAAACAAATGTTTTAAATTTATTAAAGGATTATTTGACAAAATATTGCATAAAACTTTTCAAATAAGCCCTTTCTAAACGTAAAGTATTTTTTATATGTAAGTACAGCAGTAAATTATTTATTATGAAAAAAAAAAATAACAAAAAAGAAAAAACAACAACATTCGATTGACTAAAGCCATAACTCAAAACAAAGAATATATATCAGGGATGGCGAACCTTTTTTTGACTGCGTGCCAGGCCTGCCATATTTGCCGATTTATCGGCATTTTGTCGATTTTTTTTCTTTAAATTTATCAATGTGCCGATTTGCCGATTTTTGCTTCAAAAATGCCGATTTTTCAAAAAAGCTTAAAATACTATATTTGTTCTAGTATATTTACAATTTTGAACAATACTGAAATATTTGCTACAATTATGTATCAAATAGTCCAAAAAGATTGGATCAATTTCACAACATTTAGAAGATGCTAGAAATAAAACCAAAAAAGTTACTGTATCCAAGTCAATCCAGATGGCTATCTAGAGTACTATATTTACATGAAGCCTTAAAAATTTACTTTTCGTTGGCTGCCAATGTGGATCAAATTGATACAACAACAAAAAAATTATTAAAAGTTTAAACAAATCAAATTGAATATATTTCTTTTTTAAAATATATTCTTAAAATAGCAAATAATATTAACAGAATTTTTCAAAGTGAATTAACAGAAATACATAACCTGTACAAAAAACGGTATTCTAAAAAATAAAAACATTTATTTAACGGATTTTATGAACACAAATAATATTTTTGAAATTTTATGGGGTGTATTTGGGAATATTGGCTAAAAAGTTAATATCTGAATCAAAACTTCACAAAAACGAAATTAACAAAATTACTAAAAATAAGAATAGTTCTCTTACGGAATTTCTGAGAGAATTTCTAGCTTTATTGCTAGAAAAGAAAAACAAATTTTAGATTCCGAATTCAGAAAGTTAAAATCTTTGAACTTTGAAGAAATTTTTGAAGGACTTGAAATAAATTTGTAGAATCACTACAAGGAATTGTTTTTTCCAATAACACTATGCGACAAATGAAGACTTACCAAAAGTTAGTAAACAAAGTTAGATCTTGAAAATCTTTTGGGGTCCATAAAAAAAATTGGTGGTCAATCTGACCAAACCGAGTACAGGCTTTTTCTAACCTTTGGTAGTATAATCGAACCTATACTGTGGATTCCGTGCATTTCACTGTCGCACTGTGTAATTATTTAAAATTTAACAATTTAAACTGTTTTGATACTGATGTTAAAATAGGTTTAAAAAATTGTTGAACTCAAGTATGCATTTATAAAATATATATGTATTCATACAAAAATTTTAAACTTAATAATTGCGATTTGTAAAAAGTATATATTTTATTGATTTTTATTTTATTTTCTATAAATGTTAATGCTGAATTGTTCTGTTTTTGTTAATAAAAATAGGTGTATGGTACTTAAAACGGGAAGTTTTAATTTGCCGATTTTTTTACCCTGAAGTGCCGATAATGCCGATTTTTTTTTTCGAAATTTGCCGATTTTCAATTAAAAGCATCTGGCACCCCTGCTGCGTGCCAGCTTTTCTTTACATTATTCACTGTACCATACTAATTTTTTAATACGAATGCCAAGCAATATGGCATGACTCTTGTATAAATTTTGTATGATATGGCAACCTTTTTCAGTGTGGTTCGGACCAAATTTAAAATTAATTTAAATCAAGCTGAGAGCACTTCGCACAAAATCATTTCTCTCGCTCTCTGAGAGAAACGTCAAACTACATATAAAAAAAATTTGGTCCGAACCAAGAAACTCATGGGTGAATCCGCCTTAAATAGTATTTTTATAAAATGAAAATACATGCATTTTAAAAGTATATGTATATAGATTCATTTCTATAATACGCTGACGTATTTTTTAATTGGATTTTTGTTGCTGAATATTTCTCGATAATGCATCAATATCCGGATCATAGTTTGACAATTTTAATGAAATACTAGCCTTCCCACATTCATCGATAAGTCTGTTTCGTACATCAGATTTTTTATTATTCATAATCGAAAATAGACTTTCACAGCTATACGTTGATGAAAATATTGTTAGAATAGCTTAAAACAATTTCTTCATCGCATTAATGTTTCTGGGAGCTAACACAGTGTCTTAAACAACATATTATTCATGGTTTCGTATTCTTCTTCATTTAATCTTTTCTTTTTTCATTATTTTTTATTTCTTGCATCAACCCTATAAATTTTTGCTTCCAAATAAATAGAACTTGATTGAAACTCTGCCAACTGCATTTCTAAATTCAACAACTTTAACTATTCTAATTGATCTATTTTAGCAGTTTCCAAATCAAATTTGTCTGGATATTTAATAAAGTTAATTAATGGTTGAAATTTTTTGAAATCTGGAAATCTCGTAACAAAATTGTCTTGTATGTCACTTATAACTTGGCTATAAAAATTTATATTAATTTCATAGACTCCATGAATAGAAAATTTTTGAAGGTGATCTTTCAACCAAGGCGTATTGATTATAAGGTGCATTTGACATGGCAGCTGAGCTACTTTTTTTTCAGCCAATTTGTGAATATAGTTGTCAATTTTTGCTTTGTTTTATGTACATTGTTTTTGTTTTCATACTTTTTGTTTTGGTTTTTTTGACAGTTACAGCCTGTTTCTAGAATACGAATGGTATTTGACATTCGTCTTTTTATATGAGAAACACTAACAAATTTGAGTGTTTTTGTTGTTGTTTCACATATAAAAAGACGAATGTCAGAAACCATTCGTGTTCTAGAAACAGGCTGTTAACTACCCTAACAAGCATCAAAATGCTGTGTTGCTTTTGTTACTGTTTTACTTGTTGTAATCTCAAAGGCACCTTATGATAATTGCGCCATGCTTTCAACAAAGGAAAATACTTAAAATTATTGTTGTCAATATCGCGTTTAAATATCACTAATTTGGACTCAAAATCTTCAATAATATCGAACATTACATCAATTGATTTTGCGGGACCTTGCAATTTAATATTTAATTAATTTAAATGGTTAGAAATATCCGTTAAAAACATTGGCTTCATTTCATCATTGTACTATTGTGTGTTGATTTAATATACTCATGAGCTTGATTAATGTGAATGCGAATAGAGATTTTATATATTTTGCCATTTCTCCCATATAGCCAGAAAGTAAAATTATCTTGACAGATTAATCAAAGTATATATATTACATTATATTGCAAAAAACCAAATACTTAGTTATAATTGATTTAACATAATTTTCTTAATTATTTCTATTAGAATTAGGACTTAAAAATTTGGTAAGATTTTTCTGAAATTTGGTTACAAAAATTTAAAAGTTGTAGCAACATTGATTCCCATTAACTACTAAAAAGAAATGCAGTTGTTACACTATGAAGAGTACAATATTTTTATTGTACTCTGAACCAACCACGGCGCAATTATCATAAGGTGCCTTTGAGATTACAACAAGTAAAACAGTAACAAAAACAACACAGCATTTTAATGCTGGCTAGGGTAGTTAACTGTCAGAAAAACCAAAACAAAAAGTACGAAAACAAAAACAAAGTACATAAAACAAAGCAAAAATTGACAACTATATTCACAAATTGGCTGAAAAAAAAGTAGCTCAGCTGCCATGTCAAATGCACCTTATAATCAATACGCCATGGAACCAACTGTATATTAAAATATTGTACAATGGCTTTTGTATCCTGTTGTTTTTTGTTCTCTGTTTTTGCATTACTCTTATTATTATATTTGCAACTACAATCAGTACACGGCGCAATTATCATAAGGTGCCTTTGAGACAGGGATGCCAGGTTAGGGTTTTTCACCCTAGATTTAGGGTTTTTTTTTGTGTTTAGGGGGAAATTTAGGGTGTAAAAATTCCTTAGGGTAAAATTTAGGGTGCAAAAAATTATATTTGGAGTCTTTTTAGGGTATTTCAGTGTTGATTTTACTAGGAGTATTATTTCTTATAGCCGACAAATTGCAGTGTGTGTTTTTCACTTTAATTCAAATTTCTAAGTAACGCTGGTGACACACGTTCAATGTTTTCTTTCAATTTTTTCACACACACTTCTTGTCAAAATTTGTAGAAATCGAAAGCTGTGACGTAGGCTGCTTTCAATTTGATAGTAATTTTATTATTCAAAATGCAACACAAAACAAAATAACTATGGCAATCGTACAAAAAGAAAAAAAAAGAAGAAGAAGAAAAATAACATGGCGAATTGATAGTAAATTGAAACACTCGCATGAAAAGCAAATTTGATATCCAGTTCGTTTCAATGTCCAAAACTGTCAGTGTATTAGTAAAAAAGTTTGAATGTATGAAAATCGAAAGCCAGAAATTGAAAGTGTAACCCCCAAGTAACAGATGAAAATTATTTTTAATGTAAAGCTAGCAAAAATGTCAAAAGAAAAAAATATATAATCAAAAATATAAAAAGGAATGGGTTTTTAATGTTTGGTAAAATAGGAAATCGAATGGCTACTTCAACTGTTGAATCTATTATAAGAGTTAGATATTCTTTAAATAATGGGTGCCATAACTTTACACCGTCCTCAGAAATTATAAAGTTATTTAATATGTAATGAAAATATGTTATGTTATTTAATAATATGAAAATGCATTCGATATTTTTAATACTGCCTAATTACAATTTGTTTTCTAGTTTTTTTACTATAAAATACGTCTATATGTGTAAATGTTATGAATTTATTATATATTAAAAACATAATAAAAAAATTTTAGGGATTTCATATTTTGGCGTAGTGCAAATTTAGGGTGTAATTTCATTGATTTAGGGATATTTATAAAAATGTACCTGGCATCCCTGCTTTGAGATTACAACAAGTAAAACAGTAACAAAAACAACACAGCATTTTGATGCTTGTTAGCATGGCGTATTGATTATAAGGTGCATTTGACATGGCAGCTGAGCTACTTTTTTTTCAGCCAATTTGTGAATATAAGTAGTTGTCAATTTTTGCTTTGTTTTATGTACATTGTTTTTGTTTTCATACTTTTTGTTTTGGTTTTTTTGACAGTTAACTACCCTAACAAGCATCAAAATGCTGTGTTGTTTTTGTTACTGTTTTACTTGTTGTAATCTCAAAGGCACCTTATGATAATTGCGCCGTGCTTGTTAGGGTAACTACCCTGTCAAAAAAAAAAAAAAACCAAAACAAAAAGTATGTAAACAAAACCAATGTACATAAAAAAAAGCAAAAATTGACAACTATGTATATTCACAAATTGGCTGAAAAAAAAGTAGCTCAGCTGCCATGTCAAAAGCACCTTATAATTAATACGCCATGAATCAGTATTTGCTCATGAGAAAAATGCAATACTGTACAATTTAAGCGTCTTATGCTCACCTCTACTACATACGCAAATATATTTTTAAATATCAAAATTGATGCATTAAATTTGATTTGAGCTCACAATTTTTTCAATATTAAAAATGCATTTGGAGTAGTCAGTACATATGTATGAAAATGAAAAATATTATACGTGCCAGCGAAAATTTATCTGCGTGCCATCCCTGATATATATGAAGGAAACATAACAAATGAAAGATTAAAAGACCAAATAAAAGAAAAAAATAAAGATTAACCGATCCAACAAACGAAACAAGGAAAATAAAACAAATAAAAATTTTGAACGAACGAACTAACGAAGCAAAGAAAACAAAGCAAATTCAAGATTGAATGAACGAATGAATGACTGATCCCTGATAAAACTGATCCGGTCACTTCGTTCAATTTATTGATTAGTTTAATTTAACTTGTTCGTTTATGAATTCGTTCGTTTTATTAGTTTTAAAGAGTTCTAAGGGCCCGATTATGGTTTACAACAGTTGTAAATTTGATGTTGTATTTCTAAAATTGAGATTATGATTTACAACACCTACATGTGTATGTATATGGTACATACTTTGAATATTGTTTACAACATAGGTCGGCATTTCATAGCTAAATTCAGCCGGGAGAGTTCACATCAGCGTTGCCACAATTGGTAGAATTCTACCAAAACAGGTAGAAAATTTTTCGTTTGGTAGGATGGTAGGCTGAAATTGATTTTGGTAGATTTTAGCAGAAACTAAAAAAACTATTATAAACAATCTTAATAAGGAATTTCAGTCGGGAAGTTCAAGATTGCCTTATTTATATTCAAGCAAAAAACCTAACTTTTTGCTCATATTAAGCAATTTTATCATAAAAATTTAATACACAACACTGAAACTGATTTTAAAAATACTAATAATCACATTGATGTTTCAAAAATTTTTATCACTACAAAAGCCGAAATGTATACTACAAAAAATCTTATCCCGGATGAAGTTTTTGATGTTAAACACGAGATTTTGCAATTTTACATTGAATTACTAAACCAAATCAATGATAGATTTGATTTTAATCGAGAAGATATTAAATTGTTACAAATAATTACTCCTAGAAAGTATTGTCAAAAGACGACTTGCGTATATTGTCCCTTGTTTTAAATGTTCTAATCTTATAGACTGTGATCCTGATATTATTATCACACAGTGGAATCTGTTGCGATTAACAGAAACAAATCTTTCAACGGAATTAAACATTAAATTATTTTGGGCTAAAGTTAGTTTAATTAGAAATGGTTTAAATGAGAAAGGTTTTGGTGAATTAACCAACTTTGTTTTTAATTTACTTTCTCTTCCATATAGTTCTGCAGCAGCTGAACGAAAATTTTCAAGACTTTCATTAATCAAAAGTAAATTAAGAAACAAAATCGAAATCGACTGAAATTCAAACAGCTAAAATTTGCAAATCTGATATGATTTTGAATTCTTTTTACTTATGCGTACTAATTATTCAATTATGTGTTGTTAAGATATTGAATTGTTTTTGTTATATGTTTATTTTTTCTTATATGTATTTTCGAAGAACTGAATTCTTTTCGTTATATATTTTATTTTTGGTTATTTATATGTAAGGGTGTTTTGTTTTCCATCTCAAAAATGTATTTCTATTAAATGGTTTTTAAACATAAGTGGTTTTTGGTAGATTTTGATTAATTTTGGTAGATTTTGAAAGACATTTTGGTAGAATTAAAATTTTTTCAGTGGCAACACTGGTTCACATGTATTCTTACGCTCTTTCATTTTGTCCTCTCTTTGCATTAGTTTTTTTGCAAAAACACTTAAAGAAATGTATCATGTTACGAGACAAATGTTGTTTTATGTTTTAGTCGTCAATGAACTGCTGACGAGTGCACATATGTATCGGATGTTTTCATTATTTTTTATGAAAATAAAATTATTTTTTAGATAAATTGGAAAAAAATTTATGAAACTCTAAATATATTAGATTATTATTATTAATTCAAGATATTTGAGTGCTTTTTTTTTCTTTTTAATAAAATCACACAAAATTTTTTAAATTATTATAATAAATGTGACTTGTAAACTTTTTATATTATATATAAAAAAAAAAAAAAAAAAAAAAGATATTTTAATTTTTTTAAGATCTTCCTTCAGCAAACGGTTAGAACTACCGAATTTCACGTACCCGAATTAGATATACCCGATATGTTGCCTTCAGACGTAAAAGAAAGTTCCTAGTTCACGCCTAGTGATATGTAAGTTAATAACATACATATATATGAATTCACACATTTTTTTTCAGTGCAGTTCTCTTCCATGCTCACTAACACAATTACAAATCAATATTGCCGACCTATGGTCCATACATTTGTATCAATGATTAGGGATTTATTTTAGCAATAAAAAAAATGTACATATCGTTATATGAAAAGCAAAAAGCCCTAAGTTACATTAAACAAAATTTACAGGAGAAGCAAAAAACTTTCTAAAATGAAAAATAAACTAAATTTTGTCAAAATTTTCTCAGGTTAGCTTATTTTTTTATTAAAGAATTAGTATTTGAAAATAATTGTAGATTTTTTTGTATTACAAGTAGTATTGTACTTACAGAGTTTTAAATTTATGCCTTTGATGATTAGTTTTTTCTGAAATAGAAAAGGGCGTAAGTCGAATTACAACATGGTTTTAGTGATTTTTAAGATTTGTTATCTTCTTTTCTTCATTAATTGCATTGAATATAGTTTTATTTTATTTTAATTTTATTTATTTTGTTTAATTTTTAAGTATTAAAAACCACCCTATAGGAAAATGAACTTACATCAAAATAGTCACTTAACTGTTTTCTAAGTGACAATAGAGACCTGGGGTCTAATCATCGCATTCGATATCGAGTGTACAATCGTATCGAATGACATTTCGATGTGTCGAGTAAGCTAATCACCGCAGACAATATGTATCGAATCGTAATTTTTAGGAAAATGTAATAGATTTAAAGCATAGTACATATGTTTAATGTAAACAATGTTAAACGTAAATAAAAGGTATTAACAAAATGTTGTGCTAAGTCGTTGTGCGGGAGTTTAAGTGCTCTATCCGCCATTTTATACATCTCGAGTTAATGATGCCTTTTTAGGTTTTCCAACCCAAATTTTTCAATCCGTTTTCGGCTATCTCGTTCAGTTTCTGTTTTGTTCTATATCCTTCAAACCAGAATTTTTTGTGTGCTATTTTTGATTGATGTTCTCAAAATTGCAATTTTGGCACATAAAGCTCTTAAACTTCCGCACGATGACGTGATATTTCATTAAATTAAAGTGTAAAATAAATGATTCCTCATTTTTGTTTTATTTAATATCAACAGACTCTGAAGATGAAAATAGCTTCATGCGTATTTGAAAAAAATAAGGGACCGGCAGCCGCGTAAGATAAAATAGTTTTCAATTTTTAAGTGAATCATATTTAGGTTTAAAACTACATTTAGATTTACAAAGAAAGCGTTTCATTACATATGTATTTTTTCAGCTGAATTTTCTTGGACACATGTCTACAACACTGCCACCAAAGCTGCAATTAGCGACTAGGCTTTCACTTTTAGCGATTAGAAGCTTTAAGCATAGCGTAGATAATGACTAATTGCTCGGGTTGGGACAAAGCACAGTCTCTAAAATTGTTAGTCATGTTATTAATGAAATGTAGACAAATCTTTGCGCCAAGTTTATAAATTTTTCGCCTAAACAAACAATTATTTTTTTACTTTTCGTCACGCCTTGATGTCTTTTATGGGCGGACCAGCTATATTTAACTTTTTGGTCAACTGATCCCATAACTTGTTGATTGTGCTTCGTCCCTGGACACAATTTGGTAAAATATTACTGTCTCCGATACAGTAAAGGCTGCTGACGATTACGTCCCGTTAGTGGCCTGTTTTCTTCGGTGAATATGGAGTTCAACCTAGCTCTGGGTGGCCTGGCGCTCGCTATACGTAGAGAATGGTTGGTGGTGCATGGTCATTGTGCCACACATGCTATCGGAGACTTGTCTCTGTAAGTGTGCGTGGCAGGCATTTACTGGTGTTCTCAAGGACTGACCAGAGATGCCTTAATCTCGTACTACGGGCATCAGGAGCCCCCGGTTTGCCTGGGCTCCCCTGTCATTCGGGAAGTAAGACTAATCGGCCTGATGGTTTGAGTGCGGCCCCTCGGGGAGTACAAGTAGTGGCAGTGGTATATGCTGGGTAGTAGTTTAACCTCCTCAACAAGGGGGGTTGCTGCTATCCAGAAAATGGTGGTGACGAAATTGTTAACCCAATGTCCATGGGCTCTCCTCTGACCGGTGTGTCTTGGATATATCCGAAATTGGAGGGTACCGGCTTTGTGTGGCGTTGGTTGGACGCTTAAATTCAACCACCGCTCCGGTAACGGGCGGCGTGTGGTAAAGTCTCAGGACAGGTACGCACGATAAACCCATACAATTGTTGTCCAACTGTGGATGAACAGACATAAATTTAGCCAATTTCTATTTGTCTGTCTTTTATTTTGTTCACATTTGTTATGCACAATAAAACTATGTAATTTAATTTATAAAGCATATGTACAAGTTTTTATGTATAAAATAATATCTAATATATAAAATTCTCGTGTTGCGGTGTTTGTTGCAAACTCGGCTCGACCGATTTTGATGAATTTTGTGTGCATATCGGGTAGATCTGAGAATCGGTCAATACCTATTTTTCATACCCCTAAATGTTAAGGTGATCCGACCCAAGGGAAAATTTATGTTTCACTTAAATAAGGTACCGACTTCGATGAAATTTTTAAGTAGATACTGTAGAGCATATATGGTTTACGTTTTTTTTAAGTACTCAGATGGGGCGGTACACGGGCTATTTCTTCCTATCCCCTGAGTTTGTTTAAATTTTGTTTGTGTCTTAACACAACTTTAGATTAACAAATGTAAATTCTTACATCTATTTTTCATACCCGCTACAAGGGGAAATTAATGCCTCACCTAAATAACGTACCGAGGTCGATGAAATTTTTAACTAGATATATATGTATGTATATCTGCGTACCGTAGAACACACATTTTTTTACGTTTTTTTTAAGAAGTACTCAGAGGATACTTGTCCCTATCCCCAACTATCAAACTGAAGTACCGAAAATGGCGAATAATCATTTATTAAAATTATTAGTAACGCAGATATCGATTGCTCATATCAATGTTGACCTTTGCAGTTCGGTGAAGAGTATCAAATATATTTGAACTAAAAATATGTTTCCTAGAGTAAATTTATATGGCAAAACAACGTTTGCCGGGTTAACTAGTAATTTAATGTAATATGAAAGGTATTGTTTATGGAAATAAGCATGTCTCTATGGCCATTTCGGCTCTACTTAAGAGACTCGTCAGGAGACTTTTTCTCAAAGAAAATAAGAACGTTGTTTTTAATTACAGGAGCATGAATTTCGACATGATGAATTTTTGTAACTAAGGGCTTTTTGGATTTCACATAACGAAATGGCCATAAAGACATGCTTATCTCCATAAGCAATACATTTCATATTCTATTGTATTTATTTGCCTACATAGCGAAAACTATTTATTGTTTTTATTATTATAACTAGCTTAGACTTGGCGTGCTTCGCTGCACCTACCACTATCATTTGTCCACATTTTTCGACTGATGATTTTTAGTGGCTACGGAGTAATTCAGACCAAATTCAGAAACTTTAACTGTTACTGATTTCAAGATATACTGAACTCAATAGTTAGCTTGTTTGAAAGCTACCACGTCTACTTGTCCGCCCTTTTCTCTACTGATAATTTTTAATGACTACGAAATCAATAACACCAAATTCAGAAACTTTAGCTTCAACACTTCTAAATCAATTTTTAACTCGTATGGCAGGTGTCACATCCACTTATGCAATTTCGTCCACTTTCTGACCGATGATTTGACGTGCCCATGAAGTGATTCAGACCCAATTCCGAAACTTTAGATTTAATCGTTTTGAAGATATACAAAAATCAGTATTTAGAGATAAATAGATAAAATGGGGCGTAAAAGTAGGCGTGCCAAATTTTTCTCTCAATGAAAACTTAAAATGGATTAATACAACCATTTGAAAGAAAAATTAGTCAAATCTATGGAGCCGTTTTCTGATTTTAGGTAAATCAAAAAAAGTGGGCGGGGCAAAGTTTTCTTTCCGTAAAAACCTAAGTTGGATCACGACGATCATTAGAAAGAAAAAATCGTCAAAATCGGTCCAGCCGTTTTCAACTGATTTATAGAGATAGATAGACTTAATTAAATTTACAACCTGTTCTTTGAAAACGAATGGTTTTTGACATTCGTCTTTCTATATGAGAAATACTAATAAATTTGAGTGTTTTTGTTGTTGTTTTACATATAAATAAAAAGACGAATGTCAAAACCCATTCGGGTTCAATGAACTGGCTGTAACAATTTTGCCGCTAATATTATTTACTTTTTCTTCATATGATAGCATGGGAAGTAGCAGATAACAGCTAAACCTACTTAGCGAAGACACTCATCACACAATCAACATGCAACAATGAGGCAATTGCTGATGATCATTCAAGGGTGAAGGTCTTTGAATGATCAATTCACATCAATTTGTCTCATTCCTAAGGCGTTTAATAGTAATATAAGAAAAACAAAATATATGTTCTGTCATAAATGTTCTGTCCTTTCTAAAAATTTCAATACAATGCACTACATTCAGTAGGGGTTTACCCTGAGTACTGGGGCCGAATTACCGCATACGTGAACGAGTAAGCTGTCGTATCGAATGAAATTTCGTCACGTATCGAATGGATGGATTATAGCATTCGATAGCAGACGTATCGAAATTTTTACACAATGTGTATCATTCTCAGGTGAATGACACTAAAAAGAACAAAAAGTGTGTATATGTTTAATACAAAATAAAAAAAAAAAAAAAAAACAAAACCAATTTTTTGAAGTTATCTAAATAAATAAGTGAATTTTAATATATTAAAAACCAAAAATTATAAAAGAAATGACTACACTCTTATCGCTGTGCTCATCGTCTTCGGATTCTGAAGATGATTATAACACAGTACGTATCAGAAAAGAAATGAGGTGTAAAAGCGATCCAATGTCCTTGCCGTCTAATGCGTAAGTAAATTAAATCTTCCATAAGAATTCAGCTTAAGAGCAAGTTCATCTCTTTGGCCGTTGCTTTTTCTTGGCTACAATTTGGCAACATATTTTTGGCCAAATTAGGATGATCAACCATGTACTGCGCCATAACATCTTTTTGTTTTTTATTTATTTTGTTGATGTTAGTATTATAAACAATTATAATTTTCTTTGATTGTTTTAAAATTTAAATATTAAATAATAATATTATTATTAAATATAAATCTAATAATAATATTATTAAATAATACTTTAAATATTATAATAAACTTACATTTTATTTTATTTTTTTTGCACATACGTTTTTTGCACACAAAATGTTTTCGATCAGTCTTGAGCAAACGAGTAAAATGTAAACAGCTGGCACTCGATTATACCCTCGTTAACGATAGCGAGTGGTGTAATCTCAAAAAGAAAAATTACGAACGATTTTGCTCGTTCACGTATGCGGTAATTCGGTCCCTGGTCTCAAATAAAAAAAAAATGACGCATCGAATGATAACACAAGATATGTCTTTCTTGTGGTTATTCGATATCGTATTTTATAATCACAAATAACGATAGATTTTATTCGATATCGAGTGCCGTGATATCAAAATGAAAAATTTCAATACATTTTACTCGGTATCGAAAGCGGTGATTTCACCCCCCCTGTTCGAGTTCTAACACTTTATATGAAGAAGACTTGTCACATTTACATGGCGTTTGTGAGGTTTTGAGAGGTCTCAGATGTAAGCTTAACTTATCAGGACACTGTTATTTACTGTAATACTTGTCCTAATTATGGTTCTTAAAAACATATCATGGAATACAAAAACAAAAAATATTTTTCGCCATATAGGCAAATACATTTAAAATAATATATGAAACAGGAAAAATAGAATTTAAATTTTTTAAAAACCGAAATGTATTGCTTTGTAAATACTTTTGATTGGTTTTTATATACTAAATGGGATATGATTCGCATTTAGTTTATAACTTTTTGAATATAAGAGTTTATAATTTTGATTACCATCTTTGGGTAAAAGTCTCCTGACGAGTCTCTTAAGCAGAGACGAAATGGCCATTGAGACATGCTTATCCAAAAGCAATACATTTCATATGTAACATATCAGGGAATTGTACTAAAAAAAAACTTATTCCTGTGTACTTGTATTAAAATGCTTTGATAAATTGGTTATCTTTTTAAAGAAACAAAATTATCTTTTATTTAAAACACAACCAAAGAAAACTAACTTGCCTTTTCTCATTTATATATTTGTTGGTTATACTCGTATTTTTATCGAAAGGCGTATGTTACAAAAATGCATAATTGGCCATTACAACCCTGTGTCAGGGTTACGGCCTAGCTACTCGTAGCACTTATGTTGTGTACGTTAATTCTTATCCATGAGTACCGGGACCTACAGTTAACAGTCGACTCCCCTTTTGTCAGAAGGTAGTGGCCGAAAGAAAAAATTTTTTCATGTTTATTTTTTTCAAGATGTCAGAGCTGAGATTTGAACCCGGCGCTTTCGCCTTAGTAACCACTAGACCACGGCTACTACGGCGTATGTTACATTTTTGTTTTTTTAATTTTTTTGCGTTTGCATTTAGGGCTTTTAGGAATTTGTTAACAAGAACGTGGTTTTTAATTGCAGAAGTGTAACATATGGCAGGAGCATCAATTTTGACACGGTGAGCTATAATCAATCAAAAAATAGATTTTGAATTTTTTATAACTTATAGCTTTTTGGATTTCATCTGACGATATGAGAAGTTATCTTTTCTGAAATAAAACTACATTTTCGTTTTTTTTAATAATAATAACACATAAATATATTTTTAATAGTATCGTACGTTTAAAACTCAATTTTTTTAAGAATAGAATATAATTTTAAGTATGTATGTCGTATGTATATGTACTCGTAGTATATTTAGATAAAATACAAAATTTACTTGGTATTAATACATATTTATTTGTAAGTGGTTTTGTTATACCTACATATGTATGTATTTTATATAATTAAATAAAATTTTAAAACAATATACCTACATACTGTCTAATTAAATTAAATAAATGTTTATACTCGTATGTTTTGTTTAATTTATACATACATACATACATATGTATGTACGAGTATGCATTTTTAATTTAATAATATAGTAACATACTTTTGATATCCTCCTGCTTTCAAACGGTTTTTGGTTTACCATTATTTTTAAATAAATACCAGAATTTAAATTAAAGATAAACAATCAGGTGTGTGATGAAAATCGTAATTCGCTTGTGTAAATCATTAAATGACTCGATCGATTTCATATTTCACTTTCAACTATAATTTTGTGATATGAAATTAACAAATGAAAAAAAAAAAAAATTACCAAGACATTCGTTAATAATATCATCTTCCTACGGTTGGCAAACATTTGTCTGATAAAACATTCGAAAACTACTACGATGGTTGCCTTTTATGTTTCGCGATTTGCAACTCTTATGTTGCAATCTGGCAACTGACAGCTCTGTAGTAAAGTTGGACAATTTTGAGGTTATACGTACTCAGAATGTTTTGACATACGAGCTCTATTTGTGTTGTTTACAGTAACTGAAAAGATTCATCTCGCCCCAAAAATGGAATTAAATCATGAACATTTTCGTGCGATTATTTTTTACAACTTTCGATGTGGATTAACTCGGCAACAGTGTATGGGTGTATTTTATTCAATTTTTGGCAATGAAGTTCCATCAAGGACCAGTGTTTATCGATGTTATAGTGAATTCAATCGTGGTCGTAGTTCACTCAAAGACCTTTTTCGTGAAGTTCGTCAAAAATCAGTTGCTGTACCGAAAACCATTAATTATATGCGCAAACTGATATTGTAAGATCGTCATGTGACCTATCATGAGATTCAGACAACTTTAGGCATTAGTGGGACCAGCATACATTCAATATTGCATAAACATTTGACTGTCAAAAAAATTTGTTCGTGTTGGATCCCTCAAAATTTGTCAATCGTTAAAAAATACGATGGCGGCGCTTCGAAATAGGTCTATGGCATAGTGGCAGGTATGAGCCCGAAAGTAAACAGCAGTCGACTGTATGGGTGTTTCAAGTTGAGCAAAATCCAATAAAAGTTGTTGGCGCACGAAGCACTTCCAAGCAAATGGTCGCCTGTTTTTTTTCGGAAAAACTAGAAATGTCGCAACCGTACCACTAGAACAACGCAGAATCAGAGTAGGAAAATAAACAAAACTGAACGTTTGATCTCATTTTGTTGCGTTCTTTACAATGAGTAAAACAAAAATAAAACAGAAACAGTGAGAACGATTGTCCCATTTAATTTTTTATATTGTTTTTGTTTTGAGTACCACAAATACACTAACTCAAATGTGCGTAGGTACAACAAAAAATGAATGGGATGAAAAAGAAAAGAAGAAGAGAAAGAGAAAAGAAGAAGAGAAAAAAGAGCAAATTATACGAATGTAACGGAATAACAAAGCAAGCACAAGAGCGAAAAGCTAATTGTTTCATTTGCGCTCTTTCTCATTTAGAAAGTATTTGTTTTGGTTTTGCTTATGTATAATAATGATTTTTGCGAACAATATACAGTCGAGAAAGTATTTTTCGACTTAAAAAAAAAAAAAATAGAAAAAACATCGATAAACACAAGATAAAGATATTAGACCGTATTCCAATTGGCGACGTCGTCGCCGTGTAACTGCATTTTTGTAATAGATTAAAAGCAAGAGAAACATCTTTTCTTTATTCTGCAATAAGGCTGATTATTTTCGAGCCATGCTTTTTAGTTTACATAAAAAATATAATATAGAAGTAATAGTTTCACGAACATTTTACTTTCGAGAATTCTTCGTTTTAGTGAAGGTTTATTTAATTCGAATCTCAGGTCAAGCGGGTTAATATAATATAATCCTTTTGCTGCTGTAGTTTATCTAATTCTAAATGAATATAATTCAAACGTTTATATATGTATGTACGACGGAAACGCTTATTTATTTTCAATTAAGCAAGTGAGTATTTATTATAGTTAAAAAGAAGGAAAAGAAGAAAGACAAACAGTTGAAATAGATTGACAGGCTCATTCATACCCCCAGTAATACAATTGGCGGACGAGTGCAGTTAAAACGTTATACAAATGTTCTACCTCCACCATATCTGCTTTTGTAAAACCCCTACCATTTGAGGGCTATTAATTTAAAATGGATTACGAAATCAACACACAATTTAAGTCATCACATGTTTTCTCGATTTCAAAACGTTTTAACATCGATATCGAATAAAAAAATAACACACATCGAAATCAACTTCCATCACATCCCTAAATATTAAAATTATTTACTCCTATTCTGCGTTTCGATTAAGTCTCCGCATTCAATTACGCTACGATCGAAAATTGGCATTTCACAACAAAAAAGAAGAACAAAAAAAAAAAAAAAACGGAACCAAAAGATTTTATCATTGTGGAGTGTGGAAATGGAACAATAAAATAAGCAAGTCTGTCATCATTTCAATAAATAAATGCCAAATTTAATATAAAAAAGATGTATAAAAAATTATAAATTGTGCATAAAACATTAATGAAATAAGAAATGTTCAAAACGGAAAAAGAGGGTTAAAAAAATATTTCAGTCCTGTAGAGCCGGAGGTAATAGTGAAGTATGTAGTTGCGGAAAGACGAGAACAAATAAAAAAACAGAACGTTAAGGGAATAAAAGCGTACGGCGTATTTTTTTGTATCAGAGCTACCGAAATACCTCGCGTACGTACATTATGAAAAGGAAACAAATATAAAAAAATAATAGGCCGTATTTCAATTGGCGACGTCGTCGTCGTGTAACCACATTTTTGTAATACAGGGTTTTTCAACAGGGACGCTACAAAAGTAAAGCGACAGGGCCAGCAAACGACGCCATATTTCTTGCCACTCTTTTGACATTTCTTTTCAGTAAGGTTTGCCATTTCATGATGGAAAGATATACGAGCCAACAACGAGTCGAAGTTATTAAAATTTACTACCGAAATTCGGAGTCAGTGGCCTCTACGCTAAGAGCGCTACGTCCAATTTATGGTCGTCATAATCGTCCTAGCAGATCAACAATTGAGCGTCTAGTGGAAAAATTTGAATCCACAGGCACAGTACAAAATATTCCCGTGCCAGAAGTGCCCATAGTGTCGAGAATATTGCTGCCGCTGAGGCTTCAATTAAAGAAAGCCCAAATGTGTCTCTCACACGTCTTTCTCAAGCTTTGGGCATCTCTGCGACGTCGTTGTTTCGAATTTTCCGAAAAGATCTTGGCCTACATCCTTACAAGATTAAATTGACGCAAAAACTGAAGCCGCTTGACCATCAGAAGCGTCGTATGTTCGCCAATTGGGCTGAGCAACAATTTGAAAATGATTCGGATTTTCATCGACAAATCATCTTCAGCGATGAGGCTCATTTCTGGATGAATGGCTTCGTCAATAAACCAAATATGTGTTATTGGTCAGTCAGCAATCCACACGTACGGTTTGGTGCGGTTTATGGGCCTGCGGCGTAATTGGGTAGTACTTCTTCCGTGATGATCAAGACCGGCACGATAACCGAATATAACCGAATATTTTTGACCCCAATTGGATGATATGGACTTAAAGGACACGTGGTTCGAACAGGACGGCGCCACAAGCCACACAGCGAATGTCGCAATCAATTTATTGGAAACCAAGTTTGGAGAACGTGTTATCTCACGAAATGGTCCAGTCGATTGGCCGCCTTCGTACGAATATCGAACGTGAAATTGCAGCAGTATCGGCCGATTTATGCTTGAAAACCGTCGAAAATTGGATTCAGCGTCTGGACTTCTGCAAGCGTGCCCGTGTTGGCCATGCAAAAGAAATCGAGTTCCATACATAATGGTATCGAACGTACTTTTACAGGAATAAAGAATTTCATTGATATCCAAAGCCGTTTTTGTTTTATTTGAAAAAACTTTTGTAGCGCTCTTATTGAAAAACCCTATAGATTAAAGTTAAGAGAAACATTTTGTCTTTGTCAGACGACAACGACGTCGCCAACTGGAAGAAGACCGAACCTTTTTTTTTCTTTTTTTCATTTATTACGTATTTCGGGAATACGGACGAATACAAGTTAACATTTTATACGTCGTGTGTTGTACGCTTTATTCAAGTACGCCCCTAATAATAATTGTTTGGGGACGAATAATTTAGTGTTTTGTTTTTATTGTTGGAAGACGACAGCTGATATCCATTTGAAATGAGCGCTCAATTCTGAAATGAGTTTTTATTGTGAAAGTCTTAATATATGAAATATTTTATTTACGTTTAAACAAAGATGCATAATTAAAATCATTTGTTTAAATTTTATTGCATTTTCTACCTACACTTTATAAATTTATTACTTTTGAATTTAAAATAACAAAAATTGAAAAAACATACGTTCGAAAGAATTTAGACGGAATCGAACGCAGACAAAAATTTGTATTTTCGAAATGCAGAAAAGGGGTGTTGTATGTTTTTTTTTGTGTTTTAAAACCCTTTAAGTGTTCGTGTTTATTGTTTTTCTTAAAAACTTATAAAATTATTTTTGTTTAAAATTTAATATTTTTGTTTTGTTTAAATAATTAACAATTTTTTTTATAAAATAGTTGTTTTTCAATATTACAGTTAAACTACTAGTTATTGTCTTATGAGCTATACTCATCCGTTTCTTTTTTTTTTTTTTTCTTTTCTTTTACATATTATATAAATAGCATATATTATGTATGTATGTATGTAGAATGTACTTAATCGTACGTACTTTCATAAGTATAAGTATGTGTGTATGTATGTATGTACAATACATATGTATATAATAATATTGAATATTGGATATGAAGTAGATTATCCGGTATGTGATGTAAAACGGTTTCGAATAAAATTGAAATCGTTTGTATTTATTTTCAAAGTCATATAAAACTTATCTGTTTTAATTATTTTAACATTTTAATTATCAAGGATGTAGTGTCAATAGTCAATAAGCTAATGAGTTGAAAAGAAATTCCTAATATGTATGAAAGGATTTGGAAGTTATAACAACTTGATATTTCATTCCAGTATGTCTTACTGCAGTCATCTTCTGAAGACATTTTTGTTATAGATTAACCTTCATCTGCTCCTCAAAATAAATTACATTGCCTATCCTTCCTTTCAAAACATATCAAACACCTTTGTGTTTCTTTAATTTGTGAAGGAACGCTTTTTGATCTCTTCGGTGCATATGATAAAAATGGCAATTCAATAAAATTTACAAATGGACTTGATCGTAGTTTTCCTGTTCTATTTTTCATACAAAGGATAAACCCGGTTCCCCTAGAAAATTCATTTTTATTGTAATTATTGGTTGGCAATTAGAATTATTTTTTTAAAAATAATTAAGCCATTCTATGCAGCCATGCCGAATATATTTGTAAATACAGATATCGGCCTCTTGCAACTATAGCAAGAAAGCATCTTATCGACCCTATCGATACAGTCTATATTGAAGTAACAAAACTATATAAAATTGTCGTTTTGTTATAGTAACTCATAATTATTTGTAAGCTTTTAATCCCCGGGTTCAACTTTTTTAGAGTTATGCAATATATTTTGTAAAATTGTACACTCATATTTTCTACCAATATATCAAACAAGTATTGTACTCGTATTGCTTGTGAATGCAAATGTTGATTTGTGCAAAGGTAAAAGCTAATATCATCAACCAATGGAATAACTTCATTGACATCTTCAAAAGTGTTTTTCGACATAATTGAATATAATACGACTATACTCTGAATCGAAAAAATCAGCATTTGATTGATTTTTTATCTAAAAAAATATACAACATTCATGTATAACGAGTAGTTATATCAAAACACCCATAGAAGCTGGCAACAAACTGGAATCAATTTGCAAGAAATCGTCGTCATACCTAGCTTTGGCAAATGCATTTGAATACCTTAGAAATACGCTTTCAAGATGCAATTCGTGTGACGGCGGGCAGAGGATCGATAGCATTTTCAGTTCTAAACCTACCACCTTGTGGCTGACTACACTACTACTAACTACAGGATTTCTGACATCAGAAAAACTGTAGTTATTTTCAGCATCACTTTCATTTAGGTGAGCTCCTATTTCTTCACTTGAAAAATATTTTATTTACTTCTTTTTAATTATTTGATATATTTTGTTTACAAAAATTACTTTATCACCTATAAAAAGCACAATGACTTGTAAAAAAACAAAGTTACCCGCCAAAAAACATACGCTTTCTCATATGTGTCGAAAACGACGCATGAGGGTAGGCAACGTAACTTTTTAGATACAATAAAAAAAACAAAATGTATAATACGAAAATAAGTCTAAATATGCACATTTATGTGTTCTACAAAGTCAGGAAATTTCACGAACTTTTACCTAACCACATCAATAAAAATTCAAAAATCGTATTGGGTATGCGTCGTTTTCGACGCAAAGAGCAGATAAAGGTTAAAGACAAGATAAACATACCTGCCTAAAAAGTTTTCGTCTTTTATTTTTTATAAACGTACTAAACATGTTCTGACAAACGCTACGTTTTTGAAAACGCATTTTATTTTGAAAACGCAAAATACATTTGAGCCTGTTCTGACAAACGCGCGATTTGCTTTTTTCGATTTTAACACAAATGGAAATATTCGCTAAACAAACGCAAATTGCGATTTTAGGATATTTAGGATTTTTTTGTGAATTAGTACAGAATTGTGTATTCAGTTGATCATAAATAAGTAAGTAATTGAAACAGCCGAGTGGCATTAGAAAAGCAATTAAATTATAAATTTTTAACAAAAATCTTAAAAGAAAACGTACAAGATTCCTTAAAATTAAAAAGATTCGTATTAAATTTATATATTGTATAATTTTTTAAAGTGTACATTTAATACAGTTGACCATAACGCTTCAGGGTACATTAGCGATTTGAAATCGTCAAAGTTTTAGCGTTTTCGTTTTGCAGAACACCTATTTGGTGATTTCAAAACGAATATGCAAAATTCAAGCGTTTTGCGATTTTCAGAACATGGGCGATTATAAGCAGTGTTCGAAAATAAACTGTACATTATTATATGTACGGTTCACAAATCTAAGAACGGTATTTATTTTTTTAGTGTTTGTGTATTTCTACACAACCAGAATAAGTCGTTCTGTTTTTTGTTTTAAAACAGTACAGTTTTAGTGTTTGTATACATTTTGGTGATCTTGGGTTATTTTTCCCCAAATTTCAAACTATTTCCTTTTTTTGCATTTTTTATCAATCAGTTTAAAATAAAAAAATTGAAAAAAATTACAACAAAAAATAAATATTTTTCCTTTGTTTTTTTTCTATATTATTTTATATGTTGATAATCATAGCATTTTATTGCTTATAATTATAAAAAAGAGTCTATATTTTTTTAATAAATTGGATTCTTAGCATATCTCAGGTGTTTTACTTGAGAAAATTGGGCTAGAAACTGAAATAATTAAAATTTCATTTTTAAACTACTTCTAAAGACATTTTTATATTTATTTATTTTACATGCAAAAAATGTATTATGTTTGCACTCTTTCTTCAAAATCTTTCTTTTACAAACAATTAAGAAGGGAAATGTCTAGGGAGAAAAAAAGAAAGTTCGATTAACGGTTAATTTTTGCTTTGTTTCTTGTCTAGGTTTTAATCGTACGTTCGCGACCGAAAACATCATTTTGTTGTTATTACTTTGCATAAAACGTCAATAGGTGCCAAGACATACCACATTTTAATTAATTTCGGTGTCAATAATTTGTAAATAATTAAAAAAAAATTTCTGGGTTACCATTAAATAGCCTTTTTTTGTTTGCAAAGTTTCGTACGTTCGCGACCGTAAGCAATGAGTTTATAATTGATAAGATGTCTCCAACTTTACTTTAAAAGTGAAATGATATACCGAATATTCCAGTATCAGTATGATGCATTGGATTTTCTGTGATGAGGACCTAAAATAAGCACAATTTTAACGGCCTGTTGAATAAAAACAATTATATCATAAATATAGTTAAAATTTCATTATTTCATATTGAATAATGTTATTAATAAAAGAAATATTAAAAAGAAAACACGGTAAGTGCTTTACTGAAATCTATTTATCAGAAGGATTACGCTCTCGAGAAGTTTTCTTATTCTTTTATCAGTATCTGTAAACGAATAGTGGCATGCGATAACTTAATTATATTACAAAAATATCATATGTATGTGTCACCACTTAAAGGGAAGATATAATCTTAGTAAGTGAATTTTTGCAAAATTTTTTTATTTAGCTTGTTGATCATTACTTTACTGTAATAATGTAATAACGTATTTTTAGGCGGAGTTTTGTTTTGCCCGTTAAAATTTAAATTTTCCACACAACTTTAATGTAAAAGTACAAGTACCCAAAAATTAGTAAAAATACTCGATACTTGGTACTCATTACTCAATACTTTGCCAGTACTAGTTACCACACACTATAAATACATAGTGGATTAAGTTTTTGGTTAAGGAAATTTGACGATGTTTATGGGATTAAGCATGGTGATAATACAAAAAAAACCTATGGAAATATCGTACGTTCGCGACCGATACTTAAGCCAATTAAACGAAAACCAATAGAGGTATTTTATTGTGTAAATTCTGGATAGAGACCTACATTAGTATGCTTTAAAAATTATTTAATCGCGTTTAAATATTCCGTTGCATTTCGCAGAATTTTACATTTCACTACTGTCAGCTAAAGTTGACTTCTATTTTGCGTACGTTCGTGACCACGTCTTTATAACTATTATTATGAAAACTTCAACTCGATGAAATCCATCTTTTGCACTACATATAGAGCTACTAAAATGCTATCAAATCGCAAAAAAAAAATATACTAGAAAAAGTTTTTTTTCTATCTTCTTTGTACATTAAATGCGTACGAACGTACGTTCGTTACCCCAGGAAATGCCCATATTCGATATTTCTTAGCTGTTCTGTTTTGCATTTCCGAAAAAAAAATTTTTATGGAATCAAACTGCGTTTTTTTTATAAAACGTACCTGTAGCGCGATTCAGTAACATGTATTTTCGATAGTCACATTGTTTTTAGCAGTAAACAACAGAATTGTCGATATTGGGCTATTCATTTACATTTATTTACGATATTCGCAATAGCAAATATCAGCCGTTGTCTTAAACTAACGACTAAAATTTTTGGGTTTTTTATTCAATTGAAAAATCGTAATTTTTTTTTTACTTTGACATTTTGCAGGCAGACGACACAATTTTATTATACTGATAAGTATTGCATACATATGTACATATGAATATGTTTTTAATGTTTCTAAATATTTTACTTTAGTTATCATTTGCAAGCGTATTTTCTTTTTCACACAATTACAGCATGTTTCGCAGTATCGAGCATTTTCTTTTCTTCGTATTCACAACGTAAACCAGTTGTTTTACGTCCCAGTAGCTGTTTTCAGTACGACAAGTCTACCGGAAATAAATTCGAACGATAACGCAAATACTTTAGGGTCATTATTTACCTGTTTCAGCGATTTCATTTTTTAATTTTGAGTTAACTTTTTAAACTGTTGGATTCACCAACATTCAAATTTAAACATACGTAAATATCTTACGTCTTAAACATAAAGCACAAAAAATAAACGACACATTTTAACGTAGTGGGACCCTTTTCCGTACAATAATTAGTGATTTGTTTTCGTTCGCATAGTTTTACGTTCGACATCGTAGGACAGGCTGTTAGTTTCTTTTTTAATGTCAAACTAAATTGTCAACCAAATTTGATGTTTATTTTGTTTTGTTAACATAACTAATGGGCAACGAAAACTTATTAAGAATTATTGCAACATGAATTAGTGAATTGGCATCTCCACTTAAGATAACCTAATTTTGACATTTTGATAAAATCTATGTCTAGTGGAGACTGCTGATTACTAGACGTCGAACACAACAAATTACAAGTGGTGTGTAGCCATCCTTCTTATACTTCTTCTTATATATACATATTGTATGTATGTGTGTGTGTATGTATGTATGTTTATATCATTAGAGTGTAGATGTTATATATCAATAATTTCAAAATATACTATCTTTTTAATAATAATTTTGTTTTAAAATTATTTTTTCAATTGATGTGTGTACATACGTACTAAATGTATTGTAGTTAATTGACCATTAAATAAGTGTATGCGATATATGTATTTTAATACAATACAATATATGCATGTAATATATACCGAATTCACAAAGTTCTGTATCGTTGTTTCATGTATTGAATACAATTTTTGTTTGTGAACATCTATTGTATGTACATGAAAGTATTTTGTGTATTAAACGTCAAAAACGTCAAATAATAAGAAGAAAAATTATATTAAAAAGCTGGGGGCTAATTCTGGCAGTCGTGATCGAAATTACATTCGAATAGAGAATAATTTCGACAACGAACAATTTTCTAATTCTGTTATTCGATACGATACGAATCGAATTTTTGTTTAGTGTTGTAAAACATGCAAAAAAATTCATTTTACAATACTGACAAAAATTCAACAAATAGTAAACAAAAAACATATGTATATATACATATGTACATATGTACATATATACATATGTACATATATACATATGTACATACATACATATGTAAAAAAATTAAAAAAGGAAAAAAAAATTTAAATCAAATTAAAAAAAATAAAGCAAGTTTACAATGAATCCATCATGATTTTTCTACTCATCATCTTCCGATACTGATGAGAATTTAAATATGAATCTTGTTCGGCAAAAATGCGGAGTACCAGTGATCCCTTAAGTCTGCCAAGCAATGCGTAAATCTTGATATAAGCATTTTGAATATGTATTACGTATCTCCAAAGTTCCTCATTACGAGAATGTATGTATATCAAACACCACAAGAAATAATAAATTAAACAGAGTATGACGCTGAAACCAACACAACAAATATTGGAAAAAAAATCCGCGAAAATAATAAAATAAGTTTATGTAGGAACTAATAATTGATTTAAATTCATATTTTTTTATTTAAATTCGTATTGGTGGACTAGAAGCATTCAATTTTAACGCTATTTGTTACCAAAGATGGTAAAGTCTTGCCTTTCCTTGCTAAGTATTCGGCAATATGTTCTTTGCCAAGTCCGTAAGTTATGCCATGAAATTTCCTAGAATTTCTTTGTGCATAATTTATTTTTGACCTGAAATGTATTTTATAATTTGAAGAAATTAAAAAAAATTAACTTACATGTTTATTTTTTGTCTTTACTTATGTGTGTATATAGAAAAACGTTAATTCGAATGGCTTTTTGTTTGCGAGTAAAAACTCGCAAGACTGCATTCGAACAACATTCGTTATCGAATGGCATCATTAGAAATTTCGATACATGTTATTCGATAACGACTCATAGAATCCGAAAAGTAAAAAAACTCGTACATACGAGTAAGAATTCTATCGTAATCGACTGACAGAATTAGCCCCCTGATTTTTACAAGCCAAATCCATTTTTCTTCCATTTTTATATTTATTTATAGCATTTTCAGTTTAAATTAAACCTTTTTCAAAATATATGAAACCTTTTTCAAAATGAACGCAACCTTTGTCAAATTAAACGAAACTCTTTTCAAAATAAATGAAACTTTATTCAAAATAAATGAAACTTTATTCAAATTCATTTAAACATTTTTCAAATTAAATTAAACCAGTTATAGAATTTAATAGAAAACAAAAAAAAAAAAAAACAATCATTTTTAATTGCGGATAATGCCAGAATCCATAAAACCCAGGAAATTCGAAATATGGTGGAAAATAGCGACTGTACGCTTAAATTTTTACCACCTTATTCTCCTATGTTGAACCCGATAGAGAAAACATTTTCTAAGATAAAATTCCACGCCCGATCATTATTAAAGTAACATTACCACAGAACATAACATACATAGTAAGTGTATATAATTGAGGAAAGTGTCGCACAAATTAATCAAAATGATTGTGCGAACTATGTTATGGATATGATCATGATAATTCCTAAAGCGGTCAGTGGACAAATTCTTCATTAATTTTAACATGTATTATATAAAAATGAATATGTTTTATTATTTTTTTTTTTTCGTTTGTTTTCTATTAAATTCTATAACTGGTTTGATTTAATTTGAAAAATGTTTAAATGAATTCGAATAAAGTTTCATTTATTTTGAAAAGAGTTTCGTTTAATTTGAAAAAGGTTTCGTTTAATTTGAAAAAAGTTGCGTTCATTTTGAAAAAGGTTTAATTTAAACTGAAAATGCTATAATTTTATTTGCTGCTGACAATAAAAAGAATTTTTTTGTGTTTAAATTCTTGTCAATATTTTTCATTCACAATAACACAGAAACCAATACAACTTTTTTAAAACATATGAAAAAAAAGTGTATGAGTTGTATCAACTGTTTATATGCAAATTACTAACAACAAGCGTACAACTGTTGTAGTGCCGTACCATCAAACAACGAATACAATGAATACAAGGGTTTTGTGAATTCGGCAATAGTATGTTTGCTTGTATTTATTTTTTATAACATTTTTTGAAAACTATATTTATTCCGTATTTTGTTTAAATAAGACTTAATGTGTTCTAATTCTAATAGCAATGATAATAGTTGTAAATTTAATTTCGTTTTTAAAATTGCATAAAAACTAATTAATTAAACTTATAATTTCTTTCTTTTTATATATGTATATTAATACATCATTTCCTTTAGAAATTTGTATGAAAAATACTAAAACATGGGAGTAGTTTACATACAAATTTAAATATAAAGGCGATAAATTTAAATAATAAAAATAAAAAAAAAAACCTAAAACTAATGGTGTTTTCTTTTCTACATATAAATAAAAGTTGCCTCATACATTCTTCCCTGTCTCAGACGGTTTAAAATATATCTGTACAGTATAGGTTAAAGAAAAATATTGCAGTAAAACTAGAATTTATAACATTAGCGGTAATCACTCTTCATTGCAAACACCCTTGGAAGTGTTGCAAACGTAACAAACCAATGCCGAATTCATAAGCTTCTGTATCGTTTTATGCTTTATTGAAAACAGTTTTTATATAGTATGTACTTGCTTGTGAACAAGTTTTCGTTGTTTTGAAAAAGTCAAAAATTAAATAAGAAGGGGAAAAGCATTATTCACAAATAAATAAATGAATCTTTAATTAATATTCTTACCACTTTATCAACATTAATTTTAATTCTTTTAAATAAATATAATATATGATGATAATAAATAAAATTTTTTCAATTATTTTTCGAGATTAGTCAAATAATTAACTAAATATATTATCAAATTTCAGATATCAAAAATGTATCAAAAATGGCTGGTAATAATGAAGCAGGAAACAATGATAATAGAGAAGTTGTCCAAGATGTGGCAGAAGGTGATAACATCCCCGTTTATGTACAATTACAGGGAGCAATTGTGATCATTGGACATTGCCATATTGCAACAGTGAATGCAACCATGATTCCGGCCCGTTGGAATGGAAGGGAGTTTGGATCTGTGTTTTATGGGTTAACTGAGGTAGACGGAGCAAGAGGAATTTTCATTGACATGGCCACATATAATGAACTTAAAAATAACGGGTTTAGACATGATATTAGGGAGACATGGGCTCCTATAACTGATATATCATATATACGTCTTGAGAACCCTATGATTGGTCTCGGCTACTCTATGAAAAGGTTCCTGCCAATACCCTTATTGCATACAATAGCTGAGGGCTTATTAAGAGCCAGGACAGTTTGTCTACCTCACCTTAAAAGTTTATTAAGAGTAACACTAAATATGACAGATGAGGAGATTGTCAATCAATTAAGATTTAGTTTCTGTTGTTTGATGCCGAAGATGAAAGACAGATTAAATCGGCCAATGCGTAATAATGTCTCCATTATCCAGGAGCCAGAAGGGGGTTGGGTAAATTTTAGGGATCAATTAATTGCCATATTTAGCAGGGGTGAGAGGAATGATCCCTATTTATTCAAATATAGAGAAGAAGCTGAGTTTGCTATAATACTATCTGTTCATTGCAACTCTAAAAAATACACAAGCGACAATTATGCAAAAACTATGAAGAAGACGATGCAAACCTATTATAGCCGTGAAGGTTATCACTTTGGAGGAGATATATCCCGTCCTTTTTTGGCCCACTTGTTTTCTGTAGAAAATATTAGGTCATACCATGACTACATCCCCAAGCAATTAAGGAAAGCATTATACGAGGGATTAAAAACAGCAAGTGATGCCGAATATCCATACAAATCATACCTGTATAACTCATTGATGGCGTGGAATTCTATGTCCTTGATTAGGGAAACATATCGGGTGGTATTTATGGATCAACCTAGGAAGTTTCTTTTTCTTCCCGCTTACATTTCTCAAATAAAAACTTTTATGACCTGGTGGAACTTACATCACTCCAATAAACAACAGGAACTTACTTTCCCATATACATGGTATCACAATCCTGAAATACTATATGAGGTCTCTCATGCAAAGTTGCCAAATTTATACAGTTTGGTTCTCAAGGTTGCTCAACTGAACAAACAAATGACGCACTATAGAGCAAGCAACCTTGACCCTGGTACTATTAATGATGATGACATCATGCATACAAATAGTTTAACAAGCGAGAGAGCTATAGAACAAGTGGACGATGGTAATCTGGCCTTAATTGGACGTAGGCAGATTAATAATGTAAATCAAGGACAAGATATGGTAGCCATGTTTGCTGCTTTAATGCAACAATATAAAAGAAACAATCAAAATTAATAAAACTTACTCATTTCCAATCACTCCCTTAATGCCATGTTTAATAGATAGATCATAATATATAATAATGATATGAAATGTATGCTTTTGGGAATAAGCATGTCTCTATGGCCATTTCGTCTCTGCTTAAGAGACTCGTCAGGAGGAATGACCATAGAGACATGCTTATCCCCAAAAGCATACATTTCATATCATATTGAATGTATTTGCCAATAAGGCGAAAAATATTTTTTGTTTTTTAATATATAAAAAAAAAAAAAAAAAATACACGTGCCGGAAATTATTCATTTCTTTTTTGATGCATTGTACTAAGTATTTGCGTTTCGTTAGGTAATGCAAAGTAGTGATTGAATTCACAGTGCACTCAAATATGCTGATATATGAATTCTCATGCTTTGCATAAACAAACAAACAAAAAAAAATATTAAATGCAGACAATGTACAATATTACGTATTAATTTAATTATCAATTTGACCAAAAACAAAAAAAGTTTTAATTCTTTTGGGGATGTATTTTTCTTTATCATTTCTTTTTTAAACAGAATAAAAAGACCCTATACCATTTAGATTATAGGGTCTTGTGAATTCGGCACATGTCAAACAATAACAAAATCGTAGGCATACATGCTACGATTGCAAGACTTGCAAGGGAGTTTGCAACGAAGAGTGATTATCACTATTTACGATTGTAATTTTTTGTAGAAAAGAAAACCCCATAAAATATGAGTAATTTTTTAAATAATTAGTAAAGCCTTTTAAGTTTTTTTTTCTTTTTTTTTCATTTACTTCACAAGAAATACTTTAAAGCTTTGATTTTATTTTTTAATTTCATTCCTAAAACGAAATTAAAAACAGATTTAAACATACATATGCATGTAAGTATTATGTATGTGATTAATAATTAATAATAATAACCTAATTGGTTGATTTGTATGTACGCAAAAGACTTTACTACAAAAACAAATCGAAATGAAGATGTGAATTAAAAGAGAATGAATTCATAAATAAAAAATGTTTAAGATTTAAGCATTTTTAGTGGGATCAATGACACCACCAGGGCCTGGAAGACCACTAGGACGGCCAGTTAGGAAAGAGTCAACTTGACGAGCAGCTTGACGACCTTCGGTAATAGCCCAGACCACCAGGGATTGACCACGACGACAATCTGCATAAGAAGTTAAATTATAAATCATTTGTGCGAATGCATGGTGAAATATTAAAACATTACCTCCAGCTGCAAATACTTTAGAACTCGAGGTACCATATTTTCCATTCACGGCCTTAATATTGCCTCTGGGATCTAATTCCAAGCCCAATTCATTGGGTATGGTCTTTTCGGGACCCAAGAAACCCATGGCCAATAAAATCAAGTCAGCATTAAAATGTTTTTCAGAGCCCGGAACTTCTTTCATGCTCCAGCTACCACTTGCAGTTTTCGTCCATTCAACTTGAACAGTTTTAACAGCTTTAATATGACCATTTTCACCAATAAATTCTTTGGTAGTGGTACAATACTGTCTAGGATCGTTACCCCATTTTACACGTACCTCTTCGTGGCCATAATCCACACTGAAATTGATAATATACATGAAATGTGTTATAGAAACTCTTTTTTAATAGATTAAATCTAATAATACCGGAATACTTTAGGCCACTGGGGCCAGGGGTTATCATTTGCTCTGCTCTTTGGTGGTTCCGGTAAAATTTCAAATGTTGTAATACTCTTGGCACCTTGACGCAACGATGTTGCTATACAATCGCAACCGGTATCACCACCACCAATAATAATAACATCTTTGCCTTCGGCGGAAATAATATCTTTCTTACCACCCAGTTGTTTCTTTTGTTGGGCCTCTAAAAACTCCATGGCAAAATGTATACCCTTAAGGTCACGATTGGCCAATGGTAAATCACGCGGCCAGGTAGAACCAGTCGTCAAAAGAACAGCATCATATCTAAAACAGAAAGAATTAAATAAAAAAATATATTAAAAAAGTGTTTAAACAATTCATATCTTAAAACCTACTCTTGCAATAGGGTTTCAGCTTTCATATCTTTGCCTACATGAACGTTTGTGCGAAATTCGATACCTTCATTGGCCATCAAATCAACACGTCTCTTAACGACGTCTTTTGATAGTTTCATTGTAGGAATGCCATACTGCAATAAGCCACCAACGCGATCATTACGTTCAAAAACTGTTACAAAATGTCCGGCACGATTAAGTTGTTGAGCGGCTGCAAGACCCGAAGGACCAGAACCAACAATAGCAACTCGTTTACAAGTACGTATTTCGGGAATTTCAGGCTTAATCCAACCCTGTTCAAAAGCATGATCTATTATAGCACATTCAATATTTTTTATTGTTACAGCAGGCTCAGAGATACCCAATACACAGGCGCCTTCGCAAGGTGCAGGACATACACGTCCCGTGAACTCGGGAAAGTTATTTGTTTGCAACAATTGACGCAATGCTTCCTGCCAGTCGTTGTGGAATATTAAATCATTCCATTTGGGAATAATATTTCCCAATGGACAGCCATGTGAATTCGATTGACAGAATGGTACACCGCATTCCATACAGCGGGCCGCTTGGACCTTTAGATTTTTACGCACATGAGGAAAATTGTAAACTTCTTCCCAATCTTTTTGTCGCTCTTCAGCATCACGATATGGTGCCGTTTCACGCTTATATTTAATGAAACCACGAGTTTTATCTAATATGCGTTCAGCTCTTTTCTGTTCCAACGCCACATCTTGTATGGCTTCCTCAATATCTTTAACAGAGGGTTCGCTTTTGCCATTTGCAATAGCTTTTACATTCAAGTTATTTAGCTGTTCCTCTTTTTCGGCCTCAAGCTCCTTAAGAGCACGTTGGTAATCATAAGGAAAAACTTTCACGAATTTAAATTGTTCATGCGACCAATTATCCAAAATTTGTTTAGCGACTTTCGAGCCGGTCTTTTCAATAAAATCTTGTAAAAGCTCTTTCACCAAAGCAACATCACCAGGTAATTCCAGAGGTAAAAGTTCAACCAATTCAGGATTTACTTTTGGCTTGAAAGAACCATCGATGTCATAGACATAAGCAATACCGCCAGACATGCCAGCGGCGAAGTTACGGCCAGTTAGACCTAAAATAACTACAACACCCCCAGTCATGTATTCGCAACCATGATCGCCGACACCCTCAACGACAGCAGTAACACCGGAATTACGCACACAAAAACGTTCGGCAGCAATGCCGCGGAAATAGGCTCGACCTTCTGTAGCTCCATATAAGCAAACATTGCCTACAATCACATTCAAATGGGATTCAAATGGCACAGTATCTGGTGGTGTAATGACAATAGTGCCACCGCATAGACCTTTACCAACATAGTCGTTGGCATCACCCTTAAGGGTTACATTAACACCTTTAGCTAAGAAAGCACAGAAACTCTGACCAGCAGATCCTTCCAAATAAATATCCATGCTTTTGCCTTCTGGAAGACCGGCTTCACCATATTTACTAGAATTTTCAAAGAGAGAGAAAGAGAAAAAAGCAATTAAAAAAAAAATAAAAAAACTTTTGAACATGCTTTATAAGCTTACCAGGCAATATGATAACTGAGTGTAGAACCAAAAGCTCTCTCTTCATTATTTATGCGCATCTTTAAGGTGATATTATCCTCGGTGCCATTAAATATAGACTGGACACTATTAATGAGCTTGTTGTCAGAACGTTTTTCCAACTGAAAGTCTTGTTTTACCGAACCACCAATAATGTTTGTATCTGGACGCATTTTTAATGCATCTTGCAATAGCAAAGATAAATCCAACGTACTGGCCTTTTGCGATAGTTTATTAGAAACGCGCAGGAAATCTGTACGACCAATAAGATCTTGGAATTTACGTATACCCAGGCTGGCCATTATCTTACGGATCTATAAGATAACCAGAATTTCTAATATTCTGTATAAAATAATTTTTTTGTTGCAGATTACTTACATCTTCGGCCAACATAAAGAAGAAATTAATGACATGTTCTGGTTTTCCGGTGAATTTTTTACGTAAAACTGGATCTTGGGTAGCGATACCAACCGGACATGTATTCAAATGACATTTACGCATCATTGTGCAGCCTGAAAAACAAAAATTTATTGTAAAAAATCAATTCGATTTGAAATGTATTTACAAATAAATGCACCCACCCATAACAATTAGTGGAGCTGTACTAAAACCAAATTCATCGGCGCCTAAGCAGGCGGCAACAGCAACATCAAAACCGGTACGCAATTGACCGTCGGCTTGAAGAACAACTCTGTTGAATTGATCGATAGTTTATGACGCAGCATTCAGATATCAAATCAAATGATAGCAACACAAAAACATAGAAAATAAAAAACTTTATATTAGAAAAACTTCTAAACATTTCTAAGTAAAGATTTAGAAAAAATTACTAATGAAGCCGCTGCAGCAGCTGATGAAGAACGATCAAACACGAGGTCGACTAGGAAGATGCAAGTGAGCAACTTAGCAAAAGATATCAAAGAGGGAGCAACTAGAGTGAGATGATTGAATGTGTACATAACTGTATATATTTTTTGGTTTAGTTTTCTAGTAATTAACGCAATACAAAGCGTTCCGGACGATGACTATTCGTTTTTTTCTTGTCATTTAGAAAATTCGATTTATTTTTCATGCAAACATTTCAGTAACAAATTTAAACGCTCACATCCAGAGACACACACACATTTTCATAATACAGTCTACAACAATGAAACCAACCAGCCAACAACAACCAGTTATATTTCCATCTCTCTCCATTAATATTTTGTTCTTCTTTAATCCTTTTTAATCCACTTTGCTCGATCCGCAATCTCTGCATTATTTGTTTTGGTCATATGCTAAAAGTGAGTGAGTTGGTGGATGGTGAGCGTGTCCGTGTGCGTGTGTTCATTTCGTAAGCGTTGTTTTTGTTTTGCTCAGAAATGTGCAGAACACGAAATCACATGTAACCGTTAAAGTTTGTGAATCGTTTGATTTTATTTCTAAATGAACCGCGACGCGTAATTTTTTGTCTTTTTTGTTTGATTTTCAGAACGCTCACTGTTTGTTTCTTTGCGAATTTTCGTATCCTCTCCGACGACAAGGCCGTTGAAGAAGCTCGTTATCTGGATAACCAGGTTTTTTTGTAAGTTATTGTATTTATATGTAGTTTGTACTAAATGGTTAGTTTTGCTAAATGAAACACAGAACATTGGTTAACTCACCTTGAACGTAAATTATTTAAAACCAATACTTGATGAGTTTCTGCCACACCTAATTCCCAAGGTAAGCCAGCATTCTTGATACCAGTCCAAGAACTAGCACCAGTACCACCGTCATGACCCGAAATAACAATATGTTCAGCTTTGCCCTGTAAAAATGTAATTTCAATTACGAATTGTAGAAGAAGAAGAAGAAAAAAAAAAACATACTTTGGCAACACCAGAAGCAACAACACCCACACCAACTTCAGATACTAATTTTACAGAAATGCGGGCATTTGGATTTGAGCATTTTAAATCATAAATAAGTTCAGCTAAATCCTCAATGGAGTAGATGTCGTGATGCGGAGGTGGTGAAATAAGACCCACACCGGGTACAGAGTGACGAGTTTTAGCGATATCTTTACTAACTTTAAATCCAGGCAATTCGCCACCTTCACCTGGTTTGGCACCCTGAGCCATCTTAATTTGTAAATCATCAGCATTGGCCAGATATGAGGCGGTTACACCAAATCGACCAGAGGCAACTTGTTTAATAGCGGAACGGCGACTGTTTTCAGGATCTTGATCTGCAATGAAAAAAAAAAAAAAAAACAAAAACATTTTTATTTATAATTTTATGCAAGTCGAGAGAACTCATTGCACTTACTTAAATAACGATCTGAGTCTTCACCACCCTCACCCGTGTTACTCTTGCCACCTATACGATTCATGGTAATGGCCAAAGTTTGATGAGCTTCCAGAGAGATACTACCAAAACTCATGGCACCAGTAGCAAATCTGCAAATTTAGTAACGATATATGTACATACATATATATGTATGTACCATTTAATATAAAAGAAACTTTGTAGTTTAAAAGTTGAATTCGGCTTACCGTTTGACAATCTCACTGGCTGGTTCAACTTCAGAAATGTCGATTTTCTCACGATCAGTTACAAATTCCAATTGACCTCTTAATGTACACTTCTTAACACTATCCAAAGTGGTGGCTTTAAAGTTTTCAAATGCATTTGTATTTTTTGAGGCAGCCGCTTCCTGTAGACTAGCGATTGCAGATGGCTCATTAATATGAGCTTCACCACCGTGTCGCCAGTGGTAGTTACCAGGATTGCGCAATATACGCGTATCGGGTGACACTTTGCAGTAAGTCATTTGAAAACGTTCTAAACCTTCGCGAGCCATTGTTTCCACAGAAACACCACCAATGCGGGAGGCTGTGCCACGGAAACATTTGTGCACGATGTCGCTACCCAAACCCACGGCTTCAAATATTTGTGCACTCTTGTACGATTGAAGCGTACTAATCCCCATTTTGGCCATGACTTTTGCAATGCCAGTATCAATAGCCTGAGCATAAGCTGAATAGATTTGTTTGTCACTGACATCTGGGCTAATCACACCATCATTGCGCAAGGCTAGAGCCAGTTCAAATGCTAAATAGGGGCAAATGGCATCAGCACCATAACCCAATAACACGCAAATATGATGAACTTCACGAGCTTCAGCAGTCTCAACAATAATACCAACCTTCATGCGATGATATGTTTCAATAAGATGATGGTGTAGTGCACCCAAAGCCAATAAAGCCGATACTGGAGCTTTACCATTCTGTCCACCATTACGATCAGAAATAATCAAAAGTTGATAGCCAGAAGAGGCTGCTACTTCACCCTCACGACAAATGCGTTCAATACAGTCAACGTAACCTTGTACACCATCTTTGAATGGGAATGTTATATCCAAAACCTTAGTCTTCCAACCACGATGCGTATTACGTTTCAAAAGATTAGTATCTGGAATGCTCAAAATAGGATTATGCAACCAAATGCGATGAACCTGTTCAGCAGATGGTTGCAACAGATTACCCTCCGGACCAATGGGGCACTGCATAGACATGACAACCTTCTCACGGAATGGATCAATAGGAGGATTGGTGACTTGAGCAAATAATTGCTTAAAATAATCGTATGGTATAGGTTGGAATGTTGAAAGACACGCCAATGGAGCATCATTGCCCATAGAACCAAGTGCTTCTTTTCTGTAATTTGAAAAAAAAACAATTAATTCCCACGTATAACATAAATTCAAATGATAGTCAACTCACCTATTCTTAAACATGGGCACC
Organism: Metopia argyrocephala; assembly: GCA_963576795.1. Lineage (NCBI taxonomy): Eukaryota > Metazoa > Arthropoda > Insecta > Diptera > Sarcophagidae > Metopia > Metopia argyrocephala. Next base: position 67,370,469 of record OY756210.1, read on the forward strand.
AACAGCATGTTAACCGTTTCATTAGTGTACCCATATAAAGAGAGACGTGGATCCAATAAACCATGAGTGGTTGGATCAGTGCTTGATTCCATTAAGTCTTTAGCATTATCCGTATTGAAAACATTGGCATTACGAACCTCATCCAAAGTTATCTTAAATATGGCGAAATTAAAAATTCAAATCAATATCATCTCTACTAAGATTGCAAAAGTATTGTTTAAAATTAAAAAAAAGCAGGAAAAAAAAATTAAGGAAAAGAAGAAGCTTTTTTAAAAATATTTACAGCCAGTTTTCTTTTAAAAGCATTTCTCTTCAAAATGATTTGATTTATTTTTAACTCACCATCTGTTAGAATCCAAAATACATATATATATTTTTTTCATTTTTGATTAATTGAAGCATTAAAAAGGATATCAATAAATTTATTGAATTAAATTGTTAAAAACAAAAAAATATTCAACCATGTTCCGTCATTCTCAACATTTTGAACACGAATCCTTTCAAATTCTCATATTCAATATTTACTCGTATATTTTGGAGGAAATAAGGAAAAAAAGCTTAATAAGAGTTTAAAGCCTCAAAGAAGTCTCTAATTTTACGTATTATTTTAGGAAAGTAATACTAAAAAAGAAAATATTTGTGTGTGGATGTCAGAACACCAAAAAATTCGTCTTGATTTCACATTCATGGAAATGTGAGTGACAGAACACGGGGGATTACTTTACAATATTATAATATATCATGTACGATTACCATATACATTATGCATATAACTTTTTTTACTAAAAATTTAACAGGCACTACGCTATGGGGAACAGTGCACTGATAATGAAATACGTTATCTTAGGTCAATTTAAAACAAAAATCTTCCGCACCGAATGCGATTTCTAAAACCTTCAAGAATTTTTTTTAACAATTTTTGAACAACGTAATATTAATAAAAAATACTCGATGTTTGGTCATGAATATGTACAGAACACGAAGAACTCTGATGAGATTACCGTAGTTGAGTTCGAAAATATGTTCCTTCACAAGCCTGGTATTGAGTTCAACATTTCGTACGGAAAGCTGTCAAATTGCATATAAAAATGTTTTGTACGAAATGTTTGTGAAAAAATTTTTCAAAAGTAGTACTCTGTTCTTGCTGCGAAAAACATGTGAAATCTACATATCAACATTTTTTCTAACTGCAACAAGCTTCTGTCAACATTTTGATTCATGTACGGAACAACATAGTCAACATTTCTTTCGAACGAAATAAAATTAATTTACACCAGCCTACAATAATTTTTGTTTATTATAATGAGCAGGATTTTAAAATAGAGTTTTAACTGTTGACATAGCTTTGGTGTTGGGTTATTTTTAGAGTTATATTGGATATTCGAATTATTATAGGTGGTCTTTTGCAATTTCTGTATATATATAATGCAAATCACACGATCTTGGTGGCCAATTAGTTGGGCCATTACGTGAAATTATTCTTTCATCAAAAGTTTCTTTGAGTAAATCAATTGTAGCGCCCGTAGCATCGCATTAGGTGAGGAACGTTTTCTGCGGGCCGCGAAAAAGAAAAAAAACGCAATTATTCATATTTTTCCATGGACTATTCAACCTTGCCTGTTAAATTTTGATATTTGCAAAAAATGCCAAAAGTTATATGTTCTATATTTAATGTGTAATAATGTTCCACATGTATATTATCCGAATATGTGTGTATGTAATCTGTCTTGTTTACTCGTAATATCTTTAGGTGTTGAAAGTTTTTTATACAATAGTTTCTATTTTGTTATCGATATACATACATACATATCGTCGCAAGAATTAAAGAACGCTGTAACTGACAAAAAATCGAAAATATTTTTTTTGCATCATTTTTATCAGAAAAAAAAATAAGCGTTGATTGGTCTCGGTCCTATATTTCTACGATGAAAATAAAGTCTGCGTCTGCGTTTTGAAAAATACCAGTGCATCTGTTCTACTTTCATACAGGTTTTTTTGGCTCTGGTGAACAATTAAGGTTTTGTCAGTTACAGCGTTCTTTAATTCCATCGGCGATATGTATGTATGTATGTGTTTATGGATGTAAATGTAGATTTTATGTGTGCATATATGTATGTAGATGGCTTTGTTTAAATTGGGTTTTTTAAACGATTTTTGATAACTTACCTTTTGCTGTAACCACTCTGAATGCGGACGTGACTTGGCAATTTTCGTTTTTAATTCAACATCTTGTATGAATTTCTTTTCTTGGGTATCCACCAATAACATACGACCTGGTTTCAAACGACTCTTCAAAATGACTTGAGAAGGATCAACATCATAAACACCTACTTCGGATGCCATAACTAAAATGTTATCTTTGGTGATATAGAAACGTGAAGGACGCAAACCGTTACGATCTAACACGGCACCAATATAGCGACCATCAGTAAATGATATAAGAGCAGGTCCATCCCAGGGTTCCATAACACAAGATGCCCATTGATAGAAATCACGTTTCTCTTGAGGCATAGTCTTGTCATTTTGCCAAGCTTCAGGAACCATGGTCATTACAGATTCCGGTAGAGTACGATCACTTGCTTGCGTTAGAAATTCCAAAACACAATCAAATGAACCGGAATCGGATAGATTAGGTTCTACTACCGGATAGAGCTGTTTCAAGTCATCTCCAAACAATTCACTTTTCATGACACCTTCGCGAGCCTTCATTAGATTTACGTTACCGCGCAGGGTATTAATTTCACCATTATGGGCTAAAACTCGCAAGGGGTGAGCTCTTTCCCAGGAGGGAAATGTATTGGTAGAGAAACGTGTATGAACCAAAGCTAAATAGGTTTCAAATTTGGGATCTTTTAAGTCGGTATAATACTCCCAAAGTTGATCGGAAGTGAAAAGACCCTTGTATACCACCGTTTTGGTAGAAAGGGAACAAATGTAAAAGCGACGCCCTTCTTTGGTCAACTCATGACTGGCACGCTTTCTCAAAACGAATATCTTACGCTTAAAAGTTTCATCATTCATGCCATCGGGACGAGTTACAAATACTTGACGTGAAAACGGTTCCGATTTTTGAGCCACTACACCGATAGCATCTGTATTAGATGGTACATCGCGCCAGGTTAATACTTTAACTCCTAATGATTCAGCTAATGCATTAAATTCTGCTTCAGCTTCCTTATGGGTTTGATGATCCAAATAGAAAATACCAGTACCATAATTACCAAGTTCTGGCAACTGAACTCCCTGAGAGGACCTGTAACGGTACAATAAAATAGATTTATGTATATTAAAATTATAAATTCCAACTCTGACCAATTGAAAAACGTAAGAAATTAAATGCATATGTATGTTTGTGTTAAAATGTATGATATAATTTGAAAATGAATATCAAAACATTTGTAAAAGATGAAAACTTACACACAAAAAACTGAAAAAAAAATAATTAAGAAATCTACGAATTTTGCGTTAAAGTTTCAAAGATTTTGTTTTGTATTTAATTAGTTATAATTTAATCGCATATTAAACGTATATTTAAGTTTTTTTGTCCAACTTAATTTGACATTTCTTTGCTCCAGTGCATAAATATTAATTTTTTAGAAAATTCACACATAATCTACACATATACATCAGGGACCGTAACGGTTATAAGTTATATTGAAAAACTTATTTTTTATGGTTATTTTGAGAGTTTTTCCAAAAAAGGTCAGCAGAAAAAGTTATTTTTTCGTTGAAAAAATAAGTTAAAAAAAAACTCTCAAAAAAGAGGTTTATTTTTTCTTCATAAAATAAAACTAATTTTTTGAGTGTTATTTTTCCGTAATAAAATAAAATAAAATAAAATAATAAAAAATTTTTATGAAATAAATTTTTTACACCTAATCCTGATTTAACAAATTTTCCTCTGCAAACTATTACAAATCTCATTTCTATCATACTTTGTTCCTTGCAGAACGTCGTAAAAGACGCAGTCATCGAACCCGCTTTCATCCTCCTAGTCAAATATTTGTAACATTTTTTAGCAAGTTCCGGCCATTATCGGTTGTAATTGTGTAAATCAGGGACCGTAACAGTTACGACTTTTTTCAAAAAAGTCACTTTATAATAGTTATTTTTTGACTTTAATTTTTTAAGTAAAAAATATAAGTTAAAATTTGACTTTTATTTTTTCGGTCAAAAATTAAAGTTAAAATCTGACTTTTATTTTTTAAGTAAACAATGTAAGTTAAAATTTGACTTTTATTTTTTAAGTCAAAAATAAAAGTTAAAATCTGACTTTTATTTTTTAGGTCAGAAAAAAAAATTTACTATGCCATAATAATAACAATGTAATGGAAATATAAGAAAAATAAGATCGATGACAATTAGTGATGTTGTTTTGGTTATTTCTAACCAACCCAACTTTAGTCAAATTTGCTATTCCATTTTAACAAAGTTTAATGCACCCGGTATAATGTCATGTCTGCTTGACTCATACAAGGAGAAGCGTATTGACGTTGATGTCGACCTTGTGGAATATTGGGAAAACAAAAAATTTTTATATCCCCGTCTAAAGAACTTGGCATGTATTATTCATCAAGTACCTGCGAGACAAGTTAGTGTAGAACGCGCGTTTTCAGCACTTAAGATTGTTCTCAGCGACTTGCGCTACAATTTGTCTGAACAGAACTTGGCAGCTATATTAATGGTGAAATTGAATTCTGAGTCATTGCAATGAAAGAGTGAACAATTTAATATTGAAATGAAGGAAATTAAATGTAATTTGTATTTTCAGAGCAAAATATGCAAACCACCAACTCCTTAACTTTCTAGCCAATAAACCTTTTTGTATTATACTAGCTGAACCCGGTGTGCTTCGCTACCCCCTCGTTATATACATATTACAAAAAAAGTATTTTGTATAGCAAACATTATTAGTGGTGTAAGTAAGTATCTGAATTAAAAGAGAAGGGGGCGGTTAAATGGGCGTGGTTCATAGTTATATGACGACCTTAACAGTATTAAGAGCAATATATTACCAAATAAAAAAAAATACAAATTTCTACATAGAACAAAAAGTTTGAAACTTTCAAACAAAATTTGGTGTGAAAAGGGGCGTGAAAGAGGGCGTGGAGTAATAAATTATTATTTATACTTCGCCTGGAGTATAATGTGTATACAATTTGAAGTAAATCTTTTAAAAACTATATGGGGGTAATTACATCATTTAAAAATGGTGGGCGTAAAAGTAGGCGTGGTCGAAAAAAAAGTACCCTATTAATCATGTCAGAGTCCCAGTTAAATGGTGTGAAAATTTCAGGAAGAACGGTCCAGAGGTTTGGTCTCCTATAAGGTACAAACAAACAAACAAACAAATAAACAAACACACATTCAATTTTATATATTTAGATTATAATTTTTTTTCTTTTTGTTTTAATACAAATACAACATGTACTTATAATTCTAAAAATAAAAACTGTATTAATATTTAATTAAAATTTTATTTAACTTTGTTAACATCTGCTTTCAATAAGAACAAAAGTCAAATTTTAACTTATATTTTTTACTTAAAAAATAAAAGTCAGATTTTAACTTTTATTTTTGACCGAAAAAATAAAAGTCAAATTTTAACTTTTATTTCTGACCGAAAAAATAAGAGTCAAAAAATAACTATTATAAAGTGACTTTTTAATAAAAGTCAAAAAAATTAAAATCTTTTAAGTTTATTATTCCTTAGCATAACAGAATCAATATGCTGTATTCAAATATCTGATAGACAAATTATATCCACCTGACTTTTTGATTTTAAATTTTAAAAATAACTGTTATTTTCGGTCCCTGGTGTAAATTTGTCTTTTATTAATATTAAAGCACCCTAAAACTCGATCCACGTAAGATTTTAGGTATTCAGCTATAAAAAAAATTAAATAAAGATACCACAAGCAACGGGATTACATTAAAAATAAAATCTATATTAAAAACGAGTTTTATTTTATGAAAAAAAAATAAAGCTCCTAATTACAGTTTTATTTTTTGACGGAAAAATAAAACTTAAACTCCCTTTTTAAAGGTTTCATCTAACCTTTTATTTTTCCATCAAAAAGTAACAGTTATAATCTGATTAATGATCATTTTTGCAAGATCACCACAGATTCTGTGAGAGCTCTCCAAGACGATTAATTTGGTATATACATAACATCATATAAATATGTCTTTCGACTCTAATACGAAGATTTTTTAGTTTAATTTTAATGCAATAACTGTTATTTGTACTTTTGCCGACATTCTGGGTTTTGGATATAGAAAAAAAGAGGCGCGGATCGCTAATTTTTGTCGATAGTTGCTTTTTGTCAGTAGAGGTCCATATAACCATTATTGTGAAGAAGGGGCGTGGCCCTTTTTGTCATTAGAAGTTTACACAACATATTTAGTGAAGCTACACTCAAAAAAATATCACAGGTTAATCTAACCAATTTTGGTTGTTAAAAAATTGTCAATGTAAATTGTTGATATTTTTTAGATTACAACTTTTTAATTGGTTACATCTACCAAATCACAACAGTAAGCGAACTACTAATGTAATTTGTTTTTGGAATTTTTATAAACAAACAATTTTACTTGGTTAAAACAACCTTTTCTAATAGTAACAATACCTACAATGTAAATTGTTATTGTATTTTTTTTTTAATTTACAAATTGTATGGGTTAAAATAACCATAGAACATTTGTAGTACAACCTCGATATGAAATATGAAAGCTTTTTAAACAAATTATGACAGTTAAAATAATCATGCTAATGTAGTTAAAAATATCTATTGGAAATTGTTATTTTATCTATTTCCATAAATTTAATTGTTTAATTTTACCTACCCCCGAGGTTAAAATAATAAACAAATACTTACAATTTTAAGAGGTAAAGTTACAAAAAGGATTGTCCAACTATTTTACTACCATACATTTTCTTTTCTGTCATGCATACATACATAATTTGTATAACATTTTTCCTTAAAAAGTTTTTATTTTACAATAAATTATTGAACTATAAAGATGTGTATAAAGTTAATGTTTTCTGAAATTGGTAAAATACTAAGTGATAAAGAAGAAAAGCAGGAATCCTTTTCATCAACTTGTTCTCTTTCTAGTCAAGAAGATGACCTTTATAAATTGTTGGACGAATGGAATTTTGGATACATGCTAGAAAAATTACAATGTGAGTATAAGTGTCATAAAAATAAATATAAATTAAAATAAAAAATTATTAAAACTTTATGTATTATATTCTAGGGCTGTTCTGATATTGTTTCCACAAGTAGGAATGTACTTGAGTACTGACTCAATACTAATGAGTACTCTGACTGTTCCATCTCTTTTGGATATATACAGGTATTTCTCCAGTATTTAGAGATAAACAGAAAAATGCGGACGTAAAAGTAGGCGTGGCAAATTTGTCTCTTGATGAAGAATTAAAATGGATTAATACAAACATTTGAAAAAAAAAAAAATTATTCAAATCGATGGAGCCGTTTTCTGATACCAAAAGGTGGGCCTAGAAGTAGGCGGGGCAAAATTAAAACCGTAAAAACCTAAGTTGGATCCCGACGATCATTAGAAAGAAAAAATTACCAAAATCGGTCCAGCCGTTCTCAACTGATGCGATGACCAACGAACAACATTGATTTTTATTTATATAGATTATATTGTTTCCAATAAATTAAAATGAACTAAAAAAATATCTTTTAATAGAGAAAGGGATGGGGAAAAGAAAAAGGAAAAAGTTAAGACAGAAATATTATAGTAATTTTACTATTAAAATAGTATTATTACAAAAAAATTATTCTTTTACAAATTTAATAGTAACATTACTGTAAAAACTGCTATTTTACAACTATTGTTGTAAAGTTACCTCATTTTTTGTATTTTTACTATTATTATTATTACTATTTTTATTATTACAAGCAAATTGTTATTTTACAAATATTATTGTAAAGCTACTGTAACTCATGGTCAGTTTTACAGTTTTTTTTATGTTGCCCAACCATAAAAGTTGTACTTTAACAACATTTTTGGTTACATTCCATTTTACAATTCGCATCAGTTATTTTAACTGTTTTTTCTTGGTTAGTGCAATTCCAACCAATGAAATTGGTTAGATTAACCTATATATTTTTTTGGGTGTAGCTGTTTGGGAAGTATTTTTTGCCACTAAAATTGCAATTCAAGCCGTAGTGCAGTTATTAAAAAATTTAACCATGTAGAGGTACACAATTGAGCAGTGTATTAAGACTGTTAAGGTCTTTTACAAAAATTGGGCTTTCAAATTAAAATGCATTTTATAGAAAATATGGAAACACCTGTTGTTCTACAAAAAAAAAAAATTGCTGTTGTTCGCGATAGTGTAACTCGATTCGATTTGAATTTTCATGCTAACAATGTTTAATTGATTCAAGAGCTGAAAACTAATGACCATTTAAAGCGTCAACACACCGAATGGTTAGTTAAACAGATAGAAGTGAATGCTGACTTTACAAAGAAAATCAACTTTAGCGGCGAGGCGCACATTCACTTTAGTAGATGTGTTAACAAGCGGAATTGCCGCATTTGGGTAAATGAGAATCCACGAGTGATTGTTGAAAAGCCAGTGTATCCACAAAGAGAGAATGATTAATACGGTTTATGTGCTGGCGGCGTCATCGAACCGTAATTGTACGAAAATGAAGTCGACCAAGCACTTACTGTGAATGGTGATTGCTATCGGCAGATAATAATGGATTTCTTGTGATCAGAAATTGAGAATGTGGACCAGAATAATGTCATTTACCACATTTGACTCTTTTCTGCGATAAATTCAATGGTCATGTTATCTCATCTTGTGACGATGTTAATTGGTTGCCACGGCATACATACATATGTATGTAAAAGAAATATTTTATGTATTTGTTTAATATGACACTCGTAAAAATATGATGTGTTTATTAAGTTTTTGACTAACTCATGACAGGGTTTACAGGGTATGTAGTAAAAATATAATTCCAATATATTGTTTCTATTGAACTCTAATGAGACGCCCGTAGCTGAAGTCGAAAACGTGGTCAGTTCCTTCACAGATGTAATTGTTTTCTTTGATTGAAAAATCATTGCAAAAAAACAATCTAATATTCTTAATAGAATTTAGTTTCTGATCCAGGTAAAGCCTTTTAAAGATGAAACAAAATTTCGTTAAAATTTTTCGGGACTCTACTGTTGTTGCTTTTGTTTTGTATTTTGTATTTTTTTTATTTTTCATGCGCTAACTCTTGAAAAGAATGTAAAATGTAATAAAAATGATAAGTGATACGAAATGTTGAACTCAATTACTAAGTGATGGATAGTCAACATATGTGTACATATATTTTTATTATTTTATTTTGTTGATTAAATTATTTAAATACCCCCCATCAGAATTACTCGCCTGATGTGACGCAAATTTATGGTGATAATTCAATTAAATTCAACACTTTACAAATAGTACACTTGAATAATACTCGTACGAGTACTTTTAACTGATGCAATTTTATTTTAAAGTCTCATATATCATTTATTTTAATGGAATGTGTCTGTCTGTCTATCTCTCTGTTCATATGCAATTCAATTAGAAGTTCATGCACAATTGCACCTCTTTATCTAGATAAGAGAGACCCAAACTATCTAAACCCTCATCTTTTTTTTTAATTCATAATTCGTCTATCAATCAAATAAACGTTTTATTATACGAATTATCAACGGGGTATTTTTTGTTAATTTTTTTATAATTCAAACGGTATACAGGGTGTGAAGAGTAGTTTTTTAGAAAACCTGTACTCGTACATACATACATGTATAATAAAAAGCAATCACTAATTTTTTTAATATTTTTTTTTTTAATTAATTAAACAAAATAAATTTAGTGCTTTTTTAATTCCTGTCATTACGGAAGTAATGTAAATAAATCTGGACAATGGGCTCAAGCGAAAGCAATTAATATTTTCTCAGATAGCCAAGCTGTCTTACGGGTGCTTGCCTGTCATTGTATGACATCTAACCTTGTTTAATGTTGCAAAATGTAGTCGCTGTGGTCTAGTGGTTAGTGTGTTGGCTTATTAAGACATGAGCCCTGGGTTCGACACCCAGCTCCGACATCTTGAAAAAAAAAGAAATATGAAAAAAATATTTCTTTCGGCGACTATCTCTCAGCAGTCTTCTGGCAAAAGCTCTGAGAGTAATTAATTGCCATGAACAAGCTTCTCAAGTCTGTCATTCGGAGTCGACATTAAACTGTAGGTCCCGGTACTCATGGATAAAAATTTACACACACAACATGAGTGCTGCGAGAAGCTAGACCGTAATCCTGACACAGGGTTGTAAAGGCCAGTTATGTATATTATGCAGCTTATTGTACAATTTTCCTCTTTTGCCCGTTGAATAATAACTCTGAAAATATAATTTTCACAAACATCACATTCACTCACTTTGTTGATTGAATTTTGGAGATATTTTTTTCTGTGTACATATATTGCATTTTACATGTAAAGTCTAAAAAAAAAACTTAAATAAAAGTTATCTAAAATATTAATTTCGGGGATTTCCGCATTTTTTTAAGGTATAAGCAATGTAAAAATTTTTGCCCGAATTCATAAAAACTATTTAAGGTTTATTGAGGACTTATTTGACAAATTTGTATGCAATACTTGTCAAATAAACCATCAATAAACCTAAAATAGTTTTTATGAATACGGGCATTTGTTTCTTAATAAAAACTTTTACAGGGCAACATAAAAATTTATAAATCGAAAATAAAAGTTATGAGCAACGGAAACAATTTTTTTTAACAATAACTCTTATAGGCATAGCTGCCAGATAAATTGGCCTTGAAATCGTCAAACTTCGACAAAACAATCGTCAAAATTGTCAAAATGATTCCTTCAAATCGTCAAAAAATCGTCACCAAAATTCAATTAAGAAAACAACATATTTAAAAAAAAAACTTTTGTTTAGAATTCCCAGTATAAAGGTACATATATATGGGCAATTTCAAAAATTTTCAACATTTGTTGAAACTGAGTTCAGATGCTTATTATTTCACCAGTTTTTCGAATTGACCAAAACGGTCAAAAGGGAATGATAGGCCACACTAGAAAACTGGGAAATTCAAAATTTCAGACCATCAGTTCTTTATTTTTAAAGTTATGGACACTCAAATATCGAAAAACTCAAAAAAAGGCTTGAAATTTACAAGAGTTTTTTCATATTTCATCACTTTTCTACTTTTAGTTTCAAACTTCCGATGCTCACTGATATAAAATAAAGTCACTAGACTTTGTAGATATTTACACTATAAAAGTTATGCCCATACCACTATTTGGGAAAAAGTTGTACAGCGGTTCATTTTTGAAACCAAAATTTTCCGATTTTTTAATTTTCGCAGTTTTTTCTATAGCGTTTTTGCGCCGTTCAAGAAAATTGCATTTCGTCAACAGTATTTATTAGATGGTGTAATTTGCTAAAAAATTGGGCCATATCACGTCGATGTCAGGTTGCTAGTTGCTGAGAACGATGACCTTAAACTTTTATAGAATTCGCGTAAATTTGTCAAAAATGACAGTTTTTCGCGCCTGACATTTGCAATCTTATTTAAAACTGGTTTATGTATTGCGTGATCTAAACTTCTTAATAAATGGCACCTCAACGTCAAGAAGGCGTTTAAATATTTTGAAACGCAAAATTTTTATAAAGAAAATAAAACTTTTGCGAAATTTCATGATTTTGTTTTGCGTTTTTTTAGTTAATCAGTGGTTTAAAATCAATGTAAAGTATTGGAAATGAAGTGCGGAGGTGAACTAAAGATCATATATAAATACGGTTGAATTCGGTCCATATTTAGCGGGTACAGCGGCATTTTTCTTCAAACACATTTTGCTTTGTGACATCTGCAGTTATGTATAGATTCCGCCGCGATTGACACCAAATGAAAGGTTTTTTTAAGCTTGATAAAACCGAATAGGCATTAAAAAGTTTTCATTATTTTAAATTTTACAGTTCAAAAAAAAAAATCCTAACCTCAAAAATAATTCTTATATAATTTTTTTTATTTTTTAAATTTGTAAGTCAAAACATTGTTTTTCTGTAAATTAGTTATGCGTTATATAAACACATATTATAATAATCGGTGAAACATTCATATTTTTGCAAAAATTCGCGTTTTTTAATGTTAAAGAATTTTAATTATAATTGATATTTCTTATGTATTTTATCAGTGCATTGATGAATTTGAAATGAGTTTCATGCATCCATACAACATTTATTAAAATAAACCAATAAATTTAACTTAAAATTTTTTTAAAGAAATTTTAACTTAAAACCTCCATAACTTTCGCGCCGTTTGCAATAAATGATTAACGCGAACTGTTTTGGTATGCTAAAATATCACCCTTCACGTGACCAAAGCGTCGTTCGTGTCATCCAAAAAAAAAAATTGGAAAAAAATATCAAAATGTCGAAAATTTTTGAAATTGCCCATATATATACTAATTTCTAAAATTTGAAAACCTAAACAAAAAAAAAAAAACATCAATAGCCATCATCTTTCATTATCTACATACATATTTTACCATTACACACTTTAGTTAGTTTAGGTACAATTTTGAAGTCAAAGGATTCTCAATTTCTTTCTGTAAACGAAATTGACTAAATATTCGTTTTCCGTTTTCAAAATAATGTAGAGAAACTAATTTGTTTCGGATTAAATTTAGATAAAGTTAGAAAAAAAGAGTAGAGTTTCTCATTTCCTCTTCAGATATTTTTTTAATAGTTTAAAGTTGTTTTAGGGAAAAATTGGATGTAAATTGAATAGTTTTAAATGTTTTAATTCTTGCCTGTCACATTTTTTAATAAACTTGTTAAATACTTTCATAAAACAAAATAGTTTCTTCGGTTATTATGTATTAAGGACTTAAAAAAGCAAGTAATAATAGTTTTTCTACTCTATTTCATCAATTCTTTCATTAGCAAAAATATATTTTTTTCAAAGTCTAAAAAATTTCATTCAGCTTTACAATCTGCAAAATAAAAATGTTCTGTCTTTAGCACATTGATTTTTAAACAATTACAAATTACCGATTTGAGTGAGTTTTTCATTTTCATAAAAATTGTATTTCCGTTGTTTTAAGTTGAAACATATGTACTTAAGAAAACTTAAATACATTTTTAATCGTTGTGAAAATTATAGAATACTGACTACAACTAATTCTAGCAACAACCAACGTGTTTGAATTAGATGTAAAATTTTCCTTTTTAATTTTTTATTTTTAATAATAATATTTTATTCATTTCTAAAAATATTTTTTTTATTTCTAATAATAAAATTTGGAGTATTAAATTGATTGATATAACAGTTGCTAATTTTGGATATTACTATTTAAAAAAGGCGTAAAAATCCCTTCAGAAATAGAGTATATTGTACACTTGAATTTCCAAAAGCAATAGTTGCAAAGAATTCAAACAAATTATAACCGCTGTAAATTTTGAATTTCCAAAAATCGTCAAGTCGTCAATATGCTATTTATGTGTCGTAAAAACGTCAAAATAACGATAAATCGTCAAATCTGGCAGCTATGCTTATAGGGCAACGTAAAAAATATAAATCGAAAATAAAAGTTATGAGCAACGGAAAAAAGTTTTTGTTATGAATAACTATTATTTAACAACGTAAAAGTTATTTATTATTCTATGGCCAACTTTTTCTACTTCAGAAAATAAAAACTCTGTTATTTTTGGTCTCTGCCCAGAACTCTTAATGTAATAATGTTTTATAATTAATTTTTTTTTTGTCATAAAATTCGTGTGATTACATTCAAAAAAGAATTGTGTATTGAATAAAACAAAATGAAAGATATGCTACCAGAATAACGGAACATTTACTTACTTACTTACTTAGCTGGCCATAACAACCCGTTAACGGGTTTCGGCCTGCTTCAGCACTAGTCTCCAGGCGCTTCTGCTTAGCGCGCGCCTTCTCCAGTTGGTCACACCAATCGATGACAGGGCTTCATCAGCCTGGTCCTTCCAACGTAAACAGGGTCGTCCTCTACGCCGACGTCCAGTGACCTTCGCATCGAAAACTTTCTTCGCTGGAGCAGATTCTTCCATCCGAACAATGTGGCCGAGCCAGCGTAGCCGCTGGATGTTAATACGCTGGACAACGCCCACATCGCCGAGGAGCTCATACAGCTCATGGTTGGTGCTAATGCGAAACTCATCGCTATGCCTTAGAGGACCAAAGATCTTACGAAGAACTTTTCTCTCGACCACCCCCAGGACCGCTGCATCGGCACAGGACAGCGTCCATGCTTCCGAACCATAGAGAAGCACCGGGAAAATAAGCGACTTGTAGAGTGTTAATTTCGTCGCACGCGAGAGGTCTCTATTACTAAACTGCCTACCGAGACCGTAGTAGCACCTGTTGGCCAGTGTGATTCTTCACCTGATCTCTAGACTGACATCATTCTTGCTGGTAATGGCGGTGCCAAGGTAGATGAGCTCCTTAACCACATCGAATGTATAGTTGCCGGCTGTAACCTGGGAGCCGATACGATCAACGTCCCTACTCGTCGACAACATGTACTTCGTCTTGCTCTCATTTACCGCCAGACCCATTTTAGCAGACTCCCGTCCAATAGCATTAAAGGCTGCGGTGACATCTCGCTTGGTATGCCCAATGATGTCTATATCGTCTGCATACGCAAGGAGCTGGACACTTTTGTTAAAAATAGTGCCATTACGATGCACACCCGCCTTTCGCAAAACACTCTCCATGACGAAATTGAAGAGGTCGCAGGATAAGGGGTCGCCCTGTCTGAAACCTCGCACGATATTAGAAGGCTCGGAGAGGTCTTTTCCTACCTTGACGGAGCTGCGGGAATTACTCAACGTCATTCTGCACAGTCTTATCAATTTTGCAGGAATACCGAGCTCAGACATTGCTGCATATACGCGATCCCTTATCGGGCTATCGAACGCTGCCTTATAGTCGACAAAGAGGTGCTGTGTGTCGACTTGACTTTCATGGGTCTTCTCCAGGATTTGGCGCAGTGTGAATATCTGGTCAATGGTGGACTTACCAGGTCTGAAGCCGCACTGATAAGGTCCAATCAGTGAGATGGCGAATGGCTTCAGTCGTTCACACAATACGCTCGTAAGAACCTTATATGCGATAGGGAGAAGGCTTATACCCCTGTAGTTGGTGCATATTGTGGGTCTCCCTTTTTCAGGATCGGACAGAGGGCACTGAGATTCCAATCATCGGGCATACTTTCCTCCAGCCATATTTTGCAAATGAGCTGGTGCATGCACCTAACCAGCTCATCGCCTCCATACTTGAAGAGTTCAGCGGGCAGACCGTCAGGTCCGGCTGCTTTGTTGTTCTTCAGTCGCCATATGGCAACCTTGACCTCTTCATGGCTGGGGGACGGGATCACAACGTCATCGTTGATTGGGTCCGGCACAGCATCTCTAGCAGCGGAATTTGTATCATCATCGCTTTGCAGTAGATTACAGAAATGCTGTCTCCATAATCTCAGTGCACAATGTGCATCTGTAACCAGATTACCATGTTCGTCTCTGCAGGAGGTTGCTCCGGTCTTAAAACCAGTAGTAAGACGCCTTATCTTCTTATGAAAATTTCGAGCATCATGTCTACTCCTGCACATCTCGATTTCCTCACGATCACGCCTTTCTTGCTCCCTTTTCTTTCTTCTAAATAGGCGTCTCTCTTCCCTCCTCTTCTCTCTGTACACCTCCACAGTTGCTCTTGTAGTGGTGGACTGCAACGTTCTTCTGTAGGCAGCATTCTTTGCCGCAGTGGCCTCACGACACTCTTCATCGTACCATTGGTTTCTGCGGGGAGGACGCTCAAAACCAAGGACTGTTTCGGCAGCGTTGCGCAGAGAGTGAGCAATGTGAGACCACTGTCCACCAATACTTTTGATAGAGGACGGGATGCAATGGAACTCATTAGAAAGACGATCGGAGAACGACCTGGCTGTCTCTTGTGATCGCAGCTTTTTGATGTCCAGCTTCCCTCGAACACTAGAACGTGCCATATTCGCTGCGCATATGCGCAGTCTCATCTTGGCTGCGACAAGATAATGGTCCGAGTCGACATTTGGACCTCTAAATGTACGCACGTCTAGTATACTGGATACATGCCTTCCATCAATCACAATGTGATCGATCTGGTTGGTAGTTGATCGATCGGGAGAGAGCCAGGTGGCCTTATGGATATCGAGATGCTGGAACCGGGTGCTACAAACTACCATGTTTCGCGCCGCGGCGAAATCGATCAGTTTCATGCCATTCGGCGAGGTGGAAGAATGGAGACTGAACTGCCCGACAGTGGGGCCAAAGATACCTTCACGTCCAACTTTCGCATTGAAATCGCCGAGGACAATTTTGGCGTCATGCGCCGGACACTTATCGTAAACATCCTCGAGCTTTGCGTAGAAAGCATCTTTGACCGCATCATCCTTCTCTTCCGTCGGGGCGTGAGCGCAAATGAGGCTGATGTTATAAAATTTCGCCTTCATCCGAATCGTAGCTATTCTTTCGTTCACGGGGGTGAACTCTGAGATAAGATAGCGAAGTCTCTTGCTAACTACGAATCCGCAGCCAAATTCACGTCTGTTATCATGGCAGCTGTAGTAGATGTCACATGTTGCTTGCCTTGTACAACCCTGTCCTATCCATCGCATTTCCTGGATGGCGGTGATGTCAGCCCTACATTTCTTGAGAGCATCCGCCAATTGGATAGAGGCACCTTCCCTATAAAGGGTTCTCACGTTCCAGGTGCATATCCTTAAATCATAGTCCTTAAAACGTTTGCCATGGTCGTCAACATAAAAGGGGGTCCGTTTAGAGGCTTTTCATTCATTGAATATTATTTTTACGTGGTGGGTTTCAAGCCCTACGCACAACCCAAATTTAAAGTCCAGGGGATTGGACAATCGCCGCATACATCAGTTAACAAGCTAGCTGATGCTAGAATGTTATCCAGGAGGGCCACGTGGAGGCTGTATGTCGACTTGAATACAACGGGAACAAGGATCGTTCTGGAGGCCGCCAGGTTGACCCCAAGCAGAGACTTTGCCTTGTCCGAAGTATCCCATCCATCCCGGAACATTTATATTTATTTATGGCTCGATTATCGATTGCAACTGAACTTCAGTGGAGTTGCTTACAAGCAACGCAACTCATGGTCCAAATGTTATTATGTACGGCAACCTTAGTCAGTTGCCTAAAGTTATTGTTTTTTGTACATCTCTAATTATAAAAAGTAAACAAAAAACTTTTCTTGAAAAAAAGTACATATGTATATGTAATTATCAAAAGTTTGTGAAGAAGTGTTTTTGTTACAAAAAATATTACAAAAAAAAAAAAATTAACAAAAATATAAATAAATAACAACACTACAAATACATTGTTTTATATAAAATCAAGAATGATTAGTTCCGTGGAACTATTTTTTGATGTCGAAGAAGATGAGGACAAAAATGTGGCATTCATTAGAAGACGGTTAAGGGGTAACTCTAATCCCTTAGAATTACCACCTACCCTGTGAGTCAATTTGTATATTGAGGTAGATTAAAAAATAAATCGACTTTAGAAAGAGCCATCGGGTCAAAGCAGTACCTCCTATCTTGAAAGTGTGTGCCGCTTCAAGGTTTTTTTGCTGAGGGAAGCTTCCAAAAGTCCCATGGAAACGACTATAACATTGGAATAGCTCAACCTACAATGTCTGTAAACTTGACGGAAGTTGTAAATCTTATGGAGAGGAAAATTTGCAAAAAAATGGATTATTTCAAAAATGTCGGAGGAAGAAAAGTCCCAAAATAAAAAATTGGTTTATTCCAAAACAAAATTCCCTGGTGTTGTCGGGTGCATCGATGGCACACATGTACATATAATGGCCGTAGCTATTTAATTTGTTGGACACTTCAGTCCATACTAATTCGGCACTGGCTTTTGTTTCTCCAAAGGCACGTATTCCTCGTCCAATATTTGGATTTAATTCCATTTTGTACATTTAACCATTTTTAATATATTTATTTGCGAAAAAAACTATTTTAATTTTAGAAAATATTTTGTAAAATAACTCAGACACTACAAGAAAATGGTTGCCGGCATTGCCACTGAAATTAACAGCTATTAGTTGCAAGTTGCCATCTGTAATGCAATATTGGCAACTGGCAACTCCACTGAAGTTCAGTTGCAATCGATAATCGAGCCATTATTCTATTATTAACCCATTAACGCCCAAATGAAAACCACGAACAATTTTTCAAATTCAATCTTTATTACTACAATAGGTTTAAACAAAATTTTTTACTGTACTATAAGCGAAAAAAAAAACAAACAAAAAAATATTCTGAGTAGTGTTTTTTGGGGTGTACTAAGTTTAGGTACAATGGGCGCTTACGTGTGATATTTTGAAAAATATCCTCTTTCCAAACAAAGTGTTTTCAGGCACTTACAACATGATGTTGATGTTGACACATTAAAGTTGATTTAGTATTTTTTGGGGGTTGTTGCCATTATTTTTTCTTTCTTCTCTTTCAATTCTCGAAGATGTTTGCCTACATTTATTGTCCTTTTTGTCACTTAGATACGTTTGTGCTATATGTCCGCGAAACCATAATTTATCTACACGATTATAAGGGTTTGCAATGCAATATAGTCTCCATGCATTTGAAACAATCAAGTCCACTAAATAAGTAAACAAGACCCACCACCACTTTTTTCCTTTCACAGTAATTCGGTAGATTCCTATAGACTGGTCCATCTGATCTACCCTTCCATAGCTTTGGAAAACGTGAAGCAAGCTGACGTCAACTTTTTGCTTCTTCATATGACACCATCTTTTATCTTTTCCGATAGGCTCCAAGGTATCGAAATTTGTTCCAATCGTGCAAACATCGAATAAGTTATCACCTCTATTTTGCCGGGAACATCTCGAGGTAGTTTATTTTCTAAAAAATCGTCGTCTCCACCTTTCTCATCATCATCTCTTCTCTCATCTTAATCGGGTATCACCATAACTACATCGAAAGTAGCGCCGTTTTCATTATCTTGGCTAATTATGTCACATATTGCTTCTTCCAAGCCAAAATAGTTTTTGCTACGTCGATTCGCCATTTTATACACTGCCGATCACTTGAATAGGTTTAATAATTTTTGCTCTTATATTTTTATTTTTCTTCATATAAACTTTAGGAGAATAATTTTTTTTTCACTTAAATTAAGAGATATTATGAATAATCATATTTTAGGAAGAAAAGAATAACGGTACAATAAATAAAAATTTGTTATTTTTTGATTTTACTTCAAAATGCTGCGAAAACAGGTGTAGATTTTGGGTCACTTGAATAGGTTCAATAGGAATAAAATTAGTTTGCTTTTGCCCATCGACAGTATAATTAAAATTTTAAATATTTGTGAGTTACTGCAATAATATTTTATATATTTTACGTAAAATGGGGCGCAGCAAGGGTTTAACTGAAGAAGGAAGAGGTAAAATTAAAGCATTCAATGAAACTGGCTTAAGCCATAGGTATATCGACAAAAAAATTGATCGCAGCCAGAATGTTGTAAGTAATTTTTTAAGAAATCTGTCCGATTAGTATAAAAACATGAAAGGGCTGACGAAAAAGCCACAACAGAAGCGGACAGAAGAGTTATTGTAAGAGCTGCCTCAAATTCGAGCGATTTTGCTGCAAAAATTAGACAAAAATTGGGTATCACAGCTATCATAGGCACTGTAAAATGTATTATTCGACGTTCTAAACATTTAAGGAGATTAAAAATAAAAAAAAAACATCTTTTATTGCTGCTCGTAAAGCGACACGGTCTTATTTTTCACGAGAACACATGAACGATAAAAATGAGTGGTATCGTGTTGCCTTCTCAGACGAAAAAAATGTTTAACTTGGAAGGTCCGGATGGATACAACTACTATTTCCACGACCAACATAAGGAGGAACGCTACCTTAGTCGTCTCGTCTCTGTGAGGGAAGTGTAATGGTGTGGGGGGCGATTTCATATTATGGTACATTTGTGCTTCAATTCCTCACATCAAAAATGAACGCGAATAATTACAAAACAGTACTTGAAAAGGTGTTTCCATATCTTTCTACTATTTTTAGACCAATTCTTTGGATATTTAAACAAAATAATGCCCCGATACCCAATTCCAGGTTTGTAAAAGTGTGGATTTAAAGCCAAAATGTCGATATGTTGATGGGGCTACTATATTCCCCTGACTTAAATATTATAGAAAATGTATGGGGCTTGCTTTCTCGCAAAGTCTACGAGTCCGGCAGACAATACGAAACCAAATAGGCTTTCATTGGAGGAATTAAAAAAGCTTGGTCCAAAAATTTTATTATCATTAATTGAAAACCCTTATAGCTCCCTCCCAAATGGTATTCTTGAAGATATATCGAATAAAGGAGGATATACTCCTTAATAAATCATCAAGCATTGTAAGAAATCTTAAAAAATTAAAAAAGGTTTACGAAAAAATCATTTTTTTCTTTAATTTTTTAAATTAATGATAGTAAACCTATTCAAATGACCCAAAAAAATTGTGCTGAAAATCATATTCGTTTTGGGAAAAAAATTACTAAAATTCAGTTATTAATTATTGAAACAATTTTTTTTTAATGTAAACACACATAATCCAATATTTTACCATTTTAGAAAATAATATAACTAAAAACTTAATTACTTTTAGAAAAAAATTAATTTGAATGTAATGAAAATAGTAAACCTATTCAAGTGAGCGGCAGTGTATTTTACGAAGATTTTTTAATTAATAACAAGGCGCTATTAAAAAAAGCAATCAGAAAACCAGGAAAAGCTGGAATAAAAACGTCTTCACTGTACGCCCAGTGTACTAAACTTAGTACAGCAGCACTTAATATGCTATAGCTCAAAAAATTCTGTACGAACTAAACCGTTTTATATCGCTTTTATTAGAATGCGATGTTATCAAGTAAACAAACTGCTATTCAAAGTTAACTGATGTAAAAAAAAACTAAATAACTCACAAGAAATAAATCGCTCGCCAAAATGGGGATTCCCCTCATTGATATTTTTCAGCTAAGATGTACAATGTAGTAGTCGCCGTGGTCTAGTGGTTAGTGTGTTGGCTTACTAAGACAAGGGTCCTGGGTTCGACTCCAGGCTCTGACATCTTCAAAAAAAGAAATGCGAAAAAAATATTTCTTTCGGCGACTACCTCTCAGCAGTCCTCTGGCAAAAACTCTGAGAGTAACTAATTGCCATGAACAAGCTTCTCAAGTCTGTCGTTCGGAGTCGACATTAAACTGTAGGTCCCGGTACTCATGGATAAAAATTGACACACACAACATGAGTGCCGCGAGAAGCTAGGCCGTAATCCTGACACAGGGTTGTAAAGGCCAGTTATGTATGTATGTAAGATGTACAGCAGCTATGTGGATGCTGCATGTACTTTTCTTGGCTGATAAAAAGCGTTTCGAGAGTAAAAAATTGCATTTTATAATTTTTACGTCGACTTTAAGTTGTGTACTATATATAGTACAGCGGGCGGAAATTGGTTAAATAAACATCTAAATATATAAAATTGAATGTGTGTTTGTTTATTTGTTTGTTTGTATGTTTGTTTGTACCTTATAGGAGACCAAACCTCTAGACCGATCTTTCACAGCATTTAACTGGGACTCGGGCATGATTAATAGGGTACTTTTTTTTCGACCACGCCTACTTTTACGCCCACTTTTTTAAAATTATGTAATTGCTCCCATATAGTTTTTAACAGATTTACTTCAAATTGAATACACATTATACTACAGGCGAGGTATAAATAAACATTTCTTACGCCACGCCCCCTTCCACGCTAAATTGTATTTGAAAGTTTTAAACTTTTTGTTCTCTGTATAAATTTGTTCCTTCCAACGGATTTTTTTTTTATTTGGTAGTATATTGCTCTTAATACTGTTAACGTCGCCATATAACTATGAACCACGTCACCGCCTTTAGCGAAGCACACCGGGTTCAGCTAGTTGTTTATATACATAAGTGTAGTTTTACAAACTCCAATTATATAAACACCGATTTTTGTGTTGAAAATTTATACAATAATATTAAAAACATTATAGACAGAAAACATTCATAGACATGGTATTCAACATACATACATAGTGAGCTAATGATAACATGGCATGACATTGACATATCATAGTATGGTTTTTTAACAATTATATTTTTACACAAAATAGGTTTGTCCCCATACTTTTTGGGTAAATTTCGCTAAAATGAGTGTAAACTATAATTCCTCTCATTAGTGACAAAAATATCAGAATATGAGCAGAAATGCAAAAAACCAAATATTTTATCTATTCACATATAAAAACCAAATATTTTATCTATTCAACTAGAAAAAATAAAAACCATTTATATACATACATAAATAATTTCCAGATATTTATTTACTATAAGTATAAGCCTTTTACTGCAAGTTTATAAATATCTTTAAATTTAATTTTTTATTTTTTTTTTTATTATTATTTCCTCTTTTTCAAACAGCTGATCATTTGTATACTTGCACACATTAGCCCGAAGAAAAAGTGCGGGCTGTTTTGGGCAAAAAGGAAGAAATACATTTCTCAAAATCTCTCTTATTTACCCACATTTTATAAACGGGAACACTTTTTGGTAACATTGGGGTCCCACGGTCGCCCAATGTGAAGTAAAGGAACAAACCTAATATTGCGATATTTTAATCCCTAGAATACGGTTTTACTTGCCACTTGGGCGAGTTTTAAATCAACAATACATACATATGTATGTGTATGTACTTGATTAATATAAATTTTCTATAAAGAAATTTTTAAAACGATGGCAATAAGAAATTTTTTTCATTTTCATTAAGCTTTACCGACTAAATTTTTAAATTATTTCATTTCAAATATCTGTTAGAGAGCATACAAAAACCTTTGACGGATTTTATATGTTGCAAAAGTTTATTAAATAATATTTTAATTATTATAATTGTATAGATGAAATAAGTAAGTCGTTCATAACATATTTATTTATTTAACACTTAATTTATTAATTTTATCTTTATTTTTATTGTATTTATTTATAAAAATCCCCCCCTTTGATTTCGCAGAATTAAAAGTTTATTTACTTTTATAATAAAAACCAGTTTTATTTAATTCGAATGTTGATTTGCTTTGGAATGCATTAAAAACAAAAAAAATTATAATCCTTTCAGAAAAAAACGTGGGTCATAAATATAAAAATGACGTGCGGCTTTTAGTACAAAAGTTAACTCTGATCACTTTCTTTTAGAATTTCAGTTGCCAAAAGTGATTGCGTATTGGTACGGTGACCATATTTTTTAAACCAAAATACAGAACAAGGAAATATCTGACCAATAACAACTATAAAATGCAAACAAACAATCTTTTATACATACATAGGCATGTATGTATTTATTATATTTATTATTTAAATGCAAAATTAACAAAATTTAAAAAAAAAATTAACCGAAAATTCAGAAATAACTAAAATTTCGTGAGATCAATTAATAAGTAGATAAGATACATACATACATATCGTCGATGGAATTAAAGAACGCTGTAACTGACAAAATCTTAAATGTTCACCAGAGCCAAAAA
This sequence comes from Metopia argyrocephala, assembly GCA_963576795.1. NCBI lineage: Eukaryota > Metazoa > Arthropoda > Insecta > Diptera > Sarcophagidae > Metopia > Metopia argyrocephala. The sequence continues at coordinate 67,394,174 of OY756210.1, forward strand.
ACCTGTATGAAAGTAGAACAAAGACACTGGTATTTTTCAAAACGCAGACAGCGTAAGTGAGTTTATTATTATCGTAGAAATCTGGGACCGGGACCAATCGACGCGTATTTTTGTTCTGATAAAAATGATGCAAAAAACGTATTTTCGATTTTTTGTCAGTTACAGCGTTCTTTTATTCTTGCTACGATATGTACTCGTACATAAATTTTAAATACCATAAAATAAAAATTAGTTTCTAGATATAAAAAAATTAATATTTTGTTTTTATCATTCAAAGTAGATTCACAGAAAGGTGCATTTAAAGGCTACAATAAAATTACAACTAATTTTGGTATTTTTCTGATGAATAAAATTGTTTTACCAAGTTATAATTTACCTTTAAATCAGAGTAAGTAAAAACGCAGCGCAGCGCCGCTCTTTTGGCTCTTTTTTGCTCTTTACGCAAAGAGCAGAGCAAACTTTTTGTTGCTCTTGCTCTGCGCCCCTTTCCTTGTGCCTGAACCTTGTCGTGGTGGAAGGGCTTGAGTGCATCAATGATGAGTCGGGCTATGTCGACGGAGTGACTGAGTGTCGCTCTGGTAGGGTCTCCCATGTCGAACAGGTTGACTCGGAGATGTCAGACTAAGACAGGTACAGACACTTTAAGCTAAGGTGTTGAGGCACCCGTGCCGAGAGCTGAATGGCTGGTAGTGTCTAAAAATAACCAGTCCCTAATGGTCCCCTCCGACGCCCGGGCAAGGTCGGTTGAATCAAGTGCCTTACCCCGGCATGCCGGCTCTGCTGGGGTGGACCATCCTTTCCGTGCATACTCGTGGGACCAATTTATGACGGACAATACAATTAATAAAATGACTAAGGAAGATTCAGGGAGTGTCCTGGGTACACTCTCTGAGGATGATCTTCTGGCCTCAAGCCAGGAAACGATCATCCAAGCCAGCTCACCGAAGGGTGCCATCCAAAGCACCCCACGGTTGCTCAACAAAAAACGGAGGAACAGGAAGTCCTCCGGTTCACTGCTCAGGGCACGTTACCAGAGAGCCCAATTCATTCTGGCCAAGATAGCCAAGAATGAAAGGGAGGGTAAGGTCCATGAGCGCGACGCGGAAGACCGCATCAAGTACGAGGCTGTGGTAAAGGAGTACCAAGAGGCGGTCTCAAAAAAGTCTGAGAACCCTCTCGTTCAGCAGAAGCAGACGAAGCCTCAAAGCTCTTCGAAGCGTAATAGGTCGCATGAGGTGATAGAACCTAGCGCCAAGAAGAGCAAGAACTCCTCGATCCAGGGAGTCGAGGGTCCGTGTACCAGCACTAAAGCGATGGCATCGACAGGGACAGCCTACAGCAAGGTGGCAAGGGACCATCTGCAGGTTGCCCTTGTGGATGCTAAATCCAACAGTGGCAAGCGGGTGTTGGCTCTCTGGGGCGCTATTGAGGGACGACTATCCGACATGGTCGTTAATCATCTCTTAGCTAACCAGGGGCCAACTCCTAGTTTTGACTCCGATGAGATCTGTCGGGGCTGTAGGGTCATCAAATGCGCGGATGACTTCTCTAAGGGATTTCTGGAGAAATGCGTTGCTAAGGTCAGCAGCGCATGGGATGGGCTTTCACTCAAGCTCATTCCGGCTTCAGAAATACCGAGGAGGCCTAGGGCGCGCATTTGGTTGCCCCAAATAAAATTGGACGGCTCGAAGATCGTCAAAATTCTTCGCCTCCAAAACCCTGAGGTTCCCATGGATGACTGGTCTGTCATCAAGGTTGAGGAGCCTCAGGGTAACAGTACTACAGCATTACTGCTGATTTCCGATGAGTCCCTGGGGGCGCTCGAAAGTCGGAAATATAAACTGCGCTTTGGCCTCAGGCTGGCCAAAGTCAAAGTATTTCCCGCCTCGGCAGTGCCAGACGACCGCCTAGAGGAGGTCGAGGGTGATACTGACCGCCTTCTCGAGGGTCTCCGTCTAACTGGGTCGGACGGAGACTCGGAGTCTGCTGGTCAATCCTAAATAGGATTGAGTTTTTCTTGGTGCGACTATGATGATGAAGGTGGCTCAGATCAACTTAAGGCACACCAAATTAGCCACAGATAACCTGCGTGTCGTCCTCCGGGAGGAAGACATCGATATCTGCCTGATACAAGAACCATGGATCTGGCAGTCTAAAGTTATGGGTCTACAGGATGGATCCTATAACCTGTTCTATGTTGAAAACGCAGGTAAGCCTAGGGCCTGTGTTCTTGTCAGGAGAACTATTAATGCGTTTTTATTGTCTAATTTTAGCTCTCCCGACGTAGCGGCTGTTAGAGTGGAACCCTCAGGAAGCCGTTGTTTCTTCCTGGTTTCCGCGTACATGGCCCATGACTGTGCAGCGCCTCCTGATGAAGTGCAGCGACTGGCGGGGTCTCTTTTACCCAAGAAGGAGGGCATCCTCTTCGGCTGCGACGCAAATGCCAGACATACCATTTGGGGAAGCAGCGAGATCAACGAACGGGGTGAGTCTCTTTTTGATTTTATTATTAGCCATGATTTGTCCATTTGTAACAGGGGCAAGACCCCCACTTTTGTGTTTCCTGGGTCGGTGGGGACCGGTGGTTGGGAGGAGGTCCTCGATATTACCCTTTCTACCCGTTCCCTCAATGTTGAAAACTGGAGAGTTTCTGTTAGCGACTCCTTTTCAGATCACAGGTTGATCTTTTACCATATCGGGTCCGGTCGGGGTGTCCCTTCACCACGAAGAGACCCGAGAAGGACGAACTGGGATCTGTTTAATAGGGTTTTCAGGGGAAAGGTGAACGGGCTGGAATCTCACATTTCTTCCGTGGGCGATTTGGACAGACACGTCGAGGTCCTTGAGGGGTCGTACCAGTCGGCCTTCAGGGTGTCTTGTCCTCTCACTTTTTGTAAGAAGACCTATCCTCCCTGGTGGAGTAAGGACCTCTCCGAATTGAGGAGGAGGGTCCGAGCGGTCTTCAATGCTTGCTACTCGGCCAGGGACTTTCAAGCCTATAAGGAGTGCTTGAGGGACTACAAAAAGGCCGTTAGAGATGCGAAGCGCGATTCTTGGAGGAAGTATTGCGAATCCATCGAATCTATAAAGGACACTGCGAGACTCGGCAAGATCCTTTCTAGGGACCACTCCTGCAGGACTCTAATTGCGAGGACAGACGGGACGTGGGCGGAGTCGTCAATGGAGTCCTTGGAAATACTCGTTGACACTCACTTTCCGGAGAATTCCGATGAGGTTGATGAGTCGGTGGAACAGGGGGAGACGTGTGGTATTTCACAGGAAACCTTTCTTTCGCCGGAAAGGATTTCCTGGGCCATTAACAGCTTCTCTCCCTTCAAGTCACCGGGTCTGGATGGTATAACGCCGATAATGCTGCAGAAGACGCAGGGAACTGTAGTCCCTATTCTGCGGACGATTTTCTCGGCATGTTTGGCCCTCAACTACGTACCCAGTAGTTGGAGGAGGACCAAGGTGGTCTTCATTCCCAAGGTGGGTAGAAGGGGGCATGTTATGGCGAGTGATTTCAGGCCTATTAGTCTTACCTCCTTTGTTCTTAAGGTGCTGGAGAGGGTGATAGACAGTCATCTCCGTCAGAACCTTGAGAGCAAGCTCTCGGCTGCCCAGCATGCCTATGTGAGGGGGAAGTCCACCGAGACGGCACTACATGAGGTGGTAGGTTCGGTGGAAAAATCCTTGGAGTGTAAGCAGTTCACTCTTGCCGCCTTCATTGATATTGAAGGTGCCTTCAATAATGTAAGGACTGGGTCTATCACTGGGGCTTTGAGGGACTTAGGGGTGGAGAGATGTATCTATCTTTGGGTCGCTTCTCTGCTCCGATGCAGGGAGATAAATGCGGTGCTAGCTGGGGCTAAAGTCACAAGATTTGTGAGCAGGGGAACACCCCAGGGTGGTGTTCTTTCACCCCTTTTATGGCTAGTCACCGTTAATGAGATCCTGTCCGTAATTAATGGCGGTGGGGTCAAGGTAGTTGCTTATGCTGATGACCTGGTCTTGCTGGTTTCTGGACCTTTCCCATCAGTTATGAGCGAGATCTTGGAGGGTGCTTTGCGTAAGCTGGGTGATTGGGCCGCCAGGTGTGGTCTTCGGGTTAATCCTTCTAAAACTCAGCTGATGCTATTCACCAGGAGGTACAAGCCTCCGCTGTTTAGACTGCCCAGAATGGGGAGTCGGGCTCTGGAGCTCTCATCCAGGGTCAAGTATCTGGGTGTAATACTGGACCCCAAGCTCCATTGGAGACTTCATGTAGAGGAACGGGTGAAGAAGGCCTGTGTGGCCTTTTACTCCTGTAAATCTATGTTTGGTCGAAGATGGGGACTCAGACCCCATATGGTGCTCTGGATGTACAACCAGGTGGTCTTGCCGATTTTAACCTATGGTTGCTTGGTGTGGTGGGTGGCCCTTCGCAAGGCCTATATTGTCACTAAGCTGGAAAGAGTGCAGAGGACTGCGTGTATAGGCATCACTGGGGCCTGCAGGACTTGCCCTAGTGCGGCTCTGAACGTCATTCTGCACCTACTGCCTGTGGATCTTCAGGCTAAGTCAATGTCAACTCAGAGTGCCGTCAGACTGAGGGAGCTGGGCCTCTGGGGGCGTTTTTCAGGGGGACATAGCGACATTCTGGGGCTACTCCCTCCTCATATACGGGATGTACGTACTGACCTGGCCTTCCGGAAGTTGGATTTTGGGGGGTGTGCCAGGGTTGTCTTCCCCAGTAGGGAGGAATGGGCTTTGGGGAGGGTTGGTATGGGTCCCGGTTTTTCGGTCTTCACGGATGGCTCTAAGATGGATTCCGGCGTGGGGGCTGGTATTTTCTCCGAGTCTGCCAATCTGGCAGAGTCTTTTAGATTGCCGGACACATGCAGTGTTTTCCAGGCCGAGGTGTTTGCAATCATGCAGGCACTAAGGATACTGGGGGAACGGCGCATAGAGGGTGAAGTTAGGGTTTTTTCTGATAGCCAGGCTGCTATCAAAGCCCTGGCCTCTCCCATGGGAAACTCTTCCCTCGTCCTTCGCTGTAAGGAGGAGCTGAGGCGTCTTGGGGACGTTTGTGGCATCTCCTTGGTCTGGGTTCCTGGTCATAGGGACATCCCGGGAAATGAGAAGGCAGATGAGCTCGCTAGGAGAGCTTCTGCTGGAGGGGAGCATGTTGTTTCCTACCCGGATGTCCACTGCCCTATGACCACCATTAGGGAAGGGATATCCAAGTTTTTCCTTGGAAGAGCACAGAGCCGGTGGAATTCCATCACTACCTGTGCTGTTTCTAGGGCACTTTGGCCGCGGTATAACCGGGGTAAGACTCTGGGAATCTTGGGGATTCCCCGGCAGTCCTTGTCCAGGCTCGTGGCGGTGTATACGGGCCACTGGCTGATCGGTAGACACGCAGAGAGGCTGGGCCTTCCCTTTAATCCGCACTGTAGAAGTTGCGGGGATTCTTCTAAGAGGGAGACTGTGGAACATTTTCTGTGTGACTGCCCAGGCCTGGCGGTCAGACGCTTGAAGTTTTTTGGGGTGCCCTTTTTCGACGGCTTGACGCAATGTGCGAACTTAGACCCCCTTGCTTTACTTCACTTTATAGACAGCGCTGGTTGGCTGTAGTTAGTTTTTCCTCTTTTTCTACTTTTAGGTATCTTTAGTTTGGTCCTGCGATGGCATCAAAACGGCACCTTGTGCTAATTGTAGTTGATCAGGGTCTGGGATCAACTGGCCATTTGACCTACCTACCTACCTACCTACCTGCTCTGCGCCATTTTTTTTGCTCTGCACATTACAAGCGCTGCGCATAGAAGGCGCATTTGAATTTTGAGCTTTCTTGCGCCACTCTTTTTTTGCGCAATGCGCAAAAGAGCGAAAAGAGTGCGCAATTGCGCATTGCTTATTTACTGTGGTATAAAATTGTGTTCAAATAATTGTTCGAACAATTAAAAATAGTCAAATTTCGAATAACGAATAACTCGAATAATTTCCTACGATTAATCGATTAATCCATATAAAAAAATACTTTATTTATAGAAATAATAAATGGTATTAATAAACTTTCTAAGTGTTGTAAAATATTTAATAAATCTAATGAAAAACAAAAGAAATTGCAAACATATGTTATGCTGCAAGAAAAGAAAAAGAAATTCGTTTTGTACATACATGATGTAAAGCATCGATGGTTGTCTTTATCTACCATGATTGAAAATTTTCTTCGTATTTGTAAATACGTAAATTACGCTCTATCTGATTTTGGTTTGACGATTTTTACAGATATGGAAATTAAAGTTTTATCAAAATTGAATAAAGCCCTTAAACCACTTGATGTCGCTATTACGGAGCTCGGCAAGGATTCTGCTACATTGATAGATTTAGAAGGCATTATACAATTTGTTATTAATACAATGGAAAATGCAAACAATCCTTTTTTAAATTAGTTTTTAGAAAGGCTTAAGATTCGAATAAATAAAAGACGTGTAAAACTACTTTGTACACCTATTTTATATCTAAATTCTAGTACATTTTCACTTTTTCAAAGTGTTGCACAAAATCTGAAACAAAAGATTTGGCAAACAAATTGTCTTTGAGAATGTTTTTAGAAAATACGGAACAAAATGTGTCAGATGATTATGTCAGATTGCAGAAGATTTAATTGAAATAAACGAAAATAATCGATTATCACAATTAAACGAAGCAATTAAAAGTCTACAAAATTTCAAAAAACCTAAAAGAGGCTGCAATGATTTAATGGATGATTTCTTATATTTAGAAAAAACCATAAACAGAACCGAAAAATTATATATTCTTTTCCATGCACTTCTCTCAATTTCTCCAACATCTACAATCAGCGAGAGAGTCTTCTCAAAATCGAGTTTTATTAAAACTAAAGAAAACCATCGGTTGAGAGCTAAACTAAATTACTAAATTTAAATAACATTACAAGACTATTTTAATAGAAGTGCATAATTTTTTTAACTAATTTTTAACTCATAATATGAATTATTTTTAATTACTTATTTAATATTTTTATTCCATACGAAGTAGTAAATTATTACTTTTATATATTAAATCGTTTCAAATATTAAAATTAATTAATGAATTATTTATGGTTTAGTTTTCCAACAATATGCTTGTGCACTATAGTTAACTATAGTTAATGAATTTTTAAGAAGTTATTACATTACAATGTTTTTGGTTATTATTATTTGTTTTTTTTAATAAAATGTTTTAAAAATCCACAAAATTGGTATGTTATTTTATATAAAACAAAATGCGATTAATCGAACAATTTTGAAATTTTATTCGATTAATCGATCAAGAAAAAAACCCGAATAATTACTCACTCGATTAATCGACCAAAAAAAAAAGTCGAATAATTGAATACCCTACTTTGAAGTCAGTAATTTTAATATGAAAAAAGAAGAAATAATTAAATGTAAATATAATTTATATTAGTATTTTCATATACTTTAGAGTAAAATAATAAAACAATTTTTTCTTTTTTATATTAAACTGGGGCCTTATCCTGTAATTCTCTTAAGATAAAATGCTTAAATTTTGGGTTTTTGAAATAGACTGGGCGTTATAATATATAAAATTAAAAAGTGTAGAGGTAATAGCATGAAGTTTTTAAATTACAATAAGCGTTCAAGAATTCTATTCGTAGCCAAAAAGCCAAGCCAAATCTAGCTTAGGAGAGTTACAGAATAAGGCCTCTGCTTATTTTTTTCTTCACGCACATAAATTAGTACAACAAAATGTTTTCTGAAAATCTCACGCGAATATATGCATTCAAATTTTTTCTAAGTATACATACATATGTCAAGAATGAGTGAAAAAAATTTTATTTTCTTCATGCAAATAAACGAGTATCATAAATCTGTTTTTTTTTTCTTAAAAATATACGCGAATGTCCCCATTCATCTTTTTTTAAGTATATTTATGATGGAAATTTCCATCAGTAATACTGCATAAAGTCATTTTCTGTAACGCAATGGCTGACTGCACATAAAAATTTTTTCGAATGGCAAATTAAAAAAATTTGTTGCTGACATGACACTGTAGACAGAGTAAGAATTTGCTCGCTCTTTTGCTCATTGCGCATTGCGCACTCTTTTTTTGCGCCTCGAAAAATTGCGCATGCGCAAAGAGCGGAGCAGATAAAAAAGAGCAGTTGATTGCTCTTTTGGCTCTTGCTCTTTTTTGTAAGCGCTGCTCTTTGCGCTATGCACATTTAAATTATTTATTTGGCGCTTTGCTCTGCACATTGAGCAAAATGCGTAGCGCATTTGCGCATGCATGATGGTTTCCATTTTCATTTCATAATTTTTTTCATTGGTCTATATATTACACTGGTTTACAGCCAAAAAATACCAAGATCGCCACATGCCTAGATAAGATCTTCAATATAACGTAGAAAAAAATTAAAATGAAAATGAAAAATTTTGAAAAAAACGTAAAAAATAGGCAAATTTTGAAATTTGAGGTGTTATATCTCAGCGATTTCTTATCCGATGGAATTTTTCAGTATATTGACGGAAAAGGCATTCAATTACCTGTACATCGATATGCCACCTATCTTGATCGGACTTTTCCGTTGGACTCCACAAGGGTTTGAGTGGGGCCATACACCAAAAAACACAAAAGTACCGTTATCTAAAAAACGATACTTAGGAAAAAATAATAATTGCGTTTTTCGTGCTCAGGAGGTACCAATTAACTTATCTAGGCATGTGGCGTTCTTGGTATTTTTCCAAATTAAAAATTTGTAAACCTGTATTATTTAATATAATAATAATAGAATATACCATTTCTGTTGAGACCGGTAAAAAACTGAATTCGACAACCGTCAAAATAATTTTAAAATTTTTGTTTCTTTCTCTAAAATGCACATACATATATGAAATGTATTGCTTATGGAGACAAGCATGTCTCTATGGCCATTTCGTCTTTGCTTATCATGCTCGCCAGGAGACTTTTTCTCAAAGGTGTTAATCAAAATTACAAATACTACTTTGAGACATAAAAATACAGAACAAATACTGAACATTAAATAGAATACAGAATATATTTATGTTTTTCCCTAATGAATAATTTATACAGAACATGGGTTTCAAATACAGAACTGTTCTGTATAATACAGAACGGATGGTCACCGTACGTATTGGCAAAATGTCTCGTATTTCAATATGTTTACTATTCCGAAACGCATACTAAATAAAAAAATGTATAAGAGTAGATTGTTATTTTTACGAAAATGACCCCTACTTGTGCAATCTATTGTGCTGGTCTAGGAAAATAGAAAGTAGTGTTTATAGATATTTGATTTAAACTTAAACTTAAATTAATCCACTTCACAATCACATATGAATCAATAATACAACAGTATTTTTTCCATGTAAAATTTTGCTGGGATATAATGTGAACTTAAAAATAATCAACTGTAGTAAATTAGCACACATATTATAAAATGTTATAATAGTTTTCAAGGTCGTACTCGTACATTTATAGAAATAATTAAACAACCTATTCTATAATGAGAATTGAATGCAACGTAATATGTATTGCTATAATTAGTAGAATTGCAAAAATAAGACGTTACATTTCGTAAATAAAAGTAATTTACAATTGTAATTTGAATAAAAGAGTCATATTTTTGATGACATCTGTTTCTGTACTCGTACATATGTATTTATGTATGTCTGTCTATTAGCTTTTACTTATTTTATCAACAGATAACATATTCATAAGGTGTGCGTCACTATAAACTGTAACACATCAAAAGTCAAATAAAAACTGACTGGAGTAAGCTAGAGTTAAAATTAAAACAGTTTTATTTTGCATTTTTATTACAGATTTATATTCTGTATTATTTTATTTAAAAATTAATTTAATTTTATAAAATTTTTTTATTTTATTCATTATGCCATCCATAAGCAATGTTATAGTGTTTTCGGTGATTTTTTTGGTACCAGCTGTCCATTTATATCGAAAACTAGTAATGGTTTTGGGAACAGATGTACTCTTCTTTAGTTCTGTTTTGACCAGAGCCCAATATCTTTCAATAGGCCGCAGCTCTGGGCAGTTTGGTGGGTTAGCCTCTTTTGGAACAAAAATAACATTATTTTTATTATACCAGTCTATTGCGCTTTTACTGTAGTGACATGTTGCCAAATCTGGCCAGAAGAATGTTGATATGTTGCGCTGTCTTAGAAATGGGAGCAACCTCTTTTGAAGACACTCTTTGATATAAATATCTGAGTTTATTGATCCCAATGTAACAAACGATGCACTTCTGTTGCCGCAGCTACAAATAGCCTGCCAAACTAGGAACTTTTTGGGAAATTTTGATAGTTTTTTAGTTCGGAACTCTTCAGAAACATTGCCTCTACTATCCGCTACATAAAACTCTTGGCCAGGAAGCTGCGCAAAGTCTGCAAAAACGTAAGTTTCATCATCCATTACACAACATTCGAACTTTTGAAAAAATTCTTTTTTGAGGAGTTTTGCTCTTTTTTTTGCTTCAATATTCTTCTTAGCATTTCTATCCGGTATTTTTTGGACTTTAAATGTTTTAAGGCCAGCTTTAGCTTTAACTCGGCGCACAAAACTTTCCGAACATTGCACGCGCCGGGCCACTTCGCGACCAGAAATGTTTGGAAGAGCCAGCAAAAGCTTCTCAACCTTTTTGGCTTTCGCGTCGTTCGTTATCAGTTTTGCTTTACCTGTTCCAGGCTTTCTTTCAATTTTTAGGTCTTTGTTGAACTTTTTGACCACTCTGGAAACACATTGCCTGGTCACGTGGACTTCCCTAGCAACTTTTGTATAACTCCAATATGGTTTTTTTAATTATTTGAATAATTTTTGTATGCACTTGTCTTTGATTATCCATTGTTAACTAACTAACAAGTCAAATTTGACAAACTGATACATTTTAAAATCTGACACATTTTTCAAAGATATTGTGATTAAGAAAAATAATTTTGATTAAAGGTGAAAAAAGTTATTAAGAAAAATGGGTGTTACACTTTATAGTGACGCACACCTTATATTGTAGTTTAATTGATCTTTATAACTATTAGTTAAGCTTATAATAAATTCAGAAGCTACTTATGTATATACGAGCAATAAAAATCACTTGCGTGCATATGTGTGTATGTATACATGCTGTTGAATAGATCTACAGGTCGAAGTACTTTAATATCTTGTATATGTAGGGTGGGTCACGTTTATAGAAAATCTAAAAATTAGGTTAAATTCTAAATTAGCAGAAACAGGAAGTAAACATTTATCAAAAAGGTTAATTTTTTGTCGGGTATTTCTGTCTATAAATGATCTTAAAAAAATTATACACTAAAGGAGAATTATATCTCATTTAGGCCCATTATTACAACTTGCCAGTAGTTAAAGGTAGGATCTTATCGGACAAATAATTTTCTTTTGGTAATTACAAGTAAATTTCAACCTAAAAGTGACTGATAGAGTTATTGGGAAGATTGCCTTACCTTTAACTTTTAATGTGAGGTTTAAACGTTTGGGCTTACCATATTCTATTCAGGTTGCCATACTATTTGTTCGCTGAATTATTAACAAAAATATTTTGTTTATTTTAATTTTATTAAATAAAAATAAAAAGTAAATCACGTTTATTTTTTTATTAACATTTTAGTGCACAATTTATGAAATTTTGTTGGTTTTTCATTTATATAAATATTGCCAAAAATTTATAATTTTTCCTGGGACTCGAACTCGAGTCTTCAGCATATACCTAATATTGCTAATATTGTTGTTGCCACTTGGTGTCTTTTAAACAAAATTAATGCCAAAAGTTCTTGTTCTGGTATTGCCGTATTTTAAAAAATTTAACTTTTATTTTAAAAGTAAGTTGTAATAACAAAAAGTATTTAAAGTTCACTTTATTTCTCCCGTTAACGAAAGTTACCTTTTACTATCGGACACTTTATAGGCAAGTTGTAATACTGGGCCTTAGTGTATAAAAAACAAACAAAAGCAATACATTCTACATTTAATACTTGCTTCTGTCGTGACATTTACATTCCCATAAATGTTAATTTAACACGAATTTTTTGCTTTTCTGATATCCGTATACATACTAATATTTTATTTGTACATCGCTGCACAAGAAGAACTTCAAATAAAGAAATAGGAATGGTTTTTATTAATATGTAGACAATAAATCAAAAACATATTTTTAACGTAAAATTTGATGTTTTCAATTTATTTCGACCAAAATTAAAATACTTCAAATTCATGGGCATTGCAATTTCATTCGTATTCAGAAAGTTGGGAATGAACAGGACAAAGGCATATACATATACTTTATATACGACGATTTGTCTATATGGCGAAATATACTTTTTGTTTTTAATAGTTTATCGATAAAAAATATTTTTACTTGTAAATAAATAAATACGTTGTATTTAAAAAGTATTTAATTTTTTTGCTTAAAAATTTATAAAATATTTTGAAAAGTTGCCAACGAAAATAAAATTTTTTTCATTTTCAGTTGTTGTTTTTTAATAAATGCATTTATCATAATAATTGTGTAGTGCATGTAGTATAAACATGCATACACAACCAAACATATGTAAACAATAACAAAATAAATAATAAGAACCCAAATTAAATAGAAGCATTTCTCTTTCAAATAGTTAAGCTTTTATACGAGTAAGTATTTTTATTTATTAAAAACAAAATTATATATATGTATATCGTGAGCTAAAATAAAAAAAGATGTAACTAACAAAAAAAAATCATTAATCATTGAATGCCATTAAACTACATGTTCTTTTACGATCAAAAAAGACGATATAATGCCGAAAATTCAAATTGATTTTCTATGTAAAAGCATTGCTTGTTGAAAAGCTTTTTCCTTCTCCTGTAAAATTATATTTTTGTTAGTTACGCCTTTTTGCATTTTAGCTATCGATATATGAGTACGTATGCATATATGTACTTATTCATAAATATATACATACATATGTATATTGAATTTAGTTTGATCAATAATAATTTTAATAGAAACTAATGACGTATATGGGTTGGTACTTACAATGCCTTGGCATATAATCCATGCGGTATAGAAGCCATGACACCAGCGCCATCGCCAGTGTCATTATCACAGGCGCAAGCACCGCGATGATTCATCCGTTTTGACAAGGTCTGGGCATCACGAAGAATCTGGAAATATATTATAAATATATTAATATATATGTATGTATGTAGCAGTTATCTGATTTTAAGACTTTGAATTTTTGTGAAGCTCTTTGCAAATAAATAAAATAATCTTAAATAATTGTTTATAATTTTTATGCAATCAGGTATGTTGGGAAAACCTAATAAGAATGAAATTAAAATCGAATGAAATTATTAAAAGTTTTGGTTATTTATTTTTTTTTAAATAATTGAAGCAATTAAGTTTAATTTCTCTGTGAAAAAACCCCCGATGTCGTTTTTCAGAACATACCCTATTGTGTTGTTTGTATTTTTGCAAAAATATTTGGCAAGAAATAATAAAAATATTTATAAGTATATGTTGGAGAAATAATAAATTTATAATCGTTTAATATTGCTATTCAACCATTTAATATACCTACATACATATCCATATATCCATAACTATACTTATATGTATAAGTAAAAGATAATGACGTTAGTTACTACTCTTATAACTCAAAAACGCCTGGACAGTCTTTCCATATTTTGTTAGGTAGACGTGTGTACTGAAGGTTAAATTACCACATATTCCGCTGATTTCGGAATCTAAAGTAAAATTTTTCGAATTGAAAATGGTGGATCAAATAACCAACTAGATTTCGGAATATCTCTAAATAATTGAATATTTATAAGTGTTAGTAAGTTTGTGTTGCATCACAAACACCGCTTAGTCAACAATGAGAAATCGCCGAGCAAATCAAACAATTCAACAACGTGAAAACCGAAATCAACACGCAAGAAGAAGTGTTGATTTGAATCGAGTATCGTTTCATTACGATTGCAAATTTGACCACATGCTTGCATTCTTTCATTCAAATTGGCCCAATGTAACTTGTGTGAAACCATTGCAGTGCACTCATATTGACTGGAGAAGTGCATGGATTGTGGCAAGGTGAAATCAGTCCCTTACCACCAGAGCCATTGCATTCTATGCTTCATGGTGAAATACTAGAATTACGTCATTTTCAATAGAATACTCAGAAATTACGACAAGAAATAAAATTTAAAGGCAAAACAACGTTTACCGGGTGGTCATTACAATATATATGTATGTACACAAATCTGTTTGTAAGTCTGTTTGTTTTTCGGTCAATCACACCTAAACGATTGAACCGATTTTTTTGAAATTTAAAACATAGATCGAACAATATGGCCGAGCCAGCGTAGCCGCTGGATGTTAATGCGCTTAACAACTTAATGGTTGTTTCTAATGCGAAACTCATCGCCATGCCTTAGAGGACCAAAGATGTTACGAAGAACTTTTATCTCAAATACTCCAAAGACCGCTGCATCGGCACAAGACAGCGTCCACGCTTCCGCACCATAGAGAAGCACCGGAAGAATAAGCAACTTATAGAGTGTTAATTTCGTCGCACAAGAGAGATCTCTATTACTAAACTGCCTACCGAGACCGTAATAGCACCTGTTGGCCAGTGTGATTCTTTGTTTGATCTCCAGACTGACATCATTCATCGTGTTTTGGTGTGTGGGTTTAGACACCAAATTAGTAAACATTAAGTAATAGGGTATATGGGGATTAGGGTAAGTATATAGGTAAGTATATAATGTAGGTACAAATATAGGGGTTAAGGGATTAAGTATACATACATATATAGAAGTTGTGGGATATCATGTACATATCGTTATTTTACTTACATGGGTGTAGTAAGGGAAAGAAAGATCCGATGGATGCAACTCAAATGGGTAGCATAGTAACAAACCTTGACATCTGTTAAAAGAAGGAACTCCACTGACACCTTTTACAATTTTAAATTCAGGTGAGTATGTTTATTCCATATCTTCATTAGGTTTACAATGTAGGTGAGTATATAAATGTATTTTCATTAAGTTTACAATGTAGGAGAGTATATAAATGTATTTTCACTTTAACAATTTTAACAATCACAAATTTACACTATTCGGGTTACAGATGCAATGCACATGTATAAGTATGATATCTTCCTTAATTGGAGATATGTATGGATAGGTTGACGATTGAGACAAAAGTGAAAAGTGCTAAGATTTGTTATAAGAAAAAACTCTAATTGGCAAATATTAAGTTTCGTTAAACCAACTCTCCAATCAAGGAACATATATATCAGCCAGAGCTGCAAATTAATTAAATCATTTCAAGGATACAAATTAAATCTTACAACTAAATATCAATAATTATCGGTGCAAATTAACAAATTAATAGTATTGGACAAGCTTACTTGGACACATCGACATATAGTTGCTGGCTGTAACCTAGGAGCCGATACGTTCAACATCCCTGCTCGTCGACAATATGTACTTCGTCTTGCTCTCATTTACCGCCAGACCCATTTTTGCAGACTTCCGTTCAATAGCATTAAATGCTGAGGTGACATCCCGCTTGGTATGCCCAATAATATCTATGTCGTCTGCATACACAAGGAGTTGGACACTTTTGGCAAATATAGTGCTATTTCGATGTACACCCGCCTTTCGCAAAACACTCTCTATGACGAAATTGAAGAGGTCGCAGGATAAGGGATCGCCCTGTCTGAAACTTCGCAAGGCATTGAAAGGTTCGGAGAGGTCTTTTCCCACCTTGAGTTGCTCAACGTCATTCTGCACAGTATTATCAGCTTTGCAGGAATACCGAGCTCAGACATTGCAGCATATACGCGAACGCTGCCTTATAGTCGACAAAAAGGTGGTGTGTGTCGACTTGACTTTCATGTGTCTTCTCCAGGATTTGGCGCAGTGTGAATATCTGGACCATTGCTTTGTTTGGTATTTTTTGGTAATTCCGATAATTATTTTTCTGTCTTTTTTAATCACTTTTAGATAATATTAGGATAGGATAGGAGGAAGTGGCAGCCTCGTAATGACAAAGCACACTTGAGCACGCATAGCGGCCCGTTGTGATACCACATTATGCAGGGAGCCCTGATAGCCAGAGGTTCCACATAAGAAGCACTACTTCCACAGAAAATTATGCTGGAAATCAGCCAGAGAGCCTAATGAATTTGGCAATTGAACCAATGTCCCGTGTGAAAAGGTCAGTCAATCCATCGAAAAAAGGAGATCCTAATGTAAGAAATCTTCGTCGGGCCACAGAAGGCCACTGGCAAGTATAGTGAACAACAGTTTCCTCTTCTTCGATCGACCCGCAGTCACAACAGGAGTCGTTTGCAGGCAAGCGCAGCCTCTTTGCATGCCTACCCATCACGCAGTGACCTGTGAGGACAGATACAACGGAAGAGATATCCTTGCGGTTCAGTTTAAAGAGTTGATTGATACGCCTCAAGTCCAGTTTGGTCCAGGTGAATCTAGAAATTTGACAGGACTCCTCCCGCGACCAGGACAGGTCAGCGTCCAATAAATGTTTCCTTCTAATAAGGAGTCTAACGGAGGAAAGAGGTATACCCACTTCCACATGAGGATGAACGTTCGGCAGAGACGTGCCCGCCCTAGCGAATTCATCCGCAGTACAATTACCGGTGATGTTCCTGTGACCAGGAACCCAGATCAGATTAACGACGCACTGCCTCGAGAGTGCCACAAGGGTATCGCGACAGTCGCCGATAATTCTAGAGTTTGTGGTCAAACTCGACAGGGATCTGACCGCCGCACAGTGTGACTTTTGTTACTTTTAGGATGCCAAAAGTAAAAAAAATATGTTCTCCGATTTGAATAATTTTATGCTATGTAGTACTAAACTGTACAACTATTACGAATATGGACTCAAAACAAAACAAAAAAACAACAATTAACATGATAACAGTTATCAAACTTATGTCATTGTGATAAATGTAGTAAAATTGTTTATAGTTTTCATTTGTTGTTGAACTTTGCGGTGGCATTATTTTTTTTGGCAAAATATTTTTAGCTTTAGCTTATTGCTTTAAATAAGTTGAAACCTTTTCTATAAAGGCTGGTAAGATTCTGAAGCTTTAGCGTTATTATTCTAATTTTTAATCAATAAAAATATGCAATAACCAAAAATTGAGTGATATCCAAAAATGTTTGTTTTTCGATAGAGAAAAACCTGCATGATACTGTAGAATTCTGTTAAGTGATTATATGGAGATTGAAGGTTTATATATCTAGTTTCAGATTCAACAATAAGTTTTTGCTCCTTTTTGCGATATTTTGATTTTTTTCGCAAAAAAAACATGGCAGTTTCACGAAATGCGCTCTTTGATGTTTGGCTCAGAAACAAGAAAGAAAGCACAAATGATGCCGTACATAATCACATTTCCAGTATAATTGAAAAAGATGTGGACCAACATAAATTAACAAAGTTTGTGATCAAACTTTCTTTTGATTTTCGGTCGAGATGGGAATATGCATGGTACAATATGCCAACGAGTGTGCATAAAATTCATTTTCATGGAAAGGATATAATAGCGTCTCCCATTCTTAATATTGGTCAACTTTCTGAAGAGGCTCAAGAGTCCAGAAACAAAGATGCAAGAAATTATCGAGAACTCTTTACCCGAAAAACATCTAGAATTGAAAGTAATTTGGATTTGTTGCACAGATTACTCATATCGTCAGACGCCTTTATATGCAGCTTGCGGAAAGCGACTAAGACAAAGCGATGATCATTACCAAAAGAAGTTATTGTCTTATTATCCGTACCGGAATATGGAAACGATATTGACTCGTAGTAATTATTATTATTTCCAGATTGCTTTTTTTTAATATGAAATTGAAATTTGTTTTCAAAAATATAGATTAATCATCTCAAAACAACTACTAATTGAAGGCAATTGTGTGTATCTAAAAATGTAGTGAAATTAAAATTATTTTTATATCTTTTCGCCCCAATAAGTACTATTAAATTAGAAATTACGGCATTTTGTAAACACACCTTATATGGGGGTGGGCAAAAATGTAGGCGAAACACGCCTATTTTTTGTGTCCAATGCTATATCCATCTCATCACTATTATTGCTAAATTTTATTGCCATATCTACTTTTATTTGACTGTTACGACTTTTGGCATCCCAAAACTGACAAAAGTCACACTGTGCGCCGCCTGGCTGTCGTTATGGGAAGGGATATGGAGAGGGTGAGCATCTCTGAATAGATCCCACACCACACTTTATCTCCAATCCTGGAACCATCAGTGTAGGCTTCCACCGATCCACTGCTGATGACCCCGCCAGAGGCCCAGTCATCCCTACTTGGGGTCACAGTGTGGAAGTCTCTGTGTAGTTCCAGTCTCGGTGAGGTGTAATCGAAATTGTCCCGTATCCGAGGTTCCTCTAAAAGAATAGAGGAGTGCCCCGAGGGAACAATATTACACCATTGAGTCTTACCGCCACCAGTTTAGCCTGCTGCCTGGCAAGAATCCTAGATGGAAGCCACCCCAGCATAACAAAGAGTGCCTTCGTGGGGGTGGTCCGTAATGCACCAGTAAGCCGCACTACCGCGGACCTCCTGACCTTATCAAGTAGTCTGACATTGCAGAACTTGTCGAGAGCGGTCCACCAAAAGACCACTCCATATAAATGATTCGGTTCTATGATCGCCGAATAAATCCAGCGAACCACGCGGGGACGTAGTCCCCATTTTGCCCCTAATGCCCTGCGGCAGCAGTAGATAGCACAGGCCGCTTTACGTGCCCTTTCAGCTAAATTAGGCCTCCAGTTCAATTTGGAGTCCAGAATGAGGCCAAGATACTTAACCGAGGTATTCAAATGCAGTCCAACCCCGTTTAGACTGGGCAGAGCGAAATGAGGTACCTTGCACCGTCTCGTAAAGAGCATCAACTCTGTCTTGCCAGAATTAGCACGTAATACAAATTTTCGGCACCACCTAGATACAACGTCCAGAGCGAGATTGAGCTTTTCAAACAATGTCTGTGGGCATATCCCAGACACCGCGATGGCGATATCATCAACATAAGCAACAACTCTGTTACCAGAGCATTCCAGCTCGATGAGAAGAGTGTTAACAGCAAGGTTCCAGAGAAGTGGAGAGAGGACACCGCCTTGCGGGGTACCCCAAGCAGTCACTCTCTGGCACCTTGTAGTTGCAATTGTGGCGGATATTAAAAGCGACATAAGAAGAAGCTCAATGAATTCAACCAGACCAGAATCCAGTCCAAGATTGAGCATAGCATTAACGATGCCCGTAGGGCAGATATTGTTGAAGGCGCCTTCTATATCAAGAAAGGCAACCAACGTATACTCCCTGAAATGCAATGACCTATCCACCTGAGAGATCAGTGAGTGCAGAGCAGTATCTACCGATCTCCCTTTGGTGTATGCATGCTGGGAGGTAGATAGTAGTGAAGGGTTGATCGAGTTCCTGATATGGAGGTCAAGAACTCTCCCCAACGTCTTCAATAGAAAGGAACATAGACTGATTGGTCTAAAGTCCCCGGGGTGCACGTGTGATGTTTTTCCGACTTTGGGAATGAACACCATATTTGCGATCCTCCAGCGCGGAGGAAAAAGATAATATTTGTCTTTTTATCATTGAACTACGATCGTTCTATGTGTCCTAAAAATGATAGCTGATTCAGACAATTATGATGGTGTGTAATACAGTATTTTTTTATTTTGCTGCATTTGAAATAGTCATATCAACTAATGCCCGTATTAATAAAAACTATTTTAGGTTTATTGAGGGTTTATTTGACAAGTATTGCATAGAAATTTGTCAAATAAGACCTCAATAAACCTAAAATAGTTTTAATGAATACGGGCATAAGTTAGTAAGCAAGACCAGTCCTAACTACTTTCCTTTTTTTGCAATTAGTATGCCTATTATAGTCTCTCCGGTATATAGTGAGCTGTGATAAGCTCTATCCCTTCATCGTCAAATAGTGGCTGATAAGCACCGTTCACACCTTTTAAGTTATTTGAAACCTTTTCACGTTTAAATTTAATACTAGCGGATTTTAAATCCGGATCAGACTGAATAAAAATGGGAATCGTTTTTCCAAGTCAGCAACTCAATACTGGCAGCCTTGTACAAAACGAAAACTTAGTAATTCGTTGTACATAGTGGCTAACAAGCTAACAAGAATACCGATTTGGCTTAGCAGTTGGTTGGTATAGCGTTTAAGCATAACAATTTTTTTTATGGTCCGCTAAATTAAAAGAAATTAACTCTGAATACAATGATGCCAAGTTGTGTACTTTTACACACCCTTATTTTGAAATTTTTCCATAAAATAAATTTATATAATTCTTAATATACATAAATACATACATATAAAAAAAAAAACAAGGCGTTAATGAAATTAAAAAGTTTCGTAAATTTGAACAGGAAAAAATGGTTCACATATCGTAAACAAATGGCTAGAATATCGTAAGATTAAGAGCTCATTGGCAAAGTTTGGCAAGTGTTTTATGACACAACTCTATGCCAAAAAGCTACTAATATTTTGTTATACATAGAGGTGGAGGTACATTTCGGGAAATTGAATATGCGATGTTGTAAGGTGTTTGTTGGTATGGCTACACCATTTCTCTTCAATGATCGTGATACGTCTGTAAATAACAACTTCTACGTTAATTGTAACAGCTTGAGGTAGTTTTTTGGATCGGTGGTAATAAATGAAATGGGTGGTAGTATAACACATCACTATTTTAGCTCATAATTCGGGAAGCAAACGATACATGCATTGGGGTTCAATTTGTAAAACATCGACAACGTTCTTTGTAGAATAAAAACATATGTTTATGTGCCTTGCGGCTTTTGTGAGCAGCAGTTTTTTTTTTAATCCAAATTTACGAAATCCCAAAATACTGATCGCTATATTACTTATGGAACTCAATAGAGGAATCCTTGGGCTACCATTCGTATATAGTCACATATGTGTACCAACTCCTGTTTCTCCCAAACCGGCTCGATAATTATACCCTTTTGGCATATGAACACTGTTAACTTGTGAACAGAGCTCTGTGCCAAGTTGTAAATTAGAAGGTGCCATTTCTAGGCCACGTGTACCATTTTCGGCACACGGTAACCACTTTATATTATTTTCAGAATTATAGATATTAAAAGGACAAAATGCGCAAATTAACAAAAAAAAAATTTATTTATTTCGCATTGGATAATTGAAATAAAAGAAATTTTCGATTAAAACATTTTAAATTCAAAAAAAAAACAACTTGGCGTACAAATGAGGCTTCGTGTGTACAGTTTTCGGAACACGTGGCAGGGAACGTGTTAACGTAAAATATGGCTGGACTAAATTACTTGGTATGTACATATATGTATGTCTTGACCAGTTAAATTCGAATTTATCTACACACACATTTAAATTTGTATGACTGAAAATACAGACGATTTCAATTTCGAACGATGTCGTTGTTTATCACATACCGGAATATATTGGTCATCTAGTAGATTGAAAATTGCTTACATACAGATTATGTAGGCATCTCACAATTTCATATTTTCATAATATTGTGAACATATAGAGCTGGGGGTCAATTCTGGTTCTGTGAAACAGTGAAACGAAAAGTTTTTTATCATTTTCGTTTTTATGAGCACTTTTCGCATTATCATATCACAATTAGACTATTTGCGATTCTGGTGCATGTTATGAAAAAATTGTTTCATTCCAACCGTAGTCGTGAAACTTTTGCTTGTATGTTATTGAAATTTTATGTCAAAATGTCAAAGCAAGAGTACGAAGCCAACCGATTTAAGGAAGCGGCTTACCCGCCATATATTTTTTTTAACTGCTTCGAATTTTACTGATACTGTTTCTAGATATTAATAAAATGATAATAATGTAACAAATAAATATGTATTTCATTGACACCACTTTCAGTTTTACACATTCGCAAATACATGCGTTTATGTATATCACTTTCAAACCGAAAAATAAATTAAATCAACACCGACTTGTAATGTGGACTTTTTTGCCTGCACTAATTTATCAGCGTACATGAAATGATGGTAAATTAAGGGACTATTTTTATGTACCTAAAAGTATAGTCGGACACTAAGAACTTATTCATAAAAAAGTTGCGATAATTCTTGCTATTCGCTCGTGGTACTCAAAGTATTTACTTAAATGTATAAGTATATGTACATACAAGAAAAATTTAAATGACTTTGTGTTGCATAAACATATACAACAGAGCGTCCGCCGGGAAGGTATATGACTTTGTTTTGCCGCCATTTTGGTAAAGATTAGTCTTGACAGTTCATATTTGGCAATCGTGAAGTAGAGACGTGGCAAGTTTATTATGGAGAAATATGAACTGGCGCACACCCTCTACATATGTATGTACATACTTAAGTTTGTAGTTGTATGTATGTCAATCATTTTCAATATGAAATGTGTATGTATGTATGTACATATATTTATTTTAACAACCGCAATTGCATACATATGTACATTTGTATATTTGTTCATCTAATTGTTACCATAAATATAAATTGATAAAATATGTTTTGTACTGTTTTTTCTGTTAAAAAAATTAATCAGATTTTTGCTGGATACAAAATTTATATTAAAAATAATTGCAACTATCGCCGATTGATTTTTTGTGCTGCCGGTTTCGCCGCTACCGCCGTCAACTATATTTATTTGGCTCTGTGTTCTAGTACAAACAAAACACTAATGTGACGCCATACTTGTTTTGGTTTTTGATATAAATATACGATTATTAAATACTATATTAAAATAAAAATATGACGGGTGCAATTATTTTATTCGATTTTATTAAATATTCTTTTTTATTTCTGCTAGCACGCTTTCCTTTTGTTGGTTTTTTCATGGTTTTAAACCTCTATGTTATTTTTTCACATAAACATTTTCTGTGCAAACTTGTTACACATATGAAACAATTTTGACAGTTAATTTCATAGTTACACAAAACACGAATCAGCACTCTTGTGAAACTGTGAAAATATTTTGTTTCATTCCACTTGTTGTTACAAAAAATGATATGTATCGTTTAAGTTTTGCACAAAACAAGAATCAAAAACTCTGTGTAACAGTGAAAAAACTTTACATTTCACCGTTTCACAGAACAAGAATTGACCCCCTGCTGTCAAAATAATAGCACCGACTTCATATCATTTTTTAAAATGAACAAAAATAATTCTATTCACATACTAGTGAACCTGGCAAACGTTGTTTTGCCATATAAATTTGTTTTAGGAAAAATTTTTTTAGTTCAAATATATATGATACCCTTTACCGAACTGCAAAAGCAATCACTGCAATCACTAAAAATTTTAATAAATGATTATCAGCTATTTTCGGTACTTCAGTTTGTTAGTTAGGGATAGGGAGAAATAGCACTTGTACCGCCCCCTCTGAGTACTTAAAAAACACGTAAATCAAAAATGTTTTACGGTATGCAGATATACAACATATCTAGTTTAACATTTTATTGCCGTCGGTACATTATTTAGGTGAGTCATATATTTCTCCTTGGGGCTTATGAAAAATAGATGTGGAAATTTACATTTGTTAGTCTAAATTTGTGTTAAAACACCAACAAAATTTATTAAAAATCAGTTTGTTAGTTGGGGATAGGGAGAAATAGCCCTTGTACCGCCCCCTCTGCTTTACAGTATGCAGATCTATCTAGTTTAAAATTTCATCGAAGTCGGTACGTTATTTAGGTGAGGCATAAATTTTCCCTTGGAGCGGCTCACTTTAACATTTAGGCGTATGGAAAATAGATATTGACGGATTATCAGACCTACCCGATATGCATACAAAATTTTATGAAAATCGGTCGAGCCATTTCAGAGGAGTTTGGCAACAAACACCGCGACACGGGAATTTTATATATAAGATTAATGCTTACCTTTTTTCTAAAAAAATTAAAGAATTTCTAAAACAGTCATTAACTTGAAAAAAATACCATTTAAATTCATATTATTTGCAAAAAATATTTTTTTTTCAAAATAGTAAAAAAGTTTGTGGCAAAATAATAGCACCACTCAGCTTCAACTATAAAAAAAATAAGGAACATTTCAAAGCAGTGTTATTAAGGCAGTATTTTGATTCATTATTTTTATAAATTGTTGTTAGTACTTGACTGCATTGCCCTTGCTAGCAATAACGCCTGAACATCGCCTACCCATAGAGTTCACCAAGTTCTATCATCATTAAATAGATATGGAGTACTATGTCTATTCCACACAGCTCCACAAATCATTATTATTTGTTGGCTTTACTCCAAATACCTTATTTTTTACGTCTGTCCACAAATTCTATATTAGGTTCAGATCAGGGAACTGGGCAGGCCATTCCAACATTGAGACTTCATTGTCCTGAAACCAGTTTATCACTTTTTTTACTGGTATGTAAAGTTTATAATGCCAATATTTTTGAAATCTAGACGTAATTATTAATAACAAAAACGCAACGTCTCGTTTTAAAGTGCATTAAAAAAATATAACGCACCACTTTCCTTTTTAATAAGAAGTAAGAATAATGGTGCTATTATTTTGACAGACCGAAATTGTCCTTTTTTTCGCATTTTGTACAATTTTTTTAAATGCAGTTAATATTATAACAACAAAATATTACTTTGTTCAAAGATCATGCGATAAGTAACGAGACTGTAAAATTTTGAAGAAAAATTTGGGTGTACAGAAACTGAATTAGAAGATAAAAGTCAATCCATCCTTATAGTGGTGCAATTATTTTGACAGAAACTGTATGTATGTATGTATGTAGATTATTAAGCTCTTATTGTAATAGTTAAGGATACAGAAATAGTTTTTATTTAATAATCACCCTTATCGAGTTGGGCGTATTATTGTCGTATTTCAACATTTTCATTTTTGTAAGAGACTAGCGTAAACCCAGAAAAAGTCAGTATGTAACAAAGTCAGTAATAAAACAAATAAATGTCTTAAAAAAATAATAAACTATTACATACTCATTTTTAATAAAAAAAAACACTAAAAAAAGAGAGAAAGGCTACAAAGACCAACAGGAAAAGGTAAAAAATTACTCTAACAAGAAAAAGTACGTAATCCTTTATGACTTACCAACTAAAGTCACGGTTGGCAGGTACAATTTTTTTCTGATAAAATGTGTTCTATGATATGAAAATGAAGTTATACATATTTGGCTTTTTATTCGCACAGAAGATTCAGAACAGATTTTAATTTTATAAAAAAAATCTAAATAATGCCTAAAGCCTGGTATTGAGTTCAAAATTTCGTACGAAAAGCTGTCAAATAACATAGTATGTACAGCTGCGTGCAACTAATTAAGCACACGAAGCTTACATGTGAGCTTAAAGCAAAAAAATAAAAATAGTTGTATATATTGTCAAAATTTTTCCGAGTATAGTTATTTCAACTCTTACGGTCTAATTCATAATAACTCCTTTATCCATACATTAGTTATGAGACGTTATCTGTCTTATAAGCTCAAAATAAAAAATCTTATTCATAAACCTTTCATATGAGCAAATTAACTAATAAACGATTTTAATGTCATGCTGGCAATACCATGATGTTATTTCAGCATAGTGATGCACAATAAAAGCTTTCGGTTACTTCGGTAATTTTTTAATATTCATAAAAATAATGTAATAGTAACACAATTATACATAAAATAGATGTGATTGAAGTAATATTTGCTGCTGTTAAAAAATAACTAAAATAAACTGAAAATATACAAAAAAAAATTTCCTTCGAAGCACAGTTTTTTAATTCATGTATAAAGTAATCGAATACTACCATTCTCTTTTTGGTTTGTGCATCACTATTCTGTTTACATTTTTTTATATCAAAATTTGGTAAAATGGAATTGTAAACTGGAGAGAAAGAGAAAGAGAGATTTACATTCGTAATTTCTACAGGCACTGATGACAGAGCCTGTAAAGGAAAGAGATGGGATATGTAATACAAAATAAAAACAATTTCTTGGCCTTTTAGAAATTTTATTTTGTACAGAGACTGCAATCATTTGCTATTGTACGAAAATTTTTAATTATGTGAATTTAAATATGTATATGTACCTATAATTGCAATTATATTAATTGTATTCATTGTAATACTATATTATTCCACTTTTATTTATACAATATCCAATCTAACTCACAAATGTCGTGTTATTGTACGGTTAAAGTACCTGGAAACCTACAATAAAAATTTCTTATTTATAAATGGTTTATGAGAGCGTTATGACACTGTTTCTTGTTTATGAATACAAAATTAGGAGATTTTGCTTATAAGGCTCTTATAAGCACGTTTTATCACATTATGAATTAGACAGTTAGTCGTAGAAAATAACTGTTTATTGTGTCAATTAAATTATTTTTTATAAAGCAGTGAGCCATATTTTAAAGAATATTGAATTCAGTCGTGCATATAATTAATCAGTGCACCTTCACGCACTGTCGTAATTCGGCTTCTTTGTTTAAGAGGCACCTTTTCAGCTGTCGAATGTTTTTTGAAATATTGCACCGCTTGGAAAACCATTGTTTTAGAAACTTTTAAGGCTGTTGCGATCTCCCTATTAGAGCTTCCTTCCTGATGCATTTGTACAATAATCTTTCGAGTACTGACGTCACAGGACTTATTTTTACCCATGTTTAGCAATAAGTAAAAGTTTATCAAATTCTGAAAAACACTTTGTGTAATCTCATTTATTTGAATTTAACTGTTAAAACTTACTTGAATCTTAAAGTTTTAAAAAATTTTTCACTGTCCTTAATTAAGTGCACGAGTAATTTATTTCACAAGTTATGAAAAACACCACAAAGAAAAAAATAACGGTAAAAATTGGGTTGCCATTAAGAAGTTTCAATAAACAATGTTGGATTAACTAAACAGGGTCAAATTTTAGCGGTTTTTTTAATTGTATTCTTTTCAACATAATGATTTAAATATTGAGTACTACTGTCCTTAATTAGTTGCACGCAGCTGTATGTATAAAAATATTTCGTTTGAAATAGTTGTAAAATAATATTTCTAAGGTAGTACTCTGGGGGCTAATTCTGGCAGTCGTGATCGAAATTACATTCGAATAGAGAATAATTTCGACAACGAACAATTTTCTAATTCTGTTATTCGATACGATACGAATCGAATTTTTGTTTAGTGTTGTAAAACATGCAAAAAAATTCATTTTACAATACTGACAAAAATTCAACAAATAGTAAACAAAAAACATATGTATGTACATATATACATACATACATACATACATATGTAAAAAAATTAAAAAAGGAAAAAAAAATTTAAATCAAATTAAAAAAAATAAAGCAAGTTTACAATGAATCCATCATGATTTTTCTACTCATCATCTTCCGATACTGATGAGAATTTAAATATGAATCTTGTTCGGCAAAAATGCGGAGTACCAGTGATCCCTTAAGTCTGCCAAGCAATGCGTAAATCTTGATATAAGCATTTTGAATATGTATTACGTATCTCCAAAGTTCCTCATTACGAGAATGTATGTATATCAAACACCACAAGAAATAATAAATTAAACAGAGTATGACGCTGAAACCAACACAACAAATATTGGAAAAAAAATCCGCGAAAATAATAAAATAAGTTTATGTAGGAACTAAAAATTGATTTAAATTCATATTTTTTTATTTAAATTCGTATTGGTGGACTAGAAGCATTCAATTTTAACGCTATTTGTTACCAAAGATGGTAAAGTCTTGCCTTTCCTTGCTAAGTATTCGGCAATATGTTCTTTGCCAAGTCCGTAAGTTATGCCATGAAATTTCCTAGAATTTCTTTGTGCATAATTTATTTTTGACCTGAAATGTATTTTATAATTTGAAGAAATTAAAAAAAATTAACTTACATGTTTATTTTTTGTCTTTACTTATGTGTGTATATAGAAAAACGTTAATTCGAATGGCTTTTTGTTTGCGAGTAAAAACTCGCAAGACTGTATTCGAACGACATTCGTTATCGAATGGCATCATTAGAAATTTCGATACATGTTATTTGATAACGACTCATAGAATCCGAAAAGTAAAAAAACTCGTACATACGAGTAAGAATTCGATCGTAATCGACTGACAGAATTAGCCCCCTGTTCTTGGAAAACATTTGAAATCTACATATCAACATATTTTCAAACTGCAACAAGTTTTCTTCAACATTTTGATTCATGTACGGAACAACATAATCAACATTTCTTTCGAACGAAATAAAATAAATTTACACCAGCCTACAAAAAACTTTTTTTGTTATAAAGAGCAGGATTTTAAAATAGAGTTTTTACTATTTATATAGCGTTGGTGTTGGATTATTTAGAGTTATATTGGATATACGAATTGCTAGAGGCTCTCTTTTGAAATTTTTGTGTATACAATACATCAGGGATGGCGAACCTTTTTTTGACTGCGTGCCAATAAATATTATTTTTATAAAATGAAAACACATGCGTGCCAATAAAAATTATTTTTATTAAATGAAAATACTTGCATTTCAAAGATTATATATAGATTCATTTCTATAATATGCTGACATATTTCTTAATGGCTGACAATTTCTTAAAATATTTAAAATTATTGTTGTCAATATCGCGTTTAAATATTACTAATTTGGACTCAAAACCTTCAATAATATCGCACATTACATCAATTGATTTTCCGGGACCTTGCAAATTAATATTTAATTCATTTTAATGGTTGAAAATATCCGTTAAAAACATTAATTTTAATAAAATTAAACCTATCTTGTGTACTATTGTGTGTAGATTTAATATACTCATGAGCTTTATTAATGTGAATGCGAATGCCATTTCTCCCATATATACAGAAAGTGAAATTATCTTGAAAGGTTAATATAAGTATATAGTATGTATATTACATAATATTGCAAAGAAACGAAATAGTTATAATTGATTTAACATAATTTTCTTAATTATTTCTATTAGAATTAGAACTAAAAAACTTAAAAGTGGTGGCAACACTGTTTCCCATTAACTACTAAAAAGAAATGCAGTTCTCACACTATGAAGAGTACAATATTTTTATTGTACTCTGAACCACCTGTATATTAAAATGTTGTACAATGGCTTTTGTGTGCTGTTGTTTTTTGTTCTCTGTTTTTGCTTTACTCTTATTTATATTTGCAACTACAATCAGTATTTGCTCATGAGAAAAATACAATAGTGTACGATTTTAGCGTCTTGTGCTCACATCTACTACATACGAAAATAATATAATTATATTTTAACGTTATGAATAAAGGCGCCAGCAATCTGGAAGTTTGTTTTTAAACATCAAAATTTATGCATTAAATTTGAATTGAGTTCACAATTATTTCAATATCAAAAATGCATTTGGATTAGTCAGTACATATGTATGAAAATTAAAAATATTATACGTGCCAGCGAAATTTTATCCGCGTGCTACTTTGGGCACGCGTGCCATAGGTTCGCCATCCCTGCAATACATGATATATTATTATAATTTCTACTCTGGACTTTTAATGATTGCATAAAAAGAATAGGTCTTAAAAAGAAGAGCTGAAAAACTAAAATACATGTAGATTCTGAGCCCCAAATGAAAGTTAAATCAGTTCTTGTTAAAAGCAACAAAAAAAATTATTTTGTTGAACTGTGTTATTTGTTGTGTAAAAAGGTGTTGCATGCTTTTAGGGATATTTGTTGCATGTAAAATTTTTCGAATGTAAAAATATACATATATACGTAGCTAAACTTTTTTCACAAAATTGAACTCAATACCAGGCTTAAGTTGATAATAAATAAATAATATAGTTTCTATACTGACAAAAAAAAATTAAATCTTTTTTCTTCAGTCCTCCAAGGAGCACTATTTTTTGTGGTCATTTAGAGCTGCTCTTATAGATTTAATTATTTCTTATTTTTTTTTTAATCAATTAAATATGAAAATAACAATAAAATTTATTTTTGGTCCTTGACAAAAGTGTGTTAATTATACAAATAAATAAAGACAATCCTTAATTCTATTGGAAACCCTAAAAAAAAAAAAATTACAAACAACGATACTGTTGTCGTACATATGTTTTCAATAATATAGAAATTAAGAATAGAGGTTCGTTGATACCAATTAAATCTTACCTTGTGAGAGCGTTTGCCATCGATGGCGACAATGAAACCAACGCCGCACGCTTCATGTTCATTTTGGGGATCATACAATCCTTGTTTGCCTGGAGCTTCCCAAGGCATTTGCTTGTTTGGCATAAACAAGTCAACAGATTCAGATTCTGGTTCATTATCAACATTTTTATTCAAATTATTTACTTCGTCGTTAACACTTTCTTCTTTTGCTTCTACTATTTCAGCATTTGCTGCTTCATATGAGGAGTTAAAATTGGATGAGTAGGAGGAGGCTTCGCTATTAAATGTTTCACTAATTTGAGCAGTAGTGGTGATGGTCGTATTGGAATTATCAACAAATTCACATCCTGATTCTATTAAATTGTCAGCAATTATTGGGGCCATTATATGCTTTTCAATGAATACACGAAAATTTATTTCTTTTTTTTATTGTTTTTTTTTTACTTTTGATATTTTTTTTTTCTCTTTTTTCTCTATAAAGCACTCTTTTGTATTGAAGGGTTTATGAACTTGATTTTATTTTTGTTTTTATACTTTCGCGTTTATTTTTCTTTTTGATTTTCCTTTTATTATTTTGGCGTTTTCATTTGCACTGTTTTTAAATCACAGTTTTGTTCAAAAGATCTTTCTGGATCTGCTAGAAAAAGAAGGCAAATAATAAGTTAGGCATACATACATACATATAAAAATTTTGGAAATTAATAATTTAAAATAATTTATATAAATGCTTTTTTTCTGTAACAATTTTTCCACTCGATATTTCATTTTTTTATGACTACAAATTTACTTAATTTTTTGTATGTACACACATATGAATGTACACATACATATGTATGTATGTATACAAATTTTTATTTTTCTGGCTTTGAAAAACAAACAAATTTTTTATTTACTTTTTCGGTTTATTTATTTTTAATATTTATATAAAAAATAACTTTTTTTAAAACACAAACAATTTGTATTTAAATGTTTTTTAACTTAATGAACTATGTGCATATAAGAATTTAAATTCAGACGCAAATTACTTATTATTTAACCGTTATTAGTACCGACCGCGACGAGTGACTCCCGTTGAATGAGCAAACGCTTGTTAAATAATTTGCATTATACCCCCAACATCAATGCCCAATACAACAGCCCTATAAGAACAACTACAAAAACAATAATTTATACTTACATTTTGCAATTAAAAAATAAGACATAAAACAAATAAAAATAATTTCTCATTATTTTATTATCATCGTTGGTAGTAGGCTGTTTGATTATGCACCTATTCTTTATCATATGTATGTATTTTCTCTCTGTCATTACTCTCTATTTTTTCGTTATTCACAATGCATTCACAGCTGCCAGATGAATTAAGTAAAAAATCATCAAAATATTGTCAGATATGAACAAATACCTTATAACCGGGGGCTCCCTGATGCCCGTAGTACCAGATTAGAGTAGGTTTCTCTGGTCAGTCCCTGAGATGGTCAGTAATAAATTACCAACCTCTCTGCCTATAGCGAGTGACAGGCCACCCAAAGCCATTTACTGTACCCCCGGGGGGATGAACAAATACCTTATATTGGATTATTAAAATACGCTAAAATAAGCTTAAGATCGTATCTAACTTTAATTTCTCTATATATGCGGATGACAAACTATCAACGCCTTCTGCTTCCACATCATGAGTATACTAATTTTTAACATCAGAGAATGAATATAAAGTAAAACAAAAAAAGTCTAGTCAAAGTTGGAAATACCTAGTACATGTCAACTTCTCATTTTCATATCTAATTTTATATTAGGGGTTTTTCTTCTGATCTGATAAATACTTCTTATATCTCCTAATGTTTTTTTTATATATTTTAATAGGTAAAAGAGGCATTAAACAGAATAGACGAATTGTTTCAAAAATGCCATTGTTTTAACCTCAACTGTACTAAATTTTTAAATTCTTTTATAAACTAGGTATATGGAGGCCTAAATCGATTTTTTGTTACTTCACAGCAAAAAAGAAAAATTTCATAAAGTCTTTAAAATTGCATAAAAAATTTTTTATATCTAATATTTGGTTATTTATATTTTTTTAATTGAAAGTAAATTACCAAAAAAAAAAAATATCGATATATAGAATTATTTCCTCTATATTGTGAGTTTTAATTTAATTTCATTTTAAAATCGAATCCTGATTAGCTGTAGTCAATAGTATTTATTTTAAAGTACAAAATTACAAAATATATAAATAAAACTTTGCTTATTATAAATAAAATTCATCAAAATAAGCAACAAAATTGTCAAATCATCAAATTTCTATTTTTTAATTTTAAAATCGTAAAATCTGGCAGCTTTGATAGCATTACAAATGTAAGTTAATGCGTCATTAGTAAATTACTTGCTCAAATTCTTAATAACTAATATAGGAATTATTCTCATATTGTATTTTGAAAAGAGATTTAAAAATTCTCTTATAAATTAAAGCAAGTAGAAAGAGTATTATAAAAATAAAATAAATTTGTTTGTATGTGTTTGTACTGTTTTTTGTTGTTGCATTGTAATGTGCTGAAATTATATTTTTTTTTTTTGTTCTTTTCTCTTGTTTAATTCTTTTTTGTAAACGTGCTTACATTTGAATTTTTTTTAATGCATATTAACATATGATAAATACATACTTACATGCCCATACTCATATCTATATATACGTATGTATATATACATGCATACATATATCGGTATGAACATTATTCCCAGCGGGAAAAGATTGATTACCTTATTTTATAATCAATTATATAATATATTACTTCCGAATATATTACTTTTGGAATCGAGAAGGTAATTTCACGTGGCACACAAGTAAATATTGATTACGATGTGCATTCCCACATCTAAGAAGGAAGTTATTGCTTGTTGCTTTTTGTCTTTTTTGTATATTTTTTTTAAAAAAAACTGTAACTTTTTTGTTATTCTTTTTTACATATCGATTACCATATACATTCCCACATATATAGAAGAAATAAGTTATTTTTTCTGCGTATATTTGTTTGTGAATTTTTTGTTTTCTATTTTTTTTTCATAGTTAAAAAATCCGTTATTTTTTACGCAAAAAAAAATAATTTTATTAAATAATGCAGTTTATGTTGAAATGCGCAGAAGTGCAGACACGAAATTAATGTTTAAGATTAATTAATAACTATGTATATTAGTACCTATTCGGGATTATTTTAAAACTAACATGTTTGCAAAACGTTTTTAACATGAACATGGAAAATAGTAAAACAAATATTCCCGAATAGCTACTATTATTTTATTTATAATGGGGGAAATTAATTTATTATTAATAATTTAATGCATAATTTAATATATTATAAATACATTAATAATATAACTCATTAAAAATAATGCATCATACAATTTATTTCTTCAAATTATTAATAAATAATTACTTTATGCATTACAAATAATGCATTCTAATACTTATTACGAGGGGACAGTAAAAGAATTTATTACTTTCGTAGGACATGATCTGTGTTAAGCGTAATGCTTTCCGTAATCAATAGATTATACATTCCTTGTATTACCTTCTCGATTCTCATTGATTACCATTTCCCGCTGGGTTGTTTTAGGTGTTGATGCACTCATGATACTTATTTGAAATATTGCTTATATGTACCTATTTGATGCACGTTATTTAATTAAAAAAAACATACATACATACAGTAAGGGACAAAATTGTTCACAAAAATACTAAAATTTATAATATATCCAAAAAAGTATGTTTTATTCAAATATATTTTATTTTTTTTTACCTATATAGAATAATGTACATCTAAAAAACTTAAAAAGAACAAAATTTTAAAAGAATGTGTGTTAAGAGTAAAAAAAAATAAATATTAATTTAAAAATTCACATGTGAACAATTATGACCGTTGTTGAATATTGCATTGATTTTAAGTCCTAATATTTGGTATGCCTACCGTTTGCTTTTTTAACTGCCTTAATTCTTTTTGGCATACTTTTGACTAAATTCGTCAAGACATTAGAGTCAATACTTTCCCAAGCTTCAACAGCACGCTCCCAGATTTCGTCTACGGTCTTTGGAGGGTCTTTTTGAGCAAAAATGTTTCTCTTTAATACGGACCACAGGTGTTCTATTGGGTTTAGATCCGGCGACTGAGGAGGCCAATCCAAAAGCTTGATCCCATTTTCTTCAAACCGACGTTTTGTTATCTTCGCGGTATGCTTAGGATCGTTGTTCTGCATTAAGATGTTATTCTGTCCCGGATCTAAACCAAATATGTCGAGACTTGGAATGTATGAGTCTTCTAAAATGTCTATATAATCTTTAGCAAACATTTTGCCTCTAATTCGGCGAAGTACTCCAAGTTGATTCCCGCGAAAACAGCCCCAAGCTATTAATGAGCCAACTCCAAATTTAATTTAAGACGCCTAGAGTTCGCGAAAAAATATGAAATATTCACTTTTGAAGACTGGATGAGTGTAAGATGGTCCGATGAAACAAAAATTAATAGAATCGGGTCAGATGGACGACAATGGACATGGGTGGATAAAAGTGTTGGTGTCAAAGAAAGAAATATTTGCCAAACACTTAAATTTGGAGGTGGCTCATTAATGGCTTGGGGCTGTTTTCGCGGGAATCAACTTGGAGTACTTCGCCGAATTAGAGGCAAAATGTGTGCTAAAGATTATATAGACATTTTAGAAGACTCATGCATTCCAAGTCTCGACATATTTGGTTTAGATCCGGGAAAGAATAGCATCTTTATGCAGGACAACGATCCTAAGCATACCGCAAAGATAACAAAACGTTGGTTTGAAGAAAATGGGATCAAGCTTTTGGATTGGCCTCCTCAGCCGCCGGATCTAAACCCGATAAAACACCTGTGGTTCATATTAAAGAGAAAAATTTTTCCTCAAAAAGACCCTCCAAAGACCGTAGACGAACTCCGGGAGCGTGCTGTTGAAGATTGGGAAAGTATTGACCCTAATGTCTTAACGAATTTAGTGAAAAGTATGCCAAAAAGAATTAAGGCAGTTAAAAAAGCAAATGGTGGACATACCAAATATTAGGACTTAAAATCAATGCAATATTCAACAACGGTCATAATTGTTCACATGTGAATTTTTAAATTAATATTTATTTTTTTTACTCTTAACACACATTTTTTTTAAATTTTGTTCTTTTTAAGTTTTTTAGATGTACATTATTCTACATAGGTAAAAAAATTAAAATATATTTGAATAAAACATACTTTTTTGGATATATTATAAATTTTAGTAATTTTGTGAACAATTTTGTCCCTTACTGTATGTATGTTATAAAAAATAAACAAAATTGAAATTTTATTTCAACGTATTTTAAAAAATAATGAAAAATGTATGTATGTATGTATGTATGTATGTATGTATGTATGTATGTATGTATGTATGTATGTAATTTAAACAAATTCAAGCCATTTGAAATGAATGCATAATCCAAAGACGTTTATCATGTGCTGATGAAAACAATTTCAATTCCATTTTATTGAAAATCATTGTTATTCGCCTGATTTGATGGCTTGTTTTCCTTGCTAATTGCCATGACTTTAAAAAGGGCCAAATTTATTAAAGTATATGAATCTTTTGAGAGATATTTAAGTACTCCGGCCTAAAGATCTTAATTTGTCTTCAGCTAAATTTTTTTGGGTTTCTATAACATCTCGCTCAGTTTCATTGCTCTGGCAACATTGACATTTCCCCACCTGGTATTTAATAATCATTAAGTTGTGTTTTCCTTTTATGCACCGATGTTGCACGTGTGCCCAGAATGTAATCCGATGACTTAATAATCCTCTTGTCACAAAGACTGCACAAACTACGCGAAACAAATCGTATTCTATGCAAATGCCCATTGAGTCTACAGTGCCTGTTAACACCTTTATATTGTCCCTAGACAATATAATGAACGAATAAAATCTTTATCATATATGTACCTATGTATACATATTTAGTTTGGAGAGTCTAAGATGTAGCGCAAGAAGGGTAACCATCTCTTCTTGCCCTCTCTTTCTCTTTCGCTTTCTTAAATATACCTATTCATTTCATTTATCTAAATATTCACATGATGTAAAACTCAGCATAGCTTGACCTTATTGTCCTTGCCTAACCGGTTCTGTTTCATGAGACAATCAAGCTTCGAGTGAATTAAATCAGAGTCAAGTGCTTGGATGGCAACTTAAGGTGTCAGACAATATGGCATAAACCCGGCTGGCGAGTTTTCTCATAGACACAGTGTGTTTTATTCCAGGCACAAATCATATTCAGTTCTGTCTAGGTTGTATCCAAACTCTTTCTTCCTATTCAAACAATGGGTAATATGACCATTATAATATACAACCAGAACAGTATCCTTGGTTTGCAGCCTCAAGTTTTTCTTGCAAGCCTTCCTTACGCATACTATTAGGACACGTCTGGGCTTTTTCGATAAGTTACTTATATAAACATTCTGGTTGTTTACGATAATTTCTAGATACAAGTATTTAACTTGGGAAGGAGATTGCAAAATTACCTCATCTAGTATTTTACTATTTCTCCAGCTAGGGAGTTACTTTTAGAAATAATGCATTTTAAATGAATTCAATTTATATAATGATTTACAAGTCGTGAAACTGGCATTTTCTTTGAGCACTCTATTTTGCTGGGTTTATAAAGTTTAAGATCACAGATTCTTATATATATATACCACAATCACAATTTGGTGGCTAGAAATCCACACTGACTTTGGGCTATAGGATAGAAAAATATTTCGGGGGGCGGCGCGGCACACACATACATATTAATTAAAGTGATTTGTTACCAAAATGACCATTCATTCTTTAGAAGAGAACTTTGCAAGTGGAGTTTGTCCAGAACATACATACTTTACACCCTGTGTCAGGATTACGACCTAGCTTCTCGCATTAATATTAATGCCAATCTTAAAAATAGTCTGTATTACGAAACCTATAGTTATAATGATGATCTCTTCATCGGTAGAAAATTAATGGAAGCAGATCTTTTCATGCATATAAGTAGCTTCCGGATACATCAGATAAAATTGCAGTTTTTCCATAAGTGAAGCTGTGAATTTTTTTCAGCAAACGACTTTTTGTTTTACTTGCCATTTAAAAGGAAAATTTTTACAATTAAATAAGTATTTCAGAATGCACTACATACCAGAGTTGGAAATGAATCATTCTTTTTTGGTTTCAATTCATTACGAATTAGCTAAATTTTGAATTAATTCTTTTCCCCAAAAAACGAATTGAATGATATTTGAATTAATTCATTTGAATTTAGCAAACATGAGTTGCAATTCATTTCCAATTCAAATAAATTGGAATTAATTCAAATGAGTTAGAAAAATGAATTGCAATTCATTGAATGAATTGATTAAAATTTCATTCAATTCGTTTTTTGGGAAAAAGAATTAATTCAACATTTTACCAATTCATAATTCAATGAATAATTCACGAATTAATTCAAAAATTAATGATTCGTTTACAACTCTGCTACATATATACATACATCGATATATAAAAACTACTTGTTTTCAATGGAATTGATTGTCCAGCAATGCGGGCAGGGTTACTCGAATATCTTAAAATTGCTGTCGTGATGGATGCCAGCAGGCAAATTATTAAATTTCGGTTGCAGTAACTAATAATTTTATAAATTCTAAAATTCCAAAAATTAGCGTCAATATGCAAATAAACTCTCTGAATGCTAACCACGTACACACATACATATACATAAGTATATGCACATAAATAAGTTAAATACAGCAATAATGCCTTCAGTTAGTTAGAAATGCTCTTTTTTCATTTAAAAACAAGTATTTTACCAATTTAAAATAAGTTGAAGCGTAGCGCTGCGTCGAAAATGTGAAAGCCGTGGTGTTGATTTGTGCTACTCAAATTGATAAATTAAACTCAGATTTAGGAAAATACTAGTAAAACGTTTATTTTTGTATGTACGAGTATAACAGGAAAAATGAAAGAAGTTTAGTGATGAGCACGTTCCTATTTATGACGTCTCCATACATCTATTGATGGAGACGAATTGGAATCATATTTTTTCTACATACTCGTACTTTGTCAAAGCCTCAAGCATGCCTCATAGCGATCACGGCAGATGTTGATACTGTCGATCAAATGATTGGATACTACCGTGTAAAATGAAAAACAAATCGATGGCTAAATTTTGTGTTTTCCAATATGATTGTAGGTCCCGGAACTCATGGCTAAAAATTAACACAACATGAGTGCTGGGAGAAGCTAAGCCGTAACCCTGACTCAGGGTTGTAATGGCCAATTATGTATGTATATATGTAATATGATTGACATATCGTTTTCTGAAATTTATGGTTCGTGGTCGCCAGTGGACAAAAATTGTAAGAGAGCAGAATTTTTGCGGTAGTTAGCTTTATCTTTTGCTTAAGACTACATGACAGAAAGATCTAAGCTCAATAGAAATGAATTTTTAGCGGAGGTTCTTACCGAAATAAGAACATTAGTTTCTGATTGTACAGCATCCACAAGCGGTTCATCAAAA
The DNA here is from genome assembly GCA_963576795.1 of Metopia argyrocephala. Taxonomy (NCBI): domain Eukaryota; kingdom Metazoa; phylum Arthropoda; class Insecta; order Diptera; family Sarcophagidae; genus Metopia; species Metopia argyrocephala. The sequence continues at coordinate 67,432,986 of OY756210.1, forward strand.
ATTACAGCAACTAGAAAACTTGGAATCTGCAGCTGCTGCAAAACTAAGTGCGATAGTACATAAATCCACCATATGGAACAAATTTATATAAAAATTGCAAAGAAAGATTATTTGCTCATCATATAGTGAGAAGATTTCATTAAAAACAATAACGGACCAATATGGTCCTAAACCCAAGATTCTTAATTTTTTATTTTTCTACTTCCATTTTATTATTATTGGTTGAAAGTTTTTCAGGAGTAATAAAATATAAAAATACCCCAATAGCAAACGTTTTAAGTTGATATGTTATACCATATCTTCACGGTACAAACAAAAGCAAAACAAAAATTGAACGAAATGGTCCAAATAATAGTCGCCGTGGTCTAGTGGTTAGTGTGCTGGCTTACTAAGACATGGGCCCTGGGTTCGACTCCAGGCTCCGACATCTTCAAAAAAAGAAATATGAAAAAAATATTTCTTTCGGCGACTACCTCTCAGCAGTCTTCTGGCAAAAGCTCTGAGAGTAACTAATTGCCATGAACAAGCTTCTCAAGTCTGTCGTTCGGAGTCGACATTAAACTGTCCCGGTACTCATGGATAAAAATTGACACACACAACATGAGTGCTGCGAGAAGCTAGGCCGTAATCCTGACACAGGGTTGTAAAGGCCAGTTATGTATGTATGTATGGTCCAAACCTAACAGCAGGGTAAATATTATAGTTTAATTATTTCGAGCTGAGTGACTAACACCATATGCACAGGCCATGGTTTCGGGTAGGAATCGAACTTATAATCCTCGCACTAAAAGTCTAGCACACTACTATTCAAACTTCATACAGTAAAATGTGGTCGTTGTTGTCTAATATGTAGTGTGGTGGTATACTAGAAGAGAGCTCCGGGTTCAAAACCCAGCTTTTCGGCGACCTCCTCTTAGCAGCCTTCTGGCAAAAGCTCTGAGAATAACTGATTGTCCCATCACTCATAAATAAAAATTTACACGTACAATATTCTTGCTGTGAGAATCTAGGCCATAACTCTGAAAGAGGATAGTAATGGCCAATAATATATTTACATATGTATGTCTATAAAATGATATCATTGTGGTGTAGCGTACAAATAATTGCGAACAAGCTGACTACAATACTTCTTATTTTTTTCTTTTTTCATTCTAAACCTAAAAATTAAAATCTGTGGGTGATAAAAATAGATTTTGGAATGAAAACAAAACAATAGCCAAAGTTCATTTATAAAAATTTTTTTGTTTTTGTATACATATATTTCTTTTTTTCTTGTATGTATTTTTTATGCTTTTATTTTTTGTCAAAATGTTTTAAAGCTACGGTCACATTAGGCAAACATTTTACTATTTTAGTTTTCATTGCTTTCAGTTTGATTAATTGAATATTTAAATGATATTTCTTTTAATTATTCGTTTTTATTTTTTTTTAAGAAATTGTGCACATACAATGTCCTTTTGGTACAAAATATTTGGTAACGCTTAATGTGACCGTAATATATCTTAAGTCTTTTAAAATACTAAAACGCCAACAACAACAATATTAAAACAAATATTTGATCAAAGAAAAATAAAAAAGTAAAAACTACTCGTATTTTATCTCCAACCTTGATAGTTTTGTAATAAAGCAATAAATTACTAAAGGATTCCAACAACTTTGTTTATTTAGAGGCAGTCCGGTCCACCCATACCTAAGACAAGTTGAGGGGTATTTTTATTTTTAAAGTACATAAATATTTTTATATTATTTACGAGTAGACAATAAAATAAAATAACGGACACTGAAATAAGTCATTCTATGAGTATTTCTCTGATATCGAATACCACGTACATACTTATATTTATGAAATTTCAATTTGTTCAAGTCGCAATTTGAACAATTATAAATTCAAACAGAAATAGAAAAAATTCTATATGTGTTTTTATATTCTTCGTTTTGTTATTCCCAGGCAGCATTTGGGTTGAATTTTGATTAACATTGGAGTTTTTTTCGACTCTTTAGCTTGATTAAAAACAGCAGAATATAATGTAGTGAAATGTAACCATACACAGAAAAAACAAGATTGAAAATCAACAAATTCTTTTGTATATACAATTAAAATATTATTCAATTTTGAACTAACAACGGTCTTTTTAAATACAAATACGACAATTGTAGGTTTCCGTAAGAAAAGAAAAAAAATGCAACGGTACCATGTTTTTTCAATTATTTATTTATTTATATAAGCCAATCAGGCCAATTAAACTATATTACAAGATAACAAATAGCCCTCAGTTCATAATCTGTAGATTCATATACTTAATATAAAAAATATAATAATGATAGAAAACAATTCATTGGAAAATAAAAATATGACTGGAACAAATATTAATGCAATAAAAAAGAATAAAATATCCGAAGTCCATTTAGCTCCCAAACAAACAGAAAACAAAAAGATAAAAAGCAGGAGTTTAGCAAAAATCACTCTAGACAATCCCATCAGACACTCACTAGCCAAAGACGAAAAAGGGTAACATGAACATGATCCGACAAACAATACATTGATTATTAATAGTGGTATCAAGTCCTGTTAAAGTGAGAAATCAATTTGAGATGAAAAGCATTGTTCGAGTGAGAAAAAAGCCTAAGTTCCAGCGGTAAACGGTTCCAATTTCGCGCAATTCTCACAGTAAAAGACTTTTCAAATAGAGAAGTATTTATCAGGGGAATTACAATCTGAGTGTTCCTGGATGAATGAGTAAAATAGAACTTTGAATAGAGCATTGCGGGAAAACCATTTTTAATAACTCTATAGAAAAAATACAAATTGCGTAATTCAGTATTGGCATTAAATGAGCATCCTAGAAAACGTCGAACAAACCCAGATACGTGTTCACATCTACGAACCCCATAGACGTAACGCACAATCATATTAACTGTACGACGCAGGGTAGCTAAAGCACCCGCATTAGACCCGTACAAAATTTGTGGCATATAAAGAGCATGTGCCAATCTCGATTTAACCTGAGGTGGTAGGTATAGATTCGCAGAATAATTATTGTGGTTAACAACCCAATTGTTGGAAATATTACAACACTTTCAATAAATATTTTTGTTAAACTTCTTTATAAACCTCATATTTTTTATTTTTGTTTTTTTTTTTTATAATTAAGTCCTATTATTTTTTAAAATATCGCTTAAATAATAACAACAATAGTCGCCGTGGTCTAGTGGTTAGTGTGTTGTATTATGTATTAGGGTGCAAAAAAAGGGTGACATGCATATAGAAAAGTCAAAATTTACACAAAATACTAAGAAAATTACTAAAAGATATCAGTTTGTGGTGTTTGAAAAAAAAAACTCCATTCATTAATTAATTTTGATGTCTCCCAGGAGGAATATGTTCTGATTTCACGATGAATTTACTGAATTTTGCGATACTATGTACTGTCGTATGGACGAAGGCTTATTGTGTTAACTGGCACTAACTGCCTTGGTTTAAAGCTAAAACAAAAGACGAATTATCGTCTTTTTTATCGTTTAAAATCGTTCATTTTAAATGAACGGCGGGTGCGTGGTATAGTGGTTAGAGCGCTCGCACAAAAACTCAAAAGGCCCAGGTTCAAATCCCAGCAAAGGTGAAAAATGGAACAAGTTAGTTTCAAAATTATAATATAAAAAATAAGAGGTATATATGTTGTACATATTAATAAAAAAAAACACACACACACTCCATAAAAAAATAATATTTTAAATATTTATGTACATACATATGTCAGTTATTTTGTTTGTGAAGTAAAACGAAGTGTGCCTTGTAATTACGAGGCTGCCACTTCCTCCTCCTAAAACGAAAAAAAGACACTCAGCAATGAGATTTTTAAACAAAAACAATCTTCCAAATGCTAGCTGGGTGGTAGTTTAGAAAAAACAACATATCATAGTATGTAGGGATGTGGATAAATATTGATAAACGTGCATCGGATTACGTACATTTGAATTAAATTTCAATAGAATTAGAAAAACAAACAGAGAAACTCCAAAAGAAAATCGATAAAAAAATATAAATTAATTAAGAAAATGTCATTTTATTTTAATTGTTTGTAACTGCTTCGAAGACGTTTCACTGTATTTCAATGCAACAGAATAAGATTATTTAAAAATGTTTGCATTTTACAAAAAGGGGGGAAAATAAATTATAGTCTGTCAAGAAATTATTTTTATTATGTAAAAAAACTTGAGGTTTTGTTTTAAATATTATATATGTATGTAAATACATTTTTTTTATTTAAGAAACAATTTTGTAAAAAATATAAAACTAATTTTTAATCTGCTACCAAAAATTATACTCGTATATTCATACATACGTTTTCTGGAAACAGAGTTACGAGTATTTACTAGCATATGAGCCGTTTTTTTTGAAAAGTTTGAAAAAGTATACATTTGTGTTAATCACACTTAAACAACCTTTACATTATGATTTAAATCAATCTACTATTAAAAAAATACAAACATATATACTATACCCTACATATCTTCATATTAAATAAAATATATTGACACCACTTTTGTAGATAATGGCTTCTCATATATTAATAAATTAATATAAGTATGTATGTAACGTTCAATAAGTCATCCTCAAATTGCATTTGTCAAAAAATTTACTTTTTACCCAATAAAATCGTTCAACCACTGGACACTTAAGGGCTTTTAATACGCAAAAGAAACAGATCTAGGGGGATCTAAGTGACAAAATCCAGGCCTTGTCCTCTTTACAGGAAGGTATAAGATACTTTCTTTTTCTTCTTTAAAAATGAGCCGTGTGAGTTTGGCACTATCGAAGAGCGTAAAATTTTTTGGTAATTCAAAAAAGCAGCTGCTGTCTATGTTGCGGTTGAGAGAGTATTCCGCGTAATTTGCTCGTGATAATGAGACAATGCCTACTTCCGATGGGCGCTTATCTGTGTAGCTGTTTGCGTTTGAAATAATTTCTTACAAGTTATTTTACAAAATTAAAATTTTAATAATAATTCATGTTGAATATTATTAATAATTTAAGAATTCAATTAAGCGTCTGCTTATTGTCGCTTAATCCAATGAGGAAGAAATAGGTGTTAAAATCCGTGCACATTCTTCTAAACCGGTCAAAACTAACATAATTAGTCCCAAATTATGTAATTTAGTCTTGTCGCGCGATTTGGATTTAATTATGTATTCGCTATATCGGTATTAGTCCGAGAAGCACGGGCTTTGGCTTCTGGGACCGGGGACTGTTGATGGCAATTCGATTACTTGGCAAAGAATGAAGTGTGGCTGGCACTCTATAGATGACGGTCTCTAAATGGCTCAATTAAGTTGGAAATTAGAGCCTATTGAGAGGATGGTTTAGCCTTGCTTAGAATGGTCGATGATTACAGAGAATCGGTAACACTCTACTGTTAAAGAGCTCAATTTGGTGGGTGCTATTTTTTTTCATTCATTCATTCATAAACGAGGTACTAGAGTACTTCGACCTATAGATCCATTGTACAATCCTCAACTTAACCTGCTGCTATTACTGGATATTGTTTGTTCGGAGTCCATGCCGTCTTTTTTTCTCTTTTCTCTTTCTTTGTTTCTTTTCTATGGTCTCCTACAATCATCTCTCTTGACCGTTCAGTCGGCTTCTATTGTAGTATTTTATATGTTTCCAATTTCTTTACCCTTTTTTTTCTATTATCACTTCGCATATACCACAACGAGACCACATGCTACTGCATCCAAATGGCTTATGTTCTGCCTCTTTCAACAGCAAACTGCCAATTTACGCTCACCATTAACAAATCTAACAAAAGTGTTATTATTGTGCATTTAGTCTGCCTTTAAATCATGGTTGCGATAGTGGTTTATATTGTCAGCTCAATTGTAAAACTTTTCACAAAGTGTTCTTACAAAAGCTCTGCTTATTCCATATTTTAAGTAACTTACATATTGTCGACGGAATTAAAGAACGCTGTAACTGACAAAACCTTAAATGTTCACCAGAGGCAAAAAACCTGTATGAAAGTAGATCAAATGCACTGGTATTTTTCAAAACACAGAAGGGGTAAGTGAATTTATTTTCATCGTAGAAATCTGGGACCGGGACCAATCGACTCGTATTTTTTTTCTTATAAAAATGATGCAAAAAACGTATTTTCGATTTTTTGTCAGTTACAGCGTTCTTTAATTCTTGCGACGATATGCCAGAAAAATTATAAAGTGGCACAAAGGAGAATTTGACCTTTATCTTAGAAACAATACAATACATGTTCATAAGTTTTCTTTCCTTTCTATTGTTCATGTAAAATACACATGCAATTATTTGCATACACATTCTTCTATATTTTAAGTCACTTACGTCAAAAACTCTAATATAATATGTATATACATAGTTTTCACAGACGAGAATTTCTCTTTTATATGAGAAAAGATTTCTGTTTCATTTTTGGACATAAAATTTGTTGTGTTTTTTATTATATGTGAAAATAATTTTTCCACATACTGTATACTATCATTTAGCAGACATTTATATTATGCATAATTAAAAAATTGATCTTAATTGGAACAGTTTCATTTGTTCGGTCAAGTAGTATGTAATATGTATGTACATATGCATTTGTTCTGGAAATTATTTATTTTAATCTATTATCGTTTTCCTTGAAATTTAACCTTTGACCGCGTAATTTGATTTATAATTCACTAAATATGTATGTATATTATGAAAAAGAAAAAAATTGAGAAATATGTCTTTAACAAAACGTTACGTTTTGTAATTGTAGATGAAAGCTGAACTCATTACAACGCTCCGGAGAACAAGCGGCAGTCTAAGCAATAGATTTCTTCGGGTAATCTGGTTCCGGTTATATATTTCTAAGGATACTGAAATAAGACACACATCGAAGTACTAATGCCCAAAGAGAAAATGAAGAAAATTCATTTTGTACAAGAACAAATCTTCATATTTATTTATCTTCATTATAATGTTATTGCATAAATACAATTTTATTAAATATACCAATGCATTTATAATGTGAATGTCTGAAAAAAATTTAAAAATGTGTTGCTAATTTTCTTTTGTTTGTGGGATATGTAAAGGACCAAGGTAAGCGGCAAGTTTGACTGTTTATTATGGGTGTCATAGGGAGAGGATTATGATCGGTAGATTACCCTATGATACAGGTTGGGAAGGCGAATGTGGGGGCATGTAACACCGAAGCCTCACTTGAAAATGATTTAGGATCAATGTATTATTTGTTTGCTTTTTATTGTAAATTTTCGACCTTTCCCTTAGAGTACCCGTTGAGCTAGTTGGACTCGATCAACACAATGCATATCGGGGACACGTAACAATATGGAAAAACCTGCAAATTGCTACTGTGAACTTTTTACCAGAGCTCTGTTAACGCAAATATGCAGGTGTTCACTAGTTAAATTCAAATTTTTCTTCACACACATAAGGACTCAATAGTCAATACAAAAACACACATCTTTGCAAGATTAAAAAATAAATTATCGTCAGGTATTGACAATATTCCAAATATCGTTCTAAAAAATATTCCTCAAATACTAGTATGTGAATACTGCAAATTATTTAACAATATGCTGAACAATTCGTATTTTCCCCATAAATGGAAAACAGCAAAAACTGTGATTTTGCCTAAAAAAAACAAGGAACCAAATAAACCAAATAACTTACGTCCAATCAGTCTATTAACAAACATCAGTAAAATATTTGAAATATGTATTAACAAAAATATTATTAAATTTGTAAGGACAATAATATTGTAAATAATTGTAGACGCTATACACAAATTTAATTCTGATATTAACTGGAATTGGCATAAGAATAATTGTACTGGAGCATGCTTGATTGATATGGAAAAGGCATTCGACAGCGTGTGGATTGCTGGTCTAATATACAAACTAATTAAATTTAAATTTCCACTAAATCAAATAATATTAATATATAATATGATAAGTGAAAAAAATTTCATCATACACTATCAAAATGCGAAGAGTAACAAAACATTTAAGGTCATCAACGGTCTTCAGCAGGGTACTGTAAATTCACCCACTCTATTCAATTTATATATATGGGATATGCTGAATCAATTATAAAATATTATTTCATTTGCAGATGATGTAATTATATACCACTCAGATAACAAGGTAGAAAAAATTATCCAAAGCCTACAGAATAATTACAATAAAATTGAGCAATACGCAATAAACTGGAATATGAAAATAAATACACAAAAATGTGAAACAATTCTATTTAGGCCACCTGTAAATAAATGCAACTACAATATAAGAACAAATTGGAAAAAATTTGGAATAAAATCTCTTATATCCAACTGCAAAATTCCTAATAAAGACGTTGTTAAATATTTAGGTGTTAACTTAGACAAATGTTTGTACTTTAATCATCATATAAAGGAAACACTTGTAAAAGCTAGAAAAGCTTATTATGTTTATACTCCCTTATTTCATTCAAAATATATAAAACCCAGAGTTAAAATAATTATGTACCAAGCTCTAATTAGACCAATTTTGACTTACGGTTGCCCTATTTGGTTTAACATTTCTCCTTCAAACATGGAGAAAATAAGAAGTTTTGAAAGAAAATGTCTAAGAGCTTGCACAGCACTATACAGATCACCACAAAGTGGATATACAAAATATATATCCAACAAAAAATTATACAATTATGCGAATGTAATAAGAATAGATAATTTTATAATTAATCTAATTAGAAATAATATTCTGAGATGTTCAAGATGTATAGAAAACAACCTAATAATGGCACCATATTACACGGATTACAAATATCTAGAAACTTCACTAAAAACAGGATTTGTTCCTCCTGAAGCATTTATATACATACATTGATAATAAAAAATTAATACAGAACGAGAACGGAACTCCAATTTTTTACCATGTTTATAGGCGTGCTAATGATAAAACAATTAAATCCAATTATAACCAAATGGAAATGAGATATAATACAAGTATTTCAGACAAAGACCAAAGATTGACTCAGAGAACAAATTCTGGAAAATTTTGGTGGTTAACTGAATAAATAAATTATTTATTTCCTTCTTTCTTTTACCCTTTGATAGCTCATAATATATGTATCTAGATATTTAAGCAATGTTTTTTTATTTATTTTTTTAAATTAATATTTTCATTGCAACATACATAAATAAATAAATGGATACCATATTTATCATAATTTAAACGTTCATTAATTGCTAAAATCAAAATTTTATTATATAAATAATACTAGAGTGCCCGATTTAGGGACATTGTATTTAGACTTAAGGAAAAAAAATATGTTCTTATTAACTAGTGTTTATTATAGTATGTAATTTATTATTTTCTTAACTAATAAACAATAAAAAAAAAGAAAAAAAAATAGTCAATAGTCAATACAAATCATCATAAATTTTGAGTTTTTATATATCGTCGATGGAATTAAAGAACGCTGTAACTGCAAAACCTTAAATGTTCACCAAAGCCAAAAAACCTGTGTGAAAGTAGAACAAAGACACTGGTATTTTTCAAAACGCAGGCGGCGTAAGTGAATTTATTTTCAGCGTAGAAATCTAGGACAGGGACCAATCGACGCGTATTTTTTTTCTGATAAAAATGATGCAAAAAACGTACTTTCGATTTTTTGACAGTTACAGCGTTCTTTAATTCCATCGACGATATGTACACTCTGCTATAGTGTTAACTAGAAAGACTTTTTTTACGGTACAGACCAAAAAGATAAAGGATGTGTACTCTCAACAATGCACTATCCTCGAGGATACACAACTTTTAGAGTAGTTTATTGAACCATGTGTTACCCAAATGAAGCTCTAGAAGCAATAGCAAAATGGCTAATGGTCATCTACTATATATTTTAGGTACTTTGTGTAACATAATTCACTTGTGTGTATTAGCCACGTAGTCGCCGTGGTCTAGTGATTAGTGTGTTGGCTTACTAAGACATGAGCCCTGGGTTCGACACCCAGCTCCGACATCTTAAAAAAAAAAAAATATGAAAAAAATATTTCTTTCGGCGACTACCTCTCAGCAGTCTTCTGGCAAAAGCTCTGAGAGTAATTAATTGCCATGAACAAGCTTCTCAAGTCTGTCGTTCGGAGTCGACATTAAACTGTAGGTCCCGATACTCATGGATAAAAATTTACACAAACAACATGAGTGTTGCGAGAAGCTAGGCGATATGTACACTCTGCTATAGTGTTAACTAGAAAGACTTTTTTTACGGTACAGACCAAAAAGATAAAGGATGTGTACTCTCAACAATGCACTATCCTCGAGGATACACAACTTTTAGAGTAGTTTATTGAACCATGTGTTACCCAAATGAAGCTCTAGAAGCAATAGCAAAATGGCTAATGGTCATCTACTATATATTTTAGGTACTTTGTGTAACATAATTCACTTGTGTGTATTAGCCACGTAGTCGCCGTGGTCTAGTGATTAGTGTGTTGGCTTACTAAGACATGAGCCCTGGGTTCGACACCCAGCTCCGACATCTTAAAAAAAAAAAAAAATATGAAAAAAATATTTCTTTCGGCGACTACCTCTCAGCAGTCTTCTGGCAAAAGCTCTGAGAGTAATTAATTGCCATGAACAAGCTTCTCAAGTCTGTCGTTCGGAGTCGACATTAAACTGTAGGTCCCGATACTCATGGATAAAAATTTACACACACAACATGAGTGTTGCGAGAAGCTAGGCCGTAATCCTGACACAGGGTTGTAAAGGTCAGTTATGTATGTATGTATGTATTAGCCACAATTTTAGCGCCAAAAAATTTTAACTCTTGTAGAGGATTGCTTGGCGTAGAGGTGACAATTAGAAACATACACAAATAGACACTCATTATCCAATATATTTGGAGCTTTTACAGCATAAAGCCATTTATAAGTCTGTGTTTAAACGTAGTATCGTATTTTGAAGAACGCTAATTTATCGGTGAAATAGACGCGATCATTCTATATCAGCGTCCGGCAAAAGCCAGCTCCGAGCTAAATTTCTCTTTTGCTCTCACATGTACGTACTCACACGTATAGGCATAAAATAAAAAGTTTATTTATTTTATGTATATTTCAGTGAGAGAAAATGTTTAATAGAATGTATGAATATCAATTTCTATTTTCAGAAAATTTTTTTTGGTAAAGTTGAATGCTTAGTGTGTCAACACTCGTTGTTACAACCAAAAAAATTAAATATGGAAAGGCATTTTCAATTATGTCACAAGGAATATGAAAATATTATTATTATTAAATTAACATTGATGGTGTCATTCAAAGTTCTATTTAATATTTATGCTTAATTTACATTAGGTTTTTATTTTAATTTCTTGTTTTTATTATTTTTCCGTTATTTTCTTTGTTATATCTTTTATTTATTGGTGAATTTTTTTATTATTATTATTGCTTTTATATATCGATATTTGTTACTGTTTTTGTTGTTGATTATTGCTATTATTTTTTTGTTTATAATTGTTTTTTTATATTTTTTTTTCCTATTTTTCATTATATTTTTTTTTGTTGTTGCATTTTGTTTTAGCCTTTTCTTTATTTTAAGAGTTAATTTTAAAATATGCATACATATACATATGTGTATGTACACTTAAGATATATACCACTCTTTCCAGTGTACGTAGTGATTTATATAAAAATAAGTGTAACTTTTTCTTGCAGTGTCGTATAAAAAATAAGACTCTCAAATTACTCATACAACTGCAAATGCGTTAGTATAAGTGTGCCGGTCGCTGTTCTATATTGTACTGACGATACGATTTACTTTCTCATTCATAATTGCACATATGCGTGTAATCATAGTATATATGGGGTCAAAAACAAGATTTGTATTGCGAACGCCGGTGATATTTTAAAGAAGAATAAGCCAAAATCTTAAACATAAGACTCTCGTCTGAACACATGCGAAATAAATATTTAACAGCATGGTGCAGGCTTATAAGATATAGATACTTAAGGGTACCGTCTATTACTTTGTAACTAGAAAAATACGCAAACTACAAACTTATATGCTGAGTATAAGCGACCAATTTACAACACACATAGCGAAATAATATCCTTTCGCTTCACTGAGTCTTGATTTATTTTGTAATAATATTAAGTAGTTTATATATATTAAGAGTAGATATGTGTTTATTTTAATAACCAATTAAAAAAATTCCATTATTTATAATTTATTCATACAAACTGTAATATTTCTTTCCGCGACTACCTCTCAGCAGTCTTCTGGCAAAATTCGATTTCGATTTTTTGTCAGTTACAGCGTTCTTTAATTCTTGCGACGATATGTATGTTCAAACATATCATAAGAATAGAAATAGTGACATTTTCGAAATACGGTACGAACACCTGCTTTGTCAATCATCATATGTATATATTATTTCTAAAGCACTTTTTTTGTCGGTTGCAAATATCTCCCATACCACCGCATCAAATTTAATGAATGATATATCATTTTAAACCTTATTTCTAACACTAATGACGAAAACTAATTAGAAATTGAAAAATTAATATTTTCATTGATAAAAATTATATTTTATATAGAACGGCATGGTAATACTGCAGGGGGATCGTGGCATAGTGGTTGAGCGCGTGCACAGAAACTCAAAGGACCGAGGTTCAAATCCCAGCAAAGGAGAAAAATAAAAAAATTAATTTGCGGTTTTTCCAAAATTATAATAAAAAAAATAAGAGGTTCCCCCCCCCCCCCCCACCTCCTACAAACCCATCTTCACGAAACCGCTCCCTGGCATTTCCAGCCTATTCCACCAAGAAAACGAATGATCAGGAGTACAGCGCCATCTTTTGAGAAGATAACAGCTAACCTACATACAAAAGATGCTCACCACTCACATTCAACATCCAAATGGGGCAATTGCTGTTCATCTTTCAAGGGTGAAGATATAACACTGCCCTTTGAGTAATCAAATTGAGAGCAATTTGTCCCATTGGTATAAGGCGCTTACCATTACTTCTTCACATCTATGTACCTATGTATATCTATATATACAGCTGCGTGCAATTAATTAAGGACACGAAGCTTACATGTGAGCTTGAAGCAAAAAAATAAAAATAGTTGTATATATTGTCAAAATTTTTCCGAGTTTAGTTATTTAAACTCTTAGTCGTTTATTGTGTCAATTAAATTATTTTTTATAAAGCAGTGAGCCATATTTTAAAGAATACTGAATTCAGTCGTGCATATAATTAATTACACATCGTAAAATTTAAGAAAAACTTGTATTTATTAAAAAAATCAATATTTTGTTGCAAAACCATTGTTGTCGATAACAGCTTGACACCTGCGAGGCATCGAGCTAACCAGATTTTCATATACACTAGTTGGAATGGCTTCCCAAGCTTTCTTTGTTTCGGCGAAGAGATCATTAAAATTGTTTATTTTTACTGCGCTTACTTTGGTTTTTACAACTTGCCATAAATTCTCAATCGGATTGAGATCTGGACTGCATGAAGGCCAATCAAGTACAGTGACCGAATTGCATCATTGTATCGCTTAGGATTCTTACATATTGGAACTTGTCCATGTTTCCGTCAACTTTATGCAGCGGTCCAACACCGCGTGACGACATAGCACCCCAAAGCATAATCGAACCTCCTCCATGCTTTAAAGTGGCCCGGGTGTATCTTGGATCAAATTCTTTTAACTTTTGCCGGCGAACATATTTTTTTCCATCGGGAGAGACTCCATTAATTTTTGTTTCGTTCGAAAATAACACTCTTTTCCATTCCACAGCGGTCCAATGGCGGTATTTTTTTGCAAACTCTATTCGCTTCTTCCGGTTACGCTCAGACAACAATGGTTTCTTTCGGGAAATTCTTCCAAAGAGGCCAGCTTCCCGCAATCGACGTTTTACTGTGTCTACAGATGGTTTTGCTCCATTTTCACCAAAGACTGCTATCCGAATTTCATTTGCTGATTTATGCGGATTTTTTTTTCGACTCGCGGACAATCAGTGCATCTTCACGCACTGTCGTAATTCGGCTTCTTTGTTTACGAGGCACCTTTTCAGCTGTCGAATGTTTTTTGAAATATTGCACCGCTTGGAAAACCATTGTTTTAGAAACTTTTAAGGCTGTTGCGATCTCCCTATAAGAGCTTCCTTCCTGATGCATTTGTACAATAATCTTTCGAGTACTGACGTCACAGGACTTATTTTTACCCATGTTTAGCAATAAGTAAAAGTTTATCAAATTCTGAAAAACACTTTGTGTAATCTCATTTATTTGAATTTAACTGTTAAAACTTACTTGAATATTAAAATTTTAAAAAATTTTTCACTGTCCTTAATTAAGTGCACGAGTAATTTATTTCACAAATTATGAAAAAACACCACAAAGAAAAACATAACGGTAAAAATAGGGTTGCCATTGAGAAGTTTCAATAAACATAGTTGGATTATCTAAACAGGGTCAAATTTTAGCGGTTTTTTAATAGTATTATTTTCAACATAATGATTTAAATATTGAGTACTACTGTGCTTAATTAGTTGCACGTAGCTGTATATATTCAACATTCCAATACAATGCACTGCATTTGGTAGGGGTTTACTCCTGAGTATTGGTCTTAAATAAAAAAAAAAATACTGTTGTCATTATGATTATATGTTTCTGTTCAAGTGTGGTAATACAGGGTCGCTTAATAGCAATGCAGTTCTACATAATATAGTATGTATATATTAAAATCCATTTTGGCAATACCGCTATTTACTATAAAAAGTTGTTTTGTCAATACTTTGCAGTAGTTGTACGTTTAAAGATTTTTTTGTTTGTATTAAGGATTCGTACGGGCAAAAAGTTAACGATGATCATGTCATTACCTCTAACATTGTATTCAAAGAAGTATTATAAAAGCATTTAAACATATGTATGTATGTATGTATGTATGTAAATATGTATGATATGTTATGATTTCTAATATTTTTATACTTTTAATAAAATGTATTGAAGTTACTAAAATTTCTATTAATTATTTTCATTTTATGTTACAAAAATGACAACTAACGGTGCGAAATATTCGCACGGGTCATCTAGTATACATTATTAATGAAAAAGTGAGCAATGTCTGGATTTTCTATATAACTTTCATTTTTTCTATGTAATTTTGAAACAACTTTTTTTACAGCTGCTAATGGCGATACATCTTTTAAACGTTCAATTTGTCTCTGTTCCCAATTACGTATCTGCTTCAAATTTCATAGGGTACTTGTATATCATCAAAACCTTCGAACTGATAGAATTTGTTTTGTAGTATAAGCAATACTTTTTATAAGAAATATCGTCAAGTTAGGATTTGTCCTATGACACCCATTGCACACGAGCCAGAGATTGGGATTTTTGTTTCATCATCTATTTGGCTAGAGCGGTTACGATAACCTTTTCGACTTCTTAGGCTGAGGACACGCAATGAGCGTCAGAGCGTCGAGTTTGAGCGGCAAGGGGCTTATTAATAAGCGTCATTTCCGAGCGGTTAGAGTGGTTAGTTGTTAAAATGCCATATTTTAAGTTTTAAAATTTGGTAATCTATCTTGCCATAATAGCGGTCGCCTTTGTACAAATGATATAAACTCCGCATTTACTTTTGCCATGTTTATACTTCGCCGCTCAGAAATCAACTAAAAACTAGAAAAAGTTCTATTCCTCATTGTGTGGCCACTTCAGTAGTATTCCACGCGCATTGCGCGGCCTCGGTCTTAGAACGGAGTTTGGGTCTGGGGTTTCCTCTGCCCAATTGCTAACGTATAATGCGTAACAAAAATTTACTAATGCCACTATTACTAGAACATTAACATCTTTAATTGTATAGATATATTTCCCCACATTAAAATAATCTTATATACAGCAGCACGCGACTCGTTGACTGCAATTTCACATATTAATTACAAGAAAGTTAAAATAAATCAAATATGTAAAATTTAATTTTTTAACTCCTAAATAAGGAATGCACTACAAATAATTTTAAATACCTACTCGTATGTAAATATGAGTGTAGTACTTATACATACATACATATAAAAATGAAAACAATTTTTGAAACACACAAGCGCCCATATAATTTTCTTCATTTTCGTTGTTTAAATTTGCATTTAATGGAAACTTTTCCAAATACAAAATTAAAAATAATTTTTATTATCAATTTAAAATATTTTCGCTTTTTCTTAATCTCCAATCAATTGTAAACCAATCAATCAAGTTTAATCTAATCTTACGATTTTAGTCATTTACTGATTTGATGGCATAAAATAAAAGACTCACAAAATAAATATGTAAATAAAAATATTTAGAAGAATAAAAGAATAATAAATTTGATTTCTTATATTTTTGTAAATATAAAAGACAAACAATTTCAATGAAGAATTGTATGTACGAGTACATCTGTATGTAATGCCTGAATGTTGAAAGTATTTTAAAAGACAAAAATTAGTTTGGTATTGTAATCATTCGTCTTTTTTTTTTTTTTTTTTTTTTTTGAAGATAAGAACTGTTTATACAAAATATTTTATTTTTGATATGGTGAAATGTATACATATCTGTAACAACATACATATACATATGCATATAGATATATGTATATATATATCTTATATGTAATTATTTTTAGACATATAAATACACTACCCAATTGGCCTTGCCTTTAAGACATGCTCAATGATGTCTTCACGATAAAAGAATTATAATGCGTACAATAAATATTTTAGTCGAAACTTATGATTAATGTCAATAACTTTTTCATTTAAAATGTATTTTGGACCCCAATTTGTATGAATATTTTTTTATACTTTATAACCGACAATAACTTTTATGAGAGTAATGTAAATATTGAGGAAGCGAATGCTCTTAAGGACCTTCTCTTTTTAACTACAAATCCTATCTACTCTAACGCAGGTGAGAGTAATATTTGCCATTGATATTCATTTGATCATAGGCCGAGCCTTTTGGAGATTGGGGTGAGAGGTACACACAAATGACCTGCAAACAATCTCCGAGTGGGGTCTCACGAACAGGGCCGAATTTATTGCACGAAAGATCCAATGATGTTTTTTCATGTTTAGGCGTAGTGGCGATGATACAATTTTGTCATCTGTATCTATGAGGGATGTAACTATTAAGAGGTGGTCGCGCTTGATATTCTGGCCCGTTGGAATGATTACATATTTCGAGTGTCGAAAGAAGTTTTCAAATGCCTCGGTTTGTAAAACGGTACAAGAAACACTTCACTCCATCTGATCTTCTCAAGGTATTTACAAGACCTAGGATGGTATACGGTGCTTGAAAGTCTATTTTGGGGAATCTCGAACGTTCACAGGAGAGGGCGAAGGTGCTTATTAGCGACGGTAGGATATCCACCTCTAACGATTCGTTGAAGCATCGGAGCAATGTGCCGTGCATTTCATTGTTCTATTGGTACTATCATGGGAGATTTTCTGATGAAACAAAAGGACTTGATATCGGGTACTCGCATATTTTTCGTACTAGGCGCACCTCTCTTATAGCACATCCCTTTGTAGTTGATTGTGCAGTGAATTGCACAATGAATTATAGAGAGAATTCTTTCTTTAGTCCCACCGCTCGTTTATTGAATAACCTCCTCGCGAAAATATTTTTTTCAATTACGATGTCAATTAGTTTAAATCAAATGTCCATAAGCACTACTTCTTCCTTCCCCCTTCCCATAAAATATGTTCCTAGACCAGCACATTTTACTGCATGAATAGAAGTTATGCCCTGATCAAAAACTTTTAGTAAATAGGCCATAAAATATCGTACACGAAAATTTTCACACTGTTAACCACTAGCAGAGTGACAGGCTGTCTGTATTGTTTTAAATATTGTTGTTTTTTGGAAACATTTATTTGTTTGTTCTGATTATTATCAGGTTATTGCTCAGATTTAGTCTGATAAAAAATAAATAAATAAATATAATAGAAAAAATTTGAGCAGATTAAAAAATAAAATAAATTGGTTGCATGCATTCGATACGTGAATGGCTCGTGAGTGAGTTCAATATCGTACATTATTTGTTCCATTTCAGGTAAATGGGACTAAAATGATAAACATATACTATTTTTTTTTATAATAATGGGTGAAAAAAATTATATAGACAAGTATGTATGTACGAGTATATATGCTTTTTAGCAATTAATTAAAATATTACAAAACGATTGATTGGTGTCCACCACCCCTTGAATGAATGTGAATCATAAGGTGTTGCAAAGACATCAGCTGACTATACATGAGTTTGCTGGTAGTAGTTGTAAAAAGCATTGTAACATTTTGAGATGAAAGCTTAATTACAAAATCTGTCATAAGTAAATAAAACTATTGTGAAATTTAGCTTCGCCTTAGTTATTTTTAATTAATAATAATTTTATTCCTTTTGGAGAATGTATTATTTCGCAATTTTTGTTTTTTTTTTACTGCTGAGAATGTACATATTTATGCAATCGTACGTTTTGTTTTTTCTTTTTTATTTGTTTTTAATACTTAACTGAAGGCGCTTATCAATAGTTTGAACTTGAAATGAAACACAAGTGGATTTTTACAATTAATTTTTTTTTCTTTTGTAAAAAACGTAACAGTAAGTAAAACGTATGCTTTAAAATCAATCAAAGATTAAAATCAATACTTCCTCAATGATATAAAATTGCAAGCAGTTTAGACTTTGTACTGCTGACTATATTAAAACAAACTTATCAATAAAAAAAAACCAAATACTTCGTCGCTGCAGTAGAAGCTAAAACGCAAAATTTTTATTATTTTACTTTGTTGTGCAGCACTGAATTGTCAGGTGATTGTCAAATATATATTTTCATCCAGATTGAAATCGAGCAAACAAAGGTACAATGCTTTTTAATGCAGTATTCCACCAAATAAATGTAAACGAGTAATAGTGCATTTATTACATCTCCACAAAATCTCTTCCACTAATTTTGAAGTCTGGCTCAAAATCTAGTACGTTTACATTACAGATTTTAACATGCAGGTAGATTTCGTGTTCATAACAACTGCACAACAACTTTTTTTCTTAACTTCACTTTCGTTCTTAATATTATTTTTTAATAACGTATTTAACCTATATGCATTAATTCCAGATAATCGCATATTCTTATGTAGTGTACTCGTATCTCTCATACAGCATACCCTTTTGTGGTTGATTGTCCGCCCAACGCACTACAGAGAGTATTCGTTCTTTAGACGCAGAGTTCGATTATGGAACAATCTTTCCGCAAATGTTTTTCCCACCAATTACGATATGAGGGAGTTCAAATCCAATGTCCACCAACATTACTCCCTGTATCTTCCTTCAAATAACATATTCTCCTAATACTAATACAATGTCATCCAGGTCATATAATTCCACAGACATATCCATAATGTAACGTAACGTACACATTATATTTAAGACTCTGTACAGCTAATCAGGCCTATATGCGTAACAAAAAGTAAATTAAAATACTATTTCGGCTTAGCAGCTCGTTGATAATCACGCTGATGAATAACAAATTTTTAATTTATATCAACTCCCACACTGTGATGCCATACTATAAACTTTCAAAAGCCATCCTGATTTTAAAATTTCTATTACAAATATTTCAATATCAATATTATCCGCTGTTTGTTTAGTAATTATCAAACTGTTGGCATATCGCAAGTAATACTTTAACAGCTTATTGGCAGTACTTTAGCAAATATTTGATGAATAAAGTCTATACCAAGTAGAATCAAAGACTTATCAAACATTTGAACAAAACTAAATTCACAAGCAAGATGTATAAATGGATGACACATGAATTAACAATGAAACAATTAATGGACCGAAATTTGGATTGTGATTCATTCTTTGCTAAAATGAAACTTAGCTAGAAAGTGTTGATACATCCTTAATATAGCCCGAACCGTGTACCTTCAGTTTTTACACATATGTATGGAATTTTAGCTTTATCCCAAAAATGTCAAAACATTATTGATCAAAACGCGACATATTAATAAAAGAAAAGAAAAGTTTGTTTAATTTTTGGTAAAATTTATAACCGAACTTTTTTGAACGCCCAATATAAAAATTTAATATTGACACTTACAACTTGTTGCTATAACTTTTAACGGACAAACACTGATCAAAATATATAACATTTTTCGATTTTACCCCTCATATCAAATAATTTATCAAATTGAATAATAAACAGCCACTTGTGGTTACAGAATTTGTAAACAAAAACAATTTTTTTATATATAAGTATTTACCTATGTCTTCTTGTTTTTTGCTATAAATCATAACGGTTGCCTTTACAGTTCTGTTATTTTGTGAGGGTTTATATTTTCTATAAAAGAAGTTATTTACAATTATCAACTTATCAACATAGCAAATCATGTCAAACAATAACGACGTGGTCTAGACATAATATTTTTGCTATATTTGCAAGACTTACAAGAGCATTTCAAACCAAAGGAAATATTAAGGGAAACTCAAGCTACAAAACAGGTTTTAGGTTTGGTACGAAGCGCATACTACAAAATAATATATTTAATGATTTAATTTTATAGTTGAAGTCATGAAACATAATTTTGTCAAAATATACTTCACCTAAAAAGATAGAACAATTCTTTTAAAAACCCTTGTACCACTTGTAAGTTCTTCCATGTCTGTATGTTAGCACTATAAACATTACGATACTCGGCCTTAACACTAAAACTACCAACTACAATGACAACGTGTTTTTAAAATTCTACACTTAAATATTCGATATAATTCACGTGACGTTCGTAAAGTTTATACATATTACGATTTTAAATGAAATGCAAGAATAACTTTGCTTCCATGATAATTCGGAATTGGAGCGGTGCGTGGTATGGTGGTTAGAGCGCTGAGCACAAAAACCCAAACGGCCCAGATACAAATCCCAGCAAAGAATAAAAATGAAATGATTTTTTCGAAATTATAATTTCAAAATATTAAAAGTCTTCTTACCTGAGGCTACAAATGCAAGCGATTGTGATTTTATTCATATTCGTATACTGAATCGAAAGCGAAAAGATCGCAGAAGGACTTCGCTTTCGATGGTACTAAAACCAGCGTTTAAAAACTTCAAAAACTTACCATTGTTTTGACTGCTGCTTCGACTTTGACTTTTAAAAAATTAAACAGTCGCAGTTAAAGCAGAAGTTAAAAACGAATATTAATAAACAATGAAAAACTTCAAATGC
The DNA here is from genome assembly GCA_963576795.1 of Metopia argyrocephala. Taxonomy (NCBI): domain Eukaryota; kingdom Metazoa; phylum Arthropoda; class Insecta; order Diptera; family Sarcophagidae; genus Metopia; species Metopia argyrocephala. Next base: position 67,454,258 of record OY756210.1, read on the forward strand.
ATACAAGTTCGCAAGTTTTTTGTTCGATTGACTTCAACTGCACGTTAATGCCGAAGTTAAAGGCAAAGACAAAATACAAAAACTAAAACTGTAACAAAACGCATAACTTCAAACGCCGACAAGTTTGAAAGTTTTTCGTTTGATTGACTTCAACTGTAGAAGAAGGAAGAAGAAAAAACAAAAACTGCAATAAAACCAAAAACTGTCGACACATATATGTAATACATACATACATACATATTATGTATATGTGTGTATACGTACCAGAGAATGACATGAGTTGATTCGATTTTACTGCCTATTCATATTATTACTGCTTTTGTTTTGTTTTTATTCATCAACAGTGGCAACTGTATTGCCTGTAGAGTTTACTTTTGTAAATGCATTGCTTATTCTTAACCTTTTTTTAGATACCGTTAGCAATAACAACATACAAAACACTCCTTTGTATACAAAACACTCAAATGATTCATTAAAGCTCAACTAATAACAGGTTAAACCGTTTGACTGAAACAGTGTTTTTTTATAATTTTTTTAATTTTTTTATTTTTAACCGCAGTAATTTGTTTCTTAAAAAATGTTTCAAAATAGAAATGAGAAAATAAATTTTTAATTATTTTTTTATTTAAAATGAAATAAACATTACCTGATTTTTTATTTTTAGAACTTTAGAAATAGAAATTGTTTATTTTTAAGAAATATAAAATTTAGTTTTGTTTCTTAACTTTTGAAGTATAGCTGATATTTTGTGACTATTTTTTTTTAACAAATTAATAATATTTATTACTTGTTATACATGCGTTTTAGTACTAATAACTAAAAAACAAAGTAAATAAATAAATAAATAATAATAAGCAAATAAAAACAAGTAGCATATTTTATTAAAAATATAAGAGAAACTGCATTATTTTTCATTACAGTCGTGTTATTGTTTTTTTTTTTTTTTGGTTCGTAGTTGGTTTATTCACATTTAAACAGTGAAATACTCAAACATACTTACTGCTTTTGTGATTGGTTGGAGTGTTTAGAATTTGCAAGCAACTACAAGCATTTTGTAGCAAAAGACATACTAAATTGAATCATGCAATAGCAGCATTCATTTAGTTAGTGTGTATTGCTAGCTCAATATTCATTTTTAAAAAGTCAAAAAATTGCCATTTGAGTGCGATTCATGTCAATCTCTGATACGTACGTATGTTTATTATCTGCATTGCCAAACATAAGTATAACTTTGTTTATTGTTTTGCCTTTAACTTCGGCATTAACGTACAGTTGAAGTCAAACGAAAAACTTTCAAACTTGTCGGCGTTTGAAGTTATGCGTTTTGTTACAGTTTTAGTTTTTGTATTTTGTCTTTGCCTTTAACTTCGGCATTAACGTGCAGTTGAAGTCAATCGAACAAAAAACTTGCGAACTTGTCTGCATTTGAAGTTTTTCATTGTTTATTAATATTCGTTTTTAACTTCTGCTTTAACTGCGACTGTTTAATTTTTAAGAAGCGTAAGCTGAAATAACTTCAAAAACTGTAAGTTTAAACACTAAAAACTCGCAGTAATTGAAAAACTTCACGACTTTTGCTACTTTGACTGCAGCTTTTCAAACACTGACTAAAACATATAACAAATGGCGATAAGCATTTTATAACAACGAAATTATATGCTTTTACGGTAGTGGTGCCAAAGTATTCAGTAATAGGTATCGAGAATTTTTTTGGTACTCGACACTTAAAAATAACTATTCAATACTTTAAGAGTTGAATTTTTTCAACGAAGTTATATAGAAAATTTAAGGTCCTTATTATTGTCCACAATACATAAATTTTGTGTTGTATTGGCGACAACGCAACATTAATTCTTTTCTTTTTTTATTGAGACCAATGCTCAGGGGTAAACCTGAAGCCTAAGGAATGAGGCAAGTTGCTGTCAATTGATCATTTAAAAGTCAGTGTTATACCTTCACCCTTGAATGATTAACAACAATTGCCCCATCGTTGGATTTTGGTTGTAGTGAGGACCTTCGCTAAGTAGGAAGCTGTGTTCTACTACTTCCTACTAAGTGGCGCTTTTCTCCAGATCATTCGTTTTTGTTGTCAATGGTAAATGTGGAATAGAGTGGAATGTCAGGGTGCGGTTTCTTTGTAGATAGACTTGAATATGATTTACTATATCTAGATATTATGTATGTCAATGGGACATATACGATCGTCGATGTCAACTAATCAACATCCAATGGAATTAAAGCGAGCAATACTAAAACTGTTGTTATCCTGTTCATGGATGACAATTACAAAAAAAAAAGAAAAATATAAAGATGGAGATGTAAAGGAGATTATGATAAAAATGTGATGTATTTAGTAAGTCTTCGACTAACTCATTACAGGATAGGTGTAGAAAAGATATTACTCCAACATACGATTTCTATAGAAATGTGTGGGTTAAATAATTGATGATTTGCGGAGTATTGTACAGAAAACAAAGACCTCTGATAACACCTCCGTAGGTGGAGTCGAAAACATATCCAGTTCGGCTGGTGTACAATTCGTTTACGGAATTGCTTTATAAAATTCAAAAGGAATGTAATAGATTTTATAGCAACTGTAATTTTTTTATACAATATATGATATCTGATACTCACGTTACAGCGAGTACACTATACTACTAAATAAATAAAAAGTTTAATTAAAATATTATACAAAAGTAATAAGTACTTAGTTTATCTTGTTTTCATTTTAAAATGGTTAACAATTCAAAATCTCCGATAAAGGTATCGAGTACTGAAATGAAAAGAAAGAAGAATTTGCTTTTACTATATATATATGTATGTACGAGTAAGTAACATAATACAATGTGGAGGGAACTTTTTTTTATTTTATTATTACAAAACTATGATGGAATTAAATTTGATAATTTTAGATTACTTTTGAAAGTCCCTGTTGATAACATTTAAGATTGTTACATGCATACTCGTATGCATGTATATGAAGAATTGTTTCAACTGAGCAGGATCTTGAGTTATAATCGCTCCCACACAATTTTAATTCGACCACAATTAACAGGCTCTTACCGTTAAGGAATATATCAGTAATCCTTTGTTGTCTACAAAGAATACACAAGGGCAAATTTGCATTTTCCGGATTGACTAGGCGTGGATAAAGCCTTACCTAACAAAAGAGAATATTTTATTCTGTTTTGAAAGAATTTTTCATCTACAAGCATACATATGTATATACATATAAGTACATATGTATGTGTATAAGGTAATTCAACATTTTACGATATTTAAAAATACGATTACAAATTTGTTTAATTGATGGGTGCGGTAAATGTGTGTTGGCATATAGTTATACTTATACATATACAATATGGAGTGTACATATGAATTTAATATTGGTAGTTTTTTTTTTTTTTTTTTTATTTATTAAAATTCATTCATATACAATAAAACTTTTTTTTTTATGCCTCAGCGCCCTAAAGGCTTAAGAGAGGCTAAACAGGCAACTTATATGGCCAAAGTTATATTTACATAAATGAATAAATATAGTTTATAATTCATAAGTTTTTTTTTTTTTTTTTATATTATATTTGCACATTAAAGAAAAACATTTTTACATAAGATTTTTACATAAGAAGCGTTTCTATATTTTGTAACAAATAAGTCTTCACATGGCTTTTGAATGTTGATAGTGTTTGAATATTTTGTAATTCCCTCGGTAGGATATTAAATTCATGTGGTCCAGCATACGTAATACGTTGTTTGGTTAGCTCTAAACGACATCTCGAGCATCTTAGGATTTCCGATTGTCTGGTATTTCTTTGAGTATGTGTTATATTTTGAAAAAATGGTATAGATCGCTGATTATTCAAGAGAATAGTTTTAAAAATAAGCATTAATAATTTCTGTTTGTACAGACCTCTGACAGGTAGGATATTCCTTGCGTAGCTCTTGAAAACATCAATGGTAGGATATCTTAAAGGCAAATTAAACACAGTCTTTAATGCTTTATTCTGGGCAGATTGAAGAGATTTCAAGGATTGATTTGCTTTACAACCATAAACAATAGGCAAATACGTTAAATGTGAGTGAATAAGTGCTTGATAAATCAGCAGTTTAGTTTCACATTTTAATTTATTCTTAAATTTATAAAGTATACCTATTGCTGATGAGACTTTCGATTTTAAGATGTTAATATGGGCATCCCATAACAGATTATAATTAAGATTAACGCCTAAATACTTCACTGTATTTGATTCATTAATTGGAGAACCATCAATGTGAACAACCATTTGACCATCATCCCTAGAACGGTATGGTTTAAAAATTACAAATTTAGTTTTCTTACTGTTAAGAACTAATTTGTTTAATCTTGAAAACTCCGAAATAATAGCTGCATCATACTCGATTTGCGTTTGTAAAACTTTTTTGTAGTTGAAAGGATAAAAGAGACAAATATCGTCAGCATACATAAACAAATTCCCATTCAAATTAAGATTCTTTATATCATCTATATAAATTTTAAATAATAGTGGTCCTAAGACACTGCCTTGCGGAACCCCACAAGTAACCGATAACATGCTGCTTTTATCATTGCCAATCTGTACAAATTGTTGTCTATTAGACAGGTAGTCTTCGAAAACTTTTAAAGTTTGATCAGTTACTCCTATACATTTCAGTTTATGTATTAAAATTTTATGATCCACTAAATCAAAAGCTTTTGAATAGTCGTAAAAAACTCCTGCTACACTACAACAACCTGCATCAAGCTCACTGCATATGTGTTCAATAACATTAATCACTGCTTCCTCTGTACCTCTTAAACCCGAATTGTCGGCAAAATAGAATATTATTCCTTTCAATGTAATCAGAAAGTTGATCATATATAATTTTCTCAAAAATTTTATCAATTACACTTAGTACAGAGATTGGTCTGAAGTGTTCTAGTGTTAAATTCTATATACAGGGTTTTTCAACAGGGACGCCACAAAAGTAGAGCAACAGGGATAGCAAACAACGCCATATTTCTTGTCGCTCTTTTGACAGTTCTCTTCAGTAAGGTTTGCCATTTCATGATGGAAAGATATACGAGCCAACAACGGGTCGAAATTATTAAAATTTACTACCGAAATTCAGAGTCAGTGGCCTCAACGTTAAGAGCACTACGTCCAATTTATGGTCGTCATAATCGTCCTAGCAGATCAAAAATTGACCGTCTAGTGGAAAAATTTGAATCCACAGGCACAGTACAAAATGTTCCCGTGCCAGTGAGACAAAGAGGTGCCCGTAGTGTCGAGGCTTCAGTTGAATAAAGCCCAAATGTGTCTCTCACACGTCGTTCTCAAGCGTTGGGTATCTCGTTGTTTCGAATTTTGCAAAAAGATCTTGGCCTACATCCTTACAAGATTAAATTGACGCAAGAACTGAAGTCGCTTGACCACCAGAAGCGTCGTATGTTCGTGATTTGGACTGAGCAACAACTTGAAAATGATTCGAATTTTCATCGAAAAGCATCTTCAGCGATGAGGCTCATTTCTGGCTGAATGGCTTCGTCAATAAACAAAATATGCGTAATTGGTCAGGCAGCAATCCACACGAACTCCATGGGTCATCATTGCATCACGAAAACATTACGGTTTGGTGCGGTTTATGGACCGGCGGCGTCCTTGGGCCGTACTCCTTCCGTGATGATCAAGACCGACACGTTACTGTGAATGGGAATTGCTACTGTTCAATGATAACCGAATATTTTTGGGCCCAATTGGATGATATGGACTTGGAAGGCATGTGGTTGCAACAGGACGGCGCCACAAGCAACACAGCGAATGTCACAATCAATTTATTGGAAACCAAGTTTGGAGAACGTGTTATCTCACGAAATGGTCTAGTCGATTGGCCGCCTCGCTCGTGCGATTTGACGCCGTTAGACTATTTCCTGTGGGGCTAGGTCAAGTCTATGGTCTATGCCAACAAGCTAGCGATGATTGGTGAAGTTCGTACGAATATCGAACGTGAAATTGCAGCAGTATCGGCCGATTTATGCTTGAAAACCGTCGAAATTTGGATTCAGCGTCTGGACTTCTGCAAGCGTGCCCGTGGTGGCACGGAATAAAGAATTTCATTGATATCCAAAACCGTTTTTGTGTTATTTAAAAAAAACTTTTGTAGCGCTCTTATTGAAAAACCCGATATTATAGATATTAGTGCATATCTAATCATAAGTATTAATATTAGTTACGAGCTATACTTATACTTCCGCATTCATCAATATTATTGTTTACAAAATATTTAGTAAATATTTTCAAGTTGATTTAAGATGTTTTGTCAAAAATTTCCCGATATTGAAATATGTATTTTACTCGTCTTTCAATTTTATTTGACACAAGTGGCACTAAACCGACAATTATTTTCAAATTTAAAACTGACGCCACTATTTAATCTCTAATGTCAACACTTAAACCGCAAATGTAATCAGTATATGTATGTTACGAGTATGTTAGAATAAAAAAATTGATTTGATATAATTATAACGAGTATTATGTAATTAAACACAAGTAATTACACAATTTTTTTCTTTTACAGTATTGTTGGTCTTCTCACTTTTTATTCATTTAGCTTGCATATATTTTGCGCTCAAATAATTTCACTAAATAAAGACGCAATAAAAATAGCATTGAAAACCGCTGAAAAATCAATTGATAACAAAAAAAAAAAAACACATCACACACCTACAACCGGAGAGACGAACAGATACTTGCATGGATGGCTGGAGGTAAAAAAATAAACAGATACGTAGTAGACAATCGTATTAGTGTGACATAAAGATATTCAATATTAAAATTATGAGTATGTTACCGCAATGTAATGAATTCACTGACTTTCAACTGCTGCATTACGTATTAAGAATCTTTAAAGATCAATTACGATTTTTTATTTTATTTAAAAAAGAAAACGCTTTTCTTTTCACATACTACATACTGATATAAAATAAAAACAACAATTTAAAAAATGCAATCAAATACAATGCATATGTATAATTAACGAAATTTAATAAGATTTGAAATGCGATCACAAAATGGAAGCACAATGTCCACTTGCCCAATTCCGCCTCTAACTAATGATTAGTATTGATTATGAAAACTTTTGTTTTAACAAGTTAAAAAAAAGCAATACCTTCCGATTTTGCCAATTCATACCATTTTTAGAAACTCACTATTACGATTATCAAGATATATACGAAAATCTATTTACTTAGTATAATAGATACCTTGCCCATTTATCCGATTCCGACCAATTTTTGATAGATTTTGATAGAGACTTTTACTGCTATCATTTTGAAATAAATAAATATTTTTTTATGTTTAAAATTTATACAATACATTAAATTCTGTCCATACACTGTAAATATTTCAAGGAAATAGGTTTAAATGTTTATTTGTCTGTATATTCAAACAATCATCACACGCTAATTTTTATAATTTTTAAGATTAAATTATTCTTTAAGAACCATTAAGATCTTTTGTCTGAAATCCCTTCAGTACACAGGATTTTTCTAATGCGGATTACATGGCCAACGCTGTCTGATAAAAATTGAGCTCACATACTCTATAATAGTACAGTATTCCACGGATAATTGCTTCGACAAAAATGTCAAAATTTTTGGGCAATTATGCGTGGAAGTCATTTAAACAAATACGCTTAATTGCCTCTTTGAAGTAATTAAAAAAATACGTTTAATTACCTGTATACACTGCTGTCAATACATGTAAAAAGCAAATAACTTTATACTTATACATAAACGTGGTAAACTTTAATTGCAAAGTTGTATCAAAAAAGTAGTTTGAATGTAAATTAAACGGACATTTTATGCCTATGTAAACATAGTTGCAGTTTTTAGAAAATAAGTAATTATTTTGGGAAATTAAACGAGGGAATTTTAAGTGAAATTTGTTTTTAGGGAAAATATATTTGAGGTAATTAACCGAATAACACAGTTAAGCGAAAGTTAATTAACCGTGGATTTTTATTAGAAAATAGTAAGAAAAAATATAGGGATTTAGAAATTGCGTGAAAGGCAATTAAACGTGGGGCAATTATCCGGGGAATACTGTATTATTATTGTCATTCGTGTATTATGTATTATTATTGTCATTCGGGGAGAGCAAGCACTCTGGTAAAAGAATTTCCATTATACAAATCCTAAACTAAACTAAGTTATTAACAAAATCCAAGCACTATTTAACGTTCTGTAATCTACAGCTTATAAAGTCAGGAAGGTTTTTATAAATATAAATATATAATATAGTTTATATATTTACATATATTTTGTTATCTTAATGGAATAACTTGGTATAATTTGTAAACTGCATAAAAGCTTTGAGTTTATATATGTAATTATCTTTTTAAATACTTATAGAGACCTAACTTTAAAAAAACACTGTATTTTAATTTTGCGTTTCTTATATTTTACAAGATAAAGGAAAGGAATTCTTTCACCGAAGTACTGCATTTACTTATAGAAGGTGTAGGTCATATCATATCAACTAGTGATTGACTGATCAGAAAAATTATTTTAAATTAATACCCATATTCAGATCACATGCAATGGTCGTGTGAAACAATACTAAAGAAGCACAGCGTTTAAAGAAATCATATTTCAAGATTAGAATAACTTTTATTCCTCACAGTATCGACAATAGCTTTGCCATAATATGAGTATAAAAGATGTAATCAAGCAAAAATTCTTTTTACTTTTTTGCATATATTTTTAAAAATCGTATTACTCATTATCGGAAAAGTACGAATGAGAGTCTTAAAAATTAATTAAAAAACGTTCAAATTAAGGTGAACTTCACATTCAAATACATTTGAATATTAAAAACGTCAGTGGCGTCAAATATGAATGAACGCAAATCAGCTACACATTGTGTAGATTTCAATGTTGATGAGAAATTATTTTTTTTTTTTGCCAGTTTCTTATCAAAATTGTCGTTATACTCGTAAATATAGAAACAAAAATACTTGTTCTTTTTTTAAAGTTTATGTATGTATGTATATACATACATACATATGTATGTATGAACATATATAAAATTATAAAAGTAAATACCAGCCAGACACTTGTATAGACATTCACAATCATAATAATACGTAGTACGGAGCTCTACACCCAAAGAATTATTGTTAGTTAAAACAGCTTAAATTAACCTGAATATGTTGGTAAGCTACAATTTTTAAAATACATATGTAAATATAGGCATGTAGTTTTACCACTAAGCAGCTCCGAATACAATGCTTATAGAAACACTTGATATATTGTCAGATTTATCTGTTTTTGCAAGTTTTTATGGGGCAGAAAAGGTTTCAAGTTTTCAAAAAAAAAAAAAAAAAACAGTTTTTAAAAATTTACGAAACTAATTTATAATTCTCAAAAATATAAAAAATTCAAAAGTAATTCTGAATTCTGCAAGAGATGTTTCTAAATAATGATTTTTTAAGAGCTATAGGATGGTTTTTCAAAAAAAAAACATAAAATTCAGAAAAATTAATGAAATCTTTATTTGAATCGATAGTACGGTTCATATAATTTCATGTTTGAAGATTATTTCATGCAAATGTTGACCGTGACTGCGCCTCAAATGGTCCATCCGCTTAATCCAATTTTGGCATACTCTTTCCAACATTTATGTGAGATACTAATAAATGCTTCAATGTTGTCTTCCTAATGCGTCAATTGAAGCGGGCTTGGCCACAAAAATAGTCTAAAGGCGTTAAATCGCACGATCTAGGCGGTCAATTGACGAGTCCCGAACATGAAATTAAATGTTCACCGAACTCATTCTCAATAAATCCATTGTTACGCGTGCTGTTGGAACCACATGTCATGCAAGTTAAGCTCTTGCATTTTGGGCAGAAAAAAGTTGGATATCATCTCACGGTAGCGCTCATCGGCGACGAATTGATAATTGATGGTCATCATTAACACTGACCGATACAGCTGCGATATTTTCTTCATTTTGCACTCTACGTAAGCGTGTTGGTGGTTTAATGTCCAACAATGTAAATTTGGTGCGAAATTTAGTCACAATAGCCCGAATAGCCGCTTCAGTGGCTCGATTAAACTGACCATCAAATGGAAGAAGCGCGCGATGAACTTTCTTAAAAGAGCACTCATTTTTAAAATACATACATACATACATAACTGGCCTTTACAACCCTGTGTCAGGATTACGGCCTAGCTTCTCGCAGCACTCATGTTGTTTGTGTAAATTTCTATCCATGAGTACCGGGACCTACAGTTTAATGTCGACTCTGAACGACAGACTTGAGAAGCTCTTTCATGGCAATTAATTACTCTCAGAGCTTTTGCCAGAAGACTGCTGAGAGGTAGTCGCCGAAAGAAATATTTTTTTCATATTTCTTTTTTCAAGATGTCGGTGCTGAGATTTGAACCCGGCACTATCGTCTTAGTAAGCCAACACACTAACCACTAGACCACGGCGACTACGAATACAATAAAATTCAATAATTTGCAACCGTTGTTCGTTTGAAAGACGATTCAGGGTTAAATTATTGACGAAACTAAAGATGTTTGACAGTGAAACAAAACACGAAACGTGCGTCAGCTGTTTAAACCAGTGTTGCCAAAAAGATAATAGCTTTTCCAATTTGATTTTGCGCCAAATCATTTACTTAAGCAACAAAATATAGAAATATTTTGGAATAAAATATTTAACATAAGAAACTTTTTCTTTTTTACCGCCACCGCTGAAGGAATATTTTCCAAATTAATTTAAATAAAAATAAAATGCGAAATGAATTGGATATTTTCGTATATGGGACAAAAACCTCTTAAAAAACATTACAGCTATTGTACAAATTTCGCTCCTACAAAAGAAATTACGTTAAAATTTAATAAGACAATGTGAAACTAAAGCCCATCCGAGCATATAGTTGCATGTGAATAAACTGCTTTATTATCTGTTAAATAAATTGTTGTTTTTAAGTTTTTATAGGCTTTAAAAGAACGAATCTGAATAACTCTAAAACTCTTTTTTTAATTTTTTTTTATTTTTAAGTCCAGCACTCAGGGGACGGCCCCTACTCATGCATTGTGCTGGTCTAGGAAAATATGTTATGGGAAGGGGGAAAGAGGGAGTAGTGTTTGTGGACATTTGATTTAAACCTATAGATATCGTAATTGGCAGGAAAAACATTCACTTAAAATTTTCTGCAGTATCCTTTGCAGTTAATTTTTTTTTAAATCCACTAAATCGTTATCGAGTTTTGGTGAAATATAGGAGAGTAGCTGCTTTATGAAGGGGGTAAAACTCACGACCTTGACCTGTTGGAAATAAACTAAAAAAGCAGATTTGCTTAGGATATCAAATCCTTAAAGTTTTTAACAGTGTTCGAAAATTTACCTTATAAAACGTACTTTAGTGTTCTGCACTGTAGAATATTAAATACAGAAACACTAAAAGTGTTTGTGCAGGAAATTCAAAACAAACAAAATACATTATAATATTTTTGAATTTTCTACATAACGAATATACTGTTCTTAACCTATAGAAAAAAAAAACAAAGGAAAAATATTTTTTTTTGTTGTAATTTTTTTTCAATTTTTTTATTTTAAACTGATGGATAAAAAATGCAAAAAAAAGAAAATATTTTGAAATTTGGGGAAAAATAACCCAAGATCACTAAACCAAAATGTATACAAACACTAAAACTGTACTGTTTTAAAATAAAAAACAGAACGACTTATTCCGTTCTTGGATTTGTGAACCGTACATATAATAATGTACAGTTTATTTTCGAACACTGGTTTTTAATATTCTTGTCGACCAGTGTGATTATTTTTTTTATTATTAAATAAATGTATTTCTGTAATTTTTTTTAATTTTCTTACATAAATTTAACCAAAAATTTCAAATTACAATTTGAAAAAAAAAGTTTTTTTTGGCCGAAAAAAGTTTCTTTTTTTGCCTAATTTAGAGATTTTTGAAAAGATTAATATGACAACCCAGACTCCATATACGTTCTATGAAAATGAGAAATTTTAACAACTAGAAAATGATTGTCGCTTTTATTTAGAGATGGCAATTATATTGCATCTGTTTCGCCGGAATATGACTTAAGAAAGAAGTTCATTCTAATAAAGACTTTTATTGTCTCGTATTTTAGAATTATATCTCTGTGTTCATTAAAAAATGCAGTCTAATTACCCATTTCAGTACTTAAAAAACAAAAAAATAGTTTTTAAAAGTGAATCACAAGATTAGGACAAAAATTTTATAAAGCAATCGTAGAGTTGGTACAATAAATCTTTTGTGTGATAAGGTACAAAATTTCACAATCGCTTTAAAATGCAAATCATTTGATAAGAAATTATGAAAAAAAAATATATTAAAGTAGACACACTTAATATAAACAAAGTTTTCATAGGTTACGATTGATTAAAAAAAGAAAAAAAGATTCATTATCAATTGAACTTGATAAACCAGACTAATAAAATTTATTATTTGGATATACATATTTATCCCCATATTCCTAAAAACTAAAATAAATTTGAAATGTATTTTTCAAAGAAATATGTATAGAAATTATGACATAAAACACATTATAAATCTATTTTTTATGCATACGGCCATAAAAGTAAAAGTACCTTTTTGACTTCAGGCGAAAATTGGATTAAAAATAACCAAAACGGAAACACTGATGATAATGAGAGGTTTGGAATCAAATGCACTCGAATGTTGACAAAAATCTTTAAATATATCTATAAAAATTGAGGTGATGTTTGGCTTACAGGAGAAAACGCCATCTATTGGAAAGTAGCAGATAACGGCTAAGAACCTGCTTAGTGAAGGCACTGACCGCAATTAACACGCAACGATTGGGCAATTGCTGTTGATCATTCAAGGGTGAAGGTATAACACTGGAATTTGAATGATCAATTCACAGCAATTTGTCTCATTCCTAAGGCGCTTAATAATATAAGAAAAACAAAATATATGTTTTGTCCTTTACACGAAAATTACAATGCATAGAATTTAGTAGGGGTTTACCCTGAGTGTTAGTCTCAATAAAAAAAAGTTGTCCTTGATTTTTTTGTATCTTGAGAACGGATGAAGGTAAAGTTTATGAATTTAGTCTGAAAGGCTTCATAGTCGATTCAAATAATTACATAAGAAATGGGCGGAGTTGGGAAATTGGGCGTAATACCTCCCATAATTGTTGTATATCTTGAGAACGGTTAAAGGTAAAGTTTCTGCATTTGGTCTGGAGGATTATATTATAAACGTCGTATCTATGTAAACTCAATACTCGTTTACACTTGTAACTTTAGCTTGTACAACTCATACGCCTATGTTTGAGAAATAAAAAAAGTTTTGCTAAATTAAAAAAAGTTAATGTGTGAAGTGAAGACACTATCAAAATTTTTTCATAGTCTCAAGAATTTTCTAATACTTTAAAACTGAGTCGTAATAATTTTTTTTTACTTTTATTCTCTCTATGAGCAATAACACATTTTATTTTAGTGTTTATAATGTAAACTAATGACTCAGTTGTAGCCATTACTTGTACAAGTATAATCATTGCGTTAATTTGTCAAGTCAATATTGAACTTTGCATTGCAACAGACATTCTCTGCAAGTCTCCAAAGATAAGACTTTTATCAAATTCAACGAAAACTAAGGGATTTAACACATTTCAATATTGAAATATAAACAAACTTCCTTTCATTATTAAAAGTATTTTAAACACAAAAAGTTTAAATAAGTAAAATTTTCCATAATTTTTTTTTAATAAGTTTCAAATTTATTTTTATTATAAGAATACAATAAATACAATAGTTTTTAAAAGAAAAACAAAATATTATTTATTAAAGTTATTTAGACTGCTATTATTTTGTTTCCTAATTATAGAGTCGGTATACAGATCGTACACACATGTTGAGGACATCTGGCTAAGTGGCCATGGTCTAGACCTAGCCACACATAAAGCAGAATTGCTATTGATTACGAGACGACATATTCCCTTATAGGTGAACATGAATATTGGGAGTGAAACTATTGCGTCTAAGAATTCAATTAAGTATCTGGAACTAAGGTTGGATAACAGATTAACATTTGCGGAACAGATTTAACACGCCAATGATAAGGCTCAGATGATCGTAAGGCAACTTAGCAGATAAGCCGAATTTCGTAGGACCATAGCCGGTGATGAAGGCCGCCAATATGAAAGTGAAATTTAGGCCGACGCGCTAAAGGCAAGAGGGCGAGAATATTTACTAATATCTGTACAGAGAGCTTTGAAATTCACTTCGGCTTATCGCATAGGGCGGCACCCGCAGTTCTTGTCATAGCCGGCACAATCGCCGTGGACCTACTGTCAGAAGGGCCAGTAAAAAAAAATCATTACTAAGCCGAAGTTAACAACAAGAATTTATACTTATTTTTTATTAGACTTTTTCGGAGCCAGACTTACATATAAGTAAATTAGCCGGCTTAATTAAGTTTGACCAATGGCTTTATGAAAGAGCCGGTCCTTTTAATAAATAATTCTAATAAAACTCCTAAACACTCACCCGGATACCCTATACTATTTAAATATTTTCTATGATATTCAAAACTTAAAAGTAATTGGCACAATAAAATTTTATTTATTTTTGAAACAAAAAAAAAAATCGATTTGAATTTCACTCCGATTCTTTCTAGAGAACATAGTCGTATGATAAGACTAACGCTGGCTATTAATTGTTTGTGTAAATAATAAATAAAAAATAAATAAATCAAAAGAAGAACCCAGTAGCCTTACCAAATAATCGTAACTATACATAATTAATAAAGGAAAAAAAAATTATTTTATTTTTAGAATAACTTCGCATCAAAAAAATTACTGAGCTTTAATCAAAAAGCATGATGAATGCGAATGATTGAAATATTACGATTATACGACCACATTGCAAATAAATATGAATATATGTACGTACATAGTATGCCAACTGACGTAGCAAACAATTCTATATATAGATCCAACTTTAACAATAGGGTATAAAAGACTGACGTAAAATAAGAAATTGGAACAAGATCAGAAAGTCCATTATTTTTAGTATAAACAAACAAAATAAATGCAAAGTGAGTGTAGGAGAACATACTCGTATATATAAAGAAATATAGAAATATTATTGAGAACTCTTTGAATTATGTATTCCAAAACTGAGGAGAACGTTTTCTCACTGCAATTACAGTAAAAATTTTAATTTTAAATATATTCAGAATTTATTTTATTTCTACCTGGTCTGGTGATCTATTTTTTTATTAATTTTTTTTTCATCTTAAAGTGTCTTAATTAGATCAGAAACTAATACAATTTAGTTTTGTTTTAGAAACAAAACTAACGTATGTTATGTAAGTCGACCTTTAAAAAATAATGACTCCACATCAGTAAAATTCTTGTCTAAAGATGGAAGTAGTGGTTAGTGTGCTGTAGTCTACTGGTTAATGTGTTGGTTTAAAAAAAATAAAAAACAAAAAGGAAAAATATTTCTTTCGGCCACTACCTCTTAGCAGTCTCCTGGCAAAAGCTCTGAGAGTAATTGATTGCCATGAAAAAGCTTATCAAGTCTGTCGTTTGGAGTCGACTTTAAACTGTAGGCCCCAGTACTCATGGATAAAAATTGAGAAACACAACGTGGGTGCTACGAGAAGCTAGGCCGTAACCCTGAAACAGGGTTGTAATGGCTACATATGAATGGATGTAAAGGAAGAAGAAACAGTCTTTAAAAGCGTTTACACTGTCAGTCAACTGTTCAACTGTCAAGGCATCTCAAAGTTAAAAGTTGCCTAATTTCTATGCATTAAGCACGTTGCCAATTTTCTGAGTAACTTGCTTTATGAAAATACACTAAAACGCACAATTGGCGCAATGCATGCAAGTCTTAATGACTCCAAAACTAAATTAAAGGTAACAAGGTAAAGACGATTTTTTTTATTTGTTCTACGTCGCAATTTAATATAAATTGAAATTTGAGCTGACTTTCTGTTATAACCTCTCATACACTTATAATCCTCAAACAGGTTTTGATTGTATCCTGTTTCATAATATCTGAAGAAACTTTTTGTTCACTGCCAATAAGCATAAGAAAACAAATGCACTTTTTCGAAAGTGTGAAATAGGAATATTATAAGAAGAAGTAGAATGATGGACTCATTGAAAATTTCCTTAGAGCATCCATTTCAATCAAACTTAAGATGAAAGAGTTTTAATATGCATAAGGCCTTTTCTGCGATTTTAACGCTTAAAGGGAAGAAAAGATGATATTGGACTATAATATGCAGCAATTACAAACATAAAACCAACCTAAAACTTTCTATTTTTCGACAGTTCAATATGAATCGATTGTGGAGAATAACCGCCACTAAATTGTCAGATGTGAATAAAAATTTCTAATTTTTTAAAATTACCATTGCTAATGTACCTCTGCAATATCTGTTTAAGCATATGGCAATTTAACCAAAGTAAGTATTTGAGAACTATATCTTGTTTCGATACGTAGTCTTCAGTGCAAAGGATTTGTTGGCAAAAACTCTTACTTTGTTGACGAGAGGCATCCCCTACAACTGAACTTAAACGAATAAATATTTAAATGTACAGAATTTTTAAACGAATAGTAGGAGTTTAAAAATATTTTACGTAAATCGTAATAAATATTACGAGTATTTTTCTGTGAATCATTAAAAAAATGTTTTCAAGAGTAATAAAAAATATATCTCCTTTGCTTTTTGCAAAAAATTTACTGAAAATAAACAACTGCAATATAATTAATTCTGCTTAATAAAAAAATTCATTTGCTTGGTTTCATTTAAGTGTTTTTATTTATTTTTTTTTTTTTGTATTTTGCAAATATTGCGTGACATTGCCGGTGCCGATGCTATTAATGCGAACAGAGAGAACTGGCAAAAACAACGTATTTCATTTCTTAAACACTGGAGTCAGTCAATTCATTTGAGAATTTTAGTCTGTTTTTGTTTTATTTACAGTCTTAAAATAGAATTTTATATATAACACATGGAATTGGAAATAAACAAAATAAAAACCAAGTAATTTCACTTGTTGAGTTTTTATTTACAGGGTGTGCAAGTTTTTTTTTATTAATTGCTTCTAAATCACTAATTGTTGCATTTGAAAGTAAATAAATATTTAATAAATAAATATTTAGTAAAATAAGTTTTGGTATTTAATCTAAAGCATTTAAAATGCTATTAAAATGTAAAATAAAAGTTAACTACGTGACAAGAAGTATGCAACCATTCAACTCTGTTATTATATTAGTGAGTGAATCATGCGAGCCAAATTAAAGCCTATAAACCAGGGATGGCGAACCTATGGCACGCGTGCCCAAAGTGGCACGCAGATAAATTTTCGATGGCACGTATAATATTTTTCATTTTCATACATATGTACTGACTAATCCAAATGCAGTTTTGATATTGAACAATTTGTGAACTGAATTCAAATTTAATGCATAAATTTTGATATTTAAAAACAAACTTCCAGATTTCTGGCGCCTTTATTCATAACGTTAAAATATAATTATATTATTTGCGTATGTAGTAGAGGTGAGCACAAGACGCTAAAATTGTACAGTATTGTATTTTTCTTATGAGCAAATACTGATTGTAGTTGCAAATATATACATATAAGAGTAAAGCAAAAACAGAGAACAAAAAACAACTGCACACAAAAGCCATTGTACAATATTTTAATGTACAGTTGGTTCAATTATAACTATTTGTTTTTTACAATATAATGTAATATATATATATATATACTTTGATTAATCTGTCAAGATAATTTTACTTTCTGGTTAAATGGGAGAAATGGCAAAATATATAAAACCTCTATTCGCATTCACATTAATCAAGCTCATGAGTATATCAAATCAACGCACAATAGTACAAAAGATAGGTTTAATTTTATTAAAATTAATGTTTTTTACAGGTATTACCTTGTATTTCATTAAAATTGTCAAACTTTGATCCGGATGCATTAGCGAGAAATATTCAGCAACAAAAATCCCACTAAAAAATATGTCAGCATATTATAGAAATGGTCTATATATAATTTTTAAAATGCATATATTTTCATTTAATAAAAATAATTTTTATTGGTACTTGTAGTCGCCGTGGTCTAGTGGTTAGTGTGTTGGCTTACTAAGACATGAAACCTGGGTTCGACACCCAGCTCCGACATCTTAAAAAAAGAAATATGAAAAAAAATATTTCTTTCGGCGACTACCTCTCAGCAGTCTTCTGGCAAAAGCTCTGAGAGTAATTAATTGCCATGAACAAGCTTCTCAAGTCTGTCGTTCGGAGTCGACATTAGGTCCCGGTACTCATGGATAAAAATTTACACACACAACATGAGTGCTGCGAGAAGCTAGGTCGTAATCCTGACACAGGGCTGTAAAGGCGAGTTATGTATGTGTGTATGTAATTTTTATTGGCACGTATGAATTTTCCTTTTATAAAAAAATATTTATTGGCACGCAGTCAAAAAAAGGTACGCCATCCCTGCTATAAACTATAAACTCTTTGAAGTAAATTTTCTATTACGCATCGCTAAAAACCGTTGAAAAATCCTTTGTTTTAATACTTAAATGTAAGAAAATAAATGAAGGTCATCGCATAAACATAAATCATATAAAAATTATGGTTATTAGAGCTACTCAAAATTGGTAAAATTTTAAATTTCAAAAAAATGTAGAAAGAGTTTTCAACAAAAATACTCGGACAAGACAAAGTTTTGTTTTCCATTAAGTAGAATCAATTTCTAAAATGTATCAATCAGACGTTTTGGGAAATAAAATAGAATAGAAAAAAATAATTCCACAAAGGTACAGGAAATGTTAAATAGCCATGAATCTGTGAGATTTTCTCTCTATTGCAATAAGAGAGTGCATGATGTGGATAGTGCCTATTCTGTTTTGCTTTTAAAGAAAAATAGTAACTTTTTATATGAAAAATTAACAAAAATTAAAAAATAGAAGAAAATAATTAAAAATTAAACATTTAAAATAGGATAAAAAATATAAAAATATTTAAATTTTTTTTTTTGTTAAAATAAATATTTAATTAAAATTCAATATTATTGAATATCTCATTTAAGAAAGTGTTCTTTACTTTTATTAAACGAAAAACGAGCAAAAAGTATATACAGGGTGGGCAAATTTGAGGTTAGGAAGGAAGTAAATAGGCTTTCAAATGATGAAATGTCAAGAATTGAGCTGTTATTCTTTGATATTTATTTAGTAAAAAGTTGGGAAATTTTAACCATGAAACGGTACACCACTATTTTTTGCTTTAAACGTTTATGAATTGTCCGTTTGTAAAAACTGTAACATGATTGTGCGTAGGGCTTGAAACCCACCACGTAAAAACGTTCTTCAATGAAAGCAAAAACAATAGCCTCTAAACGGACCCCCTTTTATGTTGACGAACTTGGCAAACGTTTTAAGGACTATGATTTAAGGATATGCACCTGGAATGTGAGAACCCTTTATAGGGAGGGTGCCTCTATCCAATTGGCGGATGCTCTCACAAAATGCAGGGCTGACATCACCGCCATCCAGGAAATGCGATGAGTTGGTTAGGTGCATGCACCAGCTCATTTGCAGAGTATGGCTGGAGGAAAGTATGCCCAACGATTGGAATCTTAGTGCTCTCTGTCCCATCCTGAAAAAGGGAGATCCCACGATATGCACCAACTACAGGGGTATAAGCCTCCTCCCTATCGCATATAAGGTTCTTACGAGCGTATTGTATGAACGACTGAAGCCATTCGCCATCTCACTGATTGGACCTTATCAGTGCGGCTTCAGACCTGGTAAGTCCACCATTGACCAGATATTCACACTGCGCCAAATCCTGGAGAAGACCCATGAAAGTCAAGTCGACACACACCATCTTTTTGTCGACTATAAGGCAGCCTTCGATAGCCCAATAAGGGATCGCGTTTATGCCGCAATGTCTGAGCTCGGTATTCCTGCTAAGCTGATAAGGCTATGCAGAATGACGCTGAGCAACTCCTGCAGCTCCGTCAAGGTAGGAAGAGACCTCTCCGAGCCTTTTAATACCGTGCGAGGTTTCAGACAAGGCGATCCCTTATCCTGCGACCTCTTCAACTTCGTCATGGAGAGCGTTTTGCGAAAGGCAGGTGTACATCGTAATGGCACTATTTTTAATAAAAGTGTCCAGCTCCTTGCGTATGCCGACGACATAGACATCATTGGGCATACCAAGCGAGATGTCACCGCAGACTTTAATGCTATTGAACGAGAGTCTGCAAAAATAGGTCTGGCGGTAAATGAGAGCAAGACGAAATACATGTTGTCGACGAGTAGGGACGTTGATCGTATCGGCTCCCAGGTTACAGCCGGCAACTATACATTCGATGTGGTCAAGGAGTTCATCTACCTTGGCACCGCCATTACCAGCAAGAATGATGTCAGTCTGGAGATCAAGCGAAGAATTACACTGGCCAACAGGTGCTACTACGGTCTCGGTAGGCAGTTTAGTAACAGAGACCTCTCTCGCGCGACGAAGTTAACACTCTAACACTCTGGACGCTGTCTTGTGCCGATGCAGCGGTCCTGGGAGTGTTTGAGAGAAAAATTGTTCGCAAGATCTTTGGTCCACTGAAGCAAGGCGATGAGTTTCGCATTAGGACCAACTATGAGCTGTATGAGCTCCTCGACGACGTAGATGTTGTCCAGCGCATTAACATCCAGCGGCTGCGCTGGCTTGGCCATGTTGTTCAGATGGAAGAATCTGCTCCAGCGAAAAAGGTTTTCGATGCGAAGGTCACTGGACGTCGGCGTAGAGGACGTCCATGTTTACGTTGGAAAGACCAGGTAGATGGAGCCCTGCCATCAATAGGTGTGACCAACTGGAGAAGGCGTGCACTTAGCAGAGACGCCTGGAGACTAGTCTTGAGGCAGGCCGAAACCCGTTAACGGGTTGTTATGGCCAGCAAAGTAAGTAAGTAAGTAAGTAACATGATGGGGCTCATTTTCAATTAAATGGTTATGTAGACAAACAAAATTGTTGCATATAGTTCTCACAAAATCCACAAACAGTTTTTGAAAAATCCATAGAATGTGACCGTGTGATTTGAAAATGAGCAAGGAAGCGCCATCATCCGCGCTATTAAACCATGATAACCGATTTTTTGTGGCCACAATTTGCTAATGTTGGCATCAGTGATCTTTAGATGGATGGCTCCACAAGCCACACAGCCGGCCAAACAATTCAGTTATTGCATGACCGATCGCGTAATTTCTTGATTTGGCAATATTAACTGGCCAATTCTTGTGTTTTAACGCCGCTGGATTATTTTCTCTGACGCCATTTAAAAGACCGGGTTAACGTGAACACACCACAAACAACTGATGTTCTGAAAGATGAAATTCGGCGCTGCATTAACGAGATAAGCCATATTTCGTTGCAAAATGCGATTCAAAATTTTGTGCAAATAGCGGACGTCTGCCAAGGTGCTAGAGGTAGACATTTGCCAGACATTATATTCCATTATTAATTTCCATATTTCTACTTTACCTTGATATCAATAAAACTGACTTAGTCAAACAAATTGTGTTTTTATGCCAATTTACTTCTTAACCTCAAATTTGCCCACCTTTTATAAAACATACTTACATATGTAGCTGCAGGCTTATGACAGAGTCAGACATGCATTTGCCGTCATGTAGCTATAAAGCTTATTGTGATCTATGATGAGTTAGTGGAAACTTCTCATCATAAACAACTCTATTATTAAGCGATGTTTTATTTAGTGAAACTATTTTTGTAATAAGTACTTTTTATGAAAGAGAAGCTTTACGTGTCAAATTAGAATAATAAGAGCCTTCCAACTCGTGCAATACTTTTAAATTCGTACTTGTCAAATTACTGTGGAGGTTTTGAAAAATTTTGTATTTATGTGTTTGTCACCAAACCAATATACTCGTGTAATGAGTAGTTCATTACCTATTACCCTTAAACACAATGTCCTTAAATTGTTTTTAAAGGACACTTGAAAAACAAAATGATGTTGTTAAAATGCAAAGAACCAAAAAAGCATTTTAAACATCAATTCTACGCTCTGGGCTAATTCAAGTATTTTAAACAAAAGAACGGCAAAAAATAAACATAATATGTACTTAGAGTATATAAAATATATACATAGATTATATAACAATTTCTTTTTAAGGAAATAAAAACAACACAATAACAACGTTTAATACTCTTGTGTATCTGTACGTACATATATATGTTTGTAAATTATAAAAAAATGTTCTGTACAATGTGCTTCTACTTAATAACTACTTTCCACTACCTACTTATTTATTGTAGTGAATATATTTTTTTTCCTTTCTTTTAATACAATTAAATAAATTTTAAGTAATAGCGTATGTACGAAAACCATATACATACACAATTCCTATAAAAAAATTTCATACGTTATAACGAATAAGATTATCCTGCGACTTATTATCCTAATTACTTAGTGATGCCAATGGAAAAATTCAATTTTTCAGCGTTAGCTGCCAAATGTTCTCTTAAAATTTATATAGACTGATACATATACTGGCCCATAATAGCCAGTTCCGTGTTTTATTGTAGGACTAAGGATACATGATTCTAGTTCTTCATTTGGCCTTCCCCAAACATCCATCTAAACCAAAAAAGGTTAAATTTACTTTCGTCCGTGAACACAGCTACAAGTAATAATTTGTAAGCTTTCGGGCACCAGTTTAGTTAATTTTGGCGCACTAAGAGTCGGATTTTTTTAATTTGAATAAATATTTGAATTTAAATAAAATCTATTGTTCATCTGAAGGTGAAAATTTTTGGTTGTCCTGATTTTTTCTAGTTTTCTACAGAATAGCAAAATTTAAATCATGGGCTATGGAATGACTTCTTTGAACTATAGCACTTATTTTACGAACAGCAAACCATCCTTATAATGTTTTACGATCAACTTTCTAACTTTTGTAGATGTTTGTGCACGTTTATTACTTACTCATTTTACAATTTTTACAACAAATTTCACTTCAAATTTGTTGTTTTACTTGAAATTTTTGCCTAAAACTTGTTTTGTTCAGATAATTTTGATACCGTACAGGGTGAGTAATGTAATAAAGGGTTATAATAAAAAAATAATATGGCTTTGATTTTTTTGGGCAAGAGGTAAATAGTTTGTATATTACAAAAGTTTTATTAAAAAAATAGTATATAACTATTATTAAGTATTCTTATGCGCATAAAACACTTTTTTTGAAGTATCTTTTTTTGATTTCCCTGGTTATGACCCTTAATCACCCTCAGGAAAAATCGAAATAGCTGACTTTGATTTTCGCCATCCCCATTTCTTATTCCCTAAAAGAAAATTCTTCAGAAATATGTATGTAGATTTGTAATTGGGCTAATTTGAAGTTAAAATTATTCAATTTATAGAGTAAAAAATACAACAAATGACTTTTAACGCCTTTATTCCTTAGAGTTGCAAAATTATTATTACTTCTGCTAAGCCTGTTTTATGATCTTGTGAAACTCAGTCTGTCATATCTGTCTCCACACAATATTTGATTAGAATTTGCTTTGAAAAAATTTCGCTATTTTTATTACATTTTGGTTACGTTTTTGTCAAAATATGGTCGCAATAAATTAATTACCGTGGCAACACTGGTACATACATACATGCATACATAACACAACATAAAAATTTAAAACAGAAAACGGAAATGTTTGTGGTTTCTTGGCAGTAATAAAAAAAAAACAGTCGCCGTCAATAGGTCTGCAAAGACACCATTTAAACAAAAATTCAGCAGCGTATAACTTCTGTTAGATTTTTGTTAAGATTGAAAAAAATTATTAACGACAAAAAAATTTAAATCCAAAAGAATTGAAGCAAAGATTTTATGATACACAACAGCAGCACAAATAACCTTGAAATGACCTTTTAGAAAGTATTGCTCTCTAATTGTGTTCCAGTTTGTTTTTTCACTGTTTTTTTTTTATTTATTTATTTAATTTGAGGCCATAATTTTACTTGTTTGTGTAGTGTACTTTACTAGTATTTGGAAAATATTAGAGAAAAAATCACAACGAAAAAAACAAATTTACTGGAGATAAAAGTACTCAACTATTTTGTGCTTGAGCCGGCAAAAGAAAAACAATAACTTATTTGAGGTTTTAACAAAAACAACAAACTTAAATTGCCATCGTAAATGGGGGTAAAACGCAACAACATTTCTCACACATACTATTAAATGTATACATAATAAAAGAGCAGTGTTGTCAGATTAGGGGATTTATCCCCAAAATGGGAATTTTTCGGAAATGGGGATAACAAATTTTATTTGGTAATGGGGATTTTATTAGGGATAATCGAAAGTTTTCGGAGATTTTTAAAATTTCATGTCGAAGTATGAGTTAATAAGCAAGACTTGCTTATAAACTTGTTTAAAATTCATACTTTTCTAAAAAATTTTGCAACTTGTGCTGTTGGTTTTAGTTTGGTTTGTTTTCTCATATAAATAAAAACATCTCCACACCATTGTTTCCGCCACCGATTTTAATGGTTTTTATTGCGGAGGAATTTATTATACAAATGTTTCAAACGACATCATGATGTCTCCAGATTTTAATTCTCTTGAAAATTTATGGCAAAGTGTTAAAGCGGCTCTTAGAGGAAAAATCCCTTCTGTTAAGTAACAGTTGTGGGAATTTGTTAAAGATGTGTGGAAGAACATTGCAATCGATGTTTTAAAAACTTGTGGACTCAATGGCAAAACGCTTCCAGAACCTTATTAAAAATCAGAGTACGGTGGTAAATAATAGAACATACATATGTACATGCATGCAATATTAGTGATGCAGTTTCTGTGCGGATGAACTAATCAGGGTTTTATGAATGTGAATTTCGAAATCGGGGATAAAAATTGAAAACTCTCTGACAACCCTGTAAAAGAGAAGAATTTTGTTACTTTTTTATACAGCTCAAAGTACCGAAGAGTACAAAAAAACAACAACAAAAAAATAAAGACTTTATTTGTACCAAATCTGAAATGTGCACATCAGAGATGGAAATTGTGTTATTTTACAGAACGTAGATAAATTACTCGTATTACAATGTTTATAAAAGTCATACATACATACTACATATTAACAAGTATGTACATGTAATATTTATAAAGACACTACATACATAAATATATATGTAGATAATATACATATGTTGTATATACATATTGCAGGATATTTTTTCTTTGAATATTTTCACTGGCGAAATCAGAAATCAACGTCAAATAAGTGATGTAAGGTTAAGGTACATCATATGTTGTCTTCACCATGAGATGGGGTTGGTGGATGAAAGGGGCGTTTTAGACCGCAGTAATTTATTTAACAAAGAAAATATATGTTATACGATGTGCAGTGAATAAATAAATTTTAACTAATTTGAAATTGTCTCGAATTTAATAATTTTATTAAATAATATAAAATTTAATCAGTTTTGAATAAAAACATTTCATATTTTTAATTAAATCTCCATGTTGATTTAAAAAAAAAAATTAAGAATGACACATTCTATTAAATTTATTTGACCTCTGGTAGTGTGTTGAAAAACTTATGGAAATTTTATTATTTGTTTAAAAAAAAAAAAAAGAAATGATAGTAAAAAATTAAATCATTTTTAAATTAAATTATTAAGCATGCAAACATATCAATTTAAAATAAAACAATTGTCACAGAAATTCAATTTTATTTTCATGTGACTTTTATATGGTCGAATAATTTGTATTTGAATGGAACTTTTATGAACATATGTATGAAAGATGCATATTAAAGAGAGAGAGAGAGAGAAAGTTACATACCAACATATGACATAAGGGCATGCTGCTCCTGGTGTTGATAATGGGCACAATAGATTTTATACACTGCAGTGTCTTTGGACTAAATTTAATAATAATACTATGGATACTTAAATATTACTTCATTATAAGATCTGATTGGTTACAGTAATCAACTTTATGTTACTAAATTTTGTATTAATTCGAATAAGTCCTTTATGAAACAGTCAATATTTTCTCAATTTTTTTAGTTTGTTGAATTAATACTTTAGAAGCATAGATTGTTTTATATATTTAATCTCGTATTTATTATTGCAATTTCTTTTTTTATATTTGTATGTAAGTATGTATGTATGTATGTATATAGGTGTACATACGTTCATAAATAGCTGATCATTACAACCTTGATTCAGGGTAACGGCCTAGCTTCTCGCCGTAATCAAGTATGTAGTGTGTTGGATTACTAAAACGAGAGCTCCGGGTTCAATCCCCAGCTCTGATTGTTTGAAAGAATGAGATATGCAAAAATATTTCTTTCGGCGACTACCTCTTAGCATTTTTCTGGTAAAGTCTCTGAGAGTAACGGATTGCCATGAACAAGCTTCTCATGTCTGTTGTTTGAAGTCGACGTTAAATTGTAGTTTTCTATACTCATAGATAAAAGTTGATACCCACAACATTGGTGCATGATATTTTGGAAATCACAACTGAATCAGCTAAAAGTTTGATGAGATTATTCAATCAAAATCTTTGTATACATATTTTGAATTTATCGAAGTATGAAAGCGAGGAATCTTAACTAGATAAGGATATACATAAAATTGTTCCTTTCTTGAGAGAAAGATAGCTCAAAACTACAGTCTCTAAAAATCTATATAAATTTAATTTTTTGTTTCAATCACATTAAAGAACCAGAACCAGTTTTTAATCATATTTTCTGAGTTTTTCCTACAAATAATGACTTTGAAAGAGTTAAAGGAAAATTGGGATAAGAAAAACATCTATTTATTTGTTAAATTTACTCAATTCGAATGGGAGCGAGTAAAATGTTCTATTTGTGCATACTATGTGTTTGAAAAACATATCTAATAACCAAGCTTTGTTTCAAAAATTTGATAACAATACGATCAATGAACTAGCTAGTTTGTTATAAATCTTTATGTATGTATATTGAAAAATCTCTGTTCAAAAGATAAAGTGGAGAAGTCTCTTAAGGTACGTTCACATTTGTTAAAGATTTTATGAAAAAACCGTAACCAATTATTGAAACATTTATTTTGTTTACTGTTTGTTGCTTCAAATTTAATTAAATAAAAATTTAATAATTTTTTTTTTGTGTGTTTTATTTTTGTATAAAATGTTAGTGTTATAATGCAAATAAAATATCTAGTACATGCAACAGTCTAATTCATTTTAAATATGGTCTCAATCAAAATACATATGTATGATCGTTGTTGTTTTAGCTGTTATGCATTAAATGAGGTTTGATAAGGGAGCTTCATTTTGTCAATTGGCGACCTTTCCATGACTATAGTTTCAGACCTACTAGCGTTCATTAAAAAGATAGCAAGTCTGCTGAAGGAACTGTGCTCGGTCTAGTTAAGTAAAAATACTTATTTTCTAGGAGAATTTTAATGATTTTCAGAGAATATTATGAATTTTGTTTCATACAAAAACAATAAGCTAATCGTTTCCTAAAATGAAAGGTACGTGTTTTTCATTCGTTTATAGTACAAGCAAAAAGAAACCGTTACGATATTTGACTCTCTATAATATTGAAACAAAATTTTCAAAGCTTTTAAAAAAATAAGTAGACGCAGTCTGCAATGTAGGTATAAAAATAACCCTTAGTTTTTTTTTTCTTTATCAACTACTTCATTTTGTAAGGCAGAAATTGTACACAACTACTTACTTAAGCGTATAAACGTATTTTCTTATATGGATAATGAGTAGAATGCCAAGAATTTTTGGGTATTTTTGAGACATACTTAAGAGAAAACATTTTTAAAAACTGGCAACACTCTTTACGTAGGTATTTATTAAAAACAACTAAAATACCATATTTATTTTTGTAAAACCAAAGGAAACCAGTATCAGTGTTGCCGTGGCCTTTAAATTTTTTGCAACAAAACTTTAGCAAAAGAGCAACGGAAATAAAACAGATAACTAAAGGAAATTATCTGTCTGTCTAATATATATGTACATAATTGTATATTGTAAGTGTTTAGCTGAATAAGCCAAATACAGATGGTTTGGTTTTTTTTAATCAACTTTTACATCTTCTCAAAAGTAATCCTCAACAAATTTGGTGTGCAGCAATCAACTGAACTTAACCAAAATTCACAATTAGCACAACTTAAACTCTAAAGAGCATAGAGCATTTTTAAAATTACTAACATACGGGTGTGTTCTGGAAATCGAATTTACTCGAAAGTGGATTACATCAGCATTTTTTTTTTCTGCATTTCACAACCATATATTTGTATTCGTTTCTAATTCAAGTTCTAAAGGCTTGATGAAAGTAAAAATATGCCTTTTATTCAAATATGTGATAACATTTCGAACAAAAACAAAACTTTGGTTTTTAGTTTAAAGTGTTCTTTATTCAATTAATAAACAAAAATTTCACAGAAATATTAATGTAAAAAAATGTTTCCTGTACATCCCATGTGTAAAAAAAATTTACCGTCGTAAGAATTAAAGAACGTAACTGACAAAACATTAAATGTTCACCAGAGCCAAAAAACCTGTATGAATGTAGAACAAATAGACTGGAATTTTTCTTTTCATCGTAGAAAACTGGGACCGGGACCAATCGAGGCGTATTTTTTTTCTGATAAAAATGATGCAAAAAACGTATTTTCGATTTTTTGTCAGTTACAGCGTTCTTTAATTCTTGCGACGATAATTTTTTAATAAAAGCATAATCATTATTAAGACTCATATTGAGTTCAGGAAATTTCCTTTGCAAATTTATAAATTTTAGTTTAATTTTATACAAAATGAAACAGCAGGCAGCTCCTGGAACTTTGATGCAAAACTAAAATAAAAAAATTAAAAAGTGCGGATTTGACAACACTAAATTTTGAATTATGGGAATTAAAAAAATTTTCCGTTTTCAAAAGGAATTAAAATCAAGAACAAAACCCTATAATTCCACAGACAGACTTTGAGAAAATTTAGTTTGATTGTAGAATATTTGTGTTGGTTATTTCTAGTTGGTTAGTTAAAAAACTCTTACCCACAATGTACTCAGAAAAAAAATCTAATCAACATATCAAAATACAGACGGGTCTTACTAAAAACATACACAATAGAAAATAAGACATACAGACTTACTTAATCTATTCCCATTCACAGATCGTCGTGCGGAAGTTATGTGCTCTATCTGCCATAACATATTTTGTATTATCTCGAGTTAATGATGTCTTTTTAGGTTTTCAACCCCAACATTTTTAAGGCTGCAATCCGTTTTCGGATATCTCGCCCAGTTTCGGAGATAAATAGCCGAAAACGGATCGCCGATTTTAAAAATTTTGGTGTCAAAAAACTAAAGTGACATCATTAACTCGAGATATATAAAATGGCGGATAGAGCACATAAACTCCCGCACGACGAGATTATAAAGCTAAATAGGTATTCTAATGTCCATTCGTTTGTAAAATATTGCTAAAAATTTTTAAAGAATGCCAAGAAAATATTCGATGAGAAATGAACATAATCCTAAATACATAATTATAAAATATATGTATGCATTTTCTGAATAACTCAATAAATCGCTAAGTTTTATAAAAAGTATTGCTTCGTTAATTGGAGGTTTAGTAGAAGTCAGCAAAATTTGCTACATTTAAATAATTAATAAAGTTGTGTCTTAATAATTACTTTTCCAGAATGTTTCCCATTATTAACCGATATTATTCGGAGAACAAAAATACGTGCCTGTTTGTCACTAAAATCACGATTTGCTATTTTTTATTTTTGTAATCGTACGATGATTCAAAGAATGAAGATATTATTTTGAATCCAAATCATTAAAATAAGAGTGGTTGGTTTTCTTTTGCTTTGAATTTAAGGAAACAAGTAACCAATAAAAAAAAGGTCCACATATACACACTACAGAAAGAGAAGTAATAAATTTTGGTTGGATATTACGAAAACGACAACACTGGTCCCCACTATCGATGTTTTTATTTTCATTGTTGCTGTATTAATACAACAAAATTTTTGTATGAGAATATGCGAGAGTGCGTGCAAGTTGCAAAGAACCGTAAAGAACTCAAGCTGTGTACTTAAAAATCAAAATAACAATAAAATATCAAAAAGCAAAGTAAAATAAATAAAAACCATGTGAATAGAAACACGAGTATGAGCAAAAAATTTATCGATTTTTCTCTGCTCGAACGACAAAGTTAAGCTTAGCAAGGCAGTAAAACAGTAACAGGGATAGGTATAATTATAATTTTTTAACAGTAACAATCTTGCACACTAAAAACAAACATTGTATGCATTTTACACAATTAAAAAAAAACATAATTAACTCTTGCAAAAATTGATTTCATTTTTTCTTGCATACATACAAATCTATGCATATGTGTACATGCATACATATGTTTTATTTTCCAGACAATGCGTGTGACTGACTTTGCTTGCCCCCATGGTTTTAAAATTACTTTGGAAAAAATTCTCTATACCATTGGGGATATGTAGATAGAAAAAAGCATTTAAAACACAATTTAATTATAAAATAGAAAAAGTTAAATAAATATTTTAAAAGCAATTCATTGTTTTATTAACCTTTTTAAAAAAATCTTTAAGATTCCTTTAAATAACAAAACCTTATAAACCAATAAAGTCTTCCTTAATCTCCACTTGTTTTTCTTTAAACACTTTTTATTTATTTTGTAATTTTTTTATTATATTGACTTTTTATGTATAAGCAAAAGATTTTTTTTACTTCTTTTTTATTGAAAAAAGAATTCACTTTACACTTTATTTTAATGGAACAAAAATAGTTTCTAGACTCTGAGGATTTAACGTTTAAAACGACTGATTCCTTTAGAAGACCGAACAAAACTGAGCAAAAATTTAAGGCATTCAATGGATAAATGCACTCCGTTCAATTACGAAAGCAACAGGGTTGCCAATGATATCTATTTTCTTCACTGTCCATGATTATTAAGTTATTTTTGAAGTGATTTTTGCGTATTTGGTACAATGCATAAACATTTTTTTACGGTTTCAATAGGTGTCTTGTTCTCGTATTATGCGAAGTCAGTTATAATTTTTATGAAATAATTTGTAAAATTTTGAAGCAGGTTTTTGCAGAAAAAATGTTTAAAACAGAAATTCTAAATCTAAGGTCACTTTAGGCAAATATTTATTTTTATTTAAGACCAATACTCGGGGGTAAACCCCTATTCATGCAGTGCATTGTATTGGAATTTGAAGATATATACATAGATAGATTTTTATATAATTTTGTTATTATACGCCTTTTTTGTTGATGAGAGAAGTTGCAGTCAATTTGATTACTCAAAGGCCAGTGTTATACCATGAGTGATCACCAGCAATTGCCCCATCTGTCAGTGGATGTTGTTATCTTCCTGCTGTTATCTTCCCAGAAGGTGCCGCTGTACTCCTGATCATTAGATTTTGGTGGAATAGACTGGAAATGTCAGGGATCTGTTTCTTGAAGACGGACTTCTTGGAGGGGGGGAACCTCTTATTTTTAAATTATAATTTTAGAAAAACCGCTAATTTTATTTTATAATTTTTGTCCTTCGCTGGGATTGAATAATTTATTTTCTTTATTGTTTGTTGCTTCAAATTACAAACTTTTTGACAAAATGTTTCTATAAAACATACGCTTTTTTCATCAAATATTCGACAAATGTCGACGTAGCTTTAGAAGCATTCACATTTTTTGTCAGTTACAATAATTCCTGAAACAAACATTTATTGGGTTCGTCGAAGTTTGGTTTTATCTTTAAAATTCATTAAAATGTCAAACAAAAAAGAAAATAGCGGTGCAAAAGAGAATTAAAAACCAATTCCTGGGGTAAAAATGTTGTTTTGAAAGCATTGAAACAATAATGGAAGCTTTCTCAAATATAAAATCTTCGTTGTATACTCGTAAATCAAATAAAAATTCCGATCATTGTTTTCGTGGCAATTGGTAATTATCTTGAATCTTTATCGCATTTTAAAAAAGCCAAAGATTGTCTCCTAAGGTATAGATTGGATTAAAAAGGACTCGAAAATAGCAAATTAGCGGCGCAGCAACGTCTGTGCAAAACGTGCTATAACAGAAGGTCAAGATATTTACCTCTTTTGCAAAAATACTTGCACTTTAAATCTTAAAATTATGTTTATAATACGCGGTATAGTGGTTAGAGCGCCCGCACATAAACTCAAACGGCCTAATTTCAAATCCCAGCATAGGTAGAAAATGGAAAAAGTTAGTTTTTGCTGCATTTTCAAAATTATAATTTAAAAATAAAGTTTCCCCCCTCAAAGAAGTCCATCCACAAAGAAACCGCTCCATGACATTCCTTCCACTCTATTCCACCTAAATCGTTGACAACAAAAAAGAATGATCAGGAGAAAAGCACATGCTGTTGATCATTCAAGGGTGAAGGAAAGTATAGCACTGGCCTTTTAAATGATCAATTCACATCAATTTATCTAATTCCTAAGGCGCTTAATAATAATACATATAAGAATAAAACAAATATGCTATCCTGTAAGCCAGGTGAGCCAGGTAAATCTAGCAGTGAAGCAAGGCCCAGGATCTGTCTGCTTGCAATAGAAACCTCTGCCTTATCATCAATTTGACAGAGATTAGAGGAATGCCAACATTCACAAAGAAAATAACAACCAACAAAAGTCCATCCGCTTTAGCGGGTCCATAGCAGAGTAACTTTTTGTTAAATTTCAGTTGGGGTACATTCATATGAAATTCTTTCTTGGTGTAAGCAAAGAATGCAAAAGAAAAAAATGTCGAAAGCAAATTTAAAATTTTTGGTTTACTCTGAATGGATAATTCCAACTTTGTTTATTAAAAACCAAATTGTGCAGTCCCTTTAAATTCGTTCTAACCTGTTTAATAAATTATAAATTGTATTTTTAATAAAAACGTCTGACTGCTGTACTCATCAAAAATACGAGATTATTGTTTGATTAGGGGCTTTGCAATAATTACACTTTGGCTTCTAATAAACCAATTTCATTTTAATGGAGGTTTAGTAGCTAAAAACTAATTTTTTTATTTTGCTTTTGCTACATATTTACGAAATTTTATTTATAAGAAGCTATTCGAAGAATTTAAAATTTAATATTGTCTTGATTTATTTTACAATTAACAGATAATGAAAGAAAATATGTTAAATTAACGAAATAAACAAATTTTAGCAATTAATTAGCAAAATCGAACACATTAAAAATAAAAAAAAAAAACATTCTTAAAAGTGTTTAAAACGCCGGAGTTTCAATGAACAAATATTAACAGAGCAAAAATTCACAGAAAAAAATTGGTATATGGCATGAACATATATGCAAAGTAAAATCCAGCCAAATTTATATTGTTTTTAATTATCTAATGGCTACGGCGTTTATTGAACGAAACACAAATTCTTTTCACTCTAATAAAGTCTTAAGCGGCCTGGAGACGTTCAAATAAACTCATCAACTTCTTATATGTGTGAGTGTTTTCGTCCTTTTTTGTTTACACATACACGTTGTCGGCATTGATTGAAGAAAATCAAAAAATTCTGATTTTTTCATTTGATGACATTTTATTTGAACGTCTCCAATTGTGATTGACAAGCATTTTCTCATTATTTCTATAATTTTAGTTATGAACACATCCATCTTTAAATTGTGTTTAATAAATTAAATAATTTGAAATAAATTTGAACATTATAATAAAACATACGCGGATAAAAATATTAATATTCGTAATTTTGTGCATACTCTAAAAATATACTCTAACAATAAATCGCCATCCGATGAAGGCATTTTTATATACAAACACTACGAAATCACAATTCAAATGTTGATTGACGAATTTATTTGTATGTCTCCTTTTAAACGTCAAGCAAACGACACTCATACATGTGCATTGATTGATGAGTTAATTTGAACGTCTCCAGTACCGGGATTCAGTAACTTTTAACAATACGATATTCGCAAAAGAAGTCGACAGTTTTTATTGTTTGCAGTAACGATTATGTGATTCACTAAGTACGTTTTATCGACAGTCTACAACTTTATGTTTAAATTGCAATAATTTGGCAGCACTGTATAAAATCAGTCAGTTTTTGGGTAGAAAGTTAGCAAAGCTATAAACCTCTAGTTTCTTTGGGTATACAAACACACAAAAATGGTTCTCAAACAAACTAGTTTATAGCGTAGGCACATCTTTCTACAATATTTCAATATAAAAAATTTACGATTTTCGAACTGAATAAACAGCATACAAATTTTTGGCGTTAGTTTACGACAACAGCCATCGTAAACAAAAAATAATGAATAGCAATATCGACAATTCTGTTGTTTACTGTTGAAAACAATGCGATTATCGTAAAAATATGTTACTGAATCGCACCACAGGCCGCTTTAGAACATACTATTATAGTTTTCCACATTGATCTATAACAGGTTGGTCAACCGGTTAGTAGAGACAAATGAACACAACAGACAATAGATGGTACTGTAGGTATTAATGGAACAAAAAGTGCTACCAGGTTTCAATATAAAAAATAAAAAGTTGTATACTTAGTTCCTCTAGACATGAACCACCCCACTGTCATTGGTAGTGCCGTTTAGTAGTTGTCGATACTGCTGTGCACTTATAAATTGAAAAATTATCAGAGACCAAAACAGTTATTTTATTTTCTGAGATAGAAAAAGTTGGCCATAGAATAATAAATAACTTTTACATTGTTAAATATTAGTTATTCATGACAAAAACTTTTTTCCGTTGTTCAAAACTTTTATTTTCGATTTATAAATTTTTAAGTTGCCCTGTAAAAATTAGAAAACAAAATTTTTACATTGCTTATACCTAAAAAATATGCGTAAATCCCCGAAATTAAGTTCTTTGTGAATAACAAAAAAAAAAAAAAAAACAAATGAATTATCTTATTTTAGATAACTTTTATTTAAGTTTTTTTTAGACTTTACATGTAAAAAGCAATATATGTACGTATGTAGCTACCAATAAAATCCAAAAAATGCAATGAAAACTACTTTTTTTTTTAAATTATAACAAACTATGTATGTATATATCGAATTTAAAAGATATGAGAAACGTAAAAATTTTTGTGTTAAGAATAACTCTTATAGGGCAACGTAAAAAAAATATAAATCGAATATAAAAGTTATGAGCAACAGAAAAAAAATTTATTATGAATAACAGTTACAGAAAACAAAAGCCTTTATTAATTGAAAATACATATCTATTATTTAAAAAGAAAAAAAAAATTAATTTTTTCAATATAACTGTTATGGCACAATTTTTTTCAATATATCTTATAACTGTTATGTCTCTGAAAATTATACCTTCTTTATCATGAACAGAAGCAGGGATGTCAGATCGAAATTTCCAATTCCCATAATCTTCATTAGATTATACCCAAAAAATTTCATGTATATTTCAGTGTAAAAAAATGTTTATTAAAATACATATAAAGCTTAAAAGTTAATTTCATTAAAAAAATAATTGAAAATTTTGAAACAAAAAATTTCAAATTAAAAGTATTTCAACATAATTCATTGTTTAGCCATTCACATGACATTTTATTTTATAATTAAATAATTAAAAGATAGTCTTGCAATAATACAGTTTTATATACATAGAATATGAATTTAATTGCGTACTTTTCATTCGATATCAAGATATTCTTCCGATACCTCCTTGATACTCGGTTGCAAAGTATCGATACCAAAAGTACTTGGTATCAAAAGCAAAGTGTCACATATCGTCAATGGAATTAAAAAACACTCCACTAATTGATCCCATTCATAGCATGGCGGTTCGCTTTTATCACGCATTCTTCTCTCCACTTTTAAACTGGCTTCTATACGTTCTGCATAGTTTTCAATTATTTTATTTGCAGATCGTGTTAATGGCTTTAGAACATCTAAACCAATTAACAGGTCCACTTTATCAGGAAACAAGGCAGTAAATACAAATGCATTTATGGAACTCATTGAATGACCCATTAATGAAATCTTATCCCATTTAAATTCTTCCATTATCCGTCTTATTAGACTGACATAGTCCAATGAGTGATACTGTATGCCGTCAGGCAACCATGAGGAAAGGCCGTGACCTGGCATGTCTAAAGCCAAAAAAGACATGTTCGAAGGAAAATACGGTGCTAAAGTATCAAAAGTACCCGCATTGTCTTGCCAACCATGTAGACCTACAAGGGGCCGTTCATGTTTAGGACCATACCATTTCCCTGCAATATGTCCCCACGGTACGGGTATTTTTATTTCCTCGAACTAAAAATTATAAAATATAAATACAATGTAAAATATATGTAGTCGATGGAATTAAAGAACGCTGTAACTGACAAAAAATCGAAAATACGTTTTTTGCATCATTTTTATCAGAAAAAAAAATTACGCGTCGATTGGTCCCGGTTCCAGATTTTTACGATGAAAATAAATTCACTTACGCCGTCTGCGAAATGAAAAATACCAGTGTATTTGTTCTACTTTTATAAAAGTTTTTTGACTCTGGTGAACATTTAAGGTTTTGTCAGTTACAGCGTTCTTTAATTCCATCGATGATATTTACTTGTATCGTCGATAAATTTTTTTTCATTTTCTTTTGAATATGATTTACTTGAGCAAGGTGCTGTTTTTTATACTCATTTGCATATGCGGTTGCTGTAATTAAGATTAGTGTTGTTATTAAAAATGTATAAGTATATAAAAAAGGTTTTTTAAACTTCAACAATTATACTATTGTTGTAAATATTATAATACGGCAAAAATTCTATTGTATTTTGCATTCGAAATAAAAATTTTCGCCATATTTTTTGTATTTCTTTGTTTTAAGCAATTTGTGTTCTGTTTTTTATTTATGAAATTTATTTCGAAAAATTTTGATGCTCATCTAAATTCCCTTACTAATAGAACTTGTCTTATCCTGAGGAAATTATACTCCATCAAATCCTACACACCTTATCATATCAGAAATCGGTTAGCAAACTCCCTTATTATGCCTCTAATAAACTATTGCCTTGAAGTTTTCTCTGGTACTATGGTATATAATTCATACAGAATAGAGAGAATTATTAGGAAAATTGTGCGTTATGTATATAATGTAAGGATAACCGAACATGATCTTGTCTCCGAATTAGTCCCGAGATTCCTAAGTTGCAGTTTTCAAAAATACTTAGACCTGCGCATCCTTTTACACTTTTATAAAATCATGAAAAATGGACAACCTGAAATTAGAGACCTGCAATGAATGTGAAAAAATCTAAAATTGTGGACATGCTTTTAAATGACTCAATGTTGTGCTCTCACTCATCATTCACAATCTGTAAAAATGTGGATATCTCTTTAACAGACTAAATAGTTTACCAAATTCATATTTTACTGCATCCATTTAATGTGAGTGAGTGAGTCATAATCACAGTAACTCAAAACAACAATGAATACAACATTCTTAACAGTATGCATTCACTGTGCTGTGGTTGTGTTTTTGTTGTTTTTTCATACATAGTTTAACATTCCTAAAAAAGAGCAAAGCAAAGGCAACATACATAGTATGTATGTATGTATGTATTTACATTTTAAACATATTCTCTCTCTCACTGACGACAGAATTTGTCAAAGCAGTCTTTGTACAAAAGGCGTCTGGCAAGAAAACGAAAACCAATTTCTTAATGAGTGCTAGTTTTTTAAGTGGATGTATATTTTTTTCAGTGAATTCATACTTTTTATTTGGTGGTCTCTTTTGTTTTTTTATTGATATGCTGTATGGTGTGTACTACACAAGCTGTTATGAGTGATACATTATTGAATGACATTTTCTTCCTCTGTTACTCACATTCTTTATTTAGTGTGTGGATACATAAAGTATTGTAACAGTGTTAAGCTGCATTCACTGTATGTTAAAGAGATGAATTGAGTCATGCAGGTCTCTACCTGAAATCCTTGTAAATTCTTTCTCTTTTATTGGCTCGACACGCAATATTCAAATCTATGTCCCTCTTAGACGTCTAACAATTTCCAATCGGTCATTTATAATAAGAGTAGATCGTGCCTGGAATCTTTTACCAAATAATCTAAAGCGGTTTTCATACTTTTGTTCAACTTATAAGAAAAAACTCCTTGAATTTATTAATAATATTTTTTATTGAGAAACAAATTAAATCCCTACTTATATTATTTTTATTCTCTTTCTTGTGCTGTATATACATATAATTACTGCTAGGGAGTCATTTAAAATTGTAATGGTCGGCGAGGTATTTAAAAAAAACCATGTTGATAAAGTGGCCATATCACACTGGAGACGTACCAGATTTTTGGCGTTGCTGGCATGCTCGCTTATGCCGGGCTGTGGCTCGCCGGACGGGCTGGTTCTTGCCAATCTGGCCGTCTCTGCTACCTCATTACAAAAAAAAACCATGCCAGCTGATTCTGAAAAAAAGGAGGATGAGGCCCGAAGTACTCGTCATCCCTGGTAGCACTATACATCACCGGATTCTTCGGCTGGTGTTCTGCCGGAAATTTTGCCCACCCACAGAGACCATAAGGCCTCACCATGGCATCTAAATACATTTATGGATGCCCCAACCTTGCGCTGCAAACCTGTTTTCTACCCTACTTACCGCTCATAAACACTAGTTTAACACACCATATTAAAATAATAATTCATTTAAAATTTTCATTTAAAACACATTATAAAAAAGTTTATTTATTTAGAATTAAAAATGAAATATTAAACAAAAAAAAAAAGAAAACAAAAAAAATTTAACAAACAAAAAAAAGATATATATTTATGACTTAACTTTAATGTTAATTATTATTACTAAACTTATTAACTAGTAATTCCTATACTAAATTAATTTAATCTAATACCCTAAATTCCCTAAATAACTAAACTAATTTAAACCTATTATTTTCTTTTCTTATTTTCTTAGGAACAAAAAAAAACTTGCCGGTGTTGACTTATCCAGAATGATGAACCAACTATTATGAGGGTATGGCTATGCCAATGATGATGTTAATGATGATGTTAATGATGTATCTGATGAGGATGAAGACAACAGATGGATTTTGGCGCTTCTGCTTTATTGCAAATTTATATTCACAGTTTTTTTTTTGTTTTTGTTCTTATTTAGATTTAGGTTTTATTTAGTTGTGATTAGGTTTTAGTTTTTTTTTTCTTATATAGGGTTTTTGTAGCCATAGATTTTAAGTTTAGGCTTTAAGTTTTCTTTTATTTTATGTTTAGCGATTTTACGTTTTTTTTTCTTGTTTTTTATTTATTAATTAGAATTAAGTTTTCTTTATTTGTAATTACGTTTCTTTTGTTTTGTAATTAGATTGAGGATTTAAAATTTTAGTTTCGTCTATTTAGTATAAGTTTAGTATTTAGTTCAAAAGTTTTGTGTGCTTAGATATTAAGTTTTAACAATATATTTTTTTGTAAACTTTCAAATACATTCATTTATTTTCTGTTTTCTTTTTTTTTTTTATATATATTTTTATAAAAGAAATAGAACCACTTTCACTTTTTATTTTTTTGTTTTTTTTTGCCGCGCGCCACCGTCCAAAACTTTTTCTTTTTTCTCAAAAAAAAACCGCTAAACTTCTTTTCAACCGAACACTTTGGAACCAAAAACTTTATTAAATTCAAAACTTTTTTTTTTTCTTCAAAATTGGACCGTTTTCTTTTCTTTTAACTTTGTTCAGAAGTTTTTTCTTAACTTCAGTTAATTGTTTATTATTCTTCCAATGATATTGGTGTTGTTGTTTTTATTTGTTTATCTTAAT
This sequence comes from Metopia argyrocephala, assembly GCA_963576795.1. Classification (NCBI taxonomy): domain Eukaryota; kingdom Metazoa; phylum Arthropoda; class Insecta; order Diptera; family Sarcophagidae; genus Metopia; species Metopia argyrocephala. The sequence continues at coordinate 67,494,189 of OY756210.1, forward strand.
TTTATTTTGGTAACGTTATGTTTTTTTGTTTTTGTCTGCTCACTCACACAGCTGTCTCAGTGGAGTTGCCAGCAGAACCAGGTTTAACCCCACAACGCGCACACGACAAAATCTCAATTAAATTAAACGATATGTGCATATATATTTTAGTCATATTGTATTTACTTAAGGTATTATTTTTCTTTTATACAACATAGATATTAATCCTACAATGCATGTATAATTGGCCCTATGGGCTTTCTATGTATTGATATTAAATGAATAAATAAATAAATAAACAAAACATTACAGTACAATGGTATTTAGCATAAAACAAATAGTTTTGATTTAAGTAGAAACCTTCTATAATTTGCAAACGCGAGATAGCGTATGAAGTTTTTCTAAGTGTCGTATGAACAAATAATCGATAACTCCTTTTTGTTTATGGCAATACCATTATGATTTGTTACACTATGTGTTGCCTGGCAACATTACTAATATCAGAGCTGTTGTCAAAACAAAAATTTTATTGACCATATGGCAAATAACAAAAAATAACAACAAAGAGAAAACAGGAGAAACTGCTTTGCACGTTTCATTATTGTCTAAACCTGTGCTGAAATCATAGAAACCTATTTTTTTTAAAGAATTTCCTCTATAAATTAAATAGAAAAACAAACAATATGTTCAACCCAGAAGAGCAGAATGATTCAATATTTTTGAGTATGGCCCAGAAACATTCTGGTGGCATGCCCGATGTAAGTTAAAATCCAATAAGTTTGTTTTTCTATTATGCTCAAGATTTTGAGATATTCTAAACATTTTACAGTTTATCAAATCCTTTGCTGGCTTCTTAAGACGCCGCAGTGACTTCTTTGAGGGTGATTGGCAGAAACTTCTACTGGGAATATTTCAAAAGGAGGCTGATATCTATGCGGCTGATTTAGAAGAGAAACTGAAGAGAAAAAAAGAGGACCAAAAACTGAAAGAAGAAAAGGAACGCGAACAAGCGGCTCGAGCAAAGGAAATATCTGAAAAAAAAATTCGTGACATTACTGATGAAGAGGCTGCTGAAATCATTAAAGAGGAAGAAGCTAGGTAAAGTAATTTTTTAATTTTATATTCAAGCTTATTGCTATTATTATTTTTCATAAATATTTCTATACTTTAGAAAGCGTCAAAAGCTCTTAGGTGAAGGCAGCGAGGCAGTGGGTATTGTTGGTGGAGAAAAATCTAAACCTATTGAACAGGTCGACAATGAATCTGAAAGTAGTGAAATTGGTAAATTGATGCCAAACTCTGGTAATGGCTGCTCTTTGGATAAATATGTTTGGACACAAACATTAAGTGAAGTTGAGGTAAGTGGGTAAATTTAAGGCCTAAAAACGAAAATATTATATTTGTACGACACCTCGACATATTAATCAATGTCCGTGGACATAAGCTAATTTTGCAAATGCAGTGCACTATGTTTGAAGCCAACACCATATTTCGTCGGTATTCGAAAACGTCAATAGGGTTTTATTAAATCCATTTTAAAGTCACAAGCAAACCACCGGGCTCGATATGTCAATTAAAGTAAGAACTTTTTATCCTTTAAATTATGTTGCTTAAATTATAAAAATTTTTTTACATCAAGTCACATCACAAACCTATCATGCTTTAGAAGAAATACCAGCTTTCGTATAGGCAACTGTGTGTTAATATCTTTTTTTTTAAAACTTGAGAAAAATATTTTCTAAAAGTTTTCAACACAATTTTATTCCATTTAGCACGATTCAAATTCTTTTGGCTCGACATATATTTTTTTGGTTTAACTTGATTGCTAAAAAGTATCTTCATATCATAAATTTAGGGGAATTCCCTTTTTGTCGATACTAGCAAATTTACTGGTCACAGTACATAGCATCAATTTAGGGGAATTCTCTATTAGTGCATACATTGAAATATATTTGTGACAGCAATTTTATACGCATTCGATGCACGCAGTTAAGTTTTAATTTTAATAAAATAAACCTGAACAGTTGTTTTAAAAAAATTAAGGCCCAACCATAATGTGCTTAGGCTAGCTTAAACAACTATGCGAATGCATGCAATTAAATGTGTATAACCATAATGTACATAACAAACGTTTCGTTGAGTTTCGTTCAATTTCATTTGTTTACGTTTGGAGCGAAGCCGATCGCACCAAACGTACGCAAACAGCTGTTTTTGTGTTTGTGTAAACAATAACAAACAAAAGACGGCAGTGTGCAATGGAAACCGAGGACAACTTTATTGAAAATTTAATTGAAAATATATAAAAAAACGATTTCTCTGTGGCAAATGTGTATCTTATTCATTTTCAACCTTTTATATATATTTTTCTTTTCTGTTCATTTTGTAGCACATTAATAACAAAATTTAAACAAATGTGCTTGTGTTTACAATTGGAATAAACGCACGGTTGCATTTTTTAGTATTATTTTTTATTTATGATTTATTTTTTTTTTCTTAATTAACAAAAATAAATATAACTGACGTGTTTTCGGTAAAATATTTAACCGTTGTAAATATTAAATAACAGTTTGTGATAAAAATCTGTATATTTATGAAATATAGAGACAAATCAAGTTTTACGTAAGTACTAACATTTGCAACTAAGAACAGCTTGCACTTAAGTTCAAAACGAACATTATAGCCACTCGAAAGCTTCGTTAGATTTTTGACAGACGTTTCGTTGATTTTTGACATTAGCATACGTCTACGAAAGTACATTATGGTTGGGGCTTTATTCGGCCTTATTCTAGTTGGAGACGTCATTGTCGTCTAACGATATTTTTGTAGCAGAAGAAAGAAGAAATGTTGCTCTTGCCTTTAATCTAAGTATTACAAAAATGTCCTTATACGACAACGACATCGCCAATTGGAATACGGTCATTGTTTTTCACCTACATATTTCGCATACAATCAATGTCTTTTTTACACGGATTTTGAAGGAACCAATTACAGTGTAAAAACAGAATTAGGTGTATACAATATTTCTGAACTAATGTTTACTTCATAAATACGTACTTATTTTGGATCTATGGCTTAAGTTCTGTCTGTTCATTAACAATTTTGAAAATATGCAATTGATGTGTAAAGTTCAAACAAAATTTAATTTGTTTTCTTTAAATTATAAACAAGAAACAAAATTAATATGTTAACTCTTTCAGCCACGGTCTTACATATATAATTTTATTAACAAAACAACTGCATTTTTGGTTTGATTAATGTTCATTTATTATACAAAAAAAAGATAAAAATAAGTTTGCGCTTCAGACTTTTGTGGAATACGGTGGTTAGTTTAGTAACCACCGTGACAGTTGGCATAAAAATTATTCAAGTAAAGTGTAGTATCGGCAGCCATACTTTATAACAAAAAAATAATTCTGATGAAAATCGGAGAAAGTATTATTTGTGCGTATGCAAAGAGGAACTTTACAGGTTCTGCATTGCCATATGGTTCGCACCGAGTTCTTTTTTGTGCTGTATTTTTACATCTTTGTGATGTAGAACTCTCTGGCTGATGCACACTGCTTTCCAGACGCAATTCTCTTCCTACTGATGGATTGTTTTTCATTATTTGTACCGGTAGTGGAGAAGAGGGTTACGAAATAGAGCGCTTAGTGTCTGATTTAGGTTTTTTCGCCTGATCTAGTGTTAGGATCCCAAGGTAAACACTTCTTCGAAACTCTTTGGCAATGAGCTGATGAAGTTCTGGGTGGTGTGTATTCTGGAGTTCTTTATACATATATAATGTAAGAGTTTATGAGGGCGCTATGCAGAAAATGAAAAAAAAAGTTCGATGCCACCATTTGCGGGCTTTTCGGTCAATGATAGATCAATCAATCATAGATTTGATGTGCTGGAGGCCCGAAGTTCGAGTTGACAGTGTCACAGGCTCATAGCGTGTAACTGACTGGCAAAAGTAGTACACAAATTAGATAAAGGTCATCCGAGTCAAAATAATCATCAAGTTCTGGCTGTAATCGTAAAGGTATATCACCGAGTATAATCAAATCGGTTTCTTGGTCATGATATTTTTCTTCGTCTGATTCGAAACTACACACACTTTCACTATCAGAGGGTATGTCTTCACACAAAACATCTACGATGACTTTTTCGTTAAATATTCGCGGCAATCTAATTGTATACATAAAACAAAATTATGTGGAAAAACAGATAATTTAGAATGTACTATAGTCACAGTGGTTAGTAATCTAACCACCATATTACTTACGTTATTTTTTGTATATTATGCTATTGTTACATATATATATATATATATATATATATTAACATAAAACAGAAGAATAAGTACTAAATACTTAAATACCACTGATTTCGCTTAATAACAAACACTATGCTTCTTTATTTCAATAACAACCGACCAGTTAAAAAAACAATGGGCTGCCCTGAGTTTAAATAAAGATATAAATATTACTCGTAGTCGCCGTGGTCTAGTGGTTAGTATGTTGGCTTACTAAGACATAGGCCCTGGGTTCGACTCCAGGCTCTGACATCTTCAAAAAAAAAAGAAATATGAAAAAAATATTTCTTTCGGTGACTACCTCTCAGCAGTCTTCTGGCAAAAGCTCTGAGAGTAACTAATTGCCATGAACAAGCTTCTCAAGTCTGTCGTTCGGAGTCGACATTAAACTGTAGGTCCTGGTACTCATGGATAAAAAATTGACACACACAACATGAGTGCTGCGAGAAGCTAGGCCGTAATCCTGACACAGGGTTGTAAAGGCCAGTTATGTATGTATGTATGTATATATATTACTAGTAGACCATAGTGGCAAACTTTCGCAACAAATGATCAACGATGTCTTTAAAAATGGTATTAATTATTAATTTGCCAATGGATGGAATGAAAGCAAGTTTAAACAAGCAACAATAGGTGGTTAGATAACTAACCGCCAAACCTGAAAGAGTTAAACAAATATTGCTATTCGAAACCTAAATAATTTTCAATATTTTGTATAACTTTTATTTTTTATGACGTCAGCACATAGTTTTGGCATAGATTCTATGAGTTTTATATGTCGTTGGTATTAATTCTCACTTTTGTTTTAAGGTATTGAGGAATTCCTGTTTGTTGCAAAATAGGCGAGTTCCGATTCTAAGCAGTAAAATCCCAAAGAGGTTATCCAAATGGTTCAGGTCAGGGGATTAAGCTGGCCAATCCAACACTTGAACCCCACTACTAAACAACTACACTTTGACCAACTTCGAGCAGTGCTTCCGGTCATTGTCATGTTGAAAAACCCATTGACCCAGTTTTGCATTGATCTCAACAAATGGGCCAACTTCCATTTCTTTTGTTAAAACTGTTTTTCACTTCTCTATAGCCCAACTAGCATTTGCTTTCGCAAATTCCTTCAAACATATAAACATACATACGATAAGTTTAAAAAAATTTATACAAAATTTTTTAGATGTTTTTTTTTGTAAAAATGGCTTTTTAGACGGCATGTAACAGATTGTTTTCCAACGCTAGTTACCTTGTACTGCTGGCACCAATGTTAAGTTGAAGCTTGTTTACAACCTTTTGTGAACTGATAAACTGTCCATTTAAAGCAGAGTAGAAAAATAAACAAAACAAAAACGTTTGATCTCATTTTGTTTTGTTCTTTACAATGAGTAAAACAAAAACAAAATAAAGACAGTGAGAACGACTGTCCCATTTGATTTTGTATATTGTTTTTGTTTTGAGCACTACAAATACACTAACTCAAATGTGCGTACTTACTTACTTACTTAGATGGCCATAACAACCCGTTAACGGGTTTCGGCCTGCCTTAACACTAGTCTCCTGGCGTCTCTGCTAAGCGCGCGCCTTCTTCAGTTGGTCACACCAATTGATGACAGGGCTTCATCAACTTGGTCCTGCCAACGTAAACACGGTCGTCCTCTACGCCGACGTCCAGTGACCTTCGCATCGAAAACTTTTGTCGCTGGAGCAGATTCATCCATCCGAACAATATGGCCGAGCCAGCGTAGCCGCTGGATGTTAATGCGCTGAACAACGCCCACATCGCCGAGGAGCTCATACAGCTCATGGTTGGTTCTAATGCGAAACTCATCGCCATGCCTTAGAGGACCAAAGATCTTACGAAGAACTTTTCTCTCGAACACTTCCAAGACTGCTGCATCGGCACAAGACAGCGTCCATGCTTCCGCATCATAGAGAAGCACCGGAAGAATAAGCGACTTATAGAGTGCTAATTTCGTCGCACGAGAGAGGTCTCTATTACTAAATGTGCGTAGGTAGAACAAAAAATGAATGAGAATAAAAAGAAAAGAAGAAGAGAAAAAAGAGCAAATTATACGTATGTAACGGAATAACAAAGCAAGCACAAGAGCAAAAAGCGAATTGTTTCGTTTGCGCTCTTTCTCATTTAGAAAGTATTTGTTTTGGTTTTGCTCATGTACAATACGATTGAAAAAAATTGAAAAGTTTATGACTTTGTGGTAACGTTTGCGAAATGTTTTGTTTGTTTTCTTATGTACTTTATTACAATATTGTTTGTTTGTGTTTTTTATCTAGCGTAAAAGAAATTTTTAGGTGAACATTTGAATTCTATCTAACTTTATCGAGACAATATAAACAATAGTACTGCAAATTAAGTTGAAAGGAACTTATGTATGTATATTCACTATTAGCACCTAATTCGGTAATTTTTGCCAGCAAAAAATTTTTTCCCAAAAAATTTAAATTATACAAACGTTGTAATCAGGGACTGAAACCGAACCCGAACCCGAACCGAAATGGGTTCGGGTTCGGTGCTTTTATAACCATGAACCCGAACCCCGTTGAACCCCAAAACTCATCCAGATTCGGGTTCATAAATTTAAAAAATTATATATGCAATGCTAAGAGGCAAATTTTAAAAACTATAAAAATTTTCAAAAATTTACAAATGGAGAGAGTAGAAGAAAATTTTATAAGAAGGAAGTTTTAAGGAAGAAAGAAAAGTTTTCTCAAATTAATTCGTCAAATATAAAAATAAGATGAAAATATATGAAAATTATCCAAGGCTGGCAAAAGAAAAAAATATTTTAGAATTTTGGAAGAAACATAATATGGAAACACCATTATTATATCAGGTGGCCCAGATCATCTTCGCAGTTCCTGCAAAGCAAGTAAGCGTAGAAAGGGCTTTTTCAGCTTTGAAATTTATTTTATCACCACAAAGATCAAATTTAAAAGAAGAAAATTTAAAAAATATTTTAATTATTAAATTAAATAAAAATTTTTGAAAAATGATATTGTACTTTTTTTTCTAAATTTTGAACCCGAACCTGAACCCTGAACCGAACCAGAACCCAAACTTTTTATTTTGATTAACCCGAACCTGAACCCGAACCCAATTTTTTAGGGTTTCAGTCCCTGGTTGTAATACCGTTCTTCTTCAAGTTATGAAGCAATTCATGTTATGGAAGTTTAAGTTAAAAAAGCAAAACCTAATAAAATTTTACTCCAAGATCCTGTTGCAAAAAGATTTACTTCAACTTATAGAAAATTCAGGAAACATAAGTTTAAATTATGGAAGTTCGACTGTATTTAAAAATATTTAGTTTGAGGTTAAAAAAAACCATATACATATGTATGTATGAATGTATGTGAAGTGTTAGAAGAAATAATAGGTCTGTTTCCCGTGGGATCTCAATTTTTTTAAAAAAAGTTTTTCTTCGCTTTAGTTAACATGTACAAATAAGTCGAATTATTGTCGTTTATTATATGCTGAAGACTCTAGCCCCAGGAAAAGTGATCAATTTTTTTAAATTTAAACACCTGACGCACGTTTTGTGTTTTTTTTCACTGTCAAACATCTTCAGTTTGGTCTATAATTAAACCATGAATCGTCTTACAAACGAACAACGCTTGCAAATTATTAAATTTTATTATTATTAAAATGCGAGCTCTGTTAAGAAAGTTCATCGCCCGCTTCTTCCATTTTATGGTCAGTTTAATCGACCCACTGAAGCGGCTATTCGGGCTATTGTGACTAAATTTCGCACCAAAATTACATTGTTGCACATTAAACTACCTACACGCTTACGTAGAGTGCCTAATGAAGAAAGTATCTCAGCTGTATTCGCCAGTGTTAATGATGACCATCAATTTATCGATTCGTTGCCGGTGAGCGCTACCGTCAGATGATATTCAACTTTTTTTTGGCCAAAATGGAAGAGCTTGTATGACATGTGGTTCCAACAAGACGGTGTCACATGCCACACAGCACACGTAATTATGGACTTATTGAGAGGCGAGTTCGGTGAACATTTTATTTCACGTTTGGAACCGGTCAATTGGCCGCCTAGATCGTGCGACTTAACGCCTTTAGACTTTTTTTGTGGGGCTCATGTCTATACAGCCAAGCCCGCTTCAATTGACGCATTGGAAGACAACGTTGAAGCAATTGTTAGTATCTCACATACCGGCCGAAATGTTGGAACGAGTATGCCAAAATTGGACTAAGCGGATGGACCATTTGAGGCGCAGTCACGGTTAACATTGGCATGAAATAATCTTCAAACATTATATGAACCGTACTATCGATTTTTTTTAAACTTTCCTATAGCTCGTAAAAAATCATACTTTAGTTTAAACCAGAGTAGGAAAATAAACAAAACTGAACGTTTGATCTCATTTTTTTGTATTCTTTACAATGAGTAAAACAAAAATAAAACAGAAACAGTGAGAAAGATTGTCCCATTTAATTTTGTATATTGTTTTTGTTTTGAGTACTACAAATACACTAACTCAAATGTGCGTAGGTACAACAAAAAATGAATGAGAAGAAAAAGGATAGAAGAAGAGAAAAAGAAAAGAAGAAGAGAAAAAAAAAACAACAAAAAACAAAGCAAGCACAAGAGCGAAAAGCTAATTGTTTCATTTGCGCTCTTTCTCATTTAGAAAGTATTTGTTTTTGTTTTGGTCATGTACAATACCATTAAAAAAATTTTGAAAATTGTATGACTTTGTTGTAACTTTTGCGAAATGTTTTGTTTGTTTGCCCACTCTGGTTTAAACCAGAGACCAAAAATAACAGTTATTTTATTTTCTGAGATAGAAAAAGTTGGCCATAAAATAATAAATAACTTTTACGTTGTTAAATAATAGTTATTCATAACAAAAACTTTTTTCCTTTGCTCATAACTTTTATTTTCGATTTATATTTTTTTACGTTGCCCTATAAGAGTTATTGTTAAGAAAAATTTTTTTCCGTTGCTCATAACTTTTATTTTCGATTTAAAAATTTTTAAGTTGCTCTGTAAAAGTTTTTCTTAAGAAACAAAATTTTAACATTGCATAAAATACATTTCGAAATTACATATAAAAAAGTCGACCCAGTTAGGCTATTTAATATACAACAATACAATGAAATTATCAAATATGTATGGACATCTACTCACTGATGATTTTGAAATCAAACTTTGGACAATCTATTTATTAAATTTAAAACCTTATGTACAGGCTTACAGATGTCGAATATCTATCACATGAAGTTTATGTCGTTTTCTTTTCTTTCTTACACTACCCAGTACGTAGGGTGACTAACTAAGGAAGCAATAAATAAACTACAGACTAAATAGTCATCAGTTTATTTGTTGAAACAAACGAAATGTAAAATAAACACCAAACACATCTCCAAGAAACTTTAATTCGAAGTGAATTACAAATGAATTATTTTATTTTAGATAACTTTTATTTAAGTTTTTTTTAGACTTTACATGTAAAATGCAATATATGTACGTATGTAGCTACCAATAAAATCCAAAAAAAGCAATGAAAACTACTTTTTTTAAATTATAACAAAATATAAATCGAATTTAAAAGATATAAGAAACGTAAAAATTTTTGTGTTAAGAATAACTGTTATAGGGCAACGTAAAAAAATATAAATCGAAAATAAAAGTTATGAGCAACGGAAAAAAAAATTTATTATGAATAACAGTTACAGAAAACAAAAAAAAAAACTTTTAATAATTGAAAATAACTATTATTTAAAGAGAAAAAAATTAATTTTTTCAATATAACTGTTATGGCACAATTTTTTTAAATATATCTTATAACTGTTATGTCTCTGGTTTAAACCAGGGACTGAAACCCTGAAAAAATTGGGTTCGGGTTCAGGTTCGGGTTAATCAAAATAAAAAGTTTGGGTTCAGGTTCGGTCCAGGGTTCAGGTTCGGGTTCAAAGTTTAGAAAAAAAAAGTACAATATCATTTATTTATTTTTCAAAAAAAATTTTCATTTAATTTAATAATTAAAATATTTTTTAAATTTTCTTTTAAATATGATCTTTGTGATGATAAAATAAATTTCAAAGCTGAAAAAGCCTTTTCTACGCTTACTTGCGTTGTAGGAACTGTGAAGATGATCTGGGCCACCTGATATAATAATGGTGTTTCCATATTATGTTTCTTCCAAAATCCTAAAATATTTTTTTCTTTTGCCAGCCTTGGATAATTTTTGTTTTTTTAATTGAAGAGGTAGCATTTATATTTGACGAATTAATTTGAGACAACTTTTCTTTCTTCTTTAAAACTTGTTCAAGAATATCCTCATCTTCTCCTGAAGAACGAGAAATTTCTGTTCTTATAAAATTTTCTTCTACTCTCTCCATTTATAAATTTTTGAAAATTTTTATAGTTTTTAAAATTTGCCTCTTAGCGTTGCATATATCTTCGGAACTTAGCATTAATCTAAATCTGCTGTCTAGATATACTGCTGCAATCAAAAGTGGATTATTAATAAAGTTGTTTTCCCTTTTAATAATATTCGAATATAATTCTTTGGATAATGTTTTTGTTTGGTAATCTTTTGTCAACTCTAATTTAAAACTTAGCCAGATTCCATAAAAATCACCTAAATTCATCTGTTCTTCCTGCAGTTTAAGCGTTAATTTTTTAACAGGTGCAAAAGCTGCGACAAACTCTCCTCCTATCGCCAGTACAAGGTTTTATTAACTGTGTTTGAATTATGTTTCAGTTCTATTATGTTTTATAGCAATTTTGATTTATTTCATTATTCTCTTAAAGGCTTTGTATTCTTTTCTGCAAGAGTTTTGATGTTTTTGATTTTGTTTGTAGTTCAAAATATTTTCTCTTTAAAACATTTATATAATAAAGAGAAAGTACTTGACATGAAATATTTAAAAAATGGATGATTTCTTGTAAGACATTTAAGCTATGCTTACGCAGCCCTCTATTAAGTACACAGAATATTTTTATGTCCAAAAATAATTTTTTGAAATTTATGAACCTGAATCTGGATGAGTTTTGGGGTTCAACGGGGTTCGGGTTCATGGTTATAAAAGCACGGAACCCGAACCCATTTCGGTTCGGGTTCGGTTTCAGTCCCTGGTTTAAACTATTTTTTTCTTTTTCAATAATTCCTTAAAAAATAGGAACACTTTATAATTTTACAAATAAAATATTTTTTACAAATATTACGTATGAAACCTTTTGTTACTTTTGGTCAGAGTTTTCCTCATCTTTATAATATCTTGGCTTCGGTTTTCTGAATTTAATTAAAATATTTTTTTTATGTGTAAGAGAAATCGTTTTATCTTTAAAAACTTCTCGGACGACAATATTTTCAAGTCACGATTTTACTGCCCGTACTCTTCATACTAAATTCCCACCTCAATGGCATTTCGTTTTAAGTGAACGGAGGAAGTATAAGTCTATGGTTCTAGAAATTATTTAAAAAAATCAACAGCGGTCATTTTTTCTTGAACTCCGATAAGTTGAAAAACTTCAGATGAATAAAATCATCTGCCAATAAACAACTCGCCGCCGTGCTTGATAAAATTTTTTGCTTATTTTGTGATCATAACCTTTCTTTTGGTGATGCGTACATATGAGTTGCGATTTGACCCAAGAAATTAATTTTCGTTTTATTAGACTATAGCACATTGTTTCAGTTATTTCGGATTAGATGTTTCTTGGTAAACTCCAATGGTTTTTTTCAAAAATTTTGTTTTACTGAACTCAAAAAGGGCATTTATTGCTCGTCTACCGAGTTTCTGAAGCCTCGCTCTACAAACCAAGGCTTCTATTACATTAGTCGTGTCTAGGATACTAATGTAATAACGATAGGTCAATTTTAAATACTTTTTTAATCTTTTATATGGCGATCTTGTTATAACTTTATATGGCGATCCTGTTAGTAATAAAATAACCGTAAGCTATCCCTAAGCCTATGGAATATAAGCCAAATAGGAGATGGCTCCAAAAATTATCAAAAGCTTTGACAGGATTATGTCATAATTTGACAAAATTTCTCCCATATCTCTCTCTCAGAACCTCTACTACTCCCCTTATTTTACTCAGACGCCTGTGTGTCTTCCGGCTACCTATTAAATTCCATTCTTATCGTTTATTTGCTTAAAAGAAAAGACAAATGGTTTATTTTTTAATATTTTTAATTAATTAATTGATTTGATTTATTTAGACATATCACAGGGATAAAAATTTATAATTAAAGTAATGTTTTGTATGCTTATTATCTTCGTTTTTCATATCTTGATAATTCATTTCAAATGCAATGATGATACAATTTTGTTTCTAAACTGTTTCTAAAGCAGTTCTAAGCGTTTAACTTAACTTTTTTATGAATGTATGTATATGCTCTTAATTTAAAGCAAAAAAAGAAATTAAAATAATAATTACATTTATTAATTTATAACAAAGTAATTAAAAAAATATGTAAATAAATTTAGTTTTTAAATTAAAATATTATGCTGAAATAAAACATTAAACGCGAACTTAATGTTATTTTTAAAATATATTTTAATTTATAATTAATATTTTTTGCTTGACTTTCCCAAAGGGGAATGGTTTACATTTACTTATAATTAAAAAAAAATTTATAAAATTTTAAAATAATTCAGTAAATAATGGATGATGGAGGGGGAGGATATGACGTATTGTTTAGGTGTTACAATGTGTGTGTGTGTGTACGTGTATTTGAATAATAATAACGTTTTATGAAAAAATCTTGTATTTGTTGTTTGCTTTCTTCTACGAGTAATGACATAGAATGTGCGTGCTTCTCTTTTTACTCTCGATGTGGTTTTTTTTATATGAAATGTAAAATAAATAAATAAACTTAAGAACTACTTTTTTTCTTTCTCTTATTTTTTTTTATTATTTTTTTAAAGCGTCATGGTTAAAAATAATAATAGAGTTTTTTTTTGTTTTTTTTTTTGCAATGACTGTAAAATAATTACTCTCTCTCTCTCTCCAATTACTCAATACGCTTAATTTGCATTAACTACGTTATTTGCTTAAAAAAAAATTTTTTTTTGTTTTGATGAGGAGTAGAAATGTAATTTTCTTTTCTTGTATGTAAAATGCAGTGTTAACTTTGAGGCATTTCACGGGCACGCACTGTAAGATTAGAGAAAAAAGAGAGAAACAAATCATTATTTAAGATCTTTTAAGCGACTTTTTATATAAATACTCACTTTCTAGTGCATACACCATGCCAATGATGAGCAATAAAAATATTGTACTCATTGTTACAATTAATACTGTAACTTGTCTACCACGATCGCATAAACCCTTTTTAATTTTCTTATTGGCTCCGGCTTCACCATTTACCATTGTAAAATGCATTGAACTCGCTATGGATACCGTGTCTAAATCTTTGGTTTTAATAAAATTCAAATTTGGATCAATATTTATGACAGCAGCCTCATTGGGCTGTTGCTGTTGCTGCTGCAGTTGTTGTTGATAATGTTGATTTTGATGTTGTTGTTGTTGCTGTTGTTGGATATGTTGATCTTGAATATTTGATTGTAATGAAGGTATTGTTGCCAGTTGATAACCTTTTAAGGATGTATGAACCAAATTTGCATTATAGACTATAGAAGAGGGTTGTGTATTTGAAGTGTAATTATTGTTCTGTTGTTGTTGGTTTTGTTGTTGTAGGTTGTGTTGTTTTTTATGAATTTCAGCCATACGTTCTAAATTCGCTGCTGTTAAAAGCAAAGAACCAGAAGCGGCACTCTTTAATTTATAAAAAAAAAAATAGAATTTTATTAGAATCAATTTGAAAGAGTAAATAAAACAAATATGTTTACGGAGGGGATGATATGTTCTGTAAAACGAAGTCGAGTGAAATTGTTATTGAAATCGATTGTTTTTTCAAAGCCAGTAATACTTAATTGCGCCAATTTTTCTAAAGTTTAAATACTAAAAAAGGAGGTTGTGATAATGGCCAAATGAGGAATAAACAAAAATTAAAAATTATTTAATTGCAAATATCACTTATGGGGTTTGATGAAATTTTGTCTTTGCTCTGCTGACTCTTTAGGAAACTGAATTCAATGTAGATTTTAGTTTTTTCAAAATTAAAATACGAAAGATTTTATTGTTTTGTTTTTTGAAGAACTAAATAATACATTAAATTCCGTTTCCGATTGATTGCCTTAAAATTTAAAATTTCAATCGATTTCAATATCACTTGTTATCTATCGGTTTATAGAACAAATGTGTGTACATATGTATATACTTACCCTTGTACTGTTGTTGCTCTCGTTGCTATCCTGTGATGATCTGGAACCTCTTTTGGCTGCAGCTAAAACAGCAGCAGCTGCTGCTGCAGTTACTGCTGCACTAGTTGTAGTACTCATCTCGCTATCACGTCTACTACCTCCACTTCTTCTCGAATTCTGTTGTGGTTGATTCTGCTGCTGCCCATAATGTGTGGGCGTTAATTTTTGTTTATTCTGCGAACGATTGCTACGCTGTGTGGATGAGGCTGAAGACACATTCGATGATGCGGAGGATGGTGAGAGTGATGCTCTTGGTATGTGCCAGTAATCATTCATCTAAAAACGCAAAAAAGAAAAAAATAGAAAAGAATTGTTAAAAATTAAGAAAAAAAAAAAAATGTCTTCTACTCGTATTTTAACGTCATTTAAGTGAAAGGAATAATATTCTTTGTTTTGCTTCAAAATATTAATAAAGACAAGTTTTAAATTGATTATAATTTTTAATGGAATTAAATTCAAATCTTGCTGTTGTTCTTCTACTGACTTTGTGTGAGTGTGAGTGTGTGTTATTTTTTTGTCTTATTTTATAAACAATTAAAATGTCTTAACAAATTATATTTATTATGGCTTTTTTTTAATGCTGGCCAATTACTTAAATTATATAATTTTTATTCACTGCTTAATAAGTTTAATAAATTAAATGATTAATTAAGTAGGTCGTTTGTTAAAAAAAAATAATTCTCACAATTAAATTACAAAACTAAAGTCTTTATGCAAAAATTCATAATATTTTTTTAAAACAACATACATATTTAGTTAAGGAATTGAAAATGTTTTTAATCTAAAGAACAAAAAAAAAATTAAGTAATTGTTTTCAATATAACTTTAGCGGCCTCGAAATTAGAATTTTTTTTTTAAATTTTTTTCCAAAATGATTAGAAAATTGGTGTGGGGTTGGGTGATATACATACATATGTACATACATATCTATAAAATATTTATGTGGACTAAATTGTTTCCAATAATTATGAATTAATACTCGTATAACAAAAGATTTTTTACATACACCACTTTTAAAAGTCTTCAATTTGTATTTCATTTTTAATTAAGTATAAATTAAGACATAAAGTTTTTAACATTACGAGTATTTTAACAATTCTTAATTCCAAAAATATTTATAAAAGTTAAATGGGATTACTTATAGCGAACAATCTGATCTTTATAGCTATTTCGTTGGGTCATACACCACTTCGTCAGGACACATTTTCAAACTCTTTCACTACAATTTGTGGTAAACTGTAGTGTGAAAAGGAAAACTTGAAATAAAATAAAGATGAATGGGTTGCTTATATTTTAAACTTTGACTTTTTGTTTATATTTTATGGGGTATTGTGTGTGATTCTCTTTTACTATACATACAGGCGGAGCGGATTACATAAATGCAGTATGCAATGTAACACTGCAGTGTAGACATAGTGTTCACAAACACTTTAGACATAGCATAGCATAGACTTGGCAATGAGGCAAGTTCATTAATGCATGTACATGTGCATAACGTACTTTCGAATGTGCAACATCTGTTACATTTATGCATTGTTTTATTTGTAATGCTTTACTACTTTGTGTGTGTTAATTATAGTTTTGGCAAAAAGATTATTTTATTTTGTAGAATTGTAGAATACCCAGCAAAAGCTGTAGTTTACTGGTAAGCAGTGTTGTAAAGTAGAGAAGCCGAATTCCCCCTTACGAAGCTTATTATGTACATGAGTTTTTTATGGCGAGTTCCCACTTGGAAGCAGGCCAAGTAGTATTAATTACTGCAAGCCATTTACCATTAATGGCAAAATGGTATTCCTTTATTTCCCGCTTCCTCGGTAAGTCTTCATAGTAAGCGAATACAACATCAGCAGTTGAGTTCATTGTAAACATCAAAGATTATGAAATATTTTTCCTGGGAATTTACTCGTATTATTAAATAATTTTTAAAAGTTTAACATCAAACTTTTGATGTTGTGAAAGTTATTTATTTCTTCGTTCATTATAAAGGCAACAATATTTGTAATTGTGGGTATGTTACAAATGCAGTACTAAATCGATAATCCGAATTGGTAATCTATAATTCGGACACTGTTAGGGTAGGGATAGTATTTTTTTTTAAATCCTTAAATGGGACATTAGTAAATTTTTTGCCTTTTTTTATAAAAAAATTACATTAAAACGCTTTTATACGGTTTTGACTTCATTATCCTTCGTTTTAAAGTAACAAAAAATCAAGTTAAGCCTCTCTTGTATTAAGCCATCGATATTGCAGTAAAACAATGATTAACTATACTAAGCATAGTATGAAAATAACAAGTGGCATTGTCGTTCGTTTTATTATTATATGTGTGCAAACTGTACATATATTTCTAAGATTTTTATAGTATTAGACGATAACAACTAAAATATATGCAATTCTACTTATATTTGTTCTATTTTCATTATTTTACTTCCAGTTTGTTCTATTTTATTATTATTTTTATTTCTTTTTATACATCTCGAAGATTTAAAGATTTTTTGTTATCGATTCGAGAATTTCGTTATTAAAGTATTTGTATATAGTATTTATATTTGATTTGTACTCATTTGTAGGCAAAAATATCATATTTGGAAGTGTCTGTATTGTAGATATAGTACTGTATTATATTTATATTTTATTATATTGCATTACATTCCATTAAATTCAATAAAATTTTTTCCTCTTTTTTTAAATGATAAAAATTTACAAATACAGAACAACAAAAGAAATTTTTGGAAAATCGAATAAACAGTTTCGCTTCCTGCAGTTTTTTTTATATTTAATGCCTTTTAAGGGAAATTTTTTCAGTAACAAATGAATTGAGATAAAATTAAAATCTTGGGCTCTAATTTAAATCATTTCCTTACAAATCATAATTTTTAAATTCTGTATACGAGTAGTATGTATGGCATTTAACAAAATTTGATTCAAACAAACTTATACTGTTTGAGTTGAATGATGTTTTGAAATGAATAAAAAAAAATCTAAAATCTTTAACATTTTTATAGTGTCAGAAGTCAAATGTAGAGGATTTTGTTTTGAAAGCAAATTTTTTTTAATATTTTTGTTATTTATTCGAATAATATTATAATATACAATAATCTTGTCGTTATTGTTTTTATTTTAAAATACTTTTATTTCTTTCATTATTTTTGTAAAAATTTTGAGGAACCAACACTTGACTTGAGTTTATTTTATACTCGTATGTATAGACCAATTCACTTTACTTGTGTCGATTTTATTTTATTTTTTATTGTGCATTGGTTTTGAGAAATATAAAAGAAACTTGTTTCGAGGTCTTGTTTTTAAGTGTAATGATTCTTATGAACGAGTATATCTATGCATGTATTTTGTTTAATTCATATTTTATACAAAGATGTTGATTTGATTTGATATTTAAAGTATCTTTTTTTTTTAATACATTTATTGACCTTTTTCGTTTTTTAAAAATTATAACAAAGTTCTTGAGCTTAAGGTCTTTAAATTATTTGTAATCATTTATTTCTCAATATTTTTTTATTCTTAAGGCCTCAATCAACTTAAACTAAATGTCGAAAATTTTTTTTTCTAACAAAATTTTCTTAAAAAAAAAAATAATGTGAAGCTTCAAACCTTTAGGGATTTAAAAAAGATAAAGAGGCCTCATTTAGCAGACACAAGTTCTGCATGTTGGAATACAGACACATTGCTTTTCTACACAGGTTGTTATTGTGTCAAGACCTTGCATTCTCGCTTCTATGGCCAGGCCTGATAAAATGTCTTCTAAGGCAGGGCTGTTATAAGACCTTCTACCTACCTATAAAAGGTCTGTGAAAAGGCCTTACAAACGGGAATTATTGAAAAGCTTTTTAAGGCAGGCATATTTATTAAAGGCCTAATGTCATTATTGCATTATAATACCTTCTCTTATCATTGTTTTTCGAAAAAGTGCTGTAGTTGACCTCATTCGAAACGCTCGTAGCTATAGAGAAATGCTTAGAGGGTATGATCTGTAATTTTATTCATTGCCTTAATGACCAATAATGTAACTTCTTTGAATATTAAAACTTTGAAATAATTTGCGCAATTAGGTCTGTATTTGATTATTAAATTGAATTAAAATATGTTTCTATATTACAAATTTATATAAACAAACTTGATTAAAATACGTATACAGTAAAAAACAAATTATTATGCCTTCTGCAGGAAGGCAGCAAGAAAGTACACATATTAAAACTTTTAGAAAGAAGATCATAGGCCTGCTAGAAGACCTTCTTTGCAAGGCAAACTAGAAGAGAATATTAAAAGTGCTTTAAAACGTACAGCAAGCATTGATCAGGTCTTTTAATATTTACCGTTGGATTAGTTCAAAATACATACAAACATACTCGTACATACATACGAGTACGATCATAAAAACAAGAATATCAAAATCTTCTACTATTTAAAATAAAATTAAAAAATACTCGAATTATAAATTGAACAAGTATGAGGCTATCAAAATACCAGATTATTATGTTAATCATTTATGTAAATGCAAGCATTGGATTAAATTTAAAAGGTTATTTTTTTTGTAGATAGCCCTTGAACTTGGTGTAGGGTCTGTTTAGAAAGAATTTTTTAAAATTAAATGTCTTTTTGTCTTTGTCTTTTAATTTGTATTTTTGTGGAACTATTGGGCCGTCTCCTACTTATTTTAAATTTCTTATGTAAATCTATTAAATAATTTTACGAGTATTTCGTAAAAGTGCTTATTAAAATGGTTTTATTTAAAGATGCATATTTAATAAAGGCTTCGTTTTTTAATCTCACCAAGTTTACAAAATCCAAAAAATATTAAAATTTTATTATAATTTAATTTTTTTTTTTATTAATTTAATAAAATAATAAAGCATTGCTTAGTCCGTATTTAGATGAGCGAATGTTTGGAAGGGAAACATTTGAAATACTCTTTTGTTTTTGTTTTCTTTCGCGTTCACACAGACAAACATTTTTACGGCAACATTTCACTATTATTGTTATTAGTTGACGTTTGTCTTATGTATGAAGAAATTTGTTCAAATATAGGAAACAATGTCAACAAAACGTATTGCCGAGTACAGAATTAAAAAATAATTCTCTCTTGCCCACCTGTAATTTATAATACTCGTAATATGTAATTTGTTTATTCACAAGAAATGAAAACCAAATAAGAGTTGATTAGATATTTTTCTTTTTTAGTTAAAAATGTATTTCCAATTTATTTTAAAAGTTCCTTTAATCTGCAGTGCAGTCGTTTCATTTATGCTTTTATTTTAAGGCACAATTTTGGAAAATCAATTTTAATGAATTTTATTTAAAGTTTGTGTGTTTATTTATATCTTCTAAGCACTATTTTCTTAAGATTTATTGCAGTGGTCTGTTTAAAGATTTTTGTCTCAAGTTTTTTGTTTTCAATTAAGTTGATTGGTTTTGATTGTGTTTATCTTAAAATAGGGAAGGAAATTAGTATTCAATTATAGTTTTTGCAGGCATAGGCTTTAATTGTTTATTAATGAATTTCACTGTAAAATATGTTTCTTTTTTTTCAATATTTTTTTTTGTAAACTATTTGAGTAACATACATAATTATTTATTTTTAATTAAGTTTTTGTTCAATACTTTATACTCGTCGTTGTATATTTGACTTTTTTTAGTTTTAAACTACGAGTATGTAGTCATTTTTTATTTTCGTTTTTGTTTTATAACTTTATTTTGTTGGGGTTTTTTTCGCCAATTAATTTGAATATTAAATTGTGTGTTTTTGGTTTTCTTTAAATCTTTTATTAGGATTTTTTTTATAGCACTTGCCTTTGTT
This sequence comes from Metopia argyrocephala, assembly GCA_963576795.1. NCBI lineage: Eukaryota > Metazoa > Arthropoda > Insecta > Diptera > Sarcophagidae > Metopia > Metopia argyrocephala. The sequence goes on from OY756210.1 coordinate 67,514,584, forward strand.
AAGTGGCTACAAATGATTATTATTTTTTTTTTACTTTCTTTGGCAATTAATAACCTTCTTTTTTTGCATAAATCTATTCACTAAAAATATAAAAAGTTTTTACCATTTAATTTGAATTTTTGATTTGCTGACGGCGGAAGTTTGCAATGAAAAAAAAAATACGAAAATTAACAGTTTTTAAGTTTGTGTCTTAAGTCTTTTGTTTAGTACTGCTTAAAATCAACTGTTTTGTTTTCAATAAAATTCTTAATAATTTGCATTTTGCACAAATCATTGAAGAATTAACTGTTATATTTGTTTTTGTTTTCATTTATTGTAACACAAATGAAAACAAACAACAGAAAGTATTTTCTTAATGTGTGTGTGTGTGTTTTAAATCATCTTCCAGGCGGAAGTTTAAGGAATTTTATTTATTTTTGTTTCACTTTTAATTACTCTGTTTAAATAAATAATGAAAAAAAAATACTTACTTTTGATGGTTATTTGTTTTAAATGCGGTTTTTTATTTTCGTTTTCTTATTAAAAGTATTTCTAAAAATAAACTTTTAATTCGGTTTTATCACAATTGCTGATTTTGTTTTTTTGCTTTTTTTTTTTGTTAATAATTTAGTAATTTATTTTTATTGAATGCTTACTTTAAAAAAAAAAAAAGAATCTTATTTTTGTTAGTCAGTTGTTCTGATTTGAAAATTATCGTGTTCTTTTCTTTTTTTTTTTGTAATTAAAATTCGAAACAATTTTGTTATTTTCCTTTTTTATAAAATATTTTCTTTAAAAAACAACAACACTTAAAATCTTTTATATTGTATATATAATTTTGTATATACGTGAGTATATTTTTATTATTTATTAACTGTTTAATTGAAAAATTTTAAATGTTCTTTGCTAATTAACAAAAACGGTTTTATTTCTTTTGATTTAAATTCGTTCGTTGATTTTTTGTTTTCTTTTTCAAACAACAACCGTATCTAGAACCGATCTATCCAACATCAAGAATCAAACTGAAATCTCTAAGTAACAAACATTTGCTCATTTGTTCAAGTTTAAAAGCTTTGGCATACAAAATTGTAAATAAAAAACTAGAAAAAAAAATCTTTCGGCGAGTGATGGCCGGATAGCATTGGTTTTATTGTATGTGTTTGTCATTTAGTAAAAAAAACACAAACAGAACAACAAAAATTCAACAAATCTATAGTCAAGAACAACAACATTTATGGGGTTTACTGTTTGACGTATACTCGTATGTAGCTCTAGTAACCAGTGTGTTGGATGGTATAACTGCTGATGTTGGTGCCTGTTTTATTGGGTGTTTTTATGCTATTGCTGCTGTTTTTTGTTTTCGTTGTTATTCGTATATGAACTTGTTGTCGACAGGTTGTAGTTGTTGTTAAATATTTGCTTTAGATTGCCGGATTTTTGGTTCCTACTACAACTACACTTACACACGCACATACTACATACGAGTATTTATGCATGAAATAAACATTCTAATCACTTTGATATTTTGGTTTTCGTGTTTTGCCCCCGTCTTTATGTGTGATTTTTTATTTACTTATATTTTTTCAGTTAGTAGTCGTTTGTTTTTGTTTTACCTATAGAATTTATTTCATTTCAGTTTTAGAACTTTATTATATGCACATACATTTGATTGCTTCTGCTGTTGCTTCTTTTGTTTTGTTTTTTTTATTATTTTTTGCATTAATTGTTTATGAAGTGCTAACTAACGCACGCCATGCACGATTTTTCATTCATCTCAGGTTATGCGTGTTGCTTTTATAAATCAAATGAATGGTTTTTACTATAATTTTTATACTCTCATGTTTTATTTTAAAATGTGCTTTTTTTAATATTATTTATTTATTTTTAAACTCTGCTTTTTTGTTTAGGAAGCTGTGTCACATTTTTATGCAATTTTATAGTTTTGAATTTTTATTTTTTTTGTAGAAAAAGTTTACTTGTGCGATATAATTAATTTTTAATTGAATATTTTTCTTACAAAATATCGCATACTTTCAGTAAATATTGGTGTTCTGCATTAATTAAATTTTTTTTTCAAATATGCAAATATTTTTTTTAATACTCGTAAGTAGCTAAATAAAGCTTAAAAAAGTTTTTTTTTATTTCAAAAACTTACTTACTCACTTGGTTAAAAAAATACACACCCTTTTTTATAGAGTTTTATTTTCTAATAAAATGAGGGTCAAAAGTAGATTGATTTAAAGAGAAATAATATTTAAGAAAATTATTGAAAAAGTAAGCTATAATAAGCGCAATATGAAATCTAGAAGAAAGGCATAAATATAATGTTTTTCAGGCTGTTGCTATTCGTTTCCTGCATATGTATGCGTGTAACAGGTCAAAGTTTTTTGGTCATATTTAAAGGTATCTTGTGAGTCACACAATTAAAGCAACACAGAGAAATACGTGCGTAACAACACATGGTTCTATTTAAATTTTGCTTATTTGTGCTTTGGTTGAAAATTGTGTAAAGTATAAAAAAAATTTGCTTTAATAAAACCCTTGATAGCTTACTTATCTTTTAAATGATTTTTACAGCTGCATGTAATTCAGGGTTATCAGATAGTTTTTAATTTTTATTCCCGATTTCGAAATTCATATCCTCAAAAATCCCCACCGAAACTGCATCAGTAATTTTGCATGTATGTGTATTTCAGGTTGTTATTTTGTTAAAACACCCATCTATGTGCAATTGTATATGCAATGTAAGATATCATGATTTGATTAAATTATTTGTATAGTATACGGTACCTTCAATTCTAAATAGATTATAAGCAAGTCTTGCTTATAAACTCATACTTTCATATGAAATTCTCTCATAGTGTGTTCCGAATAAAAGAAGTTTATAATATAAATTAATAAGCAAAAAAAAAAAAAATGTTAAAAATCGCTGAGAACTTGTCGCTTATACCCAAAAAGATCCCCATTCCCAATGGATTTTTTATCCCCATTTTAGAAAAAAAATTCTCATTTTGGGAATAAATCCCATAATCTGACAACACTGTTGTAATTATGTAGTCGAAATGAAGTCAAACACAACACATTCTATCGTTCTCCCCTTTTATCATCATCATTAAAGTTTTTGTAATTCTCATCTCATTTGTATAAATCAAACTTACAACTTTTTTCTTTTTGACTTCTTGTTCCATTTTATCCATATTAATCGACATTAATGGGCATCGCCAAAAAAAAAGTGTAAAGCTATTGTTGTTATATGGTGTAGTAATCCGAGTTCCAATCCCAGTAAGAGCGATCATTTCATCATCAGAAATACTAGTTAAATCAAAGTTAAATTCTCCTAATTTTGCAATGATTGTTTTTTTGATAAATGCAAATAAATGCAGTGCATCAACAAAGTCAATGCACATCTTGATTTTCAATAAGAGTCTCTTAATAACTTTTAATGCCACAACTTATAAACTTGGTTGGACTAAAAATGTGGTTGTGACTAAATCCCACAGTACTTAATAAATCTGCTGCATTACACATATTTTTTTATTATTTTCTAACGAAATATAATTTTAATATTTCTAGATTATTTCTTGATATCTAAAGAATGCTTTCGTTTGTTTTCTAAGCGAAGAAAACTGATTTCTTTATTATTAACTTTTATAAAGAAATTAGTAAAATTTTTTTTTCACTTTCGTTCATTGAGTTTTTTTTTGACATCGCTAAGTTAAGGCTGTTAATTTATTTTTGATTTGAAATATTTACGAGTATGTAAATAAATATTTGCGTATACACAAGGTGTGCTTTTTTTGTCTTATTGTCATAAAGTTGTAACTTTTTTTATTAGTAAGAAATATTATTTATTTTGTAATAAAAGAAAAAAAAAAAAAACAATAATTTAGTGAAAAAATGGAATATGGCACACTTTGTGAATCCCCCAAATACAAAGTTAAATAAAATTTTAAAATCATTGTTCGATTTATTTATTTTTTTTTAAGAATTTGTAATAAAAAATTAATGTGTATTAAAACGCCTTTAGTTACTTACAATATACGAGTATCTATAAAATAAATTTTAATACAACATTGTATTGTTTTTGTCAGTTTTCGGAAATAAACTGTACAAACATCCAGAAACGATATAATAATAAATAACTAATAATGAATAGTGAATATAATTTATAAATAAATAATTTCTGAGTAGTAGCGAAATATCGATAATTAAATAAAAGATATTTATTTAAAAAAATACCCTGTGTGTTTGAATAGTTATTTACATCAGTTCTTTTTTTTTTGCATTTATTTTTTTTTTGTCTTATTTAAATATTCTGCATTACAGAACACTAAAGTAAATTTTTTAAATCTTTGAACACTTTCACATACACATATGGGCGTAATAATAAGTACATGCGAACTGTTTAGAATTTTAAGTAAAATTTTTTTTCCTTCTTCGAGTTTTATATGTCAACTATGACGCACATTTTAGAATCTGAAAACTGATACAAAATTACTCTTCATATGTGTTTCTGGTTCATTATGTGATTTGAAGTTAAAGTTTTGCTTGGTTAAAAAAGGAAATATAGTTTCCCTTGAATTGATTACGGTTTCGGAAAGAATTAATATATTATTTTTAATTTCTAATTAAGAATAAAAAAAGCGAAAGCTAGAAGACAGAAGACTCGGGATACATACAGCTAAGATACAAAAGATAATCTACTTATCGAAAATGCCTTGAAGTCACAAACAAACTTTGAAGCAGAAGTAAGGACAAAAGAAATTGCACCAGGTTACTGACACTCCAATTATTTCTCTTGACAACAGATACGCATTTGTTTTATTCCGGGAAATTTCCTCTGATATTGCAAACAATATACCGATTTTCAGGGACTACGACAAAAAGCTGAGCTACCCGGTTGAATAGTCAGAAAAGTTGCTTTGCTTTCGAGCAAAAATTCAAAGACGAGATTGAGCTTAAAAAAAAAATTAAAATAATCCCAACCCTGACCTAAAAGCATATGGTGGCCAAATTTGAGGTTAGGAAATTTATTGGCTTAAAAACACAATTCAAAAAAACAAATTCAGTTTTATTGATACCAATGTTAAGTAAATATAAATATGGCATATGATGTCTGGCAAATGCCTACCTCTAGCACCTCTCAGATGTCCGCTCCACTTATCTTGTCAATGCAGGGCAGTTTTCCATCAGTCAGAGCGTCAGTTGTTTGTGTTTTGTTCATATAAAGTCGATCTTTGAAATAGCCACAGAGAAAATAATCCTGCAGAGTCTAATTGACATCGCCAAATTGCGACCAGGAAATTTCTAATGCAATAACTGAATTGTTTGGCCGGCCTTGGTGCTTGTTGCGTCGTCCTGCTAGAACCAAAGGTCACTGATGTCAACATTAACCAATTGTGCCCACAAAACATCGGTAATCATAGTCCCATCACTAAATATGATTTTGTCGAAAAATTTTTGCTTTTCAAGCAGCCAATTCACAAACGTTCGACGCAAACAGTTATAGTGTAACTTTTCATGGTTAAATTTTTCCTACTTTTTACTAAATTCATGTCAAAAAATGACGATAGATCAATTCTTGCCATTTCATCATTTGACATTCAATTTACTTTCTAACCTCAAATTGGCCATCCTATATAATTAATACAATCATTACTGTTTTTCTCTTCCAAGTCAGAAAAATTTCATTCGAAATCGGTATATTCCGCATTTGTTATATTTAATTTTCGGATAATTTTTTTCATTTTATTTTGTGTAGGAAAATGTTAGTGGAATCAATGCTAATCAAGTTTTTTAGAAATACCATTTGATTGTAATCCATAATTTGAAAAATAATATTGTTGGAAATTATAAAATTAATATACGATTTTAAATATTAACAAACAAAGGCGCATTTACGAATTACCGAATAATTTTATACTTCTGCAAGGACTAATTCTACAATGAATACAAAACAGGGACGAATGAATTGATTTTAATACAGTAACCTATTAAAAAACATAATGCTGCCATATACGATAGAAAACGTCAAAGTAAGAAAATGTCACATTATGAGGAATATTGGTTCCAGGCTAATAATATTATCTTGCTGGAGTGGATAAACAAATTACCGGATTTACATCAAGTAAAAAACCATGGTGGAAACGATAGGATAGGAGAAAGTGGCAGCCTCGTAATTACGAGGCACACTTGAGCACACATGGCGGCCCGTTGTGATACCACATGATGTGGGGAGCTCTGATAGGCAGGGGCTCCACACAAGAAGCACTACTTTCCCAGAAAATTATGCTGGAAACCAGCCAGAGAGCCTAATAAATTTGGCAATTGATCCAATGTCCAGGATCGACAGGTCAGTCAAGCCATCGAGAAAAGGAGATCCTAATGTAAGAAATCTTCGTCGAGCCAGAGATGGATACTGGCAAATATAGTGGACCACAGTCTCCTCTTCCTTAGCCGACCCACAGCCACGACAGAAGTCATTTGCGGGCAAGCGCAGTCTTTCTGCATGCCTGCCCATCACGCAGTGACCTGTGACGATAGATACAACGGAAGAGATGTCCCTGCGGTCTAGTTTAAAGAGTTGATTGGTACGCCTCAAGTCCAGCCTAGGCCAGGTGAGTCTAGCAACTTGGCAAGGCTCCTCCCGCGACCAGGCCAGGTCCGCGTCCAATAAATGTCTCCCTCTAATAAGGAGCGTAACGGAGGAAAGAGGTATACCCACTTCCACGTGAGGATGAACCTCCGTACCCGTCCCAGTCAGTTCATCCGCAGTACAATTACCCGCGATGTTCCTGTGACCAGGAACCCAGATCAGATTAACGACGCACCGTCTCGAGAGTGCCACAAGGGCATCGCGACAGTCGCCGACAATTTTGGAGTTTGTGGTCAAACTCGACAGGGATCTGACCGCCGCTTGGCTGTCAGATAATATGGTGATACTGGCAGTGGGAGTGCCACCCTGAAGTATCATCTTTGCAGCGTGACATATAGCTATTATTTTGGCCTGAAAAACGCTACAATAATCAGGGAGGTGAAGGGATATGGAGAGGGTGAGCATCTCTGAATAGATCCCACACCACACTTTATCTCCAATCCTGGAACCATCAGTATAGTATGGTGGAAAAGTTAAGTGTACTTTTTCAAATACTTTCTTTGGATTATTTTTGAAAATAGAAAAAAATACGTTATTAAAAATTTTACCAGTATAACTGACGACAAAAATTCAAACAACAATTTTATTTCTTATAAAAGTTGAAACATACTTGTTCACTTATTATTTTCACCATGTGTGCATCTATAAAAGAGAAATAAATAAGATTAACCCTTAAGCGATCCAACAAGAATTAAGAAAAAAAAAAAAAAAAAAAAAAAAAAAACATTAACATCTAATTTTTGTCTTGAAAGGCACAACTATTCGTTAAAATAATAAATGTGAAGGCTTTTTTTTGGTTTAATATTACAACCGCTGGGTTTAACTGTTTTATACACCAATGTGACATCACCATGAAATGTGATGCTGCATGCCACACCATTGTATTTGAAGTTTTTTTTATGCACAATTAATTTTCAACCGTTTTTACAGTTAGTCGGAATAAAAAATAAAAAATAAAAAAACAGCCAAATATTCTGTTATTCAACAAAAAAGACCAACAGCAACACATCGTATTTTAGGGTTAAATACTACATAAGTGGGAAAATTAAAATAGAAAAATATTCATTTTAAATAAAGCAGCAACACACAAATAAATCTCGTTTAATTCTAAAGACGGTTTGAAGTATCATGTTCTCACTTTATAAGTGCAATCGATAAGTGTTTTTTTGTTTGTTTTTTTCTTAAAATATGAACACATGTTGCCATTGCCATTGGTTTTATTTATTTATTTAAAGCTTTACAATATTTGTTCTAGACTTGTATGTTTTTAAAGATTTTTTTTATAAATTACTGGCTGTTTTTGGGATTCTCTCCTCAATTGGAATTGGAATTTTGCATGTGGGGTATCAGTAGCTTTTAAATGAAATATTTTTTTAGCAAATATGAAACATTGAAAATATTTAATTATAAATTGTTATTGTAATGTAGTCATAGAATTTTTATAGAAATATTTATATACTGAAACCTCGTTATAATGAATAATATGATGTCAGGCCTACTACACCAGCCAACAAGGTTTTGAACTGGAGCAACCAAATACCTTCCGTAGGGTAATAGGTTTGCTCTGTCACGTCACATTTTCGAGATACAAACAAAATGTTTTTATTCTTTTTTTTACATACAAAATTATTACATAACACATTACATTGTGTGTGTTAATTTATATCTATGAGTACCGTTACCTATAGTTTAAAGTCGACTCCGAAAAACAGACTTGAGAAGTTTGTTCATGGCAATCAGTTACTCTCAGAGCTTTTGCCAGAAGACTGCTAAGAGGTAGTCGCCGAAAAAATATTTTTTTTCATATTAAATTTTCTTTTTCAAGATATTAGAGCTGGGATTGAACCCGGAGCTCTTGTCTAGTAAGCCAAGACACTAAATACTAGACTACGACGATTAAAAGACTAAAAAATCCTTAGTTTATTTAAAAAACAATACAATGCACTGCATGAGTAGGGGTTTACTCCTTAAAAAAATGCATATTTTAAGGATTCTGATATTGCACATCCTTTGTTTTCCAACCAAATATTCACCACACTCAAAGCAAAAATATTTTGCATCAATAACACATGATTACCCTGGGTTTGGAACGATCTGCGTAGACTTCTTTTGTTGAAGTTATAAAAAACTCTTTTGGAAACTACAAGTCAAGCAACTACCACAAAATCGTTAATGACATGCTAGATAACTTCAAAAATTGGGATGCAATATGTCTATCAAATTACACTACCTTAATAGTCATCTCGACGGATTTCCAAATAATCTTGGATCCTGAAAACTATGAAAGAGAGGTATCAAGGCCGACGGAATGAGCATATGATGGCTTAATACTGTTAAGGAATGCAACGAGACCTTCCTTCCCACTGCACATCATTCACGAAAGTCACGAAAAAGAAAGTTTTATAACGAAACAAATAATTTTTTTTTATATAGAGTATATACATATATGCACAAAAGCGAAGTACCAGAAAACTACACGTAGGAATTCCAAATTTTTTGTTATTTTTGTAAACAGTATTATGTCCTAGTTTAATAAGTAGTTCCTTGGCACCAAAACTAGTGTTGAATTGTGAAATAATTAATAATTTTTTACTTCCATTTTTATTTTAAATTTAACAATTTAAAGTAAACAAAATTTGAATGAAGTAAACGTTTTCTCGTTTTTTTTTTATAAATGTAAAATACTACGTTTAAAAAAAAAGAAAAAAAATCCAGTTGAACTTTTAATTCACGGATACTGTAAAAATGTAAAGAAAATCGATTTAGCTGCCTATACTTATAGACTTCAAATAAACAAAACCAACAAACACATTCATTTTTTATATATATTAGATATCGAATTTATTTTTGTTCGTTAAAAAGAGAATCGACTGTACATACATGCATGTATAACATTTTTGAAACATCATTATTTGAAGATTTTGAGTGGTTCTTGAGACCATCTCATATTGTACCAGACACGAATAGTTACCAATATATACAATTATCGATATTATTTTATTTTAAATGAAACAATAGAGACTTCTTCTCTACTTAAACGTGTCTTATGCTTTGAATACGTCACAAATGCTTTATAGTCTAAATTTTTTTTTTGATTGCTTCATACTGAAGTGCAGAATAGGGTAAAATTTTTATTTTATTAATGTATTTAAATAAACAAACATGTTGTTTTTTTTTTCAAGACATACCTACTCGTTTTATCATAATTTTTATTTATTAATTCTATAAGACACATAAGATGAACAAATTAAAAAATAATATAAATTTAATAAAAAGTGTTTTGAGAATGTTTCCATGGCCTGGTTAGCCAAACGTTGACGTAGCCGCAATATAACGTTACCTACTATCGGTACTTCTGTACAATTCTAGAGCATTTAAAAATGTGTCAATGTATGTAAAAATGTGTACAATATTTTTTTTTATTATGAAAAAGAACTACAGTGATGGGACTTAACAATATTTATAAGTAAATAATAATTTTAAATTATTCAAAATGTGATATGCTTAAATACATAAAAATACATATACGAGTACATGTGGGATAAGGCAGTATTTAAAGAACAGACATATCAGGGCAACACTGACGTACTAAAGAAAGTAGTAGAAAATTATGCAACTATGATGAAAAGAAATAATACGGTCGAAAGCAAGACATTACACAGTTGAAAGTTGTAAAACGTTGAAAAGTTGATTTGTAGAAAATTAATGGGTTAAAAGTTTAAAGGAAAGTTGTAAAAAATTGAAGGACAATAGTTTATTCGGACAGACATTTTAATTATTGTATTTAATTTTATAAACAAAATATATATAAATAAATGAATTTTGTTTTTATACGTACACAATTTCAATTAAAAATTATAAATAAATATTACAAATAACAATATAAAACAAGACCAATTATTTATAGTTTTCCCACATACACACATAGAATATATGGGCAATTTCAAAAATTTTCGACATTTTGATATTTTTTTTTTTCGAAATTTTTTTTTTGGATGACACGAATGACGCTTTGGTCACGTGAAGGGTGATATTTTAGCATACCAAAACAGTTCGCGTTAATCATTTATTGCAAACGGCGCGAAAGTTATGGAGGTTTTAAGTTAAAATCTCTTTAAAAAAATTTAAAGTTAAATTTATTGGTTTATTTTAATAAATGTTGTATGGATGCATGAAACTCATTCCAAATTCATCAGTGCAGTCAAAATTCATCAATGCACTGATAAAATACACAAAAAATATCACATATTATTAAAATTCCTTAACATTAAAAAACGCGAATTTTTGCAAAAATATGAATGTTTCACCGATTGTTATAATATGTGTTTATATAACGCATAACTAATTTACAGAAAAATAATGTTTTAACTTGCAAATTTAGGTTAGGATTTTTTTTTTGATCTGTAAAATTTAAAATCATGAAAATTTTTTAATGCCTATTCGGTTTTATTATGAAGCTTAAAAAACCTTTCATTTGGTGTCAATCGCGGCGGAATCTATACATAACTGCAGATGTCACAAAGAAAAAGGTGTGTGAAGAAAAATGCCGCTGTACCCGCTAAATATGGACCGAATTCAACCGTATTTATATATGATCTTTAGTTCACCGCCGCACTTCATTTCCAATACTTTACATTGATTTTAAACCACGGATTAATAAAAAAAAACGCGAAACAAAATCATGAAATTTCGCAATATTTTTATTTTCTTTATAAAATTTTTGCGTTTTAAAATATTTTAACGCCTTCTTGACGTTGAGGTGCCATTTACTAAGAAGTTTAGATCACGCAATACATAAACCAGTTTTAAATAAGATTGCAAATGTCAGGCGCGAAAAACTGTCATTTTTGACAAATTTACGCCAATTCTATAAAAGTTTGAGGTCATCGTTCTCAGCAACTAGCAGCCTGACATCGACGTGATATGGCGCAAATTTTAGCAAATTATACCATCTAATAAATACTGTTGACGAAATGCAATTTTCTTGAACGGCGCAAAAACGCTATAGAAAAATCTGCGAAAATTAAAAAATCGGAAAATTTTGGTTTCAAAAATGAACCGCTGTACAACTTTTTCCCAAATAGTAGTATGGGCATAACTTTTATAGTGTAAATATCTACTAAGTCTAGTGACTTTATTTTATATCAGTGGGCATCGGAAGTTTAAAACTAAAAGTAGAAAAGTGATGAAATATGAAAAAACTCTTGTAAATTTTAAGCCTGTTTTTGAGTTTTTCAATATTTGAGTGCCCATAACTTTTAAAAATAAAGAACTGATGGTCTGAAATTTTGAATTTCCCAGTTTTCTAGTGTGGCCTATCATTCCCTTTTGACCGTTTTGGTCAATTCGAAAAACTGGAGAAATAATAAGCATCTGAACTCAGTTTCAACAAATGTTGAAAATTTTTGAAATTGCCCATATACTTACATACATATGAATTACAATACATACATACATAACTGGCCTTTACAATCCTGTGTCAGGATTACGGCCTAGCTTCTCGCAGCACTCATGTTGTGTGTGTGAGTTTTTATCCATGAGTACCGGGACCTACAGTTTAATGTCGACTCCGAACGACAGACTTGAGAAGCTTGTTCATGGCAATATGAATTACAAAATATTATATTAATAATTTGGACTAAGCACAGTTGCAACACACATCGATCTATAAAATCTATGGCCCCCAAATTAAAATATGTGCATACATGCAAATAAATCTAATTATTGGTAGCTATTAAAGCTCTGCACATGTTGCTCTTTACAGCATACGTGTAGTAACAAGTGTCATATCATGCAATTGCCATGCCATGTTATGCGGTTCAAACATGTTCGACAATGACATATTAAGAAAATGTAAAATATGTTCGACAAAATTGAGAAGCTTGTTCATGACAATCAGTTATTCTCAGTGCTTTAAAGTAATTAACACAAGAAAAACTCGAATTACCTTAATTACACTAAATAGTGAAGTGATTATTTCAGAACAGTTGCCAATAATTTTGCCATTTTTTTAAAAACGAACAATGAATCGTGTAAGCCCTTTGAAAAATTGTATAAAATTTTTTAAGTTACTGTGTCACGTATGCAATTTAAAAAGTACAAAAATAATAATACTTTCGTAACATTCCGTATACAAACGTAACGTTTTAATGTAATGTTGTAGTAAAATTCGTCATTATTCGTACATTAAAGTTCGACAATCAGTTGCATTGATTTTATATACTAAATACGAACAGATGATACATTACGTTACGGCAGTGTTCGGCTAACCAAGCCTTAAGAGTTGGCTTTATACTTGATTTACAGTGTGTTCAAATGTGGAAGACTATTTGAGTTTGTTAAATTTTATTCTGATATGTTATCTTTTGTATTTTTAATCATGTAAAACACATACATTCTAAATAAAATATCTCCGGCAGATTTTTTTTTTGCCTTTCCTATTTTTACAATTGAATTTATATGGGAAACCTGAGATAAGGGAAAAAAACTCCTGGAAAATTTTTATTTAGAATTGGGCTGTTGCCCTGCAGATGAAATTTTTTTATAACTAAAATTGTGGTTTATAAAACAAGCTTATTTCCTTAAATATTTAAATTGTTAATAAACTTTGCATTCTTTTGATCTAACCGCCATATCTGGCCATTTATTTTATGAAATTACAGTTGCTAAACATTTCAAAAAATGTTTAAATAATTTATTCAGAAATGTTGTAATATGTGCTGCTGAAAAAAGATTCAAGAGCTTCTTAAAATCTTCAAAGTAAACAAACAAACAAACGACTTTTGTTAAAAAAAACCAACAAGATCACAGATTTCTTACAGAATTTTGGGATATTTGCATATTTGGATATTACAGTAGAAACTCCAATAAGTTAACCAAAATTTTCCAGAGGCTATTAACTTCTCTGAACTCTTCTAACAAATTTTTATTTTTTTTTGCATCTTTATTCTTTACAATCGCTTTCTAGAAGCTCAATTTAGATAAGCTGACGATGTTGTTGCTACTTTATTATTATTATCATTATCACTATTCGACACTTTGAAATTATGGCCATCGTTTAAAATGTAATTAAATTATTAACATTATCTTTTGTGACGGAAAAACCCTATTAAAAAATCATGCGTCCTATAAAGTTAACTCTTTATGATTAATACATACATACATAACTGGCCATTACAACCCTGTGTCAGGGTTACGCCCTAGCTTCTTGCAGCACTCATGTTGTGTGTGTTAATTCTTTATCCATGAGTACCGGGACCTACAGCTTAGAAGTTTTATTTTTGTTTAATTAAAAAAACAAAACATTTTAGTTTTAAGCTTAAATTACAAATTTATTTGTACAAAAATTCACTTTTTATGATACCTTCACTTCACAATCTAAATTAATAATAATTTCTTTCCCTTAAAAGACTTCCTCTTTTATATCATGATCATTCATGATATTTTTAGCGTACAAGACAAGCTGTAATTTAAATACATACGTACGTACGAGTACATACTACAAAATAAGTAAATATCGAATGATATTTGGACATACAGAAATATTAATCGCCCTTAGAAACAGAAAATAATTGATATTGATACATACACAATCAATGTTACTTCTTTTTACATTTACAGTTCGTAAACAAGAGAAAACATGATTGTGCATGATCAATCATGTTTACTAACGTACAACATAATAATCATTATGTTTACTTAACTTGCATACACATTTATGTACGTAAAAAAGCAACATGTTCGATCGAACTTGTAAAATACAACGAACCGATAATAAAAACAAACAACAATAATATGAATAACTACGAATATTGGCATTTATACTGTAATAATGTAATTATCCAGTAGGGTATTCATTGTAGATGAATATACATAACTTTTAAACTCGACTCCGAACTATAGATTTGAGAAGATTTTTCATGGCAATCAATTACTCCCAGAGCTTTTGCCAGAAGACTGCTGTGAGGTAGTCGCCGAAAGAAATAATTTTTTCATATTTCTTTTTTTCAAGATGTCAGAGCGGAGATTTGAACCCGGCGCTATCGTCATAGTAAGTCAACATATTAACCACTAGACCACGGCGACTGCAATGATCATTACTGATGATTTATTCGAGTGGTTAACTTTAGCGCAAAATATCTTTTGCAAGATTTTGGTGTATTGTGTTACAGTGTGTTCTCTCCTTAAGGGAACGTGTGACGTGCATTATTAATCGTATTAATCGAACAAACACACCAAATGGCATTTTAGTTCCCCATAATTGGACGGGCTACCTTTTTTTTCGTTTAACAGTATTTGAATGTAAAAAAGGAAGTTCTCGGCTTGTTGTCTGGAATGCAGTGCATTAAAACATTTATAAATTCGTATTCTATACCTCTTTTAATGTGATGCATGCGTTTGAAAGCAGTCCGCATAAAAAAGATAAAAAAGATCTGCTTTTTATAAAAAAATCGCACGCACTTCTATCGTAAATATTTTTTCCAACAAAATATTTTCCTTTTCATGATACCAGTAATTTAATGATGAATGGATATCCATGAGAAAAGTTCACTTTAAAGCACAATAAAAATTTTTCCCCATTATATTTTAATTTTTGCATTTTTTCTCTTGTTTCTTCTAATGGGCGATTATATACTACAGCTTACAATATTTTATTTTAGGGCTATACGAGTACCAATAAAAATATACCCCCAAAGAGATACTTTTCTGTTCTAACAAAATAATTTCTTGATTATTTCTGAATAATTTCTTTGTCTGCATAACTTCAGAAACGCACGAAAAGAGGGTTGAGCGGATTTGAATTACTCCCACTATCTGAAACAATATTGAATACAAACTTCTATGCCGTTAAAATTTATAAAAGTAAACAGCTGAGTGTATGAAGATTGCCACTGAAATGTTAACTCAACATGTTTATATCAAATACTTTAAAACGAACAAATTTATCTGCAGGCAGTAAAAACCTAATTGTGAAAAAGCAGATCTTCCTTATTACAGTACAAATGATTGAATTCCAAAAAATTAGCTTTCGTCATCAGTATTTTATGAGTTCCCCACATTAAATGGCTTGCTTTAAATAAGCAAATCTTCTTTAATATAGAACATATTAGTGATGCATGTTGTTTGCTCCTTAAAAAATCTAGTCAACCTTTTTTATAATAAACTCGAAAGTTTAAAAAATTAATTCCATATTTATAAAAATATACGATTATTTATAAAATATATGATAATTTTTAATAAAGGTTTATATTAACAAATTTTGTATGATCAGCCTTTTCTTTATACCGAGATATTCGTTATATCGAACAGCACTAAAAACGTTATAAAATTTTAAAAAATAACATTTTAATTGTATAATTCAGTGTATAAGTAAAACTTTAGTTAATATTTTTATGTTTATTCAATAAATTTTATTTATTTCACACAAAAATCTAACGGTTCTGTAACGAATTTTGTTTTTTGTTTTGTCGTTCGTTAAATCGAGATTTATTTTTTCTGTCATTCGTTGTAAAAGGTAGTTAATGTGAAAATTTGGCCATTCCTTACATCGGATATTCGTTATACCGGGCTTTAACTGTATTTCCTTTTAAAGCCAGGTATTGTGTTACATTTTGTCAAAAAAGTTTAGCTACATTTATTTTTCCATTCAATAATTTTGACATGCAACATATATCCCTAAAAGCATGCATCACCTTTTTACACAACAAATAACACAGTTCAACAAAATAATTTTTTTGTTGCTTTTAACAAGAACTGATTTAACTTTCATTTCGAGCTCAAAGTCTACATGTGTTTTAGTTTTTCAGTTCCTTCAGTTTTTATGCAATCCTTAACAGTCCAGCTGCTGTTCAGTGAGTTAAAATTATAACGATATATCATGCATTTTATATACAGAAATTTCAAAAGTGCGCCTATAGTAATTCCAATATAAGTGCAAATAACCCAACACCAAAGCTATATCTGTAAGTAAGAACTCTATTCTAAAATCTTGCTCATTATAGTAACAAAAAAATATTGTAGGCTGGTGTAAATTTATTTTATTTCGTTGGAAAGAAATATTTACTATGTTGTTCCGTACATGAATCAAAATGTTGAAAGTAACTTGTTGCAGTTAGAAAAATGTTGCTATGTAGATTTCACCTGTTTTTCACAGCAAGAACAGAGTACTACATTAGAAACATTATTTCACAACTATTTCAAACGAAATATGCAATTTGACAGCTTTTCGTACAAAATTTGGAACACAATACCAAGCTTAAGATAAAAAAGGAGAAAGTTTCAGTTTCAGGAGTTTGCGTTTAGCTTGACTAAAAATAGCTTTCAAAAGCCTCCCCCTATAAAAACATGATGTGTCACAATGGTACCGCAAAGAGAGAGTTGGTAACATTGCAGTGTGTTATATAGACTCTAGTATTTACCATATTTTTCTACAATATGCCTTTTTTTTAACTTTTTTCGGATATGCTCTAGAATTCGAATTTATTTCAAAAGTGGATTGCTTCATATCCACATTTCAATTCGAATAGTAGAGATTTGGTGAACGTAAAGCAATGTAATAAAATTTTTATTAAAAACAACATTTTGGTTTCTAGCTTGAAGTGTTTTCATTCAATTTAAGTATAAAAACCCTGTAGATATAGTGGTACCAAATGTAACCAAGTCATCAGAAACAAGAAATTACAGAATAGAGCCATTTTTTATTATATTTATTTATACCTATGTACGTATAAAATTATATGATTTTCTTTATCGATCGTAAATAAACAGAACTGTACTTCTTCGGTTTAAACAATATACGCGTAGTTTTATATTAATTCTTGTTGAATATTTTTTCAAAATTAGAATTAAATATTATTTGCCTTGTGGTGTTCTTCATAATCGTTTACAAAATTATTTCTTAATAGGCAGACATATTTATTTTTTTTAATAATAATTTTAGAGTTTCAACTCAATTTTATACTGTACTGGTTTAGACCAGATTTAACTAGAAAGAGTGTCATTACTCTCTTCTTAATTTCTCATATAAAATATAACAATTGATTATAAGTATTTTACAAAATAATATATATCAATATTTCAGGTTCACTTAAGGAAAAAAAAGAAAAAAATGTTTGAATGCACTATGGTTTCGAATCGATTTTTTGTGACATAAATTAAAATAATCACGCGAGAGTTTGTAATTTCAGGACATTAAATAGCCTTTAACTAAATTATAAAATAAAATAGTCAAGTGGATCACATCCATCCGTATACATTATAAGGGACAGGATCCAAATTGAAGTAAATGATTTCACTTCATTTTGTTAATATTCAGATTTTTATTGATTTCGTAAAGAAACCCAGCCTTGCGTCCGTTTGTTGTCTTAGTCGAAAGTATTTCGGTGCGTTGATCCAAAATTGCGCTATAATAAAATGATAATTATGGGAATTTACCGAAAATTGCAGGCGAGATATGAATATATTCTTCAACAACACTTCCACATTTAAATTTCCTAGCAAGTTCGTGACATAAAATAGGCTAACATTTAAGAAATCAGCCTTATACCATAAAATTAAGTACCTCGGGCTACATTTTCCATTAGTGAAGTATTTTATAACTTTATTTCTTAAGTTTTTCTCGTTATACTATTATAACGCTATTCTAACACTTAGTTAGGAACACATGTTGCACCTTCTAATAGCCTAACAGACCAGACCGACAGTGTTGCGATTATGAAAATAAATTCACTTTTATTAACAATAAAAAAATATATTTTTCTTTTTAATTTTTGCCATAAAAATTAAATAAAATAATAATCGATTAGGAACCATAGTGAAATGCAAACATTTTAAACTTTTTTTTTAGAATGCACAACCGAAATTAATGCATTCGATTAATCTATTTAAACGTGTTCAATTTAAATTTTATGTAAATTCTAAAAAAAAAAAACAAAACAAAAATACTTGACAAAATATTAAAATCCTAAAATGTTTGCTTTTTAAATTAAAAACTGCAAATTACGCCTATAAAATGAAAGCAGTTTAAAAATATTCACAAACATTGGAAAGATTTTAAAATATTCAAATTTTAAACAAATAACCATTCAAAACTCCAGATAAAATATGTATTTTTAGTTTTGTTTTTTCTCTGGCGGTTTGGCACAGAAAGTTTAGTGAATAATTATTAATTCGATTGGCTGTAGTTTAATGCCAATGCTCATCATTTAAAGTGATTTTTTTAAATGCCATTAACTTGAAACCTTTAAATTTGAGCGAATGTGATTTCTTTTTTATTTATTTATTTTTTTTTTTTTTAATTTTACAATCAATTATCTTCACTAATTAGCATAAATGAATAGAGGAACCCCTGGTTGAAACAAATTGACGTCTACTAGTCTGATGAAAATAATTTTTTATCTCATTTTCATACAGTTCGAAAACAGATTAATTAGTTTTTAGCGAACGGCTTTTTTTTAAATCGATTGATGGAAGTAAATCAGTAAATTTCTAATATATTATACATATATTTTTTTTTAAATTCCACTTAAGTTATTGATATTTTATCTGTTCATTTATTTGTTTCTGTGAACTCTTAGAACAGAAAAAAAGAGCGTTAAGGGTTAATAACCTTTAACAGAACACGAACAGCATCATTATACCGTGGTCATCATCATTTCGGTATCTCACTTTTGAATAAAAAAATGAATTTTTAATTAATTTTTAGTAATTATAATAATATTAAAAAGTTTCTGTTTCTTTATTTAGTTTTTTTTTCCTGCAGTGACTCATTTAGGTTTTCCTCATAATTTTTTTGCATTTTTATTCGTAAAATGAAATGTCATTAGATTTGTTTTAAAGTTCTTGATGCTGATGACTAATCAATAAGTTTATTGACGTTTATCCCGTCCGTTTATTTATCATAATATTTCAACTGAAATTCATGTTCAAACTGGTTGTATTAGGATTTCCCTATTTAAAATTTTTTAAATATTTTCAAAGGTCGTTAAGCATTTATAAAATTAACAAAAGTAAAATTACTGCTTATTTGAATTTTTATTTATTTATTTTTTTTTAATAATGCATCGGAATATGTTCAGTATCTTTCTTGTTGGCGCTTGAGCCCAGAAGTTTAATCGACTTTACACATAGAATATTTAGTACCGGCTTATTACAGGTGAGGCAAAAGTCCCCCTGCCATTTTGATTGCCTATAACTTTGTTCAAAGAGTAGTTCAGTTTTCATATAAAGTTTGTTTGGTTTTAAATTTTTATTTCATTATGATTGGAATATTATTATTTTTTTTTGTAAGGCTAATACTCAGGGGTGAACCTCTTACTCATGCAGTGCATTGTATTAGAATTTTGGAGATAGATACATAGCTTTTTTTCATATATATGTCGACGTCGTTGTCATCTGACGACATTTTTGTAGCAGAATAAAGAAAAAATGTTTCTCTTGCCTTTCATTTATTACAAAAATGTCGTTACACGACGACAACGTCACCAATTGGAATACGGCCTATTATATAAAGTAAAAAACAAAACTGGAAATCACTGAGTTATTCGTAGTGTGTACAAGTCGGTCATATTAAATTGTCTTAATTAATTATAAGAACCAGAGTGACAAAGTTCATAAGCTTTGTATAGTGTCGAGGGCAGGCTCTTTAGCGGGAATCGAAACCACAACCCTCGCCACTTAGGCATCCAAACTTTTTCTTATATATTCAAAAATATCCAAACATATGTATGGATCACGTCAGAATTTAAAGGGAATTATATCCCAACCATTTCTAATTAAAGCACACCTTCTATAATTTTCACTGCATTCTCCACAAGTTTAAGTTGGTCCAGTAAAGATGATAAATTATCTACCATTAAATTTTAAATTTATACAATTCTTAATGCCTTCCTCAAAAACTATTTCTTAATAAATTTCTGTAAATTATTTAAATTTATACGTATTGATTGATACTGGTACCAATCGGTGTTAGTTAGTCTGCACCCTATAATTTAACAATAGAGAGATTAACACGAGTTTTGGTACTTTTTTTTTACTTAAACTCATGCTAGTTTTACAATGTTTTTTTTTTAATTTAATTTATTCAAATAAGCCACGCGAATAGAGGTTTTGTAAACAAAATTAAAGAAATTGATATAAAAAACCAATTTAACGGTTTTTAAAGGCTAACAAAAAAACATATAAAATATGTGGAAGTACAAAACTATTTAATTCAAGAAGTTTTACAAAATTAAATTCATTAATTTAAGAATACAAATTTATTTAATTAAAAAAAAGAGATTTTCTGTTTTATTACATTTCTTTCTATGTGACAAACAAATAGTTTCTAAACTTAAAGGTTTGAATATATTTACCTCTTAAGAAAGTTATTTAAAAACTGTTTTTTTTAATTCATGAAAGTAAAGAAAAAGAGAAATATAAGTAAAATAGTAATTTTCTAAGATTTACCACAGCACCCTGTATATTCAGGGGTGTTTATTAGATCTAATTGTTTTCAGAATCAGAATTGAAATGAAAAAAAAAAAATAATAATAATATTGATTGACAAAAATTAGTATTTAGGAGTATATAGGAGACACCACGCCCCCACTTATACAATTCCGCTCACATTCTGATGGATGATTTGCCTTGACCATGAAGTCAGTCAAACCAAATTCAGTAAACGTTGCCAAGATTTAAAAAAGTCAGTATCTAGATTATGTCGGAGGTACCACTTTCGCTTGTTCTATTCCGCTCACTTTCTGATGAATAATTTGCCTTAGCCATAGACTTATTCAGACCAAATTCAGTAACTTGAGCTTTATACGACCTCAAGATATAGAAAAATCAATACTTAGTTAGTATGGAAGGTACCACGCTCAGGTCCTATTTGAAAAATAAAAAAAAAACATTTTGTTGCTCTGTTTAATCTATCTTTAGGCGTAATTGACCGACAAACAAACAGACCTATAAAGAGATTTATATGTATATGCCTTTGGATTTAATAAATAGCCTGCGGTTTAAATAATCTTTTAGACGACAAATTGAGATTTTATTGGCTGCAAAGAAAAAAAAACAAGTTTGGATTCAATTGATAATTTGTTTTAACTTTCCTATCAATAATAAAAAAAAAAACAAAATAACACTCGTAATTAGTAAAATTATAGCATTATAGAAATACTCCCGCTACGTGACCAATTAAATTCTAAATGAACGTTTATTCTTGCTTATATTATAATTATTAACATGATAATCTCTTTACGAGTATATAAAATATTATTTTATTTTCAATTTACTTTACAAGGTGTCCTCAACAAAACAGCTGATTATGTTTTCGTTTTCTTGTAGACTTACATACTTTTATAAAAAATTTCTTTCTTTCTGTTTCTTACCAGGAACAATATACTTTTGTACATATGTATGTAATGTATAGGTATATGTAGTTGTCGTAGTCAAATGGTTAGCGTGTTGGCTTGCTAGACAAGATCTCCGGGTGCTAACCAGCTTTGTCATCTTATAAAAAAGAAATATGAAAAACTATTTCTTTCGACGACTACCTCTTAGCAGACTTCTGATAGAAGCTCTGAGAGTAACTGATTGCCATGAACAAGCTTCTCAAGTCTGTCGTTCGGAGTCGACATTAAACTGTATGTCCAGGTCCTTAGTGATAGAAATTGGCATATTCAAAATGGATGCTGCAAGAAGCTAGGCCGTAACCCTAAAACAGGGTTCTAATGGCCAATTCTACACTAGAGCTATTTGAAATATCACTACTAGATAAATACCATATCCAGAGGTTCAATAATTTTCTAAAAATTCTTAAACAGTTTATTTTTCAAAAGCCCACAGATGTACTATTTTTGACTAGATGCTTACATTCAACAAAAGTAAAATGTCTGTTGTGTGTATAGATAGATTGTAGAAATAAGGCCACCTTGTAGAAATATATATGTCTTGACATCATTTTTAAAATCAACCAACCAAAAAACGCCCAAAGAAATGGCAAATAATAAAAACAAAGACACGCGTCAGTTTAGTTAATTATAAATCGGTCGACAATATAATAGGAGGAGTATAACAAAAGAAATGTTACGTTTATTAACTTTTTTTTTTACTCGTATATCCATTTGACTTTATGTTTGCTTTTAGAAAGGAAATGATAAAATAATGCATAATTTGTTTTAAAACGATTTCAACTGTCAATATATTTTGTTGATATGCGAAGAATGGAATGGGAATGGCTTGGCTTTACATGTACATATAAATTAATTTTTGCCATTTAAAATTTTTTTTAATTTTAATTTTTGGTTGTATTTCTTCTCGTCACATACAATAATAATGATGATATTGAAAAAAGAATAACAACAACGCTTAAGCATATAAATTAATTAAATATGTAGAAAATTTTAAAATCGATAACATCGGATATCGTAGACTGGTACCAAAAATTTCAGTTTTTTTTTTTGTTTTTTGTTTTGGCTTTTGTTGAATCTATTAATTGTTAAAATAGATACTACGGGCAACAACAATAATAACTTTATAATAAAGATGGTGCAAAAGTTGTTGGTTTTTAATTTATACAGAATCTTTATTAACTAAATTAGTAACAAAAACAACAAACAAGCACAATTTTAAAACGTACGATAACAGAAATAAACCCACAAAAAAAAAAAAAAACAAGTAAAATTTGCATAAAAACTTTTTTCTTTTAGCCATTCACTAAAATGAGTTGACAAAAAGCAGAAAAATAATCTTTAAATTTTTAAAAAGATAAAATCGTATGCGAATATAAATCCTGTATCCGTAATTTGATTTTTATTTTACGATCTCGGCGTATGGAAGCTTTATTTAAAAAGCCCATAAACGGTTCATATGATCAATATTTTTGTTGATTAGTTGCTATCATAGTCGTATCATACATACATTTGTATACTCATCGCATTTTTTATTATTCAAACAATAATATATTCACTATAGTTTTTTTATGATTCTAATTTTAACACTTAAAACATTTTCATTATAGTGTGTAGGGTATAGTTTTATTGTGTCAAGAATATAAAACTTTTGTCATGCTTTTAGAGGGCTTTGAATAATAAACAAATTTGTTTCACGTGCTTCTTGTTGATCTTTAGTGTTTGAAATTATTTGGCACATTTTACAAAAATTTGTTTAGATTATATTATAAAGCATTATGGGGAAGTAAATCAAATTTAAAAATATTTTTTTTAAATATTTATTGAAGACTCCTGTAACATTAGCACAGGATTTTCTCATGCCTCCTACAATTTCATTGCCCTGAATAACTTCAGGATATAGATCGATTTTAGTAATTTAGAGGAACTAATTCAATATTACAAGAACGGGTGCATAATCCAAATATTTTTATAACAAATCTCTTTTATGGCGTTACACACAATTTGTAAAAATATATGTTGAGCGTGAAATACAACCTACGCTTATACCAATTTTATATTTGAAATTATAATATAGCTATTATTTAAAATTTAAAAAAAAAAAATAAATACTAATTTAATGGGCGTGGTCAAAAGCATATTTTTTTATTATTTAACTAAATTCATACACAGCGTTCCATGTCCGAATATGTGCAGTGTTCTAGTGATCAATTGATCAAATTGAGAGCCTGCTGCTCTCAAGATAATTCATGGAGATAATTATGCCGTAGTTCAGTGTAATCCAAATCTTAATTTTCTGTAGACAAGTGTGCCACAGACGAATTTCATTTAAGGTGTGCGTCACTATAAACTGTAACACATCAAAAGTCAAATAAAAACTGAATGGAGTAAGCTAGAGTTAAAAATAAAACAGTTTTATTTTGCATTTTTATTACAGATTTATATTCTGCATTATTTTATTTAAAAATTAATTTAATTTTATAAAATTTTTTATTTTATTCATTATGCCATCCATAAGCAATGTTATAGTGTTTTCGGTGATTTTTTTGGTACCAGCTGTCCATTTATATCGAAAACTAGTAATGGTTTTGGGAACAGATGTACTCTTCTTTAGTTCTCTTTTGACCAGAGCCCAATATCTTTCAATAGGCCGCAGCTCTGGGCAGTTTGGTGGGTTAGCCTCTTTTGGAACAAAAATAACATTATTTTTATTATACCAGTCTATTGCGCTTTTACTGTAGTGACATGTTGCCAAATCTGGCCAGAAGAATGTTGATATGTTGTGCTGTCTTAGAAATGGGAGCAACCTCTTTTGAAGACACTATTTGATATAAATATCTGAGTTTATTGATCCCAATGTAACAAACGATGCACTTCTGTTGCCGCAGCTACAAATAGCCTGCCAAACTAGGAACTTTTTGGGAAATTTTGATAGTTTTTTAGTTCGGAACTCTTCAGAAACATTGCCTCTACTATCCGCTACATAAAACTCTTGGCCAGGAAGCTGCGCAAAGTCTGCAAAAACGTAAGTTTCATCATCCATTACACAACATTCGAACTTTTGAAAAAATTCTTTTTTGAGGAGTTTTGCTCTTTGTTTTGCTTCAATATTCTTCTTAGCATTTCTGTCCGGAACTTTTTGGACTTTAAATGTTTTAAGGCCAGCTTTAGCTTTAACTCGGCGCACAAAACTTTCCGAACATTGCACGCGCCGGGCCACTTCGCGACCAGAAATGTTTGGAAGAGCCAGCAAAAGCTTCTAAACCTTTTTGGCTTTCGCGTCGTTCGTTACCAGTTTTGCTTTACCTGTTCCAGGCTTTCTTTCAATTTTTAGGTCTTTGTTGAACTTTTTGACCACTCTGGAAACACATTGCCTGGTCACGTGGACTTCCCTAGCAACTTTTGTATAACTCCAATATGGTTTTTTTGAATTATTTGAATAATTTTTGTATGCACTTGTCTTTGATTATCCATTGTGAACTAACTAACAAGTCAAATTTGACAAACTGATACATTTTAAAATCTGACACATTTTTCAAAGATATTGTGATTAAGAAAAATAATTTTGATTAAAGGTGAAAAAAGTTATTAAGAAAAATGGGTGTTACACTTTATAGTGACGCACACCTTACTGAGAGTTTTGGTTAACTATGTTGTAGTTATTATTAAAGGTTTGACAATTGAGAAAAAGAGTGTGAAGAAAGAACATTCGAAAAAGTTTCCTTAGGTTTTATCTGTGCTTGTTTTTGTAATTTATAAAAAAATTGTTTTTAGTTGTGCGTCAATTGAATAGGTGCATATTAAAATAAAAAACAATAAACAGTAAAAAAATTAAACAAAACAAGAAAACATTAAAGAGTTCTTCACTAGTTTATTTTTTATTAATTTTTAATAATGAGTACTTCCGCCTTTCGACAAAATGACGTCTTTTGGAAGGGAGTTATAAAGCTGCGATAAATATTGCAATGAAATTTCCGACCACGCTTTTTTCTAAGATCAATACTCAGGGGTGAACCCCATAATCATGCAGTGCATTGTATTGGAATTTGAAGATAGATAGATTTTTTTTATAGATATATGTATATATATGTATATGTATTATGCGCCTGTTTCTGTTGCTGTTAATTTGACCACTCAAGGGTCAATGTTATACATTCACCATTGAATGACCAACAGCAATTGTGATGAGCGTGTTCACTAAGTTAGTTTTCTTCTCAGAAAGTGGCGCTGTACTCCTGATCATACGTTTCTGGTGGAAACGAATGGAAATTTCGGTGAGCGATTTCTTCAATATGGACTTCTTGTAGGGGGAACCTCTTATTTTTTAAATTATAATTTAGAAAAAACCGCATATTTTTATTTTATAATTTTTGTTCTTTGCTGGTATTGAACCTCGGCCGTTTGAGTTTCTCTGCGAGGGCTCTAATCACTACACCACGACCCCCTTAAGAATTTGAAAACCTATTAAAATACGCCCACTTTAGTTTTTTATTATTTATTTATAAATCATGGTGTCATTTCTAAATATTTACATCCGACATGCAAATTTTTGCAGATACAAAATAAATATATGCCAATATAGGCTTAATTAAATACTCTTTGATAAGCACAAGGTATTTAAAAAGTACTAAAGTTTGAAGACAGAAACATTGGACCCGTAGAAAGAAATATTCTTTTATCTATCTTTCACCCTGGATTAAGCTAAGTTATATATTAAAATGTTTAATCTGCTAAATACAACTCTCTGACTCTTAACTTATTTTATACGTAAAATTTAAAAAAAAACACATAGTTCGCAAAAGTTAATTACTCTTAGAACACTAGGGTGCAGTTTTTTGAGATTGTACTGTACTTCTACCATAAGAAAAGTGTCCACCTTTCGTTATTTGTTTTTTTATAAGTATGTCCTTTTTAATATCAAATACTTTGTGACAAATGCTTTATAGAATGGAGATGGCATAACCGAGCAATAAGGTTTTTTGATAATTATTTTGTTGTTTAAATTAATGGCTTATCAAATTTGTTTTTTTTTATTTCATGTTTTATATAAATTTACAAAAATAAAATGGGGTGTGGGACAATTTGCTGATTTGTTTGTCCAAATCATATTTGATACGTTCAAATTTAAATAACAACCGTTTTTTATTATACTCGTATATGTTTCATTTCAGTTTTTTTCTTTTTGGTTTTTTTTTAATCGTTTTTATTTGTTAACAACTTAATAAGTTTTGACTGAAATTAACGAGGGGATCATTAAAATTTTAATGGATTAAAATTAGAATTGATAGCGTTTAAAAATAAATTCAATTTAAAATGAATGTCTGTGGAATATTTTGTTTCGATTTTTAATTAATCGAACTCGTAACGAATGTATCTGATAATTTATTGTGAAAAATAGAAAAGAATAAAATTTAGTCTAAAGAATTTAATGAATTTTTATTGTTTGCTTTTTATTTTAGACGTGTTTATGACTGTTGTTTTATGCTTGTTTTCATAATTTATCGTTTATTTCTCTTATTTGAAACCGTTTTTTCTTTCTACATACACTCTTGATCAGATGATTATAAGAACAATTTAAAATTCTGTTTTTGTAGGCCAAATCTTTTTAAAGCTTTTATAAACAGACGGCAAATATTTTAGTACCATCGTAAAGGTTATTTTATTAAGTTAACAAAACTAACAATAACAATGACATTAAATTCTAATGCAACAATATTTTAATGTTTTCTTTCGCGAAATAAACAAAAACAAACTAAAATTTTCTATGTTTAAAACCATTTTTGTTTGTCAATAGTAAGACCGTGGTCTAGTGGTTAGTGTGTTGGCTTACTAAGATATGAGCCCTGGGTTCGACACCCAGCTCCGACATCTTAAAAAAAAAAAGAAATATGAAAAAAATATTTCTTTCGGCGCCTACCTCTCAGCAGTCTTCTAGCAAAAGCTTTGAGAGTAATTAATTGCCATGAACAAGCTTCTCAAGTCCGTCGTTCGGAGTCGACATTAAACTGTAGGTCCCGGTACTCATGAATAAAAATTTACACACACAACATGAGTGCTGCGAGAAGCTAGGCCGTAATCCTGACACAGGGTTGTAAAGGCCAGTTATGTATGTATGTATGCAATAGTAAGACCCATGACTAAGGTTAATGATAAAACTTTGGACATTTTATTAGCTTCTTATGCACATTTTTACTTTTAAAACGCTATAACTTTGTTAAATTAATTTTTAAGCTCCTCATACTTTTTGAATTTTTACTTGAAGTTGTTTAGACATATTGAATTGCACCTAATCCTGTCACATGTGGCAATACTAACGATTACCGCTTCATTAAAAATACTAACGTGTTTATTCCTTGAACTCCGAAAAGATTTGACTCTTATAAGGTACGTTCCAAAGAAAAATAGTGTGGTTTTGTTACTATCATCACTGCATCTCGATGCAAAGATACATCCTGACGACAAAAACAAGCCAGAAATTATCACTGACTATAAAAACACCAAGGGAAGTGAAGACGCTCACCACAATCAACATCCACCGACAGATGGGGCAATTGCTCTTGATCATTCAAGGGTGAAGGTATAACACTGGCCAATACAATGCACTGCTTGAGTATAGGGGTTTACCACAGATTATTGGTCTTTAAAAAAAAGGCGGGGTTGATATGCTTGACCAG
Source organism: Metopia argyrocephala (assembly GCA_963576795.1). NCBI lineage: Eukaryota > Metazoa > Arthropoda > Insecta > Diptera > Sarcophagidae > Metopia > Metopia argyrocephala. The sequence goes on from OY756210.1 coordinate 67,543,281, forward strand.
AATGGCTCACAGCTATGTATTCTGTAAAACGAAAAATAAATAGTTGGCCTCTCTCCTCGAATTTTATAATTTAATAGAGATATTGGGCATTGCTGATTTTGTTATTTGGAAAGTAGAAAAAAAAAAACAACTTCGAAAAATATTTTTGAAAAATTTAATTCAGGAAATTACTTTTTGTTCCAAATATAAAACGCCGCAGTCTTTTAAAATTAAATAAAAGCAACTGAGTTCATCACAGCAAGGAATTTAAATGGCGCAAATGCTATATTTGTCCACCAAAAACAAGCAAAAACGCTTTAAACGAACATTGCTTAAAAGTTCTTGTATACAAGCATAAATTATTTACATGTTCCTCTGAGGCACGTTTTGACTGGATTTGTCACAATGCTATCCTGACTTGATTAGGGTTAAAATGACTCCAAATATACGATTTTTTTAGTGAACCATAAAGTGATGTTAACTAATCCGAAGAAATCCCATTTCGGGAGTTTTTAATGGGTTAAATTTATAATTTTTTGTAGCCAAATTATCTTCAGTCTCTATAAAACCGTAAAACATCAAACACATAAAGCCAAAAATTGTCCATTAAGTCGGGACAATATGGTGGTCACGATACGTTTACTACGGTTATTGTCACTATTTTATAGTGGCAGACATGTAGTACTCGTACTACTGATATTGTTTTACATTTTATCATATCGTTTATTTACTGCAATAGTGTCATAACTCAGAAAATACAACTTTTTTTTTTGTTAAGTATGCAGGAATGTTACCTTGATATTGTGCATAAAATTTATTTTGATCCGTAGAGAGTTTACATTTTATATTGCTTTCTGCTTATTCTGTAATCAAAAGAATGACACATTTCTGGTTTGGCAATATTGGCAATATTTTTGAGAAAAATTTTATTTTTTTTAGATCACATATCTTAAGTTAAGAAATCAAGTATAGGGACTTTCAAAGTTACCAAAGGCCATCTTGTTGAAACTACATCTCTCAAATTAGTTTTCATTTAATTAGTCTGGTTTGCCAGATAGCCTTCAAGAATACATGAAAATAATAAAATTCTTTTATCAAATTCAATATTGACCAGGCCACTAGATCGATAATTTCCCAATTTTTTTGACTTGAAAACTGAAAATATGTGTTTTCAGAATGATTGCCTTCTCAAATTTAGGTAATGTGAGCTGGCGACCGAGATAGTGAGACTGTACCCTGTCGGTTTATTTAGTCGCAATTATATGCTAATAAACCACAAAACACAGAGACACCCCAAAGCCAACATAACGCGTTGCATCGGTCAAATTCAGCTTGAATTATATATCCAGAATCATTTAAAATTCGTTATTTCCACTGCGCTCAACCCAAAGAAGCTGTGGCGGACATTTGGTATCAATAGACTTTTCAAACGAATAAAAAAATTCGAGGATATCTCCTAGCGCCTAATGAAAGCCCAAATATAAACTGTGGTATTCTACATTGTGATTTAAATTAGAAAAAAAAACTTGTAAAAAACTTTAACTGGCTTTCTTAAAAAATTAAATGTTTTAAATTACAACATTATTGCAGTAAAGTAGCGATATGTTAATGAAGACAAACTTTTTATCGGTTTAAACAATAATAAAATGAGATTAAAAAAAAATTAATTTTTTTTTTCTTTTCCGTTGCAGTTAAGGCTGTTGAAATCATTTCTTTGTAACTACTTCTGTTGTTTCCAATATTCTTTAAATATTCGATCACTGTTTTGTAGCTAAAGGGAAATATCCTTGTGCAGGATAGACAGTAGTTTTGATTTTTTTTCCGCTATATTTAACGTGTATTAGAAAGAAATAATTTTCTTCTTCTAACAGATTAATACATAAATCAGAGGCGATAAATCAGGTGAATGGCAAATATTTTATTTTCATTTTGTCTTTAAGAAAAATGCCCTTTCCGATGATAGGAAAACTTTTCATTTTAAAATTATATGATCTGCTAAAAACAAAATTTTAAGTGCTTCTAATTATCTGATTGAGAGTGTGTATGGCAAAATCTAAGAGAAAAACTATAAAAAAATGTTGAAAATCAATAAAATATTCAAATTTCGCAGCTGTAGCAGAGAGTTTTTTTTTTGTTTTTGCTGGAATTAAAATTGTGGCAAAAAAAAGATAAAAAATGCCAAAATATTTAGGTAACAGCCTGATACATAATACTGTAGTTATAATTCAATATGCACAGTTAATTATGGAATGCAATTGTTTGAGGTTTAATTGTGGACAGCTGTTGGATTTTATCAATATTTCTGTAGGATTAGCAGTAGGAATTCAAATTGAAATACAATCAATTTATTTGGAATTGTCTTATCATTTTAGTTCATACTAAATTTGCATAAAACGTCATTCAATACCGAAGCGGTTTGACCAGTACTTATGAAATTTTGTGTGTTCATCCACTAGGACTAAGGTTGGATTCTAAATTTGGTTCAAAAATTTTCATATTCAATACAAATCATCAATAAAAAATGGGTGTCGAAGTAATTTCAAAGTAAAGTAAAAAAGGGCAAAAACAAAATAAATTGTAATTCTGTTTCATATAAATAAGATGACAATTACAAAAACAGCAATGATGTTAAGAAAAGAAGAATATGATAGAAACTGTTGTGTGACTTTACTTTGACTAACTCATACAAGCGTATGTACATACATACATACATACATACAAAGGAAAATAATTTCAGTATGTGATTTCTTGAAAAGTGTGAATAAAATAGTTGATGTTTGGTCTTGAATATACACAGGACACAAAGAACTCTGATAAGATTACCGTAGCTGGAGTCGAAAACAATTGTTCAGTTTAGCTAGTGTACTATTCCTTCACCAAAAAATTCATTGCACTTAACTTCGTTTCGTTTCTGACGGAATAAAAATTAATTTAAAAAATTGATCACTTTTCCTGGGGCTCAAACCCGAGCCTTCAGCATTTAATGAAATTATATTAAACTCAACACGTCCTGTCGGCAAGATTTCGTATAATTTTCAAATTTATTTACAACTTTTATATGACAATAAATTAACTGGAAACACATCTTAACTTGTAAAAATAAATTCGATTTATACATTTTAAATTGTCCCCTATTTTTGTAAAACATTAGCACGAATCACTTTTCATAGAAAACGCCCCTGAAAGAATTGCAAACGTAGCAAACCATATCAAACAAGAACAAAATGTACACATATTATGCTACGGTTGCTACAATTGCAAGACTTGAAAGAGCGTTTGCAGCGAAGAGTAATTACCGCTAGTGTTTAATAACATTTTTCTGGCTGTACAATTTTCTCAAAGAGTTTCTATAATTTTGTTTTTTAACATAAAATCAATATGTATCAAGTATGAACACTTCACTTTGAACTTCAGTCATTTGCACAAACATATCAAATTTCACACGCATATGACCGACTTGTACAGACTACGAATAACTCGGTGATTCCCCGTTTTATTTTTTACTTTAATGAGCAAAAAAAAAAAATTTGTAGTAAAAAAAAAACAAAAATACAAAACATTCAGTAATTATAATCTGTAGTTCTAATTTTAGAGTATCCAATACATTAAACTGGAAGGTTCTGATTTCTTGACGGTTCGAATTTCTGAAATTCTACTGTACCGATTATTACTCTAAAAAATGTTTTTATTTCATCACTTGAAATTATGGTTTTATAAATGTTTTATAGGTACGATGTAAAAGTCTTATTTTTGTTGGGAATTTTTTTCTAGTAATATAAGAGTATGTAGTACATATCGTTAGCAAAAATGCAAAATGGCGTAACTAACAAAAATTTAATTTTACATGAAAAGCCAATAACTTTTTAACAGGCATTGCTTTTACATGGAAAATAAATCCGAATTTTCGGCAAAAATCATCGTTTTTGATCGCAGAAGTGTAAAATTTGGTTAGGACATGTAGTTTAATGGCATTCGCAATAATCAAACAAAAACTCGATTTTGATTTTTTTTTGTTAGTATGTATGTTGTGCTGACAAGATTTTTTGACATCTTTCTTGGTTCGTATATTTTATAAGATTATTTATTTAAACAAAAAGAAAAAAAAATATTAAAATAAGTATTAACACATAAATTGGATTTGAAACTATTTAGACATTATGGATCATTCTAAAATATTGTTTTGAATTTTAATCATTTGATTAAAAAAAACAGACATTACAATAGAGCTCTAACTTTTAAACAGAATTCCCAGAATTTGTATTCCAATTAGCAAATCACAAACTCTTTTGTGTTCTTGTTTTGTTCATGACACATTTGATGAATGAATATCAAACTTTTAATGGTACATAGGGGAGACCAAATAAAATATCATTTATAAATAAGTTTTTTTTTTTTGCGTGTGGAGATTACAAGTTTGAAAACAATAAAATCTTTGGGGTTTTTGTGTTTTTGTTTAAAGTCAATGACAGCTATTCAAGGGCTTTTATGTTATTTCAACAATTCTTTCTTGCGTAAAATAGACTGGGAAAAATGTTTAGAAAATCTTTTCAAATAAAAACTTGTTTTTTTTTTTCTTTTTTTGCTTTTAATAAATTTTATGCGCGTATTTGGATTAATTTAATAATATATAGTTAATATTCATGAATAATTATTTTAAATAAATTTTATTTTTAGATCACTTTAAAAAAGAAATAAATTTTTGTATTGTCAGAAGCGCTTTTAATTAGTCAAAGTTACATTCCATTAACAATTTAGATTTTTTTGCGTGAATGAATTGTACACAAGCCGAATTGAACATGTTTTCGACCCCAGCTTTCTGTACATATTCCTGACAATCATCAACCATTTAACTAATACTTTTTGTAGAAATCATATATGGGAATTTTCGTTTTCTATACCTAAGCTTGTATTCGCCGTGGTCTAGTGGTTAGTGTGTTGGCTTACTACTGACGATAGTGCTGGGTTCAAATCTCAGCTCTGACATCTTAAAAAAAAAGAAATATGAAAAAATTATTTCTTTCGGCGAATACCTCTCAGCAGTCTTCTGGCAAAAGCTCTGAGAGTAATTGATTGCCATGAAAAAGCTTCTCAAATCTGTCGTTCGGATTCGACTTTAAACTGTAGGTACCGGTACTCATGGATAAAAATTAACACACACAACATGAGTGCTGCGAGAAGCTAGGCCGTAACCCTGACACAGGGTTGTAATGGCCAATTATGTATGTATGTATACCTAAACTTGTAATGAGTTACTCGAAGTACTCGTATTGTCAAACACAACACATTCCATGACACTCCTATTCTCACCATCATGGAATTGTTTATAAATTATAATTGAATGAATGAATCAGAATTACAACTTTTTTCTTTTTGCCTTTGTTTGTGTTTTTGTTAATATTTGTAAAACTTGCTGAGCATATTTTTTTCAGTCTTGCCGTTATTTATTCTTCTCTTCACACATGTAAGAGCAATCCCTAAATAAAAGCGGCAACGTTTTGTCAAAACATTAAAAACAGGGCTCCAAGCAACATATGCTTATATAACAATCCTGACTACATATTTTTATAATAAAGTGCATTACTCTATTTTTTATTTTATTTATTTTTATTATATTTTATTTATTTATTTTATATTACTATTTATAGTCCTCTATTTTGTTTATTTTTTGCCTTTACAAATTAAACAGGGTTATCCAAATAACATATGCCTATATCACAATCCTGTTTTTTTTCTTATTTGTTTACATTTTAGTTGCCTTTTGCAATCAGCTTTACTCTGTAAAATTTAGATTTTTCAATCAATTGCAAAGCGTTGCCGCCGCGTTATTTTGAGATGCTCCATTTAAATTGTATGAACATGAGAAATTGCGACGTTTTATTTAAGGCTGGCAGTTAAAGTGACTATTTTTTCATGAAGTCAGAAAAGTGCTTTTATTTTACATATTTATATACACACATATATTTATTTATTTTTATTTGTTTTTTTATTTTATTTTTTTTTATTAAAATCAATATTCGGGTGGAAAGGACAGTATATTTTTTTTTCTTATATTACTATTAAGCGCCTTAGGAATGAAACAAATTGCTGTGAATTCTTCATTCAAAGGCCAGTGTTATACCTTCACCCTTGAATGATCAACAGCAATTGCCTCATTGATTTTTCCACCTGATTTTAGTCGACAAACTACAAAAAAATTTCAATATTTGAGTTTTTGTTTTTCTTATATTGTATTATGAAATATATATTTTACAGGATTTTAATTTATGGCTATATCAGTAAAAATATATCGCCCAAAGAGGCTTAATTCTTAAAAAATAAGGAATAAAAAATTTATATTTCTTTCTTAATGTGAACATTGGCAACATCCCTAAAATCTGTTAAGATATATAGGGTGTTTTTTTATTGAGGTATAGAACTTTAAGTTGGCATCACTTTTTTAACTGGCGGCCATTTTGTCAGCTGTCAAGTGATTAATATTTAGTTTGGTTTGCCATTTCATCATGAACAGGTTGACAAAAGAACAACGCTTGCAAATCGTGCAAATTTATTTCGAAAATAATGGTTCAGTTCGCGAAGTTTACCGCAATTCCGTCCATTTTATGGTCGACATAATCGTCCATCAGAGCAATTAATTCGGTTAACCATGGCTCGTTTTCGCACTACGTTTACTCTATGTGATAATACGCATCCGCAGAGACGTCGAACAGTGCGCACCGAAGAAACAATTGCCGCTGTAGAGCAAAGTGTTGAAGAGAACCCGAATGAATCGATTCGCCACCGTGCACAGCAATTGGAGCTTTGTCCATCAACTTTATGGAAGATTTTGCGCAAAGATCTTGGCTTGCGACCTTACAAGATCCAGCTTGTGCAAGAATTAAAGCCGCGAGACCATGCAATGCGTCGTGATTTTGGTGTATGGGCCGAAAATGAGATTGATCTCGATGCTGATTTTCGTCGCAAAATTTTGTTCAGTGATGAGGCTCATTTTTGGTTGAATGGCTACGTCAACAAGCAAAATTGCCGCATTTGGAGTGAAGAAAATCCACATGAGACCCTTGAGACGCCATTACATCCACAAAAACTGACTGTTTGGTGTGCTCTATGGGCTGGTGGAGTCATTGGGCCATACTTCTTCCGAAATAATGCTGGAGAGTCAGTTACCGTTAATGGAGACCGGTATAGAGCCATGATAGCCGACTATTTTGTTCCCGAATTGGATGGCATGAATGTGGATGAGTTGTGGTTCCAAACAACACGGCGCTACATGCCACACAGCGCACGTCACAATCGATTTATTGAAGGAAACATTCGATGAGCGCATAATTTCGCGGAATGGACCTGTCAATTGGCCACCAAGATCGTGTGATTTGACACCATTGGATTATTTTCTTTGGGGATATGTGAAGTCGCTCGTCTACGCCAACAAACCAGAAACGTTAGGGGACTTGGAAGCCAACATTCGTGGCGTTATTGCCAACATACGGCCCCATATGCTCGAAAAAGTGGTTGAAAATTGGATCTGTAGAATTGGCTTTATTCGAGCTAGCCGTGGCGGCCACATGCCCGAAATCATATTTAAACATTAATGGCATAAAATTATCCTTCCAATAAAGCCAAATTGATGGACATTAAAACGATTTTCTTGTGTTTTATTTCAATTCGAAGTTCTATACCTCTAAAAAAACACCCTGTACATTCAATTAATGTTGATCTTTATTATGGCAGTTGTCATTAATCGTATGGATTTTTTTATTTAAATAAAAAAAAACATAGGCTTTGCCTATTACTTATCTTTTACCGGTACTTCACACCCAGTGGATAATTGCAAAATACCGAATGTTCAATACAATTATAATACGTTTTAATAGTCAACTAGCAAGAATAAATTCAAATTATTATCATTATTATTGCATGTAATTATTAATTAATTAATTACAGTAATTAGTAATTCGAAAAGTAATTCATAGCAATTTAATTTACTAAACTTTTTAGCCTTTATAACAATTCACACGTCATTTGTTGAAGGTAACCAATAGTTAGAAGTTAAAATAGTATACTCATTAGGGTGGGTCAATTTGTTCGGGACCGAAAAACATGACAAAGCGTATAGCAAGGTCGTAATCTACGAGAAATTCTAAGAACTTTTCCCAAAGAAACCATGGTTCTAAAATCAAAATCGAGCTTCCGGTTTTTTACGAGAAAATTTGGTATTCAGGTCATCCGAAAATAATGCTATTTTTTAGAAGTATTCATTGCAATTGGTAAATAGTTGACCTGTAACGCTGGAAGAGGGCTTATTTTAAAGGAAATTATCTCAGCTTTCTATATCTGTCCTCATTTATAGAAAATTTTTTACCCAAATAATGGTTTTGAAGGTTTATGTCAAAACAATAATAGTAAAACTGTTAGAAACCTAAAACTATTATTATTGTGACATAAACCTTCAAAACCATTATTTGGGTAAAAAATTTTCTATAAATGAGGACAGATATAGAAAGCTGAGATAATTTCCTTTAAAATAAGCCCTCTTCCAGCATTACAGGTCAACTATTTACCAATTGCAATGAATACTTCCAAAAAATAGCATTATTTTCGGATGACCTGAACACCAAATTTTCTCGTAAAAAACCGGAAGCTCGATTTTGATTTTAGAACCATGGTTTGTTTGGGAAAAGTTCTTAGAATTTCTCGTAGACTACGATTTTGCTATACGCTTAGTAGGCAAAAAAATTGACCCACCCTAATACTCATACTTACAAAGACGGTCCCAAAATTAGCAGACATAACAAAAAAACCAAAAAAATTAAAAAAAAAGAAAATTCTTTATTTCTTAACATAATCATCTGTTTAGATACCCTGTTTTTATCAGTTTAGGTACTTAAAACAGCCATTAAGCGCAGAGTCGACCTCTTTTTTGTTGGTAATTCTTTTATCACCGAGTTTTTTTTCGTAAGTTTCGAAATAGAAAGTAATCCTAGGGAGTGAAATCTGGCGAATAAGTTGGACGACAAAGTAAAACGAAATTTAATTCACTGATTTAGAATTTCGCAATAGTAGAAGTGGCAATAATGCAATCTCTTTATGGAACAGTACTTTTTTTTGCCAATTAATTTTTTTAATTGCATCACTTGAACGCTGCAATAAGTTGTCATAAGCTTCGTCGTTAAATGCGCTTTCTTTTTGAAGAAAATTGATAAAAAATTAACGGACGAGCATTTAAAAACAATATAGACCATGAATACCACTGGTGATTTATCTTTTCTTTATTTGAAAAAATTCTCTAAATCAAATCCATTGCATTTCAGCTAACTTACGTCATTTCGGCCGATGGCCATTTAGTACTATTTTGTGAATTTTCTTAACTTTTCTACTGTGGACACCACAATTATTCGACCACTACGATTTCTATATTGATAGCCCGTCAATACATACATACATAATTGGCCATTTCAACACTCTGTCAGGGTAACGGCCTACCTTCTCGCAGAGCCGATGTTGGGTGCCTCAATTTTTAACGACGAGAAGCTTGTTGCATAGCAATCAGTTTCTCTCAGAACTTTGCCAGGATACTACTGGTAGTAGACTAAAGAAATATTTTTTCATATATCTTTTTTTAAGATGTCGGAGCTCCGGGTTCAAACCCCAGAGAGGTTATTTTGTATATCGATTCGATTCGAAAATGCTTTCGAAAGAAAATTCCATTTGGAAAAACAATAATAATTTATATAAACATTTTTTAGAAATTGATAATTTTTTTACGAATTCTTAAGTTTTTCGAATCGAATCGAAATACAAAATAACCCCGCAGCTCTTGTCTAGTAAGCCAACACACTAACCATTAGACTACGGCGACTACTGATGGCAGCTCGTACGGCATTGTTAAAACGAGGGAGCAAAAATAGTTCGGTTTTAATATTGCTTGGATCGGAGTGAGAGTATTGATCAACTTTTCAAATATTAAGAAATATACTGTGTTCGTTAAATTTTGAAGTTCTGCAAGAAATAATACACAACGTCGCACACTGGTTCAAGAGCGGCATTAATTCATTTTTTTCATGCCTTCTGATCTACCTGATTTTTTTTACAGATTATAATAGACAATCTAATTATCATATACCAAAAATATTAGGCTTATATCTTTATTAATTTTTTTTCCAGAGGCATTCAAAGTTGACCTAAGTGAATGCGTTTGAAATTACCGTATTATATATGCTCCATTCTATCGCTTCATGCTTTTAAAATACTCTTGTAATGACACTAAAAAGATTTTTTTTCATACAATTGGACGTTATTTATGATATATATATAAATAAACAAATTTTTCAAATTTAAAAAAAAAAATTTTTTTTACTACAAAAAATTGTCCAAAAATATATATTTTCTCCAAATTCTATGGATTGCATCTTCTGTGCACCAACGAGCCTCAGCCAGATACTTATATCAAATTAAAGCCTGAAGTCTCAGCTAATTATTTATTAAAAAATCAGCTGCCCGGTTTTGCCCCTAAGCAATTCCGGATTAAAAAACTAAAATTAGTTAGGAAAAATTTCTTTCACAATCATGTAATTTCTGTAGACGTTTGTATTAAAATCTGTTGCATACTCTTAGGATTGCACTACTCTGCAATAGATTTTATTGCAACTTGTCAGCAGTTTTCCCGGCCATTTTAAGAAAATTAATAAGTTTGTTTAACGATCTGTAAAAACTTGTGGATTTTTTTTGGGTAAATTCAAAGAATAGGGTTCCAGTAATATAGCGGGACCTATCCTTTATTTAAAAGAAAAACTGCAAATTTTGAGGCTTAGAAGGCAATTTTAATTCGGTCATATCTCCTATACTACATACGCAATCTAAACAATTTTTTCTACGAATTATAAAGGAAGTGCTATATTTCAATAAAAACGGCATTGAAAAGTTATCAATTAAAATATCTGACATATGAAAGCTACTGAACTGTGTAAAAATTTTCTTCAGTTTTCGTTTTACAATATTTAAGTGACTTCTGTAGACTTTTTCTAAGACAAAATATTTCTTTTTAATCAAATAAATTATGAATTTGTCTCAGTGAAACACTCTTCTTTGCAACGGTATTATTTGATTTGTGAAAAATAGTTTTAAAAAATCGAATTTTAGTCACCAAAATACCGCCTAAACAGAATGCAAGACGGTGCGATGGGCGTGGCAGATATCAATGAAACTTGGCATGCGTCTTTTGTTTTTTCTAAGTAGTATATGTACTAATTTTTAAGACTTTTGCTTTTATACGAAAGGTTTTATGTGAAAATATCCATTTTGATTGTATGGGCGGTGGGCGATGGGTGTGGCTGATTTTCATGAAACTATTTTATTTTCTTAATTTAGTCAATATAATACTCTGTGCCAACTTTCAAGTTTCTAGGTCCACTCCTTATAATTAATGCCACCAATCGTATGAAGCTGATCCAGTGTGCGTCGCACCTTAATTTTTAAATATATATGTATGTTTTATAACGTTGCCACTATTCATCAAAGTAAACTTTTTTAACTACTGCCGGGATATATTCGTTGATATTTATTCGAAATTTTTTAGTAATAGTAATAGTTTTAATTTTCATAATTTTTGTGGACTTTCCAATAAAACCAAATCTAAGAAAATATTTTAATTTATAAGTATAACTAGCTGACCCGGCAAACGTTGTTTTGCCCTGAAATATTTTGATTTTGTCTCCAATTATTTCTTTTTCTGTAAATTAAAAAATAAATTGACAATTTTTTATTTTTGAATGCCCATAAAAGAAAAGGATACGTATTTTTGTTTAATAAATATATTTTGTGAATTTGAGCCAAATCGTACCATAAGTAAAAAAAATTGAAATATTACAATAGCGCCACCTATCGTTTTTAAACTTACGAGAAACCTGGCTCCTGACTAAACTTATATATTGGCCAAGTTTGGTGTCAATCGGTCCAGCGGTTCTTGAGTTTTTGTAACACGAACCCGGCACAAACGTTTTTATATATTAAGATAATAATAAAAAAAAAATGATTTGTATGTACGGATGACTCCCCCCCCCCCCCAGGGATACAGAAAAGGCTGCTGGCGAGTGTCCCGTCAGTAGCCTGTTTTCTCCGGGGAATATTGGGTTCGACCTAGCCCTGAGTGGTCTGGCGCTCAATATAGGCAGAGAATGCCATTAATGGTTGGTGCACAGCCTTTATGCCACGCGTACTTAGTGCGCGTGGCAGGCATTTCTGGTGTTCTCACGGACTGACTAGAGATGCCTTAATCTGGTACTACGGGCACCAGGAAGCCCCCGGTAGACTGAGACTCTCAGCCATTCGGGAAGTAAGGTCACCGGCCTGGTGATTGGTGAGGTCCTCCTTCGGGAGGTACACGTAGTGGCCGTGGTACATGCTGGGTAGTAGTTTAACCTCCTCAACAAGGGGGGTTGCTGCTATCCAGACAATGGTAGTGACGAAATTTTTAACCCAATGTCCATGGGCTCTCCTCTGACCGGTGTTTCTTGGAAATATCCGAAATTGGAGGGTACCGGTTTTTGGTGGCGCTGGTTGGACGCTTATATTCTGACTACCGCTCCGGCAACGGGCGGCGTGTGATATGTCTACGGACGGTGCGCACAATAAATCACCACATTGTTGTACGGATGACTAAACTCACGAAACCAAAATATTCACATGAAAAGAAACCACGTTCGTTTAGTTTAAAGTAAGCATTTTAATTAGATTCTATTGTTGAATTATACATATTCCAGTATTTGATAAAAAGAACGATTTCGTTCGAAATTAAAATCGTCCGTAAATAATCGAGGCATTAAGGTTATGAGTAAAAAAGGAAATTCAAAACTGAACAGATTTGGAAGTTATAGCAACTTAAAATTTTAGTCGATTTCAATTTCGATTGAAATCGATTTCCATCACATACCATATTGCCACTTTAAAGGATTCTAACATATCTGACATTGCCAGATTAAGCAATAAAATAATTTTACAAAAGATACATAACCAGTGTTCCCGTTTTGGTTATTTTTAACCAAAATTGGTTACTTTTTTTTCAATGTGTACATGTGGACTTTTTTCTTATTTTGGTTATTTTTTTCTCAAAAAAAAAAAAAAATTAAATATTTAGAGGAATACTCGAAATATTAATAAATATAAATCCTCTTCAACAAACATATTTATTTCCTTTAATGTTTATTATTAGGATATATGGTATCATAAAGTTAAAGACAACTGTAGATGTAAAATATAAAACAGATTATGTGTGATTATTTATTGGTTAAAGACACAATATATAACTATGTTGGTACTTTTTTGACTGCTTAGAAATGTAATATTCTGATTAAAATGTCCACTTGCTCAAAATATTCAAATGTGATTAAAAAATATAGTTTCTATTTAATAAGTATAGCATATTTTAAAGGAATAATGAATATAGTACATGTGCTATACATATATGAAATGGTTGTTTATTTTCTCGTCATCCACAAATAATTCTTGATACGTATTTTACAATGGCTTGTTAATGTCAGACTGAAGTCCAGCACAATTATTAAAACCATTGATACAGTTCCTTTAAAACATATTACAATACAATACGTGATCAAGGTAGGTCAAGTGGCCAGTTAATCCAAAAAACATGATCAACCACAATTAGCACAAGGTGCCGTTTTGAAACCCAACACATATTTTAGTTTAATCTGAAACATGTAGCATTATTTTTTGTTAGTAATTTTTTACACATTCTAGTAAACTAATTGATCAATTTTGGTAAATTTAAATGCAAACGTCAAAGTGAAAAAAGCAAACAATTGTTTTACGAATGGTTTTAATATTTTTGGTTACTTTTTTTCCAATTTGGTTACTTTTTTATTAAAGTTTGGTTACAAAATAATAAAGGCTATGGCAACACTGTACATAACCATTGTCATAACAATTCTTCGTATCTTGGGCATCATTATGTAACTGTATTTTCTGCAATCTAATAATCTTTTTCAATGGTGCCACTAAAAACGTGATTTCATTTTAGAAATCTCTATTTCATGCATATTAATATATTGACAACACTAATTCTTACATTGCCACCAACAAAAATAGTAATTTACCTAAGTTGGCTACAGCTACATAGATACAACGGTGGTCGTGAAGTCTTGTCATTAAAATAATCATTTTCATATGCAGGCTTGTATTCTATTTTTGACAGGTTGTAGACAATAGCCTGCCTGTAGTCTTGAATGTGTTTTTAACATAAATCATTCAATATTGAACGAATTTTAAAATATCAAAACACATTTTTTTTATAAAATTTTAAAAATAAATTTTAAATCATTAAAGACTTTAAAACTGAATGAATTAATTAAATGAAAATGAAATTGTAATTAAAATTAATTGATTACAAATTAACATGTTTTATTAGATTTTTTTAATTTTGTAAACGTTTAAAATTAATTATAAAATTTTGAATATTTTTCATAGAAAATATTTTAAAATGATGACGACGTCGTCTTTGTTTGTAGCCCATATTTTGTTATTATTTTTTTTTTTGTCTTAAGAAAATATATTGTTTTGTTTGTTAAACTTATATTTTTTATACGTTTTTTTTTTGTTAATTTATTAAACCAATTAATATTTTAATTTATACCATTTTAATAAAAGGGAATAAAAAGTAAACAAATTAATTTGTTTAATAATTTACGAACCATTTCAATTTTGTTGAGCGTTTATGTTATTACAGAGTCAACTATTTTAAGACTTTGCGCACCTCATTTACTTGAATTCCCACAAATAAATCTAAAATATAATCTATTTATTTATAAACATTTGTAATACGAGAAGGTACACAATAAATAAAGAAAACGAAAATATTAAAATAAATATTTAAATAAAAGCCATAAAATAAAGTCATTAAAAGGCAATTAAAAAAATGTTCAGTACAAAAGTACACAAACATGGCTTGAAGTGAAGAACGAATAGTGAGTAGCAAGCACAAGTATTATTTGTCGTTATAATTAAATAATTACGATATAAATATGTATGTAATCGACTATATGTATAATGTTTAGAATAATTGAAACAAATTAACACCAGCATTATTATCCATCATTATATATAAGTACATACCTCGTAGTCATTATTTTTGCCCGTAGATTTATTCTAATGCTGTTTAAAAATATCGCCAATAAATCATTTGTCTGATATTCATTCTCCCTTTAATTATTTATTCGTTAACACGAGTATATCATGTTTTATATTTTTTATTTTTCAGTTTAATATTTTCTTCGTAATTTAGAAATCAATTTCTATAAACGAATTTTACATGAGTAGTATACGAGTAAATACAGTTTCGTAATAGTTTTCAAGTTTGGGTGTGCAAGTCTGTTATTCCGAAGTAAGGAACTGATGACAAATTTATACGTTCGAAAAACAAGAAAATTCTGGCTAAAGCTTGACTCCAAAGGGTTGTCATAATAAATATATAGTCGTAATATCATATGCAAGAATATTTTAATAATTCTCTTCTTAACACTTCAATCCTGCCTTTGCATATGCAAATAGCAAATTCGTATCGGGTGGGTAAATTTTAAGGGCCGATGTTGAATGTGAACTACACTTAAGCGTCAAGTTTTTTTCTGCATTTCATTTGGCATTTATCAATTTCAGACTAACTCAATTTGAGCCATGGAAAGATACACAATCGAGCAACGTATTCAAGTTATATAAGGCTTGTTATAAAAAATGCATATCGTACACTTTGGGATTTTTTGGTAAATTTAATCGTCCAAATGTTCGTACATTCGGAAAAATCGTGCAAATATTTGAACAAGTAGGAGATGTGAAAAGACCAGTGAATGCTCGTACAGCTCGTATTGCAGAAAATATTGCTGCAGTTCGTCGCGATAGTGTGGCTGAAGAACCGTCCACTTCAATTCGTCGTCGTGCCCAACAATTGCACCTCCCACGCTCGTCGTTGATGAACATTATGAGGTGGACGATATGTGGTTTCAACAGGATGGTGGCACTTGCCAAAGAGCCTAACGGAACAATGGCTCTTTTGCACGATCAATTCAATGGCCGTATTCTCTCACGTGGTGGCTATGTCAATTGGCCGCCAAGATCATGTCATTTAAGAGACCACATAAAAAGATTTCATCTCAATTTGGGAGAAATAATTGACGAAACTGCAGTTAAAATGAATCTTTCAAGTGCATCTTTCCCAAGCTTGTGGGCAAATGTAAAATCATTTGAATCATATTTTAAGCCAGCAATTGAATATGATACCCTGCTTGATTTAATATCTCGAGTTAATAATGCAACTTTAGGTTTTTTACACCAACATTTTTAAAATCTTTAATCCGTTTTCGAAAACGGATTGTAGACATGAAAAATTTTGGGGTCGAAAACCTAAAATGGCAGCATTAACTCGAGATATATAAAAAATATGAAATGGCGGATAGAGCACGTTAACTTCCGCACGACGATTTATATAAAACATACAAATACACGTATTTTAAGGTACACATAAAATACACATAAAAGGTAAAAACAATTATTTATTAGTTTGTCCCCAATCCACAATTTTTTTGTAAATGCTTGCATGAGTAACACTATTTGATTAATTCTATTCTCGATTTACTTGCTGCTGAAGAGCTTAAGAAATCACTGTTTTCAAAAATCTGTTGCAAATTGGGCTGCAAGTTCGAAAAATGTGAGTGCTTTAGTAAGAAAGTGTAAGAATATACGAGTATTGACTTATACGTACTTGCACTTGCATGTGTAAATGTTATGTAATGTAATATTTTTAATATTCTTTTGTTGTAAAAATATGTACACAAAATTGGCTAAACACTGACAATTAATTATTTTTGGCAGTTTGTATCAGTTGTAAATTGGTTTGCTGTATTTATCTAATATGTCTGTATAAAAATGGATATTGGTTTGTTTGGTTGTTTATTTAACCAATAACTTTTTAACCTTTTGACTGATTAAATGCTAGATCTGGCATGAATAATGTTAAATTGGCAATACTGATGTAGATAAACAAAAAAAAAAAAAAAAAAAAAGAAATAAAAAAATAAAACAATTTAATTAGGGTTTCTTGTTTTAAATTTAAAATTTTAGATATTCTCAAGTAAAAAATATTTTTATGCGGATGTTATATTAAAATCCACGATTAATTATATTTTTTTTAAATAATTGATTAAATAAAAATATAGATTCAACTGAAATATACACAAAAATTTTCTAAAAACAATGTTGATTGATGGCTACAGTAATTAGTTAACACGTAAATACTTATGAATTGTGATGATGTACGAATTTAAATTATTAATAATTCCTTTTATTAAATGATATACATATACACTATCGGACAAAATAAAGTGTAAAAGTACTCATGTTCTTTTAATTTTTATTTGTAGTCACTTTAGTGAAAAGTAATGTTAAAATTTTGTTTTAATTAATTTATTTCCTTTAAAATGCTTTAAAAAAATAACAAAATAAAAATATTAAACATCATGTTCTTACAATATTAAACTAACCTAATATTTCTCCACGACAAAATAAAGTGTAAAATTTAACCATTTTCATATAAAATTTTAACTATAAAGAAAATTAGTATTTTGTTGCACCACCTTTATTTAAAATGACCTCCTTAAGACGATTGGGCATACTTTAAGCCAAATTTTTTAAAATATTTTGCGGAATCGCTCGCCATTCAACTTGCATTTTTTCCCAAAATACCTGAAGCTTATTTCGCGATTCAATTGGAATTTTTCATCCGAAATAGTCCAGAGATGCTCTATTGGATTCAAATCGGGGCTTTGAGGAGGCCAATCCAATTTCTCTATGTTATTTTCCTCAAAAAAATTGATTGCCACCCTGCTCGTATGCTTGGGGTCATTATCTTGTTGAAAGATAAATTCCCCCAAGCCTTTTTCCTCTGCACTACTATTAAGATTTTCTCGCAAAATGTTAACATAGTGCTGTCCTGTCATTTTAGTATCAATCTTAACCAAACGGCCCACTCCCGCTGCCGAGAAACAACCCCAGACCATCAGGTTTCCTCCACCATGTTTTACAGTATGTATAACATTCTTAGATTTAAGCCTCTGTGATTGTTCGCACCAGACTCGTTTTCGGCGTTTCGCATTTTTTTAATTCATACTTAGACTCGTCGGATTCCAAAATGTTTCTGGCATGTTTACATATTTTTTTTGCGAAGTCCAGTCGTTTTTTAATATTTGCTGCACGAGCAAGGGTTTCTTCTTCGCAAACGAGTTTTTTAATCCACTTTGATTTAATCTTCTTTGGATAGTACGAGTTGAAATGTCTAATTTTAGTTGTTATTTTATCTTTCTAGCTGAAGTAAATGGATCTTTTTTGGCTAGAATGCCGATATGATGATCATCTTTTGCTGAAGTCTTCGATTTTCTTCCTCAAAATCTTTTTAAACTTTCGTTTGAATTTCTCTATTCAAAAAGTTTAAATATTTTTCTGGCTCCATTTATCGAAATATTATATTTTATCGCCAAATCTTTATATTTCATACCGTTTTCACGGTCTTTCACCAATAAATCCTTGACGTCTTTTGACAGTGGCTTCATTTTGGCTTTGTGTAGAAAGGACTTACATTAAGTTATAATATTGCTCAGTTTAAGTGCTAAGGAAGCAATTCTTTTTATGTTTTTAGAATTGCAATGCATTTAAAATTAACTGTAAGTTAAGTTTTTGTAAAAAATTTCAATGCAAATATTTTTAAGAATAAGTACACTTTATCTTGACGCACTGAAAACTTGGGTCATCTAGCTACGTGTTGCTTGGAGCAGAAAGAGAGTGAATAATATTAAAATGTTTACTTTTAAATTAATAATCACATGTTTCTTTATAACGGGACATTAATTTTTTTATTAATATTGCCATATGTAAAAACCTTAGATACATTTTTGAAGATTTTACTCTTTTACATTTTATTTTGTCCGATAGTGTATGTATATGTACTTATACATACATATATTCTGGAAAATTCCTTTTCTCTCAGTATGCTCTTCCAAACTCTTCTCCCCATCCCACAAAAGGATGAATGATCCTTTTCTAGCATCTCCCGGGATCCAGTATAGCCTCACCGTATTGCCCCCTCCCAGCTGGTTCAGTTTCATCAGACAGTCCGGATTGTTTTCTCCCTAAAAAAGTATGCAGCCTCTATACTGCTCCATTCAATTTTAAATTGCTTCAAAGTGTTTCCTGTTATCCTGTATAGGGGACATATAAATAAGTATACAACGTGTATGTATGTATGTATGTACACATGTCTGTATGTTAGTGGTATAAGGAGCACACACTCTATTTTTAACCTTTATTTTGGTTTGAATTTGCATTTGTTTTTGCCACTTGTAATATTTTCTTGAAAAATAACGATTTAAGAAGTCTTGTTTTGGTTTATGATTAAGGTGGGTCAAGAATTTTCTGGTTAAAACCAAAACATTTTTTAATTTTTATATTCGTTTTACTATCAATGTTCTTTTGTGGTTATTTTTTACAAAGCTAATCAGGTAACACACTGGCTAAAATCTCTACAATTTTTAAAACACACACATAATAAATAAAAAATGAAAAAAAAAACATTTCCTTTGTCTTTAGACGGTTTTATGTGCCAAAGTGATGAGGTCCCCTGTGCGGTTATTATTGTTGGTTTTGATGCTATTGCTGCTGCGCTAATATCTGAACAAGTTGTTTTGCATTCCTCAAGAAAAATGGAAGGAATAAAAAATGAATCAAAACAAAACAAAAAATATTTATAAAACGAAGAAGAAAAATCGAAATAACTGACTTGAAGTTAATCTTGATTGTGAGTTGCCAGTAGTATTGTTGACTTTTTATTTGCAATGACCTTGAAATGTTGTGGCCAATTAAACTACAAAAATACCGTTGGTTTACAGTACAGATATCAGCAGCAAATGCAGTATCCTCCAATTGATCATCAAAATAATAGTAAACCATACGAAAGAAGAACGCAATAATAATGATGATGAATATTATAAAAAAAATCTAAAGAGTAAGAAAAGAACAAGAAAAGAAAAAAAAAAAAAAACACTGGTAACCTTGACAAAAGGAAAAACATGCTGGGTAGTGACTTGAACGTGACCGGCCCCAAAACAAAAGCACGCATATTAAATGTAAACAACAACAACAGCAACAATTTTAAATAATGACACTGTTTGTAATCACAGCTATGTTGGTAATCATAAACTCATTAATATGATGACGGACGTTAATGCTTCAAATCAGAAAAAAAAAAATTAATTTTAAATTTTAGATTGATGGTTGGCCCCCTTTTAAAAAACGTACATTAAAGGAATACAAAATGGAAAAAAATATTAAAATTCTAGATGTATAGAATCAAACCGTATGTTGAATTTGTAAATAATTTTTTCATAATTTCACTTGTTTGGACTGATGCAGTGATTAACACACACACGGTCCGTCTATAATGCCATAAGCTTACAGTTTAAGCTTAATATTATACCCTTTACCCTTTTTTCCCATTTATTTCTATTATTCGAGGCTTGAGGCTGCGATAAATAGGTTTCCCTTAATAATCATAAAAAACCGCTGCATTTGTTCTGATTGCATTTACAATGATTTCTTGCTTTTTGAATGAAAAAAAAAAAAAGTTTAATTACGAGTATCTTACTCTTTGCTATCACTATGGGTTGTTTTTTAAATCAGAATTACAAGCCATAATTGTAATAGATTTTTCCTGCAGCTCAAGAAAAAAAAACCTTAAAAACACTTGATTTCAAGACAAAATTATGTTCTAATTACTTGAATATCGTTTTTGATTCCAATTCTGCTTTAAGTTTACATTTCTAGAGGCAGAGAAGGCCAAATGTGTGCCAATTATATCTACTGATACTGTATTCTTAAAATAAACACACAAAAAAAGAAAGGAACTTTTAAACAACTTGTTGTGTTGATGATGACGATACTGATGACGGTTAAATATGAAGATTTGTTTAGAGCTTTAAGTTAAAATTTTCTAGAATGGAATAAAATGGATTGTAGGTTTGAGTATCTGTTTTGTTTTCAAAATCATACGAGCACAATGTAGAGAATAATAATAATAAAAAAAAAAGAAACGAAAACATAACAAACAAATCAAAAGTCAAGGTTTTCGCTTGATTTATAAAATGGAAGATCTCTGGCTGAAGAAGAAGATTTCTAAAAGTGTTATAATTATGTTTTTTGTTTGTTTTTAATTTTAATCTTGTAATCGGTTTTTGTTTTTCAGACTACATTTCTTTTTATTTAAAGTGTTAATTCTTAATGTTTTTTTTTTTGGTATTTATTGGTTTATTTTTAGGTTAAAGTACCATTCATTGTTTCTTTCAATTTGAAAGCTCGTGACTTGGTGGTAGAAATAAAAAAGAAACACCTTAAAGTGGGACTTAGAGGTCAAGAGCCCATCATTAATGGTGAATTATGTGCTGAGGTTAAAGTGGAGGAGTGCATGTGGTTATTGCAGGACAATACAGTTGTACAAATTGTTTTGGAAAAGGTAATTTATTTTGTATAACGTTGGAGTAAGTCATGGGTTAACTTTTTTCTTTCTATCTTTAGATTAACAAAATGAATTGGTGGGATCGTTTGGTGATGACTGATCCACCAATTTCTACACGTAAGATAACGCCAGAAAATTCCAAGCTGTCTGATTTAGAAGGAGAAACCAGAAGCCTTGTAGAAAAAATGATGTATGATCAACGTCAAAAGGAAATGGGTCTACCCACCAGTGATGAAAAAAAGAAAATGGAGATTTTAGAGAAGTAATATATTGCCATTTATATTTATTCTTTATTTTTAATGTTCCTCCTCTATAGATTTAAAGAACAACATCCGGAATTGGATTTCACAAAATGCAAATTTAATTAGAGCACCATGCGAACTTTACACCCTCTACAAACAGCATTCTTTATAAAACATATTTTCTTTAAAATATTATTTTTACTTTCTTAAAGAATCTTCTATTTCTCTTAATGTATTTTTTATTATTTAATCTGCTTTGTTTTAATAATGTCTATGTAACTAAATGGTTCCACAATTAATTTTGTATTTTTTTGGATGTTTTCTAATTTACTCTTTGAATGAAATAGAAATACTGATTGTATTCTACTTGCATATTGTAGTCCGATGTACATACTTCTCTTTAAATTATATATTATTAGTATGTACATATTTCTTTTTATAATACTAAAATATAAAAATTTATTATATGAAAACAATAAATAAAATTGAACAATAAAAAAAAGTCTTTCGTGTCTCCTTTCTCTTCAAAACAGTTACATACATATTAGGATTTACTAAATATTAGAAAACAAAAAAAAAATTATATATATAATTATACTAGCCTAAGCCCGTTGTGCTTCGCAACACCCATCACTATCATCTTACTGGAACTCGGATTTCTAGATCACTAACGAATGATTCAAGAGCATTCAACCCCAAGAAGTCCGCACAGTAAAGTTTAACCCTGTATAGATAACGTACGTCTAACAGACGTATGTCTTTTTAATTTTTGTTTCTCTTTTTGTTATTTGTTATGAGAGAGAATTGTTATCCTCAGTATTCTCAGTCGTTATAAAGAGCTTGCTAGTGGGGATTGTTTCTGTGCGGTAAGTTGATTTGATTTCTGAGAATTGACAAATCATACGTCTTCTAGACGTATGGTTATCTTTTGTGTAATGTCTTAGGTTTTTTGTGTTCTTATTTTTCTCAAAATTTTTAGTTATTATATATTATTAATTTTAAAAATTTGTTAATATAATGGCGAGTAAGAGAGGTTTGGACGATAAGCAAATTGCTGAATTGTTGCAGGGTGTTTTAAGTGACTCAAATTCATCTGAAAGTGAAATCCCAGAGGAAATAAAAAGTTCACGAACACGACGAGTAGGAACTACCATGTTTTGTTACGATGATCCTTTAACATTGCTATCATCAAAGCCAAAGCCATCGAAAATGGTATATTTGCTGTTTTCATATAATGAAAAAGGTTCTATAGATGATAAAACATGTTCAAGGAAAACCTGCAGATGGCCTATTGCAATATTATAAGGAATGCTGAACATGGCATTTATAAACTCATATGTGATTTATGCTAACAATATAATTTCCATAGATCAGAAGCCTTTAAGTCGCAAGAAATACTTGAAAAGACTTTCCTCGTCTTTGACAACTCCTTGGATGCAAATATGGCTTGAAACTCCCAGTTTGTCGAAGTCTTTGCGTGACAATACTCAAAATGTAGTTGGTAACAATACCGAAAAAGATTTTAATACTACTGAAGCGCAACCAGTTCTAAAACAAAAAGATACTGCGTGTTTGTCCTTCAAAAATTCGTGAAATGTCAAAGATGTTATGTGATAAATACCATACACCTGTATGTGGAGAACATAAAAAACTAGCCTGCAACTCTTGCATATAAACGTATTAAAATAAGGTTTATGTGTTAGAAATATCTTACACTATGTATAAGTAGCTTAACAAATTTAAGAAAAATTTTAGTTTTCGTTTTTTTTTTAATTGTTTATGAGTCCTTTGGAAAAGGCTATTTTTTATGCTAGTTTTTAATATTCATTGAATTTTTGTTATTTCTTTGTGTTATTATATTTAGTTACTAAATTTTTGAGTTAATTAAAAAGAAAACTTATTAAATAAATGATCTCAATAATACTTATATAAATCTTTAATTTTGTATGTCCTTAAAAGGATGCTAGAAATCATACGTCTTTAAGACGTATCGTTATCTTTAACGTTCAAAAAAATAACGTTATCTTTCTAGGGTTATATTGGGGGAAAAATTACAATTGACAACGATATTGAAGATGAAGTTGTTGTAATCGGTTCAGTTCGGTTAGTGTTTATAAATATTCCTTAACGGTTGTAAATTCTCATAAAGAATAAAAGTTTTAGGATATCAAGAGCGATATTTTTTTTTTATCTGAGTTTAATACTCAGGAGTGTAAACCCCTACTCATGCATGGATTGTATTGCAATTTAAAATTGGATAGTTTTTTTTTTAAAGCGCCTTATAAATGAGACGGAGACAAGTTGCTGTCAAGTTTTTGATCACTCAAAGGCCAGTGTCACACCTTTACCCTTGAACGATCAACAGCACTTGCTCCTTGTAGCTGCATCTTGACTCTGAACTGGTGAGCATCTTCGTTAGGTAGCTGTTATCTTCCCAGTAGGTGATATAATAATTTAATTTGTTCCTAAAATATAATTTTTATTTTGTATTTCCCAACTGAATTTCAATATATAATTTCAACAATTCTACCTTTAATGAACCACAAAAAAAAAGAAAAATCGTGATTATTAAAGATTTAAAATTTTTTTTTTGTAAAGTTTTATAGAAGCGCACTATAATTTTGATCAGTTCTGTTTATATAGTTCTACGGTTACTCGTCTGTTGTTTGTTATACGACTCTAAAAAAAGATTTATTTTATCAGTCACATTTGACATTAATTAACTGCTAGTAAAAATCTCCCTAAAGGTATATACTTTTTAGATGTCGGTTTAAAACAAAGAAGAAACACGTCGTTAGTAATTTATAACTTTAGAAATAAAAGTGACGAATAGTGAAAGTTGAAAATATGACGTAAACCAGATGCTACATTTACATTTTTTTTAACAAAAAAAAAAAAAAAAAAAAAAGAAAAACAAAATTAAAGAATTTAGAAATTTAATTGAAGAATTTTAAACTTTATTTTTATTAAAATAGCACAGTTTTTTTAATGACAGTTGTCATGAAATTTACAAAAAAAAAAAAAAAGATAAATTCCATTCAATAATTGCAAATCAAGGATTATAATGCTCTAAACACGTAGACGACAGCAGACTACAGGCTACAACTTATTGAAAATAAAATACACACGTTTATATGAATGCGATTAATTTGACAGCATCAGAGCTACACAACCACTAGTGTGGCTGACGGCAAAATAAAATTAGTGCTGCTAACGTTTAAAAAATATAAAATAAATTTGCGATTAAGGAATACTGTTTCGTAGGCTTTCGTATAAGTATTAATTAAATTAAAAAATTTTAAATTATAAAAAAATGTCTACAAGGCATTGAAAGTTTGAAAATAAAAAAATAAAGTGTCTAAAGTGTATATCTCTTGCAAAAATATTATACACATTCATTCAGGCGTTGACTTTTGCTTGACTTTTGTTTTTGTAACTCAAACGTTGGGGTTTTTTGGTGTTCTCATTATAAAGAGAATAGTTTTTTTTAAAGACAAAGAGTTTTACAATTTTATATTATTATTGTGGGGTCGTGGTATAGTGGTTAGAGCGCTCGCACAAAAACTCAAACGACCGAGGTTCAATCCGAGAGAAGGACAAAAATTATAAAATAAAATTTTCGGTTTTTCTAAATTATAATTTAAAAAAAAAAGAAGAGGTTCCCCGCCTTCAAGTAGTCCATCTACAAGAAACGAATGAAAAGGAGTATAGCGCCACCTTCTGGGAAAAAAACCTACTCACAATTCAACATCCACCACCGACATATGGGGCAATTATTGTTGATCATTCAAGGGTGAAGGTATGTATAACACTGGAACTTGAGTGCTCAAATTGACACCAACTTGTCTCATCAACAAAAAAAAAAAAAAAAAGTGCATAATTGTATCTAACTTCAGTGGAGTTTGTTGTGCAGTTTAGTCACTTTAGGTATTACAACATTATGAGTTTTGTTTAAATTCATTTTTAAACATGTATAAAATATATAATGAAATATGACTTATGAATTAAATTTGTATTATTAATATTTCCTTTTTTTTGAATTAAATATTTGAATTGTATTTAAATTGTGCTAAATTTTGTCATTTGACTGTAAAATATCATTGTGAATTAATGGATAAAATAAAATTTGTAGTTTGTTTCCAATAGAAAAGAAAGAATAGATTGTTGTAAACTGTTTTTTATATATATTTTATAAGTATTATTATTAATCGAACCATGAAAGTGAAAACAACCCAGTGTACAATATTTTCGCAATCTTTTTTCTTTTTGAAATCAAAAGTTATTATTAATTATTACTTATAAGATTCTTTAATTTTGTAAAATAAATTGTAATAATACACAACCCTCAAGTTATTCTCAATTTTTATTGGCTGAACAACATACATATATACATACATAAGTACATACTACATATGTGAGTATACATCTGATAATAAATCTAAATTTATTTAAATTTGCAAATTAATTTCTAATGGTGTTAATTATGCATATTTAAACAAGTTTGATTGTTTTTTTTTAACTCATTTGAAAACAAAATAAAAATCAAAAAACCGCTGTTTTTAGTATTTTATAGGTAATTAAAAAGATAAGTAAAACAATATAAAACTATCTGGTATGTGATGGAAATCGATTTCGAACGAAATTGAAATCGTATGAAAGTTCAAGTTGCTATAACTCCCAAATCCTTTCATTTTTGGTATTCCTTTTTTACTCATTATCTTACTAACTATTTGCACTACATCCTAATTATTATAAATTTAAAATAATTAAAATATATAAACACTATCAGGCTTATGTATAATAAAAAATTAGCAGGTCGTTGTACACAGTGGCTAAGTTTGTCATTCCTATACGTGGAAATTCTTACTCAAACGTAAAAGTTATTTAGTTTTTTGGATTCTCAGTCTAGTTATCAAATAGAAGGTATGAAAAGTTTTATTTATATCAGTCTCTAGCGGGTAATAAACTTGACAGTTTTTTGTCCCAAATACTAACGAGTTGCTAATTTTTCATTACACATACGGCCGTATATGTATGACTTTCAAAATACGAACGATTTCAATATCGCTCGAAATCGAATCGAAATCGTTTTTCATCACATACCGGTATAACTTGAATTTGAATCTCTTATGATTAAAAATATAAATTAAAAATGACTTAGAAAAAATCAAAATACAGGTATCCCTTGTATAACGCGATAGTTACGTTCCAGGGAAATTCCGCGTTATGTGTTTTCGCGGTATATAAGACTTAGTTTTCATATAAATTTGGGGGTTATGTTCCAATAAGTTTTTTTACAATATAAATTACACATTTAATAAGAAATAATATATATTCTCAACTCAAAACTAAAATTCAGATTTTGTTATAAAATTAAAACCATAAAAACAAAATTAATAACAATTCAAGATTCAAAAAACAAAATAAAACAAATTATGTACATACATTCATATTATAAAATTTAAAAACAAACTGAAAAAAACTAAAAGTTTATTAACAGACTTCATTACAATTAGTCTGTTTCTTAGAGTTGTGTAGCTCATGAACGAACTAGTTCAACTGAGCTATTCACTCAAGTGAGCTAAAAGAGCCGCTCTATTGTAATGCTCTTTTAGCTCAGTAGTTCATGTTTCTTTCTTTCTTTCTTGTGAATCAACGTTTCTTTTCGCTCATCTTTCTTATTAGTTCGTTCTCTTTCTTTCTTGAATCTTTTTTATTCTTTGACAAATCATTTTGAAGGTACATACTAATTGGTAATGCCAGCTGCAAGTAATATACGTAGCTGCCAGAAACTTTATAGGACGTTACATTTTTGGAAATTTAACGATTTTTATGATAATTGAAGAGGCAATATAAAAGGGAATTATATTTATTTTATACTGTCGAATTTGAATAAAAATTTGAATTTTTAATAAAATATTTTAAATAATTAGATAATAACCAAACTTGCAATTACAATAATAATAAATTCGTGCATGTATGTACATACATGAGTAATTTTTAACATCGAAAATAAAATTGTATATTAATTACAAAATTCTTTAAATTTTTCTGTAAGGCTAAAATTAATTTGTATACCTGAATTTCACTAGAGTATGATAATTGATAACCGATTCCTGTAAAACAAAATCGATTGAGTTTGAATTTAAAGGCAAACTACGTATACAAAAGCTACGTATACAATTGATTCCCACAACATGAGCAGTACCAGTGGAAAAAAAAGTTTAATATGATTCAAATGAAAATATTGAACTAAATGAGCTTTTGAACTAAATGAGCTATTGAACTAAATGAGCGACATAGTTCATTAAAGTGAGCTGAACTAAGAAGAGCGCTCACTCAAAAGAGCTAAAAAACCCAAGACTACTGTTTCTGTTTCAAAAGTTCACTTTGTACTAAGATTTTTAATTCAGTATGTATGTATACTCACACGTCTTGAAAACAAAAATGGGAAATTCCCGGTTACTCACACATGTCTTAAAAGCAGAAATGGGAAATTCCCGGTTTCCATTCAAAACAAATATGAATACACATGTTTTAAACTTCGCGTTATAAAAGTCCAAATTTCGCGTTCTACTGAAACCGATTATTTTTTCAAATCGCGTTTTACAAGTTCCGCGTTATGCAAGGGATACCTGTAGTTAAAAAACAATTAAAATACGACCGTATTGTTACTCGAAATAGACTCGAAATTGATCCCCAAATGATTGTAAAAAGTTTCAAAAGTGAGTCGTAATCGTTTAGTGTGCGGAGTCATATATGACTCGTTCAGGGGAGTCACAAATGATTCGTTCAGTGGAGTCGCGGTAAGGGTACCTTTTTCTCCCTAAAAAACATTCATTTTCGACTCAAAAATGAGATCATAAGTGATTATTTAAATCGCCCTGAGGAGTCAAAAAAGACTCAAATTTGGCCAAAAATGCAGACTGGGATATTGCAAATAACTTTATTTGCAAATAGGACGTGCGTATAAACGTAGTAATAGGCATCTTTATTTTTTTAAATTTTCAATGTGGTTGTCGTATTCAAACCCTGCAAAAAATATTTGGTTACATGGTCCATTTTTTGTGAAATGGAGTACTTACGAATATGGTCCAATGTAATGCAGACATGGACCATGTTATTGACAAACGACAGCTTATTCATACATTGATAATTTTTGATAAATCTAAGAATACAAGCAGAAACCATATGATGTTAACCAGTTTTTAGAATAAGATTGCTTAGAACTTTGGATCAACTATCTTTAAAGTTGCTAGTTCAGTTCAAAAATGAAGAGTAGTATAAAATTTTATTTATTAATTTTTTATAAATAAAAATTTAAATCATAAATTTTATTTCTAATCTGTTTTTTTTCTTCCATCAAGTACTTACATCGAGTAGTTTCAACTGTGGAGTGCTCTATGGAGTAGTTAATGGGGTAGTTTTTAAACTACTCCTCTGATGTGCTCCATGGAATAGTTTTTAAACTACTCCTCTGAATTGGTTCTTTTGTGTGCTCCATGGAGTAGTTAATAGAGTAGTTTTTAAACTACTCGTCTAGTGTGGTTCATGAATTAGTTTTGGGTTAGTCCAATGGGTTGCATAGTCCAGTCTTAGGACATCGCAATGTTAAATGAACCATGTTTTTTGCATATATTTTGGTTAGTTTTGGACTAGTCCTACTTCTTTGTAGAGTACTATTGACATGCATGTATAGAGTACACGCATTATCTGCAGGGAAATAATTAAGCAGCAGGCTACACAGCGATCACACCAAGTTTTTTCGTGTATTCGGGTTAAAACTGCCCCACTCGTTTAGCAAGATTTCTTTCATCTAATTTTTATTAGTAAGTTCACTCGACCTAATTTTTAATCCGTCTGACTCACAGATTTTCAATTGGGTTAAGATTTGGTGATTGTAAATGTACTCGTACATATAAATACTAAAGCTTTGTATTGATGGTTGAATGCTTAAAATAATTATGTTGATAGAACTGAAAGTACGATTTATTCTGCTCTGTTTTGTAAATCTGTGCCTCGTTTCTGTATTACTCGACTCGAGTAATATCTCACATGAAACGAAAAAATTGAAACAAAAACTATGTGAATTGACACAAAAAGTGCTGTTTCTCACATACGTGTTTCTGTATGTAAAATAATGCGAGTACTATCTGTCATTTATGCCATTTTCCAATTATTATTGGAAAAATGTGAGCAAAAGTGTTTCTGTATCTTTTTTTTGTGAAAACTAAACCGAATGAAGTGTCAAAATAAGCCGCATATTAAAACGGTGCGAAAAGTGTTTTGCAAACAAACAAAAAATTTTTTGTATTTTGTGTCTTTTTTAAATAATATTGTGAGGCTTTTTTATTAAAAATAATATTGCGTAGCTTTTTTTAATATATATATGATATATATTTTTATAGTTTTGCATTTCTCTACATATAATTTTTTTTATTGGTTTGTTTACATTTTTCACCAGGGTTGTCAGATAGTCTTCAATTTTCATCCCCGATTTTAAAATTCATATCCTCACAAATCTTCACAGAAACTGTGTCAATAATTTTGCATAGATACATATGCTTTGATATAGTTATAAATATAGTATATATTTATATTTTATTTGATATCTATGTCTATTTACAATAAATATCTATGTCTATTTCTATAAAAAAGATTGACCATGATCTAGCATCATGACCAAAAAACTTTAGAACAATGTGATTAATATTTTTGTTTGTTTCTATATAAAATATCAATTATAAAGTAAATAAAATAAAAAACATTAAAATTTCCCAAGATCAAAACTTAAAAAACCATGTACATATTCAAAAATATTGTTAAAATTAACTAATTTTGCCTGTACATAAAAATATACACATCAAATTTGATGGCCTAAAAGAAAGAGTTTTTTATTAATGGCACCAAATTACCACTATTCTATAGTTAGTGGAATTACCCTGGTTTTAAATAAAGTCCCAAAAGCGTTTTGGCATTGAGTCCACAAGTTTTTAAAACATATTGATTGCAATGTTTTTGCACACATCTTTAACAAATTCCCACAAAGTTCTTTATTAGAAGGGTTTTTTCTCAAAGAGCCGCTTTGACAATTTCGCATAAATTTTCAAAAAACTCTGGAAACTGAGCAGAGCAGCTTAAAATTTTGAAGCATATATTTTGAAAATAACTTTTTGCTCGCTTCGATGTCTGTTTTGGGTTGTTAACTTGGTGGAACACCCATCGATGTGCCATTTCATATTCAGAATAAGACATATTTATGCCGTTTAAAATATTTGTATAGTATACGGTATCTGTTGTACCTTCAATTTTACATATATGTCCTGTGCTATAATATAAAAAACATTCCCATACCATTCAGTAGTAGATTAACTAAAAGGCGACCCTCTAATACTAAATTCCTACGCAATAAAACCATTAAAATCGGTGGAGGAAATATAATGGTATAGAGATGTTTTTGTTTATATGAGAAAATAAACCAAACTAAAAAGCAAGAGTTTTAAACAAGTCATGCTTATAAATTCATGCTTTCATCGGAAATTCTTTCACTGTGAGTTCCGAATGAAAGAAATCTATAATATATAGTTAAATAAGCAACAAAATTGTAAAAATCGTCAAACATTTGTCGATTATCCACAATAAAATCCCCATCCCAAAATGAATTTTTTTATCCTCATTTCAGAAAAAAAATCCCTATTTTGGTGATAAATCTCCTAATCTGACAACACTGTTTTTCACAATTAATATTTTTTTTTTGACGTTTTGCTTTCGTTTCACACATTTAAACTGGAAGTATTTCAGTTGGAAAAGAGTTTGTTTTGATTGTTTTCGCATGCAGATACAGAAACACTTTTTTAACGACGATTCGAAAAACGATGGGATTTTTTGTTTCAACACACATGTGAGTAATTTCTCGAGTCGAGTAATACAGAAACGAGGCACTGACATGAGGAAATGGGTTAAAAGGTCTTTCAACAGACACTTCTGAAGTTCAACAGTTGAATGAGTGGTCCAATTAAAAAGCAGGATGTTAATTGTAAATAAAACAAAAAGTTTTCAGAAAATTATCTTGATATTTTTTTACTATGATAGAAGGATAACTATGTGTGAAACAAAATATCGGCCAAATGTTTGCCATGGCTTTCGTGGCATACCACTATTCGAGGGTTCATAGTTTCAATGGCTTTAAGACATCATAATTGAGCTTCAATGTTGTTACTTGGAATTTGAACTGTTCTTCGTTTATTGACGTACATTTTTTTTTAACATATTCTCAAAGACAGACGTCCAACGTTTTCAAATCACATGATCGTGGGGGCCAATTAATGTCGTCACGACATGAGAATGTCCACTGAATTTATAGCGCAAGAGAGCCATTGTTTGATTGATATCAGCCTTTTAGAAGCATATATCGTCCTCAATTTCTAGCCACAAGAAGTTCATTATTATTCCACGAGTGTGAACACCACTCACAGTAATTGCTTCGCCGCCCACATTTTCGACTTATCGTTCTATAAACTCATTGATTCAACAATCATTCGTTGGTTCTAATTTGTCCTAATGTTGCAATTGTTTACCCATCGTCTTAGGTGATAGTGTGCCACTTCACTGCAACTGACTTTCTTTGTAAAGTCACTAATCACGTTTGTCTGTTTAACTGTTGACGACACTTGAAAAGGTCAGTTCGCTTCAATTAAAGTCAATTGAACCTTATAAGCGTGTAAACTCAAATCTTTATCAAAAATTAGCAAAAGATGTTGGTGAGATGTTTAATTGCTGGGCAACAGTCGAGGTTGGCGGCTGTTATGCCCTTTGACTGAACCGGGCTAGCATGCTCTGATGCTTCCACATTTCTTACAGAGTCGGGTGACTAAAATTTGCGTACAATTCTTCTAATTGATTATGCTGATAAAAAAAATCGCGAAGTGCACCCTGATCTGCACGCCCATTTTCGCAAAAATCTTCAACAGTCTTAAAGCGCTGCTCAGTTGTGTACCTTTCCATGGAGTGAATTTGTCAAACAATTAAACAAACAAATGGTATATTAAGTTGGGCAAAAAACTTGATGTTAAGTTGTGACTTACAATTAACATCGAGCATTATGGTTGTACCACCTCTTATTCTAAATCTGTCAAACTAGTTGTTATTTAGTCAGTGCTGCTTGAGAAATGTCCTTCTGTAATTTCTTTTAAAAATCAAACCAACAAAATTGTCGAATTTGGAACGATACCAATGCACATGAGATTGAAAGGCATTCCCGGAAACTGAGAGAGAGCTGCCTGAGACTCTCTAAAAGGAGGAGGGTGTTTGAAACAAAGAGAATATATGGCAACCTTATTTCATTGGTCTACATTAAATTTTAAACTATTTATTTTATACATATTGTTAACACATAAGTTCTGTGCATATTATTTTTTTATTAAATTATTTCGTTATTGATCGCTATAAAGCCAAAAGTCAATGATGCGTGTTAAAAATTTGCGTTTAATTTTCATTATTTATTTACTCACGTGCTGTCATCAGCTGTTTAGATTGAAGTGTTTGGTTGTTGATATTGTGGGCTCCGTCACGATATTCATTTAATCCGGGAGTGACGCAAAAATTTTATATATATTTTTTTATACAAAGAATTATTTCAAAATATTTTATGATTTCGATACACACACACACAAGTAACATGCCTTTATTTTAAATATTTTTGTTTTTATTTTTATTTGCGTCATAATACTCGTAAAAATAATGCCAACTTGCAAACTATGTATTAATTTTTTAAATATTTTATTAAATGGGAAGGATCTCTTAAACAAAGATATCAGTGAGATTTTCCAAAAAATAAATATTTAAAAATAAAAATTTTCCAAGAAATTTTAATTTGCTGACAACAAAAGAGGCCAACTGAAGTTAATTTCATATTAGAAATATGATTACTCAACGAGTTTAATTAATTACAAACATGTGTAAGAAGTTTTTCAAGTCCACTTGCGATGTCTCTGTATTTGATTTTACAAAAAATCTATGCTTTCGTAAAAGCCTTAAACCTGTTCACGCTACCAGGTTTTATTTTGCTTTTTAAATTTTTACTGCCGTTAGAGTTTTTCGTCAATCGAATTTGATGGTCACATCTCACATTTTTTATTTATTTATTTACAATACAATATTAAATTATTTTCTAATTAATTATAAGGGGTAGAGTGATAAAGACCATAAGCTCGATGTAGTGCCGCAGGCCAGGTGTGACTCTAACCCACAACCCTCGCACTAGCAGTCCAGCACAAATATTTTTTATTTTGTATTAATTTTTTGGTTTACAATCGACATAAAATTAAACTGTAAACAACTTTTTGGAGCATTAACTTTATTTCAGTTGGTAGTAAATGTTAATAATTGGCATAATACTCGTTCTTAGTAGTACAAAATTCGATGGCTTCAACTATTTATATTTATTATTATTATTATCTGGTTTAGACCCAGCACAAATGCAAGACACTGCGACCTATAAGATCTATTGTGTCCCTTTGAGTCTACTGTTTGTTTAACAGACCAACTGCCTTCCTTACGAACACCAGCAGGTCCGAAACTTTAGTGGTGGATATATCCGTCAGTGAGACCATATGTCTCCCTAAATACATCCATCTGAATCTATCAAGAGCCACACATTCACACAATATGTGCTCTGCTGTCTCTGATGCTTGTGAGCATAGTCTACAAACATCTACATTTGTGATCGCCATTCTCATCAAATGCGCTCTCACACTACAGTGACCCGTAAGAAAATCCGTTAGGATTTTCAGGTCTGGCCTTCTATACTTTAGAACATCAGACTCACCCCCAAATCGCGGACGAATCACAGCCTTGGCGTGAACTATTTATATAAAAAAACAGAAAAATAGAAATTGTTGAAAAACAGAAATGTATCTAAATTATTTTGTGGGATATGATTGTCATTTAGTTCACAACTTTTTGAACATAAGAGTTTATAGGCTTGATTACCATATTTCGAAAAATCTGACGAGTCTCTTAAGCCAAGATGAAATGACCATGCAGAACATGCTTATCCCCATAAGCAATACATTTCGTATTATAAAAAAAATTTGTATAAGCAATAAAAAAAGTCAAGACCGAGGTTTAAAGCATTAAAAAATAATTTTGCGGTTTTTCAAAAATTATAATTTAATAAATAAGAGGTTCCCCTCTTCAATAAGTTCATCTTCACGAAACCGATCCCTAACATTTCCAGTCTATTCCACCAAGAAACGAATGATCAGGAGTACAGCGTCTCCTTCTGGAAAGATAACAGCTAACCTACATAAAAAAGATACTCAACACCCATATTCAACATTCAAATGGGGCAATTACTGGTCATCTTTCAAGGGTGAAGATATAACACTGCCCTTTGAGTAATCAAATTGAGAGCAATTTGTCCCATTGGCATAAGGCGCCTAACATCCATCTATTTATATCTATGTAGGTATATATTCAACATTCCAATACAATGCACTGCATTTAGTAGGGGTTTACCCCTGAGTATTGGTCTTAAATAAAAAAAAGGCAAGACAAGAAATTATGCAAGAATTAAAATTAATTACAGTAACCGTTTGCGTCTGGAGTTTCTAATAATTTGCTTCAATAAAGCATTTTCAATTACTGCATTAATTAATTAGTTTTTTAACTAAAATTTTATTATCACAACTGACTTCCAATCAACTTCTTTTCTGTGTGTACATATTAGTTCACAGGCTCTATATATACATATTTACTTACTTCAATAATTAATAAAATCCATTCTATTCAACCTGATCGATGATGCTACTCGTAAAGCAGGTGAAACCCATTAGTTACGCTGTACAATCACATAAAAATATTTTTACGAAGAAAAATAGTTTTGAAAATAAAATTAATTTTTCTTGTAACTTTTTTGACAATTTTAGTTGTAGCAATATTTGAAACACCTAATTTTTCTTTACAAACATATATGTGCCGATTCGTAGTTGCTTAAATTGCTTATCATTGCAGTTCTCTGAAACTTAGTTTTACTATGGTTACACCGTAAAAACCAGATTTCTTTATTGTGGATAATCGGGGGTATCTTCCTTCAATGGTAGAACACTGACATTAACTGTTTTTGAAGCGAAAATTACTTTTAGAATGCATTAACGGTCATTATTAGGCGGTGCATGAAAGTTCCATATTTTGTCATATTTTTTATTTTTGTAATTACTTTGGCTACTGTATGATCTGTCTTGAATCATCTGATGATTAAAATATTAATTGAAAATATTTTTTTTTGTAGGCTTGTTGTTGTTTTTTTTCAGTTCTATTCTAAAAATAAAAAAACTTAAATTCTTTTCATTACAACTTCAATTCATTCATTTTAAAATTCTTTCATTCATTTATATGCTTTTGGAATGTGTGTAATTTATTGAAAGAAATTTGTTCATATAGAAACATGACAGTGAAATAAATGAGGGTTGGTATGAGGGTTGCATATGAGATCATATTGTCACTCGTTATATCAAATTTTCGTTAATGTTGAAACGATATTCGACTGTATCTTATAAAGTAGGTGTGGTAGCATTCATCCATACGTACGTACATACATAACATAGATAATTGCCCAAAATAAACCTTTTTCAGAGTTATGGCCTAGTTTTTCACAGCACCCATATTGTGTGCGTAAATTTTATTCATAAGTACCGGGACCTACAGTTTAGCGTCGAATCCGAACAACAGGCTTGAGAAGCTTGTTCATGGCAATCAGTTGCTCTTTAAAGTTGTGCCAGAAGACTGCTAAAAGAAATATTTTTTTATGCAGTAAAATATTTTTATAACGAATACAGTTATAAGTAAGTAGTTATATATTTTAGCGAAACAAAGTATTTACAATTAATATGTAATAGGATATGGATCAATATTTTTTATACTGAATTTTTTTTTCGAACGTAATGAAAAATATCTGTTGATTTTGGGGAAAAATAGAATTGCAAATGCAAATAAAGCACTACACGTTGAAATCGATCTTTTGGCTATCATTCCCCTAATAAATATTTTGCATTTTTTTATGTTTTTCCTTTAATATTGAAAATAAAAAAGCCATACATTTGTGCTATTTTTAACTCTTTAGCATTCTTTTCTGCAATTCTATAACCGTCTTTGGTAGATACAACAGACAATTTTTTATTTTATTATTTTCAAACTTGTTTTCTTACAAGACTTAATTTTTTAATGTGTTTTTATAACAAAACCAATCAAACACCTTTTTAGAAAATCTTTCTTTAAAATTCTTTAAACTACTTAATGTGTTTGTGTGTGTCAAGGATATACGAGTAAAAGAACTCGGTTTACATATTGATCGTTCATAGAACGTGAATTCCATATAACGTGCGTATAAGTACTCGTACAAGTGTCAAGTAAATTTGAGTTCGTGTTAAGCGAATGTCATTTCTTTGTGTAAAAAATATAAGAACTGACAAATTGTTTTAGTTTTTGTAACACGAATTTCATGTGAAAAAAAAAACAACGCGAACGGAAACTTATATTCGTCCACTAAAATTAATTAAAACTACAACGAATATTTATCCAAAGTTATTGAACACATGTATGTGCAACATGTATATTATTTCCACAGATCCACAACTTTTAATTTAGTATTATACACCAACTCTTAAAATATATATTTTTTCCATTTAATTTCTTTTTTAATTATTTGTTTATTTATTTGAGTCTATAGATTTATTATCCTTACAGACTAGACAATATTAATTATTTAAATATAAAATTAAATTACGTTTAACAGTATTAACATTAACAGAAAAATCAATTTAATAAATTAATTACAAATTTTAATTAAAGTATCCGACTTTGCTCTAAATATATTGATTGATAAAGGACGAAAATGACGTGTAGGACAAGATGGAACATTAAAAGACAAATTATCAATTATAAAATCAAATGAAACTTTTAAATTTATAACATTTAAGACAAACATTACATTTAACATTGTTCGACGGCTCTTAAGTGTTGGCAACTTTATCAGTGCCATTCTATTCCTATAAGGCAGTAAATGAAAAGTGTTCCAGTGTAGGTTTCTTAAAGAAAACAACAGGAATTGCTTCTGAACGGATTCAATACTCCTTGTCCTCGCTACTACGGCAGCGTTAAGTTTGCAATTTGTAGGTATTTAAAGTATATAATCGAGCTAAACAGCCTAAAGGTTGTGACTCATGACATTAGAAGTGCAGAGTAATGTGTTTGAAAATGTATTCTATTAAAGTTGTATAAACATTTTTTAATTCCCTCCAAAAGTGGGTCAAGACGAGTGTCGTTTATTTGCATAGCAGATGGAAGTGTACAGAAAATTTTTGGGGTATTGTGTTAACCGGAGGGATGGAAGAGCGTATTGGTGATATGCTTGTCCGAGAAATCAAAGAAAAGTGTAGTTTCACAAACTTTCTGCTGAAAGTTTTAGATCAGGCCTGTGCAAAAGTAAAAATGTAGTTGTGTTGGTGAGAAAATGAGAATTACAGTGCTGAACATATTAGTAGCAGTATTAGCAACTGTATAAATTTCATCTAAAAATTTTAATTACTGTATGAACAATTTATGAATACTACTCTGTTATAAAAACAAACACTTTTAACAAAAAAAAAATTGTTTATTCTTTTAATAAGTTTTTCTTTTTCATTCAAATAATTAATAGCTTTATAAAAATAATGAGAATGTCGCTGAAAAACTTGTAAATTATATTCTTAAATATTCTACGATAAATAAGGTATTCGGGATTACCTAACGCTTTTTTAATAATAAAATATTTGTGTGCATTGCTATTAATTTTGTTCCCACTGTAAGCAGCAAAACAGCGTACATCCAACACGCATGTTAACTCCTCCATGTTTCAGTGACGACTGAAAGCAAGAGCGTAAGAATACATGTGAGTTAAGCTAAAGAACAATTGTCTATGAAATTTCTATTTTTGCCCAAGTCTGTTTTAGAGAGCATTATCGACCTATAAGGTCGAATTTGAATCCGCTGGTCTCAGCATGCGTACGCCATAAGCAGGTCTATGAAGAACACTCTCATAATGTGATAGGTTTTGGTAAGTTTAATTAGCGACCTTTTTGGATATCAAAGGGGCTTTTGGTAATGTTAATTCCTTCTCAATTGAAATATTGTGCCGGAATTTATAATTTGCTTTATTAGCTATATGTTGGATAATGGTTATTGAGTTGAAGCCGGGCTAGATGAAAATTCATGAAACTTGCCGTCAGGGGCATCCCTCTGGCTCATGGCGGTTAATGTTATTCTGAAACGGTGTTGGTA
Source organism: Metopia argyrocephala (assembly GCA_963576795.1). Lineage (NCBI taxonomy): Eukaryota > Metazoa > Arthropoda > Insecta > Diptera > Sarcophagidae > Metopia > Metopia argyrocephala. The sequence continues at coordinate 67,582,371 of OY756210.1, forward strand.
AATTTCAATTAACACTTGGAGAACTAGTGCAGTCTAGTCATAAAAAATTGTTCCCATGGGCTACGAATTGCGGTGAATACAATATGAAACCCCAATAGGATTGAGCTGGTTTTGTTTTCGAAAAGATATGCTATTGGAACATTTAGTTTCTAACTAATGTAGGGCTTTCTCTCTATCTCTCTTCTGAGGCCATATATAAACTTTGTTGAAACCATGTGTCCTCCAGTTTACAATATTTATCACAGGCCAGTAAAAGTCGATTATCAACTGTCATAGCTCTATGAATTGACAGTAATTGTTCTTTCAACGTCTTAATGTCTCAAAGACAACTTTAAACAATAATGCGCACCAAAAAGTTACTTTATTTAGATCCAACGGATTTTCCACAATCAATTTTACGTTCTCTGAGCCCCATATGTGTGAATTTTCTTGTTAGCGTAACCCCGGAGCAAGTAATGAGACTTATTGCTAAAGGGAATTTTGTTGGAAGAATTGTTTATTTGTTGTTTGATGAGTTTGACTTTAATGACTTTATCTCAATTCCACAGCGCTTCGTTTTGTTTATAAATTCATATTATCGGCCACAGTTTTATAACCAGAGGCAGTTTTTGGGCAGGAGATCATAACGCTTCTAATCTCTCCAAAATTCTTTATAATGTTGCCACTTCCTTCAACAGAATGTTGATTATGGTCACCATAATTACCTCGTAATGTACTAAAAGAGTCCAAGTTTGGACAACCACTTTTCTTCCGATGAGCTCAGCAGTCAGGGGAAGCATGCGGTACTGATTTTAAAAAATAGATTATGGAAAGGGGAAAAGAGGGAGTAGTATACTGTATTTGTAAACCTCTGATTTAAAATTATTAATATCGTAATTGATGTGGTCGCCGTGGTCTAGTGGTTAGTGTGTTGGCTTACTAAGACATGGGTCCTGGGTTCGACTCCAGGCTCTGACATCTTCAATAAAAGAAATATGATAAAAATATTTCTTTCGGCGACTACCTCTCAACAGTCTTCTGGCAAAAGCTCTGAGAGTAATTAATTGCCATGAACAAGCTTCTCAAGTCTGTCGTTCGGAGTCGACATTAAACTGTAGGTCCCGGTACTCATGGATAAAAATTTACACACACAACATGAGTGCTGCGAGAAGCTAGGCCGTAATCCTGACACAGGGTTGTAAAGGCCAGTTATGTATGTATGTATGTATGTAATATCGTAATTGATAGGAAAAACTTTCGTTGTAAGGTTACTCCAGAAACTATTAATGTGGCTAAAGAAGATCATCAGGATGTTCTCTGTGAGAGGTATGGGTACTACGTAAGAATATGCGATTTCATCAGAGCACCTACAACTATGGTATTGTTAGAATAACGAAACACACGCTACATTTCGCCGATTTTTCAATGAATCAATAGAGTTGGATATTTTACTGATTTTTACTTTTGCTCGTTCCAGTATGCGATTACCTCTGAAGAAACCGCTTCTGCTGTACAGAGTTGTATTTCATTTTGGATCGGATAAAGGTGAAAATGAGAGTTAAGAAGGTCAGATGGCTTATAAAAAACCGAGGCACTTGAATGCTTCTTTTAAACTTGAAATATTTGAAGCCAAAAAGAGCAAAAACATTAAAAATAGGGTAGGAGATCGAACAGACCCCTGCGATACTTCCTAATTTAGTCTGAAGTAGTTGGAATATACCCTGTGAGAGCCTCAGGCTACACTCTACCAAACATCTTGTAAATATCTAGATCAAAAACTTTGCATTCACCAAATTGATGACTTGATTTACTCCACCTCTCTAAGAGCAATGCCAAAAGGTCACCAGTGCGAAATCCTGGTGATAAATCAAATTTGTGTAAAAAAAAATAATTATATAGGAACAGTGCTAATCAATAGAATAAAAATTAAAAAGAAAATTATAAATTATTTAAAATAAAAAAAGGAAACAAACAAAAAAAAAATTAAAATTCCCAAATTAGTAATAAAATTTTCGATTACGGGTAAAATCCTGCTATTAATCATACGAGTATAAGTAAAAGAAAACAAACGAATATCAAATCTAATCAATCTTCTGATTCACAAAAGAAATTCACAAGAATTTTAAAAAACTTTCAGATATTTTGCATAAAAATGTTGGGGTATTCCAAAGGCAAGCAATTATTGTCTGGCTATCCGTCTAAAAATAAAAAATTTAAGATATTTAAACGATTAATTTGTTTTTCTCATTTTAAATAAAAAGTCAGACCTACTTTTTTCTACTTAAAAAATAAAAAAAAAAACAATTTGTTCTGCTCATTTAAAATCAAATTCTATCAATCAAATTAGTGGGAGTGAATAATGTCGTTATCTTAAAATAAATTTCTATCAATCCAAAAAACCCACCAGGTATTTTGTTCGAGTATTTGTTTCCATATGACCATTTAATAAAAGCAGTAAAAGAAGAAAAGAAAAAATAGGAATAAAATATCATCCAAAAATTACTATAAAAACGGTTGTTTACCAAAAAGAATAAAAAAAAAAAAAAATACGAGAATTTAAAAATGGAACAGAAAGAAAAAGTGAAAAGATCCGGGAGCTTAAATAAAAACAAATTTATGTTAAAACCAGAATTTTGTTTATTTGAAAAAGCCAGCACAGCAAAGAAAATTATTACTACAAACAGAAATGTAAAAGAATAAAATCAATAATTTCATGGATTACGATTCACCCCTATAATGAAAATTAAAGTATCATTTACAAAAACTAAAGAAAAAAGAAATATTTTTTTTTCATATACTTTTCATAGTCGCCGTCGTCTAGTGGTTAGTGTGTTGGCTTACTAAGACATGAGCTCTGAAAAAAAATATTTCATTTCATATGAAAAAAATATTTCATTCGGCGACTACCTCTCAGCAGTCTTCTGGCAAAAGCTCTGAGAGTAACTAATTGCCATGAACAAGCTTCTCAAGTCTGTCGTTCGGAGTCGACATTAAACTGTAGGTCCCGGTACTCATGGATAAAAATACTGCGAGAAGCTAGGCCGTAATTGTGGCACAGGGTTGTAAAGGCTAGTTATGTATGTATGTATGTATGTATGTATGTATGTATGTATGTATGTATGTATGTATGTATGTATGTATGTATGTATGTATGTATGTATGTATGTATGTATGTATGTATGTATGTATGTATGTATGTATGTATGTATGTATGTATGTATGTATGTATGTATGTATGTATGTATGTATGTATGTATGTATGTATGTATGTATGTATGTATGTATGTATATTTCTTTTTATCAAATTGTCAGAGCTGGGGTTGGAACCCGGAGTATAATTATGTAAAATTAAGACTTTAAATTAGTTTTATGCAAAAATAAAGAAGATATTTTCGTTGTTCAAATTGTAGTGAATTATTGGAAACTCTTCTGACAAGTGGTCTCTTTTGAAATAAAATAGTCTACAAATTAATAAAAATATAGAATTTTTTAATTTATTTATTTACATTTTAATACAATTTGATAATATATTTTATATTTGGTGTAGTGTACAACATCAATCAAATCTGCAACCCTTGCACTAGTAGTCTAGCACACTACCTACTAGACTACTGGCTTCAAATCTCAAATCTCATAAATGTTTTTATTCCTTAAAGTTTCTGCTGGTTACACTTATTACACAATAACAACAAAACCGATATGAACTCAATACAACTTCAATTTTATGCTTTTCAGTTATTTACACCAGTTTCTTTAGAACCTTTTTTTTTGCAATGATGTTGTTTTTTATGTATGAAATGGACGTGGTTGTATCACCATTCGACGCATTGGAATCTTAAAACGGAACTAGTTTTAGATTTATTTTGTTTCGCTAACAGCTGTATGAGTTTGATATTCAACATCAACAAAATCAACACAATTTTATTACATATGAAATAAAATTATTTTAAAGAATAATTATGTATGAAGATTTTATTTTTATTAAACATTTGCAGACATACGAGAAATGATGATGGTCATTTTATTAAAAAAATAAAAACAATTTAGTATTCGCTTCTGAATGGTAGGTAAGTTCTATTCTTATAAATTCACATTTACCAATGGGAAAAAGTATTGTACAGGGTTATCCATTTTGCAGTTTCAAAAGTAAACGTAAATAAAACACATATAAAATATTTGTTTCATGATATTTCTTTCATTGATTCTTTCGAGGTAATTTTCGACCACTTTTTGACACATATTGGGCGGTATTTCAGCCATAACTTGACGAATGTTGGCTTTTAAGTGCTCAAGATTTGAAGGCTTATATGCATAAACACGGTCTTTCGCGTAGCCCCACAGAAACGTCTAATGGTGTCAAATCGCATGATTTTGGTGGCCAGTTGATATCGCCACTACGAGAAATTACGCGGCAAGGAAATGTCTCTTGTAATAAAGCCATATTCGCTCGAGTTGTGTGGCATGTGAAACCGTCTTGTTGAAACCACATATTCTCCAAGTCGTACTCTTCAATAGCAGGCCAAAAAAAGTCGGTTATTATATGACCATATTACTCCGAATTGACGGTGACAGTCGTTCCATCGTCGTTTTCGAAGAAGTAAGGTCCGATCACACCTTCGGATCAAATAGCGCACCAAACAGTAACTTTTTCTGGATGTAATGGCCTCTCTTCAATTACTTGAGGATTCTCAGAACGTCAAATACGACAATTTTGTTTATTAACATACCCACCGAGTGAGAAATGTGCTTCATCGCTGAAGAAAATTTTGTTCGAAAAATTGCCGTCCACCGCCTGTTGTTCAAGCACGCATTCCACGTATCTACGAGGTTGTGAATGGTCAGCTGGCTTCAGTTGTTGCGTGAGCTGGACTTTATATGGATATAGGTGTAGATCTAAATGCAAAATACGCCATAATGTGCCATAAGACAGTCCTAATTTATGAGAACGACGAGGAATCGACATATTAGGCTCTTCGGCAAGATTTTCACTTACAGCAGCGATATTTTCAGCGGAAACGATGATGCAAAGGTCTAACAATATTTGTAACTGCTCCAGTCTCTTCTAATTTCTTTACAATTTTGCCCATTGCTTGCGTAATTAGACGATTATGTAAACGATAATCTCCTCTTAAAGCACGATATGTGGCTGTGGCAGAATCACCATTTTTGTAGTAAGTTTTGATAATTTTTATGCGTCGTGTGATAGTTAAGCGGTCCATTTTCGCCAATGTCAGACTTTCAACTGAGAAAAAAAAATGGTTTAACAACTTAGTTTGACAGATGTCGAATGCCAGTCTCATACTTTTGGAACCACGAAATGGAAAACCCGTTAGCCGTTAACCGTATATCAAGTAACGTCCTGTAGAACAGATTACTTGTATAGCTACCAGATCACTTTGAAAAAAATCGCCTGGAATCGGCCTCAATTTTTAAAATTATTCTTTCCATTGTTTTGTTGAGTAAATGACTAGATGGTCCGCGGAGCTGTTAGACTTAGGAATTTGTCCCAAAGTTGGGAATCTTTTGTTGGTCAAAAGGACAAAACAACTGAATTAGATATTGTGGATTATTTTAGGGGATATTAAAATATATTTCTGGGATTTTCTTGCTTATCAATTATAAAATTATAAAAAAATTAGTAAGTGGTTCGAATGAGGACTTCAAGGAATAAATTATTGTTAAAAGGATTTCCTGGTCCTGGCAAAAAAAGCCCATTACTGACTAACAATTGCTAATGGAATTTAAGAAAAATATATGTAAATATAAGTATTTCTAAATTCTAAATTATGATGTAATTGTTATACTGAAGAATAGGTTGAATTTAAAAAAAATAACAAATAGTTAAAAATAAAAACAATTTAACACAAAAAACTGGTGAAAATTTCATTCGAAAGAGAAAAAATATATGATAAAATATATGTTAAGTAAAATAGATTTACCCTGATCTAACATCTTTGAGGCCGAAAAACACACAGGACCTCTATTTATAACACAGTTCACAATATGTGCAGTCTTGACGTTTTTCACGTATGGTTCAGCCTAAAATTGTGGAAATTTTTGTTTTTTGCTTCAAGAGCCTCTTCTGACATAATTCCAATTGGTAATGAAAAAGTTTCAATAATATCTGCGCCATGTATTAATATTTAAGGTATGGATGGGGGCGTGTAAAACCAAGGGTATTCGGCTACAAATTCTGGTAGTTTCCCAGGCATATAAGCGAAAAACTTCGACGTTAACCGGGTACACAGCCATTGTGCGCTAAATTACACAAAATCTATTAATTAGTTCTACTCGTACACCAGTTACTTTAGAAGCTAAGATCGGCTGTTGAAAAAACCTTCTGGCAAAATTCCCGGTGGTTGTGCACTCTAGAATAATTTTGCCTTTTTCCGGAAAAATAATGTCTGCATCCAACCATTCTTTATTAGGCTCTTAAAATACTGAGAGGGGTCTATAGCTAGTTTTCCATTTCTCTACGAGTTTACTTACAAAATTTCTTATTTGTTTCTGAATTTGAATCAATAACATTAGAAAATACAGCTTTTATTTCACCAAAGATTGAATAGCACATGGTAAAACACTATTACAATGGACATTTATTTGTTTCACTACTAAACACTCAAACATTTGAATACAAGGCACAAATACATATACGTGTATTTTGTTTAAAACTTACCTACTAATTAAAATTTGGCCAATAAATAATCTACTAAAAATATTATATTTTTTTTGTTGACACCAAATTGTACCTTAAAAAAACTCGAAAAAAAATAATGCATATACCAAAACATATGTTAAGTTTAAAAGCTTACAAGCGGATAAATATTGTGAGCAAAACAAAAACAAAACAAAAAAAAAACAAAAAACCCGTTGATTGCTTAAATATTACAAAAGTAAATTAAGAAGTTTTGCTAAATTCTGATATATAAAAATTCCTTAAAGCACCGCTAAATTAGCTATTTCTCCCACAGTGCCTCGGTGCCGTGGTCTAGTGGTTAGTGTGTTGGCTTACTAAGACATGGGCCCTGGGTTCGACTCCAGGTTCTGACATCTTCAAAAAAAGAAATATGAAAAAAATATTTCTTTCGGCGACTACCTCTCAGCAGTCTTCTGGCAAAAGCTCTGAGAGTAAATAATTGCCATGAACAAGCTTCTCAAGTCTGTCGTTCGGAGTCGACATTAAACTGTAGGTCCCGGTACTCATGGATAAAAATTTACACACACAACATGAGTGCTGCGAGAAGCTAGGCCGTAATCCTGACACAGGGTTGTAAAGGCCAGTTATGTATGTATGTATACCAAAACATATGTTAAGTTTAAAAGCTTACAAGCGGATAAATATTGTGAGCAAAACAAAAACAAAACAAAAAAAAAAAACAAAAAACCCGTTGATTGCTTAAATATTACAAAAGTAAATTAAGAAGTTTTGCCAAATTCTGATATATAAAAATTCCTTAAAGCACCGCTAAATTAGCTATTTCTCCCACAGTGCCTCGGTGCCATTTTTGAAAAAAGTGATCATATCTTCAGGCTCATATCTTGCAAACCGTTAGGAATTTTAATTTACTTTCTGAAGTAAAGTTGTAGCTCTTGTTACGAAGAACAAAATTTTTGAACTTATAGAATCAAAAAAACTTCACCTTTAAGATAAAAATCGCATAAAAATCGATCTTTTTACCTTTTTTCCCCTGTTAAGGTTCATAGGTAGCAAACTGTTCAAAATTTAAGGAAACAATGAACCACAATAATTTATCTAAGATCAATAAGGGAACCAAAATTTGTTCGATAGCTCGTTTTGAACAGATGTAATTGTGGTACTTGTTGCGTTTTTAATTTTTTTCTTATTAACACATGATTGTATATTTACATGTTAGGGGGGACCAGAGATGCATTTTATTGGATCAAACAAGCACAATATTTCGAAAGTTGCCGTATGAATCAATAAAATCTGAATTCATCTGGCTGGGATTTAAAGTAAACCAATAACAGCTGCAATTGTGCAATCATACCTGTGGAATTGATTTTCTGCGTATAAAAGAAAGAATTTTTAAACACCCAAAAATATGTCTCGAAAAATAAATTCCAACAATTTCTAAATACATACAAACAGCAGCTCACATACAAAATAGGATTCAAAAAGATTCTTGTGTTCCCATATATGAAAGTAAGCAAACTTGTATTCCATCATTGTTGATAAAAGAAGCTCTCATATAAAACTGGATAATAAAACTTTGCGTTAAATATAAATTCAATGCGTGGTTTGATTTCTTATTGCATAAAGACGGTATGGACTAGTTTTAACTTATTTTGTGCAAGATTCTGGTGCGGTATTATACCACAATTTTCTTATGACAGTGTGGTATTTTTATTATTATTTTGGTTGACGTTAAGCCACATTTTCTCTATTAGGTTTAAGCTCTGCGAATCGGTGACGGATTTCTATTACTTTTAAACAATTTCGTGCAGCCAACGACTTACGTTAATGTTAGTTGACCTGATGGAATATAAAATTGTCTAAGTTTCTGAGTGCTCACCTTCACGCTTTCTTTCAATATGTATTTTACAAACTGGCCATGCCAATTTGTAATCTAAAATAACCGTTTCACCGTTTTGTCTTGAACTTCAGTACGAGATACAACATTTCTAATACTTACCTTAAAAGAAATCGGTATTATTTGTTGCAAATGATTCTTACCTGAAAAGAAAATAAAATACAATTTTATTACTGAAATAATAATAAGAAGAAAAAAAATATATACATTTGTACATACATTCATATGTATATTATAGATTTATTCACTAAATTACAATACAAATTTAAATTATATTCTATAGGTAATTAATTGCAAACCCGGGTCTGTAATGGGACCTAAGTCCATAATCCTCGCACTACTGGTCTAGCACACTACCCACTAGACCATTGGGGCACAAAAAAAAAAAAAAAAAATAAAACAAAAAAAAAAAAAAAAAAACAAGAAGAAAATTCTTCTCTTTTAAATATTTTTATTTTACATGGTCTAGAGACCATGTAATTTCAGACAGGTTGTGGTGATTTATTTTTATTACTTTTATTTCGTCTCAAAATGCCTAAATTAAATCACAAATAAATACTATGAAGAATTCAAATTGTTTCTGTAAATAATTTTCAATTAAAAGAGAAAATGACATGCGTGAAGGAATTGTACATCAGTACGAAGTAAACATGTTTTCGACTCCAGCTAGTCTCTCAGAGTTTCTTGTGTTCTGTACAAATCCATGCAAATCATCAACTATACAAAAATTATTAACGATATAGTCATGACTCTTGCGATGCTCTCTAGCTACCTTGGCTATGGTCCCACACATCGTCGATATCGACTAATGTGGATTAATGAAAAAGAGAGCAATAATAAAACTGTTGTATGTAAGACTGCTTATCCAGAATGACAATTACAAAAACGAAAATGTAATGATGGAAAAAATGGAGAATATAATGAAAATGTAATGTGTTTAGTAAGTGTTTGACTAACTCATTACAGGTGTGTGATATGTGATGAAAATGCTGGAAGCTTTAATTTTTAATCTTATGTAAAGTGTTCAACACGTTTCTGTTCTACTGTCAAATTCTGCTACTTTTCATTACTCGATGGTATTGAGTACTTTCATTTAGGCACCCAATACTACTCAATACTTTTAACGGATTTTATTTTTAAGAGAAAACAATTTCATAAAATATTGTGTTTTTAGACAGAAATTTGTTTGGCCGTTAAAATTTAACAGGGACCGCAAATAACAGTTATTGCTTAAAAATTAAACTAAAAAAATCATCGTGTTAGAGTCGACAGACACATATGATGTTATATACCAAATTAATCGTCTTGGAGAGCTCTTTCGGAATCTGGGGTGATCTCGCATAAGTGATCATTAATCAGATTTTAACTGTTACTTTTTGACGGAAAAATAAAAGTTTAGATGAAACCTTTAAAAAGAGAGTTTTATTTATCCGTCATAAAATAAAACTCATTTTGTGAGTTTTATTTTTCCGTCATAAAATAAAACTCATTTTGTGAGTTTTATTTTTCCGTCAAAATATAAAACTCTATTTAGGAGTTTTATTTTTTCAGTCATAAAATAAAACTCCTTTTTATTAATGATCTTATTTTACACCAAATCCTATTTTTACACGGTAAAATTAAATTAAATTTTTGTGTTAAATTACTTTCTGATTGTGAATAAAATAATATAAGAACAATACAAACAATAAAATTACATATTTACAGCAGTTATATAGCAACATGCAAATTACAGTTAAACAGTCAAAAACAACAACATCGAAAACAAGAAATATTACATAGTTTTATGATTATTAGGTACCAGTGATGCAAAATGTGGCAGAATTGTGCCATTTTTGGCACTTTTGAATACTTAATTGCTTTGGTCTAATCGATTTTGGCCCTTTCATCTTAAAATTCATATATATAACTAATTTTTTGTGTATTTTTCAGATTTTATAAACACGAACTCATGTAATTGTTATGATACAGATATTTTAAAACTGATAACATAAAAAAATATTACAAACAGTAATATTATAGATGAGAAACTGTTGGATTAAAATTTACAACATTAGATTTAGATTTTTCATGTTTTTTAACTATGTATAATTTTATTTTTTTAAACAACATATGAAATATTTATTTATTTTAATATAGTATGCAACCTTAACCAAAAATAGTTTTAAGCAATGTGACTTTTTGGCTTTAATTTTTGTTTTTGGATAAAACAATAAACTGAAAAAAAAAGATTTAAATAACGAGTACTACTGTCTTCCTTTAAATAAAATGCTAATAATTAAATGTACATATGTATATGTACATTTATTATTATTTTTTTTAATTTGGCCTAATAAAATGTATTTTGGCCCTTTCAAATCGTCAGTTTGGCGCAAAACAAAAAAAAAAGGAAATTTATCACTGTTAGGTGCCTTTTTATCGTCAACTGATTGCTTTACTTTAGCTTCAGGTTCTGTCAAATGTTTTTTTTTTTTTTGTTTTACTAATATTTTGTGTGTTTGTTTTGTTTATTTATAATATGTATGTATGCTTTTATATATTTTTCTTCTAAAAATTTTTTTTTCGGTATTTTTCACAATAGGTCTGTTTGCGTACATTTTTTTAAATTTGTAAAAGTTCTAATTGGACCGTGTTTGTTAATATAAATATACATTAAGTATAGCGCCGTGGTCTAGTGGTTAGTGTGTTGGCTTACTAAGACGATAGTGCCGGGTTCAAATCTCAGCACCGACATCTTGAAAAAAGAAATATAAAAAAAATATTTCTTTCGGCGACTACCTCTCAGCAGTCTTCTGGCAAAAGCTCTGAGAGTAATTAATTGCCATGAAAGAGCTTCTCAAGTCTGTCGTTCGGAGTCGACATTAAACTGTAGGTCCCGGTACTCATGGATAGAAATTTACACACACAACATGAGTGCTGCGAGAAGCTAGGCCGTAATCCTGACACAGGGTTGTAAAGGCCAGTTATGTATGTATAGCGAAAAAAAAGGACTTCCTGGTTTTTCCTTGGAAAATTTTGAAATCTTGAATTTGCCAGTTAAATAAAAACACAATTGATAGAGACACATTTGTATGTATATATGAAAAAAAAAAAAAAACATTCATGGAAATACTTTACTTTTATATATAATTTTATTTTTGGGAGTAAATATTATATGTATTTTCTGTACATTTCTTACTGAGTAATTTTTAATGGATTTCACTTGAAAAGTAGCCAAACAGACCTGATGTATGTATATGAAATATTTTTTTTTCTTTTCTTTTGTACAGTTAATTGTTGCTTGACAGAAATTACAAGGAACAACTATAAAAATGCCCTATTGTTTTTTGTGTTGTAGAAGTGCGATTACCTTATACCTTTATTTATTTTTTTTTCTTCTTTCTTATGCCGATCACAGAATATCAAAATGTTTTTGATATTTTTCAAACAAATTATAGTAGTGTGTCACCGTGGAAGTGAAAAAAATAATTAAATGAATTAATAAATAATTAATATAAATTAAAATATAAATTAATGAAATATTACAACCAACAAACATTAAAAAAAATCAATTAAAAAAATAACTAAGAAAATAAACGTGTTCGAGAGTTAGTAAAGTTATTAAGAACTCCTATTTTCAGGTTTGTAGTATATATGCACATCTGATTGCAATTTTAATAAGTAAAAATTATTTTAGAAGTAAGACTGCTCATCTAAACTTGCAACAAGTTGCAATTGATGTTCAAACAAGGTGGAATTCAACTTTTCTGATGATAAAAAGCTTAGTACCTTACAAAGTTTTTTGTCAAAAAAATGTTGATGCTGCTCTTAATTTAAGACATTCGGATTGGGAAAATGTCTCTACTGGAGCCTCTTTACATCGCCACACAAAAACTTCAACAGCAGCAGCTTTTTCTTAGTGATTTCTTTAAGGTTTGGCTTGAAATGTAGCTGGAGATTAAAAAGAAGCCGGATAGCTCTGAGTTGCTTCTAAAATTAGAGCGCCGAGAAGCAATGCTCTTGGAAAATCCAACTTTGTTTTCCGCAGTATATCTGGATCCTCGTCTACGTTGTTTTATAGATAAGGAACCGTTAAAAGTAATGTGTGCTCGGACTCACCTTAAAGAAGTCACTGTTCAAATGTTGGCATTGGAGAAGCAAGTAAGTTAAAATTTTTTAAATAATGTTTTTCTGTTTTTCTCCTAAATAGAGTTTTATTTTTTGACGGAAAAATATGAGTTTTATTTTATGACGAAAAAATAAAACTTTTCTACTGACCTTTTAAAAAAAACTCTCAAAATAACCATTAAAAAATGAGTTTTTGGATATAACTTATAACCGTTACGGTCCCTGAAATTTAAATTTTCCATACAACTTCGAAGAAAAAATACAACTCTTAAGTATTGAGTACCCAAAATTTAGTAAAAATGCTCGATACTCGGTACCCATTACTCAATACTTTGCCAGCACTAGTTTCTGTTATTGTCTGTTATAATGCTTTTGCATATACATATGTTTGCTCGGGAGTATGACAAGTATAATAAATAATATTCGGCAGTTATTGTTGTTACTGTTTTTTCTACGAAATATTGCCACAACATATGTTTTAAGAGCGCTTTTGCTTATTTTGCATTTTTCATAAACATAGGATTTGCATAACTTTTATTAAATTATTTCTTCGTATAACTACAAGTTTTTGTTTTCTATCAAGACAACAATTACAATGTTAATCCATAACAAAATTAAACGCTCACTCTTGCTCTACCTTGCTAATGATTAATTACGCAAATTGGCAATAGTGAATTCTATGATGTATGTAAATACATATGTACTATGTATGTATGAACTACATAATAATAAGAAAATGAGACAATTGCCACATTGTAGAATATCCGTTCCCATATTTAATTCTTTGCACAAATGTATTTTTTATGTTATAGATTAGGAAAGAAATAAAAAATAAAAAAATTGTGGAGAAACAATTTTTAAATATTTACACTTCTGCCATCAAAAATAATAAATTTAGTAGAAATAACTTTTAAACAGAACAACTATTACACGGTATATGGCAGCTTTGAAGTATAAATTGTAAAATAAAACAACAACAACTAACAAACGAACAAATAAAATGCATGTCAAGATTGTTTGAAATATAAATAGCAGTAACGAGACAAGTAGAACAAACAACCCTGCACACCTTTTAACATAAAAGAGAAATATTGTTTGCAAAACAAAAAACAAAATAAAATAAATACTTGTTATTAATAATGAAACAAGAAGTTTTTACTACAACTAATAAAAATACAAAGCCAAGTTACTCATATCAGCATATCGTTGGTCTCAGGTAGAAAGGCCCTAACTCAAATAATTTAAAATTTACAGGAGGCGGTAAAAATACAACAGATACTGTAATTATTAATATATAACTTTTTATTAAATGCTGTACAATTGCTTGTAATAACGTTATTTTTAATAATATTGTAACATTCTTTGTGAGGGGCGGAATATTTCTAAAATGCATTGAATTTACTAAAAAAAGTAAGTTTTGAAAAAATGCGAGTTAGGGCCTTTCTACCTGAGACCAACGATATACAGAAATGCACACACAGGCGAAATACAAAAAAGAAAAAAAAAAAATCAAAAGAACCGTTATGCGGCTTTATTTTAAGAACTCTCTCATGATTTAAATGTTTATGGTTTTATATTACCTTTAGTGTTATTGCTGTTGTAGTTGTACAGAAAACTGCAATCATACTCTTTTATTATGCTACAACAAAAACAAGAGTTTCATCTACTCTACGAGTATAATTTTGCCTTAATGTTACTGTTGTTGTTTTTTGTCTATTTGTTTAACAAGTGAGAGTTAAATTATGATTTAAAACATATGTTATTAAAGTTTTTTTTGCTATTTTTGTTCGTAAGTGCTTATGTTGTTATTTGTTTTTTAGTAATTAAACATGTTCTGAGAGTGTAACAGATAATTCTGACCTTCACCTCACTTTTTCACTTTTTTCAGATTTATTGTTCTTTTTTTAATGTGCTTTTTTGAGTCAATAAACGAATTTTTTGGTTTTTTAATTATTTTTTTTATCAGATTTATTGCATTAGAACTTTATTTGAAATCATTAATTGCCTTAATAAGTGGGTATCAATTAAAAAACACTAAAAGGCAGACAGACAGGCAGAGAAATACGAGTAAAAAGAAAAAAATTTAACAAAATTTGTTTTTTTTTTGGTATTCGAGTAATTAACGAAACAAGTTTGCTTTTTAAGTCTTTTGTATTATGCGGCTATTGATTCTTTTGAATTTTAATTGTAATTGTTAATAAATTTATTGCAACAAACGAAGTAAAATCTTATATTGTTATACAATTAATGACAGGTGAGAACTAGAAAGGTTTAAATAAATTTGAAAAAAAAAATACAAACAATTTAGAAATATACTCGTACATACAATTGTACATAAAGAAATATAATTTGTAGTCTAAGATTGTAAAGCAGATTTATCAGGAAGATTTTTGCAATTTCATATTATTATAGAAAAAAAAAAACATTTTAATCCAAAAGACATTTTATTGTCTATAATACATAAATAATTTTGTAAACCGAAATCATCATTACATTCCTTTAAAATAGTTTTTGTTTCTATTTCTAGCATTTAAGTTTTATACATAACTTATTACAGTAACAAATACACCAGGGAAATTCGGGGATGCTTAAAATTATAAATCCTAACAATAACAAAATCATAAAAATAAGAAAATCAAGTATGTTTAAAATTCTATAAATTCAAAAAAATTGTAAATGACAAAGTTGTTATAGAATTAGGTAAAATAAATAGAGATTAATTAAAAAAACAGTAGCGGTACTAACAATAGAGCTTTATATTACTGTTTTGAGTTAGTTGTATATAAAACGTTATAATAGAGTATCGGTGTTTGAGGCTTACAATAAACGAACAAATTTTAAATATAATGAAACACATAGTGCACACAATACAAGAAAAATCTCAACGGGTATTTCTCTTTGTAAGGGATATGAGGACTCCTTAATGCAATTCATGTGTAATTTAATTAATTTAAAATACTTAATACATTTGATCTGATTTTTAAAATAAATTTAATTTGTGGTCGCCGTAGTCTACTGGATAGTTTATTGGCTTACTAAACGAAAATTCAAGTTCAAATCCCAATTTTTTCATATTTCTTTCTACTACGACCTTTTAATAATCGTCCGACAAAAACTCTGGGTGTAACTGATTGCTATAAACCAGTTCCTAAATTTCGTCGTTCTGAGCCGATGTTAATCTTTAGGTTCCGATAGGTAGGTAGGTAGGTAGGTCAGATGGCTAGTTAACCAAAACGTGATCAACTACAATTAGCCCAAGGTGCCATTTTGATACAAGTACAGGACCGAACTGAACCCATCTAAGTAGTAAAAAAAAACAACAGCCAACTAGAGCTGTCTATAAAGTGGAGTAAAACGAGGAGTCCAGGCTCGCGCACTGCGCCAAGATATCGATTCTCGGGCAATCACAAAAAAAAATTACCTATTGTATCCCTATCCGAAGTATTTCTGCAACTTTTGCAGTGTGGGTTAAAGGGCAGATCAATCTTTCAGCGTATTTACCGATCATCCAATGACCCGTATACACAGCCTTAAGCGTAGACAAAGATTGACGAGGGATTGTTAAAATTTTCAGAGTCCAGCCGATTATATTGTAGCAAACATCCGAGTAGAAAGTAGCAGGCTCCTCTCCCGCAGAGACGTTCCTGGCAAGTCTATCTGCCTTCTAATTCCCCATGATATTCCTATGACCCGGAACCCAGACCAATGCTACACGCATCCCTAAGAAACACAAGCTCCTCTTTACAGCGAAAAACTAAGCAAGAGTAGCCAATAAGGTACGCCAGGGCCCTGACAGCACCCTGACTATCAGAAAAAACCCTAATTTTACCGTTAAATCATCGCTCGCTCAGTATCCTCAAACCTTGCATAATTACAAATACCTCAGCCTGAAAAACACTACACGTGGCCGGCAATCTAAGTGAATCTGCCAAGTTGGTAGACCCGGAGAAAACACTAGTTAAGTCTGAAATACCGGAATCTGTACAAACACTGAACGATTCGCATTATTCAATACTAGGGAAGAATAACCTGGCACACCCCCCAAAATCCAACCTTCAGAGGGCCATATCTACAAGTAATTTCATCAGATGTGGAGGAAGTAGCCCCAGAATATTACTCTGTTGTAGATCCCGGTACTCATGGACAAAAATTGACGAATACAACGCTCAAAAAGTGTTAGAGTGGCCAATTATGTACATATGAATGTATATGTGTGTTAATTGTTCATCAATAGAATACATTTATGTATTACCTATCAACACATTCACTGTTAGAGATGTACAGATTCTGTGACGAGGCGACCGAGCCATCAGATCACATACTGGACAATTGTGCTGCATTGATGCCCAGTAGGTGATTGTCAGTTATCAGACAGGGAATTCTCAGAGTTAGCACCGGCCGACATTTTGAAGTTTGTTAGAGCGATGAGACTGGGGGAGATATTATTGGAATCACGATTATGTTGGAAGCTTTTGAATAGATTTACAGGTACATGTACTTTAGTACCTCTTTTATGAATGAGTGAATAATTGTTGGAGAAGTATTCTTCTTCTGAAAGTAATTGACAACTTTGAAAGTTGCTGCCTTTGTTAGTTATATAGATCCATTTTGCTATTATTTTATATTATTATTTGAAATGTTTTCCGATTTTATAAAATTCCTGTTCAAGGGATCATTCAAAAACTATTGCTTTTTGTTTTAAAAAATGTGATACAAGAACCAATAAATCTATTGGCATGATATTGTTTTTTCTCTAAAAAAGAAAACAAATTAAAGAAAAAGAATTTAACTAAGTGATGATGAAGGGTCTTAAGTCTTTTGTTAAAATAGCACGGACTAGAAAGCGAAGAGCAAAATAAGTTGGATTTTAAATTTTTTAATCCGAATTTTGTATTAAAATAAATCATGCCTTAAGAGTACTCAAAGAATTAAAGAACATTTCAAATACGATTTATTTTATTTTATATTTATGCATCTTTTTTTTTTTTTTTTTTTGAATTCAACAATTAGTCGTTTGTTATTTTGACATCAATTTAAATGCTCCATTATTTTTATTAAATAAATGATTTTATGAAGAAATAATGACACACTGCAATAGAAACAAGTATTACTGGAATATACAGTGCACTCCGGATAACGTTAATTAATTAAAATATTGGGTAATGACGTTTATCAAAAACAAATCAAAAAGAGAATCCCATTCCATATAAAGCCATCAAAAATGTTTCAACTGAGATTATATTTGTACTTTTCCATATGTATGTATGTATAGTACTCGTATGTACATAGATAACTATAAATTCTGTAATTCTTTCTTTTCTTTTGTTATGTCTTCATGCAATAAGGCCGTTTTACTCCACATTCTCGCATTGCAGGCATTAAATATTTCAACAGCTCCACTTAGCTTAACAATCTGGAAAATCATTATTATCACCATCGGTTACTTCGATTACCTCGTTATAACACGAATTAGTAACACCATGTATTTAGGCAATATCTTAATTCCACACCAAAATGGATGGCATTTCATAGTCATCACCTTTAACAAAAAGTTTTAAATATGACTGGCATTGAGAAGAGGAACAAATCTGTGGCTTTGGTCCATTACATACATTAACTACGCAGTTGCTATTGAAGTTTCAAGTTTCCCAAATTTTGAAATTTGAATTTCAAAGAATATGTTTTTGGTGTACTAGACAAGAGCTCGGGGTTCAAACGCCAGCTGTTGCACTTAAAAAAAAAGAGATACAGCCAACTAGTGAAAACGTAAACACTCGAAAAGATGAATGTCTCTAAAACGTAAATACTTTTTCTCGTTACACTTTAAATTTTTATGTGCTTTTAATTCGCAAATCTCAAAATTTTTTTAATCCATAAACTATTTGCTTGAAGTGCTGGTTTCACACTTTTTAATAAAACATTACGAGTATTTCTGATCTTAAATTGAATGTACAAAATTTTACAGTCGAAATCGTGTACAATCTGGAAAATTTAAACTGCCTTGGTAAGAATTAGTTCAAGTTATCGTGAGTTCACTGTACGAAAAAAATATTTATTTCGACGAACACTTCTTATCAGCCTTCTGGCAAATGTTCTAGGAATAGCTGATTGACCTGAACAAAGTTTTCAAGTCTGTCGTTCGGAGTCGACACTAAACTGTAGGTAGACCCTGACAGGGTTGTAATGGTCAATTATGTATGTTTGAATGTTTTTAAGTGTTAAGCCCAAAATTTTGTTTTACTAAGAGTTTATATTTTAGAACTTCGTGGTTTTAGCGTAGACAATTAAAAAAAAATTGGCTTGAAGTTTTGGAATGTTTGGGTGAAAATCGAGTGTTGAGGTTATCCAAAGACCACTGTATATCAAATAATATTTTTTTGTTTAGATGGCAATGAATTCTAAACAAGATTTCATTCAGTTGTAAATAATTAAGTAATTATTTTTAATAAATTATTATTTTTCTTTTTTATTGCTTAAATAAATAATTTTTATATGCAAATTTTTTTAACCCATTTTTATTGTAATATTTATTTTTGAAAGATTTTTATAAATATAATCAAACAATGAATAAATAACAAAATAAGAGAAAAAAAAACGTAAATTAAGTGCTTAAAATAATATAAATGTGTGAACTTTTGTAAAACTTTATTCTCATCATTAAAAATTTTTAAGATTTTTTTCCTATTGCCGGTATTCTTTAATTTTATGCGTTTTTTTTTTAATTTTCCATTGTCTGCAAGTGGGAAACCTAATTTTACATAAAAAAATAAAAACGATATACAAGGAATTGATTACGAATTGGTAGTACATTGCATGTCTGTATCAAAAATATTTACAAAAAAAAAAACAAAAAAAAAATTAAAGAAAAAAAAAGCTTTGAAGTCTTTTTTGTTAAAAAAAACCAAACATGCAAAAAACTAAAAACAAATAATTCTCATAATGAAAGAATAAAATGGTACTTTTCGAACTAATATTACGAAAGATTTCGTTTAATTATTTTAGAAATATTAAAAAACAAAACCATTTTGTAATAGAAATTTTTACTAATTTTTTCTCCAGCCAATGAAATATAATAATTTATTGTATTTATTCAGTATTTATTTACTATAAACATAATTACTAAAATACTACCCACTAGACTAGACTGCTAGTGCGAGGGTTGTGGGTTCGATTCCTAACAAACATCCTAGTCTGTGACACTTCAAAAGGCATATGGCCTTAGTCCCCCTCTCATAATTATTAATTAGAATATAATTTAATATTGTATTGTTATTTAGTAAGTAAATAATTAATTAACTCAGATATTTCTATTAATTCTATAAGTATAATAGTATTGAACAGAAGTCTATTGAGTTCAGTACACATCTTCAGGACTGCATTAAAATTTGTGTAATTTGAACGGGAGTATTACAGTTTAAGAGCAACGAAATATTTAGTCGTTGGACGAGTAGGAATTATAAATTATAAATAGAATCAATAATGGTACAAATTAATTACATGTTATATTTTTTTTGGTTCAGCTGTTGTTGGAAAGTGAAATTGAGATTTTTATAGAATTTATGGAATTTATTGATTTTATACTTATAGTATTTTATGGTACAAGGGCCTACCAAAAGCTTGAAAATAACACAAGACGAATTTTTTAAACTTCTTCTCCATAGAACATGTTTTTTAAATAATAATAAACACAACAGAGGTGGCGCTCAGTACTTAAAAGTAATTAATAAATGGAATTCAAAATATAAAAATTGTATTTAAAATTATATTTTATGTATTTTTTCTTGAAAGTTATTGCAACCTTTATAATGAAAGCTTTATCTTTTATACAAAAAAAAAAAAAAAAATATTAAAAAGAATCCACCACACAAACATATTTATCGATAACATTTAAAATAAAAAATAAATTTCTCATCAATGACTATCAAAAACAGCTGACATTTTTCACCACTCATTCGACGGATTCAAAAGTATTTAGAAAGTAAACCTACTACTCGTGTGTGCATTTTATGCGTTTTGCTGTGTAACTTGTCACATACAATTACGCTGATACTACTTTTTTGTCAGATTCATAAAATCGATAGACGCATAAACGCATGGTGTGGACATTCAGCTTTATGATTAGCAGTTCATCTCGCAAAAAATTTTTATTGTTAACAGTACAAGTATACAGGAAAAAGAATATTAAGGCCTCTATTATCGTTCACAACACTTAAATGTTGTGTTGTATTGGCTATAAGATTAAAAATAAATATTGTAAACGATAGTCAAAGTACACACATATGTACATATATGGTACCACACAATAATCGCAATTTAAAAAATTCAACATCAAACCTTCAACTGTTGTAAACCATAATCGGGCCAAACATATTGTTTTAATTTAAATTTTCCAAATTGTCGTTAAAGTAAGTATTTCACGAACAAGAATAATTAAATATTGTCTGTTAAAAAAAATTGGTATTTTTTAGTTGTTTTTTCTTTTTAAAGAAAAATTATTTTTTTGCATTCCTGTTTTTATATTTCAATTGTTATGATTTTTGTCTGTCTTCTAATATCGTTTATTTCCCTATTTGTATACTATTGGTGTTGATGTCAATATAGTTTTTTTCTCAATAGCTGATATAACATTCAAAGAGTTAATTTTTTTATGTTTTTAAATTCATTGTGAAATTATATTTAAAAAACGATGTCAAGGTCAAATTTGCATGAACTTGTTAAATATCTCCAAACGAACAAAAACAGTAATGGAGTAATTGGAGAGAGTAACTGAATGAAATATTTACAGATAAACTCTCTCTACTGAGTAGAGTCTACTTTAATGTAAATAAAAATTTATTGTTATAAAAATAAATGTTGCATAGATGAGTTGAGTAAGTATGAAAACAAGGGTTTCAAGACAAGAAGGGGGAAGTGGTTATTAAGTAAATATTAAAATACATATAAATAAACGATAAAGTCTACAGGTGTTTTACATTGATTTTGGCGGTTGTTTTAAAGTAACTACATATACACATACATTCATACATATGGTGTTTAGGTTTTTATGCCGGCTTTTGTTTGCTTATTTTTTGTTTTTTTCTTCCTGAGCAAAATAAATATAAACATGACTGCTCTCTATTTATTTTATTGTAATTTTTGGGTTTATTTTTGCAATTATTATATGACTGTTTAATATTTTTCGATTTTTTTTTATTTACTGAGAGATGCTTAAAGACTAATAACGACGAGGTACTTCCCAAGTGAAGACTTAACTCATACTTTTATTTGTTTGTTAAAAAAAAGTGCAATTATGTAAAAATCAAATTAAAAACATAATATTTTTTGGCATCATATGTGCCTTATATTCGTTTAGACTGATCTTTGGAAGAAGAATAACTTATTTAAAGTATGAATATGTACAACACAGAGAACTCTGATGAAACATTCATAGCGGATGTCGAAAATTATTTCACTTCTGCTAATGTTATACACTGCCGATCACTTGAATAGGTTCACCACTTTCATTACATTAAAATTAATTTTTTTCTAAAACTAATTAAGTTTACAGTTATATTATTTTCTAAAATGGTAAAATATTGGATTATGTGAGTTTGTAATAAAAAAAAAATTATTTTCAATAATTATTAACTGAATTTTAGTAATTTTTTTCACAAAACGAATATCATTTAAAAAACTAAAGAAGAAAATGATTTTTTTGTAAAACTTTTTTTATTTTTTAAGATTTCTTATAATGTTTTGATGATTTAATAATGAGTATATCCTCCTTTATTCGATATAACTTCAAGAATACCATTTGGGAGGGAGCTATAAAGAATTTTAATTAATGATAATGAAATTTCGGACCAAGCTTTTTTAATTCCTCCAATTAAAGCTTATTTGGTTTCGTATTGTCTGACGGACTCGTAGACTTTGCGAGAAAGCAAGCTCCATACCTTTTCTATAATATTTAAGTCAGGGGAATATGGTGGCCCCACCAATATATTGACATTTTGGCTTTAAATCCACGCTTTTACAACCCTGGCATTATGTATCGGGGCATTATTTTGTTGAAATATCCAGGGAATTGGTCGAAAAATTGTAGAAAAATATGGAAACGCCTTTTCGAGTACTGTTTTGTAGTTATTCGCGTTCATTGTTGATGTGAGGAATTGAAGCTCACATGTACCATAATATGAAATCGCCCACCACATCATTACACTTCCCTTACAGCTATTGAGATGCCTAAGGTAGCGTTCGTCCTTATGTAGGTCGTGGAAATAGTAGTTGTATCCATCCGGACCTTCCAAATTAAACTTTTTTTGCCTGCAAAGACAACATGATACCATTCATTTTTATCGCTCATGTGTTTTCATGCAAACTGCGGCCGTTTCGCTTTACGAGCAGCATTAAGAGATAGTTTTTTCTTTTTTTTAATTTTCAATCTCTTTAAATGTTTAGAACTTAACACGTCTTACAGTGTTTATTCTAGATGTGATACCTAATTTTTGTCAAATTTTTGCCACAGAATCGCTCGAATTTGAGGCAAATCTTATAATAGCTCTTCTGTCCGTTTCTGTTGTGGCTTTTTTCGTCCCCCCTTTCATGTTTTTTCCGTAATCGGACTGATTTCTTAAAAAATTACTTACAACAAACTGGCTGCAACCAATTTTTTTGCCGATATTTCTATGGCTTAAGCCAGTTTCTTTGAATGCTTTAATTTTACCCTTTTCTTCTTCAGTTAATCGCTTTATGTGCCCCATGGCATGGGATGGATGGGATACTTCTGACAAGGCAAAGTCTCTGATTGGTGTCAACCTGGCGGCCTCCAGAACGATCCTTGTTCCCGTTGTATTCAAGTCGACATACAACCTCCACGCGGCCCTCCTGGATAACATTCTAGCACCCGCTAGCCTGTTAACTAATGTATGCGGCGATTGTCCAATCCCCTGGACTTTAAATTTGGGTTGTGCGTAGGGCTTGAAACCCACCACATAAAAACTAAATCTCAATGAAAACTTCAGCAAAAGCCTCTAAACGGACCCCCTTTTATGTTGACGACCATGGCAAACGTTTTAAGGACTATGATTTAAGGATATGCACCTGGAACGTGAGAACCCTTTATAGGGAAGGTGCCTCTATCCAATTGGCGGATGCTCTCAAAAAATGTAGGGCTGACATCACCGCCATCCAGGAAATGCAATGGATAGGACAGGGTTGTACAAGGCAAGCAACATGTGACATCTACTACAGCTGCCATGATAACAGACGTGAATTTGGCTGCGGATTCGTAGTTAGCAAGAGACTTCGCCATCTTGTCTCAGAGTTCACCCCCGTGAACGAAAGAATAGCTACGATCCGGATGAAGGCGAAATTTTATAACATCAGCCTCATTTGCGCTCACGCCCCGACGGAAGAGAAGGATGATGCGGTCAAAGATGCTTTCTACGCAAAGCTCGAGGATGTATACGATAAGTGTCCGGCACTTGACGCCAAAATTGTCCTCGGCGATTTCAATGCGAAAGTTGGACGTGAAGGTATCTTTGGCCCCACTGTCGGGCAGTTCAGTCTCCATTCTTCCACCTCGCCGAACGGCATGAGACTGATCGATTTCGCCGCGGCACGAAACATGGTAGTTTGTAGCACCAGGTTCCAGCATCTCGATATCCATAAGGCCACCTGGCTCTCTCCTGATCGATCAACTACCAACCAGATCGATCACATTGTGATTGATGGAAGGCATGTATCCAGTATATTAGACGTGCGCACATTTAGAGGTCCGAATGTCGACTCGGACCATTATCTTGTCGCAGCCAAGATGCGACTGCGCATATGCGCAGCGAATATGGCAGGTTCTAGTGTTCGAGGGAAGCTGGACATCAAAAAGCTGCGATCACAAGAGACAGCCAGGTCGTTCTCCGATCGTCTTTCTAATGAGCTCCATTGCATCCCGTCCTCTCTCGAAAGTGTTGGTGAACAGTGGTCTTACATTGCTCACTCTCTGCGCAACGCTGCCGAAACAGTCCTTGGTTTTGAGCGTCCTCCCCGCAGAAACCAATGGTACGATGAAGAGTGTCGTGAGGCCACTGCGGCAAAGAATGCTGCCTACAGAAGAACGTTGCAGTCCACCACTACAAGAGCCACTGTGGAGGTGTACAGAGAGAAGAGGAGGGAAGAGAGACGCCTATTTAGAAGAAAGAAAAGGGAGCAAGAAAGGCGTGATCGTGAGGAAATCGAGATGTGCAGGAGTAGACATGATGCTCGAAATTTTTATAAGAAGATAAGGCGTCTTACTACTGGTTTTAAACCCGGAGCAACCTCCTGCAGAGACGATTATGGTAATCTGGTTACAGATGCACATGGTGCACTGAGATTATGGAGACAGCATTTCTGTAATCTACTGCAAAGCGATGATGATACAAATTCCGCTGCTAGAGATGCTGTGCCGGACCCAATCAATGATAACGTTGTGATCCCGTCCCCCAGCCATGAAGAGGTCAAGGTTGCCATATGGCGACTGAAGAACAACAAAGCAGCCGGACCTGACGGTCTGCCCGCTGAACTCTTCAAGTATGGAGGCGATGAGCTGGTTAGGTGCATGCACCAGCTCATTTGCAGAATATGGCTGGAGGAAAGTATGCCCGATGATTGGAATCTCAGTGCCCTCTGTCCGATCCTGAAAAAGGGAGACCCCACAATATGCACCAACTACAGGGGTATAAGCCTTCTCCCTATCGCATATAAGGTTCTTACGAGCGTATTGTGTGAACGACTGAAGCCATTCGCCATCTCACTGATTGGACCTTATCAGTGCGGCTTCAGACCTGGTAAGTCCACCATTTACCAGATATTCACACTGCGCCAAATCCTGGAGAAGATTCATGAAAGTCAAGTCGACACACACCACCTCTTTGTCGACTATAAGGCAGCGTTCGATAGCCCGATAAGGGATCGCGTATATGTAGCAATGTCTGAACTCGGTATTCCTGCAAAATTGATAAGACTGTGCAGAATGACGTTGAGCAATTCCCGCAGCTCCGTCAAGGTAGGAAGAGACCTCTCCGAGCCTTTTAATACCGTGCGAGGTTTCAGACAGGGCGATTCCTTATCCTGCGACCTCTTCAATTTCGTCATGGAGAGTGTTTTGCGAAAGGCGTGTGTCCATCGTAATGGCACTATTTTTAACAAAAGTGTCCAGCTCCTTGCGTATGCAGACGATATAGACATCATTGGGCATACCAAGCGAGATGTCACCGCAGCCTTTAATGCTATTGAACGAGAGTCTGCTAAAATGGGTCTGGCGGTAAATGAGAGCAAGACGAAGTACATGTTGTCGACGAGTAGGGATGTTGATCGTATCGGCTCCCAGGTTACAGCCGGCAACTATACATTCGATGTGGTCAAGGAATTCATCTACCTTGGCACCGCCATTACCAGCAAAAATGATGTCAGTCTAGAGATCAGGCGAAGAATCACACTGGCCAACAGGTGCTACTACGGTCTCGGTAGGCA
This sequence comes from Metopia argyrocephala, assembly GCA_963576795.1. Classification (NCBI taxonomy): domain Eukaryota; kingdom Metazoa; phylum Arthropoda; class Insecta; order Diptera; family Sarcophagidae; genus Metopia; species Metopia argyrocephala. Next base: position 67,608,497 of record OY756210.1, read on the forward strand.
GTTTAGTAATAGAGACCTCTCTCGTGCGACGAAATTAACACTCTACAAGTCGCTTATTCTCCCGGTGCTTCTCTATGGTGCGGAAGCATGGACTCTGTCTTGTGCCGATGCAGCGGTCCTGGGGGTGTTCGAGAGAAAAGTTCTTCGTAAGATCTTTGGTCCTCTAAGGCATGGCGATGAGTTTCGCATTAGAACCAACCATGAGCTGTATGAGCTCCTCGGCGATGTAGGTGTTGTCCAGCGTATTAACATCCAGCGGCTACGCTGGCTCGGCCACATTGTTCGGATGGAAGAATCTGCTCCAGCGAAGAAAGTTTTCGATGCGAAGGTCACTGGACGTCGGCGTAGAGGACGACCCTGCTTACGTTGGAAGGACCAGATTGATGAAGCCCTGTCATCGATTGGTGTGACCAACTGGAGAAGGCGCGCGCTAAGCAGAAGCGCCTGGAGACTAGTGCTGAAGCAGGCTGAAGCCCGTTAACGGGTTGTTATGGTCAGCTAAGTAAGTAAGTAATGGAAGCATTATATTGTTTATTCATACCCTAAAGCTCCAAAAAATGCTACAGGATAAGGAATTATTATTTTTGATTTTTTATACTATTTGCTTACTGGTTGCAATAAATGTGCATTTCTATTGCATTTTAGCTGCTCATTTCATATAAAAATCATGCATTATTGATGCGTACGTGTAAGTGATTGTTCACAATTTTTCCCTTACAAAATAGCTTGCTGGTAAGCACTAATTTCTGCTGGAATAGTACAAAAGATAGGCTTAATTTTAAACCGATAATAAGGTCATTGTTTATCTGCCAGCATCAGCCATCTAATTTGGTAGTTACACACATTTTTGATATTGCTATGAGTTTTACAAGAATGCTTAGATTGAAATTAAAAGCAACATAAGCGCCTATCTGTAATAAAAGTTTTTTTCTATGCTTAAGGTTTAACTATCTCCTTAGGAGCTATTGTCAACATTACAATTTAAAAACAATTCCCAAAAATGGTGTACAATAAATGTGTTTCACAAAGCTGTATCATATTGTTATTATTAACACCCTGTGGAGCTATTATTTTGAATTCAAACCGTTGAAATAAGAGCGAATTTCTTTTGCTCAAGGAAAAAGTAACCAAAACAATAAACAAAACAAAAAGAAAAAAAAAACTTCATATGTACAAACTGCAGAAAGAAATAACCAATTTTGGTTAGAAATTACCAAAAAAAACATAAGTACTCTAATCTAAAATATTTCTTATTTATCTGCAGTTTTCTTGATTGCATCTGTACATATAATAATAATTCAGAATAATTTCTTAAGATCATATGTATGTACATATGTGTTTGTCGCATGTGTTGACATATTCATTTGCCATGTTGATGTGTAGAAAATAAGTATAAAAACAATGCATAGGTTTGACTCCAACTTATTCTATAAGTACAAATATTGTGTTAATATGCCATTGTCGAACATGTTTGAACGCCATAACACAAAAAGACAACTGCATAATGTGACACTTGTTGTTTTGTTGTATAGATAAGCATTTGAAGAGCTTTATCTATAATCATAACCAATTATGGTAAAATATTTGTCTTACGTATTTCAATAAATAAAAGTTTTATTTTATTTTTTAAAAATTCTTACTAAATATAAAAATTATTCTATGACTCATAAGCATTCAAAATATCATTCAAATTAGTTAAAAGAATTTGGTGGCTTTTAATTTGTAATGCCAGGCGTTTATCACAATTTTGCACTTTAGTGTAAACCCATAGTACATTCTCAATTATGACAAAAGCTTTCTTCATCTTTCATATAATCAAATTTAGAAATTTGTATTTTAAACTCCCTACGAAAAAAAAACATTAAGAAAAACTAATCAAGTTTGTGTCTTAAGTCTTTTGTTTATTAAAATATATTTAAAAATAATTAAATTTTTAAACGAAATTTATCATAATTTTACAGATAATTTTCACACTTTCATTTGCAGAGATGATTAATTAATTATTTTAAAATGGTTTCCAAAAAAATAAATTTATTTGAATTAAACCACAAACGGTTTCTGTGCTTATAATTAAACGTCTTAACTGAATTTTGCAACATTGTAAATAATTTTGCGAATAAAATGAATGAATTTTTTGAAAATTTTCAATAAATTACTACTCGTTTATAATGATTTTTGCTCAATAAGAAACCAAGTCAGTCAAGTATTGTTTCATAAAAAGAAAATAAAATATTCGGATGAATGGGTACACTCAAAAAAATTTTTAACTAAATTTTAAGAAATTTTCTTAAAATTAAGTAAATTAAGGTTGTCGTATGACGCCAAAGCCGTTTTGTACCTTTTTTAAAAAAATATTTCCTTCATTGTAGGAAATAAAATTTATATAGAATAATTACTTCATTTGAGTAAAAGATTATTTAATTTTTCTAAAATTCATCCCAAAAGACAGAAAAAATTTACTAAAATCTAGCATTTAACTTAAAATATGATAAAATAATTTTCAATAAATATTTACAAGTATAATATTTTACATTAAGCATTTTTGACAATAAACAAATATTGCACAAATGCTCAAACTTAAAACTTATTTGGTTAGTTTTTAGAAATTTTAACACCTTAGTTTAAAAAAGTTACCTTCTATCTCTAATTCACTTCTTTATTAAGTCCTTCTTGTCTAAGATTAAAAATAGTGTTATTGTACTTGCTGCATAGGCTTCTTTCCTTCTTCTTTATATAATACAAATTCTGAACATTATTATTATTTAACATTAAAAATGGTCGAACCCTTTAGATAAAAGACTTATTTTATTTTCTGTTGTAAAATTGGCAGAATTAATTTAGAAATATATTCAAAATACCTTGGAGTGGGCTTAATATTATTTTCAATAAGATAAGTTGAAACGCAACTTGCAATTTTTCGACGAATAAATTTAAAAACAGATTTTCCAAATCGGTTAATAGATCTTTAAATTTATCCTCTGGTTCCATAACTATATGTACATACATATGTTAATTGATCTAAAAAAAATATACAAATTTTGCAAGAACCACGAAACAATACCTTTATGCGATTTGCATTTAAAAAATTTAAACGAATAATAAAATATGTATGTATATTTGTATATACATACAAATAATTAAGATAAAATGTAAAAGCTTACCAGTCGCGACACAATATATTAATAACAGATCTACTTATAGTTATAACTTTTTATATTTATTTTACGAATTCTTTTTTTTTCAATTATTTTCGGTTGAAAAAAAAAAATAAAACACTGAAAACAAAGCGAACGTTGTTAAAAAAGAAATTTTTTTTTGAAAAAAAAAGTATATATTTTTAAAATGAACTAAATTTAGGGAAAATATTTATAAAAATTCAAAAATTATTACAAAATATTTATTCAGTTAATTTTTCTTCCAAAATAAGTAAACTTTTCAGAAATTTGTGGTAAGTATATATTCGAAAAAAGAAAATTTTTTACTTGTTTTTAACAAGTCAAATTTTGAGAAGTATTTTTAAGGAAATCATTAACTGAAAACACTTATGTAAACTAAAAAACAATTTACTAATTTTTATCAAAAAATTTTCATAAAATAAAATTGTGTTTCCCAAATTATAGATAATTTTTATTCAAATGTAAGCATTTTTTTCTTAGGAATTGAAAATGCTTTCAAGTAAATTAATTTACCGTTTTCTAGTTTACAAACTATTTTCTTTTTACTCAAAACTAATAAATTTAGAACCTTTCTTAAAAAATTACTTAGTTTGAGGAAAAGTTTACTTACAACAATACAATTTTTGTACTAAATACAAGTATTTTTTTTCCCCGGAATGAGATAATAAAATAATTTTTGAGTGTAGGTTATGAATGGCAACTGATCTTTTTATTACTGATGACAACTGGCAACAAATACTTCTTTGTCAAATTTTACTTCTAAAAATATTTGTTACTAAATAGCTGACCCGACAGTGGCTGTCCTGTCCAAATTAGAAAAAATGTTTGCGTTCGATTTTTAAAATGTGTTAAAAAGAGAGAAAAAAAACTATTTTTTAATTTAAATTTTATTCATATATTGTACATATACGAGTATGTATGTATGTATGTATGTAAGTTTGGGAAATGTTTGATATACATTTGATTTGAAAATACATATGTATGTACATACATACATACATATATGCTGTGAATCTAATAGTATTCTATTTACGTTTTAGTTGATAAGATCAATGTTCAGGTAACCAGTAATAAAAAAAAATTATTCGATTGCTTTGCTAAGATATCATAATTTGAAAGAAAAATTGGTCAAGTCGATGGAGCCGTTTCCTAACTTAAGATAAATCAAAAAAGTGGGCGGGGGAAATTTTCTTTTCGCAAAAACCTAAGTTGTATCACGACGATCATTAGAAAGAAAAAGTCCTCAAAATCGGTCCAGCCATTCTTAACTGATGCGATGACCAACGAACAACATTGATTTTATTTACATATATAGATAAGCAACTAGCTGGAATTTAGTTTGAAATTTATAATCGACCCACAGATTTTTATTTTTTTCATAAGACCATAAGACCAGGTGCTACACCCCTACTCATGCTGGAATTGGAAAAGTAGGTTTTTTTATTATTAAGCTCCTTGTATGGGACAAATTGCTGTCAGTGTTATACCTCCACCCTTGAAATAATCAACAGCAATTGCCTCATTTGTTGATGTTAATTTTTGTTTGTTGTGAAGCGGTGAGAATCTTGGATAAGTTGTTGCTGGTAGGTTTAGATCTTTGCTATTAGTTCTGACTAGTAGGTGCACTTTCTTCTGATCACTCACTTTTGATAGCTCAAAGGTGAATAGAGTGAAATGTCAGGTAGCGGCTTTCGAAGAGATGAACCTCTTAGAGGCAGGGGAACCTTTTATATAAATTTTTTATTTAATTTAAAACTTTGAAATGCTGCACAAATTTTTTGTTTTTCATATTCTCCATTGGCTAGGACTCTAACCTGGGCTGCTTGGTGTTGTAAGCGAGCGCTCTAATCACTACACTACGCCACCCCCAAAAATATATTTTTTTTGAACGATAAACTTTATTTATTTATTTTTAAATTTAAAAGCATATGCTTCGTTCAGAATATGTTTTGTACTCATGCATCTATCCACATGTTTTTTTTTTTTTAATTATTTGTTTAAACAAACTAAGCCAAACGATTTTAAATACCTCCAAGTGTTTTCTTCTAACTTTAATTCGCACAATAATATTTGTACTAACAAATTTTAATTTTTTAGAAAGATCAGCAAATTTATCAGTGCTTAAAAAAATACAATTTTAATGTGTTCAGTGGCATTGTTTTGCATCATAAAGTTAGTACTGAGTATACATATTTGGTTGGTTGGTTAACCTGATAAATTTTCTACTTTTAGTATTACATTTCAGTAAAGCATACCACTCCATAATCCATAATAATCAGCTTAAATTTAACAAAAAAAAAATATTATGGCTTTTAGATTTTAAAATATATACAAAATAATGAAACACAATCCGGATATAGTGTATGTGCCACCTAACTCGTCCCCTTAATAAAACAATAGTGTATAATTTGCCATTTCGAGATAATGGAGTTTAAAATTTTTGTGTTATTAGACATGTGGGAAAACAGTAGTATTTTAGAAAATAATCGATGTTTTTAAGTTGTGGTCATTCAAATATTTGTGGAATAATCAGGCTACTAGTAGATGACATTTCATTAATTTACAAGTGCTTTAATTGCAAATAAATGGGATACAAAATACCATGATGTCACTTGGGCTATTTTATTTATTTTATAATAAAATAAATAAAATAAAAATAATAAATAATAAAAAATGTATGCTGTTTATACACTATTTTCCTTTGAAATTACGAGTATATTCAAAGTAGCAACTAATTAAAACACCATACCTGCACTTAAACAATTATTAATGAAAAATTTCAAACACGTAATTATATGCTAATATTTCAATTGGAAGTATAATTCCACCAAATTTTGACCATATTTAGAATCAGTTATGTAGGCTCTTATTATAAAATAAAAAAATAATGGTGTACCTGCGTATACACCATTGTTTTATTGAGGGGGCGAACTATTGTTTGATATTTTTTTAATAATTATGTGCCCCAAAAACAGCATATTAACGATTTTGGTCCTTATTCAGATAATTTTTAGAAATTGAATACGAATTAGAATTCGAATATTTTTAAGTGCTAATTAAAGCGTTTCTGACGGAACACAAATCGAATATTTTTAATTATTGATCAAATATTACGAAATTATACTTCAAAAAGAATATAAGTTTTCAATAAAGAGAGAAAATATTCCCTTCTATCGTTATTTTAAAATATTTAACCCTTATGTTAATGACAAAAAAAAAAAAAAAAAACACCTTAAACTTAATGGCAAGGTACCCGGGTGCCTATATGAAAATAGTATAGAAAACAATTAAACATAAAATTTTTTGAATTTTAAAACGATATCAATACCATTTTTAGTTATGCTACATATACAATGTATGTATATATGTATATTATACATACATACAGCATAAACTTTATAAATATAAATATATAAAAATAAAACTAAGATTAAGTGGTTAATTCCCCCCTTAGGAAACAAATAAATGTCTTTGGTGTGCAAAAAAAGGTTTTTTTGCTGATTAAAGGTAACCTTTTATAACTTTTTTAAAATAAATCAAGTGCTTTTCGTTAAAATTAATTCAAGTATAGAAGCTTGTTCTAAGAGATAACCTTCGGTAGAATATATTTTTCCAGTGAATGAAATGGAAGCTTCAGATAATGAGTTTGTAGGAACTGTTGAAAATGTCGAAGAAGCATATCAGTCGGAAAATAGTAATAAAAATAATGAAGGTGAAAAGAATAGTGAAAAAATATTTTACGAGTACGTGGCGGTGCAGCTCAAAAATTCAAGTTCTATACCAGCGAACAAATTCTCAAAAGTATTTTGTTAACCGAAATAACATTTAAGCCTTTTAGAGAAAAGGAGTTTGTTGTTTTTTTTTTGTGTTCACAAATCATATTATATTTGTGGAAAACAATTCACACTATAAATGTACAGACCGTCGTAGGAAACTTTTAAAAGAATTAAGTTTCCAACTTTACATGGAAAGCGTTAAGTAAAGATTAAAAGTCTGAAAATTATTTCCAAATAATCTGTTAGAAATGCAATAAAAAGTTCACTTGGAAATGACACCTATAGAAATATCCAAACATGGTTCTTCTTTGCAAAAAATATAAAAGTGGTCGTACTTTGGTAGTAGAAAATTGTTATGTATGCTTTAAGTAAGGAATAAAAAAATGAAATACTCGTAAGCAATGTTCTAGATGTTCGAAAACTGTTTGCAACGGACGCTCCAAGAATAACATAATATGTTCAAAGTGTTCGCAAAGTAGTCACCGTCCTTTCGTGGTTAGTGTGTTGGCTTACTAGACAAGAGTTCCATATCCAACCCCAGCTCTGACATCTTAAAAATAAAGAAATATGAAGAAAAAATATTCCTTTCGGCGACTACATCTTCGCAGTCTTTTGGCAAAAGCTCTGAGAGTAACTGATTGCTATGAAAAAGCTTCTCAAGTCTGTCGTTCGGAGTCGACATTGAACTGTAGATGCTTGGATGCCCGTTCATATACAGATCAGGCGTTCCGCTTCATTTTGAAGTACATAATTATGAACAAGACTCTCTAGTAGCCAAAATATTAGCTTGAAAAGTAAAAAAACTTTCAGCAAAACCAGGAATTTAACGCCTGACTTGGGTCGATGTTGCTACCGAATCTATCAACGAGAACTCACAGTTGAGTTCGGACGTATAGTAAACGCAAATAAAATATAGTTTAATGAGAGTTCCAGCATAATTACTATGCTATTCCAGGGTTGCCAGATAGTTTTTAATTTATATCCCCAATTTCGAAATTTATATCCCCAAAAATCTCCAAAACCTTGATTAGTTCATCCCCGAAAATCCCCACATAAACTGCATCAATAATTTTTCATGTATGTACATATGTTTTATTTGATATGCAAATTGTAAATTTGGGGACTGTGCAGATCAACTTAAAATCTTGAGGACATTCTTTTTAAACCAAACTCTAGCTCACTTCGATATGTGTTTCGCTGTGCTATTGTACCTCAATTCTAAATATATGTCCTGTGCCATAGTATGGAAGACATTCTCATATCATAAAGTATAAGTGGAGAAGTAATTGTGGTCGGACGAATCTAAAATTAGTTTGTTTACCTCCAAAAGAAGTAATTTAGCTGTAAGAAGACCCTCTAATACTGAATTTCTAAGCAATAAAAACCATTAAAAACGGTGTCGGAAACATAATGATATAGAGATGTTTTAATTTATATGAGAAAATAAATCAAACTAAAACGAAGAGCACACATTGCAAAAATTTTATATGAATGTAACAAAAATCGCCGAAAACTTGTCGATCGTCCCCAAAAAAATCCCCATCCCCAAATGAATTTTTTATCCCCATTTCAGAAAAAAAAGCCCCATTTTGGGGATAAATCCCCTAATCTGACAACACTGTGCTATTCTGCTGAGAGGTTGTCAACAAAAAAAAAATTTTTTTTCATACTTCTTTTTTTTCAAGATATCAGAGTTGAGTTAGTAAGCCAAGTAAGCTAGTAAGCCAACACACTAACCAATAGACCACGGCTACTACCTGCTACAAATACTGCGTTGAGAATATGATGCAGAATGTCCATCAATGATGCCAATGCAACCTAACCATTGCATCTTTCTAAATAATCTGAATCAATAGGAAATCTTTGAAATTTGTCTTGTAATTTTATAAATTAATTTTTGTTTCGTCAAAAACGCTTTAATTAGAACAAAGAATGATTTTTTTTTATTATCAAAAGAGAAAATGATGTCCGTGAATGAATAGTACACAAGACCAAGTGAACATGTTTTCGACCCCAACTACCACAGTCTGACCACAGTTTTCAAACAAACTTTAGAATATCAATATAATTTTTTTCTTGTTTTTTTTTTTTTTTTTTTTTTTTGTTACTTCTATCTGTAAGTTTGTGCAACCAATAAGTGTACGATTTTATTTTTGCACGATTTATTTGATAATTTGAAAATAATTTAAATTCAATCCAGAATATATGTGTGTTAGAATGCTTACCAATGGTTATGCAACATTTTCTTTAACACAATGCTACCAGTTTCTTTTTACTCCAACATTTATGGGTTACAACACACATTCGAATTTGCAACACGTGTCTACGGCTTTTAAATTCATTTCATATGTTTATATCGTTGTTACGGTTCTTTCATTTAATTCTTAAATCCTAAAGTTATTGACACTTGTAGAACAACTTTCAATTTTATAGCTGTTAAGCAAATGTCAAACACAAAAAAAAAAACATAAAAATAAAAAAAATAAAAACACAATTAAAATTTAAACATTTATTTCTTTGTTGTAAAAAATAAATAAAAATAAAATCAGATTAAAAATGAAAACCGATTTAAATATTAAAGTGCTAGATATGCTTGTAATGGGTTGGTAAAAATGTTGTCATTTTTCTAAATAATCAAATGTCAGTCATCAGCGTTTTTTTTCTTAAACCGAAATTCGTTTTATTTGAAATATTTACGTTTCAAATATTGGTCAACTCTTTACAAAATGAAAGAAAAAGTAAAACATAAATGGCAATTATGTATCTCTACAACGAAAGTATGGTTCTCATATATTAATTGAATGTGTTCCGCGTGATTCATTTCTACATATAAGTCGTTAAATATTTTTAAAGGTCATTTAGAATTTGGTAAAGCTTAAAAATGTATCAAATGTATGGTATGTGATAGCTGTAATTAGCATTTTCATAAAATTTTTTTGTTTCTAAAAATAGGGAAATTAGAGGATAAATAATTAGAACAGTATGCAAAATCCATATTCATACAAATTTTCAAAAAGCCTTTTTTTACTTAAATAAGAAATAATATTTTATAAAACAGGTAAAGAATAGATATATAAAACATAATTTTTTGGAAATATGATTAAATTAAACTCAATATTCTTAAACCCGTGTAAGAATCGGGGGTTATACCCATCGATCTCCTCGCCAGGGAACGAAAATTCACATACCAACACAAGGGCGAAATTGGAAAGGAAGGCGCCCCATCTGTGGCAAAGTCTGGGTCCCTCCGTGACTGGCAGATACGGTGGGATGCTGAGACACGCGGAAGGTGGACTTACCGCCTTATACCTAAATCGCCAGCACGGTGAGGTAGATTACTATCTCACTACAGTATTTCTAAATGTAAGAAAATATAACACCATATATATTTATATGACAACCTTACATTCAAACTCCTTTCTTGTATATAGGGATGCGAATTCTTATAGGTTTTACAAAATTTTTCATTTTAGGGTTTTTTGCTTCTCCTTTAAAAAAAAATACAAAAAGTGTAGTTACGTCCGTTTACATTTAATATGACGATATTTTTCCGGTTCAAATGCGGGTGCTTATAGTGAATATGGTTATTCGTTTTACGTTAATAGGGTATTTATCTGGGTTTGTACAATGCTTTCTAGGATGTCTATTTAACACTTCTATTTAATTACGTAATTTATATTTCTTTTATAGAGTTATTAAAACTGGTTTTCCCTTCATGCTCTACACAAAGTTCTATTTTTCTTATTCATTCACGAATAACAATAGAGTAATTTAACGTGCGTACCTGTCCGTAGACACACCACACGCTACCCAGTTGTATGGATGGAATTGAGATACAACGCGTCATACCAGCGACATCCAATGCCGGTACTTCCAACTATCGGGCATGCCGAAGCCAATCCCCTCCTATCGAGAGCCCTATGACAAAAGATTAACAATCATGATACTACCATTGCCTGGGTAGTAGCACCTCTCCTTGCTGAAGAGGTGATACTATCCAGTGTAAACAAAAATAGCAAATAAAACTCTTTTGTATTTTTGTTCTTTACTTGCTGGACTAGCTGTGTGAGCTACGCAAGGTTTTTATTTAATTGTTCTTTATTTACAAAATTGATCAGCTTATATACTGCTTATGGGAATCTAACTTAACCTACCCTTAACATTAGTTTGTGTATATGTATATTAATTTATAACTAAAACATTACAAATACACGTACATGCATAACGGGAAAATAAAGTATCTTCCCACAGTCGGAATATGAAGCGTGTCATATTCCTGCTGTAATATGGAGTGCAGCTGCAGTATTAATATTTTGGCCTTGAGTATTTAATGTGTGAATGACGACGGTCAGCGGAATCACCAAAAGATACATGATACTCTTTTATTTGTAGGCACTTCAATAGTATTTAACAAACATGTACTCAATAGAATGCAATCACAGACATGCACGTGTACTCCCAGAAGGACTGAACCCAAAAGATCGGGCAGAACTACCTCACACCGCAACTGACAGGGAAGCATAGGCAAACCAGGGGCTTCCGATGTTCGGAAGATTAGATAGGTGTCAGTCCCTGAGTGCCACAGTAATTTTACAAACAACTCACTTTTTCTATAGAGCGTGCCAGGCCACCCACAGTTAGGTGAATTCCATATACCCTGAGAGCACAGGCCACTGGCGGGAAGAGTCGCCAGAAACTTAAAGAACCCCCGGGAACATCATCCAAGAACACTCAAATTGTGATTTCCTTCGTAAATAACCCTTTTTTGACAAGTCTTTTATGGTGAGAATTGCGAGCGACTAGAAGCGTATACCGCTGGATCTTTAGCTCTTTTCTCAATCGAATAATGCTTTATGTCAAAAGTTGATTTCATATCTTAACGGGACTCGATACCGGCATTAATAATCAACATTCGTTGTCGGATCATGTGCATGTTACTCTTTTTCGTGTTTTGGAGTGTGTAGTGGAATTGTTCTATACTGATTATTGCTTAACTCTTGCTTTTTCTTCTTTGTGTGTTTGCGAGCTAAAGCATTTCCGATTTACATTAAATTTATTCTTTTTTTAGTTGTATTTTTATTTTCAATGAATTGTATTTATACTCGTATTATGATCTTTTCTATATGAATTTACTGATATTGAACTAAGGGCTACTTGTTGTCTTATAATATAGTTTAATTTACCAGATTGGTTTATATATCACTTTGATAATAAATAAATAAATAATCTTTTATATTAACTACTGTCGGTGGCTAAGCATCTAGATAATATGTTCGCTTGTCATAAACTGTTGCTTATAAACTGATTTAAACACAAAATTATACAAGAACCGACCGAACTTGTTATTTAGAGCTATCAAAAACTTTAAATTCGATCTGTAGCAGAAAAATTAGAACGAAACTGTAAAGCCTGAAAGGTTAAAAACCTGGTTAATGGTTATTTAAAAATGCCTAAAATAATGTGGTGGCCATAGTCTAGTATGTTGTGTTTTGGCTTATTAAACGAGGAAATCTCTGGATTCCAACCGCAGCACACAGGGTTAGAATAGCATGTTTTCTTGGATTAATTAAAAAAAAAAATTTTAAGTATCGGCAAAATTGTTTATACCCGGTTAGAGTATATAAAATTCTACATCACTTGTTGTTAAAATAAATGTCAAAAGTGCTCTGGTGTTTTTCTAGTGAACTTCAAAGTTAAACTTTATAAAAATTTTTGTGCAAAAAAGGCTAAAAAAGTGAAAATTTTCCTGTTGAAAATTTTATTTATTTTTAAAAGTATTGCAAAAGTTAACAATTTTTCAATGGAACCATCAATGTATGGAAGTGTTTTAGATTTAGTTATTTATATTGGAAATGCCAAAAAAATAGCATTTATATATTTTAAATGGATATATACTTAGATATTATTCGTCCGCATTCGTGTCATAATTTTTAGTTTATATTAAAGAGGGCATAAATCTCTATTATATTGCAAAATTTTACGCTGCCTTTTTGTGCCTTTTAGAAGCTATGCATTGTTTAATGCAAGTCAAATAGCTAAAAATCACATTGATTTCGCGACTGCTGCTGTTGTTGTGTGTTGTGTTTTGTTGTTTTTCATGTAACTTTTTTCTTACTGATCGAAACACCTGTACATGTAGACAATTTAAAATTTGGCCTTTCCATTCTTCATGGCTGGATTCGATTTTTTTAATGTCTTTTGCACGTCTTATGCACACAATACAGGACGACTTTTTGTTGAAACGTTTTCTTGGTACAAATGCCTCCCACTTTGCACAAGTATTTTTTTTACGGACCCGAAATTGTGTCAAATGCCATTTTACCTATGTATTGGGTTATTATCAGAAGAATCAAAAGAAGCTCGAAATAAAGATTTAAATAAATATAGGGAGTTTCATTCACGAAAGTGCAGTCTCAAAAAATCAAACATTTGTAATATGTTTTTGATAACCTCTGACCCAATTATTTCAAGCATGCAAAAATTGTCTACAAAGAAGGTTCAAAGCTTGCCAGAAGAGGAAATTAATTTAATTGTACCTGCAGCTCCGAACAAGAACTATTTCAGTGATGTTGAAGTTACTGATGCTGCTGATAATGGTGATAATGATGATGAGGATAACGATGATGATGATGGTTATGATGATGATGATGATTAACTTTAACATGTATAAAATGTAATGTTTAAGTTCTCATACTGTACTCCTTGCGCTATATAGCTACATTGATGTTTGGCATTATTTAATAAAATTATACTCAAATATACTAAGAAACCATTTTGTTTTACTTATTTAAATGGTATTAACTGAAAAATAAAGAAAAATTATCCGAACATAGCTTCCCTGATTTGATCCAAGAAAACATGCTATTCTAACCCACTGTGCGCAGCTCTAACAATTTGAAAGAAAGAAATATGAAAGGAGTATTTCTTTTGGCGACTACCTCTTAGCATGTAAATACTTATATTGTTGCAACTGCTCTTAATTAAATACATTCATTGTACTTTTCTTTAGTTTTCTTTTAACAATAATTTTTACAGATTTTCTTGTAATTTGTTTTAAAAAATAAATTTGAATGAAAAATTGTTGCAGAGTTTATGTGCAAATGATATTTGACCCATAATGTCATTGTAAATATACTCGTACATACATATACATATGTATATTAAATTTCAATTTTTCATTTTTTTTTTTTGTTTTGTTTTACAAATTGATTTAATTGTGTGGGAATAATGTAATACAAAATATTTGTATATTTCTTTGATATTTAAAAAAGATATGTTTTTTTCTTTTCAGGGTCAATAAGCTCTAGCATTTTGTTATATTTACGAGTATTGTACAGAGTAGGAAAATAAACAAAACTGAACGTTTGATCTCATTTTGTTGTATTCTTTACAATGAGTAAAACAAAAATAAAACAGAAACAGTGAGAAAGATTGTCCCATTTAATTTTGTATATTGTTTTTGTTTTGAGTACTACAAATACACTAACTCAAATGTGCGTAGGTACAACAAAAAATTAATGAGAAGAAAAAGGAAAGAAGAAGAGAAAAAGAAAAGAAGAAGAGAAAAAACAACTAAAAACCAAGCAAGCACAAGAGCGAAAAGCTAATTGTTTTATTTGTGCTCTTTCTCATTTAAAAAGTATTTGTTTTTGTTTTGCTCATGTACAATACCATTAAAAAAATTTCGAAAAGTGTATGACTTTGTTGAAACTTTTGCGAAATGTTTTGTTTGTTTGCCCACTCTGGTATGTATGAAGAAATTCCATTATCAGTATTGTATTGTATTGGATTGTATTGTAAATGTACTTGAAATTATTGCAGCGATTGTAATGACAAACATTTTGGAAAAGAGTACATAATTGTGAACATCGTGATTAATTTTTTGTGTAATTATGATGTTTTATTATTAGTTTTTTGTAATTTAAAAGTCGTTTAATTATATATATAAGTATACAGTGGCCGAAAATAGTATACGTACAACGCCTATTTTATTAATACAAGAGAGTAAAAAAAATAATAAATAATTTTAACTTATAAATAAAATCACCTAAACGTGCTCAATAAAATCTAACAGCCTGAGGGTCAATTCTGAACTTATGAAAAAAATGAAATGACTAAAACATGTATCATTTGCACTTCACAGTAATTTATCACTTCGCTGCGTCATTTATAATGATTCTTATTCAACTCATGAAAAATAAATTATGAAAACTGTGTCACATTTATTTCACTTCATTCGTTTCTTAATTATTTACCACATTGTATATTTACAATGAAATACAAAATTTGTTACCGAAGTTTAAAAATGTATATTTATTTTACACTATTTTGTCAAATACTAAATTGCTAAAATATTTTTATTTTTTTTAGTGCTGCAAATTATACATACAGACATACATACATACATTTCATACACATATAATTGGCCCTGTTTGAGGGTTACAGCCAGCTTCTCGAAGCACCCATGTTGTTTGTGTTTTTTAAGCCGATTCTGAACGACAGCATTGAGAAGCTTTACAGTCGCAATCGGCCATTCCTCTTAGCAATCTTCTGGCCAAAGCACTGAGTGTAACTGATTGTAGGTCCCGGTACCCATAGATATAAATTGGCACACACAATATGGGTGCTGTGTGAAAATAAGCCGTAACCTTGAAACAAGGTTGTAATGACCAATTATGTATGTATGCATAAGTGTGTAGTATGTATGTATAACACTGGTTAAATATTATCGACTATTTGTTTGTAAAAAAAAATTTATTGTATGAAAAGGCAGTTTTTTTATTGAGACCCATACTCAGGGGTAAACCACTACTGATTGGAAAGGACAATATATTTTATTTTCTTACATTACTATTAAGCGCCTTATTATTATTATTATCTGGTTTAGACCCAGCAAAAATGCAAGACACTGCGACCTATAAGATCTATTGTTTCTCTTTGAGTCTCCTGTTTATTTAACAGACCAACTGCCTTCCTTACGAACACCAGTGGGCTCATATGTCTCCCTAAATACATTCACATAAATCTATCAAGAGCCACACATTCATACAATATGTGCTCTGCTGTCTCTGATGCTTGTGAGCATAGTCTAGAAACAGCGCCTTAGGAATGAAACAAATTGCTGTGAATTGATCATTTAAAGGACAGTGTTATACCTTCACCCTTGAATGATCAAGAGCAATTACCTCATCGTTGCATGTTGATTGTGTGTTGTGAGTGCTTTCGCTAAGTAGGTTTAGCTATTATCTCTGCCAACCCCCATTAGGTGGCGCTTTTCTCAGCGAGTAGTGTCTTTGTTTATGGATTTCTTAGAGGGGGAGGGGTACCTCTTATTTTTAAATTATAATTTTGAAAACAACCGCTAACTATCATTTTAATTTTTTTCACCTTCGCTGGGATTTGAACCTGGGCCGTTTCCATTTTTGTGAAAGAGGAAAAATCTTTTTCATTTTGCTTCTTCGCAGAAACAAAATCGACCCCTGTTCATAGAACACGAATTGCCTATAACACACGTAAAAATATTGGTTTCAAGCAAATTTGCGTTCACATAAAGCGAATGTCAGTTTTTGGCCTAAAAAACGTAACAACTGACAGACTGTTTGGGTTTTTCTAACACAAATTTCTTGTAAAAATCAAAGAAAGCAACACGAACAGGAATTTATATTCGTCCATCAAAATTCAATATTCTATATATAATCTGATATTTGCACTATTTACACTGATATAATAACCATATACATATGAATGTACTATAGGTACACACATTTTTGTATTTTCTGGCTAGCTTTTAATTCAAAAATATTCACCAATTTCTAAAAGTATAATTTTCTATTGTTTTGTTATTTTGTTTTTTTACAATTAGCAGCTGTTTTTCCTTTTTGTCGCCATATTAGGATTACCCTTTTCTGTGCTGAAAATAATACTTTTCTTTGAGTAAAATTAAACAAATCACGTTTTATTGCGAAATGGCAATACTGTGTCCTGGCTGCCACATAAACATGTGCGCCATAGTATAAAAACCCAAATTATTACGTATTCGTCCATGCACCATGCGTTCATTTCATTAGCCTCTCGTCTTCTACGAACAGGCTGCTATTCTTGTCGTATATAGACTTTTGTCGGCCACTATATATAATTTTTTATTTTTAACAAATATATACCTGTTGTTGCTGTTGCTTAAGGGAATCCATTTTTTATTATAATGTTTTTAACAATTTTTTTTTATGACAATTTTGAAGATTTTATTTCTTTTGAATTTTGCAAACTATTTGTTAAATTTAAAGCGTTGTTTTTATTTTTCTTTTGTCTTTCAGATAGACATACATTCATATGTATCTATTAATAAATGTGACAGGTGTATCTGTAGTTTGTTTTTTTTACTTCAAAAGTTACTTAAGTTTTAAAACAATTGGCGGCAAATTTATTAAAACAAATTTGTTACACGAAATTCATTTTTTTTTTGTTAAAAATATGTCACACTTAACTTTTTTTATTTTGATTTTATTGACGATTTCAAGGTTACTTGTGTAATATTTGTAAACATATTTTTTTTTTTATAAAAAATTTTTCTTTTAAAGAAAATAAAAAAATTCTATTATTTTCCAGTGTTATTTGATTGATTTAAATTTAAAAATATGTTTTCTTTTGTCACTGTGCTGGTTAGTTTTGTAATGTTATCAATAAATTTAATGAGAGAAAGAGAGAAACAATAACAAAAATAATAAATGAAAACCTCTTTTTATTTTTTTTACTCGTAATCTCTTGTTTTATTTGTTTTTTGTTTTGTTTTGTTTATTATTGCAATGCTTAAGATTGTAACTTGTTTTTGTTATAATCCAAATAAAAACAACAACTTAAATCTGTATATTTTTTTCTTTTTAAATTCCCATTTGTTTTTCTTTTGCTGTATTTTTTGTTTGTTTGTTTTTTTTTTGTAAAAATTATGCATATGCTTCTTGTTGCTTTTTGGAAATATTATTCAATTTTTTATTCACATGCGTTATTTGTTGCTGTATTTGTTAAAAATCAGAAAACTTATAAACATTTATTGCAATTTTTATTTATTTAAAAATAAATATTTTTAAGCATTAAAACAGAGAAAAAAATCTTAAAAAAACTGTTTAAGTTGTTTGCTTCTGTTTATTTTTCCACTATTTTTGTTTCTGTAATTTTGACTTCAAATTCACTTTTTCGGTTATTTTTTTTTTGGTTTAAATCGCGTGCACACTCCAATGCGGCTGTGCTTCAACTGACTTCGGTGTCTGATCAATGCCGGCTCAAGTATTAAAAATTAAAAAAAAAATTGTTTTAACAAAAAAAGAAGAAGAAGTAAATATTTTATGATTATTTTTATTTTGTTTTTGAGGTTACATATGTATGTTCATATACAAACATACATACATACATATGTAGGTATGTATGTATGTTGTTAGAGTTGTTGTTATTTTATGTTGTTGTATAAGTTTTTTATTTTTTTTTTTAATTTCTAGTTAAAGTTGTACGTTCGTTCAGTCATTTATTGGTTTTTTCTTACCACTAAAGTGCGAGTTACAGCAGTGGGTTCAATAAACAATGGGTCAAGAGTGTAATATTTACTTCAAAAGAGGCCTATTCAAAAACTTGTAATATTTTTTTTTTTTTTTTAATTGCAAGTCACGTAAAAATTAAAACAATTACATACATATATTTATGTACACATATATACATAGATATATAAGTATGTATGTTGAAGTAGCTCTATTTAAAATTGAAATAAAGCAGTAAAAATTAGATTTTTAGTGCACTATACGTACATACATACATACATACATACATACATACATACATACATACATACATACATACATACATACATACATACATACATACATACATACATACATACATACATACATACATACATACATACATACATACATACATACATACATACATACATACATACATACATACATACATACATACATACATATGTATGAAATGTTCATTATTTTTTTAGCGGTAATGTTTGGTTTCTTTCACAGATTTAGACTCAGTATGCATATGTATAAGTATTATACTCTTTTTTTATTTAAATTAGAATACAATAAGACCTTTCGTCAGTGTAGTGTCCGACCAGGGTCTCTAGTGGGAATCGAACCCAAAACCCTCACACTAGCAGTCTAGCACACTACCAACTACTGGTATAGTGGTTAGAGCGCTCGCACATAAACAAACAATCGACCCAGGTTCAATCCCAGCGAAGGACAAAAATTATAAAATAAAATTTGCGGTTTTTCTAAATTATAACTTAAAAAAAAAAAAATAAGAGGTCCCCCCTCTAAGAAGCCCATCTTCAAGAAACCGCTCCCTGACATTTCCAGTCTATTCCATAAAAAAACGAATTATCAGGAGTACAGCGCCACCTTCTGTGAAGATACCAGCTAACCTACTGAAGACGCTCGCCACTCATATTCAACATCCACCGACAGATGGAACAATTGCTATTGATCACTCAAGGGTGAAGCAACTTTTCTCATCAACAAAAAGGCGCATAATAAAAAAAAGTTAAATAAATCTATCTTATGCATCTTCAAATTCCAGTACAATGCACTGCATGAGTAGGGGTTTACCCCTGAGTATTGGTCTAAAAAAAAGCTAACAGTTTGAAGCAATATTTTTATAACCAAACAAGTGCTTGCCACTAATTGTTGTAATGGTTTAAACAATTCGATGGTCTATTCCATCGAATCAGCGGGCCGTTCTAATTTTTCAGATATAAGTTCATCGAGTTGGAGAGCCTCATGATTAGCTTCTTGGTTAGCTTGTTGCTTTCATTTCTAGTGTTGTGCGCAGTAAATTTCTGCGTGATCTGCCTGTTGACTTTCGAGTTCCGCTTGCTTTTTACGTTGCTTGATTCGACGTTTTTTAAATTCTGAAGGTGGCAAATTTTTTGTATTGATTTCTTCAATAGTTTTCTCAGATTTTGGCAAGTTATAATAAAGTTTTATATAAACCTCTATGGCATACTTGGCCGCCTTTAATTATAAAAGATGACGTCTCAACACATCTTCTAGACGCAACAAACCAACATAGGCACGCATTGTCATTTAAAATTTCTTAGTGTATGCGAGAGTTTATGTTTCCATGTAGTATTTTTATTGATCCCGTTGTGTTTTTATTGCCATTTATTTCTCTTTGCAATTGACATAATTGGCCGTTTGATAAAGAATAATAAATGTCGTTATATAAGAATTAAATTAACGTCACTCATATACCGATATTTTATAGTTTAATTACCAGTTTTTTCAAATTGTTGAATTTTATAAAAATGTTTAAATACGTTTAACTCCAAAGAAATAACTGTAAGTACGAGTATAATTTTGTAAATCCGTTTATATAATTAAAAAGAAATCTTGAACTATTCAATGCAAAATATAATAATAAAATTTAATAAATTGTAGAAGTAGGAAATTTGGTCGAATTGAGTTCATTTGTAAAAGAGGCCTCTTCTTGAGAATCAAAAAGTAAGGAATTAAAAAATAAAATTCGGAGCACAAATCGAGTCAAATAGAATCAAGACGAGTTGAAAAGAGAAATTCTTTTAAGTAGATGTTGTTTGTGTAGCAGTATGAAACTATTCCTAATTTTAAAATTACAGAGTTAAGATTTTTAAAAATATTTTTCTAAAATAGTTACTGGCTTCAACAACCCATTGTGCAATGTTTACATTGTTTAATTACAAACAATCACGTACACACACACACACACACACACTCAGACAAAAGTAAAAAATTCTATTTGATGGTATTTTATGTGTCTTTGTTTTTCTTTGCTATTATTTTATTTGACCATTAATAAAAGGGTGTTTTGGTATGATTTTTTCCATTTTTATTAAAGTATAATATTATTTTACTCGTATATGCCTTTTTGTGCATTTTTTTCTTTCTTTTTTTTATAATAAAATAAATTCAATTTGACAAATTGTCAATGTTTTTATATTTAGTTTTAATGTTTCAAGTGGCATTTGATGTTATTATTGTTGTTGTACGAGTATCTATTGTGTCTTAAATGTCTCAGTTATCTTTGACACCCCTCCCAGAGTAATATACTCCCAGAAGTCATTTTGATTTATAGTTTATTGTCTTTATACACCCTAAGCTAATATGGGTGGCATGGTTTTATTGCGCTGATATTTGCAACAGTTTAAAACAACAACATTTAATTGCACCAATCGAAATACTTGTAATAATTTTACAATTGACTTTTTAATCCAGGGTAGTACTTCTCTATATGTATGTATGTGCTTATTAAGTAGTTGTGTCAATCAAATGTGGGCTGTAATTTTTTCTAATAATCAAAGGCGAGTTACAGCAGTCTAGATCAGTCCATTATCTTCTGTACTTTTTAACAGAAGTAAATTCGTAAAAAAAGTTCTTAATATTATATCTATAATAATTTTAGTAAGTGGAAGGTGAGATAATTTAACTTATTAATTAACAATAACTTGAAGCAGAAAAGAGAAGAAGATTAGCTAAACCCCAGCGTAATTTGCTACCCAAGCAACGTGGTAGTTTTGATTAAAATAAGAAACTTCTTCTCTTGTTGTTTTCCAGATCTGACTATCAACAGAGTCACTTCCAAGAATCCAATGTCCCTGACATTTTGATTCATGACACACAGTTATGTGTACATTGCCTTCGAATTTGTTTGTATAAAATTTCAAAGCTTTCACTATTACCGTTCTCAGAATATATATGTATAAAAAATTAACACTAACTTCGTAAGAGGTACCATGTACTATGCACTTGTTGAATTCTTGTAAAATTCCGGTCAAATTGAGAATCTATTACTGTAACTATTTTCAAGGTCAACAAAAAGCAATTTTTAGTTTTTATGGTAGCTACCAATTCTACGAAGTCATTTACAACAAATTTGGAAACTTCTGGTATTACCGTTCTCGATATATACAAAAGTTAGGTTATTAGTTTAGTTAGTTAGGTGGTTAGTTTAGAAGAGAGATATCATGGACAATTGCCTTACTCTGCGAAGATTTTAACTGATACTGTTTTTTTAATTGACTATAGAGCTATTGGGACCAAGTAAGTATTTATTTTGTACGGCACATCATCATCATCATCATCATCATCATCATCATCATCATCATAGATTTGCACAAGCAATATGTGTTTGTACCATATAGGTGGCATAGGCTAAAATAAATCGAAGAATTTGGTATTAATTGAGAAAGACTGATATATTGAAATGGAAAACTATTAAACGTTTTAAAAATATAAATGAGCTCCTTAGATGTAAAAACATCATAAACCCGTTAGTAAAATCGTTGACTTAAATGCTAGAATTAGTGAAATGAACCAGAAAGCGATTGGTATAAACAAAGACATTTTTAAAGCTGATCAGTAGCGCTGATGATTCTTTTATTGATATTTCTGTCACGTTGCAGGAATTTTTACACCATTAACGATAAAACATGGTAAAGCCACGTCCCTATTATATTGCAACGAAAAGTAAAAAACTGAAACGAATTGATACAAAGTCTTAAAATATTGACAAAATTATATTGGAAATACAGGAAGAATTAGAAATATAAGTAAATAGTTGCTCAAAAACTATAACAAACATAGGAACTTCCAAACTTTGACAGTTGATAACGGCTTGCTTTGCCAAATCACCAAATAATCATTTTTTTTTATCCAAATCGCAGTTGGCAACAGACCCTACTTTTCATCCAAAAATCAACTTCAACGATGAGGGTTATTTCTGGATGAATACATAGATAGGTATGTAAACAGATAAAATTGTCGAATTCTGGATGATACCAATCCGCATCAGATCCAAGAGTGTTCAATGCATTTCGAAAATTTTACTGTTTGGCGTCTAATTGGTGGCGTCACCGGTCCATATTTCTAAAGAAAGGCATTGTACAGATCATCAGACAGCTAATTCTATTTTAAAATGTAAACACGCTTCATGCTTTGCAATTTGACTTCCTTAGTCTGTCTCTTGTGGAATTTTCTGATGTCCAAAGTATTTGCGAATAAGCCACAAACCACGTAGGTCCTGAAAGCCAACATGATATCATTTTAATTAAGCCTGATTTATGCACCAAAGTCATGGTAAACTAGGGGGATGCATGGGATACCAGTTAGAGCGCTCGCATACAACTCAAAACAGTCCACGTTCAAATCCCAGTAAAGATGAAAATTTGAAGAATAAAAATTTGCAGTTCTTTTAGATTTTAAATAAAAAACAGTATATACGACGTTTCACGCCTCTCCACCAACTCCAAAAAGTCCGTCTATATTATACCGTCCCCTAACAATCCATTCTCTTCCACCTGCCATCTAAAAACGAATGATCATGAGAAAAAGCTCCATCTACTGGGAAAATAACAGCTACCAAGCGTTAAGATATAACACTGGCCTTTGAGTACTAAAATTTTCAGCAACTTGTCTCCGTCTCATTTGTAAGGCGCTTAAACTCAATTCCAGAACAATGCGCGCATGAGTAGGGATTTACACTCCTGAGTATTGGTCTCAGGAAAAAGAAACCGAGGCGGGTAATTAAACGATTTTATATTCGATATTTAATGGATTAAATGGTCCTTCAAATAAATAAACAATTTCAATGATGTCTCAGACACCTTTTTTTAAATTCAAATTTAAAAATAGGAAACGCTTTACGAAAGACCCGATTAACAAAGTACATATACAAATAAATTAAAAGAGCCGCAAAGGCAACACCATTAAAGAAATTTCTTATTGAACGGAGAAGCAATTGTTTTGAAAACAGATGTAATGGTGGAAAGTAGAAAAGCTTGAAATTATAAGAAATATATAGAAATACTTAAAACTAGAAGCGATAAAACAATAAAAAATGAAAATATTTGTAATATAATATAATGCCCTATTAAATGTACTCAAAAATAGGTTTTCAAATTGCAGGAAATAAAAAAAAAATAAATAAAAATTCCAAATATGTATTGTGGATAACATTTTCACATGGGCTTGTTGAAAGCATAAGCATATACGTGTACATGCGAGTATTTATAAGTAGAAAACTTAACTATTCATCGTTCCAAAACCATTTACCAATTTAAAATCAGTTAAGAACTAATTGAGTTCAAATACTTTTGTTTATGAAGTCTTGTCGCAATAACTTCAGATTTATTAGTAATTGCTAACTTACCTTCTAACCAATTAATTTAAATTAAAATTTATTTTGTAGAGTATCACACAATCCAATGGGACTGATACAGTGCTTTTTTTTTTTTTTTGTAAATATTTCGTGGTTTTTATTTGGTTTTGTTTTTCTGTTTACTAGTTTGACTTTTTGTGCAGTTGCAATTAGTTGTGCTTAAATTCTAGTTGATATTTAACCAAAAACAACAACAACAACAAAATACATACACAAAACAATAAATCATGAATTTTATTGAATAAAACTTAGCTTGAGAAAATAAAAAATGTAAAAGAGAAATCTTGAATCTTGAAAATCACACAAAGAAACCACAATAACAATATAAATTAGCATTTCGGTTTGATTTTATTTCTTATTCGTCGGCATTTATTAGTTAAAATGTTAGAAGTTCAACCGTGTACTCGTATTATCTATCTCAGTTTCTATGCGGTATGAATGTACAAAAAAGTAAAAATTACATACATTTATTGTATAAAATAATATCTTAATATTTTATCTTAATCTTTATGGTGTAGGTGTGTGTGTGTGGGAAAATTTTAAAATTTTCAAATATTATGAGTATTATGATGATATAGATTTAGAAATTTTGGATTTATTTTTTTTTTTAATTATTTTAAAGTGATTGTTTTAATAAAAGAAAAGAAAATACAGAAATGGGCATGAGATTTGAAAACAAAAATCGAAAGACTTAGGACACGAACTTAAATAAATGAGCTGTTGTTGTTGATAGTGGTACAACTCCATGATGAGTATATACACGTGATGCCATATATCACACCTATTTACCGCTGTTAATAAACTTAAAAATAGAGTAGGTGACAAAACAGAACCTTGTGGTACTTCTGAATTTAACCTGAACACGTTGGAAGAGACAGCGTTTACAACCACTCTTATAGCGCAATCCCTTAGGAAACTCGATATAAAACGACAGAAGTTATTACCAACACCAAAAGCAGCCAGAGTGACAACTTTGCTTTCACCAAACCGGTGAATAGACTCATTTCACTTCTCGGAGAGCAATGCCAACAGATCACGAGTACAGCGGCCTCTACGAAAGCCGTGCTATCGGTCGCTTAGCAAGTTGTTGGGCTCTAAATAATTTACAAGGTTATGATTTATTATATTGTGCTCAATAAAATACACTTTTAATTTATTTCTTTAATCTACGCAAAGCTAGACTTTGACGAAATTCTTCCGAGTAATAAAAGTCTGCATCAGTTACAAGACTTTTAAAGAGTGTCTTGAATTTTATTGATTTGCATAAAAATTATCAACTTGTATAACGGATAACTATTTTCTTTCTTTTTAATTTTTGCACTATATTTTATAAATGCTGCAAAAATAGATAAAAAATGAAATTAAAAAAAAAAGATTTTTTAATCGATTACAAATCAGGTTCAAAAATGCGTCATGTTGATGAAAGTTTGTTGCTTAAAATATGAAAGAAAGAAAAACAGAATAAAAAATATGGTGAAAATGTAATGAAATCATAAAACCTGCATGATTTTAACATCAGGAAACTTAAAGAAAATGAATTGATTTGAAAGAAATGAATCCAACAAATGAATAATATGGATTATCATATATAAACTACTTCTCGACTCATAAGATGTACTCTATTGAAAGCTGTACTTATATAATGTATATATATATATATATATGACATAGAAAATTGGAGTCACAACTTGTTTTTTATGAAACTTTTTATGACTTTAGAAAACCATAAAGTTATTGGAATACTTGTAATGTTTTAGAAGCCATAAAACTGGCATTCTTTTAAACCACTTCCACTTAATTTTGCTGGGTAGTATATATACATTGATTACATGCATACATACATACATAACTGGCCTTTACAACCCTGTGTCAGGATTACGGCCTAGCTTCTCGCAGCACTCATGTTGTGTGTGTCAGTTTTTATCCATGAGTACCGGGACCTACAGTTTAATGTCGACTCCGAACGACAGACTTGAGAAGCTTGTTCAAGGCAATTAGTTACTCTCAGAGCTTTTGCCAGAAGACTGCTGAGAGGTAGTCGCCGAAAGAAATATTTTTTTCATATTTCTTTTTTTTTTTTTTTTTTTGAAGATGTCAGAGGCTGGAGTCGAACCCAGGACCCTTGTCTTAGTAAGCCAACACACTAACCACTAGACCACGGCGATTGCAGCGGTTTATTCGCATAACAGACTATAGTCCATATCTTCCAAACAGTATAAATTTTTAAAAATTCGCCTATTCGATTTTAGCAGATAGTTTTGTCGAACTGTATAGTTCGCCGTGGTGCCCTGGTTAGTGTGTTGGCTTACTAAGACGATAGCTCAGTAGAGCAATTCAGTAACATATTTTTACGATAATCGCATTGTTTTCAA
Organism: Metopia argyrocephala; assembly: GCA_963576795.1. NCBI lineage: Eukaryota > Metazoa > Arthropoda > Insecta > Diptera > Sarcophagidae > Metopia > Metopia argyrocephala. Next base: position 67,635,017 of record OY756210.1, read on the forward strand.
TAGTAAACAACAGATATTGCTATTCCTTACTTCTTATTTACGATAGTCTCAAAAGCTATTGTCGTAAACTATTGACAAAAATGTTTATGTTGTTTATTCAGCTGGAAAATCGTAAATTTTTTTATTTTATGCTGGAGGCCCGAAGTCTTTTTTTTTATTAATTTTGTTTCGTCAGAAACGCTTTAATTAAATTAAAGTTTTATGCAATGAATTTTTTGGTAATCTAGCAATCCTTGGGCTCGAACTTCGGGCCTCCAGCATATAATTTGATATGCAATGTGCTCGCTTCTGGTGCTGCACTCTAACCACCACGGCTGCAGTCGTACATGTCGTCGATGTCGACTAATGTCGATAGAATGAAATAAGAGGGCAAAAACAAAAATAATTTGTAATTCTGTTTCATCCAAATAAAATGACAATTACAAAAACTGCAATGATGCTGAAAAAAGGATAATATGATAGAAACTGTTGTGTGATTTTACTTCGACTAACTCATTCAAGCGTATGTATATAAATATGGAAAAATGTAATCTCAGTATGTGAAAAATTCATTGCAATAAACTTTGATCTAGTTAAAGCGTTTCTGACGAAACAAATTTTTTTATTTTGAAGTTTTGTAGAGAGATGTGTCTATGCTATTAACTAGTTTGTTTGAGAACCATTCTTGTGTGCTTTTATACCCAAAGAAACTAGAGGTTTGTAACTTTGCTTACTTTCTATCCATTTTAATTACCAATTACCCAAAAACTGACTGATTTTATACGGTGTTGCCCCAGTATTGTAATTTAAACATGAAGAAAACTATAATTGTCGGCTGTCGCTAATATAGAAAATTATTTACCCAAATAATAGTTTTAGGTTTTTAACAGTTTGACTATTATTATTTTGATATAAACCTCCAAAACTATTATTTGGGTAAATAATTTTCTATAAATGAGCACAGATATAGAAAGCTGAGAAAATTTCCTTTAAAATAAGCCCTCTTCCAGCGTTACAGGTCAACTATTCACCAATTGCAATGAATACTTCCAAAAAAAAATAGCATTATTTTCGGATGACCTGAACACCAAATTTTCTCGTAAAAAACCGGAAGCTCGATTTTGATTTTCTTTGGGAAAAGTTCTTAGAATTTCTCGTAGATTACGACCTTGCTATACGCTTTGTCATGTTTTTCGGTCCCGAACAAATTGACCCACCCTACTGCGTAAAGCTAAGTATTCAGTCCAAAGACAGCATAGGAAGACATTATTTTCGAAACAACAAAATCTAAATATACTTATTTGCAGCACGTATGTACAACCTATATACAATAAAGAGACTCTATATAAAGAAAAATATAATTTAATGCAAGAAAAGGCAGAATTTTGATGATTCCACAATCGATATGAAGTTGTTCTGTTTTGGTGTTTGGAAATACTATCCAATAAATTACTGAAAGTGGAGTAAATCGATTTAGCAAGTGGAGCATTTCTTTATAAAACGGCCAAGAATATTTTGAAATTATCGACTACACAAGTATGTCTCGAAAAAAATTTTTTTTGGCATCAAAATGTAAATATTTTGTAGCCACACAAGAATTTAGTTTACATTTGTCCATTAAAGCAAATAATCAATTTTAATTTGTGAAAATCTATTCTGAATTTTTATTAATTCTGTTATTAAGATAAACTGTCATTTTGTAATAATTTTACTCGTATAGTTTTGAAATTACTTGCCTGTATTCAAATGATTTCGTGAAATTTAAATTCTAATGTGTTGTCATGGGCCTCTAACAGGTGTTCAAATAAAAGCATTTGTGAATTAAATAAAAATATTTATATTCTAACTTATAATTATAATGAATATTTATTAATGATTTCATTAATTATAATTCATTTTAAATTACCACATATTACTCGTATAACAAAAATATTAAAATTGTAAATCGATTACACTGGGGAACAGCCATTTCGTTGCCTTAGATCTGTGACTTGTTTTTGCTTAATTTATGAACTCTAAGTAACAGTGTACACCAAGACCTCGCTTTGCGTTGTTTCGTTTTGCGTTCATTAGAAAATGCGTCGCTGCTGAATCAGTATTAATTTTCACTGTGCGTCGTTAGATTTTCAAAGTTGCGTCGTTTTCGGTTCGAGTCTCTAATTTTTTAAAAAAAATTTTGGAATGTTTTTTTTTTTTTTTTTTTTTTGTAAAAGATGTCATGAAGAAGATTCCCTTTCTGACGGATATCAATGCATTCTAAATACAGTATTCAGTTTGTATAGGATGTATCACGCTCACTTATACAATTCCACCCATTTTTTGACAGAAAACTTTCCGGGGATATGCCTACTAATTTTTAAAATTTTTACGTCGATTGAATTTATGGTTTTTGACTCTATAGGGTACAGACAGATTATTTTTTAATGCATTTCGCTTACATTTTTGTCGAAATTTTGCCAAAAAATATATAGGCCCTGTCAACACTAAGCAGTCAGTACCAACAACTTTTGCTCATATTTATTGGTTTGTTGAAAGAAATTTTAATTTCTAATAATACCTGGTCGTCTTTACTTGTCTTCTATTATTATTTTAATTTATGCTCGTATTTTATTGAGTACTTTATAGAATAACATTTTATTAATATCCAATATTAATAAGAAATTTAAGCGAATGTATTACAAAGGCGGCATTAAGTGGTGACAACTAATAAGCAATTTTCAATGATTTCAGTTTTTTCTTCCACTCACCGAGAGAGATCAGTAATTAACATGCGCCTGCAAATGTGACTGTGTGACAATAAAACTAAATCACATATTACGAGTAGAGTTACAGCAATAAAAAAAAATTAATAAATTGCACAACAGATGTGCAAAATGACACTGGACTACATACAAACAAACTCACTTTAAACAGATGTTGCCTGATTGCATGATTTTCTTTCACTATTTTTTTTTTTTCTTATCTGGGTGGTTTATTGGGCTGTTCATATAGTTGGTCTGGTCTGCGTTGCACTGGGTCTTTAATTTTTTTGTTTTTCGCTTTTTTTTTTTTTTGTTTTAAAATTTGATCCATATAATTAAGTTGTTGCAATAATTACTAACTAAAGTATTTATTCATTTAATTATTTATAAATTTTTTATTTGCTAATACTCTTACAAATCCATAATTAAACTGTAATAGTAATGGTAGTATATGTACATATTATTAATTTTTATTTAAATGTAGAGTTTCAAATAAAGTAACAAATAAAGTTTACAAGTATGTTGAACAAAATACACCATTTAGTATCATAGACTTTAATTTCATTTGTAGTAGAGAAACTTTTTGTGGGAAAAGGCAAATTTTTAGACTCTGTTTTTCTTTTTATTTTAATTAACCAAACATCAGATCTTTTTAGCCATTCTGCCAGAATATGCGCTTGTTTTCTGATCATTAAAGACTTCTTGATGATTCACTCATAATCCGTTTTCTTGTTAGTTTACAATCATTCTTAGCAATTAATTTGTATTGCTTTTTTCGAGACTTTACTCAGTCATTTAGTACTCTTACTCATTATTTTTCCGATTTAGTTACATACACACATATATAATTGGCCATTACCACCTTTTTCAGAGTTACGGCCTAACTTCTCGCAGCACCCATATTGTGTGAGTCAATTTTTAGCCACGAGTACTGAGATCTATAGTTTAACGTCGACTCCGAACGACAGACTTTAGAAGCTTGTTTATGACAATCAGTTACTCTCAGAGCTTTTGACAGAAGACTGCTAAAAGGTGGTTCCTATTTAGTTCTTTTAAGATGTCAGAGCTGCTATTTGCACCTGAAGCTTCCATCTAGTAAGTCATCACACTACATACTAGATTACGGCGATTTACATTATAAGTCGCTTCGGATGTTTTTTTAGTAGATTTTCTGTGAAACAAACAAATAATAACTAACTGGCTGAGTTTATTATTTTTTTTATTAATCGCCAATTTAATGTTTTTAGCCAGCATTCGTTTTTGTTCTTAGAAATATAATGTAAACTAGAAATAATTTTCCTACATGATTTTTTGTTTTTGTTTGATTCGAACCCTCGACAAACTTAAAAAACTTTGTCTACTGAGCATCATTTATTTTTAATTAAAAACTATGTCCAAATTAATAATCATTTCAATCAGTATTTAATCATCTACGCATCTGCCTTAAATACACAGAGGGAAAAAACCGTTCTAAAATTGTCAACCAATGGTATCAAATTAAGAACGAATCGTGAACAATATTTCGTTAACTTTCGGTATCAAATCAATCTTAATTTTTTACCAAAATAAGAACAAACGGCACAAAATATTAAAAGTTAATAAATCAAAAACAAACGGTAGTAAACTTGTGAACAAATTGTATAAAAATACCATAAGATAACAAATTAAGAACAATCTGTTATTACATTAGGAACGACCTGTTATCGAATCAAAAACGATTGTTATTTAAATACTGATAACAATCGTTAACGAAGTAATTGGTATCAATTTCGGTAGTTTTCTACAGCTTTCTTCCCTGAGTGTATGATTGATAGTTTTTAATCTTCTAGGCGAGAAAGATATGATCAAATTAAACACCTTGATGATTTCAAGACGTTTGTTTTAACCATTCTCAAAATATAAAAAAAATAATATTTACTCTGTATAGGAAGTACTATGACCACTTGTCGAATTCTGTCAGTTGAATGAAAATTCTAGAACTTCTGCTTTTATTGTTCTGAAGCCAATATTTAGTTTCCTAAGTCCACCCGAATTATTATTATTATTATTATTATCTGGTTTAGACCCAGTACAAATGCAAGACACTTCGACCCATAAGATCTATTATGTCCCTTTGAGTCTACTGTTTGTTTAACAGACCAACTGCCTTCCTTACGAACACCAGCAGGTTCGAAACTTTAGTGGTGGATATATCCGTCAGTGAGCCCATATGTCTCCCTAAATACATCCATCTAAATCTATCAAGAGCCACACATTCACACAATATGTGCTCTGCTGTCTCTGATGCTTGTGAGCATAGTCTACAAACATCTACATTTGTGATCGCCATTCTCATCAAATGCGCTCTCACACTACAGTGAGCCGTAAGAAAATCCGTTAGGATTTTCAGGTCTGGCCTTCTATACTTTAGAACATCAGACTCACCCCCAAATCGCGGACGAATCACAGCCCTGGCGTGCCTAAGACCCGACTGGGCATTCCAATGTTCCAAACATTTGCCAGTTTCCCATTCACTAATTTGACTGAGAATAGTAGAAAGCGGTGCTGCACAGCAGGGCTCCGGACCAATATAAGGCGTCGCAGATCCCCTCCTAGCTAATGCATCCGCTTCCTCGTTCCCGCTTATACCACAGTGTCCAGGTACCCAGAACAGCTGCACCCTGTTTCCAAGCGATAATTTTTGCAACGTGTCGTAGCAATGTTTGACAAGTCTAGATGCCATACGATGAGAGTCAAGCGCCTTTAAGGCAGCCTGACTATCTGAAAATATATTAATTGTCTTGCCCTTGAGCCCGATATCCAGGTTAATCTCAGCACATGTGGTTATGGCCAGGATTTCAGCCTGAAAAACACTCAATGACTTCCCTAGTGGAATTGACAGGTTTCGATTGGGTCCATAGACCCCAGCCCCTACTCCACTGTCCATTTTGCAACCTTCAGAATACCAGTTTAGATCGGACTCACTCCGAGCCAAACACCCAGTAGACCAACATTCCCGGTCCGGTACCTCAACCTTAAATCTCCTGCCAAAGCAAAGTTGCAAAGGCATGGTATCCAAGACCGAAATTGGATTCCTGACCACCTTGTGAAGAAAGGCCAGGTTCCTTGACAAATTTCGAGGTGTTCTTACGAACACTTTTGTTGCCGAACACGCGGCCACCCTCATCACATAAATATGAAGTGGTGTTAATCCAATCAGGGCCTCTAAAGCCACTGTTGGACATGTTCTCATTGCCCCGGTTACACCAAGGCAGGCGAGCCGTTGTGAATTGCCCAATTTTCTTATGGTGGTAGACTCCTCAGTCTTTCCCCACCAAACTATTGCCGCATAAGTGATTATGGGCCGAACAATGGCGGTATAAATCCACAGTGTCATTCTCGGCGATAGACCCCAAGTCTTACCGAAAGAAGAGCGACATGCCCAAAGTGCCCTTGTCGCCTTAGCCTGGACAGCAGAAATGTGCGAGTTCCGGGTAAGTCTTCTATCCAGAATGACACCTAGATACTTACCCTCCTTAGAAAACATAATAGTGGTACCCCTAAAAGAAATACAGTCGCACGTCAGCTTATATCTATTCGTAAAAGGTACAACAACCGTCTTTGAAGGGTTCACTGAGAGTCCTTCTTGAGAGCACCAATTCGACACATCCCTCAGAGCATCAGCCATAAGGTCACACAATGTACTCTCAAATTTCCCACGGGCCGTTATAACAAGGTCATCAGCATAACTAATTACGCTGATTCCTTTTTGAGCCAACATGGTAAGCAAGTCGTCAACTACAAGCGTCCACAACAATGGGGATAGGACTCCACCCTGAGGGCATCCCTTCGACGCCATCACGGTCAATTCCTCTCCATCAAGAGACGAGCTGATAATCCTGCCTCTAAGCATGGAGCCGATCCAAGCTATAATTGGCCTTTCCACCCCTGTCCGTTCCAAAGAACTAGTAATGGAGTCAAAGCCTGTGTTGTCAAAAGCACCTTCTATATCCAAGAAAGAACAAAGAGCAACTTCCTTGTCAGAAAATGCTTTCTCAATACTCCCAAGGAGAGACAAAATTGCACCCTCAGTCGATCCGCCCTTCACATACGCGAATTGACTCGGGTGCAGGGGACGTTCCACAAGACACGTCTCCCTTATATAAACATCCACCAGCCTCTCCATTGTCTTCAGAAGAAAGGATGAGAGACTTATGGGTCTATACGACTTTGGAAGATCACTAGGTCTACCTGGCTTCGGTATAAATATAACCGCAACCTCCCGCCAAGCTCGTGGTATATAACCAAAACCGAAGCTGGCCTTAAAAATTACAAGAAGTTTAGACACTATTATGTCAGAACTTCTTTGTAGGAGAGCCGGAAAATTCCATCCCTGCCTGGAGCCTTATAGGGTTTAAAGGAGCCAATAGCCCACAAAACCCTGTCCGGAGTGAATATTCTACTCGCGAGACTTTTGACCCTTCTGGTAACACGTACAGGTGCGGAAATTTCCCAGCACTCGCGTACAGGTGCCACCTCTTGTGAACCAGGAAAATGCGTTCCCATCAAGAGATCCAAGGTTTGCCTTCTAGACTGAGTGTACCCTCCGGTACCTGTACTAAGGGACCCTATGCCATTAGAATGATCTATGGTGAGAGACTTTTGAAGGCGGGCCAATGCCGGCAAGCCCTCAATGGACTGACAAAATCCCCTCCACGTCTCCCTTTTAGACCTTCTAATCTCCTTTTTGTACTCAGTGAGACTAACCCTATAAACCTGCCAATCACCTGTGCGCTTGGCCCTATTAAAGTTCCTCCTTACGGTTTTCCTCAGCTTTGACAAAGTGTCACTCCACCAAGGCACCTTACGAACAATAGAATGGTCACTATGACGCACACTAATGTCCAAAGAGGATTTTAATGTCGACTGTAGCTGATTTGCCGCCAGATCCAGTTCATCAACAGACTCTATAGAATCTGGCAGCCAGTCAACTTCTTTAGCCACATTTTCTCTGAAGCAGGTCCAATTTACCTTCCTAGAGACTATTGGCCTATCATCGGATCTAGCAACGCTAACCAGATCAAATCTAATATGCATATGATCGGATAAGAATACTTCGTCTGACACATGCCAGTCCCTCACAAGATTAGACGTAAATGTATCACACAACGTAATATCCAATACCTCCGACCTTATGGCGTTAACAAATGTAGGTCTGCTGCCCCTATTGGCCACAGCCACATTATTGCTAACCAGAAAGTTGAGAAGGTAATCACCCCTATCGTTGTTGTCCGTGCTGCCCCATACCATATGATGAGCATTCGCATCACATCCAATTACGAAGTGGTGGTTCTTCTCCCGACAGTACCTGATAAAATTTTGGACTTCCAAGGGTGGTACACATTCCATATCCCCTAGGAAATAAGCAGAGGCGCATATTACCTCCCTTATACCAACATCAGTAATAAGTTTGACGCTTACAGCCACCAGGTCCCTAGTAATGAACTCTGTAATGGGAAAGAAGGTGAATTTGGAATTTACCAAAATAGCGGCCCGGGGTCTCTCCCCAGCCACATACACCAACTTACACGTCTTATTTTGAAGTCCTCTGACTCTGTCATTAATAGTCCAGGGCTCCTGTATGAGCCCTAGACTAATATCTTCAGCGGCAAATCTGCGGCTAAAAATGCTCGACGCACCTTTGGCCCTATGCAGATTTGCTTGGAGCACTTTGAAAGTACCTTCCATCATTTGCGCTCATTGGAAAGCCCCTGCCTGGCTCAATTGCCCAGCAAGCTTTGTTGCCTCAGCCTTAAGTGAGAAACCTGGGGATTTCCCTCTACCCCCCACAGGTTTGATCTTTTCAGTACTGTACAGTACAGTTATCGGGGTAGTAACACTCGTGTCGACTACCGTTTTTATGTTTGTGGAAGACACAATTGTCTTCCTTATAGTTGATGCATAAGAGGCATCGCTCTCTAAATCATCGGCAATATTTTCCATCAAAATATGCGATGCTCGGGTTAAAGAGTCACCTGCGGCATTGCCCGGCTTGCCACAGGAAGGCTAATTAAAACTGGAGGGCGCCTGGTATCCAGAGTCCGCATACGAGCAGCCAAGTACCCCTTGACCATACATCCCTCAGTGTATGCTGTTCTACCTTGGATTTGGGGGAACGGTTACGAGGAGCGTCCACCTCCCGCATGATCAAATTTTAACTAACAGTCAGCAGAGACATGACCTTACTGAACTGCGAGTTGCGGTTACCACCCATAGATGGTAAAGATCACACTATTATATGAGTTTCCAGATAACAGGACTGTACTAAGTGAAAACCAAAGTCAACCCTTAGTAGAGTCCCCTGAATACTCATATAGCAAACCGCAAGCGTTGCTTACTTTAGCCATGGTCAAGAGTTGGCCTGAGTGGAAACGCAATTCCCACACAAATGTAGGACACGCGAGTCTCACCCAGACCCGCACCGACCATGTTACCAGTGGCCGCCACGTGGAGGCAGTAAGTCTTCTTGTGCAGTTGTCCATAAGGATCGTCTATTGACTTTGCCTTATGGGTCCACACCTGACCACCCGAATTGTACAGTATTGATAGATAGATCATAGATCTTCAGGTCAAAATGCTTTTATTACCTTATACATCAATAAATAAATCGACTATTAAGAATATAGTATATATTTTTTCTCGCCGTAGTCTAGTGGTTAGCTAATCAAGAGCTCCAGGTTCAAACCCCAGCTTTGGTATCTAAAAAAAAAAAAGAAATATGAAACAATATTTTTTTCGACGACTACCAAAAGCTGTGAGAGTAACTGATTGCCATGAAAAAGTAATTATTTGCTATTATAAGAAAATTTTTAATTATGTGAATTTAAATATGTACATATGTTTCTATACTTGCAACTATATAAGTTTTATTCATTGTAAGACTATATTATTCCACTTTTATTTATACAATATCAAATCCAACTCACAAATGTCGTTTTATTGTACGGTTAAGATAGGTAGAAAACTAGAATAAAAATTTCTCATTTACAAATGGTTTATGAGAGCGTTGTGACACTGTTTGTTGTATATTAATACAAAATTAAGAGATCTTGCTTATAAAGCTCTTATAAGCACGTTTTATATCATAATGAATAAGACTGTAAATATCTTCTGTTTATCAATTTTTCTGTTGTTCTGTAAATAAAAAGTTCTTTATACGTAAGTACATACATAATTGGCCATTACAACTCTGTTTCGGGGTTACCGTCGACTCCGAACGACAAATTTGAGAAGCTTTTTTATGGCAATCAGTTACTCTCACAGCTTTAAATTACATATGCCATCTCTTTCCCTTATAGGCTCTGTCAGCAGTGTTTGTAGAAAATTTACCAAATGTTGATATAAAAAAATAAATAAACAGAATAGTTTAATGCCCAGGAAAGGTCTGATCAATATTTTTATAATTTAATTTTTGTTTCGTCAGAAACACTTTAATTAGATCAAAGTTAACGGCAATGAATATTTTTGGTAATTAAAGAAGAAGAGTTAAATAGTTGATGTTTGGTCTTGAATATGCACAGGACACAAAGAACTCTGATGAGACTACCGTAGCTGGAGTCGAAAACAATTGTTCAGTTTGGCTAGTGTACTATTCCTTCACGGATATCATTTCTTCTTTAATTACCAAAAATATTCATTGCCGTTAACTTTGATCTAATTAAAGCGTTTCTGACGAAATAAACAGAATAGTGATGCACAAACCAAAAAGAGGAAGGTAGTACTCGATTACTTTATACATGAATGAAAAAATGTGTTTCAAAGCAAAAATTTTTTTTAATTATTCAATTTGTTTTAGTTATTTTTTTAACAGCAGTAAATATTATTTCAATCACATCAATTTGATGTATAATTGTGTTACTACAACACTATTTTTCTAAATATTAAAAAACTACCTAAGTAACCGATAACTTTTATTGTGCATCACTCTGCCAGCATGACATTAAAATCGTTTATTAGTTAATTTGCTCTTATTAAAGGTTTATGAATAAGATTTTTTATTTTGAGCTTACAAGACAGACAACGTCTCATAACTAATGTATGGATTAAACCTAAATTAAAGAGTTGTTATTAATTAGATTGTTATATTATTCTTAAGAATATGAATATCTCCAGTATTTGATGGGCTTCGCTAACAAATTATGTACCAGACGAAAGGCCTTTGGATTTTCTAGAAAGACTTATACGAAGATAAAAGTTAATTTACCTGCTAGTTTTCGAGAAAAGGGCAAATTAGCAAAAAAAAAAAGTCGGAGTAACAAATCACAATTTTCGATATATTGCAAACATTTTTGATCGGAAAAAAATGTGATTTTTTCTTAAGTTGAATAAATCAGTCAATTTCTAACGGTCGTTTTATTCGCTATCAATTATATTTTTAAAATGAAATCATAAATAGTACGGCTTCTATACAAAAATATGGTGCAACAACGTCCCGAAAATAGAAAAATGAGGAAAGAACCGGAGAAAAATCCATTTGGGGTAAAACTACCCACATGTATCCAAAGGTATATTTTAAGAAACTAAATATATACATACGTACCATTGAAAAGATCTAAGCTTCTTTTTTCAATATCTGCCAAATTGAAATCGGTTGATATTTGTCTAAGTTCCAGGGTGATAAGTCCATTGAGATTTTGGGGGTGTTTTGAAAATTCCAAAAACAGAGGGATGTTGTACTCTACAGTACCTACCAGAAAACATCCCGGAAACGTTTACTTCATTTTATTTGTCTCACTGTGTTATTCATGAATCGAAAGGACTTCTTAAAACCTTTACTTTGGTACTGGTATTGACTATGTTTTCTATTCAAATAACCGAAAAATATTCCCGGGAAGCTGAACTTTGCGGCTCGGTGAATCCTATGACATTAGTTTTAGAATGATCAGATTATTCAGGAACCAAGAAATTTAGTTAAACCTAAATATGTGTATTTCAACTTAAATTTCCTATTGGGTCTTATCATTTTTTTTTCATGTAAAGCATTTAAATTATCAAGGCAATATTTTGTTGTTGGTTTTTTGTTCACTTAAAAAAATGTAAATTTATTTAAGAACACTTAATAACACAATTGCAATTAGCAAAATGGTTCAATGAGACAGACGACTACTGTCATAATTAATTTCCTCTGCATAATTAAAAATATATATAAAAACAAACACAAAAACAAAAACAAAACTACTCATGTAGTCAAATAAACAATCTCCTCCAACTAAAATGTTATCAAACCATAAAGATTAAAACAAAAAGAAAAAATATTGCAAAAAACTTTAATATAAAATTGTTAAAACAAAAAATCCAACATCTGTTACGAGCTTTCAATGGAAGTTTTAAAACGTATCGATTAAGTCCACAAATTAGTTTGTCAGTTTGTTGGACTGCTGCAGCGCGCTGGTGCTTGGTAACCATGTAAAGTCAATGCAAATGAAATGTATTGACTTTTAATGACAACTGAGTCAAGATTCAAGTGCATGATTTTCTCAACAATACGTTTCTTTTAAGTATCTATGCAGTCGTTTTAGTGTTTGATGCCAATAATGACTCTCATCACTTTATGAAAAAAAAAAAACAGAGACGTTTACATTGGCAGTCATGTTGGCAATTTTTGTTTTAGTTCAGAATTTTAAAATTTTATATGATGAAAATCGATTTATAAGTATTGTTACGTAGAAATTAGTTTGTCAGATTAAGATTAATAAAAGGTTTGACGTTTCAATAAAAAACCAGGATTATTATAGAAAAATATTTTTTTTCCGATTTAAATAAGTTTATTCATTTTTATATTCTTACTAGTTGACCAGCAAACTTTGTTTTGCCATATAAGTTTGCTCTAGGAAACATTTTTTAATTCAAATGTAATTAATAATCTTCACCGAACTGAGCAATCAATGTCTGTGTTATTAATAATTTTAATAAATAATTATCCGCCATTTTCGGTACTTCAGTTTGATAGTTGGCGATAGGAGGAAATATCCCCTGTACTGCCCCTCTGAGTACTACTTAATAAAAATAAACCTAAACCATATGTATTCTGCGGTACGCAGATCTATCTAATTTAAAATTTCATCGACGTCGGTACGTTATTTAAGTGAGACATACATTTCCGCTTGGGGAGGGTACCTTAACATTTAGGGGCATGAAAATTTACATTTAGTACTCTAAAGTTGTGTTAAGACACCAACAAAATTTTATCAAAATTTAATCAAAATCACTTTGCTAGTTGGGGATAGGGTGAAATAGCTCTTGTACCGCCTCCTCTGAGTATTTAAAAAATAAGCGGAAACCATATATGCTCTACGGTACCCAGATCTAATTATATAGCTTAAAATTTCATCGAAATCAGTACATTATTTAGGTGAGGCATAAATTTTCCCTTGGGGCGGGTCACATTAACATTTAGAGGTTTCAAAAATAGTTGTCGACCGATTCTCAGACCTATCCGATATCCACACAAAATTTCATGAAAATCGATGAAGCCATTTCGGAGGAGTTTGGCACACAACACCGCGACACGAGAATTTTATATATTAGATTATATCTATATACATACATACATACAACATTATGTACATATTTATTTTTACACTACTTTATTCATTTTACATAAAATAGTCTATCACAAAACGATGTTTCTACATAAAATATAATAAAATCACAGTTTCACTGCATGAAGAAAAATACATTTCTACAACAGGTCAACAAAAATTACTCAATGTACTCAATATACCTTCTATATGTAATTGATATTATGGAAGCCATCTTAACGAAATGTGGCGTAAAGATTCTTTATATTCAACTAGCGGACCCTGTGCCTACTGTGTCAGAAAAAACGAGAAATTTGTCTACATTACGCCTGGTATTATTTTCAAAATTTCGTACGAATAGCTGTCAAATTATATATAAAAATATTTCGTATGCGAAAGTTGTAAAATATTGTTGCTAAAGTAGTACTCTGTTCTTGTTGATTTTATAACTAAACAAAAAAGAAAAAAAAAAAAAAAACATTGGTCCATTGAAATAAAATTGTGAACTTATGTTTTACAGAAGCATACTGGAGCTGAAATTCTCCGTAGTATACATATTAAGAATATGCAGTTTTTTTCTAATTTTTTTTAAATACAATAAAACCGTGCACGATTACAGTACATTGTCGTCTATAAAATCTATTAAAAGCCAATCATTATCAATTTTAATCATGTGTACTCAATTAATCAACATGTTTCCTAAATGCAACAAGTTTCTGGCAACATTTTCGTTTTCGTACGAAATTACAAAGCCAACACTTCTTTCGGACGAAATAAAATTTACACCAGCCTGCAAAAAAATATTTATATTATAATGAGCATAATTTTGGAATAAAGTTTTTACTGTTGATATAGCTTTGGTGTTGGGTCATTTGTATGTAAAATGCATGATATATCGTTATAATTTTAACGAACTGCACAGCAGCTGGACTGTTAAGGATTTCATAAAAAGTACAAGTATTAGAAAGAAGAGTTGAAAAACTAAAAAGTGTAGTTTCTGAGCCCCAATTGAAGGTTAAATCAGTTCTTGTCAAAAGCAACAATAAAATTAATTTGTTGAACTGTGTTATTTGTTCTGTAAAAAGGTGTTGCATGCTTCAAGGGATATTTGTTGCATGTCAAATTTTTCGTATGGAAAAACCAATTTTTATTTTTATTCCAATTTTATTCGTTCTCAAGATGTACTACAAAAATTAATATCACGCCCACTTTTCCTATTCCGATCAGCTTCTGACTGATGATTTGCCTTGATCATGAAGTTATTTAGGTCAAAATTCAAAAACTTTAGCTTTAACCGTTCTCAAGATATACACAAATCAGTATTTAATTTGTATGGGAATTATCACACCCACTTGTCCGAATATGCCCACTTTCTGACTGATAATTTACAGAAGTCAATACTTATGATTTTTATTGACTACGAAATTAATCACACCAAAATGAGAAGTTTTTGCTTCAACATTTCTCAAGAGATCAGTCAAAAATCTATATTTAACTTGTCCAATTCCGCCCACTTTCTGACTGAAATTGTTCATTAATTGTAAACTCATTCAGACTAAATCTAGAAAATTCACATTCAACTGTTCTTAAGATACGCAAAAATAAATTATTGGTTCGTGTCGAAAGTACCTCATCCACTTGCCAATTCTTTCAAATTTTTAAATGATGATTTTGTGGCAACCCACAAATATTACATAAAAATGCATACTTGCAGTTTTTACCTTTTATACACATATGCATAATTTTGATATCCGTTTTTAGCTAAGATTGTTCTACTTCTTTTTTCTGCAAACGATTGTCTGGCTCACACGTTTCCTTTATTAATAACAAAGTAAATTTTATTTTAATAATAGTATGCAAGACGAATTTTATTTAATATTGGAAGGCTCTGTTTGCATCAACAAAACTATCCAAAATTTCATTTACTATGGAGTCTTTCAGTCTAAATCCAGAAACTTTACCTATAAGCTTTACTTTATACTTTTACATCATTTACTAAAATCAAAGACAACTTAGAGGCAAGTACATACATACATAACTGGCCTGTACAACCCTGAGTCAGGATTACGGCCTAGCTTCTTGCAGCACTCATGTTGTGTGTGTCAATTTTTATCCATGAGTACCGGGACATACAGTTTAATGTCGACTCCGAACGACAGACTTAAGAAGCTTGTTCATGGCAATTAATTACTCTCGAGCTTTTGCCAGAAGACTGCTGAGAGGTAGTCGCTGAAAGAAATATTTGTTTGATATTTCTTTTTTTTTATGATGTCAGAGCTTGGTGTCGAACCCAGGGCTCATGTCTTAGTAAGCCAAAACACCAACCACTAGACCACGGCTTCCATAACGTGCTTTGATTTATCTTTGAATTTCTGATTTTAAGCTGTACGTTGTTGCATATCAGAAAGACTTATAGAGAAATAGACAGGATGTATTACTTTATGAATAGATTACATCACTATTTGTAGCTGAAACTGTTACTGTAATATGTAATTGAACTTTTAATTTCAGTTCAAACATGTACCTATACATATTTATATACTGTGACGTTCGATATTGGTCCAGAACCCTACTGTACTGCAGCGATTTCTTCAATTATCGACCTAATTAGAGATTAAGATATGTTTGTAATACTGAGACGTTCAAATAGGGCAAATTTTGACACAATTATCCAATTATTAAGCATAGAAAGGCAGACCTGAAATGGACTTTCGCATGCATCATTGAGGTGTGAGGCGTAAATTATGCCTACTGGCATCAATAATATCCGTCTCTTGCTAGATTTAAGTGTATGTGTCTCGCTGGAAGACATATCCAACACTAAAGTTCTAGACTTGTTGGTTCCTAATGTTTTTATTGTATGAAATTATTAAATATTTTCTCTTTAAAGAAAATTAAAAAAAAAACTGCACGTTCTTTATAATATGCTGCTGAAAATTTCAGCGCCAGTGTGATTCTGTCAAATATAATTTCACAAGTTTATTTCAATGGTCCAATGCTTTTTTTTTTCTTTTTTGTTTAATTACAAATTGTTTGACTGAATGGATATGTTTTGAAGTTGATTTGTTTTTATTGGTTGTTGTTAGCATTGATGATTTTAATGATGATGACGATGATCACACAACTGATGATGATTCTAATGTGTTGATAATCTAAGACTGCTTTGTGCTCGTTTAGTGCAGGAAATGCATTTAATTGCTTTTCGCCATTGAAATCTGCTATTAAACGTTTGACTTTTTTTTCTTTTTGTTCAACATTCTGTGGCATTGCAATTTGTAATGTATTTAATAAGTTTACAAACATACAAGTTTAAGTTTTTTTTTTTTTTGGTTTCTTTTAGTGTTTTAAACTTAAAATGATTTGGCTTTTAATAATTTTTAAACATGCAGATATTTATGGTTGCACGTGTTTAACAGATATTACTACTAATTGTTTCAACCTTGAAATATTTCTATTAAAAAGACACACACATGTACATAAATGCATATGCATACTCGTGTGTATGAATGAGTACCCACTTAAAATGTGCAAAGTCTTAAAGAAATTGTTAAAATCATCATATAATTGTATTCAAATACATATGTATCTACCGTACATGCATACAAACATCTTCAGCACTATTGACATCACTTTTGGTATTTGTGAGCAAACATTTGATTACACTTTTCATATAAACCGCATTTGTGGATTTTCTCTTATTTATTAGTACACTTAATCCTGTTTTTACACGTTAGATTTGTTTAAAGAAACACAGATATTAATGAGAAATGAACAATTTATTTTAACAACCTTTAGAATTATATCGCCAAACATTATTATCAAAAGTTATTAAAAATATATATAAAAATAAATGACTGATGCTAAAGAAGCGCAAAGTAAATAAAAATTGAATTTAATTAAATTGTTAGAAAAATAGAAAAACTTTAAAGAACATATAGAAGAAATCGAGGAAATAATCGAATTCTTCAAATGCAAACAAGGTTAGCATTAATTCTGTGCTAATATGCGAAAATAGCTTAAGTCGACTTAAGGCGAAATTGCAAGAGTCAGGATAAAACTGTAATGCAGAGTATTATTAAGTGTTTCATTGTTCTATCGATATTACCATGGAAGTTGCTCTGATGAATAAAGAACTTGATTCCTAATAATCGCATATTTTTACGGACTACTCGTAACTCTTGAAGTTTCCAAAATCTTTCAACACATAAATACATAATTGGTCATTACAATCCTGTTTCAGGGTTACAGCCTAGCTTCTCACAGCATCCATGTTGTGTGTGTCAATTTTTATCCATGAGCACCAGGACCTACAGTTAAACGTCGAATCCGTACGACAGACTTGAGAAGCTTTTTCATGGCAATCAGTTACTGCTGAGAGCTTTTGCCAGACGACTGCTAAGAGGTAGTCACCGAGAGAAATAATTTTTTCTTATTTATTTTTTTTTTCAAGATGTTTATCCATGAGTGCTTCGAGAAGCGAGGCCCTGTCACAGGTTAGTAATGGCCAATTATATACATATGTATGTATGTATACGTTGACAGCTTTTTGAAAATTCAACTTATTTTTCAGTGTAACCATTACAACATCTAATAACGAGAAATTTCACATATTTGTCTTAAATTACTCGTTCCTAATTTTTAATCAGTAATGGGCTTTTTTGTACCATAATCCGCATTTTTTGAATTCCTGATTGGAATCACTTATTGGACGTTTATTATGTAAATCTATTTATAATTATTACAAGTGTATTAATAAGTGATTCCAATTATATATTCAAGAAATAAATGATTTATTAAATTATTATTTTATTATTTACTTTTAAATTTTTTTATATTAAAAAAAAAAACTTATGAATTTTGTTAAAGACGAACAGCACATTGTTAATGTTCTTCTAAAAACTTTCTAAAGTTACTTTATCCAGAAAAAGAAAATTAAAAAGGAGTTAAAATACCCCCTCACTAGTCAGTCTATTCCTGCCTAACAAATGTCACGCAACGTTGTAGTAAAACTCTATTTTCTACAGGTTGCTACGTTACAGCAGCATTGTATTAAAATTCAATGATAATAATTTGGATTTACCTTTATACACTCAGATATATACAAAAAACTATGCGTTACGGCAACGTTTGGCTAACTCTACCTTAAGTTTTCCCCATATATATATATACGTCCTTTTATGTCTTCACTACCATCTTCTCTTTGTCCGAGATTTTGTTTTTTTTTTTTTTTTGTTTTTTTTTTTTTTTTTGTTTTAGAAGTTGTAAAATTATTTTTACGATTTTTCTTTTAATTGGCCACACATTTAAAAAAAACCTTTAAATTTGTACAAGAACGTTTGTGTCTTAAGTCTTTTGTTTTGGCCTTATAGTACTTGAAAGAAACACATTCATTTTCAGTACTTCTAATGAAACGGAAGTAACATCTCTTCTTTTGTTGTTGTTGTTATTGTTTTTTAGAACATCTACGGAAAAGAAATGAAACACACAACAAAGAGACAAAAGTAATATTTTTATTTTTATGTTTTAATGAATTTAATTTCAATTAAATTAAATTAATTAAAGTTGTTAAAGTGATTAACAAGAAAAACTGAAGCAATTAATTAATGCTGGTTTTAATAAAAAATAATATATATGAACATCAGTACTACAAATAACTTCCTAGAAAATTATACAGAAAATTAACAAAATTAGTTACAGAAACCAACAATAGCAATAGCAATAGCAAAAGCAATAAAATAATAACAAAACAAAATATATAAAATTTGTGTAAACCTATTAAACAAAAACTATTATTAATACTCGTAATAAGACAATAACTTTAATTTGAGTGCTTTTTTTCATATTTCCCATATTCTGTATATCATTAATGTGTAACAAATTTTACAACAACAATAAAAGAATTAAAAACACAAGAGAAAAACTGTAGAAAAACGCATTAAACAGAATAATTTTATGGGATAGATATTGCCAGTCATTCATATAAACTCAAATACAACTGATTCACTTGGTAATTATTGCTAATGGAGTCTTGTAAACCTACAAAACATGAACTTGTTGCCATTAATGATACAAAATACAAACAAATTAATGCTCAAATGAATGATTCTAATTCAGTTTAATTCAAAAAATAAAAAAATTAATTCCGCATTTTCAACGTGGGCTGAATTTATGATGAGTTTATGAAGGCAATGAAACATTTTTTTAAGGTGAACTGTGATTTCATTGTAAACTAACAAATACAAATAATTTCTTAAGCCCCAAAAATTCAAGGTTACAAATTAAATGCACACTTTTGTGTAGAAGAAACAACAGCAAATACAAAGAAATCTCTTCCATATGAACTAAAATAAACTAAAACCACGAGTCACAAATGTATTTGAATTCTTTCAAAAATTAAAAATTTAAGGGCTCCTATTTTCTAAAAAAAATAGAATTTCAGTGTACGAGTATTTTCTCAGCTGTCTCAGAACGGTAAATTCAAGCTTGGCACCGGCCGACATTTTTAACTTCATTGGAGCGACAAGATGTTATAGGAATTAAGACTGAACAAAAGATCTATGGTCGAAATACTTTAGTAAGACAGTTTTCTATGATGAAAGTCGTGGGAAAGATGCGTCCTGCCTGAGAATTATAACATTACGATGAAAATAAATGTACTCGTATGTAAAATAAAATTAAGGTTTCAGTTAAAGGATGATTAACTGATGCATCTGTCAGCATAACATATCGTAATTACATGTCGGATTATATCTTGCATCGATTGCTCAACTTAACTTCTAATTTTAATTATAGTGTACTCAATAGGTGTACACTGCATACTCACGTAGATGATTGAATTTGTGACATACCGTCACCAACTAAGTAGAGTGCATATCAGCATATGTACTGTCGCAGCACTTCTCTACTGACTTACAAATAACACATGTATGTATGTGGGTCAGTAGGTATCAATTCGAATGAGTGCAATTCTACTCCGAACTACATGCATATTGCATTGTTGACGATATAAAAATAGAAAAGAAGTAAAAGTAAGAATTGAATAATACGAAATGCGTCTCAATACTAGATTCATAAGATTTTAGTATATAAGGAATATAATTTTAAATAAAATCAATTATTCATAATAAAATCATTAAATTATAATTAAACGCTTGGGTTTTTTTTAAGGAATAAGTATTACAATACATATAATGATACATTGATACCGATTGAGGATATGTGATCTTGTAATAGAAGCTACCATTTTAAATGTGAAATACTCTAACTAATATGCCATTTGACTTTAAATGGTTAAAGTTTCCCGTATGTTTAGCTTTTGGAATATCTAAAAATTAATATTGTTTCACACGGTCGGAAGAGTCGCCGTGGTCTAGTGGTGACTTAGACTTACTAAGCCAGGAGCCCAAAAGAATTATGAAAAAAATATTTCTTTCGGCGACTACCACTCAGCAGTATTCTGGCAAAAGCTCTGAGAGTAACCTGATTGCCATGAACAAGTCTCTCAAGTCTATGGTTCGGAGTCGAGTTTAAATTCGGTACTCATGGATAGAAATTAACAAACACAACATGGGTGTTACGAGAAGCTAAGCCGTAACCCTGAAACCGGGTTGTAATGGCCGTATTTCACACTGTCAACTGTTTATTTGTTGCATTTTTATGTGTTAATAAGCCATTAATTTTGAATTTTGAAATTGAATTTTTTAGTCATCTTGTGACCATCGATGATACATACCTACATACATATATGTACGCACACCACTTCACACTTTTATATGTTTTTATGAGTTCTAAAGACGAATTTGTTCAACATGTAACAAATACTCTATTTCTTACTTCAGAAGCCTTGTTTGTTAATTTTCAATTAAAAATTCATAAATCAAATCGGGAGTTTCTAATTCACTCAACAGTTCATCATTAGACGCATAAATACATTCAAATAACAACCAAAAATACGCAGCAACAACAAATATTTTTTTTTTTCAATAAAAAAATATAAAACACCAACAAAAATATTTTCAAAATCAATGTCATTCAAAATTATCGGTCATTGACCAAAAACCACATTGTCATCGTTGTCAAGCAGGTCATAATGACGTCGCACTATAAAAAAAAAAAAAAAATCAAGAAAACCAAGAAGAGTAGTTAAAAAATTTTTTTTCAAGAAATTTATTCACAATAACAACAATACCATCATAAATAGCAGAAGCAATTTCCACTGAATTTACGTTTTTAAACGTAAACAATGTCTGGCAATAAATATTTTCGTGCGTACGTTGTATGTTAAACGTAAACGAGTAGCTGGGTTGCACTTGCTTGTTGAGACCAAAACAACAATAAAAGCAATAAATTTTGTTATTTAATAAATGAAGTAGAAGAAGAATTTTTAAAGTCTTATAATTTAATTTATTGGCATTTTAATTATATTGAATGAAATACACAAACAGCATATATTCGAATATAAATTTAATAAAAAAAAAATTTGCCAAAGCAACACGTTTTTATGAGAATCAATTTCAAAATATTAGAAAAAAATAAAACATAAGCATTTAATTAAACCACAGAGAGTATTACCCTCGATCCCACAACTTGTAGTTAAAAATTAAACGAACTTTTAAAAAAAATTTAATTTAAACAAAAATTTACAAATAAATTCAATTCAAATAAGTTGTACTCGCATTTTATTTAGAATGCATAATAAAACACAACAAAAGCAGAATAATTTATTAGTAGTTGTTACAGAATTATGCACATACGAGTACATATGTATGTAACTTCTATTCATTATTTGTAGAGGCACAGTAGGATAGAAGAGCATATTTTACTTGATTATAGAGAAAATTTCGCTATTTTGTTTAAACAACTAAATCACAACAGATCAAAAAGCTTTTATCATTCTAGGTCTAGAAATATCAATACTAGACAAATAGATCCATCTTTAATACTATTGACACTAAAAATCATTATTTGGCCGTATTAGAAAAAAAATAATATAAATTTATTTATTTATGTTTTATAAAATGTCCACAGAAATGATGCATGTATGTACATACAATTAAAATATTGGCAATTCTTCGATGTGTAACACTAACACTGGTCCGCAAATTTGGAAAGAAAAATTGACTGCAGAAACGAAGAAAGTTTTTTACAAATCTTTCATAAAAATTGGGCTCTCACGTCTTCTTAATTTTTTTTTTCGTGTGCTGGCAATACTGTACAATAGCCATTTCACAATCGTTAATTTGACAGAAGCCCACATTCATTCTAAATCTCTTATAATAGTAGCGTTTAAGCATGTCAGACAGATCGTGTGTTTACTGATTCAAGATATGTTTTCACGAGACCAGTACGAGTACTCAGGGGATGATCATTACTCTTGCAGTGCGTTGCACGAAAATACATTATGAAGAGGAAGAAAATGGGAGTAGTGCTTGTGAGTATTTGATTTGAATTTGGTGGAGAAAATGGCATATGGAATATCAGAATCATTAAAATATTCATATTTACACTATTTTGGTTTTACGGTAACAACTTGAAAAAACCGTGGACACCGACAATGTTTTACAAAAGTTGCAGAACTATTCTATACAAGTGGTTAAATAGCAGGAAGATCTATTTCAATTTTTTAATTCCAGCACTATTCAGAGAGTCAAGTAACCTTAACCAATGTCAACAAAATACGAATGATCAGGAGGGAAGTAGCAGATAAAAGCTAAACCTACTTAGCGAAGGCAATCACCACACAATAAACATGCAACGATGAGGTAATTACTGTTGATCATTCAAGGGTGAAGGTATAACACTGGCCTTTAAATGATCAATTCACAGCAATTTGTCTCATTCCTAAGGCGCTTAATAATAATATAAAAGAAAATATATATGTATGTACTGTCCTTTCCAAAAAATTCCAATACAATGCATAGAATTTTGTAGGGGTTTCCGCCTGAGTATTGTCTCTTACCAGTTTCCAAACCTGTTCAACGTTCACGACATGATTCAGTGCTACGAGCAGTGAGTCCGAAACATTTTTCACCGCCAGTGGTAGTTTGTATGAAGGTGATGATGTCAACTCGATTTAGTGACTCAAGCTGAGCTGAATTATCTAATTCGCAGAATTACTAGCTTTAGACATGCAGCAGTGGAAGAAATTAACGGAAGAAATTAACGGATTTTGGGACAAAAGCATGTTGGGAGACTATTCTTGGACTGTAATACGTGCAACCGAACCAACGAAATACAAATGACGTTCAAATTACGGGATTCACTTTTAAAAATTCATTCGTTTTTAAATAAACTAACGATTTTTTATGTAAACAATAATTAAAAATATTTTTTTGTTTCTCGCAAAGCTGACGTGTTAGAAAAAAACTAATTCCAGATTGGAATTCAGCTCACCAAATTACCCTAGCAAAGATATTTGGTTGCTCCAGTCCTAAACCTTGTAAGTAATAGCATGGAATAGATTCTTAAGAATTTTAACCGTAAAATTGAAATTCAACTTATTGGGTTTTAATGATTGAACTTTAAGATGGGTTAGGTCGTCTTTAGATAACAGGACTCAGCGCTTTAAGTTTCGCAGGCATTAGTTAATCCAGATGAATTTCAAATCTAAATACCAGTAAAAACAAAGATATGTATGTATGTCATTATCCAGGTCAGCTATGAATGATTGTACTTATTTTTTGGAAGATACTGTGTATTCTATTATTCTAATATTTGGTAAGAAATTTAATTCTAACTCCCACATTATTTTCTCAGCGAATAGGGCGAATAGTATTGATGATTTTATGGAGCCTTGTGCAAAATAATTTTTCAATCCACATATTATTATGTATTAATAAAAATTCGTCTGTAGTTTTGTTCCTTTTGCAATTTGTACAATTTATTTTATATGAGAAAAGAGGAAAAAGGGAAACTTATAACGTATATTTCTACTTTAAGTCAGCAGACTGACTAAACTGTTTCCCTCCTAAATTTTTCACTAAATGTTTACTATTCCCCAAAATTCCCAAAAACCCAAAAAGTACCACATATCTAGGGTAAAAATTCCTAACTTGATAACACTGATGGAAACAGACCTATTATTACATGCATTTTATTCATGAATTTTATAACATAACTATGTTATGTATACCAGATATGTACATATATACATATGTATACTTGTTTCATTATAATATTATTTTAAACACTGTGCGCTTATCAAAAGGGAAAAAAATTAGGCATAAATACATAAATATGTACGTTCGAAATCGCTCTGGAATTCACCTTGATTTATAAAGTGTTAAACGATTTTTTTTTTAACAACATTAACCAAGTGTTAAACAATTTTAAATTGTTTATCATGTTTTTTTTTATTTTTCATTTTGTTTTTGAGTTTTTTATGATTCCCAACTTATAACAAACAAACAAACAAATAAAAAAATTAAAACAAAATACAACTTTACAATTCATTTTGAAGTGTGATAAAATATGTTTAAAAACAAACCACAAACTTACATTCATTCACATGCTGAAACACTGGGCTGAATAAAGCCAATGCAGTTTTTAATAAAATCGTTGAAATTATTTTTTACCCATAAATGGGAATAAATTTAAAATGTAAAATATATTTTGGTTTTTTTTTTTTTCTTTTAGGATTTCATAATTTTACATGATTTACCAACACCGGCAATATGAACTTCAATTTTCAATAGATATTTTTGTTACTGTTGTTGCTTTTTGTTTTTGACTGATTTAAAACAATCAATGAATTGATTTGTTATGGCTGTTGGTTGGTGGTAATGGTTGTTGTACTTTTCTTAATCACGTGACTATAAAATAAACACATAATAAAACACACACACACACACATACACACACTCTTAATATAAAAAGAATAATGTGGTTGTAACCTGTTATAGAGTATTTTAAATCCACAAATTTCAATTGTTGCGGTCTGGTCTAAACAGGTGAACATTTTCATGTGGGTTGCGTTTTTTTTTTTGACAAAAGAAAGAAATATTTTTGTAAAATCATTATTAAAGATTAAAATGCAGTTTTTTTATTATTAAGACTTACTCAGCCGTATGCCTATTTTTAGCTTGTTTTTTAATTTAAGCCTCAATTTTAACCAGATTTTAGTTTTAAAATTGTTTACAGTGAATTTTTTCCCCCTTTTTTTCTTTTTCTGTTTATTTCGCTTTATTTTTCAAGGCCAAATTAAATTGCAAGTAACTTTTAAACTTCATTTTATGACATTTTTAGTCAAATTTAGATTTGTGTGTCATGAGGTTTTTTTGTTTTTTTTTTGTAAGATGATGTAAAACACTCAATAAATAAAAATATAATAGGAAGACATAATGGTTAAAAAAAATATGAAATTGAAAATGTTAGCATTGGCAGTTGTAACTTTTATTTATTGAAGTGGAAATTTCGATGAAATATTTCATTTATATAATGAAATAGAATTGTAGGAGTGGATAATATAACTAATGAGATTGAGAAATCAGTGTCAAAAAAAAAGCCATCTAAATGCATTTAATAGAAATTTATATACATACTCGTATGTACAATAATACGTATGCATTAGAAAAAAGATCAAATTTTTTTAAGGAGAACCTCTTAAAATGTTGTAATTGGAAAAAAATACTGGCGTACCATCTGCCAGGCAATCCGTAGAGTGTGACAAGGTGTTAGTTTTAGATGACGGATACCTTGGGAATTTCTCGTTTATGCTTATTTCCTTTTGAGCTAGTATTTTAAAATTTTTGTTGTAGTGCCGTTAACGGAAACCAGCCAGAAGGATGGCAAAGACCACTTCGTCCAACGAGTGATAGCCCATCAGACGCAGTGTCCTAGCCCCGCCTACCCTCCGGCAAACCAATGGTAATATAGAGACTTTCTTCGGTTTGCTTCAGGATTATATCAGGTCTATCTACGACAGAATGGCTGAAATTATTTCTTTCTATTTAAAAAAAAGAAGAATCATTTGAATTCTTAAGCCGACAAAAAGAAATCCAAAGAACATCACAGAGATTCTTATGCACAGAAAATCTAAAGCATTCAGCTTATCAATATTTGTATTATCCACAGTCACAGATATTAAGACAACCATACTTATACACAGAGGGAAAAAAGGCGTTCTAAAACTATTAACCAAGGGTATCAAATTAAAAACAAATTGTGAACAATATTTCATTAACTTTCGGTACCAAATCAAGCTTAATGCATTATTAAGATAAGAACAAATGGCACAAAATACCATAAGTTTACAAATCAAGAACAACCGGTAGTAAAATCGTGAACAATTGTAAAAAAATAGCATAAGTTAATAAAAAAAAACAAAAAAAAAAAAAAATCGATACCAATCGATAACGAAGTAAGCACAAACGGACTTAACTCAATTTTAATACCAAATGGTATCAATTTCGGTAGTTTTCTACCACATTTTTTTCTGAGTGTACGTATGAAATTAACATTCAGTTTTGCAAGTTAGACACACGACTTCACGCAAAAATTTTCAGCAGGTTGTTTGTGATTTTTATGAATACGAAAAGTCTCCTTACTCTTTATGAAAACGACAGTAACTGTTTTACTTACACACGATTAAAAGACCTCTTTTTTCATTCAATTTACTCGGTATTAAATATTAGTTCTTTAGTTTTCTTTTCACTTTTAAAGTGGGTAATGTGCTAGACTGCTAGTGCGAGGGTTGTGTTATTAAAACAGTAATAAAAAATTTCTTTCAAACAAAATTTGCTTAAATAATAATTAAAATTGAGCAACATTTTCAATCATTCATATATCCAATATCCATGTGCTTTCAGTTAAACAAATAAAAAAGAAAAGCAAACCGATAATTCCAGAGGTCAGTGTACTTTGTCAACACCTTCTTTAACAATATTTCCATATTATTTATGAATAGAATAAATTCTAAAAATTCTTATTATTTTTATTATAGAAAATATTATGGTACTCGTATATCTTTTACAGAAAATAATTATTGTACTGGATGTGTGAAAAAGCTCAATTATAAATTTTAAACAAAAATTAAACACACGAGTCCTACTACACAATATGCATGTGATGTTTCAATCGATAGCCTTTTTTTTAAAGAGTCATCTATCGACAGTTTTTAATCGAACTGTTTCGAATACCGAATATCTATAAATGATATTTAAAAAAAAATAAGTAGTCATCTGGTAGGGTATTACAAGTTGATATACGAGTATCTACACATACATACATATGTATATCCATCTACAGATGTATGCATGACACACAAATCGTGCTTTTTAATCAATTAAACTTGAAATGTTTGTACAAAAATAAAACAAATAATTTGTATTTTAAATTACTATAACTATTGATAATAATTTACAAAATGCATATTAATTTGTGTATAATTGTATCAATTATACAATATAATGAAACAAAAAAAACTATTTATTTTATTCCCTTCCATTGACTCACTTTATACGAGTACATATTTAATACTAAATATGTAGTCGTGTTTAAGGCCTTGTTTGCCGAACGTCGCGGTAACGTAACGTATCAGTTATCCGGTTTTGTGTATGAAAACCAATGCAAATATTTACCAAATTATAGCGTTACAGTAACGTGGCAACATGTAAAAAACTACACTTTTAAAATACAACTTTACTTCACTCAAATTTTCGATGACGCTGAGGCATAATTGAGGTTCATGCAGTGCATTGTATTGGAATGTGAAGTTGGTTGATAGATAGTTTTTTTTAATAGATATTTGTATATTATGCGCCTTTTTTGTTGATAAGACAAGTTGCTGTCAATTTGACCACTCATGGGCCTTCACCCTTGAATGATCAAACAGCAATTGCCTCATCTGTTGAGGGATGTTGAATGTGAATGGTGA
Organism: Metopia argyrocephala; assembly: GCA_963576795.1. Lineage (NCBI taxonomy): Eukaryota > Metazoa > Arthropoda > Insecta > Diptera > Sarcophagidae > Metopia > Metopia argyrocephala. The sequence continues at coordinate 67,663,168 of OY756210.1, forward strand.
ATGGTGGTAGAATCTGTAGATTAGCTGTTATCTTCCCAGAAGGTGGCGCTGTACTCCTGACCATTGGTTTCTGGGGGAATAGATTGAAATGTCAGGGAGTGGTTTCTTGAAGATGGGCTTCTTGGAGTGGTGGGTGGGGGGAGGGGAAACCTCATTTTTTTTTTAAATTAATGTAATTTATAATTTTTAGAAAACAGCAAATTTTTTTTATAATTTTATCTTTCGCTGGGATTGAACCTTGGTCATGTGGTCATTAAACCGGTAATTGAAATAATTCTGACACTTTAGAAATGTTTCCCCTATAGTTCTATATATTTATAGTTCTTTTTTCGCAGAAAAATTTTTACAGTACTTTACCGATAGACTAAATAAGTATTTGCTAGCACGAAGTGAAAATTAATTTACTTATGATTTTGCGGATAAAACTATAGCCCAATCAATAGCTGGCAACTAAAATATTGGAGAACTTGATAGTTGTTTGGAGAAATCTGAGAACACTCAAACTAAAGTCTCAAATAAAGAAGCAAACGAACTATTCCCAACAGCTATTTTATAAGTTTGAACAAAGCAATGCATCTAAAAAGGGTATTTTCTTTTTAAATTAAATCAAAAATAGAGCCGACAAAATAGCATATACGGTTATGTCATGTGAAACTAATTCGAGTATATATCGTCGATGGAATTAAAGAACGCTGTAACTGTAACCAAAAAACCTGTGTGAAAGTAGAACAAAGACGCTGGGTATTTTCAAAACGCACACGGCGTAAGTGAATTTATTTTCATCGTAGAAATCTGGGACCGGGACCAATCGACGCATTTTTTTTTTCTGATAAAAATGATAAAAATAAAAAAACGTATTTTCGATTTATTGTCAGTTACAGCGTTCTTTAATTCTTGTGACGATATGTACGTATAATTAAATGTATGAAAATTATACATATGAACTGTTTTCGAATGTTCTATAATTGCACAGACGTGTCAACGATACGTTACGTTACATTTTGGCTAGAACAATGTTCGACTAACCAGACATTTAATTACTTCTCATACGTCAAATATATAATAAATTTTTAAATCACATTTTAAGTTCATGTTCAATTTTATGGAAAAAAAATATTACTTGTATTTTGTAATTATTGTATTTTTAAAATAAAATAACTCAAACCAAATTACACAAATCAAGAGTGCTCTGAAGTGCAAAGGGTTTAGTCGCTGTAACAATAATAAATAAAACATGAACTATTTAATCATTTAAACGTTTCTATTTCTTGTCATACTCGTACTATTTAAATACAAACGGATTTATGTACCTGAGTGGGAAATCCTCTATTAATATTCATTACGCTTGTATAGCACGTGTTGGCCTAGAACAATATCCAATTCCATAATAAATCAAAGTGTATAAAATAAATAAAATGATGTAAATTTGTTTGTCTTGTTATTCACTAAAACGGATATCCTAAAAGTTGGGTTTTATTTAAAATAAATATTTCTAATGTGACAAAAAATATATTAAAAGAGAGTGAAAAATTTATCTGGAAAATATATTTTGCTATCAGTAGAACTATTTATTTATTATATTTATTTATTTTATTTTAAGAATACGAGTATTTTCTTAATAGACTTGAAGTACTTCTAAGTCAAAGGGTCAAATTGTTTCCAACGCTTATGCTTTTGAAAGAAATTTCAGGTTTTTTTGATATCTCTGGTCAACAAAACTCGTACAATACGAATTTTTTTATTATTTACAAATAAGAAAATTATGCCGAAAATTAAATCTATTTTTGAATGAAATTAAATTTCACGATCAAGATTTTTTAAATTAATGATACACAAACATAGTTTTTGAGTTAATAATGCAGAAATATGAGACAAATTATATTTTAAAACATATCTAAAAACTGTATTTTTATCTCTTTTTTCACTTAGTGGCGACCAAAAGTGTATTCTACTTTTCATAGAAGTTTGCCTGAATTAAAATGTTTAAATGCATTTATCTCAGAATCGCCTTTTTTGAGTTATGCCACTCTTCTCGCAAATGAGAGATATGTGAACCTCCACTTACCCTTTTTTGGAGAAAATGTAAAGTTGCAAATTTTTTTTATTATAGTGTATTTATAATATATGGATATATACTAGGGTGACAAGAAAAATCGTATTCTAGGGATCAAAATAAGAAACTTTGTCCAAGAAACCACAACTCTAAAATTAATTCTGATGTTCCATACTTTGACCGAAAGGTCAAATTTTGAGAAATCCCGCCTTGATCCATTTAAAGTGCCCCAATCGAGTCCAAATGTATGACCAACCCCCACTATCTTTGAAATATACAACATTTCATGCGTGAAAAACAGTTAAAAGTCCTATCAAATTAAATGTTTTGAATTAGTTCTCGCCGTAGTCTGGTGTGTTTGTACAATACAAGTTGGCTTACTAAACGAGAACTACGGGTTCAAACTCCAGATCTAACATCTTTTTAATAAGAATAATAATAAAATTCTGATTTTCAGGATTTACAAAATTTTTGATTTTAACGTTTTTTGCTTCTACTGAAAAAAAAGCAAAAAGTGTAGTTACGTCCGTTTGCATTTAATATGACGATAATAGCGTCAATAGCCTTAGTTTGAAATAGTTTGCAACCTTGGCATTTTGCAACCTCTTCATTCCGTTGCAACGCACTAAGTAAACAAATGTGCAACACCGTTGTTGGTTCTTGTAAACAAGTTATTACATTTTTTTCAGAGTTTTTCAATGTATGTAATTCAAAATTAACAGGGAGCAAATTACGCCATTTGATATCAAACGAAATTTATATTGAAATTGTTTTTAAATTGTATGAAATTTCGCTCGATATCGAATACCGTAATTTGCCCCCACATTTTTTTTTAGTTTTTGATATACAATTTTTACTTTTAAATCTTAAACTTTTTTTATTGCATAAGACAAAATCAAAACAAAGAAGAAGAAAAATAATTTTGGCAATTGTCCTTATTCCAGCTGTTTGGTAAATCGAGACTTCCTTATTGATTGAAAAAATATGTACATATACAGGGTGTCCCAGAACTCAACATCAAGCCGAAACGGGGTGACAGGATTGATTGTAACACTTATTGTGGTTAATTTTTATTATTTTTGCTCATTTAAACTTTGGAACCAACCGTAACTCTAAATAACATTTCTAGAACCACAGTCAAAAATTAAAACTATTTGTTAAACTACGAATTTAAAGTTTTCAAAATTTGTCGACTTTGAAAGAACCTCCTTTAAGAAAAATGTACTAAAGTGCCTTGCCAAGTTCCATTAGAAGTTCGCGTATTTAATCAGGGTTGTAAAATGGTACAATACTTGTTAGTAAAAAATAAAAACCTCAAATAACCCGAGCTTTGCTAACCTATTTTACTCAGATCAAATGTTTTTTATTCGTTTCTTTATTACATTGAGTTCTGAGACATCTTGTATAGTACGAACATGTAATACCAAGTAAATTTAAATTTAAGCCTGTTATTGTGTTCATTTTTGTGAAAAAAAGTTTAGCTACAATTTATTTATCCATTCACAAAATTTGACATGCAACATACATATATTCCTAAAAGCATGCATGAGCTTTTATATAACAAATAACACAGTTCAACAAAATAATTTTTTTTTGTTACTTTTAACAAGAACTGATTTAACTTTAATTTCCGGCTCAGAATCTACATGTATTTTAGTTTTTCAGTTCTTCTTTTTAAGAACTGCACTTTTTATGCAATCCGATATATCATGCAATATTGATATACACTGCCGATCACTTGAATAGGTTTAATAATTTTTGCTCTTATATTTTAATTTTTCTTCATATAAACTTTAGAAGAATAATTTTTTTCACTTAAATTAAGATATATTATGAATAATCATATTTTAGGAAGAAAAGAATAACGGTATAATAAATAAAAATTTGTTATTTTTTTATTTTACTTCAAAATGCTGCGAAAACAGGTGTAGATTTTGGGTCACTTGAATAGGTTCACTAGGAATAAAATTAGTTCGCTTTTGACCATCGACAGCATAATTAAAATTTTAAATATTTGTGAGTTACTGCAATAATATTTTATATATTTTACGTAAAATGGGGCGCAGCAAGGGATTAACTGAAGAAGGAAGAGGTAAAATTAAAGCATTCAATGAAACTGGCTTAAGCCATAGGTATATCGACAAAAAAATTGATTGCAGCCAGAATGTTGTAAGTAATTTTTTAAGAAATCTGTCCGATTAGTATAAAAACATGAAAGGGCTGACGAAAAAAGCCACAACAGAAGCGGACAGAAGAGTTATTGTAAGAGCTGCCTCAAATTCGAGTGATTTTGCTGCAAAAATTAGACAAAAATTGGGTATCACAGCTATCATAGGCACTGTAAGATGTGTTATTCGACGTTCTAAACATTTAAGGAGATTAAAAATTAAAAAAAAAACATCTTTTATTGCTGCTCATAAAGCGATACGGTCTCATTTTTCACGAGAACACATGAACGATAAAAATTAGTTGTATCGTGTTGCCTTCTCAGACGAAAAAAATGTTTAACTTGGAAGGTCCGGATGGATACAACTACTATTTCCACTACCAACATAAGGAGGAACGCTACCTTAGTCGTCTTGTCTCTTTGAGGGAAGTGTAATGGTGTGGGGGGCGATTTCATATTATGGTACATTTGTGCTTCAATTCCTCACATCAAAAATGAACGCGAATAACTACAAAACAGTATTTAAAAAGGTGTTTCCATATTTTTCTACTATTTTTAGACCAATTCTTTGGTAGTAGTAGAATTTTTAAACAAAATAATGCCCCGATACCCAATGCCAGGGTTGTAAAAGTGTGGATTCAAAGCCAAAATGTCAATAAGTTGGAGTTGCCGCCATATTCCCCTAACTTAAATATTATAGAAAATGTATGGGGCTTGCTTTCTTGCAAAGTCTACGAGTCCGGGAGACAATACGAAACCAAATAGGCTTTCATTGGAGGAATTAAAAAAGCTTGGTCCAAAAATTTTATTATCATTAATTGAAAACCTTTATAGCTCCCTTCCAAATGGTATTATTGAAGTTATATCGAATAAAGGAGGATATACTCCTTAATAAATCATCAAACATTGTAAGAAATCTTAAAAAATTAAAAAAGGTTTACAAAAAAAATCATTTTTTTCTTTAATTTTATAAATTAATGATAGTGAACCTATTCAAATGACCCAAAAAATTGTGCTGAAAATTATATTCGTTTTGGGAAAAAAATTACTAAAATTCAGTTATTAATTATTGAAAAAATTTTTTTTATTGTAAACACACATAATCCAATATTTTACCATTTTAGAAAATAATATAACTAAAAACTTAATTACTTTTAGAAAAAAATTAATTTGAATGTAATGAAAATAGTAAACCTATTCAAGTGAGCGGCAGTGTATCATGCATTTTATATACAGAAATTTCAAAAGTGCGCCTATAGTAATTCGAATATCCAATATAGCACTAAATAACCCAACACTAAAGCTATATCAAAAGTAAAAACTCTATTCTAAAATCTTGCTCATTATTATAAAAAAAAAAATTTGTATAGGCTGGTGTAAATATGTGTATTTTATTTCGTTGGAAAGAAATGTTGACTATGTTGTTCCGTACATGAATCAAAATGTTGAAAAAAAAAACTTGTTGCAGTATGTAGATTTGCAGTTGGTATGTAGATTTCACAGCAAGAACAGAGTACATACTACTTTGGAAACATTATTTCCCAACTATTTCAAACGAAATATTTTTATATGTATGTAGTTTGACAGCTTTTCGTACGAAATTTTGAATTTAGATTGTAATCGCCGTTAATAATTTTTGTTAGCACCTATTAAAGCGTGAGTTCGTAAACTACATGCAGTTGAAAAGTATACCAAAAAGACTATCTTTGGAACTATTTAAGCATAATTTTAAATTCAATGTTTACAATTTACAATTTAATGCCACAATTTTATTTACACGTACGAGTATGTACAAACATATCGTCGCCGCTATGCCAGAAGGTGCTATATCCACTTTTGCTCATTTTGAGAAAATTGAAAAATACTTTTGAAACGGCTAGCTAAAATTCAAATTACTTTGAAATGCAGTGATACTTTCAAATTATATGAAGTTAATACTTGAATAAAATTATACATACTTTTTCAGATGAAAACTTTACACCATCATTGGATTACTGTAAAAATTGGATATAGCACTTTTTGGCATATTATTGGTTAATTAATGTTACACAAAAGAATGGATATAGAACCCTGGTAATTCTCCAAAAACACACTTTTCAAATAACATTTATTTCAAAACAAGGAATGTTAACGAAAAACAAATGAATTGTTTTCGTACTTTATATTCTTGTTCAACATGGTTGTATTTAACACCAATTTGCTCAGGCATCGATTTTCCAAACATCAATGATTTTATATTCAACCAATTCAATTTTTGTCCGTCATTGAACACAATAACTTGTTTCATTGATCTCGCACTGACCAATTTTAAATAAATTAAATCACTATGTGGCATTCGTATCACATGGTATGGATGCTTACGCCAAGCTTGACGAATAACGTTTGACCAATCATTCATGGAAAATAGAGAGCAGTTTTTTGCCGAATGTTCAATACCAGAATGCATACTGTCGATGTCTATTTGAGTGTGGCCCACTTCTAGAAAATTTTGTTTGAAGATTTCAATGGGAAATTCTTGTACTAACTGAAGCAACATTGCAGCAACATAACGATTGCGGTTCTGCCCACTACAATTATCAGACCACAAAACAATTTTTCGGTACCCTTTTTGCATTTCTCCTTCAATGAATGTTTTCACACAAGATCCGATTTCACCACTTTTTCTTTTGCCATCAACTTCAGAACAAATGTAGCAAGTTCCATTACGAGTTGCTTCGTTATAAACAGTGAAGTTGTATACACACAGTTTTCTTTTGTAATAGAATGGGTTTGCTTCAGACTGTGGTATCTGCAAAACTGATTGCAAATCCATGGTAGCAACTATCAACTCTTTATCCATTGCACAACTTTCGATGTCTGACCTCAATGCAGCACTGCTTAATTCTTTTCGTTTAATGTGTGCTTCGAAATCAGATTTTTGTTCTTCTGATGGTTCAATAGCTGACTGGGAAAGGGTACACGTAGCACATAAATCGTTTTTGGGCTTGTAAAATGCCATGTTGTAATCCTGACCGAAAACTTGTTTGTACTTTTTATAACTGACTTTTGCAGAATCTGTTCTTGCTGCTTTTTCTTTGAAAAGAACAAACATTTTCGAAATACTTCAACCACTGCTTAAATACAATTTTTTTGATTATTTTCGGCAATAGTGTGACTCTTTGGTGGGAAAGATTCAAGACGGCAGAAATTACCTCTGGCTTCAATTTGCTGTGAGATTCATGTTTTCTCTTTGATCTTCGCCCAAAAATTCACCAGTTTTGCTAAAACAATGGGCTTGTACGAAATTGAAAGGGTCGCACAGAAGAATTCACGGAATACTTTTAAATTTTCATTGTTTTTTGGTAAAACGTATTCATAAGCCAAATTCTATCGGAAATTTATTTCTTTTTCGGATCTTCTTCTTTTCACTGGACTGGCTTTGGTAGATTTCAGGATTTCAAAATCGGTATGGCAAAAAGTTCTATCCACATAGCACCTTTTGGCATACCAAGGAAGACAAAATGGATATAGAACTTTGCTTGTAAAGCGACCAAAAATTGAAACAAGGACGTAGGACTTTTTGTCAGAACACAGAATGGTTTGTGAACATTAATATACTAATAACTCTAATATTGTGAATTTCGGATGTAGCACCTTTTGGCATAGCGGCGACGATATGTAAAAATATTCTTCGGAATTGACCAAATATGTGGTATATTTTACGAGTATAATTGCTTATGTTACATTTAAATATTTTCTTTAAAAACTTATGAAGTTAGTTAGTTAAAGTGGTCTACACTGATTTAAATTGATTTGTTTACATGACCCTATAACTTCTAAGCAACACCGAATTGAAAATATAAAAAAAAAAAATTATGGATATTTTTATCAAAATCAAACAAATCATTCTGAAGATAAGATGAAATGTATAAGAAAAATCGCCATATTTCAGACCAAATTTTAATTAAACGCTTAAACAAAATTTGAATTCAATTAAAAAAAAACTGAATTTGTTTTATTTATATAAATTCTTTTAAAGACCATTTTGGCTGCAGACCAGTTTACAAAATTACTAAAAATAGAGTATTGTTATCTACAATACTTACTTTAAATGATATTACATTTGTATTTCTTTTATATATTTTTTTTATCGCAAAATAATGTTCTATAAGAACATTACATTTATAAAACTTTTAAAATATATGCACAACAAATTCTCTTTTCCACATTGATAACATTTGAATTTTGTGTATTAAATATAAAAAAACTGGAAATAATTTCAGTTAAAAAAAATATTAAAATACTTGTACACAGAAGAATTTTACATAAAATTCACATGCACTTGACCGTCGCCAATTATATGAACGTTTTATTTAAATATTTCGTTACACAAATTGTATTCAAGCATGAATAAACAACGTTACGCGTACAGTGATAATGTGCAACTGATTTGACGATCACTTGAAATTTAATAAAAATTTTTTTTTAATAAAAATTCCACAGAAGTCGGTGAAACGAGACTACATAAAAATGATTAAAATATTAAAATAAGTAAATAATCAATATTATGAATTTAAAATCAAAACATTTATTACATACCAATTGATGACACAACAAGTATTTTGTCAATGTGCTTGAATTTTAAATTCCTTTTTACCAAAAAACTGTCGAATTACATTTTTGGGCGATATTTCATCAGTCCTTACAAATCCTCCATTGCATAAAACAGAAAAAAAAATTTAATTTATCCTTGATAAAGAAATATTTTTTCAACAATAAAGAAATAAATTGTGTTTTTATATGTAAGTATATATTTTATTAAATTAACTTTAACAGTGTATATAGAAATTATTGCAGTCTTTTTTTTTTTTTGTTTGTGATTAAGAAAAATTACGATTTCTTTAATATCTGGAAATACGTGCCACATTCACCGAATTCTTTTTATTGAATAAATTTTTACAAAAGTACAGAATTTTTTTACATTTTAAAAATCATATTACAAATCAAATTCCCACGCCCCTTTAGGGAGTGTGGATAGGGGTTAGGTATATTCAGAAAAAAAGTTGGAGGCAAAATATTAGTGAGGATCGGTCTTACATTTTATCCCTCTAGAGGCTACTCCAGGGCAGTTGTGGAGCTTTTTGTGGACTTTTACTCCTTCAACCCAACCTTTGACCCCGATGAAGATCCATTTGCCCCCATCCCACATCCCTTATTTTTGACTCATGTATTTTTTGTAGAAACTTACAAAATAAGCGGTTCTGGCTAATCGAAATCAAAAAATCGTATACCATCCCACCACTATTAGACTAGTTTTAATCTCATTCTTTTGCGATTTGATTTTTATTTCTTGATCCAAAAATACCTCCACTCTGAAATTTTTCACAACTGTAGAGAACGAAACTATCTTTGGCATAATTTTTTTTTTTTAAATTTTTAAAAAGGTCGCTTTCGGAGATATAGGCTTCCGACTTATATACATATAAAGAAAATTGAGCTTTGACTTTATTATATATTAAATCAAAGGTAATTTAATACCCTTTCACATGCGACTTTTACGAGATGCGTAGCTATAATAATTTTCAAGAAAATTACAATTAAGTAAGTATAACTTTGTGAATTTTTGTACTGTTTTCCGATTTTCAAGACCTCATATTTCAGGATCCAGAAGTGTCAGTGCCCTTTAATTTTATATTTGGCTTAGTGTTGTGATATACTTTATTCATACCAAAAATCAGCAAATTCGGAGATAGCCATTTTAAAAACGGCATATTTTAAGTTGAGTTGAGGTGGTTTAACCCATATTTGAAAGAATATTTTACATTAACAACTCACTTTGTTGAATGAATTTTGGTGATATTTTTTTCTGTGTTCAAATGCCACCAAAAAAAATTTTTTTTCTTTCTTCAATTAAACATTTACATAAGAAACTATGTATATACTACATATGACTATACTATGAATCAAGATAATATTATGATTTAAAGGGAATGTATGTAGTTGGTATCAATAGTAATTTCTTTCCCAAATTAATTAAAGCTAGCCAACTACTAGCTAGATTTTATTGGAAATATAAGTAGATATGTATGTATAGCATTTTCAGTTTAAATTAAACCTTTTTCAAAATAAATGAAACCTTTTTCAAAATGAACGCAACCTTTTTCAAATTAAACGAGACCTTTTTCAAATAAAATGAAACTCTTTTCAAAATAAGTGAAACTCTTTTCAAAATAAATGAAACCTTATTCAAAATAAATGAAACTTTATTCAAATTCATTTAAACATTTTTCAAATTAAATTAAACCAGTTATAGAATTTAATAGAAAACAAAAGAAATAAAACATTAATTTTTAATTATGGATAATGCCAAAATCCATAAAACACAGGAAATTCGAAATATGGTGGATAATAGTAACTGTACGCTTAAATTTTTACCACTTTATTCTCCTATGTTGAACCCGATAGAGAAAACATTTTCGAAGATAAAATTCCACGCCCGATCATTATTAAAATGAAATTACCACAGAACATAACATAGTAAGTGTATATAACACTGGTTTACAGCCAAAAGATAAACAAATGATTGCGGACTATTGTTGGTTCCTCATTCGCGCAGATCCATGCGAAAAAAACGCAAAAGTTCAAGTAGCTCGTCATTTTAATTTTAATTTTTTGAATTTACCCCGAATATACTGTGTGAGCAATGAAAATGAAGATATTGTCGTTCCACAAAATCCTTAATAAAAACTTAATTTTTCATCCGATTTTTTTCAAAATACGCTTAAAATATTGGTAATTATAGCATTTTCAGTTTAAATAAAACCTTTTTCAAAATAAATGAAACCTTTTTCAAAATAAACGCAACCTTTTTCAAATTAAACGAGACCTTTTTCAAATAAAACGAAACTCTTTTCAAAATAAGTGAAACTCTTTTCAAAATAAATGAAACTTTATTCAAAATAAATTAAACTTTATTCAAATTCATTTAAACATTTTTCAAATTAAATTAAACCAGTTATAAAATTTAATAGAAAACAAAAGAAAAAAAAAATAAAACATTCATTTTTAATTATGGATAATGCCAAAATCCATAAAACCCAGGAAATTCGAAATATGGTGGATAATAGTAACTGTACGCTTAAATTTTTACCACTTTATTCTCCTATGTTGAACCCTATAGAGAAAACATTTTCTAAGATAAAATTCCACGCCCGATCATTATTAAAGTGACATTACCACAGAACATAACATAGTAAGTGTATATAACACTGGTTTACAGCCAAAAAATACCAAGAACGCCACATGCCTAGATAAGTTAATTGGGACCTCCTGAGCACGAAAAACGCTGTTATTATTTTTTCCTAAGTACCGTTTTTTAGATAACGGTACTTTTGTGTTTTTCGGTGTATGGCCCCACTCAAACCCTTGTGGAGTCCAACCGAAAAGTCTGATCGAGATAAGTGGCATATTGATGGAAAGGTAATTGAATGTCTTTTCCGTCGATATGCTGAAAAATTCTGATAAGAAATCGCTGAGAAACAGCACCTCAAAATTCAAAATTTGCCTATTTTTTACGTTTTTTTCCAAATTTTTCATTTTCATTTAAATTTTTTCCTACGTTATATTGAAGATCTGTAATGTTTTATTTTTTTACCAAATAGTCTATTTAGTTACCAATATTTAAAGTGTATTTTCAAAAAAATCTGATGAAAAATAAAGTTTTTATTCAGGATTTTGTGGAACGACAATATCTTCATTTTCATTGCTCACAGTATATTCGGAGTAAGTAAATTCAAAAAATTAAAATTAAAATGACGACCTACTTGAGCTTTTGCGTTTTTTTCGGATTGATCTGCGCGAACGAGGAACCAACAATAGTCCGCAATCATTTGTTTATTTTTTGGCTGTAAACCAGTGTTATATACACTTACTATGTTATGTTCTGTGGTAATTTCACTTTAATAATGATCGGGCGTGGAATTTTATCTTAGAAAATGTTTTCTCTATAGGGTTCAACATAGGAGAATAAAGTGGTAAAAATTTAAGCGTACAGTTACTTTTATCCACCATATTTCGAATTTCCTGGGTTTTATGGATTTTGGCATTATCCATAATTAAAAATGAATGTTTTATTTTTTTTTTTTTCTTTTGTTTTCTATTAAATTTTATAACTGGTTTAATTTAATTTGAAAAATGTTTAAATGAATTTGAATAAAGTTTCATTTATTTTGAAAAAAGTTTCATTTATTTTGAAAAGAGTTTCACTTATTTTGAAAAGAGTTTCGTTTTATTTGAAAAAGGTCTCGTTTAATTTGAAAAAGGTTGCATTCATTTTGAAAAAGGTTTCATTTATTTTGAAAAAGGTTTAATTTAAACTGAAAATGCTATATATATTTGAAACTTACATGGAGTAAAGTCCAACGATGTCAACAGGCGCCGGCAGACCGTAGACGGGCTGCTACATACATACATACATAACTGGCCTTTACAACCCTGTGTCAGGATTACGGCCTAGCTTCTCGCAGCACTCATGTTGTGTGTGTCAATTTTTATCCATGAGTACCGGGACCTACAGTTTAATGTCGACTCCGAACGACAGACTTGAGAAGCTTGTTCATGGCAATTAGTTACTCTCAGAGCTTTTGCCAGAAGACTGCTGAGAGGTAGTCGCCGAAAGAAATATTTTTTCATATTTCTTTTTTTGAAGATGTCGGAGCCTGGAGTCGAACCCAGGGCCCATGTCTTAGTAAGCCAACACACTAACCACTAGACCACGGCGACTACTACGACGGGCTGCTAGTAAACTTAAAAAAAGGTGTTTTAAATTATGTATATTTTTTATAGGTGTACATGTGTGTGTGTGAAAATCGTAGATGTATGGATATTTTTAAACCCTGTGTATTGGTGTGTGGGTTTAGACACCAAATTAGTAAATGTTAAGTAGTAGGGTAGCAATAGGGTAAATATATAAATATAGGGTTTAAGGGGTTAATTATAGTTAGAGTGGTATGGGTGTATACCATAAATGAACATATGTACATATAGATTCTTATGTTAATGTACTTACATTAGGGTTGATCCGTAGGGAAATAATAAGCTTACGTTTGCAAATAGGTATGTACAGATATATGTGTATATAAATCCAGACTTTATTTTCCAATAGGTAAGTATAATGAACTCCAGTTTTAATTTTAAGTTAACAATAATAGAATTGGTGAGTAGGTACAAAATATTTATATACTTATGTAGTAAATTTTCACTTTTCACAATGTAACAACAAATTATTTAAATGCAAAATATATATTTTTACAAATGCCTTCCTTAATTGGAGGTCTTGCTTGTTTGCGGGATAAAAGGTAAGTAATAGTGATCGATGATAACTTATTAGAAGTTAAAGTTCTAGTTAGCAAACACGAACCATTTTCGTTAAAACTCTCCAATTAAGGATGACAGCAGCCAGAGCTGCAAAATAATCAAATGATATTATAAAATTATCAATAAAATCTTAAATACTTAATATAATTTTCGATTTAATATAAATACGAATTATATTATTCAAAAAATATATTTATATTCAAAAAGTAATATAGTCCAAGTTTACTTGGACACCCTGTATTGAAATCTTATTATTGGGATGTATTACCCCCCATTTCTTCAATGCAAAATCCAACTTTTAATTATAAAAATAATATATAAAAAAAACTAATCTTATTTAAATTCACAGAAACTGACAAAAAAATGTTAACAAAGATTTAAATACAGATATATGTATATACATAAAACAAATTTATATTAAGATTAATGTCCAAAACAAACTAAATTAAAACTAAAGAAAAATAATTGAAATTTAAAGAAAAACAAAAACAAAATATTAATGATTCTTCAAATTAGAAATGAAAAGAATTAAAATAAAAAAAGAAAAATATATATTTTGTGGTATTCGTGTGAGCATACGAGTATATTAAAAAACACACCAATAATGGAGACTGCGACAGAATCACACTGGACTTATGGCACATTGCCCACTATGGTCCAATGAGCAGAATTCCCAGTGGCCCCAATAAATGGCGACAGCCACCAAAGTACACTTTTTAAGTTTATTGACTGAAGTGGAAAGCCACAAACAATTCTAAAATCAGATTTCCAAGTTGAATCTAATGTCGGATCAGAAATATTTCCTTACTAAGATCTCTCTCGTCAATTAGCAAACAAATTTACCTTTAATTAAATTTTATTTTCCTCCTTCTTATCTTATAAAAAAATTCCCCACTTTCTTTTTTTTCATTATCTATTTATTTAATTTTCCTTCTTTTAAATTTCAACGCAAGCACACAATTCAAATTTTATTTTTCCATTAAAAAAAATATTTTAATCTGAAGTGTAAATTAAAAATTATGAAGTAAAGTAAAATTATAGAATACAAATCAAAAAATGAGTAAAAACTAATCAATTTATAATAATTACAGTATATATAAAAAAAAATTAAAATGTACCATCACAGGATAGAGCACATAAACTCCCACATGATGATATATTGAAAGGAATATTACACAAAAAAAAAATTTACAAAAATTCAATCAACACATCATCCATGGTTACTTACCTCAGAGCGTCGATGTGGGCACGGAAAAGATTCTGGAGACTATTGAGACTCAGAACGCAGATTTGCCCACGTCAACTTGGCGGGTACTGTATTTTCACGAGGTGAAAAGTCTGTGAAGACGACAAAACCGAAGGTGTCAGATGTGACCCAGAAAACACCAGCTGAAGACACTCGGTTGAGTGTTGAAAGACCGTGCTTCTCAAAAGACGCGGTCGTTCAGCCAAGGAAGAGCCCACCGAAAACTGAGGCAGGAAAGAGTAGACCTGTGGGAGGTAAGAAGAAGTCCCCAGGCTACTCACGTAAGGCTTAGGCCACCAAGCTTGCCTGTAATTTTCGGCAAGCGAGGAAGAAAGTTGCATCGGCGGCGCTTTCCAAAAAGCGCAAATGATGAAGGATGCCCTTAAAATAATCCAGGCAAATCTGCACAGGGCTAAATGTGCGTCGGCCATTGTTAGCCGCAGATTTGCCACTGAGGATATTAGCCTAGGGCTCGTACAAGAGCCCTGGGCTTTTAATGGGGGAGTCAGAGGACTTCAAAATAAGGCGTGTAAGTTGGTGTATGCGGCTGGGCCGTTATTTTGATAAATTCTAAGATCACCTTCTTTCCCATTTCAGAGTTCATCACTAGGGACCTGGTGGCTGTTAACGTCAAACTAAGCACTGATGTTGGTATAAGGGAGGTGATATGCGCCTCTGCTTATTTCCGAGGGGATTTGGAATGTATACCACCCTTGAAGGTTCAAAACTTCATCAGGTTCTGCCGAGAGAAGGGTCACCACTTTATTATTGGCTGTGATACGAATGCACACCATGAGGTGTGGGGCAGCACGGATAACAACGATAGAAGTGAGTACCTTCTCAACTTTCTTATTAATAATAATGTGGCTGTTGCCAATAGAGGCAGCAGACCTACTTTCATTAATGCCATAAGGTCGGAAGTATTGGATATTACTTTGTGTGATACATTCACATCTGGTCTTGTGAGGAACTGGCATGTATCGGACGAGGTATCCTTGTCCGACCATATGCATACTAAATTTGACCTGGCTAGTTCTGCTAGGCTCAATGATAGGCCAACAATTTCTAGGAGGGTAAATTGGACCCTATTCAGGAAAAGAGTGGAAAGGGAGGTTGACTTGCTGCCAGATTCTGTGGAGTCAGTGGACGAACTGGATCTGGCGGCAGACCAATCGACAATAAGGTCCTCACTGGACAGCAGTGTGCGTCATAGTGACCATACGGCTGCACGTAAAGTGTCATGGTGGAATGACACTCTGGCAAAGATGAGGAAGACAGTAAGGAGAAACTTCAATAGGGCCAGGCGCACGGGCGAGTGGCCCTATAAACTTGGGCTAGTCTCACAGAGTGCAATAGGGAGATTAGAAAATCCAAAAGGGAGAGGTGGAGGGCATTTTGCCAGTCCGTTGAGGAGCTGCCGGCTTTGGCCCGGCTTCAAAAGTCTCTCACTGTGGATCATTCTAACGGCATAGGGTCACTGAGTACGGGTACCGGAGGGTACACTCAGTCTAGGAGGCAGACCTTAGATCTCTTGATCGGAACGCACTTCCCCGGTTCCCAAGAGGTGACTCCTGTACGGGGGTGTTGGGATAGTCCCACACCTGTTCGTATTACCAGGAGAATCAGAGGTCTTGCGGGTAGGATATTCACTCTAGACAGGGTCTTGTGGGCTATTGGCTCATTTAAACCCTATAAGGCTTCAGGTGGGGATGGGATTTTTCCAGCTCTCCTGCTGAGGAGCTCTGACATAATAGTGTCAAAACTTATTGTAATTTTCAAGGTCAGATTCAGTTTTGGTTACATACCACGAGGTTGGCGGGAGGTTACGGTTACCTTAACACCAAAGGCAGGTAGGCCTAGTGACCTTCCAAAATCATATAGACTTATTAGCCTCTCATCCTTTCTCCTGAAGACTATGGAGAGGCTGATAGATGTTAATATAAGGGAGACGTATCTTGTGGAACGTCCCCTCCATCCAAATCAATTCGCTTATGTAAAGGGCGGATGTACTGAGGGTGTAATATTATCTCTCCTTAAAAGTATTGAGAAAGCTTATTCGGACAAAGAGGTTGCTCTTTGTGCCTTCTTGGATATCCAAGGTGCTTTTGACAATACGGGCTTCGACTCCATTACCGATTCGCTGAGGCGGAAAGGCGTGGAGGAGCCAATTATAGCATGGATTGGGTCCATGCTTAGGGACAGGGTTATCAGCGCGTCCCTTGATGGAGAGGAATTGACCGTGTTGGCGTCGAAGGAATGCCCTCAGGGTGAAGTCCTTTCTCCATTGCTATGGACGATTGTAGTTGATGACTTACTCGCCAAATTATCTCAAAGGGGAATCGGTGTGATTGGTTACGCTGATGACCTTGTTTAGACAGTTAGTGGGAAATTTGAGACCAAATTATGTGAACTTGTGGCTGATGCTCTAAGGGAAGTGTCAGACTGGTGTTCTCAGGAAGGACTCACAGTGAATCCTTCGAAAACTGTAGTTGTACCTTTTACGAAGAGATATAAGCTGACGTGCGACTGTATCTCTTTTAGGGGTACTACTATTATTTTCTCTAAGGATGTTAAATATCTAGGTGTCATTCTGGATAGAAGGCTTACTTGGAATTCGCATGTTCGCACTTTGGGCATGTCGCTCTTCTTTCGGTAAGACTTGGGGTCTATCGCCAAAGATGACACTGTGGATTTATACCGCCATTGTTCGGCCCATAATTACTTATGCGGCAATAGTTTGGTTGAAAAAGACTGAAGAGTCTACCACCATAAAGAAATTGGGCAAGATAGAGCGGCTTGCCTGCCTTGGAGTAACCGGGGCAATGAGAACTTGTCCAAAGTGGCTTTAGAGGCCCTGATTGGATTAACACCACTTCATATTTATGTGTGAGGATGGCCGCGTGTTCGGCGGCAAAAATGCTCGTAAGAACACCTCGAAATGAGTCGAGGAACCTGGCCATTCTTCACAAGGTAGTCAGGAATCCAATTTCGGTCTTGGATGACATGCCTTCGGAACTGTGCTTTGGCAAGAGATTCAGGGTTGAGGTACCGGACCGGGAACGTTGGTCTACTGGGCATTTGACTCGAAGCGAGTTCGACCTAAACTGGTACACCGATGGTTCCAAAATGGACAGTGGAGTAGGAGCTGGGGTCTATGGACCCAATCGAAACCTGTAAATTCCACTAGGGAAGTCACTGAGTGTTTTCCAGGCTGAAATCCTAGCCATAACCGTATGCGCTGAGATTAACCTGGATATTAGGGTCAGGGGCAAGACAATTAATATATCTGTGGCAATTTGGAAGAGTAGCTTAAGTCAACATAAGAGAGAATTGAGTTAAGGCGTTTGGGGCATTACAGAAGCAAAGGCGTTTAAATGTGTTTAGTCCGTTTTGAAAAATTCTATTTTTTATCAATGTTATGTACGTTTACTTTTTAGCCTAAGTTTTTTAAACCAATAATGCATTTAACAAAACAACTTATGTACACATAGATTTGTTTACATATTCAGATTTTCGATTTATCATATAACTTATCTTCACATTAGTTCTTTTAATAAAATGTGATTCTTGTATACAGTTATCTTAAGTGAATGTAAGTTCTTGAATAAATCCTATTATGTTTACTTAAAACTACACAATACGTACTTTTTATTTCAACAGAAGCGCTTAAGTTACTTAAGTACCTGTCCAATGCAGATATCAGTTTCGAAAAAGCGCTTAAGTAGAAAAGGATAAAATCTTCTAAAATCAACCATATTTTTTTAAAATATTCATCCTTCTTCTCTAATGAAAATGGTACCAATATATTAACTTATAAATTATTCGCAAAAAACATACAGAATAAAAATTACACAAAATTGATGATATCTCAAAACTTTAATTTTCGACTTAAGCTACTCTTCCATATTGCCACAGATATTCTCGGACAGTCAGGCTGCCTTAAAAGCGCTTGACTCTCATCGTCTGACATCTAGGCTTGTCAAATATTGCTACGACACGTTGCAAAGACTATCGCTTGGAAACAGGGTGCAGCTGTTCTGGGTACCTGGACACTGTGGCACAAGCGGGAACGAAAAAGCTGATGCATTGGCTAGGGAGGGGTCTGCGACGTCTTATATTGGTCCGCAGCCCTGCTGTGCGGCACCGCTTTCTACTATTCTCAAATTAATTGGTGAATGGGAAGTTGGCAAGTGTTTGGAACACTGGAACGCCCAGTCGGGTCTGAGGCATGCCAAGGCTGTGATCCGTCCGCGATTTGGGAGTAAGTCGGATTTCTAAAGCATAGAAGACCGGACCTGAAGATCCTAACGGATTTCCTTACGGGTCACTGTAGTGTGAGAGCGCATCTTATGAGGATGGCGATCACAGACGTAGATACTTGTAGACTTTGCTTACGGGCATCGGAAACAGCGGAGCACATATTGTGTGAATGTGTGGCTCTTGATAGATTTAGATGGATGTGTCTTGGGAGACATATGGTCTCGTTGGCGGACATATCCACCACTCGGACTTTGGACCTGCTTGGGTTCATTAGGAGGGCAGTAGGTCTGTTGAACAGACAATAGACCCAAGGGGACACAATAGATCTTATTGGTCGCAGTGTCCTGCATTAGTGCTGGGTCTGAACCGATTAATAATAATAATAATAATAATCAACAAAATTAGTTGTTAACCATTATCATTGAAAATAGATGGTACCGTTACACTTTTTTTCTTTTTCTCAAAGTAAACTTTGATAAAAAAATAAAAGAAATTATTACGGTACCGTCATTTTTCAATAAAAACGCTTGAATAAATTTTTTGTTGAATTCTTTGCCCTAGGTTAGTTGCGTATATTTTGAACAAAAATAACATAATAAGAGTTATTAGTGACGTGGTGCAGTGGTTAGAGCGCTTGCGTACAACACAGAACATCGCAGGTTCAAATCTCAAAGATGGTATCGTTGCATTCGTTTTTTCTTTTCTTAAAGAAACCTACAAATTTCGTATTTGTATTTACAAAAACCATTGTTAGCGCAAAATTGAATAATATTTTAATTGTATATACAAAAAAATTTATTGTACATATTTACAATTTAGTAATTTTCTGGAATCTTTCTAAACCTTCCAGTAATTCATTGTTATATCGTCGCAAGCATTAAAGAACGCTGTAACTTTTTTTTTTTTTTTTTTTTTTTTATTAAGACCAATACTCAGGGGTAAACCCCTACTCATGCAGTGTGCATTGTATTGGAATGTGAAGATGGTTGATAGAAGTTTTTTTTTATTTTTTTTTTTCCATAGATTTTGTATATTTTACGCCTTTATTTGTTGATGAAAACAAGTTGCTGTCAATTTGTCCACTCAAGAGCCAGTGTTATACCTTCACCCTCAAATGATCAAACAGCAATGGCCTCATCTGTCGGTGGATGTTTACATGTAATGGTGAGCGTCTTCAGTAGATTAGCTGTTATCTTCCCAGAAGGTGGTGCTATACTCCTGATCATTAGTTTCTGGTGGAATAGATTAGAAATGTCAGGGGGCGGTTTCTTGCAGATGGTCTTGCCGGAGGGGGGGGGAACCTCTTATTTTATTTAAATTTAATTTTTAATTTAAATTGTAATTTTAGAAAGCCGCAAATATTTATTTTTATAATTTTGTCCTTCGCTGGGATTGAACCTTGGTCGTGTGAGTTTCTGTGCAAGCGCTCTACCAGTATGCCACGACCCCCCCCATAAAAAAAAATCGAAAATACGTTTTTAGAAATATATATATATATATATATATATATATATATATATGTAATTTAAAATCGTTTAGATGATCGTATTTTTAAAAACAGTTTCTGACTGTACATCGAATACAAAATCAGATTACATAAATTGATCGTGTAAGAGAGCCATTGCATTCCTCATAGTGTGCGCTGTAGCTTCATTCTGTGAATATTTTCGCAAGCTGGCTCTAAAAAAATTTCTACACTTAAGTGGGTATAATTGTCGCTGTTAAACTACTCTTAGATTTTCCGTAGTCCATATCATGTAATCTTACCTATTTACGAACTCATTTAAATAAAAATAGGCTCCGTTGCTAATAATCAAATTATGAATAAAATCATGATTTTTTCTACTTTTTCTCAGAAACAAATCTTGTAATAAAGACGGTGCTGGTAATTTGTAGGCTTATATTCATGGACAAGCTGAATTTTTTATGTGGAAGCGGTAAGAGGTCAAGTTGTGTAGATCGTCTTCTGGTTGATGTGTGCCAAATACTGTCCTATACAGAGAGAGTCCAATCCGCACATTAAAATATCAACAATATACATGCTGAGTCAAAACTATGGATCCGTGATTTGAGAAATAAAGCTCAACGCTTGGAGCAAGTTGTTTAATTGTGTACTGTGCCAATTATAATTACCCAAAAATTAAAAAAAAAAAATTGTATTAAAAAGTTTTGACGAACACAAACTCTTTCGGGCATTTTAGCCACCTTGTATTTGTTTTCCTTTATTTTTTTTTTGTCTATATTGGTTTAAATATTTATCGTACATTTATATGGTTTTTTTAAGCAGCATAACACAATATTTTTTTTATTATAATTTGTAAAAAAAAAACTTCTGCTATAGAGTTAAATAAACTGCCTCAGTTATATATACTCTCTCATATGAATATCTGTTACTGTTACTGTTTTAGTTTTATTACTTTTAAAGTTTTATTGTTCTTAACATTTATTTACTTATACAGTCAGCCGGCTGAAAACCGCAATTAGTTTGCGGCAAACAATCGTTTATTGGCATATCTGCTTTCGGCATAATAATTAATTGATTTTTTTATTTTTAAATGTTGATGTTTTCGATTTATAAATTTTGGTAATTTAATACACTGCTACGTTTACTCGATTTGAGTTTTTGCCACAACTATAGACTTAAAAGAATACTTGTACCTGCACTTGCTTATTGAAAAAATTTCGTAAAATATTCAACATCCTAAACACTTGTTTTTATGTTGAAACATTCAAATGTGTTCTATTCCAATATTCAATGATGATTTTTATTCATGTCGTTTCACTCGGCCTTAGGCATTTTATAGCACATTTTATCATTCCAATTATTAATGTCATTTATTGATTTGAATGAGCCAAGATTTGTTTTTTACAATAAAAGCAACAAGAAGCTCATATCTTAGATTGAATCACGAACTGCTATATTGATTTTAAATAAATGTAAATGAATGCAAAAAAAATAAAAAAAATAATTTAGATAAAAAAAAGTTACGAAATTTGTTTTTAATTTGTGCTTAGAAATATAAAACATTTTAATTTCTATATTAAGAAAAAAAAAACTTTGTTAAAAAGAAATATGTAGTATATTTGAATATTTAACAGATGTATCCAGAGTAGATGTTAGGGCTTGTGCAGAAAAGTACAGGGTGTCAGCCGGGAAGAAGTACTACTTTATTTAATGTCGGCAAGTATGTATGGAATACAGTTTTAGATCAATTTCCGCCTTTGTTAGCCTCACAAATGCGAGACCTTTTGAGCACATTTTTCATTATTTTCTCATACATTTTGTTTGAGTTACTGCAGTGTTTCTGGTTTGTTTTCATACACCTTGTTTTTCAGATATCCCCACAAGAAGAAGTCCGGAGCAGTCAGGCGACTGTGGAGGCCAATCAACATCGCCATTCTTTGAAATAACCTGTTGCGGAAAGAGGTCTCGCAGTAATTCCATTGTAATCCTGGCGGTATGCGATATTACACCATATTGTTAAAACCACATATTAGTCACGCCAACAGCATGCAGTTGTGGCTTTTAAAAGTTTTCAATCATATCAGGATATCGCTCCCCAATGACAGTTACCTTTACGCTGTTTTCAGGTCCAATGATTTCTCCTGACCAAGATGCACAGCAGACTGTCACTTTTAATGAAAGCAAAGCTGACTGATGTATAATTTAAGAGTTTTCCATTGCCCAGAACCGACTAATCTATTCAGATGAAAATGTGCCTCGTCTCTCATTATGATGGGCGAGCTGTAGCATCCTATTGGCATATGTACGGCAGCGTAAATTGTCTTCTGGACGAAGCTCTTGTGTCAACTGAATCTTAAATGGAAACAAATGCAAATCTTTGGGCAAAATTGTGGTCAGAGCTGTTTTTTGAAGACCAAGCTCCTGAGCACGACGTCGAATTGAAGTTGATGGATCGTCTTGAACACCTACTTGAGGAGCGGTAATGTTTTCAGTCGATCTTGCAGTACGTTGTGGTGAATGCTTGGGCCTATTAGCTACACTCCCTCTTTCTTCGAAATCAGTCACTACATCAGAAATAGTGCGACTTGTTGGTACGTTGTTTTTCCCAAAAATTTCACATAACTTTCTCATGGTCACAATAGTCGATGATTGATTTAGATAAAATGTTTTAACGATTAGAACACGTTGGTTAACCGAATATTTTTCCATAATAAATTTGCCATGTCTCTACTTCACGACTGCCAAATATTAATTGTCAAGACTAATGTTTACCAAAATGGCGGCAAAACAAAGTAGTATACCTTCCCGGTGGACGCCCTGGATTTAAGTTCTGTGTAAACATTGTTGCTGTTTCCAATTATATGATTTAAGTTTATTTTCTTTAAATATTATCGAAGCTGTAAATATTTTTATTATAAACTCGATGACGATTTATAACTTTACAATTTATAATACATATTTAGTTTTAGTATTCTGAGCTTAATTTGAAAAATTTATTCACAAAAATGTGTGCTGCAAAGTCATTGCTAATTATATGAGCACCACTGTATGTACCCACTCGTACACATAATTTTGTAAAATTGTAAAATAAAGTGACGAATTTAATGACGGATTAAAATGAAACAGTAGTCAAGTAAATATTTCTGCCTATTATTTTATTTTATTATACAAAAAAAAAAAAAAACAGTAGCAACCCTAAATAAGAATACGAAAATACGAGTATAAAAATTAAATAAAAACGCTACAAACCAGGGATGGAAAATGGCTTTTATGATTTTGTACCAACTATGAAAACAAAATGTACTTTTCATACCATGACGGTACCATTTTTTAATATATATTAAAAACAGAAACTCAACAAAAGTGTGTACAAAAATTCAGAAGTATACAATAAAAAATAACATAAAAATAATAAATATTAAATACTGTAATATAAGGAGGATCGGCATGTAATATAGGATGTTATGGTGTGTGATAAATGATACCTATAGTACTCTTATTTTATTAAAGAGCTTTAGAGTAGCAGGCGGCTCTATATGATGGCAAAGTCAATTGCCGAAGTTTTATGAGAAATAAAAGAAAACTCTTATTTTGAATTCTAAATTATTTCTCATTTTATTAAAAAAATTCATGATCTTATATACTAAATTAATTCTATGTTTTCTACATTATTCTCCTACTTATTCCAATAATATCTTATTCTATTTCTCCTACTTATTCCAATATTGTCTTATTCTATTTCCCCTACCTATTCCAATAAATTCTTATTGACCATTTAATATTTTATTTGTTTACATTTTAATGACCTACTCTAGATAAATATCATATTCATATTCACATTCACATTCGTAATGCAAACCCAGCGACCCACATCAGTTGACGCAAGCCACTTGATATTGCATACCCTGCATAATTATTCGTTCTTTTTATTTTCGGTGAAGTCACTTTGTAATATAATACTAAAATATTTATTCTGTGCTCTTGTGCTTTAAAATTTGTTTTTGTTTATATTTGTATGTTTGTTTATGTTACATGCACTACATTTTGATTTGGGTTCTTATTATTTATTTTGTTATTGTTTACATATGTTTGGTTGTGTATGCATGTTTATACTACATGCACTACAATACATAAAGGTACATACATTAGTCTTTTCAATTCTTGAGATCAGTTATTAAAATAATTATTTATAAAATATTTATAGATAATAAATTTTCTGTTGCTTTAAAATCGAAGCAACATGAATTTGTTGACTTTAATAAATCCTTAGTTAGTATCAAATTGGAGACAGTGGAAACGTGTAGTCTATTTCTTTCCTTTGTTTTGATTAGGTTTTGGAAAGAAAAAACATGTTCGACGTTGGCCGACGAATGTGGAATAGATTGAATGCCTGTTACAACTCTTGAAATATCTGGAAACATGAACTCATTTAACTCATTTTTCATTTGTGATACCTTTGACCAAAAACAGGAAATACTTGAATCTTTGTATGATTTAAGTTCCACAACATCGGCTAGTGCTCTCTATTGGCTATTTATTGCCTCAAATTTAGTTTGTTTATATGGGAACATTTTCACCAGAAGAGGTACTATTGAATTTGTTTTTCCCATAATTAAATTTTCTGGACTAAACTTATCGAACCATTTTAGTATTTCATTATAAAAGTTAACCTTTGACCTTAGAACACTACAAAATTGTGAATAAAAAGCTCTAGCATTTGATTTAAATTTGTATATAGTGTCATTGTCAATATTATTTGTTGAAATGTACACATCAACAACTGTACCACAATAAATTTCATCTATGGGAATGTTATTTTCATTAAGGTTCACAGCAGATATATCACATTCATCTAGAACAGTCTTCTTTAAAAAATGTCGTGCTGCTTGGTGAAATAAAAAAATTAGCCTTGGGAAAAATACGTATGTGCATTCGTGCCTCTTCCGATTGCATTTCTAAATTCACAGAATTTATAATCTTAAAAATATATTGTAGAAACAAAAAAGTTAACTCATAAAATGGGTTTTTAAGCCCTGATGAAAGAAATGCTAGTCTTTCATTTTTTAAATCGACCTTAAAATCATTAAATGTAAAATAATAATTAAGAATGTCCAACTGCTCAACTATTCTTTGAACTACTTGTTCTCGCGATAGCCATCTTTTTAATGCATATTTAAAAATTATATGAATTTCCGTTCTAAAATATTCTTGAAATTTTATGAAATTATCTCTTCGGCTAGCACTATTACAAAAGTTGTAATTCAAATCTCTGATAAATTTTTCTATTTCATTTGGAATACCATATTTAGCAGTGGCTAAAGAAGCCAAATTTAGTATATGACAAATACATCCATTTGTACACAAATGTGGAACTAAATTTTTGAATCTTACCACACCCGTCATTACAGCACAATTGTCAATGGTAATGCCAGCCATAATTTTTATTGGTATGTTATTAGCACTCAGCGATTATATTGTGCTTTCCTATATTCCATTAGCGGTGGAATCCTTTAGCTGCTTAATACACAGAAATCTGTCGCGACATTGGCCATCAAAAGTTCGAATAACAATTGCTAGGCTTTTAGAAACAGTACAGTCCGTGCTTTCATCAATAACTAAAGAATAGTAACTATTTTTACAGTAATTGGAAATAGTGCACGAGTTTTCTGGTCCAGTTGAATTTGTCACTATTGACTGACCTTTTTTCTTGTTAATTAAAAACTTTTTCGCGATTTGGGAATCATACCCTTTTTAATAATGTGGTTTAAGTAATCCAATATAGTGAACGGAAGGTTATGTGCGGCTACAAAGGCGCTTAGCATTATTTCTAGCTTTTTGGCAGATTCTGTAGCAGGACATTTGGAGACACTTGTCAGAAAGTTATTAATTTTTGGCGTAGTTTTTAATTAATGTTGCCATAGAGCGAAACGTTGATATTTTTAAATTGTACCAAGTAAGCCGCGGTAGTACCATGGTACCAACAAGGTCCAAAATGTACCAAAAAAAGTACAATTGTACCATGATTTCCATCCGTGCTACAAACTCTTATATGAGTATCAGTCGCGCTTCTAAAGCGGCATTCAAATTAAAATAAAACAAAATGTTGATGTTGTTTTTGCTGTTGCTATTGCTTATTTTAAAGCAATCAGATGATAACAATGATAAACGAAAACAGAAGCCAACATTTTTGTTAGAAATACTCGTAAAATTTAACATGAATAAATTAAAATTGACATTCAAAATTCATTCTTAATGGGCTTTAATTAAAATTTTAACATTTTTTTTTTACATAAATTCATGGGATTAGATTTTTTTCTCTATACAATGTATATGGAATAGTCAGTCATTCTGCTTTAATTTATTATTTAGTAGTAAAAACATAAAATTGGTCATTGTAAGAAACATACGAGTATGTTGTATACTCATCAATTCGAAATAATGATGTCTGCCTTAATAACGATTGTATTCATAATGAAATTAAATCATAAACTTGTTGTAAAAAACAAAAAGATAAGTTTTATAAATATTTAATTTGTATTTAGTCAGGGTTAAATAGAGAAAATCAAAAATTCATTCGTATGACGTACATATTTTAAATAATTAAATATAAATGAGAATTTAATGTGTTTAAGTAAATTTAATTTAAAATTAATTTTTTGTTTTTTAGTATTTTTCATATTGTCTTTCAAATACATTTATTGTTCTCAAACACATGTAATAACTTCTGTAGAAGGTAAACAATCGGGATGATTATTTTTTGATAACTACAACATAACTGTCAAAGCACAATGACATAATAAATCTTTTGCAAAAAAGGCAATTCGAGTTATGGGATTACTTTTACAAATTCTTGTATACACATATGATACCTCACGGGCATCCCATCTGCCTAAAGTGAAAAATTTTAACTTTATAAATACAAAAGTTTTTTTTTTTTTTTTTTTTTTTTTTTTTTTTTTTTTTTTTTTTTGTGGAAGAAATATTCTTAGTATATATATGTACATATGTAATATTATATATAAATTTATATGGGGGTACGTGGTGTAGTGATTAGAGCGTTCGCACAAAAGCTCCAAACGGCCCAGGTTCAAATCCCAGCAAATATGAAAACTAAAAAGAAAGTTCGCGGTTTTTTCAAAATTAAAATCTAAAACTACTTAAGAGTTTTCCCCCTTAAGATATCTATTTACACACAAACCGCTTCCTGACATTCCACTCTATTCCACCTTGGCAACAAAAAACGAATGATCAGGAGAAAAAGTGCCACCTATTGGAAAGTAGCAAATAACATCTAAACCTACTTAGCGAAGGCACTCACCATACAATCAACATACAACGATAAGACAATTGCTGTTGATCATGCAAGGGTAAAGGTATAGCACTGGCCTTTGAATCATCCATTCACAACAATGTATGTATGTGTCTCATTCGTTAGGCGCTTAATAATAAAAGAAAACAAAATATATGTTCTTTTGTTATAATTTACTGTCCTTTCCACAAAAACCCCATTAGTAGGAGATTACGCCTGAGCATTGGTCTCAATAAAAAAAAGTATGTTAAAGTAAAGTAAAATACGCAAATCGAAAATTATTATAATTTTTTGAAGATTTATAATTTGCTTAAGCGTATTTTTTTGCTATATGTTATAAGATTTTAGAGAAGAAGATATATTTTTTCACAATGCCACAAAGTTTGTTATGTACGTACGTATGTACATATGTATTTACAATATAAAAGCAAAGATACCCAAGAGCACTACTCCCAGTCCACCAAATATATGTACCGAATTTTGTTAAAATCGACCAGATAGATATTGATTAAAATATTCTCTTAAAACGCGCCATGGGAAGATAGATACGTAGAAAATTTTTGGATAGCATAAATGGCTTAGTAGCCTTCAAGTAAACCTTCCTCAACATATTCTTTATTATAATGTACGAGGCGTCATCTCAATCCTACGACAAAACTGCAAAAGCCGTAAGAGAGTAACTGATTACCATGAAAAAGCTTCTCAAATCTGTGGTTCGAAGCTGACTTTAAACTGTAGGTCCCGTTACGAATGGATAAAATTGAATCACATACACCATGACTGCTGCGAGAAGCTAGGTTATAACTCTGAAACAGGATGGTAATGGCCATTTATGTATGTATGTATGTATGTATGTAGTACTGATAAATAAAAACGAACAAGATTCATATAAAAAGATAAATTTCTAAAGTTTAGAATCTAAACGCACAAATGGTTTACCCTATTGACTCTGATATTAGAATCATATGCACATATAGAACATATGCTTATATGTATGTGCATACATATGTATGTATGTATGTATAGCTATATGACTACCAGTCCGCTTGAAGTTTCTTCTGTCATAAGAAAAAGTGAAGTTATAAATGAGTTTATATGACATTGAACTTATTTCATTCTTATACATCATCCGCTCATCTAACCAACCAACCATCCATACAGCATAATAAGTAATGTGGGTACAAAAGATAATAAACAAAAAACAAAAAACACAATAATAATAAAGTAAGTATGTAATTGGGTAAGCAGTGGTTAAGTTACAACAAAAAAATAAAGAAGAAGTAAACACAACATAAGAATTATAAATATAAATATTTTTAAGATTAATTAATAAAAACTAAACCAACTGAAAAGCAAAAAGTATTTAAAATAATTTTAAGTTTTAGAAAAAGTGAGTTTTTGATGGAAAATATGGTAAAAATGGAAACATATGAAACACGCTCTAAAAGCTTAAAGATTTTCATTTTTTTAAATTAACTTGAACTTCCGTTTATTTACCTCTGTACTTACTGGAATGACCCTTATTTTTTATAAGGTCCAAACAGCGTTTTGTCATTGAGTCCACAATTCTTAAAAACATTTCGATTCTCTAGAAAGTTCCCACAACTATTTCTTATTAGAATGGATTTTTCTTACCATGCAGCATTTTTGGAACTATTGTAGTTTAAAATTTCTTCATAGTCGGTACGTTATTCATAAATAAATTGTTTTTTGGGTCACCTTTAACATTTAATGGTATGAAAACTAGATGTTGACCGATTTTCAGACCTACCTAGACTTCGGAGAAGTTTGGCAACAAACTACGCGGCACGGTATAATAATAGTAATAGTGTTTTATGAATTACTAAATGGATCTGAATTAAAAATCAAAGTTAATATGTTTTTTTATTTGAAATGATGCACTTAAATTAAAAAAAAATTACAGTCACAGAAGACAAATTTATTTTTTTTTATGTACAATTATTATGTGTGTACGTGTTTGATAATTAAAATTAAATTGTCACGAAATATTTTAATAATACGATTAGACCTTCACACTTTTAATAAATTAACTAAAATTACGGATCTCTAAAAAGAAAATAAAATAACTTTTAATTTTGTGTCACTTATGCCATTAATTCTCTTTATTTTACACAATTACTCAGAGCGAAACGAAAAATATGGTTTACGAAAGGGCTGTGCGATAATTTAAGTTGAAGCATAGGATACCAGTTTTTCTTATTTTAATAACGCACCGTTCTCATTTCTTTACCCATTTCTAACCCATTAACTCCCAACAATTAAAATACAAAAAAAAAATTGTTCAATTTACCCTATAGTGTTATTAAATATTGTAGTCGCCGTGGTCTAGTGGTTAGTGTGTTGGCTTATTAAGACGTGGGCCCTGGGTTCGACTCCAGGCTCTGACATCTTCAAAAAAAGAAATATGAAAAAAATATTTCTTTCGGCAGTCTTCTGGCAAAAGCTCTGAGATTAACTAATTGCCATGAACAAGCTTCTCAAGTCTGTCGTGCGGAATTGACATTAAACTGTAGGTCCCAGTACTCATGGATAAAAATTAACACACACAACATGAGTACTGCGAGAAGCTAGGTCGTAATCCCGACACAGGGTTGTAAAGGCCAGTTATGTATGTATGTATGTTATTAAATAAAATCTGTATACACTTATATAAAAAAATTTATATATATTTTACAAAAAAAGCATTTACGATACTTCATTCGGAAATAGGGTTTTGAATTATTAATTGAGTATAAATGCAGAGACTCACAAATTATGTAATCAGTTTAACGTAATAAGTTTTTGTTAAGGAAACCAACTCATATGACTGAAAATGGTTGTTAAAACCTTTTATAAAAACTCCATTTTGAATGGCGTACTCAATAATAGCCTTTACCTTTGTTAATTCGTTCAGCCATGACTTCGAATCCTGCAATGAATATTGTGGAACAATTATATTCCTATAAACAGTTCCATATGTACATAAGAAGTTTTCCTATTTATATATATATTGTAGATGTATTTGTTACACTTAGGCCCATTATTACAACTTGCCGTTAGTTAAAGTTAGGATTTTATCAGACAGATAACTTGCTATTTGTTATTAAAAGTAAACAGTAACCTAAAGTGATGGATAAAGTTATTGGGAAGGTTGCCTTACCTTTAGGTTAAAGTTCAGTAGTAATAACAAAAAGTAAGTTATCAGTCCGATAAAATCCTAACTTTAACTAACGGCAAGTTGTAATAATGGGCCTTAAAGTAGGAATTCAGGATGCCTTACCTTTTTAGACTTTTCCTGCTAATAGGGCAAATTGGAGACAATGTGCTACTATCAATTTGCTTGATGCTCTGAGTGAGCTATTCGAACCGAGTGGACGAATTGCTTCTTTTATATCCTCTTTTTTTAAGTACCTCACCCTAAAAAAAGAGGTTAATTATATTTTTTCGTACTGCTGTTTTTTACTTACATTTTAATAAATCAAAAGTTCTTTCCATATCAATTGGCATCCTTGTCATCAATATTTAGCTCCTCCGTATTAGTAGAGTTTTCTTGCAAAAAACACAGGTTTAATAAAAAAACTAAAAAAAAAGTTTCCATATAATAATATGGTTTTACTATGATACCACATCGTTCTTTATTTGATATCATATAACACTTTTATCAGTTTAATTCTATATTTGGCACCATATCGTTCATGATTTGATAACAGTTCCTAATGTAATAACAGATCGTTCTTAATTTATTAATTTATGGTATTTTGCACCGTTTGTTCTTATTGTATTAAGCATTAAGCTTCATTTGATACCGAAAGTTAACGAAATATTGTTCACGATTCGTTCTTAATTTGATACCATTCCCAGCGGGAAATGGTAATCAATGAGAATCGAGGAGGTAATACAAGCAATGTACTAGTAAAATTTATTGATTACGGAAACCATTACCCTTAACACAGATCATGTCCTACGAAAGTAATAAATTATTTTACTGTCCCCCCGTAATAAGTATTATAATTCATTATTTGTAATGCATAAAGTTATTATTTATTAATAATTTGAAGAAATAAGTTCTATGATGCATTATTTTTTTTCAGAGTTTATTTAAACAAATTTTTTGTATATAATAAACAAATAGTGTTAATATAACTTATTATACATAGTCCCATATTCGGGCTCTCGAGTATATTATATTAATTTTACAACATGTTTTCTAAGTAATTAAATATCTTTTGTATGTATGTGCAATATATACATATGTACAATGTTTATAATGTTGTGTAATGGAAAAAAATTTTGAAAAAATCCGCATCCAAAATCCATTAAAAATAAATACGGAAATATTTGTTTCACTATTTACCATTTTAAAGCACCTGTAATTACGCTTTTATTAATAAACTCCAAATTCTATCATGTTCGTATTAAAAACATTTTGCAAAAATTTAAGTTTTAAAATATATGTATGTATATAAAAAAGATACGAAAAGCTATAGGTGACAAAAATGGTGAATGGTCATGGTCCAAAAGTATTATATTCTGAAGTAATATATTATTAAATTGATTAATAAATAAGGTAATCAATCTTTTCCCGCTGGATTGGTTAACAATTTTAGAACGCCTTTTTCCCTCTGTGTATTTAGACTAAATAAAGCCAACAAATCAACTTTATTTTAAATCAAAGTGTTTCATTTCCAATCTTCAAAATTTCCTATTTTGTTTTGCCGGGCTCTGTGTATGCCCTTTAATAATACAAATTTAAAAGACTGTGTTTCAGAATTTTGCAAGCATATTAGCAATCGTAAGATTCAAATATATTTGATTTATTGAAACCAAAAATAATCAAAGTGTTGCTTATTTGTATGTATTCACTTGTATTCATGGATGCTTGTTAATCCATACAACAATATGCAATTTTTTTAATGAAATTTAAAACTGCCAATCAAATATATGCAGTCGGATCAATGAATGAATAATGAAAACTTGCTTCATTTTGACATTTTATGTAAATTTAGAATTTAACATTCTTTTGTTTGCACGCGCCGATTAAACGAGCGTTCCCATAACAAAACATTCCTTGAGTTTGAGGAAAGTTTTTGACTTCTTAACATTTTTTCAAAACCTTCATGAATTTTATATGTATTTCAACTAAAATATTTTATTTATTTTCAAAATTCATTAAATTGACTCGTAATGTTCCATGTGACCTTTTGTTTTAGTGCCTACCACAAGTTTTTATAATTTAAACGTTTCGTTTTTTATTTATATTTATTTTGGTTTTTAGAATTTGTTTTTGAATTTTTAAATTGAAGGTTCAAACTGAATAAAAATAAAATTCATTAAGAATTCTAAACATAAATTGGCTTCTTTATTTTCTTCAATTGTTTTTAACTGTGACTGAAGTTGAGTTAACAAATGTTCGAAATTTTTTATTGATTTTTTTTTTTTTTTGTCTTTTAATTTAAAATTCTATTCTGGTAGAGATTGACGTTTTGTTTTCTTGGGAATTTTTGTTTTTTTTATTCATTGTTGGATATTAATCATACCAGTCATACATAATTTCAATCTTTTTTTTTTTTGTCGATAATTTTATATGATGCAATAGAAATTTCACTTTCAATATAAACTCTGGAATTTTAAATACAAAATATTACTCATAGGCTGCTGGGGGTGTTATATCATGTATGTTGTTCGTATAAGCAGTACTATAAAAAACTGCAATCAATTGGCATTGAAATCAAGGTGATTTCAAGCACACTAATTTCATTCATTGATTTCAAAATGTTTCAAGACTTCAAAAACAAATATTGCCTGAGTTGGCTTTAATGTTTAAATTTCATTTTAACATAAAAAAATTATTTTGTTAAAACCAACTGAAATCCTTTTTCGAATTGGTTTTAATAGTTCATTTAGATCTGCAAGTGATCTACTACATCCAAGATTTCAATCAAAATAAAATTGATTCCAACTAGATTTTACGATGATATTTAGCTAAAATTCAGTAGATTTTGTAATACAATGCGGTGTTCGGAGCTGAAAATATAGTTTTAAGTTCTAAAAATTTAACATACATAAATATATAATTGGCCATAACAATACTGTGTCAGCGTTACGGCCTAGCTTCTCGCAGCAATTTTTATTCATGAGTACCAGGACCTACAGTTTACCGTCGACTCTGAACGATAGACTTGAGAAGCTTATTCGTGACAATTCGTTACTGTCAGAGCTTTTGCCAGAAGACTGCTTTGAGGTTGTAGTCGAGAAAGATATATTTTCATATTTCTTTCTTTCAAAATGTCAGAACGGCAGTTTGAACGCGGAGCTCTTGTCTAGTAAGCCAGCACACCACATATTAGACTATGGTGGTCATAATTCTTTTTGTTACATAAAAAGAAATCTCGCCAATTGTAATAAGAACGCTCTAGATTTTGATCAAGATTTTAAATATAATTGGCGATTTTATTGTGCTTGTAATGTATTTTCATCCGCATAATCAACTCCAAAGTACTAAATAATCACCTCAAGCTCAATGCAGGAAAACATATTAGTCTTTCATAATTTTAATATTCGTCAATTCTAATTAAATTTTACTTTGTTTTGCAACATATTATTAAAGTGCCACATTTAAGTTGTTTTTTTCAATTAAAGCAAAATCAAAAAAAAAAAAAAAATCAGTTATCGCTAAACAATTTAATCCATTATTTAAATGGTCTAGAGTCTAGACCATTATTTTCTTGAACCAGTATTTAAAATTTGTGAATATAATCTATCAGTGAGAAGTATTTATTGATGACTTGATGAATTTACTTGTTATTTATTTCTTTGCTTTATATAATAACTATTTTTTTTTTAATTTAAAAAAGTGATTATTTCAGACGGTTTCTTATAATAAGACACTCAATAAAATATCAATTAATAAAATATTTTTTGATGGCGTCATTTCCCGCTTCTGAATTAGAAATAATATTTTCTATTTAGGTATTTGAAATATTAAAATCAGTTTCAGTTAAATTTAATTATATTATAATTTTTAAAATATATGTAGATTTCTTTGTGTGTTTTATTTCGCAAATGGATAAATCTTGTTGAAAAATTTCCTTGAACTACTCGTAATACTTATCTTTCATATTTATTTGCTATTTTGTTTATTAAATAATTTTTACTTTAATAGATTAATTTGATTATCTTTTATCCATTACTGACAGGTATAACAAATTCTTAATTAAAACTATAAATTATTTTTCGTTAAAGAAATTCAAAACGAAGTTAAATTTAAAGAGGTCGGTTTGCGTACTTAAAAAATGCAACAAATTAAAAAAAAAAAAGTTTACTCAGCAAGCAGAGAGAAATAAGAGAGTAAAGTTGATAGTTCAATGGCAAAGGAACTTTCTGGTTCACAGTGAAATTAGAGGAGGTGGTGGCAACCTAATTTGACACTGCTCTATGGTAGTGAAATCTGGGCTAATGCCCTAGAGAGCAAAACTAAGTGAAAAATGCTGAGGGCAGTCCAGCGGACGGTAACGCTTAGAGTTATCTCGGCGTACCATACGATCTCAAGTGCGGCGATCCTTGAAATAAGCAATATAAAAACAATAGGGTATTTTGTAAATGTCTAAAGCAGGTATGGTGAATTAAGAACCAGTTGTCAGAAGTGTATAAAACATACCCAAACAAAAGGAAAACAAAAAGAAAATCTCCTAATAAGAAAATATTTGTTAAAATAATCACATTAGTTGTGTTTTTCTTCAAATTAAAGCTCCAAAAAGTTGGTGAAATATAACTAAACCAAGATTACCTAAGGCTGTGTTTGAATCGATAGCAAACAAACTTTTCTGTGGTAAAAAATTTGTCTCTTTCTGCGGTGTAAAATGATAACTTTTTGACATTTATTATTAAAAACATTTGTTATTAAATGTGTTAATTAATAAATGGCATCAAAAATGAATAAATTAATAAAGTACTCATTTCAATTTTTCTAGAGATCAGAAGACCGAATTTATTTGATGTTTTAGTTTTTATATTACATGTTCTCCTTTCATTTTAATTTTTTTTTTAATAATTTTACTAAATATTTTATATTTCTTTACTTTTCCCCAATATTTTAATAATTATTTTATATTTGATTTAGTTTGTTCTGTTTTTCTTCAATTGTCAAATAAACATATCTATGCTTATGTTAAAAATTTCAGTACCCCTTAGGCCTAGTGAAATTTTATTCACCACAAAACTGTCAAAATTTTACTAACACGAGAACTTTACTACCGTTTCAAACACAGTCTAACATATAGAAAACTATGTTCAGATATGCACTTTTATTAAGACAACTAGTTAACCCGGCAAACATTGCTTTGCCATATAAATTTGCTCGAGGAAGCATTTTTTAGTTCAAATACTTTTGATACTTTTCACCAAACTGCAAAGTCAACATTGATATGAGCAATCAATGTCTGTGTTACTAATAATTTTAATAAATGATTATCCGCAATTTTCGGTACTCCAGTTTGATAGTTGGGGATATTGATTAAATATCCCCTGTATTGCCCCCTCTGACTACTTCTTAAAAAAAAAGAAAAACGTAAACCATATGTGTTCTACGGTACTCAGATATACATATCTAGTTTAAAATTTCATCGACTTCGGTACGTTATTTAGGTGAGGCATAAATTTGCCTCAAAGGGAAACTATGAAATAAATACTATGAAAAACAGATGTGAAATTTTCATTTATTAGTCTAAAGTTATGTTAAGACACTAACAAAATTGAATTAAAATCAGTTTGCTAGTTGTGGATAGGGAAAAACAGTCCTTGTACCACAACCTCTGAGTACATAAAAAAAACGTAAACCATATATGATCTACGGAACGCAGATCTGTCTAATTTAAAATTTCATCGAAGTGGGTACGTTATTTAGGTGAGGCATAAATTTTCCCTTGGGGCGGATCACCTTAACATTTAGGGGTATGAAAAATAAATGTTGACCAATTCTCATACCTACCCAATACGCACACAAAATTTCATGAAAATCGGTCGTGCCATTTCGGAGGAGTTTGGCAACAAACACGGCGATACGAGAATTTTATATATTAGAAGAAATATTCGGTTAATTGAAAATATTATTTCAAGTGTTTAAGCATAAGCAATTTAGCTCACTCAATATTCATTTGAGAGCTGGAAACAAGAAAACAGCTAGCCACACACCAAGACGGGATGGGCTGCCTCACTGGCATGAGTCCAGCCTATTCTTCTTTTCTATGCTTTTTTTTTGTACTTATTTATGTACATACATATTTAAAGTACAATTTCATTATTTTTTATTAAATTTTATTTTCAATTTTTTTATTTTAAAAATAAATTTATTGTATGGTTTTTAAGAGTCTTAGCAGAACTGAACTACTTAGTTTTCAACCAGGCTACGAAAGATCTCATCAGAGTTCTTTGGGTTATACAAATTCATATTTTTATATTTCTATTTAAAGCACAATCTATTGGAAATATTAAACAATAATTAATAAAAATTTGGTATCTATTTGAGCTCAATAAAGGCATTTATTGCGATAATCTCAATAATTCTTCAATTTCGTCATGGAGAGTGTTTTGCGAAAGGCGAGTGTGCATCGTAATGACACTATTTTTAACAAAAGTGTCCAGCTCCTTGCGTATGCAGACGATATACACATCATTGGGCATACCAAGCGAGATGTCACCGCAGCCTTTAATGCCATTGAACGGGAGTCTTATAAAATGGGTCTGGCGGTAAATGAGAGCAAGGTTACAGCCGGCAAATATAAATTCGATGTCGTCAAGGAGTTCATCTACCTTGGCACCGTCATTACCAGCAAGAATGATGTCAGTCTAAAGATCAGGCGAAGAATCACACTAGCCAACAGGTGCTACTACGGTCTCGATAGGCAGTTTAGTAATAGAGACCTTAAGAGAGACTTGAGAAGGG
Organism: Metopia argyrocephala; assembly: GCA_963576795.1. NCBI lineage: Eukaryota > Metazoa > Arthropoda > Insecta > Diptera > Sarcophagidae > Metopia > Metopia argyrocephala. The sequence continues at coordinate 67,700,962 of OY756210.1, forward strand.
TGTTTACGGCAATCAGTTACTACCACAGCTTTTGCCAGAAGACTGCTAAAGGGTAGCAGCCGAAAGAAATATTCTTTCTTTCTTTCAAGATGCCAGAGCTGGGGTTTGATATATAAAAGTTCACTATAGAGAAAATTCACTGTATATTTACAACAAATATAAACATATATATGTATACAACTAATGTATATTATCTTTTGATTTAACAAAATTAATTTTAAGCAGTAAAGTAGCGATCTTAATAAGTTAATTTTAAACTTACAAGTAGTGCTTTATCTTCCCAAACAATGTTAAAAAAAATTATAATTAATAATAAGTTCGAGAATTCTATTTCATCGTCACTTTAGTACTATTTTTGTAATAAATTAAGAAATAAAACAAAACAAAATTCTTAATAATGATCATCTTTATGATGGTTTGTTAATTGGTTGGTTGGATGGTTGTAAATTTTACACTTCCCTTTACAATTTGAGGTTTTTATTGTCATTGTTGTTTCATTTTTCTAGTATTTTTTTTTTTTGTTCTTTTTTTTTTATTTTTAAAATAATTTAGAAAAAATTCTGTGCACAAAAAGAAAAGAAGAAGACTAGACTTGTACGTGTAGTAGGGCGTACATTCTCATGGTTAATGATTATGAAGAAGGAACTTTTGCTTTTGTTTACAATTAACCCATTGACCAACATAGTAAATAATGACCTTGGAAATATAATATACGAGTATATGTACGTTAAGTTGTTTTTTAACCATAATTTGTTATTTTTTTGTTTCTTCTTCTTCTTCTTTTTTTTTTTTTGCCAAGTGTAGAGCTTTATATTTTAAATAAAAATAAAATATTACGTACGCACATGACAAAACAATCAATGTCAAATCGCTGAATAATAAAAGTAGTCTAAAATATTTGTTGAAGGAAATTAAAAAGTATACTCATGCTTTAGAACTACGTATACATAGGTACTTACGAGTATATAGCTAATAAATATGTTAACGTTAAGCTAAATAGGTTGATGTTAATTAAAAAAAAATATTTATATAGTCTGGTTGTAATACTTCCAAAGATATTTCACAAACTCTCACATTAGAACTATTTATGCATTATTTACAGGGCCAATTTCGATGAATTTGGCATTAAATTTTCATCATTGCAGTGTAAACTGGCAAAAGTAAAGCAAATACCTGATTAGAACAATTAAGCAAAAAGGAAGAGTAAAACACTATTTATTTTTCTTCTGCTGCAAATTCAAATACTATTAGTTAAGTGTTTTTTTTTTTTTTTAAATACAAGGGCAGTCGAAAGGTTCTTAGCCTAAAAATGAAAAACAAGACCTTGATTATTTAAACTATTTTATTTCGTCCAAATTTTTTCTAGCATTTTGATTAAAATAATTTTTCTAAAGCTCTTCAAAATAATCGCTTACAGTTGCCATTGTATATTCCAGCTAAAATGTTTGGGAGCAATAAAGAGAGAATTATATCAGGAGAATATGGTGAGTGTTCAAGTAAATTTCGTTAAATTTCGCCATTGTCTTGTCACATTCCGAATTTATGGTTTTACTCCTTTGGAAAGGGTAATCCTCGATTTGAAGATTTGTCTTCTTTAAAGCAATTTCAGTCCATTGCTTGCATTTTTTTTGTTGCTCTGGTGTATAGTGATGAATCCATGTTTCATTAACAGTTATGAAACGATACATTTAATTTGCTTAAATCGGTCCAAACAAGCTTAAGACATTTTGATTTGAATACGGTTTTGGTCAACTGTTAAGAAATGCGCACTCATCTCGAGAAAAGCATTTTCATTTGTAATTCTTGATGCATTACCAATTTACACACTTTCATTCCTTCATCGTTTAAGTAATACCATGTCATGCAGTGTTTCCACGTCCACTTCGTTGTTTATCTTTAATAATTGCACGACCGCCTTTAAATTCAGGAGTCTGATTTTTTAATGTTGCACATAAGGTAGCACTTTATCCATATCAGTATGATTTTCTTCTTTCATCCTTATATAAATACTTCATCACACCACGAATTTTTATTTTTTTTTTATTGTAATCACCTGTTACTATACATGATGGCTGAATACAAATCAAATTAGATCTTGTTGTGACTATTATGAAAAAAACCTAATAATGGCTCCCTATTATGTCAACGACGAATATAGAAGAAGGGCAAACGAATGCTGGAATTCAAGTGACAGCTGAGAACAGAAGGTTCGATATGAACTTTGTTCGTCATTTAAAGCCTGATTTGATCAGAGATAATAACTCTAGCACCATAATATATGTGTATATGTATATGAAACCATTTAGTGGTTTCAAAAACGGCGGTCTGAAATGGCTCCCAGCTCTTAAATAAAGGGTGATTTTTTAGCTATTATCTTTATGGCAACACTGGTTTAAGCAGCTGACGCACGTTTCGTGTTTTGTTTCACTGTCAAACATTTTCAGTTTGATCTAAAATTTAACCATGAATCGTCTTACAAACGAACAACGCTTGCAAATTATTGAATTTTATTATCAAAATGAGTGCTCTTTTAAGAAAGTTCATCACGCGTGTCTTCCATTTTATGGTCAGTTTAATCGACCCACTGAAGCGGCTATTCGGGCTATTGTGACTAAATTTGGAGTGAAGACCAGCGAGAAGAATTGTAAGAGCTACCAATGCATCCAGAAAAAGTCACAGTTTTTTTTTTTTTTTTTTTTTTGAAAAACTTTCCTATAGCTCTTAAAATATCACACTTTATAAGTATGTTTTCTGAAGTGTCGTTCATTTAGTAAAACTGTTGCCAATATGCACCATTTATAAATGAAGAATGAGTAAAAATAGTTAAAAGGAAAGTGGTGATTAAAACGAGCACAGACATCAAAATCGATTCAATTGGCGAGATAATTAAGAAATTTAAAAAATCTGGCAGCGTTACAGATATATTGTCTATCGAAAATATCACTTATGTTAGTAAAAGTTTTGCGGGTAATCCTATCGATTACGCACAGTGTAACCGTTTTAAAATTTTTGCTGCTAAATTAAGCATTTCTTATTTTGATTTAGCAGTAAATTTTTTATTTAGCATTAGCATTTATTTTAACATTTTTCAATTTTCAGAACTGATTGTGAAAAAGCCATTGCATTCTGAAAAAGAGAGCGCATTATTATTTGAACTTACTATCAATATATAGCTCTACGGCCAGTATGACAATCGATTTTTTTTTTTCCTGCAATTGAAAACTATGATCTAGACAATACATGGTTTCACACGACGATGCTTCTATGCTACTAGCCACACAACAAGACGGAATTAGACTGTATTGCATGATAAATTTCCTGTTTGCGTAATTTCGTGATTTAGCGACGTCTATTAATTTAGCGACGTCTGAAAAAAGGATAGACTGCTGCAACCAATCCAGATGCGGTCATTTAAATGATTTTATTTTTTATACATTTAAGTAATGTCAACAATTAAATTATCCATGTGTATATCTCTTTGCCTAAACGATTAAACCGATTTTGTTGAAATTTGGAACAATACTTCAACTAGCGATAGTGCAATAGAGTATGTTTTTTTCTTCTCAAAATTGGACCTCCCATATAAACTAACTGATTTTTGTACTTCTTGAGAACTGTTAAAACTAAAGTTTTTAAATTTGATCTGAACTTCTTAACGGTCAAGGAAAATCATTAGTCAGAAAGTTGGCGGAATTAAACAAGTGGTAGTGGAACCCCCCACATAACTTAAATATTGATTTCTTGAAAAGATTTGAAGCTAAAGTTTCTGTATTTGGTGTGATTGATTTCGTAGTCAATAAAAATCATCAGTAGGAAAAAGGGCGGAAAAGTAGGCGTAATACCTCCCACACAAACTACCTATATACGTCGTTTATATTGATATATGTGATCGCTTACAGCTTAAGTTTCTGAATAATTTCGTTGTCACTAAAAATCATCAGTCGAAAAATGTTGACAAATGGTACTGGTCGATGTAGCGAAGCTGGTGGAGTTTAGGTTAATAATAGAATTAAATTATCGTCAAAATCATAGCTTTAAGTGTGCTTCATTTAACTTTGCTTTTAAAATTGAAAATTGGATAACTTTACATTGATTAAGAAGGAGCAATTAAAAAAATATAAGTATATATTCATTTTTAAGTCATTAGAAAGAAGGAAAAAGGCCAAGACCAAATACTTAAGTTACCTCAGTTTAATGGCAAATTTTACTTCAATAAACTGCCGGCAAATATTTATGTAAAATTTAATTTATAATGTGATTTAGAATATATGGCAATGTTTAATAGTATATATGTATGTATGTACATACTTCGAACAATTAGTGTAGAGTACAACAAAGCACTAAAACATATAAAGAGGGCTTCCCCCAAAACAAAACTACAGTCAAAAACAAAAGCCAATCAATGAAACGTTTGTTTTTAACAAAAAAAAGTGTTGACTTTTATATACGAAAAACAATATGTATTTGGGAGCAAATAAATTGAAATGATAAATACTATAATGACGTGTTGATTGCGGTTTAAATTGATTTTTGTTTTACGTATTTTTTTTTTTTTTTCAGCTACAAAAAATAACAAAGCATTCTGTCAAATTATGAAATGCTTAAAGATCAAAAATAAAACAATATTTAATTTATTTTTTTTTTCTTGAGATTTTAAATGATAAAGCAGAAAAAGCGAGTAGAGTTAAAATAAAAGAGAGATCACAACTTGATACGGAAGTATTTAATGATGAATGTTTTGTGTTGTTTATTAGAAAAAATATATGTAGATAAATTTTAATTCTTCTTAATGATAATTATTTCTTAATAGTTTAATATCTACTATTAAGTTCTTATAATGGAAAATAATTTTGTTTTTTTTTTTTTTTGTAATTAAAATTTTGTTTTTATGTATTGGCGCCAATTAATTGAATTTATATCTGGTATCGTTAGCTCTTGCTTTTATATATAAACCAAATAAGTTAATAATTTATTAATAACAGAACTTATATGAGCTTTTTTAGCCTAAAAACCTGCTAACAATACTTCTAAGACAAAATTGCCTTTGTGAAGTGAAACCGCTTTTAAGCTGGTGTTTGATACATCAATGCAGATTTCGTAATAGTCCCGCGGCATCATCACAAAATACTAAATCGCCATGTTTGCTAAAATAGGCCTGAAAATCTTCTTAACAATATCGAAAATATGAGACTCGTGTTTTTATCTAAGAAATTCCATTGCTGTAATATTGATGCAAGAAGTTCTGACTTTGATTTTTAAAGTTCTAAGTCTCGAACAAGATCACTCAGGTGAGACTAATTTATAAAAAGAAGTTTTCATGATGGACTTCTATATGCAGATGAAGAAGCAGGTACAGACCTGTAACTGCTTTCCCTCCGGACTGAAAAAACATATTTGTTAACCATTCCGTGACATTTAGGACGCACTGGAGGAAAAGAAACATGATTGTTTCGAAGAATTGGTCGTCGGGCAGATGAAACGTTCAGATATATGATTTTGTTTTAATTTTTTCTCTTAAAGCCATTCAAAAATAACAACCGTGTTCGTAATTTAGTGGTTCATTCTATATCAGTGGTTTCAATAATGGTATGATCTTACTATTGCCGTCAAGCCAACCTCTTGCACATGTACGAGTATTACAACATATTTTTGGCAGCCAATATTTGTCTCTTTTATCAATAGGAAATCTAAAGTAATTTTTATAAGCATTCCTAATTTGGGAAGTTACTGTATAGCGCTGTGATTTCAAAGTTAATTCCATTCATGTGTAGCAAAATAAATCTGGAGAATTTTTGCAAGTCCAAGCTTTTAACGTACTGTAATATAAAACAAACATCCACTATAGATAAGCTAACACCAAGTACACATAAATTTTGTAAAATACTTCCAAAATAAAACGGAAATAATCCTTAAAATACTTTTCAATATTAATTTTGATTTTAAATAAAATCAAATATCGTGTAATGGTAGGCGAGGTAATTTTCAAAAAAAACCGTTGGTAAAGTGGCCATATTACACCGGAGACGTACCAGATTTTGGCGGCGCTGACATGCTCGCATATTGCCGGGTTGTGGCTCGCCGGACGGGCTGGTTCTTGCCAATGTGGCCGTCTCTGCTACCTCATTACAAAAAAACATGCCAGCTGATTCAGTCATCTCTATTAGCACTACACTTCATTGGACTCTTCGGCTGGTGTTCTGCCGGAATTCTGCCCTCCCACAAATACCAAAAGGCCTCACCATGGCATCCTCATCCATTTAAAGGATGCCTCAAACCTACGCTGCAAATCTTTCTTACCCTACTTACCGCTCAAAAATATTAATATTTTACCACACCATATTAAGAGAACACTACCAAATAAATTTCATTCCACCAGAATCATCCTATTCACAATATTTAATCTAATATAAAAAAATATAATAGAAATACAATCACTACTATTCCATATGTGTTAGGTAACAAAAAAAAAACAAAAGAAAGTTAAAGGGATAACAGAAAAAAGAAAAAAATTGAAAAAAGGAAATCTGCTTATATCTAACTCTTATATACTAAGATTAGTACTTAAAACTACTTATATATATAATAAAACTAATAATTGAAAATATAGAAAAAAATTTAAAAGAATATCTACATAAATAGTATGTATATATACATTTTCCCTATATACTTGCAGGACTTTCCGTTTGATGATGCTGTTGTTGTTGACTTAGGTGATGATGAGGATGACTATTGAAAATGGTAATTATGATGATGATGTCGTGTGAATGTAAATGATGGTCTATTGATGCTGGTAATGGCGGTTATAACTGTATGTGATGATATTGATGACTATTGCTATTGGTAATAATGATGACGGCTAGGATGTGGATGTAGTGTTACTTATTTTTACTTTAGATATACATATATACTATATATATATTTTATGTACAATTATAAATTGAGGTTGTTGCACATGCACTTTGTTGTTGTCATTCTTGTTGCTTATTTTGTTAAAAACAATTGTAGAATTTACCGTATTGAAGTGACTCCAACAAATCACAATCATTTATATTTTCTTTCATTATTTACCCCTTAACCTTATATGTATTTGTATTTTTTTCACTATTTACCATACTTCAATTTACTTTATTTATGTATATGAATTCGCTCCGTGTATTCGGACAGAAAAAACCCATTATTTTGGCGTAATATCTATTATTAGTTTTCTCTTTCTTTTGCATAAGATTTGATCATTTTTTTCAGTATACTTTTTCTTTGTAAATTTCTTGTATTTTTATTCGTCTGTCTTTAAACAAACCTTGAAGTAAACGGTTGCTCAGTTGTGACAGCGAAAAGCTGTAAGCCTTTTTTTATATAAAACAGCAAGAGGCTGTTAATAAAAATTGTTAATTTAAGGATACCATCGGCCTTTTTATTTAAATAAAGAAAAAAAGGGATAAACCCCACCTGGGCTAATAAACAAGCACACATTTTTGTTCTTCGATAAAATTCTAGGAAGGCCTAGAATAGGAAAAAAAAACAATTAAAATTTTCAAGGTTAACCTATCATCATAACGAAAAATAATTTGGTGGTGGTTTACCAGTCAACGGGTTCCTGCTTTGCAACAACAATTCAGATGTGAAGGTATTTGCTACCCCATAGCAACAATTATAATTACAGGTTATAATTCTGGAAGTCTAGGAGGAAATTTGCAACATCAACAAGATCACCAATAACCAAAAAGGAGATAATTGGGTATGTACAGAGATATAATTTATTCAGTGCAATTGATGAAATATTTGAAGTGAAAAGAGGGAAGAGAAATTTAAAACTTTCCTATAATGTGGCCAAAATATAATAATAATATAATACATTTCATATAAATAAACATACATGGAAAGTGTATAATGTAATTTAAAATTGTACCCATAGTGCCATCACTGGTAATATATATAAAGAAAGTAGTAATATACCCGCTTTAATAACAAAATGTGTTCACAATCAAATAAAGAGATTTTGATGAAGTTATGCAGCAAGATAAACAAAGCCAACAGTGAAACAATTGAGATATTAAGAACCGAACCATTATGCAATCTCAAAATGGTCCAAAGAAGAGCAAAGAACATAAAAGATCCAAACCCATTATCAAGTATGATGTCAACTATTACAACTAAATATCCCATTTCAGTGGACATTGTGAGAGCAAGGGAAATTAATATGCCAGATGAATTTTTAAGTTCACCTGATGCACATCAATACGGGAGAGTGATGTGTAAACTTGAGGCGATTGAGTGGTATTTGAACAGAGCTGTTCTGCCTAATGAAGAAATAATAAAAGCAATTACTGTATTATACCACAACAAAAAAAAGGGGGTAAGAAATTATTTTTCTTTTGATTGGAAACGTGCTAGTATAGTTCAAGGGCAGACACACAAGACTCATTGGTTTCGATTCCAAATTCACAAAAGACTAATTATATATATCATGGCTTGTTTGATGCCCGAATATGTTTTGGATTATGATCAATTGAGCCCAATAATTTTAAATAAATTTAAAGATATAAGGGATTTTAAATTAGTTTCAAAAATGACAATCCAATCCCAATTGCGGATATTGATAAATTCTCTAAATCCTAGACCCAGATGTATCCCATGATTGTCCGAAGCTAATGTAGTGGTTAACAGGATGAGACACGCATTCGCCTTATCCAATTATAGGATAAGGGTTTCAGCAATCACCAGGGGAGAGCGTAGTGACCACAGCCAATTAATTGACAAAATCGGTAAATCATTGTTTATCAAATTAAGGGAAAGGAGAGAACCCATGAAACTGTTCAAAATATTGAGGGAGTCAACATTAAATGGCGAATCTTTAGCCACCTTGATTGAAAGAGAACCAGATCTAAAGGGAACTTATATAAATTATCTACTAGTTTTCCTACAATTCCCCGTACAAATCAGCACCAAGGTTGGATTCTTCAGAATGATTCCTATAGAATGGATTACTCACTCACAGGGTGCAATATCTAGTCATGGAGTCCACTTTACAATATATATATGTGAACAAAGGATACAACTACAAGGAGTGACAATAAGAGGAGTCTTCAAGCGTAATTTCACTAAAATATTGGAGATCATCATAAAAGCCATTGTAGATATGGTTATTACACTATACCTGGAATAACTATAAGAGAATTAAAAAGAAATGCAAGAAACTATTATGATAGCAGCCCATGGGAAATTATAGGGTGCAACAAACAAGAATGCCAAAGAGTTCTAAGATATGAGAATGTAGGACTCATAAAATTTGAGGAGGAAATTGAATTGATGGTTGGAAGGAAAGAAAGAGGGAAAATTGAAGGAGATAGGATTCGATTTCAAAGTGGGCACTCAGTAACAGTAATACATCCGATTTTCATGATCTATTTTATTTTCAACTTTTTCTTTTAATCGTTTTACTTTTAATCATACATATGTACATTCATACATACATACATTTGTGCTAAATTTTCCTTTGTACTAACAAAAATTGAAACCAAACATGCAAAATTGATGTTGTTCTAAATGTTTTGAGTATATTGTCAATGGCTCGAAGAAGTGTTTTCAGTTTGAAATAGCAAATGTTATACGTCTTACTTTTAATGGAAGTTTTGCTCTTAATGGTTTTTAAGAATCTTTAAACCTATTACCAATTATAAATTAAAATTTTCTTTGCAGTTCTTTTCCCATCCGATGGAACAGATCAGGTATTCAAAGAAGAAAATGATGTCCATGAAGGAATAGTACACTAGCCAAACATGTTTTCGGCCCCAGCTATGGTAGTCTCATCAGAGGTCTTTGTGTTCTCTACATATTCATTACCAAATATCAACTCACACTTTTCAATAAATTACATGCTGAATTAACATCTTCTTTCCCATGTGAACATGCACTTGTATGAGTTAGTCGAGATATTCTTCTTTTCTAATTTTAAATGCTCTATAGAATTTAACTTTCATCTAAATAAACCGCTTCTGACGAAAAAAACAATTATAAATGGCAAGGTTGGCAACCGTTACCGTTTACAATTGAATACCGATACCGAAATAATTTTTTGCGTAAGATAACTGTAGCTGTATACCGTTTCCGTTAATGCTGGTATAATACGGATTTAATACCGGTACATAAATATCTCAAATATTTAAAAGAAGTAAAAATTTACATATTGGCAGCATTTATGTCTATGGAAAATTTTCTTATTAACTTTACGCTCTATGCAGCACTGTAATTATTGTTTAAAGTTGTATCGATCGTACAACCATGGATACCAGATTTGACGATTTTTTCACCAATTTAAAAATTAACCTTCTTAAAGCGGCTCATCGTGACGGTGTTTTCCCATCTATTGTAATTGGACGGTTGCTAATGTAACGCCAATCTCTAAAAAGAGTGAGGATAGTAATCCCGAAAATTACCGCCCAATCGCAATATGTTCAACACTATCCAAAATTGTGGAGAGTATGATAAACCATCACCTTATAAAGTATTTAGAGTCCAATAGTTTGCTAAGCGATCGTTAGTATGGCTTTTGTAGTGGCCGCTCCACGGGTGACTTGCTGGCACTCCTCTCTGAGAGGTGTAATGGGTATGTTCACTATCGTTTCATAAGAATGGTTATAGACGGTGTCACTTCTAAGGAGTTTAAATTAAATTCGGAAGTATCGCAAAGCTTTATCTCCTACACTATTCCTAATTTTCTTAAACGGTCTTCTCCTTTCAACTTTCCATCCTATCTACTCTTTCGCAGATGAATGCAACAATTGTCATTCGTATTATCCGGGCGCATCGCATAACAGTTGGGTGTTTCAAAATTCTCCCCTTAAAAACAAGCTGTTAACGCGTTGTCAAAATATGTAATATTCAGTTTAACGGTACTTCTTATTTAATTAATGTTTTATTTTAGATTATTATATATTAGGTGACTCAGCTTATCCTTGCAGTTCACACCTTATAACTCCCTATCGCGACAACGGTCATCACTCCAGACGCCAAAAAAATTTCAATATGAAATTAAGTTCTGACCGTGTAATTATTGAGCATTCTTTAAATAGAAATTAATATTTAATTTTTAACAAAACTTTACAAATATTTTTATTAAAATTTTCTTCATTGCACTTTTTTAACTTGTTCTTATAAAATTCAGTCTTTTTGTTTTTCTTTTTTATATAAATTAATAACAATAACATAAAAGCAATTAAATTCAGGTTTAAAACTATAACACAATAAAAACAATTCAATTTACTTATAGAACTATTTAAAAATTATATAATAATAGAAAACAAATATATTTAAGTTGTACTCTTGTTATTGCCATCACTTAGCTTAGCTACAACCGTTTCAAGGAGCTCCAGCTTTCTTTTTTTTCTTTCCTCTTCTCATTCGGCTCGTTCTTCTTTTCTTTTTTGCCTTCTCCGCGATATCTTTTAAAATTTCCAAGGTTTTTTTTCAAACTCTTTTGTTTGTTCACTCAGGGTGTCCAATTTTCTTAAGAACTCCTCCTGAAGAGTCTTCTTTTTGTTTGGTGTTTTTCTTTCATCTATAAATAAATCAACAACAGTTAATATACACATTTATTTTTATACTTGAATAGATTTTAATTACAATTGGCAAAAGACTCCTTGCTTGTGCTGGGATAATTTTCATCCGGAGTATCTTCATCAAGTTGTGAAGCTGTTGATTTCTCATCGATTGTATACGCCGAATTTATACATTTCCTTTCATGAAGGAGATCATCTAATTCACTACAAAAAAATACAAGCTGTAAATACGGTAAAAAACAAAACCATAGGTACATTGTTGTTGTGATATCAAACCGTGACTGTGTTTACTTTTTTTGGCTCCAATCTGAGTTTCATTTTAAGAGTTTCTAACGTCTTATTAATATATTTGAGCCGTCTGGAGTTTTTCTCTGTACCTGTCCTTTGTTAGTATTGTGAAGTTTTTCCTGTCACAGCCTTTGATTTTGAATAATTCAAGGATTATTTTTATTAAATTTGGAAAATATTTTTGGTAATATACAATTTCTACATTTATTAAAAATTGCATTCGTGAGATCAGCTGGACATTCTACTACGACAAATTACACCTATAAATATACAAAGCTGATTCATAATAGTGTGTACCTATTTTTGGTTTTTGTATATGATAAATATATTTTGGTGGCGCCATCTATTGTCAAATTGAAATTACTACCCATCAAACATTTTTACCGAATTTTATATCTTTTATAAACTGTTTATTTTGAATCCGTAATATGAATTGTTTAAACACTAATTGCACTATAACTGGTAATGACCGTATGATAGTATGCTGGTTGTGTATGGGCAACTACCATCTAAAATGCTCATCACTTAAGGCACGTGATGCGGATGCGTTAATGGATCCTGCAAAATCACTTCAATGGACCTGTCCTGCATGTAAAAAAATCAACATTGATTTTTATAAATTTTTTAAAAGCTACAGAAGTGAGTTTGAAGAGCTGAATAAGGATTTTTCGGCGTTGCAGTCTAAAGCATTAAACACATAGACGACAGCAGGCAGCATGACAGCAAGCAGCAAATGCAGCCGACAATATTTGCTGCCATGCAGTCGGCTACTTAAATATTTTGAAGGCAGCAACAGCAAAACAATAAAAAACAAATAAAATAATTAACATGTGTTTGTTGTTGAAATAAATATTTCAGTGATACCACTTTTAAGTATACGAAACCGCAAAAATAAAATCGCTGGTTTAAAATGTATATATATTTTATTTTTATTTTAATTTTTTTATATTAAAAAACTATAAAACTCATTAACAAAATATACTTTCTGCTAGTTGTACACATACTCTTTAAAAAAATTAAAATTTTGGCCTAATCTCAAATTTTTTGGCTATAATTGGAAAATAATGATTTTTGCTTAGTCGTTGATTTTACAAGATGAATTCTGAAATACTATGAATTCTGGTACGGCTGCCTATCTCCCAAATGAATCCCCTGATCAGAAAGATAATTTGGTGCATCACACATTTGCATATTTGTTACAAGACATAACATAGTTAGTTATTCATTCAACCACTTCCTTGTATTTCCCATCGTATTATCCATGTATTTTTAACAACAATGCATATTGATCGTTGTGGAACACCAAACATAACTTTAAAATCTTAAATTTAATTAAAAAAATACCGACTTGTAATGCTAAAAGTTTTTAATTGTTATTATCTTTATTAATAAATAAATTTTTTTTCATTGTAATAAAATATATTTTTTAGGTCGTTTTTATTTGAAATTTTATATTGTATTAGCATCACTAATCAGTTTTTGCTGCCTCAAAAAATAGAAATTATTCTAAGTTGGGCAGCAGCAGCAAAGGTTTTTGTCTAGGGTTTTGCTGTGCTGCCTTTAAAATAATCGTTTCCATATAAACGTGTGTATTCTAATTTTGACAACTTGCTGCCTGCTGCTTGCTGTCGTCTATGTGTTTAATGCTTAAATTGGCAAAATTTGGTGAACTCTATACAAATTACTCTAGCCTGGACAACTTTACAAATAACTATGAAAGTACTTTAAAACTTAAAGATAATTCAAATAAGGGTCATACTATTCAACCTACTGGTACTAGTATAGATGTTGTAATTGAAAATAATGTTACGCCTACCTCGTCATCGATTGCATCTAATAATGACAATTTGTCATCGATAATTGTTGATAGTAGGTCTATAAATACGCTGCCTTCTGCAGTTAATACCGATAATCCTACAATGATTAATCAGACTATTTGTAAGCCTCTTAAAGCCGTTCCACCTAAAAAAACCATATTTGTCTCACGATTGGCTTCTGATACTACAACTGAGGACGTGGAGTACTATATAAGGTCTAAATTTGGTCATAAAGTGGATGTTTTGATACATAAATTTAAATTTTCTGTGGAAAGATCAATTTCAACATTTAAAATTTCTACCTCATCTGATCATTTTGATTATATTGTTGATCCTAAGTTCTGGCCTGATAATACATTAGTTCGTGAGTACGCCTACAGGGAGAAAATTAGAACAAATGTTGGTGTGCTTCCTCAACGTGAACCAAATGTATCAAAAAACTAAATATTAAATCATTGTCGCTACTTTATCAGAATGTACGAGGATTAAGGACGAAATTGGAAAATTTATATTTGGAAAGTTTTAGCTGTAATTACCATATATTAGTTTTTACTGAAACATGGCTCTATGATTCTATTCTTAATTCTGAAATACTGATCGCATATCCTATGGTGGCGGTGTTCTTATAGCAGTATCTAGTAGCTTGCCATCTGACAGTTTTGATATCGAACCGTCTTCTGATATGGAATTTATATGTGTTAGTATTAAACTGAAAAGGAAAAGCATATTCATCACATGCTCATATATTCCTCCGTCGTCCCCCACAGTCAGTATATGTACAACATAGTGAGGCTATAAAAAAAGTAGCATTCTCTGCCAAAGAAAATGATTCTTTAATAATCATGGGAGATTTCAACATGCCATCAATATCTTGGGATTATTTGATCGATGACGGATATTTTGTCCAAACCTCAAATAACTATTCCTATACGGATTTTTTGAATAACTTATATGATATTGGCCTTTTTCAAATTAATGGTGTTTTCAATGATTATGGAAGAATCCTAGACTTAGTATTTGTAAACGATAAAGATGACTGCATTATTAACCGATCTGACCCTATTACGACTCCTGAAGATCGATACCATCCTGCAATTGAATTACTTATTGCCACACCATCCGACCGTGTTGTACCATCATCAATTGTAACTGAAAAAGTCTTTTCCTTTGCCCATACCAATTACAGTGTTTTAAATGAATTAATTATAAATACGGACTGGATTAATATTTTTTCATCATTGTCAAATTCTCCCTTTGCAATGTGCAAAATATTCGACTTATTTTACGATAAAATGTATTCTTTTATGGCAACATCTATACCGAGACGAGTACAAAAATTATCTACTGGGCCCCCTTGGAACAATAAAGTATTAAGTAGTGCTAAGAATAGAAAGAACAAATACTATAGAAAATATAAACTTTCTGGGTCGTCTGTAGATTACGCTAGATATTCGATTTACAGGGCAGAATATACAAGATTAAATAAGTTTTATTACAAGCTTTATTTAACTAAAATCAAAAATAATTTCAACCGTAACCCGAGATCTTTTTATAAATTTATTAATTTAAAGAAGAAAACAGCTGGTTTTCCTAATACGATGTCATTTCAACAGATTGAATCTAGTGAGGATTTAACGATTTGTAATATGTTTGCCGACTTTTTTTCTGCAACATACTCAGATGCTAATTTTAATAAAGATACTGATTATCCTTATCCATTAAAGGGGCATCAATCAATAAATTTACCCGTATTGGATACTTATACAGTTGCTGCTCAATTAAAAAAATTAAAATTCTCGCACACTTTTGGACCTGACAGAATTCCTAGCAGTATTTTAATTAATTGTGCCGATGCCTTAGCTATTCCTTTAACATTTTTATTCAATATATCCCTTAAATACGATTATTTACCAAAAATATGGAAGGATTCATATATATTGCCTTTGTTCAAATCCGGCAAAAAATCTAATATCGAGAATTATAGGGGCATAGCAAAACTTAGTATTATACCTAAATTCTTTGAAAAAGTAATTACTGAACATATATATTACCAAGTTGTGAATATTATTTCTCCCTGCCAACATGGATTTCAAAAAGGATATTCAACTACAACAAACCTTCTTCATCTTACAACTGTAATTAATCGTGGATTATTTTAAGGAAAACAAACAGATGTCATCTACACTGATTTCAGTAAAGCTTTTGATAAGGTGAATCATGTGCTTCTGATAAAAAAACTACAGATGATAGGGTTTACAGACCCTGCTATTAATTGGATTAGATCTTAT
Organism: Metopia argyrocephala; assembly: GCA_963576795.1. Classification (NCBI taxonomy): domain Eukaryota; kingdom Metazoa; phylum Arthropoda; class Insecta; order Diptera; family Sarcophagidae; genus Metopia; species Metopia argyrocephala. The sequence continues at coordinate 67,716,910 of OY756210.1, forward strand.
TTAATAAATAGAACCCAAACTGTTTACTTTAATAATTTATTTTCAAAGAGTATACATGCTCTTTCTGGTATTCCACAGGGTAGCCACCTTGTGGTGTAACCAACTGGAGAAGGCGCGCGCTTAGCAGAGACGCCTGGAGACTAGTGTTAAGGCAGGCCGAAACCCGTTAACGGGTTGTTATGGCCATCTATGTAAGTAAGTAAGTAAGTGTAACGATGTTCCCCTGCTACACGAAAATTGGTCTCGGAAAAACACATTTGGAAGTACATTCTATAGATACGGGTGAAGCAACTCCAGTGAATGATCGTCACTACCCTGTCTCTTCAGCGGTACAGGAGCTAATGCATGCAGAGCTTGATAGGATGCTTGGCCTCGGTGTCATTGAGCCTAGCGAGAGTCCGTGGAGTTATCCGCTTACTCTGTTCCGAAAGTTGGATGCACTGACAGTCAAGGATGCCTACCCTCTGCCACACATTAAGGGTTTGCTTAGTAGTGTCTAAACGACGCATTCTGACAGAAAACCGCAATGGCTTATGACACATAAAGACTTCTGTGGCGGATTAGCCAGGTGGAGCCTACCTCTCCAATCGGATGACTTCTCCATTGAGAATAGACCGGGGAAGCAAAATATAGTACCCGATTCTTTATCAAAGTATAATATGGATGAAGTCTCGGCAGATGTAGAATGACTGGTCGATCCTAACTTAGCTGCATTTAAATCTGATGAATATTTGGAACTTATCTCTACTATAGAGAAAAATTCTGAGCAGTTGCCTTTCTTAAGCTCATTTATGTCCCCTGTTTTAAATGGATGCATTTTTTATCTTGAACCAACAAACTCTTACATTACCATACAACTATTTTCATCCTTCATCATTCCCAGTTCTTTTTTCTTTTTTGCTATACCAAATTTGTCATCTTTATCATGCTCAGATGTATCAAATCTTGCATCAATATCATTAATAATTACAGAATGAAATTGTCTGCACTAATAGAATAGATGAAGGAAACTGTATTTATATAATTTAATTCAACATTTTTATTATACTTGTATTTTGGAATACTAAAAGTATATGTAGTCAAAATGGAAATTTAAAATTTTCCATTTTGGCAATTCCAAAATTTGTAGTAAATCCTTAATAAATTGGTTTATTATAAAGTGAGTATGCATTATTAAATTCAAAGGCCATCATATTTTCATCAAAAATACTGGCAGAATTAAATTCGGATTTTGTAATAAGAGATCTTGCCCCTGATCGGTTACCATCACTTTTCCACCTATTAACAATCTTAATGTTTCTTCGTTTATTCACATTTTCCAGAGCTTTGCCATAGACGACATTATTTAATAACTTGAAGAAATTTTTTATATATTTGTTTAATGATATATCTATATTTCTTTGTCAATCCGTTTGCTTAAATTTTAATGCACGTATTCATAAAAAATAAAACAGTTTTATTTATTGCTTATTTGACAATTACTCCATAGAAATATGTCAAATAAGCACTCTATAAACCAATTTTATTTTTTATGAATACGTGCATTAAACTCTATGCATTCTTTTTAACTTGAATCCATGATTTAAGCATTGTTCCAGAATTTTATAATATACTCATATTACATACATAGCTCGATTTATCATTAAGATTAATTATTTAATTTAGATTAAATTCTTTTAAATTAGGAGGAAATCTCTTTTTACAAAAGAAGGATAAGTCGTTATGACTATCTGGAGTATCTTCGGGATAATTAAGATGAACTTATAATATATACTTATGTATATAATATAGTATATTCGAGTTCTCTAAGGTAGAGTTTAATGAAAAAAAGTCAATGTCAATGTCCCCATTTAATTTTGTCCTCGGGTAGAAAATCTGACATTGACCATCCATATAAATTATTAGCAACCAAATACATTAAATATTTTGAAGGCGAATTTTTGTGAGGTATTTATTATACGCAATAGAATATCTTTGGCGGTATTTCACAATGACACCACGAATGAATTCCGTTTGTAAAAACAAAATCATTGTCTTAGCTGTTAATAAATCTAGTTTAATATTTGTTATTTTAAACATTGCCTCAATAAAGTTTTAGGGCAATATAGTAGTAACATGTATTTAAATTATAAATATATTTGCACAATGATCTAAAATTTTCAAAAACATCTGCTAAAATTAAAACATCACTTTTAAGATACATATGTATGTATAGCATTAGGTAATCTTCTAATGTTTGACAGTTAAATTTACTCCAAACATTTTTGCCATGCATATACTTAAATTATCAAAGAATAGTCTACACGCGTCAGTTTATTATAAAATTCTTGCCTTTTTGGAAGAAAATACTCTACAAGTTTTTCGGTTGAATTTAGAAAGTTATATGGAAAAACAACTTTTTTAATTAAAAAATAAAATTTTTTTGTATCTTCTAAATAGAACGATTTCACAGTTTTTTAATCTTACTTTTAAATTTTTAACTAAACTATCTAAACTAAATGGCAAAAATCTAAATCCCTTAATCTGTACGAAAAACTTTGACAAAGATATATAGAGATCCTTATTAAGAGGGATTATATTAATCGGGTAATCGTCAATAGCGTTTATCTCTTTTATGAATAAGTGACAATTAAATGCCGAAAAATTGTGAAAAACTACAGGAATAAATTTTGGTAATTTGTAATGGATGTTGCTGCCCCTCTATATACATATACCACTTAGATGACAATGGTATCCGACTTTTGATTAATCAGTAATGATTTTCGAGTAAATATAACAACTATAACTTATGGAAAATTCTTTTTCTTCCCTCTCCGTTAAAGGAATCAAAGGTTTAATTTTTGATAAATATTCTTCTTGTATATCCTTTACTTCTTCTGTATATAAACTTTGTATAAAACCAAAGAATATAAATCATATAGAATGTGCATCACGTACAAGTAAAATTTATTATGGCGGGTCGTAATGTTGGAACCTGCAAAAAGAATTGTTACTCTCTTACTCAGCAAAGAGAATTCGTTTACTCTCTTACTTTGGGTTTTTTTTTTTTTTTTCTTAAGTACACAGCGGTAAAAGTGTACATTACGTAATCGCTGATGTAAGCAACACAAAGTAGCAATCAGTGGTGATGCCTTCGCTTATTTCTCTGTTTAGATTTAATATATATCGATGGTTTACTAACGCAACCTCGTAACTCGATTTTTTGCAATTTTGTGTTTTAACCGGAAAAGTAATCAGTTTATACCGAGCAACAATTTTGCAAAGTTAAAAGTGAAAATGTTTATTAGTTTTGTTTTTATTCAACATTATTCAACCTCGTATCTCAACTCGTGATAATATGGCATGCGCAACCTCGTATCTTAAAGTAAAAGGCGACGCATAATTTTACTGTCTTCACTAGAAAAATTACAAATAATTTTATTCTTGTTGTTATATGAAATAATTATTAATAATTAATTCTTAGATTTGTGGTCTTTTAGTGAAAAAAAAAAATACTTTGCAATTTATTAGCGATTTCTGATAATCATAGCATTTACATTTTTATATTTATAAAAATTATGAATTTTTTTATTTATTTATTTTCTAATGATTAAAACTCAAACTGGTTTTACATTAAGTAAATGACTGTTTGACTTTTATTACATTTACCATCCCCTTCATAATAATGTTGTCCGGTTTAAGAAGCCTATTAAATTATGTCCCATCTCTGATGAACTATATATCAATTACTCGTTTTTGTTTTGATTAATTGTTTTCTTTTTTATTAATATTCTTTATTGACGAACCCGTTATTTGAAGTGATTGTAAAGCTACAAAACTTTTTTGTTCTTTTATTTCTGCAATAAAAGTTGTTGTCAATATTCAGCAAAGCATGCGCTTTGATTTAAGAGAAACATATAACAACGAAATTAAAATATATTGACTAATAATATCAGTTACTTTTTAAATTCATCTAATCAACAATAGTCTAAACAAATATATTTAATAATAACAATATTTTGGTAAGTATTAAAGTTGATTTTAACTCTAATGTATATGCATTTACATATAATATTTTATACCTATTTTTCGGAATATGTAAGAGCGTATAAGAAAGGAAAAATGGATGTTGATAATATAACCTATAAAAATTTTAACGACAATGAATATGAACAACAAAATGTAATACTTGATGAAACATCTGGTGTTTTTATTCCTATTGAATATACTCCAGACGATGATTTAGGAGAAGAATATAATACCAGTTTATTTGCAAAAATGCATTTGGACGAAATTACGGGATTATTCGTTGAAGATTTAAATAAATCAGTTTCATCATTCGCATCTGTAGAATCTTCAAACCTACACCAAATAGAAAATGAAGCAAATGTTCATAGTCCATCACGCCCCTAAAAAATTATATTAAATGAGCATTCGGGCATTATGCCTAAAAAAAGAAATCTGAAGATTCATGGTGATATTGATAATTGGGAGCGGAATAAAATAAAAAAACACGTGAAGGAGGCAAGTGTTATTATAGCTTAAGTCGAAAAAAAGAAGATATCAGTTTACTTGTTCGGAGAAATGAACGAAAAATAAAGCCAAAATGTACATCAAAAAAAATGTGCAGCTAGTCAAGTCAAAAAGTGCAATGAAATTTCTGAAAAGGTAAGAAAAAAAATTTTCAATTCGTTCTGGAATGATTTAAACTGGGATCAAAAGCAATATTACGTTATTTCGCCTGTGAGCAAAAATGTTATTCCTCGCAAAGATAACACAATTACATCGCGACGAAATTTTACTTTCCAATATTATCTTATATTTAGTTAATAATAAAAGATTATTAGTATGCAAAAAGATGTTCCTGAATACTTTAGGTTTAGGTGAATCCCAAGTTTTACATTGTGTTAAAGAAAGTAGCGATAATTGTTTGATTAGTAAAACACAATCAAAAAATATAAGAAAAAACTCAAAAATAGTTAAAGGCAAACAATCCCATGTAGAAGACTTTTTAAATAAGTTACACAAAATAGAGTCACACTACTGCCGCAAAGATACTACAAAAATGTATATAGACAATTTTTATAGATCAGCTCAAGATGTTTACCGTGATTACTTAAAAAATATGGACGAACGTAATATTGCAGTGAATGAAAGAGCTAGCTACAAATTTTTTATACAGAAAATGCAATTGTCGAATATAGCAATATTTCAGCCTCGAAAGGATTTTTGTGATATCTGTTTCGCTTATAAAAATAAAAATATATCTGCTGATGAGCATAACAATCATACTATAGAAAAAAATCGTGCTAGGGAAGAAAAAAATAATGATAAAATGAAGGCTATTGCTGGGGGAATGGATGGAAACATGTTTGCTTCCTGTATGATTGATTTCCTTAAAACCGAAGTCGAGCTTACCACGCCGATTGTATTTTACAGTGATGGCTGCAGTGCTCAGAACCGCAATATAACATTAGCTAATGCTTTATTTCAATTCGCTGCAAAAAACAATGTAGAAATCTATCAAAAATATTTAGTTAAGGGTCATACCCAAATGGAATGTGATTCTGTTCATTCTACTATCGAGAGGCGTACGAAAAACCAAGATTTATACGTACCTTGTAATTTTGTTAAAATCATTGAAGAATCACGACAGAAAAAACCATACAGGGTAAAGTACTTGGATTTTAAGTTTTTTAAAAACTATTCTGATCTGAAATTTTTGAAATCAATTCGACCTGGAAATAAGACTGAATCTCCTACTGTATTACAGCTAAGATGATTGAGATACTGCAATGATAAAATAATGTTTAAACTGTCTTTCGATAGTGAATGGAAAATTCTTCCTCAACGATTAAATATCAAATATCCCGTTGACGTTGAAGTTAAGAGCTTATATGCAGAAGAAATTTCATTATCTCATCAAAAATACAAAGATTTGCAGTCTCTAAAACAATTAATACCAAAGGACTATCACGCATTTTATGATAGTTTAAAATACACCAGTGAGAAATAATTCTATTACATACTCAAACTATGTCATTACAATACACAAGTATTATTTTATTTTCCATCAAATTTTTTGTAACTATTGTAATTAATAAATAATATATTAATACCTACTATAATTATTAATTCTTCAAATAAAAGTATTAAAAAAATTTCGTTTATGTGGTTTTATTTAAAAATAACGCAACCTCGTATATTACATTTTAAAACAATTTTTCAGTGCAGCAAAATCGTATCTCAATAAAGGGTGAATATCTTACAGTTAATTATTTTTAATACAACAGTTGTCTTGCAAATTTATCGAAAACTTTACTTTTTCTAAGATTATAAAAAAATATCTTGTAAAAATGTGCAAATATTTGTTAGAAAAACTTTTTTGTCTCTCCTGAAAAGTAGTAGTTTTTCAGTTACGAGGTTGCGTTAGTAAACCATCGATATGTAAGTGTCATAGGCTGCTTAATCTATGAGCTCTCGCTTAGAAAGTATGTAAGTGACCTTGACACCACGTGCTACTACTAGTGCAATTACATTGTAAGCAGAGTTATGAGCATGTTTTATGATATCCCTATTAACAGAAGCAAATTGGAACGTAATGTATATGTATTACAATCTACTTTGCAACTGTAAGTTAAAGTTAAGCGCTGTCGCCACTTTTCCTACTGATTTTGTAATTGAAAACATAATGCATGTTAATTAGAATTCAGCCTAAAAAATTTCAATATTTTTTATTATTTCAATTAAATTCAATTAAAATTTAAGTTTACAAATTATTTTAAAAATTGATTAACACAAAAAAAAAGAAAAAAATAATAATAACTAAATAGAAAATATAATAACAAAAATATAAAATAAAACAGTGTTGTAATTGTTTTATATACACGTAAATGGTATGGCCCTCTTTCTTTACGGCTTCTAAAAAATAAAAATTGGTATATACAAGCACTTACATATGTATATAAATATATAGAAATTTCAAAGTAAACTTACCAAAAACTGCATTATGCAGGGCCTTAATTTCTTAAAACCCACCTTTACCATTTACGCCATCATAATTAATGGAAAGAAAAACATTACTGTGAAGTGTTCTATCAAAGTTTTTTTCTAAACCTCCTGGCCTTAAACTGGTTTTAATTTTTTAAATCTGAAAATACAAAAATATATATTTATTATTATTTTCATCTAAATGAGTTTATATCTTAAATCTTCTTTACCAAGCTACTTAGGCCCAAATTGTTTCATATAAATAAAAACAAGTTTATTATATGTTTTCCCGACGTTTCGTGACTTTTTTGTTCACTTTGTTAAGGGAGTTGTCTATTAAAAACCATAATAAATGCATGTTTAATTAAAATTAATAAATAACTTTTCATATTTTCATAACTATCATATAATTTGCTTAAAACTTTTAAACTTATATAAACGCACAATACAAAAAAAAAAATTTACAAAACACCACAAGACATTCTTCACATCTGAATTTAGAGCTGTTACTGTGTTTACATTTAAATATGTATTTATTTATTTATTCTTTAATCGCCAATTTATATTTGGATTGTTTTTGTTTTTATTTATATGAAATAATTGGGGCCGAAGTAGCTTGGTAAAGAAGATTTGAGTCAAAAATATGTATATATATTATATTATATTTTTTTATCGTAACTTACATAGGTCTCTGGATCTGCGTAAATAAAGTTATTCATCTTCTCCATATCTTGTAAGTTAACAATTGGAAAATCATTTTCATGTCCCACATGAACATTTCGTTTAACTAATTGCTTAATAATTGTAACTGCTTGGATTTGTTCAACTGAAATAAAAATAATAACTTGCTACTTCTTTATTTTTATAAATGAAATAATTACAATCATCTAGGTTTTTAACAGACACTGAGTAAAGTTAAAATAAATAAATTAACCTACCTTTTAATTTATCCAAATCACTTTAAATTTTTGTCATCTTTTAATTAATTAGTAATTATTATTAAAAATATATAGACACCAAAACACCTTTTTAAAAACCACTTTTCCACTCCGTAATGAACTTTGAACTAATTTAAATTGCAAAAATATTTTTTGTTTCACTTGTATTTCATATGTACATTGAAAATAACGGCATTTTATTATGTAAAAAAAAAAATAAACAAATTTTATTCTGAAACAGTAATTGACTCGGCCACTTACATCGTAAGTGAAGTTTTAATTTGGGTATTTTAAATTTGTACATATGTATATCGTAAAAAAAAAAACAAATGCTCTATATAAATATATGTTTTTATATGTATATATGAAAGTAACGAAAGTAAAACCCTAAATAGAAGAGCAAACAACTGAGCACTTCGCTTACATCGTAAGTGGAGTGGTAATCTCGGCATATTGAATTTTGCATTTAAAGTAAAAATAAAAACAAATACTCTCCACTGAAACAGTAACTGACTTAGCCGCTTACATCGTATTCCAAGTTTTAAATTGGGCGTATGATTCTTTAGATTACGCACAGCTTACACTTTAAGTACTTTAAGAGTCCGCTTAGATGATCGGATCGGATCATCGATGATTGCGTAGGTACTTCGTTTTTTTTACCACTGGGTACAGAAACGGTTTCATGCTAACAACAATATTCACTTACAATACAATTTGTTTGTGTTTCTGTTCATGTGTTTGTGTTTCTTATTCATTGTGAGCTGTTTTCGTTTTTTAAATTTTAAAACTTAGAGAATAATGTTGTTGGTTCAAATATTTTTGTGTAATAAAGAATACAGTGCGCCGATACGACTATATAAGCTAGTGTAGGGCAAAGCATATTTAATTAGTAGTTGCGCGAAGGAAAATACATTAATCTACATCGAATATATGGCGCCCTATTTAATATCGTAATAAAAGTGTAGTTAGAAATATATTTTTTTATTATTATTTATTTAAGCTCAACAATTAATTTTATATTTATTTGAAATAAAAGGTTAACTAAACCAAAGAATGTAATTCCAAAAATATTAAAAAGAAAAAACAACATGTTAAAAATAAATAATAAATAAATAATAATCAAGATTAAAATTATTTCTTATTTTATACTTCAAAGCATCAAAAAGTATGTATATTTTGAGGATTTTCATCTCCATAAAAAGGCTAATAAAGCTACTCTTTTTAAAGATTATTTATTCGATAAAATATCTAAATATCTAAATTCAATGTTTTCGAAGGAGTACCAATAATAGAAAATCCAATACCTCTATTCTGTGTTGAGAACCACTCTGGGGTCATTCGTTTACATGACTCAATAATAAAAGATTTTATACAAATTTTTTGGGGTTCAGATTTAAAGACATTATGAAACATTAAAATGTGTTTTTCGCTTGCATCCATAAGTTTATCTGATAGGTAGTCAATCTTCAATTGTAAATATTTACATACATATGTAATTAAAACACTTATAATAGCAAAGTTTTAAATAAAATAATTAATTTCAGCCTAGTGTTGTTGAAATGGAAGGCGACCAAAAGAAAAATGAGTGGTTAAGTGCACCTAAAAAACTTTTAATTTCGTTGGTAAAGGAATTCCGGCCACAAATAGGCAAATCAGTGAAGCTGAAAACAAAAAAGAAAATGTGGGAAGTAATATCCGAAAAAATTTCAGAAAGCGGAATGCGCAGCAGGTGGAAGCGAAATATTATAGTCGGAAAAGACAGTACAAGAAAAACAAAGCTCACAATTCCCTGACTGGTCGCAACAGACAAACCTTTTTATATCAAGACTATTTATTTATTTATTTTTTTATTTATTTATTTATTTTTTTTTTTTTGTTTTGTTTGTTTTTGTTTTTTTTTTGTTTTTTTCATATATTCATTGCCGTTAACTTTGATCTAATAAAAGCGTTTCTGACGAAACAAAAATTAAATTATATGATAGTTATGAAAATATGAAAAGTTATTTATTAATTTTAATTAAACATGCATTTATTATGGTTTTTAATAGACAACTCCCTTAACAAAGTGAACAAAAAAGTCACGAAACGTCGGGAAAACATATAATAAACTTGTTTTTATTTATATGAAACAATTTGGGCCTAAGTAGCTTGGTAAAGAAGATTTAAGATATAAACTCATTTAGATGAAAATAATAATAAATATATATTTTTGTATTTTCAGATTTAAAAAATTAAAACCAGTTTAAGGCCAGGAGGTTTAGAAAAAAACTTTGATAGAACACTTCACAGTAATGTTTTTCTTTCCATTAATTATGATGGCGTAAATGGTAAAGGTGGGTTTTAAGAAATTAAGGCCCTGCATAATGCAGTTTTTGGTAAGTTTACTTTGAAATTTCTATATATTTATATACATATGTAAGTGCTTGTATATACCAATTTTTATTTTTTAGAAGCCGTAAAGAAAGAGGGCCATACCATTTACGTGTATATAAAACAATTACAACACTGTTTTATTTTATATTTTTGTTATTATATTTTCTATTTAGTTATTATTATTTTTTTCTTTTTTTTTGTGTTAATCAATTTTTAAAATAATTTGTAAACTTAAATTTTAATTGAATTTAATTGAAATAATAAAAAATATTGAAATTTTTTAGGCTGAATTCTAATTAACATGCATTATGTTTTCAATTACAAAATCAGTAGGAAAAGTGGCGACAGCGCTTAACTTTAACTTACAGTTGCAAAGTAGATTGTAATACATATACATTACGTTCCAATTTGCTTCTGTTAATAGGGATATCATAAAACATGCTCATAACTCTGCTTACAATGTAATTGCACTAGTAGTAGCACGTGGTGTCAAGGTCACTTACATACTTTCTAAGCGAGAGCTCATAGATTAAGCAGCCTATGACACTTACATATCGATGGTTTACTAACGCAACCTCGTAACTGAAAAACTACTACTTTTCAGGAGAGACAAAAAAGTTTTTCTAACAAATATTTGCACATTTTTACAAGATATTTTTTTATAATCTTAGAAAAAGTAAAGTTTTCGATAAATTTGCAAGACAACTGTTGTATTAAAAATAATTAACTGTAAGATATTCACCCTTTATTGAGATACGATTTTGCTGCACTGAAAAATTGTTTTAAAATGTAATATACGAGGTTGCGTTATTTTTAAATAAAACCACATAAACGAAATTTTTTTAATACTTTTATTTGAAGAATTAATAATTATAGTAGGTATTAATATATTATTTATTAATTACAATAGTTACAAAAAATTTGATGGAAAATAAAATAATACTTGTGTATTGTAATGACATAGTTTGAGTATGTAATAGAATTATTTCTCACTGGTGTATTTTAAACTATCATAAAATGCGTGATAGTCCTTTGGTATTAATTGTTTTAGAGACTGCAAATCTTTGTATTTTTGATGAGATAATGAAATTTCTTCTGCATATAAGCTCTTAACTTCAACGTCAACGGGATATTTGATATTTAATCGTTGAGGAAGAATTTTCCATTCACTATCGAAAGACAGTTTAAACATTATTTTATCATTGCAGTATCTCAATCATCTTAGCTGTAATACAGTAGGAGATTCAGTCTTATTTCCAGGTCGAATTGATTTCAAAAATTTCAGATCAGAATAGTTTTTAAAAAACTTAAAATCCAAGTACTTTACCCTGTATGGTTTTTTCTGTCGTGATTCTTCAATGATTTTAACAAAATTACAAGGTACGTATAAATCTTGGTTTTTCGTACGCCTCTCGATAGTAGAATGAACAGAATCACATTCCATTTGGGTATGACCCTTAACTAAATATTTTTGATAGATTTCTACATTGTTTTTTGCAGCGAATTGAAATAAAGCATTAGCTAATGTTATATTGCGGTTCTGAGCACTGCAGCCATCACTGTAAAATACAATCGGCGTGGTAAGCTCGACTTCGGTTTTAAGGAAATCAATCATACAGGAAGCAAACATGTTTCCATCCATTCCCCCAGCAATAGCCTTCATTTTATCATTATTTTTTTCTTCCCTAGCACGATTTTTTTCTATAGTATGATTGTTATGCTCATCAGCAGATATATTTTTATTTTTATAAGCGAAACAGATATCACAAAAATCCTTTCGAGGCTGAAATATTGCTATATTCGACAATTGCATTTTCTGTATAAAAAATTTGTAGCTAGCTCTTTCATTCACTGCAATATTACGTTCGTCCATATTTTTTAAGTAATCACGGTAAACATCTTGAGCTGATCTATAAAAATTGTCTATATACATTTTTGTAGTATCTTTGCGGCAGTAGTGTGACTCTATTTTGTGTAACTTATTTAAAAAGTCTTCTACATGGGATTGTTTGCCTTTAACTATTTTTGAGTTTTTTCTTATATTTTTTGATTGTGTTTTACTAATCAAACAATTATCGCTACTTTCTTTAACACAATGTAAAACTTGGGATTCACCTAAACCTAAAGTATTCAGGAACATCTTTTTGCATACTAATAATCTTTTATTATTAACTAAATATAAGATAATATTGGAAAGTAAAATTTCGTCGCGATGTAATTGTGTTATCTTTGCGAGGAATAACATTTTTGCTCACAGGCGAAATAACGTAATATTGCTTTTGATCCCAGTTTAAATCATTCCAGAACGAATTGAAAATTTTTTTTCTTACCTTTTCAGAAATTTCATTGCACTTTTTGACTTGACTAGCTGCACATTTTTTTTGATGTACATTTTGGCTTTATTTTTCGTTCATTTCTCCGAACAAGTAAACTGATATCTTCTTTTTTTCGACTTAAGCTATAATAACACTTGCCTCCTTCACGTGTTTTTTTATTTTATTCCGCTCCCAATTATCAATATCACCATGAATCTTCAGATTTCTTTTTTTAGGCATAATGCCCGAATGCTCATTTAATATAATTTTTTAGGGGCGTGATGGACTATGAACATTTGCTTCATTTTCTATTTGGTGTAGGTTTGAAGATTCTACAGATGCGAATGATGAAACTGATTTATTTAAATCTTCAACGAATAATCCCGTAATTTCGTCCAAATGCATTTTTGCAAATAAGCTGGTATTATATTCTTCTCCTAAATCATCGTCTGGAGTATATTCAATAGGAATAAAAACACCAGATGTTTCATCAAGTATTACATTTTGTTGTTCATATTCATTGTCGTTAAAATTTTTATAGGTTATATTATCAACATCCATTTTTCCTTTCTTATACGCTCTTACATATTCCGAAAAATAGGTATAAAATATTATATGTAAATGCATATACATTAGAGTTAAAATCAACTTTAATACTTACCAAAATATTGTTATTATTAAATATATTTGTTTAGACTATTGTTGATTAGATGAATTTAAAAAGTAACTGATATTATTAGTCAATATATTTTAATTTCGTTGTTATATGTTTCTCTTAAATCAAAGCGCATGCTTTGCTGAATATTGACAACAACTTTTATTGCAGAAATAAAAGAACAAAAAAGTTTTGTAGCTTTACAATCACTTCAAATAACGGGTTCGTCAATAAAGAATATTAATAAAAAAGAAAACAATTAATCAAAACAAAAACGAGTAATTGATATATAGTTCATCAGAGATGGGACATAATTTAATAGGCTTCTTAAACCGGACAACATTATTATGAAGGGGATGGTAAATGTAATAAAAGTCAAACAGTCATTTACTTAATGTAAAACCAGTTTGAGTTTTAATCATTAGAAAATAAATAAATAAAAAAATTCATAATTTTTATAAATATAAAAATGTAAATGCTATGATTATCAGAAATCGCTAATAAATTGCAAAGTATTTTTTTTTCACTAAAAGACCACAAATCTAAGAATTAATTATTAATAATTATTTCATATAACAACAAGAATAAAATTATTTGTAATTTTTCTAGTGAAGACAGTAAAATTATGCGTCGCCTTTTACTTTAAGATACGAGGTTGCGCATGCCATATTATCACGAGTTGAGATACGAGGTTGAATAATGTTGAATAAAAACAAAACTAATAAACATTTTCACTTTTAACTTTGCAAAATTGTTGCTCGGTATAAACTGATTACTTTTCCGGTTAAAACACAAAATTGCAAAAAATCGAGTTACGAGGTTGCGTTAGTAAACCATCGATATATATTAAATCTAAACAGAGAAATAAGCGAAGGCATCACCACTGATTGCTACTTTGTGTTGCTTACATCAGCGATTACGTAATGTACACTTTTACCGCTGTGTACTTAAGAAAAAAAAAAAAAACCCAAAGTAAGAGAGTAAACGAATTCTCTTTGCTGAGTAAGAGAGTAACAATTCTTTTTGCAGGTTCCAACATTACGACCCGCCATAATAAATTTTACTTGTACGTGATGCACATTCTATATGATTTATATTCTTTGGTTTTATACAAAGTTTATATACAGAAGAAGTAAATGATATACAAGAAGAATATTTATCAAAAATTAAACCTTTGATTCCTTTAACGGAGAGGGAAGAAAAAGAATTTTCCATAAGTTATAGTTGTTATATTTACTCGAAAATCATTACTGATTAATCAAAAGTCGGATACCATTGTCATCTAAGTGGTATATGTATATAGAGGGGCAGCAACATCCATTACAAATTACCAAAATTTATTCCTGTAGTTTTTCACAATTTTTCGGCATTTAATTGTCACTTATTCATAAAAGAGATAAACGCTATTGACGATTACCCGATTAATATAATCCCTCTTAATAAGGATCTCTATATATCTTTGTCAAAGTTTTTCGTACAGATTAAGGGATTTAGATTTTTGCCATTTAGTTTAGATAGTTTAGTTAAAAATTTAAAAGTAAGATTAAAAAACTGTGAAATCGTTCTATTTAGAAGATACAAAAAAATTTTATTTTTTAATTAAAAAAGTTGTTTTTCCATATAACTTTCTAAATTCAACCGAAAAACTTGTAGAGTATTTTCTTCCAAAAAGGCAAGAATTTTATAATAAACTGACGCGTGTAGACTATTCTTTGATAATTTAAGTATATGCATGGCAAAAATGTTTGGAGTAAATTTAACTGTCAAACATTAGAAGATTACCTAATGCTATACATACATATGTATCTTAAAAGTGATGTTTTAATTTTAGCAGATGTTTTTGAAAATTTTAGATCATTGTGCAAATATATTTATAATTTAAATACATGTTACTACTATATTGCCCTAAAACTTTATTGAGGCAATGTTTAAAATAACAAATATTAAACTAGATTTATTAACAGCTAAGACAATGATTTTGTTTTTACAAACGGAATTCATTCGTGGTGTCATTGTGAAATACCGCCAAAGATATTCTATTGCGTATAATAAATACCTCACAAAAATTCGCCTTCAAAATATTTAATGTATTTGGTTGCTAATAATTTATATGGATGGTCAATGTCAGATTTTCTACCCGAGGACAAAATTAAATGGGGACATTGACATTGACTTTTTTTCATTAAACTCTACCTTAGAGAACTCGAATATACTATATTATATACATAAGTATATATTATAAGTTCATCTTAATTATCCCGAAGATACTCCAGATAGTCATAACGACTTATCCTTCTTTTGTAAAAAGAGATTTCCTCCTAATTTAAAAGAATTTAATCTAAATTAAATAATTAATCTTAATGATAAATCGAGCTATGTATGTAATATGAGTATATTATAAAATTCTGGAACAATGCTTAAATCATGGATTCAAGTTAAAAAGAATGCATAGAGTTTAATGCACGTATTCATAAAAAATAAAATTGGTTTATAGAGTGCTTATTTGACATATTTCTATGGAGTAATTGTCAAATAAGCAATAAATAAAACTGTTTTATTTTTTATGAATACGTGCATTAAAATTTAAGCAAACGGATTGACAAAGAAATATAGATATATCATTAAACAAATATATAAAAAATTTCTTCAAGTTATTAAATAATGTCGTCTATGGCAAAGCTCTGGAAAATGTGAATAAACGAAGAAACATTAAGATTGTTAATAGGTGGAAAAGTGATGGTAACCGATCAGGGGCAAGATCTCTTATTACAAAATCCGAATTTAATTCTGCCAGTATTTTTGATGAAAATATGATGGCCTTTGAATTTAATAATGCATACTCACTTTATAATAAACCAATTTATTAAGGATTTACTACAAATTTTGGAATTGCCAAAATGGAAAATTTTAAATTTCCATTTTGACTACATATACTTTTAGTATTCCAAAATATAAGTATAATAAAAATGTTGAATTAAATTATATAAATACGGTTTCCTTCATCTATTCTATTAGTGCAGACAATTTCATTCTGTAATTATTAATGATATTGATGCAAGATTTGATACATCTGAGCATGATAAAGATGACAAATTTGGTATAGCAAAAAAGAAAAAAGAACTGGGAATGATGAAGGATGAAAATAGTTGTATGGTAATGTAAGAGTTTGTTGGTACAAGATAAAAAATGCATCCATTTAAAACAGGGGACATAAATGAGCTTAAGAAAGGCAACTGCTCAGAATTTTTCTCTATAGTAGAGATAAGTTCCAAATATTCATCAGATTTAAATGCAGCTAAGTTAGGATCGACCAGTCATTCTACATCTGCCGAGACTTCATCCATATTATACTTTGATAAAGAATCGGGTACTATATTTTGCTTCCCCGGTCTATTCTCAATGGAGAAGTCATCCGATTGGAGAGGTAGGCTCCACCTGGCTAATCCGCCACAGAAGTCTTTATGTGGCATAAGCCATTGCGGTTTTCTGTCAGAATGCGTCGTTTAGACACTACTAAGCAAACCCTTAATGTGTGGCAGAGGGTAGGCATCCTTGACTGTCAGTGCATCCAACTTTCGGAACAGAGTAAGCGGATAACTCCACGGACTCTCGCTAGGCTCAATGACACCGAGGCCAAGCATCCTATCAAGCTCTGCATGCATTAGCTCCTGTACCGCTGAAGAGACAGGGTAGTGACGATCATTCACTGGAGTTGCTTCACCCGTATCTATAGAATGTACTTCCAAATGTGTTTTTCCGAGACCAATTTTCGTGTAGCAGGGGAACATCGTTACACTTACTTACTTACTTACATAGATGGCCATAACAACCCGTTAACGGGTTTCGGCCTGCCTTAACACTAGTCTCCAGGCGTCTCTGCTAAGCGCGCGCCTTCTCCAGTTGGTTACACCAATTGACGACAGGGCTTCATCAACTTGGTCCTTCCAACGTAAACACGGTCGTCCTCTACGCCGACGTCCAGTGACCTTCGCATCGAAAACTTTTCTCGGTGGAGCGGATTCATCCATCCGAACAATATGGCCGAGCCAGCGTAGCCGCTGGATATTAATGCGCTGAACAACGCCCACATCGCCGAGGAGCTCATATAGCTCATGGTTTGTTCTAATGCGAAACTCATCGCCATGCCTTAGAGGACCAAAGATCTTACGAAGAACTTTTCTCTCAAATACTCCCAAGACCGCTGCATCGGCACAAGACAGCGTCCATGCTTCCGCACCATAGAGAAGCACCGGAAGAATAAGCGACTTATAGAGTGTTAATTTCGTTGCACGAGAGAGGTTTCTATTACTAAACTGCCTACTGTGACCGTAGTAGCACCTGTTGGCCAGTGTGATTCCTTGCCTGATCTCTAGACTGACATCATTCTTGCTGGTAATGGCGGTGCCAAGGTAGATGAACTCCTTAACCACATCGAATGTATAGTTGCCGGCTGTAACCTGGGAGCCGATACGTTCAACATCCCTACTCGTCGACAACATGTACTTCGTCTTGCTCTCATTTACCGCCAGACCCATTTTTTCAGACTCCCGTTCAATAGCATTAAAGGCTGCGGTGACATCTCGCTTGGTATGCCCAATGATGTCTATGTCGCCTGCCTACGCAAGGAGCTGGAAACTTTTGTTAAATATAGTGCCATTTCGATGTACACCCGCCTTTCGCAAAACACTCTCCATGATGAAATTGAAGAGGTCGCAGGATAAGGGATCGCCCTGTCTGAAACCTCGCACGGTATTAAAAGGTTCGGAGAGGTCTTTTACTACCTTGACGGAGCTGCAGGAGATGCTCAACGTCATTCTGCACAGTCTTATTAGCTTTGCAGGAATACCGAGCTCAGACATTGCAGCATATACGCTATCTCTTATCGGGCTATCGAACGCTGCCTTATAGTCGACAAAAATGTGGTGTGTGTCAACTTGACTTTCATGGGTCTTCTCCAGGATTTGGCGCAGTGTGAATATCTAATCAATGGTGGAATTACCAGGTCTGAAGCCGCACTGATAAGGTCCAATCAGTAAGATGGCGAATGGCTTCAGTCGTTCACACAGTACGCTCGTAAGAACCTTATATGCGATAGGGAGAAGGCTTATACCCCTGTAGTTGGTGCATATCGTGGGGTCTCCCTTTTTCAGGATGGGACAGAGGGCACTGTGATTCCAATCATTGGGCATACTTTCCTCCAGCCATATTCTGCAAATGAGTTGGTGCATGCACCTAACCAGCTCATCGCCTCCATACTTGAAGAGCTCAGCGGGCAGACCATCCGGTCCGGAATTATATAAAAAAAAATTTATTAAATCTCCAGCAGCCTAATTCTGTAATTCTCTTAGCAAAGCTTACGCTAAAATGCTAAAACGCTAAAATAAATTTACGGCAAATACTTTAACAAAGTCGGTAAATTTGTATTCTGTAAGTCTAACAGCTTAGCCAAAATATAAGTTTTTCGCCGTAGCTTATTTGCTATCACTATACTATTCTCTTCTCTCATTGTTATATCTTATTAGAGTTGCCATTGTTGAAAAAAAATTTTTTTTTTTCTCTAAATTGATTTTAATTTTTTTTTTTTTTTTTGTAATTTATTTTGGATTCAAACGTGAATTTTTAATGATATTTTTAAAATATTTATCTAAATTTTATTATAGTTTTGCAACATGCATATGTATACATAAATGATATTTAAAAATATAATCTATGTGAGGCACTCGCCACTACAAGTGTGCATTTTTTTATATGTTGAAAGATGGTAACACTACAAAGAAATTGTTTACTTTTGGGTAAATGCCGAATGTTGTTTTCCCTACAAGTTCAAAAAATAAGAAAGTATGAAATTGTTTTATAAAAATTGTATAGTATTAGTGTTGAATATAATTCTTATAAAATAACTTAAGGTTTTAATAATTTATCTAATTTTAAGAAAATAGAAAGACCGTTAAATTAATAAATATTGTAAAGTCTTCTTATGGTTCCATTAGAGCAAGATGGTGTGGAATCATTAAATTCTGATGTTAAAGAAACATTTGCTGTAAGTTCTGCGTCTCTCTACACAATAAAAAATGTATTTATTTAAAAATTAATAAAACAAACTTGGTAAAAACCTACCAGAGGTTCGCCGACTTCTTCTTGTCCCACCAAAGATTCCTTCCTCATGATGGCAATTATGCGATCATCCATTTTAGTTAACTTGAAATTTTGAGGGCCATTTATGCCACTTCTTCTAACGAGCTTTTATGCTCTTGGAACTTTTGTTTTGCCTTGCTTCTGTTAAATAAACAAAAATGAAATAAAATGCTTAAACATAAAAGTTTTGTACTATAACTTACCGCATATTTGTCCAAGCCTTCTTTCAATCCTCACCACTTTTGAATGCACCTCCCAATGAGTTAAGCTTCTCGGCTAAATGCTTCCATTGCTCAGCTTTTTGCTCCCGTAAAATTTACAAATCTAAAAAAAAATTAATATATTTACGTAAAAGAAATTATTATTATTATTTTTTAACTGTCATGTGCACATTCTCTATGATCCTTCAAATACTGAATAAGCATGTTTTTTTGATCTTTTGTCACCCTTTTAGTTGTATCTTCCATTATTCTGCAAAAGTTAAAAAATATATATTTAAATACGTAACAAAAAATCAATTAAAACAAAATTTATATTTAGCTTACCTTTTGGCACCTAAAAATTTTCGTAGCTAAAATTTTACAATTTTTGGAGACGTTGAAGCTTATTTAACGTTAGAGAATACAAAATAAGGGATTTTAGCGATGAGAAGAATACACACTAAAATTGCGGCGAATTCACTCTCAATGGTATGCCAAATTTAGCATTAAAAGTTACAGAATTGAATATGTTGCCAAAAATCGCTAAATCAATTTTATGCATTTTTAGCAATGGAAATTTAGCTTTAGCGACTTACAGAATTAGGCTGCAGCCTTGATTTGAAACCAAAAGAATAACGAAAATCAATACGCCTCTCAAGTGTGGAAACTTATAATTTAAGGAAAACAAAATCTAAATGAATAATAAAAAGAAGGAAATAAAAAAATTATATAAAAAATATAAACAAAAAGCATAAATATAATAATCAAAATAACAAAAAAAAATAAATCTTCTAAATAATCAAGGTAAAGCAATGCAAACACAAATTTATTAAAGAATCTAATAAAATTAGAAAGATATAAATAAAGATAAAACAAAATATCAATAAATATTAAAAATAGAAGAATATATATAGGGTGTTTTTTATTAAGGTATAGAACTTTAAGTTGGCATCACTTTTTTAACTGGCGGCCATTTTGTCAGCTGTCAAGTGATTAATATTTAGTTTGGTTTGCCATTTCATCATGAACAGGTTGACAAAAGAACAACGCTTGCAAACCGTGCAAATTTATTTCGAAAATAATGGTTCAGTTCGCGAAGTTTACCGCAAGCTCCGTCCATTTTATGGTCGACATAATCGTCCATCAGAGCAATTAATTCGGTTAACCATGGATCGTTTTCGCACTACGTTTACTCTATGTGATAATACGCATCCGCAGAGACTTCGAACAGTGCGCACCGAAGAAACAATTGCCGCTGTAGAGCAAGGTGTTGAAGAGAACCCGAATGAATCGATTCGCCACCGTGCACAGGAATTGGAGCTTTGTCCATCAACTTTATGGAACATTTTGCGCAAAGATCTTGGCTTGCGACCTTACAAGATCCAGCTTGTGCAAGAATTATAGCCGCGAGACCATGCAATGCGTCGTGATTTTGGTGTATGGGCCGAAAATCAGATTGATCTCGATGCTGATTTTCATCGCAAAATTTTGTTCAGTGATGAGGCCCATTTTTGGTTGAATGGCTACGTCAACAAGCAAAAATGCCGCATTTGGAGTGAAGAGAATCCACATGAGACCCTTGAGACGCCATTACATCCACAAAAACTGACTGTTTGGTGTGCTCTATGGGCTGGTGGAGTCATTGGGCCATACTTCTTCCGAAATAATGCTGGAGAGTCAGTTACCGTTAATGGAGACCGGTATAGAGCCATGATAACCGACTATTTTGTTCCCGAATTGGATGGCATGAATGTGGATGAGTTGTGGTTCCAACAAGACGGCGCTACATGCCACACAGCGCACGTCACAATCGATTTATTAAAGGAAACATTCGATGAGCGCATAATTTCGCGGAATGGACCTGTCAATTGGCCACCAAGATCGTGTGATTTGACACCATTGGATTATTTTCTTTGGGGATATGTGAAGTCGATCGTCTACGCCAACAAACCAGAAACGTTAGGGGACTTGGAAGCGAACATTCGTGGCGTTATTGCCAACATACGGCCCCATATGCTCGAAAAAGTGGTTGAAAATTGGACCTGTAGAATTGGCTTTATTCGAGCTAGCCGCGGCGGCCACATGCCCGAAATCATAGTTTAAACATTAATGGCATAAAATTATCCTTCCAATAAAGCCAAATTGATGGACATTAAAACGATTTTCTTGTGTTTTATTTCAATTCGAAGTTCTATACCTCTAAAAAAACACCCTATATAAGTAAATAATAAAATTTAAAAAAAAATAATCGCTACGGATGAACCTTGATCCTGAGGTATGTAATTTTATCCCCACAAAAAAAAACTACAACCTTTCTAATCTATATACATATGTATATATTTTTTTTCTTTCACTTCAAACAGACACTCACAGGCAAACCAAAGAGGTTCACACCGAATAGAAGGATTGCCTAAATTAAAAAAAATATACATATATGGGCAATTTCAAAAATTTTCGACATTTTAATATTTTTTTTTTCGAAATTTTTTTTTTTGGATGACGCGAATGACGCTTTGGTCACGTGAAGGATGATATTTTAGCATACCAAAACAGTTCGCGTTAATCATTTATTGCAAACGGCGCGAAAGTTATGGAGGTTTTAAGTTAAAATCTCTTTAAAAAAAATTTAAAGTTAAATTTATTGGTTTATTTTAATAAATGTTGTATGGATGCATGAAACTCATTTCAAATTCATCAGTGCAGTCAAAATTCATCAATGCACTGATAAAATACATAAAAAAATATCAATTATACTTAATTAAAATTCCTTAACATTAAAAAACGCGAATTTTTGCAAAAATATGAATGTTTCACCGATTGTTATAATATGTGTTTATATAACGCATAACTAATTCACAGAAAAACAATGTTCTAACTTGCAAATTTATAATATAAAAAAATTATATAAGAATTATTTTTGAGGTTATGATTTTTTTTTTTGATTTGTAAAATTTAAAATCATGAAAATTTTTTAATGCCTATTCGGTTTTATTATCAAGCTTAAAAAAACCTTTCATTTGCTGTTAATCGCGGCGGAATCTATACATAACTGCAGATGTCACAAAGCAAAATGTGTTCGAAGAAAAATGCCACTGTACCCTCTAAATATGGACCGAATTCAACCGTATTTAGATATGATCTTTAGTTCACCGCCGCACTTCATTTCCAATACTTTATATTGATTTTAAACCACGGATTAATTAAGAAAAACGCGAAACAAAATCATGAAATTTCGCAAAATTTTTATTTTCTTTATAAAATTTTTGCGTTTCAAAATATTTTAACGCCTTCTTGACGTTGAGGTGCCATTTATTGAGAAGTTTAGATCACGCAATACATAAACCAGTTTTAAATAAGATTGCAAATGTCAGGCGCGAAAAACTGTAGTTTTTGAAAAATTTACGCCAATTCTATAAAAGTTTGAGGTCATCATTCTCAGCAACTAGCAGCCTGACATCGACGTGATATGGCGCAAATTTTAGCAAATTATACCATCTTTTAAATACTGTTGACGAAATGCAATTTTCTTGAACGGCGCAAAAACGCTATAGAAAAAACTGCGAAAATTGAAAAATCGGAAAATTTTGGTTTCAAAAATGAACCGCTGTACAACTTTTTCCCAAATAGTAGTATGGGCATAACTTTTATAGTATAAATATCTACTAAGTCTAGTGACTTTATTTTAAATCAGTGGGCATCGGAAGTTTAAAACTAAAAGTAGAAAAGTGATGAAATATGAAAAAACTCTTGTAAATTTCAAGCCTGTTTTTGAGTTTTTCAATATTTGAGTGCCCATAACTTTTAAAAATAAAGAACTGATGGTCTGAAATTTTGAATTTCCCAGTTTTCTAGTGTGGCCTACCATTCCCTATTGACCGTTTTGGTCAATTCGAAAAACTGGAGAAATAATAAGCATCTGAACTCAGTTTCAACAAATGTTGAAAATTTTTGAAATTGCCCATATGTATATGTTTTACCATTTGACCGGTGTTTTCGGGTAGCACGGTTTGAACGTAAGTTACCCTATATTATGATAACCATTGATGTATGTGCTATTAATCTTGCTTATGCTTTCGGAAATGACCATCGTACATAACCTAGATGAAATACCGATGCCAGGCATCTCTATCCTTTTTTCATCACCTGAGTAATTAAAACTTCAATCAAACAAAATGAAATAATTTTAAGCATCAAGTGTGTTCAAAGCATAGAGACTAATGGATTGACAAGTCTGTATGGCTATGTTTCCAACACCACACGTCGCAACGCGATTCAGACTCATTAGGTCATGAAAATAGGGACTTACATGGGTGTTAGTAACAATGCCATTCAAACTTGAAAAATCCATTGCCCATATCTTGTGATGACACCTCAACAAGCATCAATTACGTTGTCATACGGCCATTTTTTTGCGGAGTCGATTCCAGATGAATGGCGATGCTGGCATGCTGGCGTGTGGTCGGTTCTTGCCAATCTGGCCGTCTCCTCACTTGGTTACACAAAAAAAATTATGCCAGACTTACGATGACAAAAAAATTAAAATGATTGATGAGGACCGAAATATTCGCCATCTCTGGTAGCACGACACAACTCTTCGGCTGGTGTTCTGCCGGAATTTTGCTCTCCCACAGAGACTCTAAGGCCTCACTATGGCATCCTAATCCATTTAACGGATGCCCCAAACCTGCGCTGCAAACCTTTTTCCTACCCTACTTACCGCTCAAAAAAATAATACTTTATCACACCATTTTAAAATAAACAAATTATGTAAAAAATTTTCATTTTAAAAACATTATAAAAAAACCATTTATTTATAATCAATAAAAAAGAAATATTAAACAAAAAAGTAGCTGGTGTTGTTTATAATAGGATTCTATTGTGTTGTTCTTTTGTTTTGTTTATAAGATTTGTATTTAGTTATAGATCGTTAACGGGTTGTTATGCCCATCTAAGTAAGTACGTAAGTATAGATCATAGATCATTTCTTGTTTAAAGTTTTTTTAATTTTTCAAAAAATTAAACCACCTTCACTATCTTTTCTTACCTCGCGCCACCACCAAAACTTGTACTTCTTTTTTTTACCAAAAACCGCAAAACTTTTTCAAACTTAAAACTTCAATAATCCAAAACTTTCTTTTCACACCAAAGCCGCAATCTCAAACTTAAAATTTTAATAACCCAAAAACTTGACCGTTTGTTTTCTTTTTCCTCTTTTATAATTTTTCAGAGGTTTTTCAACTTCAGTTATTTTTTATAAATTTTCCAATTATCTTTTTATTGTTGTTTTAATTTGTTTATTTTGAATTCTTTTGTAGCGTTATGTTTTTGTTCTTGTCTGCCCACTCACACAACTGTCTCAGTGGAGTTGCCAGCAGCACAAGGCTTAACCCCATAACGCACACATAGCACATGCTTATCCCTTACCACTGAGCTCATCAATCATTTTCTTTCTGAACTTAAACTAACATTATACTAATATATTCTATACGTAGTTTCAATAATACACTTAATTCTAAATAATCTAATAGAACCTAATCAATACAAAATATATTTTAATTTAAATTTTACTTGCTAAGATATTGATAGAAAATATCCTCCTCACCTAGGAATAAATCTGGTATAGCAAAATTAAAAAACCTAATTTCTTTTCAGGAGCTCCCTAAGATAGGCTGCTAAAATTGAATAATCCCAGATTTAAACGCTACACATAAAATAATTTTCAGTCGTCTCCAAGCTTTTATATTTTGTTTTGATTAAGGAATAAATTCTAATTTAATAACAAAATGTGCTAAAAAGATTAAAGGATTCCAATTCAATAAATGTATATACACAAATTAATATTAAAAGTAATCAATATAAAATGAATCTTACTGCCATCCCTAAATAAAAGCGGCAAGCGTTTTTTAGCTGTCAAAATTTCTCATGCCCATACAATTTGTATGGAGCATCCCAAAATAACGCGGCGACAACGCTTTGCAATTGGAAAATCCAACTTTGACAGAGCGTTTAATAGTAAAGTTGGTCGCAAAAGGCAACTAAAATGTAAACAAATAGGAAAAAAAAACAGGGTTGTGATATAAAGATATGTTATTTGCATAACCATGTTTTATTCGTAAAGGCAAAAAATAAACAAAATAGAAGATAATAAATATTAATATAAAATAAATAAATAAAATATAATTAAAAAAAAAATAAATTGGTACTATAAAATTTAGTTTATGTTACAAATACCAATAGAGAAATGCAGTTTATTACTAAAATAGCCAGAATTGTTATATAAGCATATGTTTTTGTATTACCCTGTTTTTAATGTTTTGACAAAACGTTGCCGCTCTTATTTAGGGATGGCGGTTCAGCGTAAGCGCTGAGCGTTGGAAAACGTTCCGCTTGCCGCTTTTATTTAGGGATGGCTCTTAGAAAAAAATTGAATACACGAACTAATAATTATTTAAATAAAATTGAAATATTACGAATAACATATACACGTACAAAAAATTATAGATACATAGATGCAAATTAGTGCTGTCAAATTCTGCTACTTTTTATTACTCTATAGTATTGAGTACTTTCATTTGGGTATTTAATACTACTCGATACTTGTAAGGGATTTTATTTTTAAGAGACAATGGCCTATAATCATAGTCAACAATAAAGTACACTTTAAGAAATAAAAAGTTTACTTTTGTTAAAAGCAGGGACTGAAACCGAACCCGAACCTGAACCGAAATGGGTTCGGGTTCGGTGCTTTTATAACCATGAACCCGAACCCCGTTGAACCCCAAAACTCATCCAGATTCAGGTTCATAAATTTCAAAAAATTATTTTGTCACATAAAAATATTATGTGTACTTTCTCAAAATAATTCTTCAAATATAAATGCTACCTCTTCAATTGATAGTTCAGTTAAAAATGAGATGAAAATATACGAAAATTATCCAAGGCTGGCAAAAGAAAAAAATATTTTAGGATTTTGGGAGCAACATTAAATGGAAACACCATTATTATATCAGGTGGCCCAGATCATCTTCGCAGGTCCTGCAACGCAAGTAAGCGTAGAAAGGGCTTTTTCAGCTTTGAAAAGAAGAAAATTTAAAAAATATTTCAATTACACAGGTTTACAAATTTTTAATTTGAAAAAATACCAAGAACGCCACATGCCTAGATAAGTTAATTGGGATCTCCTGAGCACGAAAAACGCAATTATAATTTTTTCCTAAGTACCGTTTTTTAGATAACGGTACTTTTGTGTTTTTCGGTGTATGGCCCCACTCAAACCCTTGTGGAGTCCAACCGAAAAGTCCGATCGAGATAAGTGGCATATCGATGGAAAGGTAATTGAATGCCTTTTCCGTCGATATGCTACTAAATTCTGTCTGATAAGAAATCGCTAAGATATGGCTCCTCAAAGTTCAAAATTTGCCTATTTTTTAGGTTTTTTTTTAAATTTTTAATTTTCACTTCAATTTTTTCCTACGTGATATTAAAGATCTGGAATGTTTTATTTTTTTACAAAATAGTTTATTTAATAACCAATATTTTAAGCGTATTTTGACAAAAATCGGATGAAAAATGAAGTTTTTTTTAAGGATTTTGTGGAACTACAATATTTTCATTTTCATTGCTCACACCGTATATTCGGCGTAAATTTAAAAAATTTTAATTGAAATGATGAGCTTCTTGAACTTTTCCGTTTTTTTTTTCGGATGGATCTTTGCGAATGCGGAACCAACAATAGTCCGCCATCATTTGTTTATCCGACCAGCCTTTGTATCGTCTCTCGATTTCTTCCATTTCCTGGTGAAATCTTTCACCTTGTTCATCACTTTCGGAGCCCAAGTTCGTGGAAAAATATTCAAATGACTGAATAAAAAGTGTAATATAAGTAAAAGTTAAAAAGAATAAATTTTCAAATGATAACGACCTTTTTGTTATACATGTTTTCACTCAACGCTTACCAATGGCATTGAATTTTTGCAATAATGTATCGATCTTCTCAGCGTTATCAGGACTTCTGTAGTTTCCTAAAAAGCTGTGAACGATGTCCTGCAATGCTTCTTATGGATCCAAATGAACTGGACCTAAACACTCACTAAATGCTTGGTCACCCTAAAGACTCCGAATTGGAGGCCCATCAAATATACCAGCTTCAATTTTTCTTGCTGTGGCTCTTTAAAATTTTTGTTTAAGGTAATTCATGGCAAGACTGTATTTTGGAAACTTTTTCACAATATTTGTCAATAACCCAAGCTTAATATCTAATGGAGGAAGTATTATCTTCTCCTGAGGAATGAGTGTGTCATTTTTGATATTGTACTCTCCGTGCATACGTCCACTTCGCTCGAGCCAAACTTTTCGGGTGTAGTGAATCCGACGGTCACGGCTGTCCCATAGAAATAGAAACTTCGTGTTGCCCTCTTGAACTTCTTATTCAGTCATTTGGAAGTTTTAACCACGAACTTGTGCTCCGAAAGAGATGAACAAGGTGAAATATTTCACCAGGAAATGGAAGAAATTGAGAGACGTTACAAAGGCTGGTCGGATAAACAAATGATGGCGGACTATTGTTGGTTCCGCATTCGCGAAGATCCATCCGAAAAAAAACCCAAAAGTTCAAGTCGCTCGTCATTTTAATTTAAATTTATTGAATTTACGCCGAATATACTGTGTGAGCAATGAAAATGAAAATATTGTCGTTCCACAAAATCCCTAATAAAAACTTTATTTTTCATCGGATTTTTTTGAAAATACACTTTAAAAATTGGTAACTAAATAGACTATTTGGTAAAAAGTAAAACATTCCAGATCTTCAATATAACGTAGAAAAAAATTTAAATGAAAATGAAAAATTTTGAAAAAACGTAAAAAATAGGAAAATTTTGAACTTTGAGGTGCCATATCTCAGCCATTTCTTATCAGATAGAATTTTCCAGCATATCGACGGAATAGGTATTCAATTACCTTTTCATTGATATACCACTTATCTCGATCGGACTTTTCGGTTGGACTCCACAAGGGTTTGAGTGGGGCCATACACCGAAAAACAAAAAAGTACCGTTATCTAAAAAACTGTACTTAGAAAAAAATAATAAAAGCGTTTTTCGTGCTCAGGAGGTCCCAATTAACTAATCTAGGCATGTGGCGTTCTTAGTATTTTTTGGCTGTAAACCAGTGTTATTAAATTAAATAAAAATTTTTTGAAAAATAAATTAATGATATTGTACTTTTTTTCCAAATTTTGAACCCGAACCTGAACCCGAACCCAATTTTTTCAGGGTTTCAGTCTCTGGTTAAAAGTAACAATTTTGTTAACTATAGACAAGTAAAAGTATACTTTTAACTCAAAAGCATGTTTTAAAATTAAAACAAGCTGAAGTTCTTTTTAACCAATTTAGCATCACTCTAAATCACACAGCTGATTGCCAAATAAAACAAAAACTAAAAAAAAAACAAAAAAAAGTAATATTTAGAAGTTTTTTATTTCATAAATTCATATGTATTTATACATTGCCGCAAATATTCTTTTTTAATTTTAGTTATTGTTTTACTTAATTTTACAATATATGTAAATAATAAACAACAAAAAGTAAACAAATTTTTGCGGCCTTTTTTTTCTTTTTGTTTAGAGATGCCATCTGCTTATATTTTATTGCAGTGTAATATAAGGGGATCGGCATGTAATATAGGATGTTATTGTGTGTGTTAAATGATACCTATAGTACTCTTATTTTATTAAAGAGCCTTAGAGTAGCAGGCGGCTCTATATGATGGCAAAGTTAATTGCCGAAGTTTAATGAGAAATAAAAGAAAACTCTTGTTTTTGAATTCTAGATTATTTCTGATTTTATTAACAAAATTCATGATCTTATATACTAAATTAATTCTATGTTTTCTACATTATTCCCCTACTTATTCCAATAATATCTTA
Source organism: Metopia argyrocephala (assembly GCA_963576795.1). Taxonomy (NCBI): domain Eukaryota; kingdom Metazoa; phylum Arthropoda; class Insecta; order Diptera; family Sarcophagidae; genus Metopia; species Metopia argyrocephala. The sequence continues at coordinate 67,746,420 of OY756210.1, forward strand.
TTCTATTTCTCTTACTTATTCCAATATTGCTTATTCTATTTCCCCTACCTATACCAATAAATTCTTATTAACCATTTAATATTTTAATTGTTTACATGTTAATGACCTACTCTAGTTAAATCTCATATTCATATTCACATTCGTAATGCAAACCCAGCGACCCACATCAGTTGACGCAAGCCACTTGATATTGCATACTCTGCATAATTACATATTTGTTCTTTTTATTTTCGGTGAAGTCACTTTGTAATATAATACTAAATTTAAATTCTTTTATATTTATTTTGGGCTCTCATACTTTAATAATTTGGTTTTGTTTATATTTGTATGTTTGTTTATGTTACATGCACTACAATTTCATTTGGGTTCTTATTATCTATATTTGTTATTGTTTACATATGTTTGGTTGTGTATGCATGTTTATACTACATGCACTACACCCTCACCGTTTAAAAGAAAAAAAAAATATACAATATTTTATTTATATTTTTTTTTTTTATACTAAAATACTTAAATTAATTTTATTCTATTTTTGTGTACAATCATTGGTTTATTATCTTTTAAAATTGTTACATTTACATCTTTTGTGTTAATTACTTCAAATGGACCAATGTATTGGTTTTCGCTTTTTTTTGCGTTTTCTTTTCTTAAAAATACTTTATCTCCTAATTTTATTTGAATATCATTTGTATTTTGATCTTTAAAATTTTTCTGTTTTATTTTGTTCTCTAATAATTTTTTGTTTGCCATTTCATGGGCATGTTTTAATTTTATTCTTAGTTCTGTAATGTAATCTTCATAATTATAAAATTTATCTTCTGACATAGGTTCGGTTGGCATTGAAGCTAATCTTCCATATACAAGTTCAAATGGAGAAAAACCTGTTGATGAGTGTGGTGTTGTATTATACGCGAACATATAATACGGAATCCATTCATCCCAATTGTACTGTTCTGTGAAAGAACGCATGTATTCATTTAAAACTCTATGATTTCTTTCAATACTTCCTAAAGTCTCATGATGGTATGCTGTTGAAGTAACATGATTAATCTTCATAAGTGTACATATTCTTTTAAATAATTCGTTTACAAATTCAGTTCCTCTGTCTGTTTTAACTGTATCAAAACATCCATATTTTAATATAAACTTTTCTACTAATATTTTGCCTATTTCTGATGCTTCTTTAGTTTCTATTGGAAATGCGTCAATGTATTTTGTCAGTTCACATTGCGCTGTTAATATATACCTATATCCGTTTGATACTCTTAATGGACCTACTGTATCTAATTGTATAAATTGAAATGGTTTTGTAGGTGTGTTAGTGATTTGAAATGGTGCCTTGGTATGTTTAATTATTTTATTTTTCTTACAACTCTCACAATGACTTATATAATCTTTAATCATTTTATACATATTTTTCCATATGTACTTTTGTTTTAATCTAATGACTGTTCTACGTACTCCTGCATGTCCTCCGTGTGGAGTTTCATGGTACTCTTTTATAATTTCCTTTTGTCTATCTTTCTCCAGTATTCTTTCTGGTTGTTTAAATAATATTATCTCTATAGGTCTCTGCCTATGTCTACCTTTATTTTGCATGCTATTATACATTTTAATTAATTTTTCTTCATTTATATATTTAAATATAACATCATCCTTCGCTAGCGATACTGTAAATATTTGGTTATCTCGTAAGACCTTAGTTAACTTCTGCAAGACTGAACCTAAATTCAAGTATGCATTTTCATTACCAGATACTGTAACGTGATTTCCAAAAATTTCAATTCTTGGCATGCTTCTATTTATTTTATCTACAATAAATTTTAATCTTGGGTACCCTTTCACTTGTGAAAACGAGATACCATTCCACATATAAATTTTCTCTTCCTTACTTCTTTCCTCATCTTTTCTAATCGAAGTATTCTCATTATTAGTATTTTTACTATTTTTCTTCAATTCTTCAGTCATTTTTCTAGTCATTATGTTTATACTTTTTGGCATCATATCTTTCAAATCGTTAGAATCTATTTTGATTCTCGATAATGCATCGGCATTAGTATTAATCTTTCCTTGCTTATATATGATCTCGAAATCGTAATCCATGAGATCCAATCTAATTCTAGTTAATCTTGATGAAGGGTTTTTGTGGGTAAACAATGATACTAGTGGTCTGTGGTCAGTTACTACTTTAAATTTTCTACCGTATAAATATGGTCGAAAATGTGTAATTCCCCAATGAATAGCTAAAAGTTCCTTCTCTATTATGGGTTTGTTAATTTCATGTTTATTGAGAGAACGACTTGCATATGATATTGGTAAATCGTTATTTATTTCACCTTGTGAAAGAACTGCTCCCAGTGCGTAATCTGATGCGTCTGTAGTTAGAATAAATTCCTTTTCAAAATCTGGGTATTGTAATATTGGCGGATTTGAAACTATAGTTTTTAACATTTCGAAAGATTTTTGACAATTTTCTGACCAAACAAATTTTTGGTTCTTCTTCAGTAACTCATTAAGTGGTTTAGCTATTTGAGCAAAATTTTTAACAAAACGTCTATAATAATTGCAGAAAGCTACGAATCTTCTTGTGTCATCTGTATTCTTTGGAATTGGATACGTTTGTAGTGCTTTACTTTTATTTGGGTCTGTCATCACTCCTTTATCTGTAATAAGATGTCCTAAATAAACTACTTCTGGTTTCAAGAAATTACATTTATTTGGATTTAATTTAAGGTTGTGGCTTTTTAATCTTTGAAATACCTTCCTTAAATTATTATTGTGGTGCTGCAAAGAACATCCAAAAACAATTATATCGTCTACGTAGATAAATGCATTGGAATCTAAACCTGTTAATGCTATTGTCAGCATTCTTTGGAAACTATTTGACGATATTTTGAGACCAAAGGGTAGTCTCTTGAATTGATAGTGTCCATTATTTGTAGAAAATGCTGTAAGTGGTCTTGATTTTGGTTCTAATTCTATTTGGTGGAATGAACTTGTCATATCTAGTGTCGAGAAATATTTTGCTCTTCCTATTTTGTCTAACACATCATCTAGCTGAGGTAATGGGAATTTGTCATTGACCAATTTTTTATTTAATTGACGATAATCAACAACTAGTCTCGATTTCTTTTCATCGTTGTCACTTTTCTTTGGAACTAAAAGTAATGCAGAATTATAAGGACTAACAGATGGTTCTACTAAATCTTCTTCTATTAATTTGTGAACTTGTTTTTTGATTTCCTCCTGTTGTGATTGTGGTAATCTATAAATTCTAGTGTAAACAGGTGTATCGTCCGTAGTTTGTAGTTTTTGCTTATAGAAATTATTTGCTGTCAAATGATCTCCTTCCAAATGAAAAACATCTTGAAATTCCATGCATATGTCTTCTATGGTCTTTCTTGCTGTAATATCGCTTGTATCTATATTTAACAAATTCTTTAATTTTTCCCATCTAGTTTTTTGTTGACCAACTTTCTGTTTCCTCGGATGACTTTTCCTTTCGTAAAGAATGTTATAATTTGACAAAGGTTTGATTTGCAAATCTAATTGTGAAATTGTAACCTCTTTGTTTGAAGTATTCAAAATTTTAATGTGTTTTGTCCCATATTTTGGGATTATGGTATTACTAACAAAAATATCGTCGTTTATTTGTTTTGCACATACAACACTATCCTCTTCTAGTTGCACATTTATTGCCTGTATCATTTCTGTTCTAGGTGGTATAGTAAATTTATTTATGTTTGCTCTCATAGGTAATACGTATTCAATTTCGTTTATTAATATAGATAAAGTGTATGTTTCATAATCTATTTTTGCCAAATATTTACTAAAAAAATCTCTACCCAGTATACCTTCTAATGCTATTGGGAAGTTTGAGTTTACAATTTGAAATCTATGGTCTATTAAATCTTCCGGAAATACTAGTTTCAATATTGAAGTACCCATTGTCCGTATTGCTCCATTTTCAATACCCGTTAGTTTGCAAGCATTATGTTCTTTTATCTCCTTATTTCCTATAAAATTCTCTTTACACACTGAAATATCTGCACCTGTATCTATCAAAAATCTCACTAAATTTCCTTCATCAGTTCTCAATTGTACAAAATGTGGTGCACTTGCGTGCGAGTCATAAGTTTTCAAGGCATAACTTTTTAAATATTTTTGTCTTGGTTCCCCTACATCTTCTGTTGAATTTACTCTTGAGGATTGCAGGGGTTTATTTCGTTTCCCTGTTCCTGAGTAACATATACCCTTCTTTGGTTTCTATTTCTAAAATTACCATTTCTTTGGTTGTTATTATTGTAATTGTTGTAATTATTATTTCTCGGGTGGCCGGTACCATGGAAATTACCTCTTCTTGAATTGTTATCATTCCTATAATGGTTATTAGGGCTGTCATTACTATTACTTCTGTTATTACCTCTGTAAGTATTGTTGTTATCACCACGAAACCTTCCGTTATGAGAAAATTTCCTGTTTCTACTGAATTGCATAATTGAATGTGGTGGTGCAACCACCTCTGAGGCTATTTGAATTGCTTCATTTAAACTCTTGGGTCTAGCTGCCAAAACAGTAGCTCTATGTGGTTCATTCAAACCATTTTTAAAGGTACTAAGTGCCACTTGATCATTCATTTTAATGATTGTTTCCCTACATTCGGAACCTAGTTCCGTAATTTGTAACTCATTCAGGCAGGCTATGAGCGATTCTATTCTATTAGCGAACTGTGTCACTGAATTATTGCCCTGTGTTTGTTTTGCTAAATCAGTATGTATCGAAGAGAGTGTCTTTCTTGGTGAGAATACCTTCCTAAGAGTGCTCTTGAATGCCTCTAGAGAATTTGGTGTTTCCTCTGAAACCAATTTGTTCCTTACTTTGTCCGTCAACTTAGTTGCCAGTACGAACTTGACTAACTTACTAACCTCTACATTATCCTTAAGTGTATCAGCATAGAAATCTATTATACCTATGAAGTTGTTCATTTGCCCTAGGTCACCATTGAACTCTGGTATTATTTTGGAAGCGTCGAGTATGCCAAACGATGCCATTTCTGTATTGTCTTTTGTTCTCAAATAATATAAAATCTTTTTCTCAATTTCATTAATGTCCTCTATTGGACAACCTTCATCATTTAATGCAATAAACTTTAATTCTTCAACTACTCTTAAAGTATTTATTATATAATTTTTTGTATAATTTCTGTTAGGACTTTTCTTTAAATTCTTATATATACTTATCAATCTATCCATTTATTATACATTTTCTATTTTGTTAGTAAATTTGACTGCTTTCTTTCTCATATATTCCTTATAGTATTCATTTATTTTTCCCAGCACCAACAGAATTAAAAGGATCAGTATTATCTGTTGCATATGATCCTGAGTCAGTGTAAGCACACCCTTATTGTTCTCATTTACAATGATGGCCTCTTTTGAAAACCATCCGCCCATTTTAAATTTTAATTATTACAATAACTTCAATAACTAATTATTATATAAAATTCTTATTTAATTTTCTTTTCGTAAATTTTTAATTTCATTCAATAACTTTGATTTCTCCTTTTCACAATCATCTTCTTCTTCGGTTTTATCATCATCCATATCAATAACATCTACTTCGTCTCCTGTCTGGTTGCCTCTAATTCTTCATCAGGATATACATTTTTAATATAATTTTATTTAATTATATTCGTATATAATTTAATTTTTGAATTTCGGTCGGCAGGATATAATATAGGATCGTATGTGGGCAGGATCGCCATGTAATATAAGGGGATCGGCATGTAATATAGGATGTTATTGTGTGTGTTAAATGATACCTATAGTACTCTTATTTTATTAAAGAGCCTTAGAGTAGCAGGCGGCTCTATATGATGGCAAAGTTAATTGCCGAAGTTTAATGAGAAATAAAAGAAAACTCTTGTTTTTGAATTCTAGATTATTTCTGATTTTATTAACAAAATTCATGATCTTATATACTAAATTAATTCTATGTTTTCTACATTATTCCCCTACTTATTCCAATAATATCTTATTCTATTTCTCTTACTTATTCCAATATTGCTTATTCTATTTCCCCTACCTATACCAATAAATTCTTATTAACCATTTAATATTTTAATTGTTTACATGTTAATGACCTACTCTAGTTAAATCTCATATTCATATTCACATTCGTAATGCAAACCCAGCGACCCACATCAGTTGACGCAAGCCACTTGATATTGCATACTCTGCATAATTACATATTTGTTCTTTTTATTTTCGGTGAAGTCACTTTGTAATATAATACTAAATTTAAATTCTTTTATATTTATTTTGGGCTCTCATACTTTAATAATTTGGTTTTGTTTATATTTGTATGTTTGTTTATGTTACATGCACTACAATTTCATTTGGGTTCTTATTATCTATATTTGTTATTGTTTACATATGTTTGGTTGTGTATGCATGTTTATACTACATGCACTACAGCAGATTGTATGAAAACATTTCTTGTTTTTGATGTGGCACCAACTTAAAGTTGGTGTAAGTTAAAATATGCTTTAATTTTGACTATGGTTGCCAACTCATTTAAAGCAGTTCTTTAACCCTGCATTACTAACCTTAAATCATGTCGCATGGTTACTAACTATGGGTCTTATCGACCCTCAATTGTATTATCCATTGAAATCGTCCCAACTTATAAATTGATACAACGTATACTTCTTTTGGTAGATTTTAGTCTTTTATTGTTCAATTTTAGTATACAATGGTGTAAATTAAAAAATAAATATTTAAATTAAAGTTAAGTATGAATTCATTACAACATAAGTAGCTAAAAAAAAGTGAAAAAAAGTTATCCAGCCGAATTGCGCATAAAATTATGAGTTTTTAAGATATTGACTTCAAATAAAGTGCATTTGAAACCTGAAATATAATAGTAAAATGTTAGAAAGAAAAAGTGGTACTGCTAAAGCAAACATGTTTCAGTTATGTACTGTAAATGTTACCTTTTATTAGGAATTTTCATCATCGAACATATCGTCATAAATGGATTCCTCTTGTGCAGAAGCAATGCAATTTGAGCACAATATACAACAGTGCTTCTGGCAAATATATTTTCCACATTTAGAGCACGTGGTTTTGGTTTTGCGTTTTAATTTATTACAATACGAATAAATGAACATATATTTTTTGTATAACGGTATCACTAACCTGGGTCTAATCGACCCATAATCTTTGTTACATTATTGCTAACTATGGGTCTAGTCGACCCAGGCTGTTTTTAAATATAATTTTATATGCATAATATCATAAATTTTCCTTATGTTTATTATTTATAAAGGTTTAAATATAAACAAATTTAGATTACACATATATCTTGAGTTAAAATATCGTCATGTTTTTTTTTTTAATTTAAAAAATTTGCGTGTCTGGGTCGATTCGACCCAGAGGTTAGTAATGGAGGGTTAATTTAAAGTTGTTTTTAAAAAGAACCGACTTTAGTGTTTGACTATGATTATGGGCCAATAATTTTATAAAGTATGGTGTTTTTAGGCAGAATTCTGTGGCGTTGCGCAGAATAGCCCCAAGAAATATGACCCCAATTTAAAAATGCAAATTAGCCCCATTTTTGGGACGAAATTTCATAATGAAAATTAAACTAAAAAAAAATACGAAGAATGACTCCAACCGAATGAAAATTCGCCCCAATATTAATTTTGGGGCACATTTTCATTTATTACTTTAGGGCTTTTCTTCATTATGCAAAATAACCCTAATTTAAAGAAATGAAATATAACCCCAACTGAACGAGAAGTAAATGGCCCCAAATTATTGAATTGTTTATGTACAGTATTATTTATTGAATAATAGAATTTGTAATTAGGCGAAAACTTGTATGGAATCAATAACATCCACTCTACAACAAGGACACTTATACTTTAATTCATTTTCTTGTACAGCTGCGGCTTGCAGCAAAATATTGCATTCGCTACAAACTTTTAAGTACTTGCAAGGTAACATAACATAACAATATCGGAGTTTCTGTCGTGACAAACCACGCAACCAGTTTTTATTAAATTTGGTGGTAACAACGGATGAACCATCAATTTCCGATATGCTGGTTTTGCAGCATTCTACGATCTTATAAAATTTAAGAGCGAATAGTTTTTCATGACATTGCGTCTTAGAGCTTAACAGTAATGAAACCTGTTTAAAATTATATTTGTTCTTTATATACGAAAAACTATCTGAAAATTTTTACAAAAAATCGCGCAAATTTTTACGATCACATCTTACCAGCTCCATTCACACCACTTTAAACGCTCCTTATTGATTCAATCAAAGCATGTTCATAATCCAAATGATTCCAAGTCAAACACATTATTTTTATTATTTATATATCAGCAATTCTTCATATGCCTTTCTTGATTTCTTTTCCATTAATACATAAAACACTGGATGAATCTGTAACATCAAAATATAATTAACAGCCAGGCCCACGATATCGAAAGAAAACTTAAGCGAAAGAAACTCAGTCACTCACTGTGAATCTAAACTGCGGCCCACTAATTGTCACTTTATCGTTCGCTTTGCTTTACGTTACCAACGTAATGCAAATAAACAACAAAGCTGTCATATCAACATATCAAAAAATAATCGCGAATATACACGAAAAAAGCGCTGAAATGCTTAAATTGTACAGTAAAAAATGCAACCGTGTGCTAGTTAACTTGACAGAAATGTAGTAAACAAACTTATTCATACCCGTGAAGATAACAAGGTTTTTAACATTGTTTTTTTCATTTCTGCAAAAACTAACAACGTTTTCTGCAAATTCTCTTTTGCAGAAATTTTGCAGACAAATTTGAGTGTTTTTAGCAAGTCAAGAAGAAGCTATGGACTCAAAATTGAATAGTTAACAACGTTTTCAGTGCTGCCAAGACGAACAATTTTAACAAGGTTTTTTATTCAATATTTAAAAAACCTTTTAGAATGATTCGAATTTTTAACATTATAATTCATTAATATTTATTATTTATTTAAAAAATTTAAAGAACATAGTATATATTTTATAAATTATAAATAAATAAATAAAAATTCACTGACACCATACGTTCTTAACGAGTTTTAAGAAACAATACTTTTCGCCCATTTAGGCCCATTGTGTAAGTTGTGCCAAAAATCGGAAAGTGGCGGGGGATAGTGGACCTAATGTACTATAATGTGTCATACCTAGTTTATTCGGAAATAGTTTTTGGTCCACACAATCCATTCAAAAGAAGATTTTTAAGGCATTTCACTCATATACATTTTGACTATTTTAGCCCACTGTGTGAGTTGTGCCAAAAATCGGAAAGTGGTGTGGGATAGTGGACCTAATGGACTATCACGTGTCATACTCAGTTTATTCGGAAATAGTTTTTGGTCCATACAATCCATTCAAAAGAAGATTTTCAAGGCATTTCACTCATATACATGTTGCCCATTTTAGCCCACTGTGTGAGTTGTGCCAAAAATCGGAAAGTGGTGGGGGATAGTGGATCTAATGTACTACCACCTGTCATACTCAGTTTATTCAGATTTAGTTTTTGGTTCATACAATCCATTCAAAAGAAGATTTTTAAGACATTTCACTCATATACATTATGACTATTTTAGCCCACTGTGTGAGTTGTGCCAAAAATCGGAAAGTGGTGGGGGATAGTGGACCTAATGGACTATCACGTGTCATACTCAGTTTATTCGGAAATAGTTTTTGGTCCATACAATCCATTCAAAAGAAAATTTTCAAGGCATTTCACTCATATACATTATGACTATTTTAGCCCACTGTGTGAGTTGTGTCAAAAATCGGAAAGTGGTGGTGGATAGTGGACCTAATGGACTATCACGTGTCATACTCAGTTTATTCGGAAATAGTTTTTGGTCCATACAATCCATTCAAAAGAAGATTTTCAAGGCATTTCACTCATATACATTATGACTATTTTAGCCCACTGTGTGAGTTGTGCCAAAAATCGGAAAGTGGTGGAGGATAGTGGACCTAATGGACTATCACGTGTCATACTCAGTTTATTCGGAAATAGTTTTTGGTCCATACAATCCATTCAAAAGAAGATTTTCAAGGCATTTCACTCATATACATTATGACTATTTTAGCCCACTGTGTGAGTTGTGCCAAAAATCGGAAAGTGGTGGGAGATAGTGGGCCTAATGGACTATAATGTGTCATACCTAGTTTATTCGGAAATAGTTTTTGGTCCATACAATCCATTCAAAAGAAGATTTTCAAGGCATTTCACTCATATACATTATGACTATTTTAGCCCACTGTGTGAGTTGTGCCAAAAATCGGAAAGTGGTGGCAGATAGTGGGCCTAATGGACTATAATGTGTCATACTCAGTTTATTCGGAAATAGTTTTTGGTCCATACAATCCATTCAAAAGAAGATTTTCAAGGCATTTCACTCATATACATTATGACTATTTTAGCCCACTGTGTGAGTTGTGCCAAAAATCGGAAAGTGGTGGAGGATAGTGGACCTAATGGACTATCACGTCTCATACTCAGTTTATTCGGAAATAGTTTTTGGTCCATACAATCCATTCAAAAGAAGATTTTCAAGGCATTTCACTCATATACATTATGACTATTTTAGCCCACTGTGTGAGTTGTGCCAAAAATCGGAAAGTGGTGGGGGATAGTGGACCTAATGGACTATCACGTGTCATACTCAGTTTATTCGGAAATAGTTTTTGGTCCATACAATCCATTCAAAAGAAGATTTTCAAGGCATTTCACTCATATACATTATGACTATTTTAGCCCACTGTGTGAGTTGTGCCAAAAATCGGAAAGTGGTGGGAGATAGTGGGCCTAATGGACTATAATGTGTCATACCTAGTTTATTCGGAAATAATTTTTGGTCCATACAATCCATTCAAAAGAAGATTTTCAAGGCATTTCACACAAATACATGTTGTCCATTTGAGCCCATTAGTCTCAATAAGTGCAAGACTATTTTTTTTAAATATATTTACAATGATTTCTGTTTGTATTTCTTGTTCAGAAACGTAGTTTTATAAAAGTAATAATATTTAATCAAAGAATCCCATTTCAATAGCATTTCTCCCACGTTAGTGCTGTCGCAAACATGTTTTAAAACACAAATACAAACGCATCAGTTTTCTGTTTTGCATTTTTTAAATCAAAAAATTGCTCGCTACGCCAATGTTTCAGCAAGAAGATTGTTTTTTAACATTTAATAATTAATTTCTTTCCTTTTATTAAAAATGGAGTATTTTCAGGTACAATAAAAAGTGGTCGATATTTGCAACTTTTTCGGTAATTGCAACAGGCCAGATTTTTTCAAGTTGCGAAAATCGAGCTCGCACTGTATATATGCGTATGTATATCTGTAATTTTTTTTCTACCTACGCACATTTGAGTTAGTGTATTTGTATCTAGTAATAAAGAATTAAATTGGTCTAATTGAATTTGTAATAAAATATTTTTTTAGACGAATATATTAATTAATTGAAATAACGCCAGAAATCAAAGCTAAAGTGCCGGATATGCTATTAGAGAATTCTGTGGAATTTTGAAAAAACGTCTTATCTCGAAATAAGACAATTTTCCAAGATTTTTATAGTAAATATAGAATTTTCTTGTCCTTCTTTTGCTCTAATCCCCGTATTTCTACGACCTTTGGAACGCCAGATATGTAGTTGACTAATCGACCTCTTTCAGACTTTCCCCCAATTTCAGTTTGACAAAACGACTTTTTTCACAGAATTAAGAATAATTTAAAAAATTGAATGTCTATAAAAAATTGTATTTCATTTTTATTATTAGTTTTTAATTATTTGCATATTGTAGGGAAAAATAGAACCGAAATATATTTTCCAGATCAACTTCTTTCAACCTTTTTTTCATATTCCATTTTAACAAAACAACTTGTCTTGACTTAAGCGATTAAAATAATTTTCAAATTTAATCAAAAAAATTTTGACAAAACGACTTGTATGGTGGAAGCTAATTTTTTTCTTTAAAATTTAAACAAAAAAAAATTTAACAAAAAGTCTTAAATTAATTTTTTGTCGTTTAAAAGAAAACTATTGCTTCTAGAGGGAAAAAAAGGTCGCATAATGTTCGTTAAGTATTTGTGTATAATATCCAAGTTCAAAATTTCTTTTATTTTCTAAGCAATAAGTTCTATTAGCCTTTTTAACTGTTTTTTTGCTCTACTGAAAAGTTGTTGATTTTGAAAGAAGACGTTTTGTCAAATGTCCACAGAATTGATGACTGAAAGCGCATCAAGAATTACCGTTAAAATAGCTTTGTGCAAGATGGGTATAGCATTTACTGACATTTGACTAGAAAGAGCAATTCAAACAATAGTCTGAAGCTGGTAAAAGATCTGCAAAGTAGGAAAGGAAGTACAATTGGCTATTATGGGCATGGCAACGATTTTCTGGAATTACAAAAAGATTTTACTGATCAACCATTTTATCTTAAGACCGATTCAGGTTTATTCCTTATGTAAAAAAAAATTTTTTTTTTTGACTGGCACAGCAAAAATGTTAAAAGGAAAAACTCTAGGAATAATTGGACTGATTATATTGAAAATTAAAATTATTTTCATAATTTAGATCTTGTGTTTCATTGTTAGGCTAAGAACGAAAACAAAATGTTTTAAACACATGTTAACTACGTTATTTTAAAATCGCTTCACAAACAGCAGTAATAAACCTGCTTTTTAATTAAGTAGATACTATAAAGATATTTGCCAAGGTAGATCCCAGTCAGTCCAGGATAATAAAAAAAATCACGCAGAATCAATTTTCTTTTTGAATTTTTATTTATTAAACTAACCTTAAAATTAGTAACAAAAAATATTTTAGCAGCGATTCCCCGTACACGTTAACGCCTTGCGCTCAGAACCAGAAAAGAGACCTTATCAGAAAATACCCGACATTTTATAAAACCCGAAAGAGATATGGCAGTCTTTACCAGTATCTGGATACTCATATGAGGATATTATGATGGTTAGTGTGTTAGTCACCAATACACCTAGGATATATGGCACTCGGTACCAGTATATTTCCTGGATACTACTCACCTAGTACCAATACTAACCTGAGATCTATGGCTGTCTTTACCAGTAGAAACTCTGGTTACTACTACCACTACAGTCCTGGGATCTATGACCTACGAGATCAGTAGTTTCCCTCGGCACTAATACCTTGAGTTGAGAATGGATGTACCCCTTACACCAATATGATACTGAAGCCGTCTGTACTTGCAGTACCATCCGTATACTTGGACGATCCAAGCTCAACTAACTAAGTATTGATGACAACACAACCATCATACCGTTCTCAGATGTAATAAAATACAAGTCTGCTCTCACTCATACATTGTGATGATTATCACACATGTAATTGTAAGCACAAACTGTTACTCTCTCTCATGTCACTCTTAGAACTACATAATTCTCTTAAATTAATTAATTAATAATTCTCTTTTAATAATAAAATAATAAGATTCTCTTATAATTACTAATATTAAATATTAAAATAAATGTATTATCCTTCCAATAATAATAATACAATAAATGCCATATAAAATACTAAACAATTCAATATACAAAATTATATGTAATGAAAAAAAAAAAACTTCATTACATCTCCCTCCTGGTTCAAAAAAAAAAAATTAAATATTATTTTTTTTTCTTAATTACTACTTCTAAATGAAATTATATTACATTACTTGTATAACTAAATTAATAAATTCAATGTATATAAATATTTACAAAATTAAATGTGATGAAAACTCTTTTAAGTTGCTACCTGCACATCGTTTCTAGGCTTTGGGAAAACAAACTTTTTTTTCTTATATATAATCCACACATCTAGAGAACGCCTGATGCATACTTCTACTTGACCGTACGCTGTATCTCTCATGAAGCCAAGGCGCTTACCAGGTTTGATCGGCTGAATTGTTGATAGAGCTTCACATATTACAGAATTTTCCAAGTCCAGCTCATATTCTTTATCAATTTCCAAGTCTTGTACAAGTTTTGCCAGAATATCAGATCGGGGAATAGGCGGCGAGACTAGGTCATTTATATTCAGTTTTGGTAGATTTATCTCAACGGACGTGATTTGTACTTTTGCCATCTTAGGTTGTATCTCTAATTCTATTACTCTTCTCCGTTTATTATTTTCCCGCTCTGTAGCTTGTTTGAAGCGTAAACAACTTTGCTCAAATTTCAGATCAGTCATCATTCAAGTCTAGAGTGAAACAAAATTGCAATAATTAGATTTGTTGGTAGTAACTTACTAGCAGTACGCCTTAATATCTTGAAGGTGTGCAGTGCCGCAATTCTTTCGGTGGTTATTAATGTCAACAAGACGAACGATTACAGGCGAAATAAATTCAGCTACCAGATAGGGACCCTCAAAACGAGGTGCTAATTTTGCGGCAAAGTGATCCACCGATTTTGATAAAACTCGTTTCCGCACTAGAACCAAATCACCTTTTTGTGGGGCCCACACCCGGCGTCGCAGATTGTAATATTTTGCTTGGTTGCTTGATGCTGTTTGGAGATTGGTTTTTACAAGTTGAAATATCCCTTCCAGATATTTCGCTTTATCTTCAGGTTCGATAAGCTGGTCTGTGTTTTCTGAATCAGTTTTCTCGGAGAATAGAGAATTAGGGAGCCTCAGTTCCCTACCTTGAATCAAGTAAGCCGGACTGTACATTGTTGAACTTTGCTTACTAGAATTTACCGCTAACATTAATTCGGGAAGGTATTCATCCCATTTTCTCTGGTTAGCATGGGTGTACTGAGCGATCATCATCTTTATTGTTCTGTTTGCCCTCTCGGTAGGATTCTCATGAGGGGAATATGGAGCAGTGTAATTTTGTTTAACACCAAGTGATTTAAAATATTTACGACAGTCGCGACTAGTAAACTGAACACCATTATCCGTTAGCAGGGTATTCGGGACCCCAAAACGAGCCAGAATACACTCGCGAAAGGCCTTCAGAAAAGTTTTGGTTGTGGCTTGCCTGGCAGCTACGAATTCGCACCACTTGCTAAACTTATCGTGGAAAACTATTAAAGTTGTGTTGCCATGGATAGAACGTGGTAATGGACCCACAAAATCTGCACAAACAGTATGCCAGGGTCGAGATGTAAGCGATGAATGCATCTTTCCTGCCGGTGCCTGTTGAAGGGGTTTAAAACGTTGGCAAATCTCACATTTTCGAACATATTTAGCTATATCTCTGAAAATTCCGGGCCAGTAGTAGAGCTTCGTTACTCTTGCAGTGGTTTTGTAAATACCGAGATGGCCGGCAGTCACATCGTCATGACATTCGTTAAGAACTCTATTCCGATCTGCTTTGGGTACCACCAACTTCCAAGGAACGGGATCTGCATCATGATATGCGGATGAATCATAAATATGCCTTCGTAAATTACCAGCGTCATCGATTTGATAATCGGGTAGCTTTTGGGGGTCTTCCTTTACCGTCTTCAACTTGGCTATGTACCATGGGTCAACACTTTCATCGAATTTCTTGAGTGTTTGTAATACAGCGGTTGCCGTTTTCTCGTCAGTCAATGGGGACCTTGAAAGAGAATCTGCAATGACATTTAATTTACCTTTTCGATACCGAACCTCATAATCGAACTGCATCATTTCCAATGCCCAGCGCGCTATTCTTCCAGAGGGGGATTGAATGGAATTCAACCATTTTAGAGATTGATGGTCTGTAATAATAATAAAGTGGTAGCCTTCGATATAGTGTCTCATCTTTCGGACACCCCAGACTATGGCCAAGCATTCCTTCTCGGTCACAGTATAGTTCCTTTCTGGAGGGGAGAGCGTGCGGCTTGCGTAGGCGATGACCTTTTCGCCATCTTCGAACTCTTGGGTCAATACAACTCCCAAGCCGATGTCACTGGCGTCGGTTTGTAATAAAAAAGTACGAGAGAAATCGGGGCATGTAAGAGCTGGAGCCTCCACTAACTTTTGTTTTATTTGCTGGAAAGCAGTCTTCTGGTCCGGTCCCCATTCCCAACGTTGGTGTTTCTTGAGCAATTTATTCAAAGGTGCAGTCATAGTTGAGAAATTAGGCAGAAATCGTCGATACCAAGCAGCTGTGTTAACAAACGACCTCAATTCCTTCAGTGAGGTTGGTTCTGGTAACTCCAAAACCGCACGTACCTTTTCTGGATCTGTGTGGATGCCATTTTCACTAATCACGTGCCCCAGATATCTTATTTGTCTTTTAGCGAACGCGCACTTTTCATGGTTTATTCGTAATTTTGCTGCTACTAGACGATCAAACACGATTTGAAGATTCTCCAAGTGTTCTTCCAATGTACGACCCAAGACAATTATGTCATCTAGATACGCAAAAGCAAATGAGTCTATTTCTGGGCCAATCACCACATCGAGCGCTCTCTGAAAAGTAGCAGGGGCAGAATGTAAACCAAAAGGCATTACGCACCATTGAAATAAGCCACGCCCCGGGACTGTAAACGCCGTAAATGCTTTGCTTCCGGATGACATGGGAATCTGCCAATATCCATGACGGAGGTCAATGGTACTAAAATATTTGCTATTGCGTAGCTTTTCTAGTATCGCATTTATTTGAGGGATTGGATAAGCATCTCGTATCGAATTTTCGTTTATTTGGCGATAGTCCACACATAGCCTCCATTCATTGTTTTTCTTAGGAACGAGCACAATAGGGCTGCTGTATGGACTCTTTGAAGGTTCGATTCTTCCCTCTTTCAACAAGTTATCAATCTGCTCATCAATTACCTTTTGCATTGCTGGGTTCCTCGGATAATAGCGCTGGCGAAGGGGGCGGGAATGCTTCATCGTAATAACGTGTTCTGTGATATTAGAGTAACCGGAAATGGACTCAAAGCGTGGAAGCTCTCTTTTCAAAAAATCTTGAATTTGTTGTTCCTCCCCGCTTTCAGGAGTGTTAGGGTCAGTTGATGACACCTGTAATGAACTAATTTGGGCCATATTAACGCTAGTCAAAGAACCAGATATTTCATTGACTTTCATTCTCGGAATTATGCGAAGCTCACTGCCCGTTTGTTGTATAAAATTCATTCCTATGATAATGGGATCTAAACTTGACTTGAGTACCAGAAAGTTGTGTTGATAAACCACCCCATCAAGGATGAACCATAAGTTTACAGAGCCTTCCACTGTAATTTTAGATTGATCAGCTAAGTGTAGTGTACTAAAATCCGTAACAACGATTGGAATTTGTAGCTCTTCAACAACAGACGAAAGAATACAAGAATGAGTTGCGCCGGTGTCCATGGTAGCAGTATAAGCTTTATTTTTAATCGTGACTAATGTACGTGAGCGAAGGTCGTCGTCTAGAATCAATGTGATAGGAAAGGATTTAATTGTTAGAGGTCTCCTTCTCCTTTCCTGGCCAAAGGACCTCTTTGAGAGTTTCCCGCACTTCGTCGGCAACAATCAATACTTTTCACACCTCTCTTACCGCAATCCCAACAAAATAATACCTGCGGATTGGAACAAGATGAACGGGTGTGTCCAGGTTCAGCACAGCGAAAACACAAGTTATTTTTAAAACCTGTTGCGATGACCGTCTGTACGCGTCTTGATGATATTCTTTGAGAAGCTTCTTGTGCCTCTATGCTTTCGAAATCTTTGGCTAGGACTATGAGTTCTTGCAGTTTCTTAAATTCACTTCTTTTAATATACTTTTTATATTCGGCTCGGCAGTTCCGAAAAATCCTCTCCAGCTGTTCACCCTGGGATAAATTAGACCAACGCATCAAAGATTGTATGGAGGTTACATAATCCGCAAAACTTTCATTAAGTCGTTGAGTACGGTTCCGAATATCATCATCTAGCGACTCGAAGAAACGTACGGGTAAAAAGAAAAGCTTAAAATCGGATACAAAGTCTGTATAAGACTTCCAGCCCTAATTATTGTTGCGGTACCATGATAGCGCTTCACCTTTTAAAAGTTCAGGTAGGAATTTCATCAACGTGTTCTTAGATATCGTATAGCACGTGGCCAACTCTTCTATTCTTTCTAAAAAACACAATGGGTCTTTGCCACCGTCATATTTTATGCCCCACTTACGTACTTTGTCACATACGTCGGACAGATTAGTTGATTTTTCTTCACAATCATTGATAACGGGAATTGGAGAAGGATCACGCGAAACTTGTGTTATGGAAAGTTTTGATTCTTTCGTTGAAACTGTAGGATCGTATGCCATTCTGAGATTTTGTATATACTGTCGCTGTTCAGGTGGGAGTTCTCCTTGATCTAAATAACTCCGTAATCGAACTCTCATTTCATCCACGTTACCTTCATCATTCAGACCCAGCTCCTTGAGGCAAGCACTTAAAGCATCCTTCTTCATTAGATTTATAAAAGTACGGCTCATTTTTTTTTTTTTTTTGAATATATTTTTTTTTCTGAATATATATTTTTTTTTTTATTGATTTATTTATTTAGCAGTCCCTGCTCGGGCGCCATTTATAAAGATATTTGCCAAGGTAGATCCCAGTCAGTCCAGGATAATAAAAAAAATCACGCAGAATCAATTTTCTTTTTGAATTTTTATTTATTAAACTAACCTTAAAATTAGTAACAAAAAATATTTTAGCAGCGATTCCCCGTACACGTTAACGCCTTGCGCTCAGAACCAGAAAAGAGACCTTATCAGAAAATACCCGACATTTTATAAAACCCGAAAGAGATATGGCAGTCTTTACCAGTATCTGGATACTCATATGAGGATATTATGATGGTTAGTGTGTTAGTCACCAATACACCTAGGATATATGGCACTCGGTACCAGTATATTTCCTGGATACTACTCACCTAGTACCAATACTAACCTGAGATCTATGGCTGTCTTTACCAGTAGAAACTCTGGTTACTACTACCACTACAGTCCTGGGATCTATGACCTACGAGATCAGTAGTTTCCCTCGGCACTAATACCTTGAGTTGAGAATGGATGTACCCCTTACACCAATATGATACTGAAGCCGTCTGTACTTGCAGTACCATCCGTATACTTGGACGATCCAAGCTCAACTAACTAAGTATTGATGACAACACAACCATCATACCGTTCTCAGATGTAATAAAATACAAGTCTGCTCTCACTCATACATTGTGATGATTATCACACATGTAATTGTAAGCACAAACTGTTACTCTCTCTCATGTCACTCTTAGAACTACATAATTCTCTTAAATTAATTAAACTCTTTTAATAATAAAATAATAAGATTCTCTTATAATTACTAATATTAAATATTAAAATAAATGTATTATCCTTCCAATAATAATAATACAATAAATGCCATATAAAATACTAAACAATTCAATATACAAAATTATATGTAATGAAAAAAAAAAACTTCATTACAATACTACAAAAAACAACTGATTTAATTATTGGAGTTGTGAACAAAAGAAAGAAACAAAGAAACAATAAAAAATGGACTGGTCATGAAATCCAAAAATTACGAGAACACATAAATGCAGGAGGTGAAGTATGTTTGTAGTAAGTGTGGGTTGTAAATTTACTGTCAATAATGAAAACCTAATGCTCGCATTGTAAAACGCAAGCTCTAAAAAGAATAAACAAAACATAGAATTAGAAAATTCGGTAAATTCGATGCCATGATGTCATACCAGTGGTAAACTAAACTAACATTAATTTTATTAATTAGTAACAGTTTGCAATATTTAAGTAAAGTTTTTATGTTAGTACTCTGTACGAATATGCACTAATGTCAAAAGTTTTGATAACTCTCTGCTGATGAATACTTTACGTCAAGGGTAGGACTTTAAATTGGTTTTCATGATGTTACGGACTTAGTTAGGAGGTATTGTGTTCTAACGGCTTTTTTGGATATCGAGGGAGCGTTTAATAATGTTAAAGCCATCCTGAAATAGTGGTTGACTCTATTGATGACCATACGTTGTATAGTCGGCTGGTGAGGTCAAAACTGGATGGTTGTCACCTCACGAGCCACGCCAAACAATTTTTGGTTAACTATACCGATATCCAATAAGTTTGCACTGTAGTGAAATATTTCACACTACATAAAATATTCTAGGTTTTGTTTCCTTTTTTAATATAATTTGCTTTAATTGGACTGATTTTTAAATGCAATATGCAGTGTAAGAATAATTCACATTTTTGGAAGAAGAAGTTGGAACGATAAGAAATTTAATTAGATTTAAGAAATTTGCTTTTCTTGTTATCTGTAAAAACAAATCTTTCTTTGCCATTTGGTTGCTTCCGACTCAAAGACTTTTTTCCTTTGTAATTTTTCTTCCAAATAATTTTGTATTTCATCTTCCACTTGAGACCTCCAATTTAACAGCTGAAACAATGGAAATACTTCTCCACATTTCTTTAGTCTCCGTACGGCTGTCTGATAACATTTCCATGGCTGGGGTTCAACCACAAACAGCTTTGCTATATTCGATAACTTTGTTAGAAATTCTTGCAATCCCAAATCATCGTGGTTTAAATGTATCCACATTGTGATTGAAAAGCAACATACGGCATCGAAGTGAGTTGTGTGACGGTTTGATAAAATTTCTTCAACCTTTTGAAATGCTCGGTTGTCCATGACATCGACGGTGGCATACGAAATTTCTCTTGAGTTATAATTATCTATGTTAGCACGTAATATTAGATCTGGATCTATATCAATCCCATAAATGTGAATTTTACGCTGAGGCATTATTTTGCTCATATATTTGTGTAGAAGAGACGCTACATTTACAAGTGCAGCCAAATTTTTTAATGTTGCCACTGTTCGATATTATTTGAACTACTGGCAATATTTTGTTGGAAATGCTGCCATACCATTTTTAAAATTCGTAATTGAAATTGAGTGAAATGCCTTAGAAATCTTGTTGAACCAAAAATCTTGTTGCCTTAAAAATCTTCTTTTGAATGGATTGTATGAACCAAAAACTAAATCTGAATAAACTGAATATGACAGGTGGTAGGCCATTAGGTCCACTATCCCCCACCACTTTCCGATTTTTGGCACAACTCACACAGTGGGCTAAAATAATCAAAATGTATATGTGTGAAATGCCTTAAAAATCTTCTTTTGAATGGATTGTAAGAACCAAAAACTATTTCCGAATAAACTAAATATGACAGGTTGTAGTCCACTAGGTCCACTATCCACCACTACTTTCCGATTTTTGGCACAACTCACACAGTGGGCTAAAATAGTCAAAGTGGATATAAGTGAAATGCCTTAAAAATCTTCTTTTGAATGGATTGTAAGAACCAAAAACTATTTCCGAATAAACTAAATATGACAGGTGGTAGGCCATTAGGTCCACTATCCCCCACCACTTTCCGATTTTTGGCACAACTCACACAGTGGGCTAAAATAATCAAAATGTATATGTGTGAAATGCCTTAAAAATCTTCTTTTGAATGGATTGTATGGACCAAAAACTATTTCCGAATAAACTAAATATGACAGGTTGTAGGCCATTAGGTCCACTATCCCCCACCACTTTCCGATTTTTGGCACAACTCACACAGTGGGCTAAAATAATCAAAATGTATATGAGTGAAATGCCTTGAAAATCTTCTTTTGAATGGATTGTATGGACCAAAAACTATTTCCGAATAAACTGAGTATGACACGTGATAGTCCATTAGGTCCACTATCCCCCACCACTTTCCGATTTTTGGCACAACTCACACAGTGGGCTAAAATAGTCATAATGTATATGAGTGAAATGCCTTGAAAATCTTCTTTTGAATGGATTGTATGGACCAAAAACTATTTCCGAATAAACTGAGTATGACACGTGATAGTCCATTAGGTCCACTATCCACCACCACTTTCCGATTTTTGGCACAACTCACACAGTGGGCTAAAATAGTCATAATGTATATGAGTGAAATGCCTTGAAAATTTTCTTTTGAATGGATTGTATGGACCAAAAACTATTTCCGAATAAACTGAGTATGACACGTGATAGTCCATTAGGTCCACTATCCCCCACCACTTTCCGATTTTTGGCACAACTCACACAGTGGGATAAAATAATCAAAATGTATATGTGTGAAATGCCTTAAAAATCTTCTTTTGAATGGATTGTAAGAACCAAAAACTATTTCCGAATAAACTAAATATGACAGGTTGTAGTCCACTAGGTCCACTATCCCCCACTACTTTCCGATTTTTGGCACAACTCACACAGTGGGCTAAAATAGTCAAAGTGGATATAAGTGAAACGCCTTAAAAATCTTCTTTTGAATGGATTGTATGGACCAAAAACTAAATCTGAATAAACAGAATATGACCGGTTGTAGTCCATTAGGTCCACTATCCCCCACCACTTTCCAATTTTTGGCACAACTCATACAATGGGCTCAAATGGACAACATGTATTTGTGTGAAATGCCTTAGAAATCTTCTTTTGAATAGATTGTATGGACCAAAAACTATTTCCGAATAAACTGAGTATGACAGATTATAGTCCATTAGGTCCACTATCTTCCACCACTTTCCGATTTTTGGCACAACTCACACAGTGGCCTAAAATGGGCAACATGTATATGAGTGAAATGCCTTAAAAATCTTCTTTTGAATCGATTGTATGAACCAAAAACTATTTCTGAATAAACTAAGTATGGCACGTTATAGTCCATTTGGTCCACTATCGCTCACTACATTCCAATTTTTGGCACAACTTACGCAATGGGCCTAAATGGGCGAAAAGTATTGTTTCCTAAAACTTGCTAAAAAAGTAAGGTGGGAGTTATATATTATGTATTTATTTATAATTTACAAAATATATAGTATGTTCTTTAAATTTATTAATTAAATAATTAATTTCAATGAATTATAACATTAAATATTTAAATAATTTTTAAAGATTTTTTTAAGTATTGAACAAAAACCTTGTTAAAATTGTTCGTCTTGGCAGCACTGAAAACGTTGTTAACTAATAAATTTTGAGTCCATGTATTCTTCTTCTTTTCAAAAAAATACTCAACATAAAAGTAAAGAAATTTGGTGGCACTGCTAGAGAATACAAAAATACTCATTTTTCTGCACAACATTATCTCTCTCAAAATTATTTCTCTCTCTCACACACTTTGCAGAAAAACGTTGTCAAAAAAAACCTTGTTATCTTCTCGCCCGCAACTTATTCCGATTTTGTTTATTTATGTATATGTGTGTAAAAAAATTTTGTGTTACCAATCACATTTATTTTTGGCGACACAAAAATTAGTGTGCCGCAAATCAGCTGTTTGTCGCTTAAAACTACACGATTCGATATCGTGGGCCTGGCTGTAAATAATCCCAGTTTTATATGAATTATTCCAGCAAACATATTTCACAATATCTTTATAGCTAGATTTCTTTTTAAAAATCATTTTTTGATTCACTAAATATAATAAATTACTACTATATTTTTTTCGCTATTATACACTTTTTTACGACTATTATCAACGCATTGCACCAGCAAACTAATTCTTTTCTATTAAATAATGTTAAAAATTCAACTAAATCAAAACAATCATAAACCAATACCGTTATAATGATTTTTGTTTTCCTAAAAAACCGATTTTAATGGAAATGAAATTTGGCCCCAAATTTAACATCATGCAAACTGGGGCCATTTTTCATTTCGACAAATTCGGGCTACATTTCATAACACAATTCCACCCCATACATAAAAAATGAAACTTGAGCCCAAACTTTTGAGGTCATTCTTCATTTCTGTTTTTTAGGACATTGTATCATTTCCCAGAATAAAAAACAGGCCCCACCAGATGAAAATACGCCCCAATTATTTCCCTTTAATTTTTGGGGTCATTTTTCACTTTGGGCCCAAATTTCTTGGGGCCTCATTTCATAGCGCCGAATACTGTTAAATATAATAGATTTACTTATATACAATAATTTCATATATATAATAAATAAAATAATAATATATATATATCCTAAGATAACTGGAGCTTCGATATATTTTTTTATAATACCTTTGTGTTTGTTGATTGTTTAGTTCAATTTATTTATTTTTATATATTTTTAGTTGTAGTGTTATATTCTTGTAAGTAGTAATATTTGCTATATAATTTTTCATTCTAATAAATCTTTTCTTTTATTATCCTCATTTTATATAACCTAAGAATTTGTAAATAGGAAAAGAAAATAGTTGAATTTGAAGGGAAACATTCGTCTTAATATAAAATTCACAACGGTAGGATTTTATAGCAAGAAAAGTGGTTTAAACCTTGCGATTGAGAGAGCTCATTCAAGCGTAGGGAACATTACCAGGACATTTTTTATTTTAAATTTATTAAAGGGTCGGTTGTGAATTTTTTTTTAAGTGCGTAATTTAGGATGAAATTAACTTGAAACTTCCCGATTAGACTTTAAAACATTTCTTTTACCTCCCGTTTATGTTAGATTTTCAATCAAATTAAATTCAAATTTCTGTTCAGTATAGGTTATTTTAAGTATAGATATTTTCGTGATAATACCAACTTTTCTTTAAAAATTTCTTAATAATATTTGCTTTGTTAACTAATTTTTTTATTTATTTTTATTAAATTTATCCACATATATACTTACATATATAAAATTTTATGAAATTTCTATTATTAAATATTGTATATAGATAATGATCAAAATTTTGTTTTATAATAAATAATATTATTGTAGTTGTATTTAAAACAATATGGTCTGCTGAATAATTGAAATGGGCTATTGATAGTGGTAAGTGTGGCGGCGTGTGCATATAGGGGTCATTGACCAACTGGTGCGGATAGCATTGATGACCAAGGTTGGGAAGGGCGGTTGGAGTGTTGTATCTGTCTCCCATTCAACGCGTGTTGCCTATAATATAGTGAAAGACCTGCTCATTGTTAGTATGTATATGTTGATACATATAAATTTTTTATTGATACGTTCCATGAACTATGGGTGAGGGAGGAATCTCGCCATGAGAGTACCGAGCTGGAGCTGGCTGTGCAATTCCCCATAGTGTCAGTTAGGATGCCTGTGGATAGTTAAGTATCTTTAATGTTATACGTACCATGTGTTACAATAGTGTGTAGAGAGATCCGGTAGCCTGTCGTGACAGTAAAACCACGGAGTGTGTCGTATCGGTATCACTAACCGCATTGTGACGTACGTAGTATTGAAGGGGATAGTAATGGCATCAGAGTAGAGAAGGTATCGTAACAACATTTTCTTTTTGTCTTTTGTATTAGTTATTTTTCTATTTATATAGGCATTCTTCCCACTTTCTAGTCTTGATTTGTAGATATTTCTCGCATTTTTGTAATTATTCCACGCTTCAATAGTGTTATCATTTTTTGCCATATAGTACTTTTGGATTTTAATTCTTTTAATTATTTGCAGATCTCTTTTAAATCACATATTTTTAACATTTTTTTCACTAATTGTTCTTTTAATTGCATATTTTCGGATAGCGTTCTCTATTGCTTGATCAAACATTTTTACATTTTCATTTAATTCTTAGCTTTCATCAAATTTTAATATTGCACTTATTTCTCTTTGGAATTTTAATTTTTCATATTTAAAAAAATCGATTTGTCTTTTATTTTTGTGTTCTGTACTTTTGTTAATATTTTCAATTTCAATCTCTATTATTTCATGATCGAATATTTTATTTTTCACACTGTTCATTACTTGAATATTCATATTCATATGAACATTCATATTCATATTTCATACACAATTGTGCCTTAGGTAAACTCAACAACGCTTGCAAATTATTGAATTTTATTATCAAAATGCGTGCTCTGTTAAGAAAGTTCATCGCGCGCTTCTTCCATTTTATGGTCAGTTTAATCGACCCGCTGAAACGGCTATTCGGGCTATTGTGACTACATTGTTGGACATTAAACCACCAACACGCTTACGTAGAGTGAGAAATGAAGAAAATATCGCAGCTGTATCGGCCAGTGTTAATGATTACCATCAATTATCGATTCGTCGCCGTTCGCAGCAATTTGGCCTCTGTTACTACACGAAGTGGAAAATTTTGCGGAAGGATTTAGGTGTGAAGCCTTTCAAAATACAGCTGTTGCAAGAATTAAAGCCGAACGACCTACCGCAATATAGAATTTTTGGTAAATGGGCTTTTAGAAAGTTGGCCGAAGATCCACTTTTTTATCGAAAAATTGTATTCACCGACGAAGCTAATTTTTGGCTCAATGGGTACGTAAATAAGCAGAATTTTCGATTTTGGAGTGAAGACCAGCCAGAAGAATTGCAAGAGCTACCAATGCATCCAGAATAAGTCACAGTTTGGTGCGGTTTATGGGCCTGTGGTGTCATTGAACCATACTTCTTTAAAGATGATGCGAATCGTAACGTAACTGTGAATGGTGAGCGCTACCGTGAGATAATATCCAACTTTATTTTGCCCAAAATGCAAGAGCTTGCCTTGCATGACATGTGGTTCCAACAAGACGGTGCCATGCCACACAGCACGCGTTACAAGGACCGGTCAATTGGCCGCCTAGATCGTAGAGCTGCAAAACTATCGATAGTCGGCCCCATCGATAGTTTCGATAGTTTAAAAAAAACAATCGATACTATCGGGTTTTCTATTTTTCTGAGAAAATTAGAATCGCAATACGAATTTTTGGATATATTTTTACTAGTTTCTTCAAAAATCTAGTGGATGAGTATCGGAAGTCCAGTAAGTAAAACTTTATTAAAATATAGCAAGTACCATGTATGTATATAGGTTATTATTCGCTTTCAACTGTCTTTCATAATAAATGTATTAATTTAAATAAAAGACATACATATGTATACTATGGTAACATCAATTTCAATTTTATTACAAAATAACAAAAAAAACGTAAATTATTTGCCAAATAAAAAAAAATAATTAAAGCTGTTAATTTGAGATAATTTTTTTAAATTAACGTTAACCGTAAAAGGCTTTAACGTTTAAAACGTAAAACATACATTCTACATATGTAAATACCAAAATTCTAATTAAAAGGGATTATAAAAACAATTCATAAATAAAATTAGATACAGAAGCGTTAAATTTAGGTATTTATAAGTTATACCAGGTTTACCCAATAATTTTTCTTAATGAACAGGAGTTTATCGACCGTTTTTGGTGTATGGTCGTAATTGGCTTTCCCGCTTCTCTGAAACTAGGGTTCGAACGTTTTAGGTGATCTAATAAATATGTAGTATTGCCGCTAGTTTTATAATATTTGCCACATAAATACCATTTAGCACAATTTTTTTCTTTGGTTATTTCAAAATAAGTCCAAACATCTGAATACGTCCTAAGTATCTTTTTTTGAATATCCTCTTCATCATCCGTTGCCATATTCTATTAAACACAGACAGACATACACACTCCTATTAAATAGTGTTGTAATAATACTTACCTTCTGATAATTGTAGGTATCTCATCATTTTTTAAAACTGTTTTTTTATTTAAATATTCTTTATTCTTTCAGAAATACTATTTATAATACCAGAAACTTTTACTTTAAATCTTCTTTGTATTATTTTTGTGTCGTCAATAATTCGCCGTTGTCGTTATATTAAGGTAGCCGTTGCCGCTGAATAAAAATAACTAAGTTTAAATAAAATTAATTACCCTAAGGAGCTTAATAGGATAACACTTTTTTGAAATATTGACTCTATTTTATTTTACATCAAATAAATGCAAATATATTATTTTTATTGAAAAATTATAACATACATACAAAAATTTACCGGCGGCAAAAAACCTGCGTTGAAAAAGTTTACATTTAAAATTTTCCGATAGTATCGCTACCGATAGTGAAACCATCGATAGTCGGCCAAAAATGAAACTATCGATACTATCGATAGTACTATCGATTGTTTTGCAGCTCTACTAGATCGTGCGATTTAACGCCTTTAGACAATTTTTTGTGTTAAAGTTCATGTCTATACAGCCAAGCCCGCTTCAATTGACGCATTGCAAGACAACATAGAAGCATTTATTCGTGAGATACCGGCTGAAATCTTGGAAAGAGTATGCCATAATTGGACTAAGCGGATGGATCTTTTGAGGCGTAGTCACGGTCAACATTTGCATGAAATAATCTTCAAACATTAAATTATATGAACCGTACTATCGATTCAAATAAAGATTTCATTAATTTGTCTGAATTGTATGTGTTTTTTTTTTTTTTTTTTTTGAGAAACTTACCTATAGCTCTTAAAAAAACACACTTTATAAATAATAATAATAATTTGAAATAAATAACGAATCATCATACAGATTATTTAAGTTTTTGCCCAACATTTCATTACCTGTTACATCATCTGATGTAAAAGTTTTAAATAAATATTAATTACTTACTTACTTAAATGGCCATAACAACCCGTTAACGGGTTTCGGCCTGCACTAGTCTCCAGGCGTTTCTGCTAAGCGCTCACCTTCTCCAGTTGGTTAAACCAATTGATGACAGGGCTTCATCAACTTTGTCCTTCCAACGTAAACATGATCGTCCTCTATGCCGACGTCCAGTGACCTTCGTATCGAAAACTTTTCTCGATGGAGCAGATTCTTCCATCCGAACAATAAGGGCGAGCCAGCGTGGCCGCTGGATGTTAATGCGCTGAACAACGCCTACATCGCCGATGAGCTCATAGAGCATATTACAACACTTTTATTTTACCGTTTTCATGAAAATTTATTATTAAGGGTGGTTTATTTTAGTTTAACCCGCAACAATTTTAACGCATCAAGACCCTGTACCAGAACTTATGAAATTGCCTGATATTTAAATGAGCACTAAATAATATAGAATTTGTTTTAATTAACGACTTTTTATTAAAATATTTTTATTGTAATTATTAAACACCCTATACTAATTGTTTTGTTTGGCTGTATGCATAGTTGCCAGGTACTATGGGCATAAAATCGTCAATTTAAAAAAAAATCGTCAAAATCGTCATCATGTGTTAAAAAATCGTCAAAACACAAAAAAGTTTTTCTTTTTAGGTTTTATTAGCAAAAAAACAAACAGATATACACATACATCTCAGAATATAGTTTTGTTTTGTATATAAAAGTAAAATTAAAAAAAAACTAACGAAAAACGGTTAAAATAATTTTTAATTGTAGTTTGAAAAATAATAACTAATAAAAGTAAAAATATAATTTTCGGATCTTATTAGGTCCTTGACATTTTTTAAAATTATATTTGAGAATATATGTAAGTTTATTTATAAATATATTTCACAAATATATATCATTATTATACATTTTTAAAAAATCTGGTTTAATTGGAGTATCAAAACAGTTCTTTAATTTCAAATAATCTTTAGTATATAAAATACCTATCCTTTTCCAATCGATTTCTCAATTTTGTTTTGTTAATGTTTACTTTGTTAAATATTCTTTCCACATTAGCAGAAGAATGTGGTAAAATTAAAATATTTTTAATAAAATTTTTTAAAGTTGAAAATATATAACTAGAGCCATTTCGTTTCAATTCGCAAACTTGTTTCCAAAAATTTAATAAGTTTGTTTCATTTTTATTACATAGCTTTTCAAATCTAATAATTGGAGTTCTCTGAATTCCGAATCCAACATGTGTTCTTCTTCCTTATTTCCAAAATTTGGAAAGGCTTTGACAATTCCAAAAATTGATAGATTTTTATTATCAATTATTAGATTTGGAGTTATTATACTGAAATATTTAAATTTATCTTCAAAATCAGACCGTTTTAAAATTTGGTTACACAATTCAATATAAAAATCTCTACAATGTTTAACAATATCATATTTTATCATTTTGATCGTCATTAAATCGTCATTTAGTTGTTTTTGGCACTTAAAATAGTCAAAATGACGATAAATCGTCACATCTGGCATCAGTGGCTGTATACTCTACCACTCTATTCTTTGTTTTTATTTTAGCTGTCAAGTTTATTATAAACAAACACACATACATTCAGCAGTAGCAGCATGCTTGTTCTTCTTTTTCAATTGAGTTTGGAACCAAACACATGTGCTTCCATAATACTCTGCAATAAAATTTAATAAAAATTTTATTAAAATAAATAATATTAAGCAAAGAGTTTAGAAGCAATGGCAGATCATGTATTTCATCGGCCCGGGCCTTTGAAACAGGCTAATAAATCCCACAAAACGGGTAGACATCGTTCAAAGGGTGCAATTGATAATGCTCTGAAGGGTATGTAAACAATCAGGACATTTTAATGAAAATATTTATTTAAATAACAACAACACAATTGTAGGTAAAGTATCGAATACAGTAATAAGTCATAAACATAAGCAAATTCAACGGAAGGAACAGCGGCGTAACCAAATAAACCAGGTAAGCATATGGAAAGATTAATACTGTCTCCCTCCATCAAGTTGACTTTTTTCCAGCTTCGTAAAAATAAACGTGAGGAAGCTTTAGCTTTAAAAAGACAGTTGGGTGGTCAAAATACTTCTCCCTTTCTGGTTTGTATTTTGCCGATGCACTTGCAAATTGATCCTCGCTCAGCTTTAAGTATTTTGGAATGCTGTGATGAAGAAGCAGTTGTGGAACGTACAGCCTCAGGTGTCACTTATATCAATTTACCACGTTTTAAACAACGTTTCGCCTTTATTATACCACCGGTGGGTAGAGGTAATGAATTAGCTGTTTTAGACTATTTGAAAGTCTGTGATACGACTTTAATGTTAACCTCTGCCGCCATGGGAGAAGACGACGTTTTCGATAAATGGGGTCATCGTATTTTTAATATGATATCTGCTCAAAGTATACCTACACCTATTGTGGCTCTCATGGATTTGGAATCACTCAATCCAAAACGAAGATCTTCAGCTAAAGCGTCGGCTCAAAAATTCATTTCAAAATTGTTGCCTAAAGAAAAAATAATGCAATTGGATACAAACCCGGAAGGTATGGCGAATCAACCTCCATACACATTTTACGGAATTAATTTTTTTTTTTTTAATATTTGTAGGTCTTAATGTAATGAGACGCATAGGGGGTCAAAAGAAAAACATTATACATAATCGCAACAATCGTCCTCATTTATTTGGGGATCATGTTGAATTCATACCAAATCCTGATCCGTCCGAAGATGAGGGTTCATTAAAAGTTACAGGATTTTTGCGGGGCACACCTTTAGATGTTAATAGTTTGGTACATATAGTTGGTCTAGGCGACTTTCAAATGTCCCAAATAGACGCACCTCAAGATCCATACAAACTAGATAAGACACGAAATCAAGATATGTTGCCTGAAATTCGAATAGTAGCTAAAGCTGATCCTGCTAAACAAGTTTCTTTACAATCTGAGAACATACCTGATCCCATGGATGCTGAGCAGACATGGCCAACGGAAGAAGAAATTGAGCAGTCACAAAAGGAAACAAAGAAAATGAAATTAATTAAACGTGTACCAAAGGGTTATAGCGCTTATCAAGCTGCTTGGATTCCAGATATTGAAACAGTGGAAGCTGAGGAGAACGAAAATGAAGACGAGGATATGGAAGACGATGATGATGATGAGGATAACGACAATGCTGAAGATGAATTTATGTCATGTGAAAACAAATCATTCGATGGAGAGTATGAGAAACCAGAATCAGATACAGAAGAGTATACTGATACGGCTTCTGTTTCGGATGTAGCCATTAATGAAGAAAAATATGATTTACAAATGGACTTCCAAGAAGAACGCGAAACAATGAAAAAGCTAAAAGAGGCTCGTATTGACCAAATGTGGCCCGATGAAATCGATACTCCTTTGGACATACCTGCCCGCACTAGATTTCAAAAGTTTAGAGGATTGGAGTCATTTAGGTATGAAACACATTTCTGAAAATCAAAAAATAGTATTTAAAAAAATTACTCTTATAGAACATCGCCATGGGATCCTAAAGAAAATCTACCCAGTGACTATGCTCGCATTTATCAGTTTCAAAATTTCGATCGTACTAAACGGCGTGTAGTTAATGAAGCCAAAGAAACAGATGGAGCAGTAGTAAGCTCAGTAGAAAAGTACTTGTGCAATTGTAGTTTTCATTAATTATTATTTATTTTTAGTCTGGTTGGTATATCACCATACATGTTGCAAATGTACCTGCTACAAAATGGTATGCTTTTAAATCGGCCCAACTGACCGATAATGTTATTATTTATGGTCTACTGCCACATGAACATCAAATGTCTGTAATGAATGTGGTATTAAAAAGAATGCCTGAATCTGAAATTCCCATCAAGTCGAAAGAAAGGCTTGTTATACAATGTGGTTACAGAAGATTTGTGGTAAATCCTATATTTAGTGAATATACTAATGGTGATAAGCATAAGGTATTAAACATCTTATAATCTAAAATAATATATTTTTTTCACACTACTTTTTTCTATTTATAATTGCAGTTTGAACGTTACTTCAGACCTCATACGACAGTATGCGCTACATTTTACGCTCCCATACAATTTCCACCAGCACCTGTTTTAGCTTTTAAAACTAACCCAGATTCAACATTAGCACTTGTAGCCAGAGGTTGTCTGCTCTCATGTAATCCAGATCGTATTATTCTGAAACGTGTTGTATTGAGTGGACATCCAATGCGTATTAATCGTAAATCGGCCACCATACGTTATATGTTCTTTAATAAGGAAGATGTTGATTACTTTAAGCCAGTCAAACTACGTACTAAGTGTGGTCGTTTGGGACATATTAAAGAATCCCTGGGTACTCACGGTCATATGAAGTGTTACTTTGATGGTCAATTGCGTTCATACGATACAGTCTTTATGTATCTCTTTAAGCGTGTCTATCCAAAATGGACATACGATGATTGCCTCATAACATGTGAAGAAGATTCAAAGGACAAACAATTTGAAGCCATGCAAGAATAATGAAATATTAAATCAATTGTAATTACAGAAAAAATATAATTTTATATGCATATGTATGTAAGTATGTACATAGAAATATATATAAAAGTGACAACAGATAACAGTTATATAATTGTTTAATTAAAATAATAAATAAACTTTTGTTATTATTGGTGGTAATGTTTTATATTGTATTTCGCTTATTGTCTTACATGTACAATCAAAACGTTAGCTACTATGTACTATAGTAGTAAGATATACATACATATAGTACTTATATATGTAGGTCTTGTTTTATAAAACAATAAATAAAATAGAAAAAAAGGCAAACATCTAATTTAGTTTAAATATAAAACGTGTATTAGCATAGATGGGCCTTTGGGCCACTTTTTGAGTTTCAGATCAAGAATTTAATTAATTTTTACCTTTATACATATTTATTTTTGGATATCGCGGTGTAGCCTTAACAAACAACAATCATTTAGAAGGTAAAATTGGTTTTAAGTCTGATACAAAACTATGTATTTCTGACCCAAGACGTCAAAAAAATGCAACAAAGCAAAACCAAACAAACCAATACAAAAATAAAACGCATGCAAAAGGTTGAAAAACACGAGTATAATTTTATTTATCGTACTAATATTAATTATATATCAAGTTTGTTTTGGTAAACTGAGTTTACCTTGTAAATTATTGTACCATGGTCGATATATCCGAAACTTTTTTGTTTCACAAACTTTAATCTATTTCTATTTGAAATAAAGACTTGAAAATACTAGTCTTCCAAAAGAGAATGTGGAATTACCTGCATACCAAGTAAAGGTAATTGCTAAACTAACAAATTCTTATTACACCAACATCGCAAACTATCAACTAGTATTTCGATTTTCAAGTATAAAATACCAGGGGGCTAATTTCGGGACTCGTGATCGAAATAAATTCGTATCGAAATTAATTTCGATCGTGCGAGTTTTTCTGATGATGGCACTCGTTACCTTGCGAATCGATTTTTTAGTGAAGTGTTGTAAAAGATAAAAAAAGCCTTAACCAACACTACAAATATGTAAACAAAAAACATATGCTTACAAAGAAAATTAAATAATTTATCAAAAGAATTGCGAATTTGTTTTATAATTTTGAAAGTTTTTCCTTTTTTAATCGAGGTCATGATAAATTGCTGTGCTCAGATATAAACTCAGCAAGAAGTTGTTTTTGTCTGAAATTTATTTTTGTTATATTCGACCTAATAATTAATTAATATTAATTACTTAATTTGCATAAAACTTATTATTAGATTTAACTTACATTATCTTGTTGTTTGCGTGTACCGAAATAAATAAAATGTGGTTAATTTTAAAAAACTGTTGTGGCACTTGTAAAGCGTTAAACAAGAATAATTATGTTTTTGTCAGAAAACGCTTTAATTAGATCAAAGTTAACTGCAACTGGGGCTCGAACCCGAGTCTTCAGCACTTAGGAATAATCATTTTTTACTTTTTAACAAAAACAATAATGCTATAAACACAACAAAGGCTATCGAACACCGAACACACGACTACAAAAATCGCTGGCTACGAAAGTAGCCAAGTAGCCAGCTACTTAATTATAATAACGACTACAGCTACAAAATAAACATCTGTTTTGACACATTGAACATAACCTAAACAAAATATATTTTTTGTAAGTGAAATTGTGAGGAAATAAAAAACAACAAATGTCTGAAAAAAACTTATAAAAATTTAAGAAACTAAAAAGGCAATTAAATAATAAATTAAAAATAAAATAAAAACTGATGTATATAAATGAAATAAGTAAATGATAACTAAACAAAAAATGTAAACAAATGATTATTTATTTTCAGTGGTGCAACTCAAATTTTTTTCGCATTTTTAATGCATATATTTTATATATTGCGTTTTTTAAATACCTTTTTCATGCATCTTATTGTATTGGCAGCACTAAACTGTTTATTGTCGCCAAGAAAAATAGAAATTAGCCTAAGTTGGCTACGGGCTACAAAAGTAGTCGTGTGTTCGGTAGTCGTGTAGCCGTTAAAATAATTATTCTCATATGCACACATGCATTCTATTTTTGACAGCTTGTAGTCGATGGTCGGTAGCCTTTGTTGTGTTTATAGCATAAACCGTTAAGTTACTCGTTAAAGTTTGTGTAAAAACTCCT
This sequence comes from Metopia argyrocephala, assembly GCA_963576795.1. Taxonomy (NCBI): domain Eukaryota; kingdom Metazoa; phylum Arthropoda; class Insecta; order Diptera; family Sarcophagidae; genus Metopia; species Metopia argyrocephala. Next base: position 67,781,551 of record OY756210.1, read on the forward strand.
TTACAAAGGTGCAAAAAATGGGAGTAATACAAAAAAGTACGAAAATCTATACGAATAATTAATTAATATAACAACTAAAATCTCAAATAAACACTTGTTATCCAACGAACTATTTAAAAATAAAATTTCGACACCAAATTTGGTATCGAATAAAACTCGCACGGTTACATTCGATCGTACACTCGCTATCGAGTGCAATCATAAGAAATTTCGATACAACTTACTCGATAGCGAGTGCGAGAATCCCAAAATTAAAAAAAAAATCCAACTTCGAGTAAATTTCGCACGGTATCGACTGCGAGAATTAGCCCCCAGGACTGAAGTACGATTATTTTTTTTTTTTCAAAACAATTTCATGGCTCATCAAAAATAACCAATAATGTCAATCACCTTATAAATCGCCAAAGTATTACAATCGCCAGATCTGGCAAGCCTGGTAAAATGTTATGTTGTTGCTATTTTTATTGGTATTTGATTACCGCATACATTTTGATTTCAAATTGTCGTGGTTGGCGGGTTAAACTTGCGTGAGAACTGTGAAAATTACAAAAAGTAGAGAAAAAATATATTGAAAATAATTGTAACAATATTTATGAATGTGTTTTTCAAAAAATAACAAAGTTTGACTATGGTTAGTCGTAAACATATCCCATATATATGGTGTTTTATTATTTTTTAATACAAATGTAAAAATTTGAAATAAAAGGAAGCAAATTTGTTCCTCTGATCTTATTTGTTTGATCAGTTTTTGTTCAATTCTCCTTTGATCTTGCCGTTGTGTTTATATGTGACAAATTTTTTTTGCATAAAATTTCGTTTTCTTTACCTATGACACAATAAGAGAAGGAAAACCCAAGTTTTAATTAGTACGGTAAGTCTGTATCCCCCTATTATACTTTCACCATCCATTTCTCCTAAAAACACGAGGCTTGATGAACCAGACAATTTTCAGAATCCAGCCTACTTCAGGACTTTTTCTTTGGTCTTTTAAGTTTATTTTAGAAGTTATTTGTAATTGGAAATTTCCTGAGATACCTTTTGCGAGCGGTTTACAAAGGAAATGAAACCCAAAGAGCAGAAAGCTGTATTGAAGCAGGTTTTTATTTGTGAATTAAAGTCGGTTTTTTATTAAAAAACCCTTGGATATGTATTTTGTTTTAGGAATGTGAAAACCAGGCTCCTTTTTTGATTTGCATTTTGCCTATGAATTTGCAAATTAAAGCTGATTCAGCTTTGAAAATTTTTGAATCCTGTGATAAAACGGCCATAGTAAATCACTCATCTTCTCGCGTTACTTATATTAACGTACGAATCTTAAAGCAACGTTTCGCCTTTATAAAACCACCGACAGGTAAAGGTAACGAATTGGCTGTTTTGGACTTATTAAAAGTGTGTGATACCACTTTAATGTTAATCTCAGCCACCACGGGAGATGAATTTTTTGATGATTGGGGTCTTCGTATTTTTAATACGATCTATACCCAAAGTATGCCTACACCTGTTGTCGCTCTCATGAATTTGGAGTCGCTCAATCCTAAACGACGCTTGTCAGTTAAAGCGGCGGCCGAGAAATTCATTTCAAAATTGTTGCATATAGAGAAAATCATGCAGTTGAATTCAAACTCTGAAGGCCTTAATGTAATGAGACATATAGGGGGTCAAAAGAAGAACATCATATACAATCGCATCAACCGTCCTCATTTAATTGGTGATCATGTTGATTTCATACCAAATCCTGATCCAACCGAAGTTGAGGGTTCATTAAAGGTTACAGGATTTTTGCGTGGTAAACCTTTAGATGTTAATGGTTTGGTACATATAGTTGGTCTTGGCGACTTTCAAATGTCCCAAATAGACGCACCTCAAGATCCATATAAACTAGATAAATCACGAAATCAAGAAATGTTGCCTGATATACCAAAAATAGTAGCTAAAGCAGATCCGACTAAACAGACTTCATTAGAGTGGAAGAATATATCTGATCCCATTTGTGATGAACAGAGATTATCAACGGGTGAAGAAGTTGATCAATCACATATTGAAACTGAGAAAGTAAACTCCGTTGAACACATTCCGAAGAATTATTGCACCTATCAGACTTCTTGCATTCCAGTTATTGAAGCAGTAGCAGTTGAAGAGAATGAAAGTGACATAGAGAAAGTAAACTCCGTTCAACACATTTCCAAAAATCATTGCACCTATCAGACTTCTTGCATTCCAGTTATTAAAACAGTAGCAGTTGAAAAGTATGAAAGCGAAGATGATGATTTGGAAGACAGTGGAGATGATGATGATAATGATGATAGCAGTAGCGATAATGATGATAGCAGTAGCGACAGCAATGAAGAGGACAGTGATGAAGATGAAAACAAATCACTCGATGGAGATAATGAGAACACTGAATCAGATACCGATGAATATACCGATACGTCTTCTGTTTCGGATGCAGACAATAATGATGAAAAATTTGCTTTACAAATGTATCTTCAAGAAAATCCCGAATCAGTGAGAAAGCGCAAAGAGGCTCCCATTAATAAAATTTACCACCATGAAAATAATTTTTCCATGGATTTACCTGCCCGTGTTAAATTAAGGGAGTATAAAGGATTGGATTCATTTAGGTACATATAACAATTTTATGTTCTACACCCAAATTTAAAACAGTCTAAGAAAAATTTTCTATAATTGTAGAAACTCAAGTTGCCATCAAAAAGAAAACCTATCCAACAACAATGCGATAAAAAATCAAATTATAAACTTCGAAGGTACACAGTCCAAAGTAGAAGAACCAAAGGATAAAGCATTGGTTAGATTAAGCATATTTTTGTAAAACCTTTGCGAATTTTTATTTTATTATTATAAACTTTTGTTCTTTTTTTTTTTCTTTAGCCAGGTTGGTATATTACCATACACGTGGCCAATGTGTCTGCAACAAAATGGGAATCTTTTAAATCTGCACAACTCATCCATAATGTTGTTATTTATGGCCTAATGCCACAAGAACATCAAATGTCGGTAATGAATGCGGTTTTAAGAAGAATACCCGACTCAGAAATTAACATCAAATCAAAAGAAAGACTTGTTATACAATGTGACTTTAGAAGATTTGTTGCAAATCCTGTATTTAGTGAACAAATTCATAATTATGAAAATCTGCATAAGGTGACTAATCTGAAATAATTTTTTTGTCGTTGACCTTTTTACTTTATTTTTTGGTAATATAGTGCAAACGTTATTTTAGACCACGAACAACCATATCCGCAACATTTTATGCTACCATACAATTACCCCCAGCGTCCGTTTTAGTTTTTAGGGCAAATCTTGGCTCATTAGATCTTGTGGCCAAAGGTGAAATTCTCCCTTCTGATTCAGAGCGAATTTTATTAAAACATTTAGTATTAGGAGGTCATCCATTTCGGTCTAAGAAAAAGTATTTAATCGTACGCGACATGTTCTTTCACAATGAAGATGTCGATTTTTTTAAGTCTGTCAAACTACGTACTAAATTTGGTCGTGTGGGTTGTATAAAGAAATCCTTGGGTACTCATGGCCATATGAAGTGTTACTTTAGAAGACGTTTGCGTAAAGGTGACAACAAAGTCTTTATGGATCTTTATAAACGCGTGTATCCTAAATGGATACATGAAAATAACTTACAATTTGTGCACAAACAAACCAGGATCGAAACAACGCAGCCACACGAAAATATCGAAGAACGAAATTAGGTATACCATGTTGATCTATTTTGAAACTAAATTTTTATAAAAACGTTTGATTTTTAAATATTTTGTTTTTATTTTTTTTTTCCAGTAAAAATAATTTTTTTTTTTTATTTTCATTCCTTCGATCAGATATCTTTTATTTGTCGGATCAGAAATTAAATCTATTTGTAACATATGTATATTGCTAGTATAAGTTAACAAACTATATCTAAGTATATATATATACATATGTATGTATTTTGTTGAAATTTTCATTTTTTAATAAAATCCGTTCTTATTTTCCGATTAACCCATATTCGGCCAAGAAAATTCAAACGTTATATTTTTAAAAATGTATACCCTTTTTATAGTAATTTGGGTCTTCTGAATCCAAATCTGTTGTCGGTTTGGCGCTACCTTATCCACGAGTCTCGGAAATGGGTGTTCGCAAGTGCGAACACTGGCTGCTATTTGACATGAATTTGCAATGCAAACAAATTTCTAAAATATTTAAAATAAGATAGTAACAAATGAGCAATATTTCAAAATATTTTTATTTAGATATTAAAATAATAATGACTTATTTTAAATGAAATTTTTCAAAACATTGTGAATGCAAATCACGCTGCATTTTTCGAACATTCTTTTAATTGGTTTGCCACATCCTTTAAATTGGCACCTGCGAGGTTTCCCTTATGGCTGAACTATTGAAATATATTCCCCTATAATATTTGGCAATTGATAACTAACGCTTTTGCCGCACGGATTCAGTTTCTGTTTGAGAACTAAGTAGCAAAGCTTTGCTTACATTTACTGACTTCTTTTTGAGATAGCATGTTTTTCCTGTTTTCTTGTTTCAAGAAGCAGAGCAATTTCCAAGCATTAGACACCTTATATTTATTCTGTAATTTGAGACTGCATTGTCGTGAAGATCTACGCCCCCATCCCGTTCTCGTAATTTTTACTTCCTTTTTCCATCGCTTCACGTTGTTCGAAATTGGTGAGAACCGTTACCTCTTTGTTATCTGCACATCGAAGAACCAATAAAGAATTTGTTCTATCATATTAATAGTTACTTTCCCCCGCTTCAGCTGCTTTTCTTTGTATAATGGGGCTTTTGCAATTCAATTGGGTCGAACAGTTCCTGTGGCGCAAAACCTTTTTTCACTTCAAAGGCACATCAAAAAAGTTGTCAAAATCTTAACACATTCCAATAATCTTAAACCCATGTCTGCACTCAAGCTACAATAATTTAACGATCGTAGTTATCACTCGAATCAGAATAGCGTATATAATTAAACAAATAACCACCACTCGAACACAAACACAAAATCTTGTACCCAAAACGAATGGGTTTATTCCGGATATACATATTCCACGACTGACGATCAAAGTATGGGACCATTTGCTCATAGTAGTATATTCCATACACCAAATTGTACATATTTCTTGTTGGCAAGATCAAACAACGGGCGAACAAAATTGACATTATTAGAAGAAATAATGACAGCTTATCATCTTTATCCGAGTTATTATTGTTGTTAAAATGAAGAAAGCTTTTAATCTCTTTGAATTTGTTTCTTGACAGAGTTTGCTTGACAATTGAATTTCCTAGACATGGATCTTTTGTCCAGTAGTCATCAATGGATGGAAAAGTGTTATATCCTGACAAAATCAGTATTTCAAGAAAATGCTTTAAGTCCATATTATTAAGAATAATATTTGCGAGTTTTTGTTGCGCATACGTGTTTGACTGCATGATAATAAAATCAGAAATTTTTTTAATCAAAGAACTTTTTAAACAATTGAATCTACTTGTAAAAAATCAACGCAAAACAAATCACTTAGCAACAGAAATTGTGCATTTGAAACTTAAAGCATCTTGCATTTACCGTTAATTTGATTGCTTGTATGTTTTGTTATCTAAAAATACTTTAAAAAAATATTGTATCAATGAAGCCTATTCTCCAAAAAGCAGCCAATGTTCGAGCTTGCGAACAGTGAAACAAAGAGCTATAATTTAGTAGAAATATTAGTTTTTATTTAGGCTTTTAATTTATGTTTGGTCATTTGAATTATTTAGCCAAATTCCCTTTATTTACTTTTAGTATTTTTTAACAACTAATTTTTTTTTGAGTTATATAAAAATCTTCCTAAAAAGGGTCCCCAAAAATATCCCTGGAGGCAAAACATAAAACTCATTTTAGATTTTTTTATAACGGCTTATTAAAATTAAGACTTTATATTAAATAATGGAAACATTAAATTTTTACAAATAAATGTACAAAACTTTGTAACTGGGCAATCAAATTCAGTAAATTTACTGTTCGCAAGTACGAACAGTGGCTGAAAATGGGTTAATGTTAAAACTGGTTCTTCATATAATTCATTAATTACGATTTAATAAACTTTTTAAAAATATTTTTAATAGCACTCACATAATCTCTACATACAGTAGACGCTCGTATTTCGCTGAAATACGAGCGTTACTTGGTTACTTGGTATTTCGATTCGAATCGAAAATGCTTTCGAAAGAAATATCGCATTCGAAAAGTCAATAATAATGAATACAAAATTTTGTCAAAAATTCATAAATTTTTAGGAATTCGTACGATTCTCGATTCAAATCGAAATACAAAGTTAGAATTTTCATTCAAGTAAAAACATAATTCACAAAATCTTTTTCCGATAGACTGTGAGTTAAATAGATAATGTAAAAATGTATATGTACAACACAAAGAACTCTGATGAGACCTTCGTAGCGTATACAAACATTTAACGATAGAACAGAACTCAATATTTGTTTGCATCACTATTGAATGGAATGAACTTTTCTTTCATACCAATAATTTTGTTTGAATAAATATGTAAACCCAGCAATAGGGTGATCATAAAGAAGTTTTCAAAAATTGTTGTTATGGACTTGTCGTACTTAATTATTTAGTTAATTTCGTTCTGAACCCTTTTTTTCTTGGACATTTTTTAATTGTATGCAAATCTTTCTTAATATGAAATGTACATTATATATTTCAATTGGAAGACAGTGCTCAAAAGCATGTAATGCTAATAATAAATTTGAAAAATAGGGCATTTCGAGGATTATTTTAAATGAAGTGCGACTAGGTAAGAAATAGAAAGTTAACTGCAATGAATTTTTTAGTAATCAAAGGAGAAATGATGTCCGTGAAGAAATAGTACACTAGCCAAAATGAACGATTGTTTTCGACTCCAGCTACGGTAGTCTCATCAGAGTTCTTTGTGTCCTGTGCACATTCCAAGACCAAACATCAACTATTTAACTCACATTTTTCAAGAAATCACATACTGAAATTATTTTCTTTCGTATGTATGCATGAGTTAGTCGAAGTAAAGTCATACAACAGTTTCTTTCATAATCTCCTTTTCTTACCATCATTGCTGTTTTTGTAATTGTCATCTTATTTGGATGAAACAGAATTACAATTTATTTTGTTTTTGCCCTTCTTATTTCACTCTTTCTACATTAGTCGACACCGATGATATGTACGACTGTAGCCTAATTAAAGCGTTTCTGACGGAACAAAAATTAATTAAAAAAATTGATCACGTTTCCTGGGGCTCGAACCCGAGCCTTTAGCATCTAAGGAACTTAGTTTATTTTACAGTTAGTGCATTATGAACAGCATTTGCTGCGTTTGCGCCAGCACAACTTACAAATTTTGGCATTCCAAGCAAATTCTTACCATCCGCCGGCACTTATATCGCAAACGATTCTTTTTTTTTAGTAGTTTTTAGCTCAGGTCGACAAAAAAATCACAAGACCCAAAGTGAGGAAACTGAATTTTTAGTTAGTTTCCATCAAGTCAAAATTTCTTGTAATGGGCATGGCAAATTTTGCCGCCCTAATGCGGCAACTACACTCCTATATTACATAATAATTCGGGAATGGTTTATCGGATTTAAAAGAATTAAACGATAAGAGATGCTGTAGAAGATAATGACAAAAGCGATATTGGTGTTGTGAAAGTTGTTGTACCGTAGGGAAGTGTTTTAGGCCCCTTAAAGTTTATAATATTTTTAAATGATATATAGAATCTTAAACTATATGGTAAACTTGTATGCGGACAATATGAGTCTCTTTTATCCTTGCAATCATGAGGTAATATTAAAAGCTCAAATGGAACATGATGCTGAAGTCTTACTAGAATACCCCAGAATTAATAGATTATCCTTAAATAAAGACAAAACAAAAGTAATAAGATTTCGACCGTACCTTTCCAGAAAAGAGTCAGCCTTTAGTATTTCGGTTTGCAATGTGGATGTCATTGAAATCAACTATGTCACTTATTTGGGAATGCTTTTTCAAAGTAATTTACAATGGAACAAACACATTCAAAAATGAAAAATAAAACAGATCCAGCAATAGACACGCTTTATAAATTTAAGAAAATTTTTGAAGTGAAGACTAAGTTACTTATTTATTTTTTTTTTTTTGAGGAAAATAACCGTTATTTTTTGAGTTTTATTTTTCCGTCAAAAATAAAACTATTTACAACAGGAGATTAAAACTCTATTTAGGAGTTTTATTTTTAATCTATTGCCATTGCTTATGGTATCTTATTTTATAGCTGAATACCTAAAATCTCAAGTTGATCGGGTTTTAGGGTGATTTAATATTAATAAAAGACAAATTTACACAATTACAACCGATAATTGCCGGAACTTGCTAAAAATGTTACAAATATTTGACGAGGAGGATGAAAGCGGATGCGATGACTGCGTCCCCTACAACGTTCTGCAAGGAACGAACTATAATAGAAATGATATGTCTAATAATTTACGGAGGATAATGTGTAAAATTCGTATTAGGTGAAAAAAAAATCCTTCATAAAAACGAGTATTATTTTATGACAGAAAAAATAAAACTCCTAAATTGAATTTTATTTATTGACGGAAAAATAAAACTCGAAAAATAACTGTTATTTTCTGACTGACAAATAAAACTCACAAAATAAAACTTATTTTTGAGTTTTATTTTATGATGAAAAAATAAAACTCTATTTTTGAGAGTTTTTTTTTAACTTTTTCTTTTCCGTTAAAAAATAACTTTTCTGTTGACCTTTTTTAAAAAAACTCTTAAAATAACCATAAAAAATAAGTTTTTGGATATAACTTATAACCGTTACGGTCCCTGAAAAATATTAAAGGTTACGGGCTTTATTTCTCCAAGAATGGAAAAATCTTTACTTACCACTATTGCGTATTTGACAGTTGTTGACAATTGAACATATTCACTTTCCATAACATCATTAAAACTGAGAAAATCTTTTAATGCGAGTGGCCCAAACTCTGGGGCACTGTAAAATCTAAATTTATGAAATATTTTGATAAATGCAAGAAAGAGACAAAAAGAAACTACTAAAGCATGTTTTATCAATATTTTTGTCTCGAGAAGACCAAACATTATTTTAAAACCTTCTTGCAAAAATACTTTATATAAGGGCGTTACGGAAAAACTTTTTTTAGTCACACTTGTATAAATTTAATTTAGTTTTTTTTATAAGGTGATACGTTTAAACGTACATACGTATTTTTGTGGATACACTATTGTTTATATGTATATTCCTTTTTGAACAAGTTAAAAAATATAAAAAATACAAAATTTGTAGACCGTTTTACTAATTAACATAAAATCCCGATTAGTCCCGGGATTTCGGGATCAGGATTTCTAAAATCTCAAATCCCCCGATTTTTGAAAATCAATTCCGATCGTCATTCCTACAAGACACATCTCATTTGTTTAGGAAGGGTTCTGAAAAAGCTACGTATTTGCATTTCATCAGCTGTAAAGTGCGCATGTAGGGATGAAACAATATCAGTAAGGTATCGATACTTTTACACAAGGAAAGTGTCGATACCTACTTAGTATCGAATAAAAAGTATCGATACTTGCATTGTTAAGTAGATAATTCCAATTTTAAAACACTCAGTTGTATATACAATTTTTCCTAAATTCTTATATTTGTACAAGCATATCTACATATCCCCATTTTTGTTGTATTTTTTATATTTCTTTCCTTTAATTCCAAATAATCGTATATTTCTACGTACAACTCATACCTCTCACATCCTTTCGTAGTTAAATGGCGAGTAAAAAGCACAATGCACTATAGAGGGAATTTGTTTAGCCTCACGGTTCGTTAATAGAATAACCTTCCTGAGAAAGTTTTTCCCGTCTATTACAATCCCCCCCCCCCCGGTTATACAGAAAAGGCTGCTGATGATATGTCCTGTCAGTGGCCTGTTTTCTCCGGGGAATATGGAGTTCAACCTAGCTTTGAGTGGTCTGGCGCTCGATATAGGTAGATAATGGTTGGCTATGTGTGGTGCACGGCCTTTATGACACGCGTGCTTCGGGTGCTTGTCCCTGTAAGTGCGCGTGGCAGGCATTTCTGGCGTTCTCAAGAACTGACCAGAGATGCCTTAATCTGGTACTACGGGCATCAGGAGCCCCCGGTTAGGCTGGGCTCCTCTGTCATTCGGGAAGTGAGGCTAATCGGCCTGATGGTTTGGGTGCGGCCCCTCGGGTAGTACACGTAGTGGTTGTGGTAGTGCTAGGTAGAAACTCCTCAGCAAGGGGGGTGTCACTACCCAGACAGTGGTGGTGCTAAATTGCCAACTCGGTGCTATGGGCTCTCTTTTGAGCGCCGTGCCCTCGTGCATGTACGAGATTAGAGGGTACCGGCATCGGGTGGCGGTGGTTGGATGCATTGAATTCAACTACCGCCCCGGAAACGGGCGGCGGGTAGTAAATTCTCCGGACAGGTACGCACGTTAAACCCATAACAGTTGTCTATTACAATATTAATAAGTTTAAATCAAATGTTCCCAAGCACTTCTCCGTTTTTTCTCCTTCCCACAACATATTTTCCTAGACCAGCACAATGTACTGCATCCCCTGAGTGTTGGCCTTAATAATACAAAAATAATAATCTTCGATAAAGTTACACATTATTGACCTGAGGACTCTTTCGCGACAAAATTTTCACAGTGTAACTATTTGTTTAATCATTTCGAGTTCGTGGCCTGTCACCAATTTTCGACATACATATCTACAAATCTATCTAACATATAAAATAGTGAATTCCAGCGTGTTCTAACATCCAAAATAAATTTTTTTATACTGGTGTGGGGAACACTCATATATTTTTGAATTTTTCTCAATTTGTCAGATTAAATAACTTTAATAATTTCTCTGACTTTTTCATTTGTGATATCAGCAATATATCTAAATTTTACGACAATGTATTTATGTATTCAGTCTTTATATTGCAGTCTTGTAATAAAACACTTTTATTTTAAGACATGAATTTAAGTGAGTACTTTTCATTCGATACTACAATATTCTTTCGATACCTACTTGGTACTCTATTGCAAAGTATTGATACCAAAAATACTTGGTATCAGGAGAAAAGTATCGAGTATCGTTCCATCTCTAATTCTCGATCTTTATAATTTACAGCCAGGCCCACGATATCGAATCGTGTAGTTTTAAGCGACAAACAGCTGATTTGCGGCACACTAATTTTTGTGTCGCCAAAAATAAATGCGATTGGTAACACAAATTTTTTTACACACATATACATACAGTGGCTCAATTTAATAACCGGACAGCCATTATTTTTTTAATAAAACTTTTATAATAATCAAACTGCCTTTTGCCCAAAAACTAAAACTAGATTATTTTGTTATTATAACCCTTTGTTACATTATTCACCATGTACGGTATCAAAATTATTTTCAGAAAAAAAAATTGTAAGTAAAATTTTCAAGTAAGGTAATATTAAACGACAAATTAATAATCGGACATGAGGCAACTACAATACTTTAGAGTTACTTTAAAAAGGAAATTCCCGTTTTTAGTGAAGCCAATTGTAATTGTTAGCTTCGTAGGAACGTCAAAAGTAAAAGGTTTTTAATATCCTACATATTTGAAGCGTAATTTGTTGTAAAATTGTGAAATGAGTAACAAATGTGCCCACACATCTACAAAAGTTAGAAAGTTGATCATAAAGCAATATCAGGATGGTTTGTCTGTTCATGAAATAGGTGCTATTGTTCAAAGAAGTCATTTCACAGTCCACGATATTATTAAACGATTTAAAATTTTCAATTCTGTAGAGAATAAGATAAAGTTAGGAAAACCTAAAAAATGTTCACCTTCGGATGAACGATGGATTTTAAATCAAACTAAAAAAAGTCGGAAACTTATTGTCTTAAAATTAACTAAACTGGTGTCCGAAAGTTTGCAAATTAACGTCAACCCCAAAATAATACGAAATGTGCTTCGCAGAAACAATTTCCATGGAAGAGTTGCCCACAAAAAACCATCTCTGAACAACATAAATCGTATTAGGAGACTGAAATTTGGTAATGAATATAAAAAACATGATTTTTCATTCTGGAGCACTGTTTTATTCACGGACGAAAGTAAATTAAATATCTTTCGTTCTTATAGACAAGCATATGTTTGCAGAAAGCCAAATGAAGAACATAAATCAAGTAAACTTCGTTCCACAGTAAAAAACGGAGCCGGAAGTGCGATGGCTTGAGCCTGTATGTCAGTCGCGGGTCCTAGTCAGCTGGTTTTTGTTGATGGAATTATGGACCAGTATAAGTATACATATATCAATTTTGAAAGAAAATTTGGTAGCTAGCGCTGAAAAATTGGGCATTTCCGAAAGTTTTCAATTTTATCAGGACAACGACCCAAAGCATTAAGCTCTTAATACTCCATTGTGGTTACTGTATAACTGCCCACATGTTATAATAACGCCACTACAGTTTCCTAAAATTAACATAGTAGAAAATCTGTGGCCTATTTTAAGAATAAATTTAAATCTAAATCGATTTCTACCATCGCTTAGCTGATACTTGACCTTAAGGAAGAAAAGGACAATATTGATCCTGCATACTGTAAAAAATTAGTGGAATAAGCTCCAAAGAGGACGGACGCTATTTGCAAAAACAAGGTATATCCAACAAAGTATTAGTTATAAAGAAAAATTCTAGAAAATCTTAAATTTTTTGAAGTGTCCGATTATTAATTTGATTTTATTTTTTGTCTCTATGAATTTGTTATTGTTACTTTTAGAATAAAAACGTTTTTGTCGTTACTTTTAATATTTTTTGTAATATTTATTTTAATAAATTAAGAACTAAATGAATTTTTTAATTTGAAATCGAAAAGATGTAAAATAATGGGAAAAAATGTACGAGACATAGCTGTCCGGTTATTAAATTGAGCCACTGTAAATAAACAAAATCGGAATAAGTTTGTTTACTATATTTCTGTCAAGTTAAACTAGCACACGGCTGCATTTTTTACTGTACGATTTAAGCATTTCAGCGCTTTTTTCGTGTATATTCGTGATTATTTTTTGATATGTTGATATGACAGCTTTGTTGTTTATTTGCATTACGTTGGTAACGTAAAGCAAAGCGAACGATAAAGTGACAATTAGTGGGCCGCAGTTTAGATTCACAGTGAGTGACTGAGTTTCTTTCGCTTTAGTTTTCTTTCGATATCGTGGGCCTGGCTGTTAATGTTCTCGCTATCAGCAATAGACCATTATTGCCAGTGCTGAAGTAGAAGTATAAATACTATTTTTAATCAGCCATTGGCAATGCTATCACTTCAGCCAACTACCTTTACCTAAGATACAAACCCACTACTCCTAAATTCCACCACTAAAGTGTCATTTATTTGTTTATTAATTTTAGTTGCATCGCGCAGTTTAATTTATAAAGTGGAGAGTGAGATAAAATTGAGATTATTTGATTAAAATATTAATTAAAATAATCAAAAGTATAACATAATTATAAAAAAAGTGTTACATTGAATGTGTTTTATGAAGTTTATTCGAAAAGTTGTCAATAAAGCGTATATTTTACAAGGTTTTGTAAAAAGGTACAAAATTTACACAGCAGACGCCATCAAATTTTGCTAATTTTTATGATCTCGTTGCTATTTTTATTTATTTATGTGTGTTTATTAGTATGCGTGTAAACGGATATGTTTTATGGAAGAATACATGGCAAAGTAGTTTATTTGAATTAAAGCTTAAAATAAAGCGGAAATAAATAAGAAGAATAAAAAATATAGAAGGAAGTAAATAACAAAAGTGAGTACATACAGTGAAAAGCATAAGTCAAGGTACGTAGTACCTTAATTAATATAAACAATTATTTTTGTAAGTTTTGTGTGAAAGTATGTAAAATAATTTATGATTTTTTTTTTAAATCGTGTTTTTTCATTCATTTTTTTTCTATATTGTATATATAAAAAATTCTTAATGGTAACTGGTGTTTATTGCTAAAATAGTTTGATATATATGCCCGTATTCATAAAAACTATTTTAGGTTTATTGAGGGTTTATTTGACAAGTATTGCATAGAAATTTGTCAAATAAGTCCTCAATAAACCTAAAATAGTTTTTATGAATACGGGCAATAGTTTTTAGTTAAATTATTAAAAAGAATATTTATTTATTAAACTTATAATTAAAATTACAAGCTAATATATGTAATAGGGCAATGCCATCTCAGGCCTTCAGTTCGAAATCTATAAACTTGTAAGTAATAATTTGTGTTTTATAATTAGGCTTAGTGTACAGAAAAGGTAAATTATTATTGTATCAGGATATTATAAATTTCATAGTACAGTTTAGAGTTTTAAGGAACCTGAGTGCTGTATTATTATTTGTGGGATTTTCAAGGAGTTGTAAAGGATTCATGTTGTTGAGTATGGATATTCTAGAGGACAAACACACAGAAAATGGGACCGGTACATACAAATATTGTGTTCGGATTGAAAATTATTTCATGAGTAAGATTTGATATAGTCCCATCACTTCACTGCTATTGACACTATAGTCCTTTACATTCATGACGAGAGGGACTTTGTAACATGATAGTCTAAATAAAGTAGACTATCAATTGTCGAGCTCCTCTTTCTAAAGCCAAGTTGACGGCTAGTGAGCAATTTGTTCATATAAACAAACCACCATAGCCTGTTCGTAATTATTTTATCCAACACTTTGAAAATGCATGAGTTCAATGAAATGGGTCGTCTCTCCACCCCCAGCTTCAGGATTTGAGAATAAAATAATTATTAATAAAATATAAGGGTAGAAGGAGAGGGAGTGTGTGTATATTTGAGTTGAAGAATAGTATGCTCTAGTTTCTTAAAAATTTCTGCATAAAAATGTAAAGATTAAGATTGTAAAATGTTGTTGAAAGGAGAAAGTAGAAATATACCCAGTGGGAAATGGTAATCAATGAGAATCGAGAAGGGAATACAAGGAATGTATAATGCTGATTCCAGAAACAATTACCCTTAATACAGATCATGTCCTATGAAAGTAATAAAGGTTTTTAATAGCCCCCCGTAATAAGTATTAGAACTCATTATTTGTAATGCATAAAGTTATTATTTATTATTAATTTGAAGGAATAACGAGGAGTAACGAATTTTTTTAATAAGATGTGAGAATTCACATGGTAATCAATATTTACTTGTGTGTCACATGAAATTACCTTTTCGATTCCAAAAGTAATATATTCTAAAGGCAGATATTATTTAATTGATTATAAAATAAGTTAATCAATTTTTTTAATAAATTCGCGCTTTTCTCTTGAATTGTAGAGAGCTAAGATATCAGCTTTAGAAACAACCCAGCGGGAAATAGTAATCAAAGAGAATCGAGATGGCAATACATCTCATTTAGATCAGGGTTTGCATGAAATGGCTTAGAACAATTAGGGCAGATTTTCTCATTTTTGCAACTTGGCCAATTTGAAGACAATTTTCGTATTTCAGCGGTAATGGTATGTATGGACGAACTCCTACTTTTTCGTATCCGATAGCCAAATCTTTTGGCATGTGATTATAATTAGTCCAGTTTCTTTTAAAGGTCTATCAACGTCTTTTTTCTCTATTTTATTGACAAAAACTACATTTTGTTGTTTAAGCTCTGCCAGAATTTCCGAATCGTTAACACCTCGCAGGTGGTTGGAATAAATTACTTCTTTTGCATAATTTAAGCTCAGGTGTTCCTTTAGCTCAACTTGGATTTCGGAGGAAAGAGATGGCAGACTGTTTGCTTCAACAAGAGATTTAGTTTGGATCAAAACATTACCATTCTGGAGATTTCTTCATTAAAGAACTTCTCCTTCAGCAGCGTTGCCTATTACTTTCTTTACTAAGAAAGGACAGATATTGGTCAAACTTTTAGCACTGTTGACCCTTTCCATAAATAGAAATGTTTCACCGGGTGAGGTAATGGTAATTTTTCTTTTATTGTTGAAAGTTATGTTCCAAAAGGTATTTTAGACTTCCACGAACCAACTGTTGATTCATAATTATTTTCGAATTTTAGATAATTTTCACAATTCTATATATTATTATTTAAAAATTGATATAAAGTATGTATATATGTATGTATGTATGTACGAATATAGTGATAAAGTAACTAGTAAAAAACACGTGTCTGTTTTTTATTGCGAGTGCAAGTAATAATTAAAGTATCATAAGAGAGCAGTTAATTAAATGAAGAAAAAAACAAAATAATATGAAGATAAGTGCTGTAATGTTAGCGGTTTATAACTCATTCATTATTCAATGGGATAATAATTGGAAATGTAAGGCTCTTTTCGCTATACAACATTTATGATTGAAGTTTGAAATGTTCTTATCCTGCCATAATGATAGCGATGTATGTAAATGATTTTTTTTATTATGAAAAATTAGAAATTCGTGGTGTGATTAAATATTTATATAAGAAAGGTTTATCGGGACAAGATATTCGAAAATTGTACAAAAAAAAAATAAAATAAATTTTCATTAAGACAACGGACCATCACACAAGATTGTTTTAACAGTAGCAAAATTCAAGAAATTGAGGTTCGGATTGTTTGACTACCTACTTTATTATCCTGATGTGGCTGCTTCTGACTTCTATACCAGATCTAAAAAAATCGTTGCTGTGGCAAAGGTAAGCGATTATTTTGAGAGTCGTCAGGAAGATTATTTTAGCCATGGGATAGAATTGCTAGAATAAACATGAACTAAATGTTTTACATCGTTAAGCTAAGAAAATAAAGAACTGCTTATTCATAACATACATAACTGGCCTTTACAACCCTGTGTCAGGATTACGGCCTAGCTTCTCGCAGCACTCATGTTGTGTGTGTCAATTTTTATCCATGAGTACCGGGACCTACAGTTTAATGTCGACTCCGAACGACAGACTTGAGAAGCTTGTTCATGTCAATTAGTTACTCTCAGAGCTTTTGCCAGAAGACTGCTGAGAGGTAGTCGCCGAAAGAAATATTTTATTCATATTTCTTTTTTTTGAAGATGTCGGAGCCTGGAGTCGAACCCAGGGCCCATATCTTAGTAAGCCAACACACTAACCACTAGACCACGGCGACTACAACTGCTTATTCACTCACTAAATATGAACTAATAGAGCACTTTAGGATCAATTTTGTTACCAAATAATAAAATTTTAGGTGAAGGGAAGCTTGTATCTAAAAACATTATTCTACAGAAATGGTAAAACATTTCCAACTTTGGCACAATACGTTTCGTTGATTCACTACAAAAACGACTATTTAGAATTGAAGGTACAATGGATGCCGTATACTACACAAATATTCTATACGACATCATGATGTCTTATTTTGAATGGGATATGCCACTTTGAAGTGTGTTTCAACAAGATAACGACCCGAAACATATATATGTATGTACATCAAATTGTGCAAAAGGTTGGTTTGAAAACAATGGCGGCAAGGTTTTATTTAAGCTGGTCTACACAGTTTTTAGAATTAAATCCTATTAAAATTTTATGGCAAGTTGTCAAAGAGGTCCTTCGAGGATGAATTCCTTCCAATAGAGAACAGTTGTGGAAATTTTTTTTAGATTCTTGGAAGAACATTCCAATCAAATCGTTTTAAAGTCTTATGGACTCAATTCCAAAATGCTTTTTGGACCTTATTAAAAATAACGGTAATTAAACTAAGTACTAAAGTAAATAAACAATAATTGAAAGGAATAATTTGGTTAATTAATAAAGAAGAGGTTTTTCAGGCCATCACATTTGGTGAATCTAGTTTTTTTTTTTTTGAACAGCAATATTTGTAGATTTTAACAATATTTATGAATATATAGTTTTTTAAGTTTTCATGTTGGGAAGTTTTATATTTTTTATATTATTTACTTTCACGTTTTTCTAGTGTTTTTAAGGCCTCATAGATGTTAGACCAAGGTGAACCTATTTTATTGAACACCACTTTTTTTATAAAATTTCCTTTTGATAAAAACCTTATTTTTTCTTACACAATTTCAAGTATAAAATTATTCTGTTGCAATTTTAAATCTTGATAAGTTTTCTCATTTGTTTTGCTCTCCTATAAGATTTGCGGTTCTCAATAAATGTATTAATAATAGGAAATGCATTGCTAATGGGGATTAAATATGTCTCGATGTCCATTTCTTTCTCTGCCTAAGAGATTAGCAGGAGTGTTTTTCCCAAAGAAGTTATTGAGAATTACCCCATTTGCCGTACACAACTCAAATTTAAAATTCATCATTAAATTAAATTTCATCGAGACGTGCTCATCTTCATAAGTAGTGGCACTTCACGTTATTATTAATATTGAACATATTTGCATATACATATCGTCGATGGAATTAAAGAACGCTGTAACTGACAAAAAATCGAAAATACGTTTTTTGCATCATTTTTATCAGCAAGAAAATACGCGTCGATTGGTCCAGGTCCCAGATTTCTACGATGAAAATAAATTCACTTACGCCGTCTGCGAAATGAAAAATACCAGTGTCTTTTTTCTACTTTCATAAAGGTTTTTTGGCTCTAGTGAACATTTAAGGTTTTGTCAGTTACAGCGTTCTTTAATTCCATCGACGATATGAAGAAGAATATGTTTTATTTAAGAGTTCACATAAATTTCTCTTTATTAACGAATAAAAAAACAAAAAAGCTTAAAATGTATGTTTAAACACTAAAAAACCTGTATGAACGTAAAAGCTTGCTTTTAATATTACTATAATTTCCATTTATTTAAAAAGGAATTGATTATTTTCGCTATTTTTTCTGGCTCGTTTAGATGAACGTGATGGGTACCATCTACATCATGGTACTCAAATTTAGGATTTTTCTTTAATATTGCCAATACTTCGTCGTAATACTCCTTTTTCTCATAGTAAGGACCATGTGAAGCTTTAATAAATAGATGAGGGCAATTAATTCTGTTTGCCATTTGTACTGGAACATCCTGAGAAAAGGCATAGAATAGAGAAGTTTTTAGGCGGTTATCACGGGAAAAATAATATTTATGGGGTTCATGTTGGGAAGGTTTTATATTTCGTTGCAGCAGAAATTTACACGTTTCAACATCCACAGACTTGTCGGTGCCCGAATGCAAGCGCTCCACTAATTGATCCCATTCATAGCATGGCGGTTCGCTTTTATCACGCATTCTTCTCTCCACTTTTAAGCTGGCTTCTATACGTTCTGCATAGTTTTCAATTATTTTATTTGCAGATCGTGTTAATGGCTTTAGAACATCTAAACCAATTAACAGGTCCACTTTATCAGGAAACAAGGCAGTAAATACAAATGCATTTATGGAACTCATTGAATGACCCATTAATGAAATCTTATCCCATTTAAATTCTTCCATTAGCCGTCTTA
Source organism: Metopia argyrocephala (assembly GCA_963576795.1). Classification (NCBI taxonomy): domain Eukaryota; kingdom Metazoa; phylum Arthropoda; class Insecta; order Diptera; family Sarcophagidae; genus Metopia; species Metopia argyrocephala. The sequence continues at coordinate 67,801,013 of OY756210.1, forward strand.
TTAGACTGACATAGTCCAATGAGTGATACTGTATGCCGTCAGGCAACCATGAAGAAAGGCCGTGACCTGGCATGTCTAAAGCCAAAAAAGACATGTTCGAAGGAAAATACGGTGCTAAAGTATCAAAAGTACCCGCATTGTCTTGCCAACCATGTAGACCTACAAGGGGCCGTTCATGTTTAGGACCATACCATTTCCCTGCAATATGTCCCCACGGTACGGGTATTTTTATTTCCTCGAACTAAAAATTATAAAATATAAATACAATGTAAAATATATGTAGTCGATGGAATTAAAGAACGCTGTAACTGACAAAAAATCGAAAATACGTTTTTTGCATCATTTTTATCAGAAAAAAAAATTACGCGTCGATTGGTCCCGGTCCCAGATTTCTACGATGAAAATAAATTCACTTACGATGTCTGTGTTTCGAAAAATACCAGTGTATTTGTTCTACTTTCAGACAAGTTTTTTGGCTCTGGTGAACATTTAAGGTTTTGTCAGTTACAGCGTTCTTTGATTCCATCGACGATATGTTATTTTTTTTAACTCTGTGACAAAAACTTACGTGCCTTGTTGAATATTGTTTGGCTTTATGCTCTGCATTTGCTGAGGAAAACGAACTACTTTTTCTTAATTGTCGTTTATGTGTCTTGAACAAACGCAATAATTGTGATCTACTTTGCGCAGCCATTGCGTTGGTGAGAGTATCTAAAAAATATAAAAAATAAGAAAGAGAAAATTTTCAGGAGGTTTGCAATTAAAAAAGATTTATTATTACACATTCACATTTTGTATATAAATATCTGGTCACTAGTCACAAAGTAATACACAAAATATTGATGAAGTACATAACATGTGTTGTGCAAATTAGGTGTTTCGTCCGTTTGTCAAAACAAGTTAAAATAAGAAATTTTTATAAAACAAGTTATTGGCGAAATTGGCAACTCTTCTAACGTATAGAAGTTAAACAAATTTTAACTTTTAGATGCGTTAACATTGCATGTATATTGTTTTCGCTGTTAACACCGTAACGCATGATGTGTATTTCTACCTTACGAAGCAATAAGACGAAAAACAAAGGCTGACTTCCTAAATGCATGTTGCTTTGTAGTAATAGATTGTAGCGTATTCGTAAATGCAACCCAAAAAAATTTTACAATGTATTATGTTCCGTTTTGCAACATTGTTGTAGTTAATACGCAAGAAAAAGCAATAAAGGCATCAAAAAAAAAATTAGATGCAAAATAAATACAACACATAGCACTATGGCGGCGCAGGAAGATAAGAAAGTATTTTTTCTTATAATTTAAAATGTATTTTGTTTACTAATCTCCTTATTATTTATTACAGTAAAAAATTGACACATAATTATAAAAACTTAATAATTAATGCAAGATTGTATGTGGAAAATATTTTGTTAAAAAAAAGTCACGCTTTGTTCTATGAGAACGCGCTTTACAAAATATTAAGTTCATAGATGATACATTTACATTTAAGGGAACGATATTTGCATACCGGAGATGGAGTTACCTTGTTCGCACATATCTAAAAAATTTTGCAATAAAATATGCTCTTCCATAATTCGCTTTATTATTATTATTGATACGTTACAATGCATATAAAATATTCCTAAACGATAACAGAGTTGCAAAGTATTAGTATGCAACGTATTAACAAAGTAACAATATACTATACATTGTAAATATACATTTACGAAGGCAGCCAAACTTAAAAAAAAAAAAAAAACACTCCGACAGGGAAGGAAAAACATAGTTTTACTTTGCACAGATTGAATCGTGAGTACCCGTAATAAAAAATAACTACATTTTTAGAACTTTCTGTTACGATAAATTTAACAGCCAGGCCCACGATATCGAATCGTGTAGTTTTAAGCGACAAACAGCTGATTTGCGGCACACTAATTTTTGTGTCGCCAAAAATAAATGCGGTTGGTAACACAAAATTTTTTACACACATATACATAAATAAAATCGGAATAAGTTTGTTTACTACATTTCTGTCAAGTTAAGCTAGCACACGGTTGCATTTTTTACTGTACAATTTATGCATTTCAGCGCTTTTTTCGTGTATATTCGCGATTATTTTTTGATATGTTGATATGGCAGCTTTGTTGTTTATTTGCATTACGTTGGTAACGTAAAGCAAAGCGAACGATAAAGTGACTATTAGTGGGCCGCAGTTTAGATTCACAGTGAGTGACTGAGTTTCTTTCGCTTAAGTTTTCTTTCGATATCGTGGGCCTGGCTGTAAAGGCGGATTCACCCATGAGTTTCTTGGTTCGGACCAAATTTTTTTTATATGTAGTTTGACGTTTCTCTCAGAGAGCGAGAGAAATGATTTTGTGCGAAGTGCTCTCAGCTTGATTTAAATTAATTTTAAATTTGGTCCGAACCACACTGAAAAAGGTTGCCATATCATACAAAATTTATACAAGTGTCATGCCATATTGCTTGGCATTCGTATTAAAAAATGAGTATGGTACAGTGAATATTGTAAAGAAAAGCAAACATAAAAAGGCCAATAAGAAAAAAAAAAAAACATATTAGAAAGAAAATATTCGCGCCAAAATTAAAAAAAATAAAATTTAAAAATATTATATAAAGCAAGTTGTAATATTGAAGAAATTTACTGTATAATTCCTACATTTTCTTTGCCCTTTCTGAATAAATTTAAGATGGACTAAATTGCACTAAATTATTAGTGCAATTATTGCACTAAAATTAATTAGCGAAATAAAAAAGCCGGGGAGGGAATGCTTATATGATTTGGGCAACAGCTGTTATAAAAACAATCATGTAAAACAAATTGTTTGGGCAGAAGTAGCAGAAGCAGTTGGAATTGGCAGTAAGTGCATTTATTTTTATAGCTTATAGAATTCAAGAAACAAATTTACATCCTTGGGTGATGCGATATTTTTTTAATTTTTTAAATAATCCGGTATGTGATGAAAAACGATCAAAATATTAAAACATATATATTAATTAAAGGTCTGCACGGGTATGTTTTTGTTTAAAAAAGACCTTAAGCTTGAGTAATTCTTTACATTAAATAATAAAGGTCGAAAAACCAGAATAAAAATTATAGTATAAATATACACACATATATACATATATCCAGTAGAAGCACAATAAATTTGTAAAAGTAAAACCAGAAATTTAAATAAATTTAAAAAGAGTTAAAAAGAAAATATATCAAATTAAATATACATATATGTTTTAATTATTTTAAAATTTTGATAATCACGGATGTAGTGGCAATAGTCAGTCAGTAAAGTAATGAACAAAGAGGAATCCCGAATATGAAAAGATTTGGAAGTTAAACCAACTTGAAATTTCATTCCATTTCAATTTTGATCGAAATCGTTTTTTATCACATACCGGAATATATTTTTAATAATATAAATAGTATTAACGTGCACTCTGTTGCTTGCCTTCCATGGATATATATTTGAGACGAATTCAATAAAATATTTTATTGCTTTTTTTTGTAATTAATAAAGACGAACAAAAAATTAATTTTATTACAAAAGGAAAATAATGTCAAACACACTGGAAAAGCTTGCGAAGACGCCATAAAACGGCAATAAATAAATATAATAATATAATATATAAATATAGTAATATAAAATAAAAATTCACCACAAATAATATTAATTGTTTATTTACTTTTGTAATAAATATTATTAATTCTTTATTTGCTTAATTGGACACATATTAATTTTCTTTTTCGTTATGCACATATGTATTTATGTAATTTTCAATTGAATATGGCAACACTGATTTTACGAACAAAATTTCTGAAATGGGTGAATCGTGGTGCAGGAAACTCTCAGTAAACAAAAAATTCGTTTGCACAGAAAATGTTTCAGAAACTTATGGGTGAATCCGCCTTAAAAGTTTGTTTTATTATGAGAGAAATTTAATTTTAACTGAATATTTAAAACAACACAACTTCAAGCACCCGCTATTAATCATAATCCAGAGTAATTCAACTAGAATGAGAGCTCTCAAATTGAAGAACTAAAAAGAAGTTGTATGATCTGCCAAATTATGTCGACTTGTGTTAACCATATCAAAAACCATAAAATAGGTTTATGGTTTATTTTTTTATTAACAGTTGATATAATCTGCTAAATTACTAAAATTTCGAAAAAAATAAAATCAAGACGAAATCCTGGTACTATGTACTTGTAACTCATGATTTTTAAGATGTTTCAAAAATTTTAACCTCCTCCAAGAAAATAGTATCATTTCTAAGGATATTAATAAACATTTCAGCATATCGTCGTCCCGAAGTTATCTGGACGTATGTATATCACAAAATCAAAAAAAAATGAGTTACGACTATTTTTGAGGCTTAAATTGTTAGATCTTTGAACGTGTTCAATCCCCAGGTCTTTATCTCTTAAATTGTCTGAGATATCTAGGAGCCATTTTGCCGTATATCCACGTTTGCTAAAAATATTTTACATTATAAGGACGTACGTGCCACTTTCGTGGATATACGACAAAAAATGTATGGAATTATCCAAATACAAAAATTTTGCGTTATCTTGACGTACGTACATACGCGAATATATTTAAAAGATTTTTCATAAGAAAAAAAGATAAAACGTAATTAAAAAAAACCATAAAGAGTAGATTTCTTTAACTTCATTTTATTGTTGCTACATTGAAATTAAAGGACTAAATTAATAAAAAAAAACTAATTTTCATTTTTTAAAGGTATGTAAAATATATTTTAATTCAAAATTAGTTTCATAAAATTTTTATGAATCAAAAGTAAGTTTTTTAAGTACATCATAGATAATTAAAGAATAAGTATTCGTTTTAAAAATCAATCTTAAAATATGCTACAACTTATGTAAATAGTTTTCCTTAAGGGGGCTTCAGCACAAAGTTTATAAAAATTGCTCCTACCACTCTAGGGAGTGGAGATACGGGGTAGGCATGTTCGGAAAAAAAGTTGGGGGTAAAATATTAGTGAGAGTCGGTCTTACATTTTATCTCTCTAGGGGCTACTCCAGGGCAGTTAAGGAGCTTTTTGTTGACTTTAATTCTTTCAACCCAACCTTTGACCCCGATGAGGAGCAATTTACCGCATCCCACATCCCTTCTTTTTGGCTCTTGTATTTTTTTGTTGAACCTCACAAAATAAGCAGTTCTAGCTAATCGAAAACGAAAAATCGTATACTATCCCATCCCTATCAGAATAGTTTTAATCTCCTTGTAAAATATCTTCCTTTCCGGTTTGATTTTTATTTCTTGATCCAAAAAGACCTCCACTCTAGAATTTGTCACAACTGTCGGGAAGAAAACTATCTTTGGCATAATTTTTCTTCAAATTTTTAAAAAGGTCGCTTTCGGAGACCTTTGACTTAAAAAAAAATCATTTTGCCTATTAAATCAAAGGTAATTTAATACCCTTTCAAATGCGTATTTTACGAGATACGTACCTATAATACTTTTCAAGAAAATTACAATTAAGTAAGTACATATAACTCTGTACATTTTTTATATTTTTTTCCGATTTTCAAGACCTCAACTTTTCGGATCCATATGTGTTAGTGCACTTTAACTCTATATTTGGCTTAGTGTTATGATATGCTTTATTCATACCAAAAATCAGCAAATTTGGAAACAGTCATTTCAAAAACGGCTTCTTTTGAGTTTAGGTGGTTCATCCCATATGTGAAAGATATGGGAAAAAGCTTTTAATATCATTTTTTTATCTTCAGAAATATTTGTTTTTGGACATATACTGAGTTTTTTCAAACATTTCTTCTGATTAAAAAAAAAACTGCTTTTCCGCTTGTTTTTTCAAACTTGATGACTGAAATTCATCTTCACTTACAGATGTTCTATAGAGTAAAGAAATTAAATTAAATTTATTATATTTAATTGCTTTAATTTTAGTAAATAAAACGAAAGTTCTGAAAATTTAGTTGATGCGCAAGAACCGAATAAATTTTGAAATTTTCAATAACATTTAATTTAAACTTTTTGGAGTGATAATTTTTTAATTTTATTATTAAATCTAAAAAATTTTAGTTTTAGAAACCGATCTATTGCACTGTGGACAGAGTCAATTTCTTGAATTTGGGAATGTATATTAAATAAACCAGTGTCGTGTAAACGGTGGGGGTGATTACATTTACTTTTTGAAAGCAGTAACAATTGCGGGCATCGAAAACTCATATTGAAATAACACAGCAATAGTGTAAGCTACGCCATTGTGCTTGTAAAGAAATAACCTTGAAAAAATGCATATTGAATTGTTAACAAATAAAAATCTGCAATAATAAAGAGTGCAGTATTTTTTCGTATTTTTTTTATTACTAAATGTAAGAATTTTGCTTACTTAAGTATGTCGCATATACATACGTCAAGATAATTTCAGAAAGAAAACAATCCACAATATCTATTGGTCTTATTTTGACGTACATATGTGCCATTAATAAAGAAAATGTTTCCAAAAAGTGGCTTATACGGCAAAATGTTATTTTTTATTTGGAGCAAAAAATGTTTAAAACTTGAAAAATTTTCTCCATGACTTTTTGTACAATTCGATAAAGGATTATTAGCACTACATCTGATAAAAATATTGAGTCACCTTTTTCGACTTAATTTTTTTCTATAAACTGATAAAACTTTAAATTCAATTTCCCAAAAAATATTTTTTGGAGTTACGTCAAGATAACTTCGGAACGACCGTTGTTTTTATCGTAACAGTCTTCTTGTTATCAATAAAAAAAATAATGATTTTGCAAGACACCAGATACCCTCATAAATGAAAATTGTTTTGTGGTCTGTTGAGAATAACAATTACATTCACTTACTCTTTAATTAGGGAATCCAAAATTAGATTAATACCGGCAGAATATCGATTCTGATAATAAAACTGTTTTATAAAAAACAAAAATACGAGTATTTACACACGGTTATTAGCAAGCAGTACGGGAAGTACATAAATTTCACAATAAAATCGAATGTGACGTCACCAATTATTGTTTTGTTGATTGTGTCTTCAGCGCCGTAGTCAGAAAAAAACACAGCGTATAGATTATTTGATTGCATTTGTTATTTTATATTTGCTGAACTTTGTACCATGTTTTTTTATGTTTATATTTGATATTTGAGAGATAAAAGTTGATAAAATAATTTTTTTCCCAAGAAACTACTTCCAATTTGCAAAAACTAAAAAAGAGAAAAACATTAGTCAGCTGTTGTAAGTGTAGTCCATTTAGTGTTTTTAATAAGCTGACAATGCTGTTTGTCGGATTAGGGGACTCATATCCAAAACAGGGATTTTTCTGGTGTGGGTTAAACAATTATATTTGGGGATGGATATTTTATTTTTTTTTTGTACATTTTTAGTTACATTCTTTATGTATCTTAAACCCAGTATACTGGAGCTATATTTTTGGTATAAATCATAAAAAAATATTTGTCCGATTTTAGATTTGGCTCATGCAGACTATCTAAATTCAATTCGAATATAGTTTGTAAAACAATTGCTCGACCAAGGAGGTGCCCTTATCAACTGTTTCAATTTGACGCCGTCTTTTTTATATTCATAGTCATTTTAAATTTTGGAAAAAAAGCAGCTCAGCTGACAAACAATACGCCTTATAAACAAGAAAATAAAACAAACCAAATCCAAGATTAAATGAACGAACGAACGACTGATCCAAGGCGACCGACAAAACTGATTCGTTCAATTTAACCCGTTCGTTCATAACTGGCACAGCTCTATATTTAAAGCAATAACCAGTAAAAGTGCAGTTAAAAAATTGCTGTGACCAGTAAAACTTTAGTGACTACTGCAAAAATTGCAGTCACCAGTAAAATTTACTTACAAAACTTAAGTATATGTTAATTATATTAATGTAAATAGCAAATATATGTAAGTACATATATTCCTTGTATTTTACTTAAATTTCATGGACGAATATAAATTACCGTTTGCGTTGTTTTTTTTTTCACACAAATATATCAGTAGTTACGATTTTTACAATTTAAAGAAATTACTTTCGATATACGTTTTCCATGACCGTTTCGTTTTTGTCCTTTTTTTAATATCTTTGGTATGACAGCAACATAAAAAAATATATATTTATTTGTGAGGTCTCTCGCTTTTTACTTAAGGTAGAAATACATAACAAGCGTTAGCTGCTGAGCGCGTTTTAAGTTTTAAGGCTTTTCATGCTTTTAAAATGGCAAGTTACATACCATACTTTACAGGCGCCACTTAAATATGTATTATTATTAAGTTTAATGTATTTTTTCCAAACATTTTATATATTTTTTAAACAAAATGTTTTTCTCACAAGCCAATCATAAAACCACAACTAATTCTTTTATATTTTTCAACAAGTCTTCTTTTTTCTACATAAAAACGTAAACACGTTTTTTATATGTATTAGTGATTTCATTTTTTTTTCATTCATCCAGCTGTCAAAGCTCGTAAAAGTTAAAAGTTGGTCACACGGCGCACTTACCATAAGGTGCCTTTGAGATTACAACAAGTAAAACAGTAACAAAAACAACACAGCATTTTAATGCTGGTTAGGGTAGTTAACTGTCAAAAAAACCAAAACAAGAAGTATGAAAACAAAAACAATGCACATGAAATAAAGCAAAAATTGACAACTATATTCACAAATTGTCTGAAAAAAAAAAATAGCTCAGCTGGCATGTCAAATGCACCTTATAATCAATACGCCATGGTTGGTCAACTTTCTCGCGTTAGCAGTGTTGCATACTTTGCTTGTAACTTACAGCCTGTTTCTAGAACACGAATGGTTTTTGACATTCGTCTTTTTATATGGGAAACACTAACAAATTTGAGTGTTTTTGTTGTAATAGTATGGTCAACTTTCTCGCGTTAGCAGTGTTGCATACTTTGCTTGTAACTTACAGCCTGTTTCTAGAACACGAATGGTTTTTGACATTCGTCTTTTTTTATATGAAACAACAACAAAAACACTCAAATTTGTTAGTGTTTCTTATATAAAAGGACGAATGTCAAAAACCATTCGTGTTCTATGAACAAAAGGCTGTAAGTATATACATATCAAGAATACAAGTACCCAGCGGAAAATGCGGATACTCCGTACACTCGTGTAAAGAGTAGTACATAAAAGACAGGACTAGTCCCAACATAACCCAAATGCATTTAGCATTGCAATTTCATACGCGAGGACTACGTAATCCAGCTATGCAGTACGTAGGAGTAATCTAAAAACTAGTTTATGTTACTACTCCTCGGAGTATGCTTATAGGGTTAGCTTCGTAACTATTTCGTGTTAGTTATTACTTTATAGAATACACACGGTTGCTAGTTTTAAAACTAGTTTCTGTTAATGCTCTACGGAATAGTTTAAATTGTGCAGTTTTTTAGTTTGTTTTGAGTTGCCAAGTAAGTTACATTTTTGTATAAAATCTGGGTTCGTAAATAAACGAATGGTCTTCGGCCAAGCAATTACTAGTTGTCTTAAAATGACATGGCCCATGTCTGCATTATAATGGACTGTTTTGTAACTACTCCCTTAATGAATAACTTACTCCAATATTTTTTGCATTTTCTCATACATACATATGTACATACATAATTTGGCCTTTACAATACTCTTTCAGAGTTAGGGCTTAGCTTCTCAAAACACCCATATTGTGTGCATCAGTTTTTTTCCTGAGTGCCGGGATCTTTATTATAAGGTCGAATCCGAACTACTTGGATCCTTCTGTGTTTAGCAAAATTAGAGAGAATTCAAATGGGCCTTCTGGGTATATGCAGCCAGAATTGTGAGGCCAAGTTGAATTATGAATACTGAAATTACCAACAACAACAACTTCACTGTTCGAATAATTCTCCATAATCCCTGAAATATAATCAGAAAGAGAGTCGAAGCCAAATATGGTAATATTTTTTTCGGTTTCGGACTTTATAAAAGCCCGATGTGGGAAAAAACGCCTGATTTTGAATTTAACTCAAAACCAGGTTAATTGTTTCAAACATGCCAAATGGTAGCTGACATTACTACACAACATCACCTCTGATCTGTAGTTAACTATCAAGTCAAATTTTGCGCACTCCCTGCAACATCAAGTTTTATTAAAAAACCGGTTGTATAAAATCTTGATAATATCAAATTGACGTGAAAATTCTATTTTAAAACTAAGTGTTGTAGCATTAAGGCTCAATAAAATGTAGGTAATTTTTATTTAACAATCTGCAGATTTACGTGGATTGGTAAATCCAGCGGCGTTTAGAGTCCACAATTCAAAATATTTAAATAAATCGCAAGGAAGGAAACCGTAGCTTTTTTATTATTTATTTTGCAAATGTTTTCTAATTTTTATAAAATCTATTAATATTATATCAACAGAAACTAATTTTAACGTCTTATAATTTAATTCAATTTACATTTAAATATAAGATCTTTTAGAAAAATGTATTTTTTTATTTGTCTATATTTCTCTAGTACTCTGAGTAGTAATGTCAGAAATGATTTAATTAATTTAAATATGAAATAATTTTTGAAATATGTTATATAAATACAGATATGAAAATTAATTCAAATTTCTAAAAAAAACTAACAAATTTAAAGTTATCGTTTAAAAGTAACGGTCTTATTTTAATTTGAAAAACTTGGCAGCCCATATAAATTTCTAATTGTATAATAAACATGGTGAATAACTTAACAGCTGTTTTTAATTGGAATGTAAACAAAAGCAATGGAAAAAATATTTTAAATTTTAATTTAAAAAAATACTAATGATTAATATATTTTAATTAAAAAGTAATTTCATTATATTGAAAAACAAACAGAACTTTAAACATGATCAAAGGTATAATTATAATACAATAACATATTTTGGGACTATTTTTGGCGGCATATATTTGTTGCTGTGTTTTTGGAGTTTTTTCTCTTCTCTTATTTGACAGATTTCATATTTGACACATAATTCTAGTTGATTTCCAATATGGCGATTTGCTAGTTGGAATCTGTGTATGTTGTGTTTATTTGATTTTAAAGAGTATCTACTGCGCGGATGAGAGGTATACAGTTTTTTCTGTGTGTGACGTACGAAAAAAGTAAAAATTTACAAGACAAAATATTTAAGTTTTTTTTTACAGTTAGAAGATAGTTTACTATTCCAATTAGAGGAAAATTTTCTAAAATTATCGAAATTAAGTGTATTTATAAAGTAGATAAATAACGGTAAAGCGCATGAAACTGCACTGAAAACATACAAAATAAAGCAATATTTATCAAGTAAAAAACAAATAAAACAGAAAAATGTTAGAGATTTTTAAGTGAATTTATAGAAAAAAAAAACAAAAACTAAAAAAAAAAAAAATAGCAAGAGTGTTAAAACAGAGAAGAAACAAAGGCACAAACAAACATTCCCCTTCCAATAGCATAAGCATCGGAAGGATTTTAAATAATTTTTGCAGAACTTAAGGATAAAAGCAACAAAGTTGTTACGAAAACATGCCGTTATTTGGCAAAAAGGATTCAGCCAAAAAGAGCAAGGCCAAGGAAATTAAGGAGTTAAACAAAACCGTACCAATAGAGGAAAAATACAATTTACATGGTCTTTTGGGTACTGGAGCCTTTTCTGAGGTTCGTTTGGCAGAGAGTAAGGATGAGCCGGGTAAACACTATGCTGTTAAAATAATCGATAAAAAGGCTCTGAAGGGCAAAGAAGAGTCACTAGAGAACGAAATACGAGTATTGAGAAGATTTAGTGCTAACCATCAGAATGATGCTGCAACTGCTACAGACTCTCAAACTGGTAACAGATTAACACATCCGAACATAGTGCAATTATACGAGACGTATGAGGACAAATCCAAAATTTATTTGGTCATGGAATTGGTGACTGGAGGAGAACTATTCGATCGTATTGTTGAGAAGGGATCCTACACGGAAAAAGATGCTTCTGATCTGATAAGGCAAATACTGGAGGCCGTTGACTACATGCATGATCAAGGTGTAGTGCATAGGGATTTAAAACCGGAAAATTTACTTTTTTACAGTCCCGATGATGACAGTAAAATAATGATAAGCGATTTTGGTCTTTCAAAAATGGAGGACTCGGGTATTATGGCTACAGCATGTGGTACGCCAGGCTATGTGGCCCCCGAAGTCCTGGCACAGAAGCCCTATGGTAAGGCCGTGGATATTTGGAGTATAGGAGTCATATCTTATATCTTACTCTGCGGTTATCCACCATTCTATGATGAGAACGACGCCAATTTATTTGCCCAAATTTTAAAAGGAGAATTTGAGTTCGATTCACCTTATTGGGATGATATTAGTGATTCCGCAAAGGATTTTATACGCCATCTGATGTGTGTAAATGTTGAAAAACGTTATACCTGCAAACAAGCTTTAGCACATCCCTGGATATCTGGTAATGCAGCCGGAAATAAAAATATTCATGCAACGGTTTCAGAACAACTCAAAAAGAATTTCGCGAAATCGCGATGGAAGCAGGCATATTTGGCTGCTACTGTCATACGACAAATGCAGCGTTTAGCTTTAGGTAGCAGTGAGGGCAGCAGAAGTAATCTTCTGAAGGATGCAAAGAATAACACAACTTCACAAGCTACCGAAGGTGATTCAACAACAACCAGTTTAACGGTTGCGGGTGGAGGGACAACTGGAGCTTTAAACACTTTTAATGATAACACAATGTCATCATCATCATCATCGAATACTGCTGAGTTTCAAAACCAAAGAATCTCGTCACAAAATTCTCCTACTGCTGCTACTTGCTTAAATGGTAGTGGCCAAAGGAATAAATAAATTGTAAAGGTAAAAGTTTATAACGAAATGATTAGCGAAACATTTCTTTAAACCAAAACCCAAAAAGTGATGTTAAACGGAAACAAATAAACCAATTAGGAAAATCAAATTAAATTAAATTTTTTGTCATTATTGAATACTGCACATTAAAAAATGAAAAAAGAAAAGAAATCAAACTAAAGGCTTAAAACATATACATACTTATATAGTAAAAAATCAGAAAATTATTAAAAAAAAAGAAAATTATTAAAAAAATTATTATTAAAAAAAAAAAACAAAAAAATCAGAGCTAAAGATCGAAAATTAAATTTCATTTATATTTTAGAGAGATATACCATTATGCACATAAATTCAAATCACTTTTCCTAAGTACAGGGCTAATATTATAAGCATTTTTTTTATAAATTTATTAAATATTACGCTTTAAAGATTTTGTAAGACTGGGACGTTTTATTTACACCACCCAACAAATACATATGAAGCTGAATACTATTTTAACTCAATTAATAGCGGCACGAGGAAAACAATAAAATATGTTTTTAAAAGTATAGCAATCTTTAAAGGCATAATAGAAAAATGTACAATTTTAATAATATACAGGTAACCCTCCAATTACGCGTTATATTAGTGTTGCAGAAATCATAAATTCCATAAGACAAATTCCAAGAGACTTAATTCCAAATCGTACTTATTGCCGTTTTCATAAAAATGATTTTAACTTTATTAAGAGCTTATTGGATAAGTATTTCATAGAAATTTTTTTTTAATAAACCCTTAATAAATCCATTTTATTTTTAATGAATACAGCAATTAATATGTATTGTTACGAATTATCCTTAAAAATTTGTTTATATTTGAACGGCTTCGTTTATTGTAAGTTAAAATACGGATACTTTCGTTTTAACGTTTTATTTACACTCTATAATGTTATATAAACAACCAACTCATAATGATTAATCTAAAACTCTCTTTTTGATGAACTAATAATAATAATTCTACAGCAACAATTCTATTTATAGTTTTTAATTTTATAGAATTTTTAATATAAACTGATTGTGGAGTATAATATTTAATGTCCATTTATTGAGTATATGGAGAGACATTTGCAGCTGAAGACTACTAATTATAGAGGATTGATTGACTGAGACCGATGTGTCTCTGACAATTCATAAGATGTGGCTATAATCTATAACCTACATCCAATAGAGGTTGAGTTGTTGACCACTCAGTTTGATGCACTAATGGCATCAATTAATACAGGCTGCAATGCTATAGTCATCATGGAATTGGCTGATACAGTACCACCTTAACTCTGCAGGTATAGGTAATAGAGCTTGAGTCAATGTGTGGCTTAACTCAATCTTGATTATTTTAAAGGCTTTATTAAGAGCAAGTGGACATGAAATAGATATCAAAAAACAAAAACAAACAACTGCACTTGTACAACACTGTATTGAGAACAATCATAAGGCTGATCTAGAAAATATTAAAATATTAGATAAAGCCTTTATCTTTGTCATAATCTAGACCCATGATAAATTTAGCTAGCTCCTTCATCAGAATTGTAAAGGACGGATTATATAGATTGGAATTGTTGACTTGCTGTAATGTAGCATCATACGCAGCACGTTCAATGGTGTAACTATCTGCTGTTTCCTGAGTAATTATTAAATCATAAGAGTTAAAAAATGTTATATTAGCTGCATCTTCGTTAGCTGATTGCTCCTGCATAGAAACCAAGCTCAAAGCAAAACTTTGCAAACACTCTTTAGTGTTTGGCTTGTTGTCCTCCAGTGTACATCAGTGCACTAGCTAAGAACGCAATGCAGAGACAGGCATACGAGTAGTAATTCTTGATAAATAGTGGCTGCAAGGCTTAAGCTACGGTCACATTGGGAAAATATTTGACGAAAAAAACGTAACCACTATTTTATTAAAATATTTATGTTTTAATTTTTCATTTCTTAAAGTTTAGTTAATTATATATACATATAAATATTTTTTCTTATAAAATATCGATTTTAAAAAATTTTTGAAGAAATGTTTACATAAAAATAAATATTTTCATAATATATTTAAAAAAATTGTGGTTACGTTTTTTTCGTCAAATATTTGCCTAATGTGACCGTAGCTTTACTACATTCTTCAACTGTCCAATCCCAAATAATTATTTCAATGCAGTGCAGGATAGGTCATTGTCGTGTGTCTTATTGTCGAACTACATAGTGCAGTAAGTTCACTTACATGTGGTGCTCTAGATTGCCTAATTATTCTCTTAAAGGTATTTGAGCCTTGGGCTAAGTGAACTAAGCAATAACTATAGAATCAGGTCTTTATTTTTTGTTGTATAGATGTTATAGGTCTTTGGAATGTAATCTCATATTGTATAGACAATATTTCATTGTCTGGTGGGTCTACATCGGCCAGTGTTGGGATTTCTTGGTGTAGAGACTCCCAACGTGTTTCTATCTATTGTGGAGTACGACTCAAATTAGTAGTTGTGGCTATATGAGTGAACATGGCCTTAGTTATATCGTTGTCATATTGTGAGTTGGAATTTGCCAATACAGTAAAGAAGGCTACTGTCTCGCTGTCACGAAGGGATTTCCTCACATTATTTATAAAGTCTTGAGATCTGTTTCAAAGTATGGCTACCCGTTGAGTCTCACTAGGTGATATTATTATTTCTCTATCAGTAGGATGACAGTTATGAAGTAGTTGCTTAATAAAATCTTGAGTATCCAATTAACACTTGAGTATCCACTTTACACTTGAGTATCCACTTTACACTTGAGTATCCACTGCATATTAAAAGACACACAACTTTCTACAAATTTTAATTTTTTTTTTTGATTGTTTGCCTCAAATGCTTCAAAATTAAATCAGGAAAGTAAGAAGTACCGCGCTTTAGGAGGGATACCTTTACTACATGTTAATGCAATTTCTTTTTTCTCTATAAACTCTTTAAATATGAATGTAAATGCCACATATTTTTTTTTATAAAATCAAATAATTTTCTCAGCATTAGTTCAATGACAATCATCAAATTACTGGAAATAATTAAATCGTTTCGATGTTATTTTATGTAAATATGTATGTTCCATAATAAAGGAATTAAAATTTTATTAATTTTTTATTTTAAATATTTAAATTAAGTAGAACATTTGAATTAAAAGAAAAAAATATATGTATATCCCTCATGTTTTTTTTTCGTATTTCCCTTTAAATAATGCCTATGAATTCATAATTATTGAAATAAAAAATAATAAATTAAAAACTCATTTATGACTGTAAATTTATTACAGCGGTAATTATCCTTCACTGTAAACGCACTTTTAAGTCTAGCAAGTGTAACAAACCTACCATAACTGCATACACATTTTGTTGTTACTTGAGTTGGTTTGCTACATTTTCAAGACTTGTAAAGATATTTGCAACGAATAGCGATTAATGCTTATGTCTTTTCCTGACTTCTTTTAAAGTAAACATTTTTAATAATATTAAAAAATATGAACTAAAATCTACATATATATTCTTAGAAATTGAAAACACTACTCACCATATTCATAAATAATAGAATAGGTTTTTTTATGAAGGGCTTATTTGGCAAATTTCTATGCAATATTTTTCACATAAGCTTTCAGTAAATCTACAACTGTTGTTATGAATACGGCTGTAAAATTCTAATTTCATGGGCTTTATAATTTTCTTCGTTTTCAAAAAATTATCCATGACAGGGAACATGGGTGTTATATTTCAGAAATAGTATTATGCTGGGATTTTTTTTTTTTAATTTTAATTATTACATTTTTCTTTAGCATAGCAAAACAACTTAAATATTTACATACATGTGTAATGTTAGCATTTATAAAATTAATCTTTTGTGGGTTTAAAGACTTTTTTATATACATACATACATATGTACATACATAAACATATATTATAGATGCATTATTATTGCAAATTTTTGTTATTAAAAACAAGCCTTTAAAAAGCAATTAATATTTACAACCACATGTCATACAATGAATATTTGTTACACAAGTGTTCTTCTTATCTCTAAGTTAAATGTGACTGTGCAATTTTTTTCTTTTTTAATAATAAGTTAACAAACGCTTTTATAAACATATTACATATGCAAACACTCTTTAGTTCCATTATTTAAAAAAAAAATTATATATTTATGTATATGCACGTAACATTTTTATTACATCTACCTTTCCATTCAACGATCTTTAACCCTGATTTTCTATAGAATTATACTTTTTTTATTTTTTAACTATTTGCGAAGTAATACTGTAATAAAATCTATATAAAAACCGCGTATCAGAAAAAAAACAATTAGAAGAGAGCAGACGCATATTTAATCCATGACTAAAAGTAATATCAAACACTACACCTGCTTGTACTTATATATACTCGAATATATATGTATATATATACATATGTATATACATATATTTACTATAACAACCTATAATTATCTTTTTTTACATATATATACATATGTATGTATGTATGTATATGTATTTAAAGAGCAATACAATAGCTGAAAGCAAATAAATAAATATTGAACAAATATAACAATTTATACATTAAAAAAAAATGTTACATTAAAATTAAACTCTCTTTCTATTTATACATATTACCAAAAGAATAAAATAAAAAAAAAATAGAAATTAAAATACTTATAAAAAAATGAATAAATTATACCCTCATACATACATATACATACATACATACCAGAGTTGTAAATGAATCATTCTTTTTTGATTTTAATTCATTTGAATTAGCTAAATTTTGAATTAATTCTTTTCAACAAAAAAAAGAATTGAATTAAATTTGAATCAATTCATTTGAATTTAGCGAACATGAATTGCAATTCATTTCCAATTCAAATGAATTGGGCAAAATGAGTTGCAATTCATTTGAATTAGGCAAAATGAATTGCAATTCATTTTTTAATTCAAAAGAATTGGTAAAAAGAATCGCAATTCATTTCTAATTCATTTGAATTGAAATGATTTGGAATTAATTCAAATGAATTAGAAAAGTAACTTGTAATTCAAATTTATCAAATCAAAAATGAATTGCATTCAATTGAAGTAAACTTGGTGTTTGGAGTTTGGTCCTTCAAGTACTACTTATATCGCTTTTGATATACGCTGAATAACAAGACATTCAGTATTTAAAACCTATTAATAATTTATGAAATTTTGTGACGCACGAACATTAAAGGACAAACACTTTAGTAATACTTATGAGAATTATTATAATTATTATATTATTAAGAGAATTATTATAAATAAGTAATAAATACTTGGATTAAAAGTAATAGACAATGGGTGAATCATTATTAGTAGTGGATATATTTTTATTATAAAGTACAGAATAGAAGTACTTGGAAAAATGGAGATGCTTTTGGATTGCAGTCTTTTTTTCAGAATCAATTCAATTTAAGTAAATTGGAAATGTATAACAAAATCATTTTTCGAGTTAATTCAAATGAATTGGTAAAATGAATTGCAATTCATATTTTAACTCATTTGAATTAATTCAAAATCAATTCAAATGAATTGGGAATGAATTGCAATTCATTTTTTCTAACTCATTTATATTAATTCAAAATCAATTCAATTCAAATGAATTGGAAATGAATTGCAATTCTTTATACCAATTCATTTGAATTGAAAATGAATTGCAATTCATGTTCGCTTAATTCAAATGAATTGATTCAAATTTAATTCAATTCGTTTTTTGGAGAAAAGAATTAATTCAAAATTTTTCCAATTCATTGCATGAATGATTCACGAATTAATTCAAAAATGAATGATTCGTTTACAACTCTGATACATACCATAATATATTTTATGAATAAATTAATTAACAAAAATTCTCTAAAATAAAAATAATTTTTTTATATCTCTGCTTAAAGTAAAAATTATAAATTATTATATTAATTAATTAAAAAATAATAACAAGAAACAAGTAAAAAAGAAATCTCATATAAAAACTTAAGCTTTAACATATTTTTTTTTGTAATTTTAAATTAAACATTTACACTACAATTCTCTATACTTAAAAAGAAAAAATCTCTAATAAGCTCTCTTATAAAATACTTAATTAATACTTATTGTACTTATATTTATAGTCTTTTTTTTATTTATAACAACTACTTGGTAGTCTATTGAAATATTGAAAAAATGAAATATATAAAATGAAAAATAATATATATATATTAAAAAAAACATACAATATAAATATAGATTTTATAACATAATTTATATGGGACCTGTTTTCACCGGCTACAAATATTCCAGAAGATATGGTAGTTGTAATGGATTCATTTTGAAACTTAGTTCTTTCCAAAGAACAACAAAACAATTGTTAATGCTTAAAAATATTTGTTGGGCATGATAGGAACTGGTTTTCTTTATGCAAATATTCAATAATTTTAAACCAATACAATTCAATTACTATTTAAATAAACAATATAAAATGTATATGTAAGCTTTTTTCATTTTGTATATCTAATGATTTAATGAACATAACAAATATGTCCAATTTTTATTTTTTAAAAAAATTAAAAAAAAAAAAATATGTAAAACAAAAATGACAAGAAAGAAACAAAATAAGAAAACTCTTTTTAAGCACATAAATTAAATTAAAAAAATCACGTTCTGAGGGCTTTATATTTTAACTTAAAAAAAATATGTATATTAAACAAGAATTTCTCGAAAACCCAAACTAGCATTTGTTTTCTTTTTTATTTTCTGAATTGGCAAATTAGTTAATTTGTTATAATTGTGGTAAAATTAAAAAAAAAATCATTCGGCTTTTAAATATTTTTTTGTTGTTGCAAATTTCTATATTTAACAACTCACATACTTATGTATATACATATGTACTCGTATTTTGTTATTTGCTTTTAAAATTTACAAAAATGTGCTCAAATTGTGTGTGTGTACATAGAAATGAATAAGAAAATGTAATAACTATATAACTTGTTGAAAACTTAAGATCACAATTAGAAATACAGTTGAACCTCGGTTATTTGGGCCTGTATTAACGGCCACTATTTTATGTTTGCATTATGCATTTATTATTTGTGCAAAACATTTGATGCTTCTCTTCTCTTCTTCATACCTTACATACAAACATTGTTCAAATTTAAGGATTGATATCGTCACAAGAATTAAAGAACGCTGTAACTGACAAAAACAAAAATGTTCACCAGAGCAAAAAAACCTTTATGAAAGTAGAAAGAAGACATTGGTATTTTTCAAAACGCAGACGGCGTAAGTGAATTTCTTTTCATCATAGAAACCTGGGACCGGGACCAATCGACGCGTATTTTTTTTCTGTTAAAATGATGCAAAAAATGTATTTTCGATTTTTTGTCAGTTACAGAGTTCTTTAATTCTTGCGACGATATGTTTACTTCAGTTTACAAGTTGATATTTTGGTCTTTTATTACTAAATTTTTATGATGGCTTAGTCTTTGTGAAGGACCAAATTACCGCATTCGTGATAGAGTAATGAAAATTGTCATACTTTTCTGTTTTCAGATTAGGTCATTCCTTATCGTACAAGAATTTAAAATGATAGCAACAATAACGGGTAACGAGTACATAATCGGGCATTTACTTTCGTAAAGTCATTTGTTAGCTTTGTTATAATCAGAGTAGGAAATAAACATAACTGAACGTTTGATCTCATTTTGATGTATTCTTTACAATGAGTAAAACAAAAATAAAACAGAAACAGTGAGGAAGATTGTCCCATTTAATTTTGTATATTGTTTTTGTTTTGAGTACTACAAATACACTAACTCAAATGAGCGTAGGTACAACAAAAAATGAATGAGAAGAAAAAAAAAGAAGAAGAAAAAAAAAAAAGAAGAAGAGAAAAAGAAAAGAAGAAGAGAAAAAAGAGCAAATTATACGAATGTGACGGAATAAGAGCCATCCCTAAATAGAAGCGGCAAGCGGAACGTTTTACAACGCTCAGCGCTTTCGCTGAACCGCCATCCCTAATTAAGAGCGGCAACGTTTTGTCAAAATATTAAAAACAGGGTAATACAACAACATATGCTTATATAACAATTCTGACTATTTTAATAATAAACTGCATTACTCTATTGGTATTTGTAACATAAACTAAATTTTATAGTACTATTTTATTTATTCTTATTACACTTTATTTATTTATTTAATATTAATATTTATTATCTTATATTTTGTTTATTTTTTGCCTTTTCGAATAAAACATGGTTATGCAAATAACATATCTTTATATCACAACCCTGTTTTTTTCCTATTTGTTTACATTTTAGTTGCCTTTTGCGACCAACTTTACTATTAAACGCTCTGTCAAAATTGGATTTTCCAATTGCAAAGCGTTGCCGCCGCGTTATTTTGGGATGCTCCATACAAATTGTATGGGCATGAGAAATTTTGACAGCTAGAAAACGCTTGCCGCTTTTATTTAGGGATGGCAGTAACAAAGCAAGCACAAGAGCGAAAAGCTAATTGTTTCATTTGTGCTCTTTCTCATTCAGAAAGTATTTGTTTTGGTTTTGCTCATGTACAATACCATTAAAAAATTTTTGAAAAGTGTATGACTTTGTTGTAACTTTTGCGAAATGTTTTGTTTGTTTGCCCACTCTGGTTATAATACAATCGAATAGAATTTTGCTATTTTTTAGTCATTAAATCAAGTACAATTGCTGAATTCACAAACTCTCGTATTAATTGTATTCGTTGTTTGATTGTACTGCAATACAATAGTTGTACGCTTGTTGGTTGGTAATTTTCATGTAAGAGTTTTACACAACTCGTACACTCAATGGTCTGTGTTATTAATGTAATGGGAATGCCTATTATTGAAAACAAGAGCAAGCAGCAATTTTGTTCAAAGGAAAAAAATAACGAAGTACATAGACATGATGCAATTATAAGTTTTTTTTATTTAACTTTGTGCGGCTAAAATGTCAAATATTTTTCTTAAACAGCAAAAGGAACTAAATAGTACCAACATAGTTTTATATTACTAAACATGAATACCTTTATTTTCAATAAAAAAAATGCTTCAAACAATTACTTTATTAATTATTATATTACATTTTTTACTTTCAATGATGTAAGATTTCTTTCAACGGTCATAAAGAGATTTTTGCTTTTTTAAATGTTTTTAAAATATTAATGTGTTACTAACCAGTAACCCTCAAACATATTGAGTCTTTTTTGAATTGACTTTGAGTTATTTTTATATTGAATTTTTTGACATTTTACATGTACATTGTACAAAAACAATGCCTGTTGTTTTTGGAAAAATATTAGTTGTTGTAGAATTAGCATCACCTTATTAGATGCACCTTGTACATAGTTATACAAATAAAATTATTAAGGGTACTCACGAATGGCCTTGCAAACTGTGCAAACGATGCAAAGTGTGTAAAAATACATAAAATTTTTTCTCTGCAACAACAAAATATACGCAATTGAAATTTGCATTAATTGCACTGAAAAAACCTTAAGTAAATTGGCTGTGTATTTTTGCTCAAAAACTTTTAACATTTTTACAGCCATGTATTTACGAATGTGAAGATAACAACTGAAACCAAAATATGATATTACTTCATACATACAAAACACGTGCTTTCTTTTTTAGTTATTGCCTTTATTTATTAAAAAAATAATAATTTTTTTCCTTTTCGCAGCATTTAGGCATTTTTATTTGTAATAAACTTATTTTTCTTTTCAAAGAATAAGCGTTGTTTTTGGCATTTTTAGAGGAAGATGCCAGATGTTTTTGAGTCTATAAATCCGGCAGCACTAAGTCAAACAAATACTTCAAAAAATACAATTAAATATAAAAGGACGCTCACGATCTATAGCCATTTGCACAGCAAATTTGCTTAGTTTAGTTTGCACAGATTCAATCGTGAGTACCCTTATTGTTGATAATGTGAAAAAAATTTAATTTTTTTTATTTGTGAATAGTGTTTCCTTCTTCTTATATGATTTTTGACATTTTCGATACAATGTACATGAATACAATGATACACTAGATGTTCACAAGCAAATAAACAAAAACTGTTTTCAATAACGCATACAACAATATAGAAGCTTGCAAATTCGACAAATAAAATCGAACTTTAACTTAAGGCTATGATATCCTGTTCTGTTGGATTTTAAAAGCTATGCCCAGAACATCAACAGCGTCTGACTCATCAATACTTACATATATTACCCATAGTCATAGGTGGTAAATTGGTAAAAGGAATTCCCAAAATTTAAAATATTTATGTCCTTGGAAGCTTAAATGTTTGCATGAATGAATTCATTCTTACTTTAACACATGTGCTAGAAGTTCGCATTGTTACACATGATACTGCGGTTTTTATTTAAAAAATTATAGTTGTTTCAAAAATTAAACTTATGGGTCTATTATAGATGGCAACCGAACTTGAGTTGCGTTGTCAGTGGTATTACAGATGGCAACTGTCAACTGAAAGCTAGCAACTTTTTTGCTAAATAGTGACTATTTTTACATATTTGTGGTTGCTGTGTAGGTAGGAAGTGTAAGTAGGCGTCAAAAACAAAAAAGTAAGTATATTTTTTTATTTAATTTATGACAACGTTGATTTTTTTTGGTAAGACCAATACTCAAGAGTTTATACCCCTACTCATTATTTGCATTGTATTGGAATGCTTGAAGATATACATAGTTCAATTTTTAAAGGCCTTATGTCAATGAGACAAGTTTCTGCCAGCTGATCACTCAAAGGACAGTGTTATACCTTCACCCTTGAAATGATTAACAGCAATTGTCCCATCTGTTGGTGGTAATTCTAAGTCTGTTGTGAAGTGGTGAGGATCTTTGCTAAGTTGTTTAATCCTTGCTTAGTTTTGTCTATTACCTTCCAGTAGGTAGCTCTTTGTCCTGATCATTGGTTTGATAATTCAAAGGTGGATAAGGTGGAATGTCATCGGCGGCTTCTTTTATATACTATATTTTTTTAAATTAAAACTTCGAAATGCCGCACAAATTTTTGTTCTTTATTTTCTCCAGTACTGGGACCTGGGACCCCCAAATTAAAATAGTTGCCATGGGATTTCTGAAAATTACCTTCTGCAAACAACCTTGGAGCCGCACAGACTTAAAACTGGCGGTATTGCAATGTACCAGTTTTGCCTGCAGTCTATAAAAAATCTCTAATATGTAGCTGGCAGTATTTTGAGGAAGACGGAAATATGCCTTAAAACTATAATAGTATGTATGTAAATTCTCAAGTATATTGTCCATACTTTAAACCAGAGTTCAGATTTTTTCATTTATGAATACTCAAAAACTAACATTTATGAATATTATCAAGAATGCGATTTTTAAAAATTATTATTTTTCTTTACGCACATTAATGAGCAGCACAAATTTATTTTCTTAAAATCACACGCGAGCATGTGCATTCATTTTTTTTCTAAGCTTACATACATATGTATATGAAGAGTAAACAAATTTTTTTATTTTCTTCATGCACATAAACGAGAAGCACAATTTTTTTTCACACGCGAATGTTCATATTTTTCTAAGCAAAATTGTTTCATCACGTTGTTGTTGTAATGCATTCATAAATTTTTTGAATTTTTGACGCCTGCCTATCGCCAACATACAATACAACAGTTACATAAAAAAATTCCAAATAGAAGAGTATTGTTGTTGTATATACATACATACATAAGTATATACATACGTACAATTGTAAATTTGAATTTGTCACTTAAAAAGCAAAGCGAGTATACATGAGCTAGTAAGTGTGTGAAAAAAAATATTCACGCTCATAAAAGAGTATTCGCCAAAATTTTAATTTTTCATACATGAATATGCGTCCAAAAAATAAAAAAAAAGGATGAATAACACATGAAAAAGAGCAAAGCAAAGCATTTTCTGTTTTTTCTAACATGTGTGAGAAGCAAAAAAATAAAAACTAAATGCACACGTCCACTCATAAGTGAAAAGTGAGTGAACGATTTGGTACTCTGCTTTAAACAAACTAGACATATCTATATTTATAGTGCAAGCAGTAGTTCTAGTGGATTAGAATAGTCACTTAAATGCCGCCTAATAGATGCCACCTTCATTTCTTCTTCATTAGCATAAAAAAATAGATCCACTAAGTTCATCATTTTTATTTCTAATTTTCAAAATATTTACAATACAAAAATTAATGCAATTGTTTACTTTTTCATCGTTGCCTATATGTCAAAATTGCAACTGAAAACATGAATGAAATTGAAATCGAATAAAATTTCAAATCGCTATACAGTATTCCCCCGATTTATGATTTTCGTAATTTCGAAGATACAGGCATTATTAATAAGTTATAAAATTCGTTATACGAATACGAAAATTCGAAGTTGCGTACATCGTCAATAAATTATTTTTTTTATTATTATAATTTTTTTTTTATTATTATTTTTTTTTAACAACTAAGCCGATTAATCGAGATTCAACTGTAATTAAAAAATAATCATTATTACTTGAGATTACAAAAAATAGTTAGAAATAATCTTAAAACTAATGCGATTATTTTAGTCGTTATATCTGATTATTTAAAAATATATATTTTCGAAATTTTGGCCAGAATTTTTTCAATATCATCCACAAAAGATTATGCAAATTACATCAGGTAAATTTCAGTTACAAAAACATCTAAAATTAACATTTTAATGCTTTTATTATACGTTTTTAAATTTTGTAAAGTCTAAAAAAATTTGTTTGCTAACAAATGAAAAATTACATATTAACTGGACTTATTGGCAAAGACCTTGTGGAAAAATATTGAAAAAAAAAATAATAAATAAAGGTTAACAATTTTGAAAATAAGAAATATAAATAAAATAATCGCTTTACTTTTTTAATTATTTTTGATTATTTTTTGTGATTTCAAGTAATGCTGATTATTTCTAATCGTAATCATTTAATAAATATGTTAAACTTAAGATGCCTCTATATAATAGAAATTTAATGACTGTTTTTATTTTTTAGGCAACAATTTAATTGTTGACTAATATGTTTAATAATCATTACCGTGATTACTAATGTTAACAGTTCTGATATACTAAAAGATGTCAACAAAAACAACATATTTTTTTTCTATAGAGGTCTGTTGTCATGACTTTTTTCAAGTTTTAAGTGTATCATCCGTCTTATAGTGAAATAATTGTAAAGACATTTTACAATAGATCTGTTTCCGTACTCAAAATTTTGTATAAATTTGTAGAAGATTTTCCACTGGATCTGGATTTTACTGGAATGGATAAGATTTTTAAAAATGAGAATAAAAATCGTACATAAAGCTCTTTGCCTTTACAATTCTACATACATACATACATACATACAGTTACGAGCAGATAGATAGGTTCACATCAAAATGATAAACCAATTTTGTTTGACTATAGTTTACATTATAGCAATAAAAAAGGAAAAGTCGTTAATTACTGAAGCAAATACCCACTTTTAATACTGCCTCACAATAATTAAATTATTATGTAAAAAATTGCCCAAAATTAAAAAAAAAAATTACCGTATAAAATCAAAGAGCAAATAATAAATAGGTTCACTTTGAAAAATTTGTTAGTTTAAAATGTTAAACGCCAAAATTATAAAAATTATTGTAGAAAACTTTAAATTCAGCCTTTTAATAGAACTTATTAAAGCAAATACCTCTAAAAATTTTAAAAATGGGACGTTCTAAACATTGTAGTGAAGAGGAAAAAAAGATTATAAAGGATCTACACAGCCGCAGGTATAGCCAACGGAAAATTGCTGAAATTCTTGGGAGATCGCAGAATATGATAAGAAATGCATTGCAGCCTCCAAAACAAAAACTTAAAAGGGGTCAACAGCGAAAAACCTCGAAAAGAGACGATGATCGCATTAAAATGTTGTCAACTCGTAATCCTTTTATGTCCGCAGTTCAGCTGAAAAATGAGTTAAAGCTTCCCGTATCAGAGTGGACCATTAGACGTCGTTTAAGAGAAAAAAATTTATTCGGAAGATCCGCCCAGAAGGTTCCAATGCTTAATAACAGACAAAGAAAAAAGCGCATTGAGTTTGCAAAAGTACATGCTGAATGGGCCGGTCCGGAAGGTATAAAAAAATGGAGAAACATACTATGGTCTGATGAATCCAAGATAAACTTAGTCGGACCTGATGGAAGAACATGGGTAAGGCGTCAAAAAAATAAAGCATATGATCCAAAGTACACCACGAAGACAATAAAGCATGGCGGCGGCAACATAATGATATGGGGTTGTTTTTCCTGGTACTGTGTTGGGCCAATATTCTGAATCAAGGAAAATATGGAAAAACATCTTTATCTGCATATTCTTAAAGAAGTAATGCTTCCGTATGCCGAGTAGGAAATGCCTTTAAAGTATGAATTCCAGCAAAACAATGACCACAAGCATACTTCTAAGATCGTAAAAGAATGGTTCCAAAAGCAAAATATAAAGTTAATGGAGTGGCCTTCACAATCACCGGATTTAAATCCCATTGAGAATCTTTGGAGAATCGTTAAGGACAAAATAGCACCACTCAAGGCTAAAAATAAAGAAGATTTGTGGACAAAAGTGAAGGAAGCTTGGTACTCAATTCCATTAGAGACTTGTCAGTCACTTGTCGAATCAATGCCCCGGAGATGTTCGGCGGTGATTCAAAATAAGGGATTTTCAACAAAATATTAGAAATTTTCTTGCAATTGCACTTTCTTTGTATAAAAATGTCATTCTCTTTTCAATGAACCTATTTATTTGCTCGACAGGCATCAATTAATAGGTATATTAAATATATCAATTTTTCTCATTTTTTTTTAATTATAATTAAATACTTTTTATGTGATTATTTATGTTTAATGTAATAAACATCGCTTTATTGTATATTACCGCTGTTTAAGTTATTTGAAGGCGAATTAATCAATAAATGTGATGTGAACCTATTTATCTGCTCGTAACTGTAATTGCCCATTACAATTCTATGTCAGGGTTACGGCCTAGCTTCTCGCAACACTCATGTTGTGTGTGATAATTTTTATCCATGAGTACCGTTTAAAGTCCAGTCCGAACGACAGAAGACAGCTGAGATGTAGTCGCCGAAAGAATTTACAATTCTGGTACAGAAAAAATCAGTTGTCAAAAAAAAAAAATATGAAAATAAAATTATAAATAAAAATTGTGTTACTATTAGCGGAATCCTTCCTGGTGTATATGCCTAGATTTTCTTATTGTTTGAAATAATTTGCTACATTTGCAACACTTCCAAAGGCGTTTGCAATGAAGAGTGGCTACCGCTATTTAATTTTTAATAAAATAATTTTTTTTTTCAAATATCAAATAATTGAAAACAACAATATTTCCCCGGTCTTATGAAAATTGTCAGAGTCATACGATTGTCATTGGGGTCGTTGTATAGTGGTTAGTGCGCATAGACATCAACTCAAACGATCTACGTTCAAATCCCAACGAAGGAGAAAAAGTGAAAAATATAAATTTGCGGTTTTTTAAAAATTATAATTTAAAAAATAAAAGGATCCCCCCCTCCAAGAAGTTCATCTTCACTAAAAAACCGCTCCCTGACATTTTGAGTCTATTCCACCAAGCAAGAAATAATCAGGGCTACAGCGCCACCTTCTGGGAAGGTAACAGCTAACCTACATAAAAGATGCTCACCACTCACATTCAGCATCCAGATGGGATAATTGCTGTTGATCATTCAAAGGTGAAGGTATAACACTGACTCTTGAATGATCAAATTCAAATTTGTATCATTGGCAAACAAACGTTACAACAAAGTCATACACTTTTCAAAATTTTTTTAATGGTATTTTACATGAGCAAAACCAAAACAAATACTTTCTAAATGAGAAAGAGAGCAAATGAAACAATTAGCTTTTCGCTCTTTTGCTTGCTTTGTTATTCCGTTACATTCGTATAATTTGCTCTTTTTCTCTTCTTCTTTTCTTTTTCTTTTTCTCCTCATTCATTTTTTGTTCTACCTACAAACATTTGATTTAGTGTATTTGTAGTACTCAAAACAAAAACAATATACAAAATTAAATGGGACAATCGTTCTCAATGTTTCTGTTTCATTTTTGTTATACTCATTGTAAAGAACACAACAAAATGAGATCAAACGTTCAGTTTTGTTTATTTTCCTACTCTGATTGAAATTGATCCATATAAGTATTTGGCTGTTGTGAATCGTTGTTATTTCATCGTTAATTTTTTCTGCTATTAGAAGTACCCAAACAGACCTAACATTTACATATGTATATATATATGTATGTGACCGTCCAATTAATTTATTTTTAATGCAGTTGTGCATTCGAATTAATTCGTCATTATTCCAAGTTATGAAGATAATCATCTAAAACAACTACAAAAACTTCAGTTTAATTTTAACAATAAAAAAACATGTTCATGTCGGGGAAAAAGCATTGGTTCTGAAATCATTTTGTTGAAGTTTTCGTATAAAAACATGATCTCCAGTGACATGCTTGTTTTAAAATCCTGCATGTTTCACCTAAAACCACTTTGTCATAAGTTGAACTCATGTAATATATTAAAAACAAAACAGTGCTGATGAAAAAAATTTTATAACTTTTTTGTTTTTTAATTTTAAATAAATAATTTACATATACACTGCGGAATAAAATAATTATAAAAACAAAAGATCTCATTAATAAAATTGATAGATAATATAGGTTCTATAATACGTACTATAGTCGTATAAAATAACAGTTTGAACAAAACCACAACAATGTACATATTTGTTAATTCGCTATAACCGTAACCGTAACCGTAGGTATTAATTGAACTCTATTCTTTTGCAATAACTAAAGGCTACATGTTTATAAGATTAACTCATACAAAACACAACAAGTTTTGCCATTTGCGAAATGAAGAAAAGCCTTAATTATATGACAAGAAGTGGTAGAACTGCTAAACGCAGCAGCAAATATACAAATATGTAATTTAGATAACTATACAATTGCTTACATTCAAATTAACCTGAAACTTGAGTTAACCTCATTAATAGGCTTTGGACATAATCATAAAAAACTGTTTATTAAATTAAATTACTTTTTGAGTTTTTTAATTACTAAATTTTAACATTTTCATTGCTTTAATAAAGTTTATACTGTGCATATGAGAGTATATGCATGTATATTTTACATAATTAGTTAGAAAGAAAGAATTAGAAGAATCTCCTGGTAAGCTGACTGAGCACCAGCGAAATGTCATTTGAGACATGCCCTTCCATCAAGGAATAATTCGAGTTAGGAGTTTATTCATATTTTATTACCTAAATAAAATTGTAATGCATCTAGTGCTATCCTTTATTTCGAAATCGATAGATTCCGCATTTCTTAGCTGGTCTATATTCCCGAAAAATTGTTTCGTGTTATTTCATGAAGGAAAATATTAGTAGAATCAAACCGAAAGAATAAAATTTTCATGAAATGCTTAAGCAGCGATTGCCATTTATAATTTAAAATGATGTCTTTTATTTTTCATATTATTTTCAGTACTTTTTGAAAAAAATTGCTATATATTATGAAATTAAAATATCAAATAAGTATATCAAACATTCTAATTGAGACAGATTTCGAGTTACTTTATTATTCCAGGACAATAAATTCTAATTTTTTTATGTAAATTTTATATTTTCGAGTTTTACAAATTCTTGTTGTTTTATTTTATCTACAAGTACTTTGTCCAGAGTATTTATTTGTTTGGGAGAATAACTTAAAAAATATAAATTAAGGCCCAACAATCAAAAAGTTGGCAACATTAATTCCATATTTGTTAACTTCCTACTTACAGTGACTTCCAAAACTGTTCATAAAAACATATAATTTAGAATTTCTTTAAATTAAAGTTATTTATAAACAAATTTGATTAATGTTTTTATTTATATATAATTTAGTACATACATATTGTTTTAAAAATAAATTTTACAAAACTAAATTCAGAAATTTTTTTTTTTTAAATATAAAGAAAATAATAAATATATATATATTTGTGAACATTTTTGTTACCCTGTGAACATTGACTCAAATTGAAAATTCAAAGCATTATTTTCGTATTTAATATTAACAACTTCAGTTTTTATGGCGAGCTGGAGCCTGTTTGGCATACTATTTATTAAAATTCATAAAATTATTTTGGATCATTCCTCAGTTGTCATTGTCCAAAGCTCCTCTAAATTTCTGGGAACTGAATTTCTCTTAATAACTTATTTTAGATATTTTGTAGATATTCTGTTGGATTGAGGTCCCGTGATTGTGGAGGCAATACCTAAATTTCTAAAGCCACTTAATAATAACCATGGCTTTATAGTTGAATCATTGTCATACATAAAAAGGTTCACAACTAAAAACTTCATGGCTAGAATCTTTTAACATTTCAATATAATGCTGTGCAGAGGCCAATAAAGATCTAAGGGAAACTCTATAAATTGATGTATTTAATCAGATAATTCGTATATGCCTCAAAGAGGCCACCTCATATTTTAAGGAAATAATCTCTGAATTTAGTTTTGTATCATTTATTTTTAAGACAATGTGTACTAAATAATATAAATACAGGGGCCTTATTCTGTAATTCTCTTAAGCTAAAAGACTGGGCCTCAGAATATATAAAATTAAAAAATTTAGATTTAAAAGCCATGACGAAATTACAATAAACGCTCAAGAATTGTATTCGTAGGCAAAAAGTCCTAAATCAAGTTTATACATTTTTAGCGATGGGGTTTTAGCTTAGGAGAATTACAGAATAAGGCCTCAGGTATGTGATGGAGAATGATTTCGTTCGAAGTTGAAATCGTTTGTATTTTCAAAATCATATAAAACTTTTCTGTTTTAATTATTCTAAACTTGTAATAATCAAGGATGTCGTGGCAATAGTCATTAAGGTAATGAGTCAAAAAGGAATTCCAAATCTGAAAAGACTTAAAAGTTATAGCAACTTAAAATTTCATTCGATTTCAATTTTAATTGAAATCGATTTCCATCACATACCGGATAGATTAAAACATTAATAAAATTTGGTTGTAAAAAGGAAATTCTAAAATATATGTATTTTTGAACAGTTGTGGAAGGCACTGTATATTATATGTTTTTATAAATAATAATTAAATTAGATTTACTATTACAATTTTTTTAATTATCAAACATTTATAGGAGATTGTTAAATTTTTAGCTTGCAAATTTGGTTGTGTGTACGATATAAATATCTTCACTATAGTGAAGAGTGAGTGTATCGATGGCGTAACATAAGAAATGCGTAACTCGATCCTTTGTTAGTTTACAGGGGAAGAAAAAAACTTAATAAATCATCTGGTGTTTTAACTTCTTTTCGTATTACTTTCACGTATAAAAAGCTTATAGAGAGAAATATGAATGCATTTTGCTTCTGAGAAAAATAAAACCTCACTTATAACTTTAAATTTAATATTTTGCTCCTCATATCCTTCAAATTAAAAAAATACTCGGGGATGTCGTAGAATCCGATGTTGTCGAAATTGGATTTACAAACTATGTACATGATAAACTATACTTTGGTGTCATTAAAACCAATGCTATCGAATGATATCGGGTAAAATTAGTTCGATTTCGAAAATAAAAGTTTTCACATTGGCTTTTATGACAAAAAAGTTTGTTTTTTTTTCTTCTCTTTTTCAAATCCAATTGCGACATAATTAAATTCTAAAACGTTTTTAATTAAATCATATAAGTATTATATATATTTAAAATAAAATAAATGATGGGTATTTCAAAATAGCAAAAAATAAAAAAATTGAAATATCGAAACATGGGCAAAAATCTGTAAAATTTGCGATATTCACAAAATAAGCTTTGATTAAAATTTAATAACATTTATTGGCTCCTTTAATTAAAAATTGCATTAAAAGTTTTTTTATATTGAAAATTTTACGGGTTTTATTAAGTTTTTACCTTTAATTGTAAAATAACAACAAATTGTGTTACATATTTTTTATAACAAACGAGTATTAAGCCTTTGGGTATAAAAATGCGCATGGTGCCAAATAGATGTGAATGTGCAATTTTTTAAAAAAATCTATCAGTTATTTAAGTAGATATGTTAACGAGATTATTCATAATTATCATATGAAGATATAGATAATTATGTATAAAGATTGTAAAAATATGTATTTGTAAACCAGTGTAAACAGGGCTTGTAATATTTATTTTGACTTTCCCAAATCAAATTTACTCTCTTAAAGTTTAAACACTTAATATTAAATTAAAAATGACATAAAAATAAAAACATTTCTTTAAAACACTAAACATTTTCTAACAAATAATATACAAATAATATACAAACATATTATAGATAAATAATAAAAATATATTTACTGCCTTATTCATAAATGATGGAAATGAATACGAAATGCATTAACAAAATTGTATAGAAAATTTGATTAAAAAACATATTTTAACACAAGGCCTCGTTAGGCCGTATTGTAATGCAACGTAGCGTACTGTTGAAACTATAGAACAACTAATTAGGTGTCATATGAGTTTGATACTCGTACCAGCAAAAACGTATCTGAAAAACTAATTCGATTGAAGCGAAGATCGAGTGTTTTTTCAAAGACAAAAAAAAAACGTAATAGCACGAACATTTCTATAGTTTTTATATTCAAATAAGTTACATTAATCGTGGTTAATTATCAAAATATTTTCACCTTTTAAAATTATGGAAATTTAAAGTTTTACAATGTGACAAGCTCTTGATAGCTATTCTTTTTAATTCGCATAATGAATCGCATTAATATAATTTCTTTCGAATTATAAAATACATACTTGGCACATTTACTCGTTGATTTTACTTGCCTTTGAAAAAACATTCGATTTCAATTTCATTCGTTTCTGGTTTAAAGACTATACTTTAAATAAATTTTGTAAGTTTTTTTGCTTACAAATATAACTAAAAAAATGTCATACAAACGATATACATACAGGCCCCATCACTGCTTAAAAAATGTCACAAAAACTCGCAATGAAATTTAATTTTCAATAGATGGGAACAACCATGGTGAAATAACTTACAAGGTGGTGGCAGGTGAATATAGTACAAAAACA
Source organism: Metopia argyrocephala (assembly GCA_963576795.1). Lineage (NCBI taxonomy): Eukaryota > Metazoa > Arthropoda > Insecta > Diptera > Sarcophagidae > Metopia > Metopia argyrocephala. Next base: position 67,835,026 of record OY756210.1, read on the forward strand.
ACAGGGAATTTGTTTTTGTTTTTTCAGCTCTTTAATGTCAAAAGCAGGTATGGTGAATTAAAAAAGCACATGTCAGAAGTGTGTGTGTGTATTTTTAACAACATACATGTCTCTACACCAAAACAAAAACACGAATACACACAAAGCAAAATGTAAACAAAACATAAATACAAACAAAACTTTTGACAGGAGCGGTATGACCAAAAAAAAAAAACCCAGCTGGGTTGGTAACACCACCTTGTAAGTAATTCCACCATGGGAACAACGTTAGATTAAAATTCGGCAAACTGTCATATATACATATGCATGCGAGAAGCTAGGCCGTAATCCTGACACAGGGTTGTAAAGGCCAGTTATGTATGTATGTATGCATATATATATATATATATAATAATCCCTCGAACTGCGCGGTTTCTGACTGCGCGGTTTCAGACTTGCGCGTTTTTATTTTTACCACCAACATTTCGCATTGCGCGGCAAACGTTTCGCAGCAGCGCGGTTTTTTTGCGTACATATTACATATTTCGTGCAAAATTTGTACACACATATTTTTTATATATATTTTTATATATTTTTTACCAAACCATTGGAGGAAAATATAACAAATTCATTAGAAGATGAAAATTAACTTATTTAAAGTTTTTTTTTTAATTACATATTTACATTTTAATTATGTACATACTATGTACAATGAATTGTTTTCAAGATTTTTGTTTGTTTAATTTTTATGAACTAATTTATAATTTTAATTTGTTTAGTTTATGTTAATGTTTAACTTTATGTTAATATTGAATAAAGTCTTTTTTTAGTTATCTACTTGGTTTAAATTTAAAATTTTCATGATAATTTTAGAATTTGGAACGTATCCCCCTAATTTCATACAAAATAGGGTTCACAGTGCGCGATTTCGGATTGCGCGCTGTTTTTTCAGAACGTATCTACCGCGCAGTTCGAGGGATTACTGTATTCGTACAGGTAAGGCATTCCCAACTATGTATCCTAAAAAATGCAGAGTTTTAAGAAATCGAGAAGAGACATTAACTCCAAATAGAAATCAGAGTTTGGTGCCAAATCACAAAAGCGGTTCTTATTTTATATATGGGTTGAACCACCTCAACTTAGCTTAAAATATGCCGTTTTTAAAATGACTGTTTCCGAATTACTTATTTTTGGTATGAATAAAGTAAAGTAAAATTAAAGGGCACTGACACATCTGTGTCATATTTCCGGATTCAGATGTGTCAGTGCCCCCAAACTTTGTATTTAATTTAATTCTATGATATGCTATATTTCTACAAAAAATCATAAAATTCGGGGGTGTGGGTTACCCCCATTGGTAGATTTGGCTTGGAATGACCCGTATACGAGTATATACTAGAGCAACCATTTAATCGAGTTTTACTTTTGTTCTACCGAGTAATTACTTGGGAATTTTGATATTGATCGATTAATAGATTAACGGTTTCATCTTATTCGAACCACCCGAGTTAATCGAATAACACGAACAATTTTAAAGAATAATATATCCAATCAAAAAGGTTACTTTAAATACATAAATATGTATAAGTACATAATTTATTTTGAGTATTTTTTCATTAAAAACAACACATAAAGACAATATAAAATAATGCATTTGCAAAATCTGACAATAGATGACTTATGCCTGCATTTATAAATCATGTTTGATAAAGACGAACTCTTTTTTTTCGTGAATTATAACATTTGCTTGTTGTTATTTGATTGACTTATTTAATAGTTGACAATATTTTATTATACGATTTACAACATCCTTAATTTCACATAATAATTACACATATAACATCAACACCATTATATTTCTCCTTTTGGGGTTGTTTAATATCAAAGGTCTGTGTGTCAACAAGCTCACAACCACACGTGCATTACAAGTAAATTATTAAGTGCTGCCAAAAATGTCTTTTTTCTATAACTTCGGTGTAGTAGTAGGTTTTTAATGTTACGTTGACAAATATTAAATTACCAAATCCTTTATTTAATAAGACCTGTCAAAGTAGATCCATATGACTGTTTCACTCAAAGGCGTATTTAAGCGCAGAGTATTGTTTAATGCAATACTTTTAAAATTTAAATTCTATTTATTTTCAAGACGATTTTATGTTCGTTTTTAAATACTTCATCACTGTACCGCTTGTAGCTTGTGTTAAACTTTTTGGCTCTTCATTGAGTTTATTCTTATGCTTTTGACAAAATGATAAATGAGTGGAAGAACTTAATAATCACGCTCATTTACGTACGTGTATGGCTATATTTTGTTGCAACATAAACAATCACCCTTATTCTATTTGGCGTCGTCGATAGAAGGCAATGCCGTTTTTAGTCTTTTTTTGCAGATCGGTATTCTAGTTGGCAATATTGCCGTTTATCGATCACTGTTAACATATTTTTGGTATTCTGTAAGCAAAATTGATGTCATTATTCTCTTTAATTGCCAATGATTTTGTCGTCGTCATTTTTGGTGTTGCCTTGTGTTGTTCTTTGTTTTAAAAAATAGATACATACCTACATATGTTAACTGTGTTACTTTATATTCTAATCTGTTAAATTTAGTTTATTAAATAAATAAATAAATAAAATATAAGAAAAAGTGTAGTTGAAAAATACATTTAAATTAAAAAATTTCAGTTAATGTGCGGTTCTGTTCATTTCGGGCTATAATCTCGATGTGGTTCCATCCACACGACCAATTACACCTGGAAATCCTGTTTTTTTTATTCGAAAAAATAAAATTTAACTCCTTGTTTTCAGCTTTTGTCATGCTAAATTTTATCCACTGTAAACAAGCTATCTCTATGGCGTCCAGTGTTTCGGCCAAAACCTTCGCCACCATTGGCTGTGAAAGTTCCAGGTTATAATCGTTTCAAACCCCTGGCCTAGAATCGTAATGTGGCTGCCAATTTTATGGTGTTTGGAAAGTACTTTGATCGAGTTCCTTTTTTAATTTGGGATCCATGGCACATATTTAAATAATGCCTTATTTACCGTGAAATAACTTTCAAATCTTAAAAACTGTAATGAAATTAATAAAAAAAAACTTTGAACATGATGATTTTAAATTTACTTCTTACTTCTTATTGGGCAAGTAAAAAGTGCACGACTTCTGATGTCTTTTTTCCACAACTACTTAAATTGGTTTTAATTTCTTCTTCACTGGATTTTATTTTATTTTTTTATATTTTTCACGAAACTATTTTTTTTTACCAAACAATGAGCAAACAAAAAAAAAAATGAAAAAGCTGTCTCAAACATTAGAGATGTGTGCTGTATTTTATTAACATTATCGATAAACAGGCAACGTCGTCATAATACTCTTATGGAATACCAAATTAACATTAAATTGACGTTGCCGTTCTTTAAAATTGCTATTGCCTTAAAATTGCTACTGTTATTGCCGACGCCAAATAGAATAAGGGTGAATGTTTAAGGGGGGTTTAGACGGTAATACAAGTCGTACGGAAAATCAAAGAGAAAATATTATGAAATTCCATCCGTACTTTAAAAATGAGAGTAAAAATGTTACGACAGATATTTTTTGCGTTTACACGGTTGGTAAAATACCAAAACAAAGTAAAATGAAAACATAAAATGCACATACACATGCACACAAAATTTACATGCATTGTGAATACATTTAACATAAACAAACAAAAACATAAAAATGCATCCCTGATCTAATGAAATGTGATGGTTTTTTAAAAAATTTCAAAAAATAAAGAGAGCCGTACGACTGTGAAATTTTCATCCGTATTATCTATCAATGTCGTACGGTCTCATTACATATCAAGTTTACACGATACTATTTATTCTCTTCTACACAAAAATTTGACATGTCGTACGACTTGTATTACCGTCTAAACCCCCCTTTACTAAACATAAAATAGACACAAACAAATTGTTCAAAACAAATGCAATGTCAACGTGTAATCCGCGTTTAATGATCATTGATTTATTCAAATTCCTAACGGACTATCAAAGAGTCGATAAAATATTTGAAAATAAAAAAACTGCATAGAAATTTTGTTTTTATTATATGTACATATTTAGTACATATAAAAATTTTTCAATTAATCGAACTTTGATTGATGTACGAGTACTTAATATGCGTTACGTCGTTAACAGCGATTTCAATATTAAGTATAATAATAAAAAAGTCAACGGTCAACGCATCTAAAAGTTGTTCAACTTCTATACGATAGATGCGTTGCCATTTTTACCAGTAACTTGCTTTATATAATTGCACTATTTTAACGAGTGTTTAAAAATTTGTCTTATAACATGTACTTTAGTGTACCAAAAACATTTGTGTAGAAAATTGAAAACGCACAAAAAACATTATAATATAGAAATTGAAAAATTTGTAACTTTTAGATGCGTTAACAATTGAACAGTTGACTTAGCTTGTACATTGTAACCTCTGTTAACGACGTAACGCATGTTATGTACTTCTACTTTATGAAACGCATCTACCGTGTAAAAAATAGATGAATGTATTGAAGTCTGTATGCTGTGGGAACGAAAACTTTTGTACATTTCTAGACAGGGAGGTATGTTATTTTAATGATTTCTGCCAACTATTTCTGCTCTACAACTGAAAGGGTGGTTTACTGAAGTATATGTATGTATTCTTCCAACTGGTTCGTTGTATTTAAAAAGTTTCTCAATGGTTTTTTTTAATGTTTGTATTTTTTACTTTGGAAAGATGTTCAAAGATCTATCCAATTAATAGTTCTAAGAAAATTTCTTGAAAAAAAAAGAAAAAAATAAAGTGGAAAAGTTTTCAAATTTTGCGAAGCGCCTTGTAGGCAGGATTACATTACAGAAGTACTCAGCTAAGGAAAAGTTACCTTCACTAAAAACAAACATGTGTTTACATACATATTATTTTACGAATATGGCAGTTTAAATTTAAAAAATAACTTTACTGTTACATACATATAAAATACATACTTATACGCATTAAACTCTAGACTATTTATACATTTGCAAATAAAACAAAATAAAATATTAAATATATGTATATTTAAAAATAAATAAATTATTAAACAAAACGTGGAAAATAAAAAACTCCAATAAATTTAACGTATCCCAACTAATTTTACCAACAACCCACATAAACGTAAAATACCAACTACTAAATGCAATACCAATACATTTACAATACATACATACTATATATAAATAAATAAAAATATGTACTGAATTATATCTATAAGTACATAAATATTTTAGAAATATTTAAAAACAAATAAAATATATTTATTTTGTTAAAATTTGATTTATTTGTTATTGTTTTCCCAAGCTTTACAATTCATTGTTACAATCTGTTACTACTTATAATTACATACTCGTACTATTCTCTATAATAAATTTTTTTTATTTTTCAAACTCATGTATATTAATTAAAAACAACAAAATAACAAAGAGAAAATTAAAAAAAAAAACAATTGTTTTAATTTTATAAAATAAAATTAATTCCTACGCAACTAAAAAGGTTAAAAGTATATTATAAGATATGCAAATAAAATATGTTACAAATATACATACAAATAAATAAGAAAAAACAATATACATATATTAAAAACAATTATTTCAATGTTACACATGCGTATTTATTAAAAAAGGAATAAACTAATGCAAATAAAAAAAATGAATGAAATAAATAAAATGGAAGCTAAAAAAGAAATTAAATAGATTTTAATTAGAACTATCAATTCAAATAAAAAGAAATTTCATAAAAATTACATGCAAATGAAGAAAATAAATTGAATTAATTTATGAAAACAAAAAAACAAAAAAAAATTAAATCTACTTTTTAAAGTACGTGTTTTTATTCAAATTCGATCGTCATCATACGACGAGTACTCCGTATCATCACAACATTTCACATTTTTTTTATATATTTTATTTCAAAACCATGTTACTCGTAATTTTTTATTGCCACTGTTTTGCTGTTTTTTTTTAAAGCACATACTTGAAAAATAAAAAAATAAAACCTGTGTTATCAGTCGGGGTCATAGTTAATTCGTATATACATATATACTTGGATGCACATACATACATATGAACGTATTTATTTCATTTACTTTATACTCGCAAGTGAAGATGTTTAATTTTTGTTTTCTTTGTTTGTTTCTTTTCTTAATAAATTAATCAGAAATAAAATATTTCATGTGTTGCATAGATTTTGTTTTTTTTGAAAAATATTAATTAATTGTATTAATCTTTGCTTTTTGATAAAAATTTATTTTTTTTTTCTATCGCAAACACACACAAACTTGAACTAATTTTTAACACATGTTTTCATCAGGATTTTTAATTCCTGCGCTTTTGCGTTTAAATAGGAAACGCGATTTTTTTTAATTTCCGCTCTATAAATATGAGGCATAATTGTTTGCTTTTAAGGAATAAAATTATTAGAAAGAAAGAAGTTTACTTTAAAACGAGATAAAAATGTATTTCAAATCAAATTTTCCATATACATAAATTTGAAATATGACTGACAGTTTTGCTCAAATTTTTTTTGATCGAGAGTGTGTGTTTGGTTTTGTCCATGCTATTTTTTTCGTATTATATACATACATCACATTGCAAATCAGACAATGATTTTCCCTAATACTACAAAATTTTAACATATAATAGATTTTTATTTTAAGAAGTACCTGCGGTAAGAAGACCTGCTTAAGCCAAATGAAACACAAGAAATAAAATAGAAATTAAATAAATTAATTTCAATTAATAACAATAAATCTAATAAATGAATATTAATTTTATCATTTGAAGACCACTTTAATTCATAATATGCCCACCTTTTATACAAAAAAATTAAAAACACTCATGACAGTTTTATTTTATTTGCAAAACATAATAATAAGATATGGTCGCTATAGTCTAGTATGTAGTGTATTAGCTTACTAGACGATAGCTTCGGGTTCACACCCCAACTCTAACATCTTGAAAGAAAAATATAAGAAAAAACAAAAGGAATTTTTCTTTCGGCGATCACCTCTTAGCAATCAAAGTCTAGCAAAAGCTCTCAGATTAACTGATCAAGCTTCTCACGTCTGTCGTTCGGATTCAACATTAAACAATAGGTCCCGATACTCATGGATAAAAATTGACGCACACAAAATGGGTACTGTGTCAAGCTTTGCCATAACACTGATGAATAAAACTTGTAATGGCCAATGAATGGCTGCCCATAGATCCGATCGTACGTTTTTAATTAAATTTTCAGATATGTACCTGGGGGACCGTAGTTGTTTGGAATGAAAAAAAATTGTACAACCTCACATACCCCAGAGAGGACATGGGTATTTAAATACCCAACAGGCTTTAGTGTGATGTAAATGTACTTAAAATATTGTTAATTTTTATTTTAGTTTAAATAAGAGTAATAGCATCAATTATTTATTAATTTCAATATATTTTTATTATATGGTCGTTAAAACGGTGAAAATATTTTCAAACTGCGTTATTCTTGCAAACTGATTGTTATTGGTCAAGTCGAGAATCACTGAGAAGTGCGATGATAAAACAATGTATTTCAAAGGACAGATTCAAACGGATCAAACAATTCTAACATGTTTGTTATAACTCAGCGTTGGATCCCAACAACAAATTTGCTAAAGTCTGGCCATTGAATAATTTAATGAACAAAATAATTCTCCAATTTGGAGTACTTTCCCACAATCTTTCCATTGATGAGCAAATGATTGCGTACTACGGCCGATATTCATGCAAAATGAAAGCCAATTCGATTTGGTTACAAGTACTGGTGTTTGGCGTTGACGAGGGCTACTTTTATCAGATAACTCCATACGCTGGCACATCAGGGCGGGATGGCTCACTTTTATAGTTAGGAGAAAAAATAGTACTATCGCTCCTTTAGATACTAATGACTCGCGGTAAACAGTATGATCGAAAACAACAAAAAATAGTTGCAATTGGACAGCCCTATTTAGTCAATCAATATAATCATCACATGGAAGGAGTAGACCCTTTCGACAAAGCCATGAAAAATTGCCGCATTCGCATTATGAGAAAAAACCCAAATGCCGCAATTTGATTTCCGACTAGAAGTAATAGTGGTGAAACCAAATCATAAAAATCCTGGGAAAATGCTGAAAATGGGCACAAATGGAGCTTAACTATGATCTCATCGATCATTAAATACAGTGCGGTTACAAAACCGAATACGGTTGTTTCAAGTGCCACGTGAATTTACACCCAGCTCCATGTTTCCAGGACTATCACAATGGAGTAGCTCCAGATAAATCAAAAATCGCAAAGGCTTAATAATTTATAATTTTAATTTTAAGTAAATACACAAAGCCATAATCCATTTTCTGGCCCTCACTAGAGTTTTTTTTACTGTTGCCACTTTTTTGGGTATTTAAATACCCATTAGGCAGGAATGGGTTATGATTGTATGTAATAAGATGGTGAAAAAACTTTTAATTTAAATTGCATTTCAGTTTCATTTAACTTTGCACTGAAAAAGTCAAAGTTGCATTTACATAAATGGCATTGAAATTAAATGTCATTTAATTAAAAATTTAAAAATATTTTGGAACACGTAATAAATAGCAATGCTTTGTTTTCAATTATAACACAAAAATGAAAACGGAACTCGAGTACATTTATCGAGAGCAGCAAATAATCCTTCGAAAAGCCGCATATGGCCACCACTGTTAAATAAAAAAAAAAACAAAATCGACTTCAGCTTTTGACTATGATTACGGGTAATTAATTTTGTTTTTAAATACGAGTAGTATTGACAAAACTCTTTATTGACCCCTAAGTGTGTAATATTCAAAATAAATTTTTCTGATCGTTATTTAGATAGATGTGTTTATATATATGATCACACGAATTTGTTTTGAATATTGTGCAACAATTACTATTTAACAATATTTTCAGAAATAAAATATAATCTTTTTTCTTCTTTTTCTTATATTTTTAAAAAGGGAAAATAATTTGTTCTTAAAAAATGCTTACATTTTGGCATGTAGCTGCCACGTCGTTAAGTCTTCTTATAAAATTGGCTATTTATTTCGTCTCGTACATTTGTTATTATAAACAATTTTATTTTTTGTTATTCTTGGGTATTTGTTATTTATTAGAAATTGTGAAAACCGTGAAATGTTTATTCTAAAATATTTTTCTTTCTCTAAATGTTTAAGCGTAGACGTATCTGAAAGTAAACAAAACAAATTTTATATACTTATACATACATTCATACAAAATATTTGTTAAAACACAATTGTATTTGCCGGGTATAGATAGTAGCAGTATGTGCATGTGTACAAATACATTCTAACATAGAAGTTTTTAATTAACGCTATTAATCAACATGAAAAAATAAATCAATACACAAAACCTTAAGTTTACCACTTCTCCTCATAAAAGTTTAAAAAACCAAAATTTTTTTGGCAAATGCAGCTTAATTTTTTTGGGAATATTTAGTCGAGCGTTGTTGCCGTGGTCTAGTGGTTAGTGTGTTGACATACTAAGACAAGAGCTCCGGGTTCCAACCCCAGCTCTGACATCTTAAAAAAAGTAAGAGAAAAAGAATATTTCTTTCGGTGACTACCTCTCAGCAGTGTTCTGGCAAAAGCTTTGAGAGTAACTGATTGCCATGAACAAGCTTCTCAAATCTGTCGTTTGGACACGACTTTACACTATACGTCCCAGTACTCATGGATAAAAATTAACATACACAATATGTGTGCTGCGAGAAGCTAAGATATAACCCAGAAACAGGGTTGTAATGGCCAATTATGTATGTACATACATATTGTCGATGGAATTAAAGAACGCTGTAACTTACAAAACCTTAAATGTTCACCAGAGCTAAAAAACCTGTATGAAAGTAGAACAGACACTGGTTCACAGACGGCGTAAGTGAATTTATTTTTATCGTAGAAATCTTGGACCGGTACCAATCGGCGCGTATTTTTTTCTGATAAAAATGATGCAAAAAACGTACTTGCGATTTTCTGTCAGTTACAGCGTTCTTTAATTCTTGCGACGAATGTATAATATTAGTATAGTATATACATAACTGGTATTATTGTTGACATAACTTTAGAAAAGCAACAGTACTAAGGGTTTAGTTCATGGATGACCATGTGAGCGCTTAAGTGCAGAAGTGTAATCGGCTTTACGTATAGTAGTATATAGTTGACTGAGAAAACAATCTCTTTCATTCTTTCACTGATGGGAGTTTTGAATAAAGATTTACATGCTTAAAAGTTTCAATTGACTCAAGAACTGAAGCCTACTGACTATTTCAAGCGTCGTCAATATGGCGAGTGGTTGGCTGAACAGACGGAAATGAATGGCAACTTTACAAAGGAAATAATTTTCAGCGACGATATACATTTTCGACCCAGTGGGTTCGTTAACAAGCAGAATTGCCGTATTTAAACTTATGAGAATCGACGAGTGATTGCTGAAAAGCCGATCCATTCACGGACAGTGGCTGTTTAGTGTGGCTTATAGGCTGGCGGCATCATCATGCCGTACTTCTTCGAAAATGAGGTCGGTTCTTATATGGCGTAGAAGTTTTGTAGGGTATCTTTCAACAGAATTTAAATAAACTCAGGCTATATTTTAACAGAATAGTTAGAATTATTTATGATCTTTATTATACAGACTACGTTATTGTATACGTTTATAAATTAATTGGGTGTGATACTCACCGTCTATTTAATCAGAGGATAATGTTACTATTTTATAAGATAATTAAGTACAACCATCCTTCATATCTTGTCAAAAAGTTCAACTTTGGTCGTCCCACTCGTACCGATATTTTAATCTTTCCTATTTATACTACCTTGTATATAAATAAGTCTTGTAGTCGCCGTGGGCTAGTGGATAGTGTGTTGGGTTACTAAGACGATAGTGCCGGGTTCAAATCTCAGCTTTGACATCCTGAAAAAAAAGAAATATAGAAAAAAATATTTCTTTCGGCGGCTACCTCTTAGAGGTCTTCTGGCAAAAGCTCTAAGAGTAACTGGTTGCCAAGAAAAAGCATCTCAAGTGTGTCTTTCGGAATCGACTTTAAACTGTAGGTTCCCATACTTATTGATAAAAATTGACACACACAACATTAGTGCTGTGAGAAGCTAGGCCGTAACCCCCGCACAAGGTTGTAATGGCCAATTAGGTAATGTAAACTATATGCATATTGTAATATAACTTAAGGACTTGTGTATAAGATTTAAATAATTAATTAAATTAAATTTTAAGGCTTATAATTCATTGAATACATACATACATACATAACTGGCCTTTACAACCCTGTGTCAGGATTACGGCCTAGCTTCTCGCAGCACTCATGTTGTGTGTGTCAATTTTTATCCATGAGTACCGGGACCTACAGTTTAATGTCGACTCCGAACGACAGACTTGAGAAGCTTGTTCATGGCAATTAGTTACTCTCAGAGCTTTTGCCAGAAGACTGCTGAGAGGTAGTCGCCGAAAGAAATATTTTTTTCATATTTCTTTTTTTGAAGATGTCGGAGCCTGGAGTCGAACCCGGGACCCATGTCTTAGTAAGCCAACACACTAACCATTCATTGAATATTATAAAAAAATAAATAAAGCAGTTACCCTGAATGATGTTCGCTATCGCGAGGTTAAGATGCATTTCTTCTGGGCAGAAGGATGATATGTGCCACTTGCCCTAGAACAAGCGAAAGAATTACTCTTTTGCGCGGGAAATGCAATGGCCACGCCATCTCATGTCGTGGCGATGTTAATTGGCCATCAAGATAATATGATTAAATACTGTTAGACTTCTTTCTTTGAGGATATGTCAAAGAAAAAAAAAGCCAAGAATAATTCAAGAGCTAAAGAATGAGCTAATTCAGCATTTTAAAGACATTGAAATTCAATTATGTCTCAGAGTCATTGAAGAAATAGATCATGGGATAGAGGTATGCCGAAGCTATTGATCGATACATATGAATGTATAAGTAAATAACAAATTGTTTTCGAAAATCTGAAAACAAAAACAATTAAACCATAATGGAACGCCTTAGCTGTTTTGGTCAAACAAGTAATTTTGGTTTATACATTATACATACGAATGTATATGTACATATATCGTCGCAAGAATTAAAGAATGTTGTAACTGACAAAACAGTTAATGCTCACCAGAGCCAAAAAACCTGTATAAAAGTAGAAAGAAGATACTGGTATTTTTCAAAAAGCAGACGGCGTAAGTGAATTTCATCATAGAAATCTGGGACTGGGACCAATCGACGAGATTTTTTTCTGATAAAAATGATGCAAAAACACGTATTTTCAATTTTTTGTCAGTTACAGCGTTCTTTAATTCTTGCGACGATATGTTTATACGTTACCAAGGAAAAACTTGTGAAAAATTTTATGAGAACAAAGTTTGTTTCGAATGTAAAAATTATTAATTCTATTTATTATAATCTCTGTTGAATGGTTAACAAAAGAAACACATTTCATGTTAATAATTATTATATTTGCCTATTTTGTCTTGCCTCTATAATTCCAACTTGTAAATAAAAATACTTTTTTGTTATTTGCAATCTATATATTTCAAACCTTTCGGTTCATCTTCAGGATTGACTAGAAAAATTATATTTTATTTACAATTATATTCAAAATAATAGAAAATAATTTTACCTGATATTGTATATATTTCTTTAAAAAATTCTTTATGAATGAAAAAATGTTATATGAATGAATGAATGTTTGATAGTTTTTTATGATATAAAAATCAAATTGAAAAATTAAAAACATAATTTGTTAATTTTTGGGTGATATTAAATTACAATATGAATTTACATAATCTTTCCTATCACTTTTATAATTACAAGCTACTTTTTCAAATTTAACTACTTATTTGGTTAACTTTATGCATTTGCAACTTAATCTTATTTGATTCTGTTGTTAATATTTTAGCGTTATTTAAATCAAATTCATGTTGGTTTGGTAATAGACCAATAAGACCAATAGTTTCTATCATAAAGTCAGTTTCATATAATTTGTCACGATTTTTAACGACTATTTTAAGAAAATCTTTTAAATCGAAATACGCAATTAAAAATTATAATGAATTTGCAAAAAGTTTGTCATATTAAATGCAAACGGACGTTAATAGACAAAATTTGGAAATTGAGTTTTTTATTGATTATAGTTCGTTTTATCAATATACATACATGTTCGTGAAACATTTTAGATTCCTACGATCAAAAATGGCGATTTTATTAACGAAATTTAAACGGACGTAACTACAAGTGCATATACATATTTCTAAATGCAAGAAGACATAACTTCATATTTATGTATATGAAAACCTTACATTTACAACCAGGCCCACGATATCGAATCGTGTAGTTTTAAGCGACAAACAGCTGATTTGCGGCACACTAATTTTTGTGTCGCCAAAAATAAATGCGATTCGTAACACAAAATTTTTTTACACACATATACATAAATAAACAAAATCGGAATAAGTTTGTTTACTACATTTCTGTCAAGTTAAACTAGCACACGGTTGCATTTTTTACTGTACAATTTAAGCATTTCAGCGCTTTTTTCGTGTATATTCTCGATTATTTTTTGATATATTGATATGGCAGCTTTGTTGTTTATTTGCATTACGTTGGTAACGTAAAGCAAAGCGAACGATAAAGTGACAATTAGTGGGCCGCAGTTTAGATTCACAGTGAGTGACTGAGTTTCTTTCGCTTAAGTTTTCTTTCGATATCGTGGGCCTGGCTGTTAAACTCATTTGTTGTATATAGGGATGCCAGGACTTATAAAATGTTTGATTTAAAAGTTTTTTGTTGCTCCTGTAAAAAAACAAAAAATGTGGTTACGTCCGTTTGCATTTAATATGACGATATGTAGTATGTATGTAAATATTATCTTATTTTATAATTTAGAATCAGATTGGGCAAAACATTTCGCAAACATTTCCACAACGTCATAAACTATTCAAATCTTTTTTAATCGTTTTGTACATGAGCAAATCCAAAATAAATACTCTTTAAATTAAAAAGAGCGCAAACAAAACAATTGGCTTTTCGCTCTTGTACTTGCTTTTATATTTCGTTACATTTGTATAATTGCGTACAAAAGAAAAGGAGAAACGTATTTTTTTGAGTGTTTCATTTGATTAGTATGTATATTTTTTTCTTTTTTGAATATAATCAAAATAATAATTAAAATGTTTACTGCTTTGCAAAAAATCTTATTTCAGTTAGGTGTTAAAGTATGCATATATAACATTTTAGGGTGTTATAATGAGCAAATTAATTCGCAAACGTTTGCAAACGTATTTTCTTCAAACTTTTTAATTTTGTTCTCATTCTTTTTTTTTCTATCTACGCAGATTTGAATTAATGTATTTTAGTGTTCAACAACAAAAACAATATACAAAAATAAATAGGACAATCGTTCTCATTGTTTTTACTTTGTTTTTGATTAACTCATTGTAAAGAACAAAACAAAAATAATTCAAAAGTTTCGTTTTGTTTATTTTCCTACTCTGTTTAGAACTCAATGTTTGTGTACAATTTATGTGTATGGTAAATTTTTAAATTTTTAAAAAATAACGGGAAATTTAACTTGTTTTATAATAAAATGGTTGGCAACTCAACTCATAGAATATGTAATCAAAACAAGTGTCAAAATCATATGTTCATATTAAATATAATAACAAACCAAAATATATGTATATGTATGATGTGTGTATGTATATGACATTAAAATATTATCAACTTCAATTGTAATTAATTTGCCTCTAAACGTAATGTGATCATTAGTAATTAACACTATACATATAGCAATAGAGTAGTTGACAAAAAATCAATTATTTAGCACCTGCCCTGCAATTAAATTCATAATAAACTACTCGTATTCTCATAGGCAACATTAGAATGGCACCTTTAAAGGTACCCGAAAACAAAACATGTAAGTGAAAAGAAAAAGTATTGAATTGAAAATTCAATGCAATATTATCATATTCAGTTATTAAAAGTTAAAGTTCATTTTTATTTTATTGGCACTTTAAGATGAACCATAAAATTTCTTGTACTTTTTGCGATGGTTTCAAAGTCCAATTTGATTGACATTAAGAATTAATAAACGAGTCTTTTTTTGCTGTGATCAACTCTATTTCGAATTCTTATCTATAAAATCACAATTTGCATGATGTGCATAGTGGTTTGAAGATATTTTTTAGACTGTGCCCTAATAGTCTGAGCTGCGAATAATTATTTGATATTTTTAAATTATTTTAAAAGTCCTTATTTAGTTTTTTTATTAAATTTTTCGGTTTCTTTCTTCTATTACAAAATTATGATAATTAAAGTGTTCAAATATTTTAGTCTAAAGCGGGCATTAAACCGTTTAGTTTAAATATAAAAACTAACAGTAAATTATTAAATTTATAGGTTTCTGTTGGGCAGAGGATAGCGAAATTTAAAAAGGACTAAAAAATAAAAAAAAAATAATCTGTTTTTATTGCGAGTAGCATACCTATTTCCATATGTTTACAATGTAGAGAAGCAGTATTATTGCAATAATAACCCTGACTTGAATAGGCACCAAAACAAGGTTTTATGATCGCCTTGACCTATCCTGTTTTTACTAGATAGTCGAAATTAATTGCGGAACTTTTTAATAATAGGCAGTAAATTTGCTTTTTCCTTAACAATACAGCAATATTTCTTGCAATTTAACTTTCAAATTTAATTTAATTGTTAATTGTCTTATTTCGACTCTTGTCTCTTTTGCCACTTGGAAACACTTGCTCTATCTTGCGCATTTAAATTTATAAACCAATGCCAGTTTTCTCCGTAGGTCCAAAATCCTAAGAATTCTCAAGAATTTTATTCTATTTGAATGTTTAATTGTTTCTAATTTTTAACTGAATGTGTTTTATATTTTTAATTGCTTGCAGTAAGTAGCATGGCACCAAATAACGTCATAAATGCTGATGGTACATCGGCAGTAAAGAGATATCGTCATGCGGGTGACTTAACTGGCGAGCCACCAACAAGAGAGGTAACAAATACAGCTTTATAGATCTAAATTTTGGAGAATAATTACGTTTTTTAATTGAGTAGTTTGCTGAAGTATCAATTCCTGTGCCTTGGGGTCATTTGGCGGGTAAATGGTATGGTCCACAAAATGTTCAACCGATTTTAGGTTTACACGGATGGCAAGATAACGCTGGTACTTTTGATTTGTTAGTACCGCTAATGCCGCCTGATGTGGCATTTCTTTCAGTAGATTTACCAGGCCATGGTTTATCGTCTAGATTGCCAGATGGCTGTTACTACAATACTATCGATAATTTATATGTGATACGAGTTATAATGAAACAATACAAATGGAAAAAATTATCATTAATTGGCCATTCAATGTCATCAATAATTGGTTTTGTATTTGCGGCGGTTTTCCCTGACAAAGTTGACATGGTTATTGGTATTGATGCTTTAAAACCACATCAGCGTCCCTTTCCTAGTATCATACGTACCATGGAGACACGCATGGATGAATTTTTACGTGAAGATGAGCGCAACCGCAACAAAAGTGAGCCACCGAGTTATACATACGATGAACTTATAGAGCGTATATATGTTGGTACATTCTATTCATTAAACAAGGATGTTTGTAAACATATGCTGGCTCGTAATATACAAAAATCTGAAAAATACCCCGATAAGTATTTTTTTACCCGTGATCGACGTTTAAAATTTTACAATTACGCAGTAGGTTCCCAAGAACTGTGTGTGGAGATGGCAAAACGTATAACTTGTCCATATATGTTTATTAAAGCCAGAAATTCTTCATATTTTGAAGAGCAAAAGTATTACGATGAAGTTATGGATGTGCTTAAAACGAAACCTTATTTTGAATATTTTGAAACTGATGGCACTCACCATTTGCATATGAACAATCCAGAGTCTATAATTGGACCCATAATTGATTTTATAAATCGTTTTGGGCCAACAGCAAAAGCAAAGCAGGCTAAAGCCGCCAAAGAGCTGGCTCAGGCGGGTAAGGAAAGTAAATTATAAAGAATTTATAAGAATTATTCTATACTTTTCCGAGAGACTAAACTTCATACATATGAATGTATTACGATTTCTAAAACTAAACATTTTCCAAATATTTGTACATTATTGTATATATTTTCTTAAGTTTATGTATTTATGTATATGATTTTTAATACTGGGCCTGTATTTACTTACACATAAAGTTTATCAATAAATTGTTTTTACAAAAATTAATCGGTGTTTTTTGTCATGGATGTGCGATCTGTAAGCTAATGGCTACACGTATAATTTATACATTATTTCTTGACTATCAAACTAGTATAATTATATTCCAAGTACATAATTTACAGTCAATTTAAGAGTTTGCTTATTCGTATAAATTCAATTGGAAAAATTGCCGTCATAACGACCTTTCTATAAGAGTGGTTATAGACACTGCCTCTTCCAAACCATTCAAGCTAAATTCGAAAGTACCGCAAGGCTCTGTTCTATCTCCTACCCTATTTTTAATTTTCCTTAATGGCCTTTTCCTTTTAACTTCAAATCCCATATACTACTTCGCAAATGACAGTAACATTTGTCATTCATACTCATTTGGAGATCAGGATAAGAAGGCAGAATATGAATGACACGAATGAACTGTAAGACCCAATGCTGTTTTATCGCGTTGCACAGTGTGACGACGCCGGCATTAAATACAAGGAGTCATTGTAGAACTCTGAAATTTTGCACAGGTTATTTTTGAGACAATTCCAGTTAAAAAAAAAATTAAGAAAATCCTCCCACTTTTACGCCCACCTCCCATACAATCGAAATTTAAAAAAATACCGTATTGTCCGTAATACTTTAGGTATAACTTTAAATTTTGGTATACTTGAATCTTATATTGTTACAAACATTATTGGAAAAAAATTTTGAACTTTGACCCACTTTTATCCCCACCACCCATAAAACCTAACATAAAAAGTGCCATATTTTCTAAAATTATTCCGGCTGATCTGCAGAATGGTGAGGATCCCTGGCTTCTGGCGGTCTATAATGCCTGTCTGGATATCATCTACATTCCTCTGCGCTGGAGGATCGCAAATGTGGTGTTCATTCCCAAAGTCGGAAAAACATCAGACGTGAGTCCCGGGGACTTTAGACCAATTAGTCTATGTTCCTTTCTATTGAAGACATTGGAGAGAGTTCTTGACCTTCATATCAGGAACTCGATCAATCCTTCACTACTATCTACCTGCCAGCATGCCTACACCAATGGGAGATCGGTCGATATTGCTCTGCACTCACTGATCTCTCAGGTGGATAGGTCATTGAATTTCAGGGATTACACGTTGGTTGCCTTTCTTGATATAGAAGGCGCCTTCAACAATATCTGCCCTACGGGTATTGTTAATGCTCTGCTCAATCTTGGACTGGATTCTGGTCTGGTTAATTTTATTAAGCTTCTTCTTAGGTCGCGATTGATATCCGCCACAATTGGAACTACAAGGTACCAGAGGGTGACTGCTAGGGGCCCCGCTAGGCGGTGTACTCTCTCCACTTCTCTGGAACCTTGCTGTCAACACTCTCCTCATCGGGCTTGAACGCTCTGGTAACAGAGTTGTTGCTTATGCCGATGATATCGCCATCGCGGTGTCTGGGATATGTCCGCAGACATTGTCTGACAAGCTCAACCTCGCTCTAGACGTTGTGTCTAGATGGTGCCGGGAATTTGGACTACGTGCTAATCCTGGTAAGACGGAGTTGATGCTCTTTACGAGACGGTACAAGGTACCTCATTTCACTCTGCCCAGTCTAAACGGGGTTGGACTGCATTTGAGTACCTCGGTCAAGTATCTTGGCCTCATTCTAGACCCCAAATTGAACTGGGGGCCTAATTTGGCTGAAAGGGCGCGCAAAGCTGCCTGTGCTATCTACTGCTGCCGCAGGGCAGTAAAGGAAAGATGGGGACTACGTCCCCACGTGGTTCGCTGGATTTATTCGGCGATCATAGAACAGAATCTTTTATACGGAGTGGTCTTTTGGTGGACCGCTCTCGACAAGTCCTGCAATGTCAGACTCCTCTATAAGGTCAGGAGGTCCGCGGCAGTGCAGATTACTGGTGCATTACGGACCACCCCCACAAAGGCACTCTTTGTGATGCTGGGGTGGCTTCCGTATAGGATTCTTGCCAGGCAGCAGGCTAACCTGGTGGCGGTAAGACTCAATGCACTAACACGGTTGAATATTGTTCCCTCGGGGCACTCCTCTATTCTCTTAGAGGAACCTCGGATACGGGACAATATCGATTTCACCTCACAGAGCCTGGAACTACACAGAGCCTTCTACACGGTAATCCCAAGTAGGGATGACTGGGCCTCTGGCGGGGTCATCTTCAGTGGATCAGTGGAAGTATACACTGATGGTTCCAGGATTGGAGATAAAGTGGGCTGTGTGATCTATTCGGATATGCTCGCCCTCTCCATATCCCTTCGCCTCACTGATTATTGTAGCGTTTTTCAGGCCGAAATAATGGCTATATGTCACGCTGCAAAGGTGATGCTTCAGGGTGGCACTCCCACTGCCAGTATCACCATATTATCTGACAGCCAGGCGACGGTCAGATCCCTGTCGGGTTTGACCACAAACTCTAGAATTGTCGGCGACTGTGGCACTCCCGAGGCAGTGCGTCGTTAATCTGATTTGGGTTCCTGGTCACAGGAACATTACGGGTAATTGTACTGCGGATGAATTGGCTAGGGCGGGCACGACTCTGCCGAACGTTCATTCTCATGTGGAAGTGGGTATACCCCTTTCCTCCGTTAGACTCCTTATTAGAAGGAGACATTTATTGGACGCGGACCTGGCCTGGCCGCGGGAGGAGTCTTGTCGGATTTCTAGACTCACCTGGCCTAGGCTGGACTTGAAGCGTACCAATCAACTCTTTAAACTAGACCGCACGGATATCTCTTCCGTTGTGTCTATCCGCACGGGTCACTGCGTGATGGGCAGGCATGCAGAAAGACTTCGCTTGCCCGCGAATGACTTCTGTCGTGGCTGTGGGTCGGCTGAGGAAGAGGAGACTGTGGTTCACTATATTTGCCAGTGTCCATCTCTGGCTCGACGTAGATTTCTTACATTAGGATCTCCTTTTCTTGATGACTTGACTGACCTACCGATCCTGGACATTGGATCAATGGCCAAATTTATTAGGCTCTCTGGCTGGTTTCCAATATAATTTTCCGGGGATGTAGTGCTTCTTGTGTGGAGCTCCTGACTATCAGGGCTCCCCACATCATGTGGTATCACAACGGTCCGCCATGCGTGCTCAAGTGTGCCTTGTCATTACGAGGCTGCCACTTCCTCATATCCTAGTGCTATTGGTGTTTGGTCACATTTTATTTTGGGTTATTGCCTTAATAAAAATCTTCCAAATATTATTTAATATTATGTTTAGAATTTTAAATTCTTTTCAGCCACTAACATTCTTAAGAAAGTGCTAATAACCCTTTAGACAATGAGTTATACGAATAGTATACTAATGATTATAATTATTCTCAAACTAGTTTTTAATTTTATTTAAAAAGAAATGGGTGAAATGTTTGATAATACATACTTAGTATTAATCAAAATAGTCAGAATTTATTAGGCAAATTGTATTCACATTAAAAAAATATAATACTGATTACTGATAACAGATTAGGAATAAAAATAAGCAAAAAAGTTTCAGAGAGGAATGTTTGCTTCTTTTTATTTTCGAATTCATAACTATGCAAATAATTTAATTAATTGCTTTTATTCTGTTTTAAATATTTTTTTTTACTTAAAACTTGCCAAAGCCTGTTTTATTTCAACGTAATCTTTCATTAAATGTTTTGCCCGAATTCGGATTGAAACATGCTAAAGAAAAAAAAAAAACAACATTTAGTTTTAATCTAATTAAGTTTAAAAAAATAAGTTTTAAAAACAAAACACTTTATTCTCCATAAAGGCAAATATGTTTCTTACTACTTAGTTTTACCAACCCGGCTTTGCCCGGATTGTACCCTTTGTTGGTCATCTGCACAGCTATCAGGTTTAGGCAGCGACATGCTTCGCTACCTCTCCTTGTTATTTTAGATCAATTGAGGTATATTCGCTTTTACCGTTCTCAAGATATACACAAATAAATTTGTAACTTGTGCCACGCCTACTAATCCAATTCTGCTCACTATTTTACTGATGATTTTTCTTGATCATTAAGTCATTCAGACCAAATTCAGTAACTGTAGCTTTAACCAATCTTAAGACAAACAAAAATTGGTATCTAGTTTGTATGAAAAATACCACGCCCGGGTCTTGTAAATATTAAGAAGATCAGACGGAATGAAGTATTTCTAGCACCGTTTCAAAAAACCAAAGCACTTGAACGCTTTTTTGGACGACAAGTCTATATTTCTTTGAATACGACATTGGTCAGGACATCATTGTCAACGGCGAACGCTATAGGTAAATTGAAAGATATAGACTTCAACGGCTCTACATGCCACACAGCTTATTACAAACTGGATATTCAGCACGAGTGATTTGAAGGCATGGTCATCTGACTTGGATGTGATTTGAACTGTCCACCATAATGGGCGATGTGACTCTGTTAGACTTCTTTTATGGTCGCAGGCGTATGCGAAAAAGCCACAAAACCACTGCAGTCCTCAAAGCTACTATAATTGATAACATCGTCAAATGCAGCCTGATTTATTCACTGGAGCAATGGATAACTGGATATGCGGATGTGCTCCACCTAGGGAAGCCGTGGTCGATATTTTAACGATTTTATATATCACACATAATGGTATCAATAGGCCTTTCAAACGAGTAACAAATTTTGATAAAATCTTTTGCGCACATTGTTTTATTTAAATATAAATATAGAAAGCACTTAATGAAAGACCCGATATTATTGTATTAACTTGAAATAAAACAAAAGTAATACAAAATTTTACGATTAGTTTTTCAATACCAAAACTAGTTTTACTCAAAAATTTGAATACGAGTATGTTAAAGAAGCATTCAGGAAGGTAATATAGATGAGGACAATTTGAATAAAATTAAAAAGAAAAAATAAAAAATACATTTAACTTCTTAAAATAAATACTAAAACTAATAAATAAGAGCTTCGTTGCAAACACCCTTGCAAGTCAAGTTAACATAAATAATGTTTTGTCAGCAGTACCAATAAAAGCATCAAACAATCTCATTAAAAAATAACCTGAAATAATAAGTGCAAATGCTCAGAAGTGATCACTAAATTGTAACTCTTTTAGGTATCTAGGTTATTCACATATCGTTAGTGATAGGCGTGGCAGATTTTCATGAAATTTTTATATCTTCGATAATTTAGGCACTCCTTATATTTTTGGCACAAAAATGTATGAAGCCTTACCACAGTGCGGTGTTTTTTTTTTTTTTTTTTCTTCGGTAAACTACGAGTATACATATCGTCGTGCGGGAGTTTATGTGCTCTAACCGCCATTTCATATTTTTTTTATATCTCGACTTAATGATGCCACTTTTAAGTTTACGACCCCAAATTTTTAAAGTCTACAATCTGTTTTTGGATATCTCGTCCAGTTCCGGAGATAAAGAGAGGAAAACGGAATGCAGATATTAAAAATTTTGTTGTCTAAAACCTAAAGTGGCATCATTAACCCGAGACATATAAAATGGCGGATAGAGCACATAAACTCCCGCACGACGATATATACACAATGAGTCATTACATTACAACCATGCTTCAGGTTTACAGCTTATCTTCTCGCAGCACCCATGTTGTGCGAGTAAATTTGTGGTTTTGTCACGAAGATTCATCAAAAAAAATTTTCATATTCCAAAGTGCGACTCCATACTGATTCTGTGATGATGATTTTTCGACGAATATGTCTTAATGACATTGTCGCTATGAATTTTCCATCAGGTTTTGGTTGATCGTCGTAGAATTAACATCGTGGAATAAAATATACTATTTCATTACGTGTGCAATCGAGTGAAAATGAAAACACTAATCCACACAAAGATGTTTTTATGTATACATTTATACCACAAGAAATAATGCTCTAGTGTAAGTCAAGTAGAATAAAAGTAGTGTGGCAGTATTGGCTCTATTGTCATTTCGTCTCTGCTTAAGAGACTAAATGGGATATGAATCTCATTTAGTTTATAACTTTTTGAACATAAGGGTTTATAGATTTGATTGCCATCTTTAGGAAAAACTCTCCTGATGAGTCCTCTTAAGCAGAGACGAAATGGCCATAGAGACATGCTTATTTCCATAAGCTATACATTTTATATTGAATACTGAATGTATTCGTATTTGCCTATATGGTGAAAAATATTTTTTTATTTTTTTAATAAAATAAAAATATGACAAACTAAAATCCTTGTCTTATTTCGTTATTTATATGGTGCTTTTAAAGGTTATTTTGATAAATAAAGAAAAATAAAGTTTGACGTCTGCCTTGTATTAATTCGCCTTGGTATGAAGTTTGTTTTATTTTGTTAGATTTTTCAGTTTTTATTATAAACACCATTTGTGTTTAAAATTAATAATTTTTTTTTGCTTTTATTCGAGAAAAATGGAATGCAAAATTTAAGAAATCACATGCCCGATTTTTGTTCAGTTAGTTTAGCCCGACACTGTATGCATATTTTTGTCATAAATTTTCGTAAAATTTTTATAACACCGTACAAATTTGTCATTGTTGTAGATATTTTTTTCTCCTATAAATCATAGTGTGGGAGAACAGCATTGAGACTTAATTTTTCATAGAAAACCTAAAGTTGAAAATTATATTACCTGAGGATGTCTCTTGGGAATGACGGTCTCATTGCAAATAAAACTTTGATGTAACTTTTTGTACATGTCGCTTATTTATTTTAAAAGTGCGATATGAAGTATTTTTTATATCTTTCTGATATGTGTAAACGAGTATTATTATTTATAGAAATGGAAGGATATGTATATATTGTACATCTTTATATGTATTTTAAGTAATTTCAACTTTCAATAATTACATATTAATTGATTTATGCATTGTTTTATATAAAATAATGATAAAATGTTGTTTAAGCTTAAAAAAATATAAAATAAAAAACAAAACTAATACTAAATGATAAAAAAAAATATTTACATTCACAATAATTATTATTATTTTTTTTTTCAACCAAATACATGTCTTTGAGATTATGTAATAGTTTGACCAATAAATGCAGAATAAGCAGGTGAAATTAAATCTGGCGTATGTCTAAGAACAAACCAATTTTCATAATGACTAGTTTATCTCTTTACTAACGCTATTTATTATAAGAATTTTAAACGATCAACACACCAGTTTAATTTCAATTACTTATTCTGCCTCCATTACAAGTATATTCTTATTGTTAATTTAACTATAGCTTTCAGTATCACACCTGTCCTTTAGTTGTTGTCTATTTCTGTTGAACGACTTCTTGTGGGGGATGGGCAGCAATATATTCCAATGATTTTAGAATAGCTTCAGGAATTGGTGGGGGTGTTGGCAAATGATTACCAGTTGGTTGAAAACCATTTTCATCAGCTGTATAAGTGACAAAGAATTTTTCTCCCTCGGGCGATACAAATTCAAATGAACCGGCTACACCATTGGGATTACCAGCTTCCTGTTGTTGAATACCGTTGCTGGTTTCGAAAGCATAAGCATAGTTGCCTTCAGCATCGGCGGGATCATTTTTAAAACTCAATATCTGGGCATCTTTGTCGATATTGTCAGCATAGGCAAAAGCCAATAAAGTAGTCAATACGAACTGAAATATTAAAAATTGTACAAATCTTTTATTAGAAATTATCATATTCTGGTATGTAAGAGAAAACGATTTGGATAGAAATTGAAATCGAATGATATTTCAAGTTGTTTTCCTTGCCTTTCATATTTGGAATTCTATTTTTAACTTATTATCTAACTGACTATCGCAATTTCGATCGAAATCGTTTTTGATCATATACCGGATTAATTTAATATAATAAGTTTCTCTTTTCAATTTATTATGGAGAGTTTAGAAAATAAAATATATTTCAGTTGCCTTTTGCTGCATGAATATTTCTAATAATTTATCAATTTAATTATTTCATAATGATTGATTAACAAGTTAAGGTTAAATCCTACTTAACACAGCAATAAAATAAAATAAATTCAATGTTTTTTTTAATGATCTGAAAACTCGAGTTTAAAACCCAGTTAATTAATTTGGTTTCGTCATTAAGCATCGTATTTAGATCAAAACCGCACTATATTAAATGAACTTCAATTGTTTTTTCAGTGATTTATCAATTAAACAAGAATATATCAACCGACTTGCGGCGAGCCGACTACCTCTTAGCAGTCTTCTGGCATAAGCTCTGGAAGTAACTGATTGCCATGAACAAGCTTCTCAAGTCTGTTGTTCGGAGTCGACGTTAAACTATAGTTCTCGGTACTCTTGGATACAAATAGAAGTACACAGCATGGGTGCTATGAGAAGCTGAAATAGAATTTAATGAATGCAACAAATATTGATTTGTTGACTTTTTGTTCATAGACATAAATTATTTTTAACACAGGAAAAGGTATCACTGTGCTTCCTATGATGGCCTTAATAACTGACATGTCTGAATCCGTTTGCTCTTATTTAAAAAAAATTTGTTGTTAAATTGGTGGCTTAAGAAAAAGCCCATATAATGAATGTCTACTCGACTAAGTCGATTTTCAATGGTACCTCTTGAGTCTAAAATATTTTGTTTACAATGATTTTTTTAGTTTGTTGTTGTTTTATTTGGGACGATTCTTTAAAAAGCCTCAAACAAATAGAAAGTTACTCAGTTAGTCAAAATCAATTTCAGAAATGCATAAAACAACTGTGCAGCATAATAGAAATTGTGGTGTGTGAACTATGTGACAACCAAACTCCTTAGGTAATGATTAGTAATCGTAATCATTATTGTTATGTTCTTGTGTTCCGGTGGTGTTAGATGAAATAAAAGATACACCTCAACAATCTAACATTAACCTTTATTAAAAACATTCAATAATTAAATAACAAATAAAATGTATAAATAATTAAATTACCGCGGCTGTAATAAGACGATCACTAACTGACTATGTAAAGCAATATAAACCAAATTTAGAGAAATAGATAGTAATATAAAAATTGGCGGAAAATATGCATATAATAATAAAAGACAAAATACCGTTATATATACATATATCTTTGGTAACAACAATAATTTCACTCAAAATATTCTATTTATTGGGGTTGCCAACAATTATTATTAAAATTATTTTGTCCAAAGTGGAAATAATCAGGATTATTTAGGATTACAAAGAATATTCGGAAAAAATTTAAAAAAAGTAATGCCAATATTTTGTAGTCGTCGTGGTTTACTGGTTAGAGTGTTGGTTTAATAAAACGAGAGCTCCTGTTCAAGTCTCGGCTCTGACATCTTAAAGCAAAGAAATATGAAAAAAAATATTTCTTTCGGCGACTACCTCTCAGCAGTCTTCTGGCAAAAGCACTGAAAGTAATTAATTGCCATGAACAAGCTTCTCAAATCTGTCGTTCGAAGTCGACATTAAACTGTAGGTCCCGGTACTCATGGATGAAAATTTACACACACAACATGAATGCTGAGAGAAGCTAGGCTGTAATCCTGACACAGGGTTGTAAAGGCCAGTTATGTATGGAGGCAATTCCATGCACTGCATTGCAGAATGACTTACTCAAAACGAAGTCTATTTAAAACGTAAAACTTTTAAAGTCAACTTTTAATGTTTCCCACAAAAAAAAAAAAAAAAAAAAAAAATTAAACAGAAACAGATTAATTTTTGTACGAGTATAAATTAAATAAACAAAGTTCTGTTATTTCTTAATCTCATAAATCTTAATCTTGCTTTAAACTATTAATTAATAGTTCTTGTGAATTCTTTTTTTTTTTTTTTGCTTTTAGGTTCAGTCGAAAACATTTGTTATTGCAAAATATTTTGCGATAAATTAATGAATTCTTTTGTTTTACTACAAAACCAGTATGGAATCTTGAATTGAAAAAATCTATTAAGCAGTTTCTTTGACCTTTGTTTGCTAATATGCTTTGAAAATAATTTTAAGCGTCAGACCTTTAATTTAATTATCGTCCGCAATAATTGATTTCTTTATAACACGGTAGAGTATCCATTTAATCGGGAGTAATTTTTGCTCGACCATACATATTATTTGGTTTTGAAATTTCGATATTGATCGATTAACGTTTTTAACTTACTCGAGGTAATCGAACAACTCCAAGAATATTGAAAAAAAATCATATTCAATAAAAAGTTTACCCCATAAAATGTATGTACTCGTACATTGCACAAAATTTCTTTGTTTTTGACGAAATAAAATAAATTTAAAAATTTACCACTCTTCCTGGGGCTCTAACTCGGGTCTCCAGCACATTGTATGTACATTTATTTGGGATTTTTTTTAAACAACACATAACGTAAAATAATTCATTTGCTGTAGTCCGAAATGAGACAATGAACGTATTATTATTTGTTCATAGTTCATATGGAAATATAATTTTACTTTTCTCATGAAGAATAGAAAAAGTTTGTCAACATTTCATATTAATCGTTTGACTTATTTACTCGTAAATAACAGCGACCACCTTTTATCAGTCTTCCATGATTGTCAATAACAGACTTCTCCAGTTGGTCTTTCGGATTCAACATTAAACTGTACGTTCCAATACTCATGGATAAAAATTGATGCACACAATATGGATGCTGTGAGAACACTAGGCGGTTATGTAATGACCAGTTATTTATGTACATATGTATGTATGTATGTGGTTGACATCATTTAGTTTCATTTCATTTTTCTGAATAATCATTTATGTACATATTTTTGATACACGTATGCATGTAAGTCAAAAGAGCATTCTACATGTAAGCAAACAAGTCTTTTTCTAGAGTAAAGTAAATTATTCCTTAGAGGGAAAGATAGTAATCAATACATATTTTTTATCAGAAAACGCTTTAATTAGATCAAAGTTAACTGCAATGTTATTTTTTGGTAATTAAAGAAGAAATGATGTCCGTGAAGGAATAGTACACTAGCCAAACTGAACAATTGTTTTCGACTCCAGATACGGTAGTCTCATCAGAGTTCTTTGTGTCCTGTGCATATTCAAGACCAAACATCAACTATTTAACTCACACTTTTCTGGAAATCGCATACTGAAATTATTACCGTATGTATATACACTTGTATGAGTTAGTCGAAGTAAAGTCACACAACAGTTTCTATCATATTCTCCTTTTCTTACCATCATTGCTGTTCTTGTAATTGTCATCTTATTCGGATGAAACAGAATTACAAATTTATTTTGTTTTTGCCCTTTATTCCACCTTATCCACATTAGTCGACATGAATGATATGTACGACGGTGGTCGTGGTGGTTAGAGCGTTCAGTTTGGCTAGTGTACTATTCCTTCACGGACATCATTTCTTCTTTAATTACCAAAAAATAACATTGCAGTTAACTTTGATCTAATTAAAGCGTTTTCTGATAAAAAACAGGATTAAATTGATCACACCTCTCCTGAGGCTCGAACCCGAGTCTTGGACACTTAAAATACATATTTTTATTTGGATCCATACAAAGCTCGTCTAGATTCATTTTACAGACCTTATCTACATCCCTATAACTAGTAAATCTTTAATCAAGATTACTGGTGATAAAAGTTCGAAGAAAAATTGACATACTTGGTAATTAATTGCTGTTTTATTATATATATATATTTTTTTTTAAATATTAAAATACATGTTTCTTTACAATTTTCCCACACAAGCATATTATTTCATCTACAACACCATAATTATTCCCTTTCACTATTGCTTTAATTTAATTCAACTCTTATTTTAAATGTCAAGATGTTATTTAATTTTTAATTAAAATTATATTTTGATCGCTTTGACACACGTGTTTGAAATTTATTTCGAATTTTTGTTATTCCAAATCCTTGCACTCATTCGCACTCATTAATATTATCTTATTTTTTTTCTTATATACGAGTATATATGTATCCCTTTTTTTGTTATTCGTTTTTAATATTTCAAAGTTTTCTATTCATTTAAATAACTATTTAGTAGTATTTGAGATTTTTTTTATCTTTTTCTTATTTTTACTCACAATTTTGAACATTTTGCTAAATTACACTTTGATAAACTGTTAATGGTTTTGCTGAAAACCTTTGCTTTTATATCACAATTTTGCTTTGGGAGTAAGAAAAAAAAAAGCATTGAAAAAATGTTATTTTAACAAAAAAAAAATTATAGAAGAAGAAAAACTGAAGACAAAATCTTCTACACAAAACATCTCAAAAATATTCAAAGAAACAACAACAATCGCAATATATGCATACATACGTATATTATTTAAGCATTAAATAGAGAGATAAATAAGCAATAGCCATGCTTACGTCTCTATATTTTTAATTTTTTGTTTTTGTTTTTTTGTTTCGTGTATATTATTTTTGTTATTGTTATAATGAATGTGAATGCTATTGTCGTATAATTGTTTGTTTTTGCTTTTGGTATCAGCATAATAACTTTATAGTCAAGTTAGCATGCTTCTTCGTGTTTCTTCTAACGCCGCCAACATTTTAACCAATGGCCAGCAACAACAATTCCATGTGAGATAAAATTTTTCAATACTGATGCACTAAACAACTGATCAAAGTGGCAAAAAGTAATAAAAAAATACTTGAAAAATGGATTAAAATAAAAAAAAATACAAATTTAATGGCAATCACAACAAATTACTGCAATGATCGTGTGGATTTTAATCAGCCCAGTTTGGAGGTAACAAAAGCAAAAAAAAAAAAAACACACATTGAGAAAAGCAGAAATAATTCATTTAAATATATTTAAAATTTTCATCACTAACATCTTAAATTGTTCTCTACAGCTCGCACTCTTAGACGAACTGATATTTGTTACAATGAAATCAAAAGACTTAAGACTCTTATGAAGCCACAGACTATCGAAATACTTAAAAACGATTATAACTCTGTAAACAAGTACACAATAGCCCACAACACTGAGCTGATTACTAAACTAAGGAACTGGAAGATAACTGATAATTTTCTTAAAAAATTTTGTATTAAACATGCTGTTCATCAACGAGGTACCACGCCCACTTGTCTAATTCCACTCACTTTCCGACTGATGATTAACCTTGACCAGTAGTCGCCGCAGTCTAGTGGGTAGTGTGCAGGCCTACTAAGACAAGTGCCCTGGGTTCAAACCCCAGCTCTGACATCTTGAAAAACAGAAATATGAAAAAAATATTTCTTTCGGCGACTACTTCTTAGCTCTGAGATTAACTGATTGCCATGAACAAGCTTCTCAAGTCTGACGTTCGGAGTCGACTTTAAACTGTAGGTTCCGGTACTCATGGATAAAAATTAACGCACAGAACATGGGTACTGCGAGAAAATAGGCCTTAACCCTGAAACAGGGTTATAGTGGCCAATTACGTTTTTATGTTATATAAAAACTAATCGTCTTTATTGGCTGCTATACCCTAAGTCTGAAGTTACCATTAAAACAAAATTAATTATATAAAAAACAATACTTATACTTAAACCAGGGTGGACTGCCAGTTACTCTAATGTAGAAATCCTTCAGCGCTATCAGAATAAAATATTAAGACTAACAGCTCAATTATAAATAGAAATTCCGCGGGAGTTTTTTTCCCTCTCTCATTTTTTCCATATAAATTCAATTGTAAAAATTGGAAAGAGAAATATCTCCCGAGAAATTTTTATTTATAATTGGGCTATAATTTTTAATGCTCCAAAATTTCTAATTAGACTATTCATAATGACTTACACATACCAAAGATCAAGTATGCGATAGAGATATACTCGTATGTATAGCGAAGCGTATCTTAAACTGTAGAAGTGAGAAGATTTTATCGTTATCATATACTTGATTCACCATTTCGATAATTGCAATTATTCTTATTATGTCTTGCTATTATTTCTCTTGTTAAATATCAAATTAAATATAATTTATTAAGACGTTCTTTTTTTGTGCCAAGATATTTTACACCATCTTTCTTGGGAATTGATCTGCCATTAAAGAATAATTGTGGACAATTTCCTTTCCGTACGGGAAACCCAACATGTGCAGATTATCAGTATTCACTTTAATACTCCATTGAAATAACTAAGTATCTGTTTTATTGAGTTCATTTTAAATGAGATTTAATGCATTTGGAGGACTGGAACTAAGTAGTTGATAAAATTGCGGTGTAAACAGCGTATGTTGCAACTAAAACGTTATTTGCCAAAGGTATATCCGAAGTCAGTGGTTGGTCCCACAACACTGTCTATAAGCTAGACTTTGTTTAATGCTTCCTAAAAAGTCACAGTACATATAAAACCAAATTGGGGTTCAAGAATACCAGTGAAAAGCTACTCAAAAATAATTTTTCAAATAATAATAATAGACCTGTCGGATGTAACAGCATTACCTGGCTTGTTATTAGTTACCATAATGTTCTGAAAATTACTTCATCGTTGGTTTGAATTAAAAATAAGCGTTAAAAATAAAATTAATTTTCTATGTAAATACAAGTGTTTGGCGATTCTTGCATCGATAACATTATATCCCGGTATTTTATTCTAATTTTGTTAATTCATTTCTATCTGATCGGCCAGTCCATTTGACAAGCGTTTTCTAACATTGTTGTTATTTCGTTGCAAAAGTGATGTAGTTGGAAAGTATTTTGAAGATGTAAGTCAAACGCTTCAGCTTTACTTTATTTTGTTTTGCATCGGATCGTTTTAAGTAGCTTTCCCGATATCTCAGGAAGAAGTTGAGCTGTTCTCATTTTTGTTCAATAAGACGTTTCCTTAAATCTTTAGGGGCTCTAATAAATCGTTGCTTACATACATACATACACACATAATTGTAATTTACAACCTTGTTACAGGCTTAGGGCCTAGCTTCTCGCAGCACTCATGTTGTGTATGCCAGTTTAAAGTCGTCTCCGAACAACAGTCTTGAGAAGCCTGTTTAATGGCAATGAGTAACTTTCAGAGCTTTTGCCAGAAGACTGCCAAGAGGTAGTCGCCAAAAGAAATACTTTTTTCCAGGGACGGTAACAGTTATAAGAGAAACTACGAAACAGTCATATTTAACCATTAATGACAATGAATTTATATAATGGTTATAATTAACCATTAACAAGAAATATATTTTATTTTGGTCATCGTAACCAATTAAAATGAGAAATATTTTTTCTTTTTTTAGTTGAAAATAATCATTATATCAACCTAAAATTTGTTTTGGTCCTAAATAACCATTATACTAATAAAAAATTTTTGGTTAGAAATAACCATTATATTAAAAAAGACATTTTTTTTTGGTTAAAAATAACCAATATCAAAAAACAATTTTTTTTTTTGTTATTACTCCACAAAATGCAGCATTTTGTGTATATTTTGGATGATGCAAAGGAAGCTATTGCAAGAATGATTAAAATCAATAAAAAGATTTTACAAATTAAGGATGTAACCAAAATTTTTTTTTAGGTCAAATGGTTATTTCTAACCAAAAAAAGTTTTTGATTGAAATAACCATTATTCTTAACCAAAATATTTTTTTTTGGTTGATATAATGGTTATTTCTAACCAAAAAAGGTTTTTGATTGAAATAATGGTTATTCTTAACCAAAATATTTTTTGGTTGATATAATGGTTACTTATAACCAAAAAAATTTTTTTCTCATTGTAATTGGTTACAGTAACCAAAATAATATAAATGTACTGATAATGGTTAAAAATTACCAAATGCAGATAAAGGGCATTTTTGCGTAACTTTTTCCTCAGAAAAAAAAAATAACAATTATTTCCGGTCCCTGCTTTTTTCATATATCTTTTTTTTAAGATGTCAGAGCTGGGACTTAAACCCATTACATTATTACTCGTATTAAAAAGCAAACAGAAAAACATTTAATAGTTTTGTTGGCAGCAGCTTTTAGGATGCATTAAATTCGTTACTACTGTTATGTTTTAAACTGTGTTGGTGCAATTTTATTTACTTCACACATGTGACTTTTATCTTTAAAAAGACATTTGTAAGATTTTAAAGCTCCCAAGAGCTCATAATTATTAAATTAAAAAAGTTATTATTTTTAAAGATAAAAAAAAAATTAAAAATTGCTAAAAAAAATCATTTTTTAATAAAAACAAAACAACTCATTCTTTGCCACTTATCTCTGAAATATTGTTGTAAAAGCAAATGGTTCAGCAACAAAGAAACCCTTTCCTTTGTTAAAATTTGTAATTTATAAATTTTTATTTTCTTCATTTTGGTTAGTTTTTAAGTACCATTTGCATTAAAAAATATATTAATTGTGTAGATTATAAGATCAGTTAAAATATTAAACCCACTTGGTGATAATTACTTTTGGAAATTAAACAATTTTATGATTTTTAAAAAAGGTGTTGTAATATTTTATTTCAAAATTGCATGTTCAAGAGTATTGTTGTTTTTGTATGAAAAAAAAATGAAATAAAACAAATACAATAACAGTATCCATAATAAATAAACAATTAATTGGTGAGAAGAGGAAAAAGATTGATATTTAAGTCGTTTTTCAAATTAACAGGTCTAAACCAAATTAAAGTACAAAAAATCAAAAGACTTAAGACACATGCATTATGACAACTCGCTCAAATAAATTCCAAAAGATTATTTTTCAATTAATTTTGTTACCAACTTATTGCATAAATTCCCACAATATTTATACAATTTTTGTTTTCTTCGTTAAATGTGAACTAGTTAGTAGGGCTTACTATTCACAATATGGCCTTAAATATTAGTTCTTGAGATAATATAACAAAAATATTATAAAAAAAATTCATTGTATAAAAATAATAATTTGTTTTAAAAGAATAAAATGTCGAAATAAATTATTTAATTAATTATGATTTTTTGTGGTTATGTAACAGTTTTAAAGATTATTTTACATAAATTCTTCATCTCTACTAGGGATGACGAATGCAATTGAATTAAAAAAATTGCGGGATTGAGGATTTTCGAGATTCCGAAATTCAAAATTTATTTTAAGCAAATTTATAAAATTATTCAAAATACACGAAATTATTGGGTGTTACAAAAACAAAACTAAATTTTAAATTTCTTTGCTTTGGCTAGCAAATATCAATAACAAAGTTTAACTGTGATACGATACATTGACTTTTCGTGACCGATATATCGGCGACACATACATATGTAGGTGTTCGAATCGAAAAACATCGACATCGTTTTTTTTACACCAAAAACGTATGTTTTTGTGTTTTACTGCTGTTTTAGATTTACTGTTTTCTAAATGGATTTTGGTTTAAGTCCGTATGATTTTTTGAACCAAAAGTGTATTAATTTTTTTCTGTGACTGTTGACAAGACAACTTTGTTTTAGGAAATCATATTTTAATCCGAAGACTCAAAATTAAATTTTTCGTACTCAAGTATACGAGAAAACTATTTCCTAAAAACTATCATGAAATAAATGTTCAATACATATTAATAATTATGCGAACCATATATCGTCGATGGAATTAAAGAATGCTGTAACTGACTACACCTTAAATGTTCACCAGAGCCAAAAAACTTTCATAAATGTAGAACAAATACACTGGTATTTTTCATTTCGCAGACGGCGTAAGTGAATTTATTTTCATCGTAGAAATCTGGGACCTGGACCAATCGACGTGTATTTTTTTTTCTGATTAAAATTATGCAAAAAACGTATTTTCGATTTTTTGTCAGTTACAGCGTTCTTTAATTCCATTGACGATATGTATGTGACATGAGTTTTTACGAAAACTCCCACATCACATATGTGGGACGCTGAGTGGCGAACATGTTAAAATCAAAAAACTTCGTGAAATCTTTTTTTTATTTTTTTTTATTTGAGACCAATACTCAGGGGTAAACCCCTACTGAATGCTGTATTGAAATATTGGAAAGGACAGTACATATATTATTATTAATTATTACATTATTGTTAAGCGCCTTAGGAATGAGACAAATTACAGTGAATTGATCATTCAAAGGCCAGTGTTATACTTTCACCCTTGAATGATCAACAGCAATTGCCTCATCGTTGCATGTTGATTGTGTGGTGAGTGTGCCTTCGCTAAGTAGGTTTAGCTGTTATCTGTACTTCCCAATAGGTGGCGCTTTTTTTCCTGATCATTTGTTTTATGTTGACACTGGTTAAGGTGGAATAGAGTGGAATGTCGGGGAGCGGTTTCTTTGCAGATGGTCTTCCTGGAGGGGGGGGGAAACCTCTTATTCTTAAATTATACTTTTGAAAAAACCGCAAACTAATTTTTTCATTTTTCACCTATTCTGGGATTTGAAACTGGGTCCTTTGAGTTTTTGTGCGAGCGCTCTAACCACTATACCACGCACCCTGCAGAAAAATGACACTATGATCATTGTAACCAACAACTCGTACGACACAAAGTTATTTTTTAATAATAAGATCTCAAAATTGATTGACCACCCAACACTGGAACAAATAATTTTGTAATATCTATACAAACTTATGCATTTCCAATTCTAGTATGGGATCCCTTTCATACTCTTCATAGTAATAATATTGAATCAATGCAAACACCATTTCTAATATTTTTCATTAAGGGGCCTTGGTTGTTACTAATATATGCTACCGTCATACGGTGATAAACTTGGTCTTTTTAAACTACATACATACATACATACATAGTTGGCCATTACAACCCTGTGTCAGGGTTACGGTCTAGCTTCTCGCAGACTCTGAACGACAGATTTGAGAAGCTTTTTCGTGGCAATTAATTATTCCCAGAGTTTTTGCCAGAAGACTGCTGAGAGGTAGACGCCGAAAGAAATAATTTTTTCATATTTCTTTTTTTTTTCAAGATGTCAGAGCTGAGATTTGAACCCAGAGCTATCGCCAGCTGCCAGCTGCCAGCTCTAAGAAACCATCGAGTTGTCTCTTTACTTTTTGAATTGATTCGTAGGCATATTGATTCTGAATTTTCACTTGAAAAACTTTATATTTTCGTTCCATAGATATCTACTCGGAATTCTTAGCTAATTATTGTAGTTTGTAATACTTTAGATCTGTTTACGTTAATAACGAGCCCTTTCGCCCTTTTTATGTTGATTTTGTTAATTGTTATCTTCTAACGAACTCTTATGGAAGTAAAGATATTATAAAAATTAACACTATTTTGCGTTTACGTACTTAATTTCTAATCACTGTGGTCCCACAATCCTAGTCAACAAGAAGGTATGCTCTAAGTTTTTTTAAGGTTAACTTCTGCTAAAAGTGTCAATTTGGTCAACTATAAACTAGTTAAAGTCTACTTTTAACGTTAAAACAAGTTACAGTAGATTTTAACTTACGAACATGAATTTTAGGTGAAATAGTTGTTTAGAGAGAGAGAGACAATCTAATATAATAAAAAAAATAACTGAATATGAAATTTCGAAAAGGGCACATGTCTGAATATTTCAAGTTCACATTAAATGAAAAACAAAAAATAATTATTTTTTAATAGTTCGATAAATTTTATGTGGATTATATTTTGGTGATTAATTTGTAACCACAAAATATGGAAATATTTGGATATTGACTTAGTTATATATGTTTGTTAATATAGTATTTAAAATTAATGAGATGTGCGTGCCCTTTTAGTTAATTTGGGCCCATTTCTTAAAGTCTATTATATTCTCTTTATTTACTCTTACAGCACTAATTTTTTTGTATTACTGGACTGTACTATTAGATAAATACATTGTTGATGGGGGAATACACGATTTTCGCGTCTTACTTTCCTATTGACGAGTGAAAAATTTCTATCACAATCATGGAAAGAGTGTGCCCGCGCACTGGAAAACATAGATGGATCATTGTATTTCGTTGTACTGATAATGCTAACAAAAATCGTATAATAGTATTGGTCCTTTTTGCTATAAGCAGCCATCACAAAAAATATCAAGTTCGGATATTGAATTTGGAATAAACATATAGAAGTAATCGTTAAGAAGAACGACTGCATTGAATAATTTTGTACTTTTTGTTTCAACAATAATTTCGAGAAGGGCACATTTCTTAGTTGACCTTTTTGAAATTTTTTCTGTATCTACCATAACGTCTAAAATAGAACGAATGCTTTTTCAAGAGCAGTAGGTGCAGGCAAACATTTGAGACTCACTAATACGAAAAAAACGCATTTGTTAAAATGTGCAGGCTATGCCCTTTTCGAAATTGCATATTCAATTAAATAAATTGCCCGTATTGCTTAAATTAGTTCTTCTTATTAAACCCATGGAGGTAATTTTGCCCATGTGTCTCAACGTTTTCGCTCTGAAGTCTGAAAAAAAAGAAATATGAAAAAAATATTTCTTTCGGCGACTACCTCTTAGCAGTCTTCTGGCAAAAGCTTTTCAAGTCTGTCGTTCGGAGTCGACTTTAAACTGTAGGTCTTGGTACTCATGGATAACAAAAATTAAAACGCACAACATGGGTGCTGCGAGAAGCTTGGCCGTAATCCTGAGACAGGATGATAATGGCCAATTATGTATGTACTTATGTATGTTCAGAGATACCACATGATAAGATTCTGTTGCATATTGTATGAGAAATTTATCAAATTTGAGGTGGTACCTACTTAAAGTTGGATCAATTTAAAACATAATTTAATTGTAACCAAAGTTGCAGAAAAAATAAAAAGATGTTTTTAATTTAAAGTTGTTTTCAAAAGGAACCGACTTCAGTGTTTGACTATAATTACTGTAATCATGTATGGTTGGATTTATTGGGCATCTGTTATTTCTCTAGAAATGAATAAAAAAATATGTGAGACCGGGATTCATAGAATTATCTCTATCACTAGCTTTTATTGGGGTTTTGTGTGGTGAATGAAAATTACTTAGAAACTGACGTTGCTTTTGAAAAATCATGTGATTTTGTCTTTTAAATGTTTTACATTGTACTTGTGCTGCTCGTTTTGACTCTACTAAGAAATAAGTATAGCTCTGGTTATTTTAAAACTCCTCCTTTTTTACAAATTTATTTTTTTTCTTTTTTATTATTTTCCACTTGTTTACATTATAGGTTGCGCCTGTTTATATACAAAATCAAATAGAGGTGCTCGTGGGCGAAATTTGATTTGTAACCGATATTCTATTGTAAATGAAAATATTCAAATATTTATATGGTTGTTTAAAGAAACATCTGTTCATTCATAATCACAAAGCTTCCGGGACAAGTTTATAAAAATTGCAATATTCGGGATATCCCGATCGTCATCCCTATTTTCTACTGAAGTACGTTAAGAAATAAAAAAAAAAATTACTTATTAATCAGAACTAAGACATTAATCTAAATTTATTACCAACTCGTATTTGAGAAAATTTGAAGATGTACTCGTTCGTAAAAAAATGAATAAATCTTCTTAAAATTTATCAAAATTCAAATTTATTATTTCAACTTTCAATTTAAATATCCAACAACCAGATTTGTCAACTACAACTTGTTTAGCACGTATCATGCCTATGAGGATGCTCCTAATACTGAAGAGCACAATCTCATCAATATGTTGCGAGTAAAAGTGTATATGTGTTGAAATCTAATATGTAATTAATTTATTTTAAGTTAAAAAGATTAATTTAATTAACTGATATATGTACATACATACACACTTAAAAATTGTTTTTTGTTAAGTCTTAATTCTTATGGAATTAAAAAATAAAAATAAAACAGAAAACAAAAAACCAAAGAAATAAAAATTTTATGTGCGTATGCTTTTCTTATACGAGTATGTATGTTTTGTTTTATATTTCTATTTTTGTGCCCACTAAATCTCAAGTTCACCTCAACCGTTTTAATCATTCTAGTGTGATGAATTTATATCTAAAAAAAAATTAAAATTAAAAATATGCAGATTAACCCCAAAACAGAGCAATATTAAATGCATGAAACATACAATCTGTTCAAACACTTTATAAATATTTAACAAATTGCAGAACTTTAAATGAATGCCTCCTACACTAAATTTTATACAGACAATAAATCTAAATACAGTGCAATGTACTAGTGATAGAAAAATATTTTTAAGAAAGAAGGAAAGAGGGAGTAGTGCTTGGGAATATTTTATTTAAACTTAATTTTCGGGCATATTGTTTCATAAACGAAATGTACGGTCAAAGAACAAATTCTTTATGCAACGCATTTAACGGTTTAATCAAATGCTTAATCAAAATTCGATAAAGCTCTTGTAAATACTAAGAAGCTTTATTCGAGATTTTCAGAAACCTATTCATTTGAAAGCTTCTTTCAACACTGGATGTAATCAGTTCTCTTGCCCAGAACATTAAAGACATCAGTCACCTCAATAATTACATTACTCATAGTCAGAGATGACAAAACTCCATCATTAACTCCATTAGAAAACAATATTGAATCTTGCGTGCATTGAATTCGCGACTCTAATCAAAGTTTGTCAACTTTCTTACTCCAATCTTCAAAAGGCTCAGTCTGCAATCAAATGAAAAGATCTGCAAAAGAGTGTATAGAATGAGATGTTAGAGAAGATATTTTTATGCGCAGGA
This sequence comes from Metopia argyrocephala, assembly GCA_963576795.1. Lineage (NCBI taxonomy): Eukaryota > Metazoa > Arthropoda > Insecta > Diptera > Sarcophagidae > Metopia > Metopia argyrocephala. The sequence goes on from OY756210.1 coordinate 67,874,804, forward strand.
GGCCCGAAGTTCGAACACCAGGAAAGGTGTTATCAATTTTTTAATTCATATTTTAAGATAAAGAACATATTTAAGAAACATCAAAAACAGAGTAGGAGACAGAACTGTGGCCTGCGGTACTCTCGAATTTAGTCTGAAATCGTTGTAAGAGATACTGTCTATAACCACTCTGGGCGCTGAGAAAACTCGGTGTAAAATAACAGAAATGATTAACGGCACTGAAGGAAACAAGTTTCGAAATGGAAGCCTCTTGAAGCCTGGAAACTGATAAGCAGCCAGGGATGGTATAATGATTCAAATTCCGAGAGGTGCAAGAACTTTTACTTAACACTTGTTATGGTGTGAAATAAGAATGACGAACGGGATTGATTTTAAAAAATTCCGGGATTTGGAATTTTGGAAATCCCGATTGATGGGATTTTGTCATGGAGAGTGTTTTTCGAAAGGCGGGTGTGCATCGTAGTGGCACTATATTTAACAAAAGTGTACAGCTTCTTGCGTATGCAGACGACATAGACATCATTGGGCATGCCAAGCGAGATGTCACAGCAGCCTTTAATGCTATTAAACGGGAGTCTACAAAAATTGGTCTGGCAGTAAATGAAAGCAAGACGAAGTACATGTTGTCGACGTGTAGGGATGTTGAGCATATCGGGTCCCAGGTTACAGCCGGCAACTATACATTCGATGTGGTCAAGGAGTTCACTACCTTGGCACCACCATTACCAGCAAGAATGACGTCAGTCTGGAGGTCAAACGAAGAAACACACTGGCCAACAGGTGCTACTACGGTCTCAGTAGGCAGTTTAGTAATAGACACCTCTCTCGTGCGACGAAATTAACACTCTAGACGTCGCTTATTCTTCCGGTGCTTCTCTATGGTGCGGAAGCATGGACGCTGTCTAGTGACTATGCAGCGGTCTTGGGAGTGTTCGAAAGAAAGTTCTTCGTAAGATCTTTTGTTCTCTAAGGCATGGTGATGAGTTTCGTATTAGAACCAACCATTAGCTGTATAAGCTCCCCAGCGAAGTGGGCGTTGTTCAGCGCATTAACATCCAGCGGCTAGGCTGTCTCGGCCATATTGTTTGGATGGAAGAATCTGCTCCAGCGAGAAAAGTTTCCGGTGCGAAGATCACTGGACGTCGGCGTAGAGCATGTCCATGTTTACGTTGGAAAGACCAGGTAGCCCTGCCATCAATTGGTGTGACCAACTGGAAAAGGCGTGCGCTTAGCAGACGTGTTGAGGCAGCGTGAAACCCGTTAACGGGTTGTTATGATCAGCTAAGTAAGTAAGTAAATATGTACTCATATGTACGAGTATATCGATTTATAAATAAAAAATGTATGACTTTTAAAACCGTTTTTATACATTAATAATGTTTTTAAATAGGTTAATACAATATCAACCAATGCCTCTAGGCGTCTGGGTTTTGGTTTGTTTTTATAATATTCGTAATGTCAATCAAAATATTTTTATTCCTTATTATACTTTTGAGACTCTTGAAAGTACTCTCAAAGTATTTTCTGATACTCAAATTATAATCAAATTTTTCATCATTGATCAAAGCTTATCACAGACCTGATTTTGTATTTTAATTATAATCAGGGACCCGATTTAACTCTTATTATTTTTTAAATATGCAAAAGGTTATGGAAAAAATAGCTGAAAAAAAATTGGGCCTGTAATAATAATTATAAATTACCCAGAAAATTGTAGTGCTGCCATAATCATTATGAAAGATTTTTATTTTTTTTGGTCTTTGATAACGATTATGAAAGATTATTGGTTTTTTTGGTCTTCCGTAACCATTACAAAAGATATTTATTTTTTTTTGGTCTTTGGTAACCATTATGAAAGATTTTTATTCTTATTGGTCTTCTGTAACCATTATAAAAGATTTTTTTTTTTTTGGTCTTTGATAACGATTATGAAAGATTATTATTTTTTCTGTCTTCTATAACCACGTTTCAGTTCGCAAATCTTTAGATATTTTTATAAAATTTTGCACACTAACTTATCTATATTTGCAAAAGGACGAACTTTTTTTTATTGATTTTGGTAAGGATCCGCAAATCTTTCTCATATTTTTTTTCTTCTTACATAGTCATTATAAGTAACCAAATTAACCAATTGAATCCTAACAAACTGTATGAAACTATAGCTTTGAAATTAAAAAAGTGGAACATTTTGAGATATATATACATTAGGGGGGGTCGTTTTTTTTTCGGACAAAGCGTATAGCAAAAACGAAATCTACGGAAAATTCTAAGAAAATTTCTCTAAGAAACCATGGGTCTAAAATAAATTCGTAGCTCCCAAAAATCGAGTTCAAGTTATGATGTTATATTAAATTGTTCTCTAAAACCTACTAGCATTTTTGTTTACAATAATTTAAAAACAACAGCATGCCATTATCAATGCAGTGCTTTTGTCTTTTTTTGGACATTTGGCACAATTCACCTCGACTAGAAGTGTGGGAGTGACTCGTAAATGTCAGATAGTCTGTCTGCGTTCAATAACCAGCGTGTATTCCAAATTACTTTTTTCAACTTTTAAATAGTTTTTAATTATTAAATTATAACACAGGTTTACAAATTTTTAATTTGGAAAAATACCAAGAACGCGACATGCCTAGATAAGTTAATTGGGACCTCCTGAGCACGAAAAACGCTGTTATTTTTTTTTCCTAAGTACCGTTTTTTAGATAACGGTACTTTTCTGTTTTTCGGTGTATGGCCCCACTCAAACCCTTGTGGAGTCCAACCAAAACGTCCGATCGATATAAGTGGCATATCGATGGAATGTCTTTTCTGTCGATATGCTTGAAAATTCTATCTGATAAGAAATCGCTGAGATATGGCACGTCAAAGTTCAAAATTTGCCTATTTTTTACGTTTTTTTCAAAATTTTTCATTTTCATTTAAATTTTGTCCTACGTTATATTGAAGATCGGGAATGTTTTATTCTTTTACCAAATAGTCTATTTAGTTACCAATATTTTAAGCGTATTTTGAATAAAATCGGATAAAAAATAATATTTTTATTAAGGATTTTGTCGAACGACAATATTTTCATTTTCATTGCTCACACAGTATATTCGGAGTAAATTCAAAAAATTTTAATTAAAATGACGAGCGACTTGAACTCTTGCGTTTTTTTTTTCAGATGAATCTTCGCAAATGAGGAACCAACAGTAGTCCGCCATCATTAAAAAAATAACAGCGTTTTTCGTGCTCAGGAGGTTCCAATTAACTTATCTTGGCATGTGGCGTTCTTGGTATTTTTTGGCTGTAAACCAGTGTAATTGAAACGTCTGTAATGTGAGTTGATTACACCAATTCAGAAATTGATACAAATTCAATGAACTCGCAACGTATTGAAATACTATTTGTTTTCAGACGAGGCTGAGAAAAAAAAAACAACAATCGCACAGAATTCATACTCCACAAGAGGCAAAAAATTGTTTGAAATTAGGAATAAGCTAAATATTCCGTTAATTCATGAAAAAAGTGTCTCGAAAAAACTAAAAACATTACTAACTAAACATCAATATCAAATAAAATGTCAAGCAAAGTCTTTAACATTTCTGCCAACTATTGATGACGTTTTTTTTATATTGGGAAATGTCAGTGCGCAAAAACATCGTTTTCCTGCTGTGGCTTAATAGCCATTGACCTCCAAGAGTTTATGATTGATCAGCACAGTAGAAGAAAGCTAACCATTCCCGAATGAATTTGATGCGAATATTGTTGACCAATAATCAACACTGCCACTAGCTAGTCGCGATCCAACGTTTAATCCTGGTCCATCACATATGGATATTGAGTCTGAACTGGAGTTTCCCATACCAACTGCAGGACAGCCAAGTTCATCGTAAAAAAGATTTCATACAAAAAGGTACGATACACCCCATTTCGCTATGCCGTGTGATAGGTTTGGTATCGGGAATAAGCTTGCTTCTTTTCTGGCCACATCACTTTTCAAAGACATTGTTTAACGATGAAAATGGGGAACCAATAATTATGGGCAAATCTAAGCTTTCACGTGAAAAAAAAGAAATGTAGGGATGCTTTACATAGAAAGTAACGCAATGATTATGATTTAGTAGCATTCTCATTTGATGGCAGAATCAACAACTCTCTGACGAGAGAAGAAGAAAATGGTAGATATCATCCGAAAATTGCAAAAGAATCGCACTCAGTGGTTCTTGCAGAGCCTAAGAGCAATAAAAAGAAAACTGAGATTCTAAGCTAAACGGTGATATACAATTTTCTATTATAAACCAGTAATTGGAATTTTCCTATAACTTCAAAAGGTAAGACAGCGTGTAAAATTGTCGTAAAACCCCTAGCGTTTGCAATTCTTTTTTAAAATATGACCAAACGGCACAACCGATCGAAGCATTCATGATACCAATGGAAAGCTGACAAAATGACCTAACTAGTGATTTACAATAACCTATTTTAACTAAAGTATCCTATTTTTCTTATAGTCTTTACTTCTAAAAATGCATTAATTTTACAACTTGTCAAAAAAACATCCTTTTTCAATTCTGTAATGAACCCTGACTAAATGGCAACCCCGATTAGAATGCCCAAGCTACCACTGGAAAGCTGAAATTCTAAGGTAAACGGTGGTATACAATTTTCTATTAAAAGCCATTAATTGGAATTTTCCTATAACTTCAAATGGTAAGACAGCGTGTAAAATTGTCGTAAAAACACTACTTTTTGCAATTATTTTTTAAAATATGACCAAACGGGCAACCGATCGATTATTATACATAAATCGTATTATAATACAATTGAATAACCCTATAATAAGTAATAAATGCCACCATTGTATATATAATTCATATAATAATAAACAAATAAAACAATTAAGAATGTATCACTCAGATATTCAAAAAATAAATGATTTTTTGTGTAAAACGTGACATAAAATATTCAAATTGATTTTTGGGAGCTACGAATTTATTTTAGACCCATGGTTTCTTCGAGAAATTTTCTTAGAATTTTCCCTAGATTTCGTTTTTGCTATACGCTTTGTTGACTTTTTTCCTCTCATACAAATCGACCCCCCCTAATATACATATGTATTTTCTAAGAATTTAATTTTACAAACATTAATGAACGCAATGTTCGCTCAGATAAATTGCAGCGTAAGTCAGTTAGTATAATTTTCAGAGCAGAAAATGCCCTTTCAACGCTGACTTGTGTTGCTGGAACGGCATGAACTATTAATGCTAGCTTCCTTAAAAAGGGGTATGAATATTTTTTTGCTTGCCAATACTCTATCAAGTTTGTATCAATGTCAACTCTGGCTTCCTTATAAATATCGATTTCACCGAATGCAGCTTTCAGAAATTGCGTGTGATGGTTTGAAGGCTCTTCTTCGGAATCTGAGTCGACTTCTAGTGCTCTTAAATTTTCTCTCACGGAACAGGTGCTCATATTTGATGTTTCATTTACGAATTGCGTACTGGACAGGTTAGGCGTTGGTCCTAATAGTTTAATTAATAGTTTCTTCTAATTTTTACTAAATTTTATGTAGAAAAATCTTTCATAATGGACATGGAAGACCAAAAAAAAAAAGAAAATCTTTTGTAATGGTTATAGAAGACCAAAAAAAAATAAAAATCTTTTGTAATGGTTATAGAAGACCAAAAAAAAATAAAAATCTTTTGTTATGGTTATGGAAGCCCAAAACAAAACAAAAAATATAATGGTTATCAAAGACCAAAAAAACATTGGTTATTTGTAACTATTATTCAGAGAGCAGGTTTTAAAAATTCTTGATTAATTATTATTTCAGGATTTTTTCAAATATTGGTTATAACTCTTATGTCCCTGATTATAATTTCTATATGACTTGAAATCTACGCATTAGTTGACGAGGAACAGTAATAAATAAATTAAATTAAAAGGAATAAAATACTAGTAAGTATTTATTGGAATCTTAATTAGTTTTATATTTAGTTTCAGTTTATTTAAATGAGAGAAAAATTAATTAATGTCACAGTATAATCATTTGTATTTTCTCTAAAAGAATTGTTGGACTTAAAATCAATAGAATTTAAAAACAAATGCATTCTTTTATATATTCGTTCTTATGATTAAGACTGATAAATTAATCCATTGTTTTACAGGGTAATATTTGTTTAAAGTTTAAATTAAAAGTGATGACGATAATACAGCAATCAAACACTTTTATGAGTATGATATCTGAATGAAAGAATTCAAACTGTATAAGTTTTTTTTTCTTTATTTATTTAGTTAAGTATGAAAAATAACCAGTTTAAAAAAGAATATCCAAAAAAGTACATTTATTTGGTAACACTTTTTTTAATTTTTTGATTTGATTTATGTTCAACAACACTTTGGGTTTGGTTTGGTGTCTTCTTTTTCTTAATTTGGAATTTTATGGGTGAATTCATTCTTTACCCAAAATTGTTTAATTTTATATTTCAAGTTAATACGGTTGTAATAGATGTTTATGAATGAAAATTTTCTTTGGTGTACAATAAATTAAAGTTTTTTTAGATATTTAATACTGATACCAGGGCGTTGTATAAATCAGGAAAACTAAAAGTGACTGTGTGAAGACGAAAAGTGAAAGGAAAGATTTTTTTTTGTAGATTCAAGGCTTGTTTTACATTTGTTAGATTACACAGTGTAACAAAATGGAAGAAACTTGTAATACCTGGGTCGTGGAGTAACTTTTCTGAAAGCTCTTGCTGTGCATAATAAGGATCCGTTCTTGGAATTTTCAAAACACCCCCAAATCCTTGAATTACGAGTAAAAGCAAAACAGGTTTTTTGGACTTTTTTCACTAAACTGGTCAGTACTTGGTCAAATATGGATCAATTTCAAATTTTTAAGCGTTATCTAAAAGAGAATCCTCTTGCCTTTCGAGTAGTATATGTCTTTTTAAGATAAATATGAGAAACCTTTTCTACAACAAAAACAAGTTTTGTCGTTTTTTTCAAAATTTTTCAGATTCGAAGAAGATATCGCACTATTTTATATAGGAAACTGTATACTTTTTCTGTATAGTCACCGTGGTCTAGTGGTTAATGTGTTGACTTACTAAGACAAGAGCCCCGGGTTTAAACCCCAGCTCTGACATCCAGAAAAATAAAACTATTAATAAAATATTTCTTTCGGCGACTACCTCTTTGCAGTCTTCTGGCAAAAGCTTTGAGAGTAACCGATTGCCACGAAAAAGCTTCTCAAATCTATCGTTCGGAGTCGACTTTAAACTGTAGGTCCTTGTACTCGTGGATAAAAATTAACGCACACAACATGGGTGCTGCGAGAAGCTAGTCTGTAACCCTGAAACACAGTGGTAACGGCCAATTATGTATGTATGTATGTATAATTTTTCTTTTTATCAAAAAACCATATTTTATAAGGATTAAAATGTGATCTTAGTTTCAGAAATCGTTGAAAAGACAAGACAGTTATTAATGTTTTTATTAAAACAACATTTTTTGCATAAACACAAACATTTTTGAAAATTTTAGTAGTAAATCTGAAAAAAAAAATGTAAAACTAAATCTGCTGACACAGTTATGACGTTAGAGAAACAAAGTTACTAGTGTGCAAACGGATTATATGGATAAACTATATTACTTGTAATTCAAGTCTTTGGGTGTATTTTGAAAATTTCAAGAAAGAATCCTTAATATGATCAGCAAGACCTTTTGGAAGAGTTGCATCACGCCCCAGGTATTTTTTTGTTACACTGTGTTATTAGTTGCATAGTGTCACTTAAATTTACGGGCGATATAAAAAAAACTCAATAAAACAAAATAAAAAACTGAACAAAATTAAAAATTAAAAAATATATATAATAAAACTACTTCTTTACGAGTATGTTTGCATATGTCTACAGATGCCAATATTTAAATATATTTGATTTGTCAAATTTCGTCCACTTTTTTACTTTGTCACTTTGTTTTATTATTGTTAATAAACTTTTTAGGAAAATTGTGTAAGAATTTTTTGCTATCATGATTTACACTGCAGAGTGGATCATGTACTTGTCTCTTGCACCTGTGTTTTCAAATTTACACAGAAATGTTAAATAACGTTAAGGCCAGACGTTTCAGGAGGATATTCTAACTTTGACCATACGTTATATAACATCCATTCCCGTATTTTTCCAAGGTTTTTATTTTGTACTTGCAACAAATGACTAAGAACGCTATGCCGCAAATGACTAAGAACGGTTGCAAGTTTTAATTCATTTTAGTTTCTGTTGGATTATTGTGAAATTATTTATGCAAAAGAATAACGGGGATTAAGAAAATTTCTGAAAATCCTTGCTTTAAATATCCTTTTAGTAAAAAATAAAATTCCTTGCTTGGAAACCCCACAAAAGGCTTGTGGACGGTTTCGTATTTTGGCTCAAAAATTTTTTGTGGCACCAAATTTAAACTTTTTTGTCGATCCTTAAACAAAGTAAACATTGTGAAATTACAATATTGTTTGCAAAAAATATATATTTAATTGCATTAAATGTGTTAAACAAGCGAAGTCGCCCGAGAAATCATTGTTAAGCTGAACCGCTTAGTACACTTTAATAAGAAATAATAATGCAAGTGCTGTCAGTTGCCAGGCAAAAACTACGTGTGTATGCTATAAGTAGGAACTATGCACTCAATTATAAGTACATACAACATATTTTCAGACGTTACAACCTTTTTCCGTTGCATTCATTTTTATCCATGAGTGCCAGAATCAACAGTTTAACGTCGAATCCGTACTACAGACTGGAGAAACTTCTTCATAACAATCAGCTACTCTCAGAGCATTTGCCAGAAGGCTGCTAAGAGGTGGTCGCCGAAAGAAATATTTTTTCATATTTATTCTTTGAACCCGGAGTTACATATGTCTGGTAAGCCAACATATCACATACTAGACTACGACGGCAACAAGTTCTTTTATTATTTTATTTACTTCGTAATTTTTGTACAAAAAGTTTATTTTAAAATTTGTATCCGCTTTGTTTTCATTTCAAGCGTGATTTTTTCTTCTACAACATTGTATTTTTTGTACAAAAAGTATACTTATAGGACAAAACACATCTGAAATCTATTAAATATCAATGAAATCTCGTAGAGAAATATATTACAGTTTATATGGCCAATGTGATTTAAATCCACTAGATTTTAATTGAATTTTCGAAAGCAATAGATCTTGTGTAGATGTAATTGCACTATTAGCTTAGATTTATATATTTATTCCCACATAATCCATCATCGTAAAGTTTTTATCGAGTAGTTACTACTAGATATCCCTATAATATGAAAAAAAGATGAATATGAATTATACCCAGCATCAAGCGGTTGGTGTAATCCCAAAATATTGAGATACTTGGAATGTCTTGACACTCGCAGCATTGTTGCAAGAGCAACTAAAACAAATTATACAAAACCAGTAAATTCCATTCAATTTTATTGATGAAGAATACAAACACTTCATTCAGAAGACTTTAAAAGTAATCATAATTAAAAATTATTGCTTTTAAATTGTAACTTCAAAAACGAATTAATGAAATTAAAAATAAAAAATGTACTTCAAAATATCATCCACTCAAATTTATTACTAACTGACCTATGACAATGTAAAATACATATTGAAAGCAAATAAAATGAAATAAAATTAACCGACAGGCGGTCAAATAATAATCAAAAAAACAAATATTTGAAAATTATAAAAATAAAAGTAATTTGTTTAAAGATAATAAAATTATAAAATAATAAAAAAAAAGCAAAACCATAATAAATGAATTGGAAAAAAATGTATAGGAATAGTAACCAACCAACAAACATAAACAACAGCAGTAATGAAGTGGAAAAAGAAAGAAATTCAAGCGTTTCTGTGTTAATTAAATGACAGCACGAACAAAATGACTTAATAATGATCATCGATGAAGGATAATTATCATTAAGGTAGTAAATATGATAACGATACTGTAAGAGCAGTACTTGTATAATGATGCTGGTGCAGAATATTTTATTTTTGTGGTTTAGATTGTTAATGTGATTTTAAAATGAAGATGATGAAGTTTATTTTGCTGCTGACCTTGCGACAATATAATCAGAAAAAAAAGAAGAAAAAAACAAAATTACTGGAATTAAACATGCGCGTTTTTTCTTTTACAATTTGTCATGCTGAGCACCCTACACAACATATTTTAAAACAATTCTTCATTTCACTGGCTATAGTGAATACGTTGAATACCAGAAAGGGGTTCTAGCTTTCATCAGCGAAATCCAAATGTAGTTTTATCATCTTATGGCAGTCGTCTATAAGTTTTCAACTTTTAAGAGCAAAATTATTTTTCCATGTTTTTCGATAAAAATTTCTACATACCTCTTGATAAACAGCTAAACTGATTTTCTTAAGATTTTTACATTATCTCGCTATATATTTGAAATGAATTTTAAACTAAGTAAAGTATTTATGTGACTATTTGCTATTGTAATGATTTTCATATAAAAACAAATTAAACGTTGGATGATAGCTGGAAGAATATTTGTAACGGCAAAATAGTAGCTTATTTTCTATTTTTAAAGAAATTCATTAATTAAAAGTTATTGAATTTCGTTTACTTAGGGACAAGACACATTTAAATAGAATCCGTCATACGTTGACTCTCTCAACAGATGTTGCCGAACAAACGGATTATGAATACTTTGTTGACGTTTGTTAAATCAAATGTTTTTTTCTCGCGTGTTTTTACAAAAAAATAATTTGAAATGCATTTTTACAGCTTCCATTAATTTATTTTCCATTTTTTATTCTATTTATAATTTTTATTATTTATATTGTTTCTTTAATTTTTGGAAAGAACACAACACAATGACAACAATATGAGAATAATAAAAAAAACAAGTTATAGGTACAATATCTGTCAATGTACAATACGTACATTAAAAGTTGCTCAATTTTCTATTTTGCATTGACGGTGACGTTTTGAATATAACAAAGCTCATAAGAATACATGTATCTTAACTGCTAGTTGATAGTATTAACGCATAACGGATTGTCCCTAATCCACACAAATAATCTATCAAAATGTGGGCGGAATTAAACAAGTAGGAAAGGTATTTCCGTTACGAATAAATATTAGCGGCATTCACACCGAGCTTGTTAGTTTGTTAGTCGTTAATAGTTACTTTTTTACACGCATTTTGTTTTTGTATATTTATCGCACTACCGGATTAGCATTTAACAAATTAACGACACGGCATCCCTGATAAAATAATTGTTAGTTGATAAATCACAAACAGCTGTTGCAGTTTCTAAATAATAAAAGTCATTTGTGATAAATTTCTAAGAAAATATTTGTGTTTAGGCAATTTTCGTGTATATTGAGAGTAAGTATGTGAATTAAATGATTTTTTATTTTATTTTAATAAATCATAAACTGTTCTTATAGTGGATAACCAAAAAGTTTACTACGAAAGTTACCAGACTAAGGCCCATTATTACAACTTGCCGTTAGTTAAAGGTAGGATTTTATTAGACAGATAACTTGCGTTTTGCTATTACAACTAAACTTTAACCTAAAGAGATCGATAAAGGTATTGGAAAGATTGCCTTACCTTTAGGTTAAAGTTAACTTGTAACAACAAAAAGCAAGTTATCTGTCTGATAAAATCCTACCTTTAACTAACGGCAAGTTGTAATAATGGGCCTAAAAAAGTTTGAAAAAGGGGGTTGTTCACAGTTGCTAACTTTAACAAATTAACAAATTACCGAGTAACAAAATAACAAGTTCGGTGTAAATACCATTATTGATTTTTTTTATATATAAGTATAACTATATATATGTACATATAACTTCGCTACTAATGTACATCATCAATTTAAAAGTGGGCCATGTTGGAGTTTTGAGAATGGCTTTCCATACTAAGTTAATACGGAATTTGCCGATCTTAAAATCGGCAAAAGCAAACTGCTGCTTAACTTAACCAAAAAAAAAAAAAAATTAAATTATATTAATCTTAAACAATTCAAAACGAAATGGGGAAACACCCAAAGATTTGTATAGTAAATATAACAATTAATGTTTGTTTATCTGTGTGCTGTTCGCCCAATGCTAAAAAAAAGCCTAAATCGCTTGACTGATAATCACTACGAAATTTGACATGTACTTTTCTATGAAGAAGGTTTATACGTATGGTGAGTGAACATTTGGGCGGCTGTGGTGGCCTCTCCTCTTTAAGAAGTTTATATAAATAAGAAATTGCTTAAACTACAGATATGAAATTTAGCTTGTAAATGTAAATTTCGGACTTGGGATAGTTTTCGACAAAAATATTCGCCACAGCTTTTTTGTGTAAAGCGCATCCGAAATATATAATTTTCAAGGTACACGAAATTTCACACAAATTATTTCGATTTGTTGGATTATGTACGGAACGCATCTATCGTGTACATCGCACCTATTGTGTCAGTTTCCCGTTGTTACTACTTAACCCTAGAACCATAACGTACGTAAATTTTACGTGCACTTTTTTTTTAAATTTGTCAAAATTGTATGGAAAACGATAACTGAATAATGTAAATATAGTAAAAATTCTTTTCTTTTTATACAATATGAATTAAAATAAATAAATTAATTTAATTAAAGTAAATAAATTGAAAATTTTCTAACTTGAAAAATTGCGTAAAAATTAGCGTTATGGTTCTAGGGTTAAATGAAGACCTCGTAGCAAAGCAAGCAGCTTTACCTAATGTGAACTTTAAAGCCACCTTTAAATTCGTTTCACTATTATAACCAACTTGTGAAATAGAGTTAAAATTTTTAAATATAAGTACGTTGTGCTATTTTTTTTTATTTAAAAAAGAAACAAAATAATAACAATTTCATATGAAAATAAAACTTTAGTGGAGAGAAATGTGTTGGGAATACGATGTTCACTCACTCACCTTGCCACTAAACTTATAATTTCGTACGAAATTATCTCAACGAGTGCTCTGGGCATAAGCTTTGCTTTTACGATGCCATATTTTTATTGTTTTTATAAGAATTTGTAGTTTGCGGGTCAGATTTTAATGAAATTTATTACCAAATACAGAAAAAGTTTGAAATGGCAAATTAAAAATAGTCTAAACTAATTCACTGATATACTACACAAAATCACTGCCCAAATTTGATATTGTACAGTGATACTCCCCTTTTCTTACTATCATTGTAGTTTTTGTAATTGTCATCTTATTTGGATGAATCAAAATTACAGTTTTGTTTTCTTTTTACCCTCATATTGCATTTTACAAGTACAGGTGGGGCCAGTAGCAATTTTTCACGTTTTTTCCTTACATTTTTAGAGCAAATATTATTTTTGTTAATGCAATTTCGTAGATTTATACATTTTCGAACATATTGAGTGGACATTCCGTGAATATTTGGGACACTGAAGAAATCGAAGGAGAACAAGAAAAAATCGTAACCGACTTACAGTTTTAGATATTGAAGAAATAAGAGTATAGGAGAATATCTGCTGCAATGATGGTATCCATAACGATGAAGATTACGGCTTAGAAATGCTCGTTGATGGTAATTCTATGCACATTAATTAATGGGCGCAAGACTAGACAACAAAATATTTTATGACGTCGAAGTGACCCAGTAAAATCTACAGCTACAATATTCAAGTGTTATATGAGCGCGTAAATGGTGGATATACTCGTAATAACACGCCACACAAACAAAAAACGGAGGCTACATACAAGGCTGAGCATTCGAAAACGCAACCTACCCTTTAGAAGCATGTGACATTAAGCGAAATGTACAGTTGTGTTCAAAATAATAGGAGTGCCATTCATTCAAAGCCGAAGTTTAAAATTAAGTAGAAAAAAAAAATATATATTAATTTCTTTTGAGATAAAATTTATCTCTTATTCAGCTTCTAATTTTTTACCAATAAATTATTTAATTAAAATTATTAAAACAAAAAATATTTAATTAAAACAAAGTTTTCTTTCAAAATTCCCTGTTCAAAATAATAGGAGTGTTTATACACAACCTAGTAGTATTAAAGCTAAAGTCACAAAAGGAAAATATTATTTAAAAATAGTGTTCCCGATTTAATATTTTGTTGAATAACCTTTGGTTTTAATGACTTCAGCACATCTACGAGGCATTGAGTCAATAAGATTCTGGTATTTCTTTAAAGGAATTTGATGCCACGTTTCGCGCACTGTGTTCCATAATTCTGCCGCATTTGATGGCTGCTTCTCTGCAACATATTTTTTAACGTCTGCCCTCAGATGTTCTATGGGATTTAGGTCAGGAGACTGAGCAGGCCACGACATAATCTGAACTCCATTTACCCGAAACCACTCATTTGCCAATTTACTGGTATGTTTCGGGTCGTTAACTTGTTGGAATATCCATTTAAGAGGCATATTCCACTCTGCATAAGGTAGCATTAACTCTTTCAAAATTCCAACATAAACGTTTCTATCCATTATGCCTCTAATTTCGTAAATTGGACCTACCTACACCATTATACGAAAAGCTTCCCATATCATTACTTTTGGACCACCATGCTTAACTGTTTTTTGTGTATATTGGGCTTTATATTCTGTATTGGGCGGACGTCTAATATATTGTCTAGACCCAGTGCCACCAAATAAAACAATTTTGCTTTCGTCGGTCCAGAGTATGTTTCTCCATTTTTCTTTCGGCCAATTGATGTGTTCTTGTGCAAACTTTAAGCGTGCTACTGCCTGTTTTTTTGTCAGTAGTGGTACTTTCCGTGGACTTATTGCAAATAAATTATTTTCCATCAGGCGTCTACCAATAGTAGGGCCACTTACGGCAAGATTTAGATCCTTTTGAATTTTTTTGGAAGACGCCCAAGGATTTATTTTGCTGTATTGTGCAATACGACGGTCTTCAACAGTTGACATTTTGTGTTTGCGCCCACGTTTTTGAGGCTTTTTTCATATTTTAGAGCATTTGAAATCATTTGTTCGGAGCATCCTAAGGTTTCCTTAATTTCCTTATAAGTTTTGCCTTTTTTCGAAGATTTTTAATTAGTTCTCTTTTTCCCTCAGAACAGTGCTTTCCTCTTCCCACTATTATAAAAATTTATGTGAAATATAATATAATCACTGTAAATAAGGTTTTCACACCATTTTTTGAAACTTACTTTACACTTTTTTACTTCAATTATATGTCCTTTTAGTTTTATTTTTAAAACGTCACACGCACTCCTATTATTTTGAACAACTCAAACCCATGGCAAACATAGAAATGAACGAATTTTATTATGAATATAAAAGTTATTATGAGTTTATCTTCTGTAATCGATTTCTTACATACCGTAGTAACTTTCGTTAGAATATCACTTGTTTTGCAAATTGGTACACTAACAAATTTCAACTGTAGAAATATTAGATTGGTGCACTCCTATTATTTTGAACACAGCTGTATGTATTCAAAGGAGTGCTTATTGCAATTCGTACGAAGGACGAAAGTATAGCATACTTGTGGTCGGTGGAAAATTACCCACTTTATCATTTGGTAATGGACTTCAATCGATTGCAAGCAATTTTGTGATTTATAAGGTTTGATTATTCAAACACTAGAAAAAAACTAACAAAGCTGCAACAATCCCGAATTATGGACAAGGATAAATTACAATTTTAAACATTTGTACAAACCAAATGAGAATCTTACCGTGGCTGAGTAGTTGTTTCCTCATCGTGGCCGTACCCGATTCATGCAATCCATTCCATCCAAACCGACAAAGTATGGCTTAAAAATATCCTTTGCATGGCAAATATATACCTTCCAAACTGTTATGGGACGGAAAACAAATCAGAGTAAACACGTAGTGAAGCTATGGTAAGCCGCTTTCATGGAAGCGATCACAATGTAACAAGATAATTTTTTTTACAAGCCGCAATTTATTTGCAAAGTGGAACTTATGTTATATTCACGACGAAATTTCTGTAAATTTGTGTTACAAAAACCAAAACAACCTGTCAGTTGTCACGTTTTTACACAAAAAATTACACGCACTTATTACGAACGCAAATGTGCTCAACTTTTGTATTTATACATGCGTTACATGCAATTCGTGTTCTATGAACACGCTGTTATATAAAAATTAGATGCATTAAGAGCAGTCACTACAGCAATAAAATCATTAAATTAAAGTAAAAGATTAATGAAATAAAAAATTATTGATCTGAATAAACAAAACAAGCAACTATAATTGCTAAGGCACGCAATAAAATAGTGCATAATGCGCCCATGTTGTCTTCTTCGCAAATAACTCGTTTCATAACGAGCTTTCTCAGGGACCACGATATAAGAGTTGTTATAGACGGTGCCACTTCCAACGAGTTCAAGTTAAACTCGGGAGTATCGCAAGGCTCTGTTCTATCTCCTATACTATTCCTAATCTTCCTAAACGACCTTCTCCTTCCAACATCCAATCCTATCTATTCCTTCGCAGATGACAGCAACATTTGCCATTCATATTCATTTGATCGTATGCTGAGCCTTTTAGAGATTGAGGTGAGAAGACAGAATATGAATGACAAATTTGCAAATGACCTGCAGATAATCTCTGAGTGGGGTCGTTCAGACAGGGTGGAATTTAATGCGCGCAAGACTCAATGTTGTTATATCACGCATAGGCGTGGATGTGATGGTGCAATCTTGTCATCTGTGACTATGGGTAATGTAAATATTGAGGAGGCGGACGCTCTTGATGTTTTAGGCATGCGAATTAATTGTGATGTGCGTTGGAATGATCCCATATTTCGAGTGTCTCGATTTTTTTAAACGGTGCAAGTAATACTTCTCAGTATTGACAAAACCCTCATCCGACCTAGGATTGAATACAACTCTTATGTATGGGCCGGTGTTTCAAAATCTATATTGGGGCTTCTCGACTGTGTACAGGAAAGGGCGAAGGTGTTCATCAGTGACGGTAGGGTATCCAACTCTATCGATTCGTTGAAGCATCGGCATCCAGTGAATATTTTTTTCCTGCCAATTACGATATCGGTAAGTTTAAATCAAATTTCCTAGATCAGCACAATGTACAGCGTGAGTAGGGGTCGTCCCCTGAGTGCTGGCCTTAATAAAAAAAAAAAAAAAATTGAAAAACTGCACAGTTTACTTGGTTAGTGTGCATCATTTCAAATTTGAGCAATGAATTTGTGTAGTGTATGGGCGGTATAAGTCGCGAAAAATTAAGCTAAAGTTAGCTGTGAAGAAGCTTCAACGGTCACACTGGTTGCTGGAAGAAAAGGTACAGGTATCGCATAGATTTAAATGTTATAAAAAAGAAAGAAGAAAATCTTTTGTTTCAAACGCTCCTCTGTGTTGCAATGACGGGCTATTGTGTATTATTTAATACTCATTGTGTTCGATATGAAATTTAAGGCTTCAAGCTAAATTTAATTTCAACACGCAATTGTTTTTAATAATAAATTTATTTTTTTTTTTCAGTTAAAAGTTATAAAAGAAGCAAAAAAAAAAGCATATCGCTGTTACCAATTTAAATTTTCGTCATATTTCATTTGTTTAATTTTTTATCTGACAGTAAGACAGTTACAAAATATTTTAATATTTTTGTGGGTAACATTTTTAAGTTGGTTTAATTAAAATCCATTTAGTTTGATACATCAACAAAACCACAGAAGTAACACTAACAACAAGCACAACATCAACAGCAAAAAAAAAAATATTGAACGAAAAAAATGTTATGATACTCGTCGTATTGGCATTTTCGATCATTATTTTTACTTCAAAATATTAATTTTGATTATTATTTTCATAAATATTTTGGTGATGAAGGTAATAATAATGAAAAGCACACAAAAAAGCTAATTATAATTTTAATAATAATGTTGATACAATGACTTTTGATCTTTTTTTTTTTTCTTTTGACATCATCTTCAAGATTTGTTGCACAAAAAAGTTGTTTTTAAGGATTTTTCGCATGTGCTTTAAACTTGTTTAGTGAGACAAATTGCTTGTTTTTTTCTTTAATTTTTGTTTTTATTTCTGACTTTGCAAATACAATACAGGTCAATGGAAAAAACCCTTTTTTTCTTTGCTGTTTGTTCCGTAGCCATTCGGGCGGGGTGTATCCAATTTACAAGTCTTTAGTTTTGTGTGATATAAAAACAGCCAAGTTTGGCAAAAATTTTAACAGTTTCCAATTGCTATTACTTGTTTAAACACAAAACAGCCTAAAAATGAAACTTGTAAGTTAACGAAACATAATTGGATTTTTTTTTTTTGAACAAAAACTTAAATTCGATGCCATATTTGACTTTCAATTTCAGTTTGTTTGCATTGCTGCTCTTGCATTTGTTACTGTCTGCCATGCAGACAATATTGATAAGGATGCCGAAATACGCAGTTTAACCAATGATGCGGCTGATGCTGAAGGCAATTATCAATATGCTTATGATACTAGCAATGGTATACAATTTCAGGAATCGGGTAATCCAGCTGGTGTACGTGGCTCTTTAAATTATATTTCTCCTGAAGGTGAACACATTGCATTAACATATACAGCTGATGAGGAAGGTTATCATCCAGTTGGTGATCATTTGCCTACACCACCACCAGTACCCGCTTATGTTTTACGTGCTTTAGAATACATACGTTCTCATCCACCACCTCAGGTTAAGGAACAGTAATAAGTGTTTGTAAATATTGAAATAAAAGCAAACACACACCCACACCCACACAAATATTACTTGTTATTTAGTCATGTCGAAGCAAAACAAGGACGTAATCTCCTCCCTACTCTCCAGATGTGAATGGATTTTAAGGCTGTTGATAATGAATAGATGTTAAAGAGAAATTCAATGTTGTTATAGTTTAAGTTGAATAAAAGAAAAATAATCAATAAAAATAATATAAAAAAAAATCACTTGTTTTATAAAAGAATTATAGGTAGGTTTCTTGTGGATTTTCATCACTTACACATTCTAATGGTTATTTCAATTTTGACAACACGTTTTTCAATTGCAATATATCATCTCCCCTGAATGAATCGATTTACGATTGAGCAACGTTGGGATTTTCTGGAAATTTATTTTCAAAACCAAGATAATTTGTCTTATTTGGGCCTCAGAAAATCTGCTCTTACAGAAACCAATGCACGAATTACGAGTGACTGCTTGGTACGTCTTGTGAAGCGGAGGTATCATTTTGCCCATTAACCATTACGTTAAAAGGACACACCGTTTTTGTTTTATGCCCGCTCTTCATGCTATTGATGTGAACAATGTTTGGTTGCAAAATCGATTTATTGTCAAACGTTTGATGGTCGTTTAATTAGACGAAATGGTGATGTCAATCGGCCTCCATTTCTAACAGTAACAATTGTAATTCACAACAACAACAAAAATTAATGTGGCAAAATTCCGAGCCGCTTTCGTTTATTACATTTTTTATTTATGTCTTACCATTATACATCTGTAATAATATGGATATGAGTGAATAGCTTAAAGGCAATTGCTGTTTGATCATTCGAGGGTGAAGGTATAACACTGGCTCTTGAGTGGACAAATTTTCAGCAACTTGTTTCATCAACAATAAAAAAAAAAAGGCGCAGTATGTTCAAACACCTATGAAAAAAAAAAAAAAAAAAAAAAAAAAAACCTATCAACCATCTTCACATTCCAATACAATGCACTGCATGAGTAGGGGTTTACCCCTGAGTATTGGTCTTAAAAAAAAAAAAAAAAAAAAAAAAAAAAAATCGACCTACGCACAGGAGAGTATTTTTACGATCTTGTCCGCCCAGATCGTAAAAAAAAATTATTTAAAGTAAATTTACGAAGCATGATGTTAAAAGATGACTCGGTGAGGAGTAAAAAAGTAATTTGTTAAAATTGGGGTTAGATGGGATCTTTTACAAGATTTGGAAAAAACACCTCAAATTTATAAATTTTTATACAAAAAAAAAGGTTTATATTAAAAAAGATTAGATTCCAAGAGTTCTAAATTAATGGGAGTTTTTGACTGATTTTTGAAATATATGGTCTCCATATCGTACGAAAATATAATCAATGTTTAGATTTTATCATTTTTATATCCTTCAAGGATTTTCAGGACACACACACAATTGATGCACTCGTTAACCTTTTCAACTGAAACGCATATTTATCGTATCAAATGACTTCAAATTGTTTGAAACTTTAAAATTTATAATTTTTTTAGTTAAAATATGCTCCAATTCACTATTTATTAGCCATTAGTACTTTTGTAGTTGTTAACACAAATTGTTTCTTTCGCTCATTTTGACAAAACTGAAATCTGACGCAAGATTTTCGAAATAATTTAAATAACGGTAAATCGAATGGCAGAATAGTGTGAGAAACAAATATAAAGAACAATCAGCGCAATCGATGCATGTCGGTCTTTTTGATGTTGATCACATATAAACGAAAATAGTGAGACCTAAACCCACCCGCACAATCGATGCATCACGGTCTGAAAGGGATAACTTGTTTAACCTTTAACTACTGAGGTGGTGGTAAATTTTACCCCCTCCTTAAATGTTTTAATTTATTTTCTACGGTTGAGCGCTGTTGAGTCCCTGTTTTGTTATACTAAATCTTTGATTTTTTTTTGTTTTTATAATCGTATTTATATGTTCTTTTAAAAATACATTATTAAAAAAAAATTTTTTTTTTGACTAATTTTTTTGGTAAAACAAAATGTGGTAAAATTTACCCCACGTCAATAATTATGACAAAATATTTCACCTCCGTAGTTAAAGGTTAAGTCGCTCTATTATGTTTTCATTTTACTTTGTTTTGGTATTTTACCAACCGTGTAAACGCAAAAAATATCTGTCGTAAGATTTTTACTCTCATTTTTAAAATACGAATGGAATATCGTAATATTTTCTCTTTGATTTTACGTACGACTTGTATTACCGTCTAAACCCCTCTTTATCAACAGTCGACAACTGTAGTTTTCTTTATCAGTCAGTTTTTGAGTAGTTGACAATTAAAATGGGTAGAAAGTTAGCAAAGCTACAAACCTCTAGTTTCTTTGGGTATAAAAACAGACAAAAATGGTTCTCAAACAAACTAGTTATTAGCGTAGGCACATCTCTACAAAATTTCAATATAAAAAATTTACGATTTTCCAACTGAATAAACAGCATAAAAATTTTTGGCGTTAGTTTACGACAATAGCCATCGTAAGCAAAAGATAATGAATAGCAATATCGACAACTCTGTTGTTTACTAACTTAATGTGTTTGAGGCTCTAGGTTCGAGCCCCGGGAAAGTTCTGATCAATATTTTCATAATTTAATTTTTGTTTCGTCTGTTGTTTACTGTTGAAAACAATGCGATTATCGTAAAAATATGTTACTGAATCGCACCACTGAAATAGATTGAAAAACATTGAATTTTTATTTCAGGAAATGCTTCCTGAAGTGATTTCTATTATTACTACCAAATACCACTTTTGTATATACAAATAAATAATTGCACAGACTTAACCCCTTGACGACGAACGGGACATATATGTCCCATTTGGATTTTTCGTCATTAAAGACCCATTTTCCAAGGAATTGTAATGTAATCAATGTTGTTCGAAAAAAGACAAATGCATTCTTTTGAATATGCACCAAACTTAGTTTTTTTTTGTTTCAGCTGGGCTTAAGCTGTTCTCAAACTTAAAAATTTGTATCTTTTTTTTACAATTTTTGTTTACTTATGTATTTCTCGGTTTCGAATTGATAATGTTGGACAAACTTTTAGTATTAGATGTACCAATGCCTTTTACAAACTTATTAATCAATAGATTTTAAATCGGTTCTATACTTTTTTTGGGAGGTTGAAAATAGTATGGGACATATGTGTCCCATTCGTCGTCAACGATAAAAATAAGGGATATTTTTTTGTGCATATTTTTTATTTTATTAACTTGTATATTTGAAAAACAAAGAAAGCAGGAGCAATTAAATTTATGATATAATTAAAAATATGCTATCTTATACCTATACATAAACTTAAACAATATCTAACTCAATTGTGATAAATTTCAAAACAATTTCTGTTCGCCGTAAAGCACATTATTTTTTGCATGTGAAACAACTTGTATTTTTTAACTTTTTATTCCATTTATTGTGCAAATAATACACCGGTTCCTGACTCCACCTTTCATTCCTGTTTGATAACATCCAACGAATTTCGTATCCAGTAAATCAAACAGAAAATCTAGAACCTAATCTTATATTTACGACCATGGTCGTAATACGACTGAAAGTAAGTAAATCTAAATCTAAAGTAAGTAATAATTTGTTACTAAAGTTAATCAGGAGTTACATAACACTATACCATTTTTTAGTCCATAATATCAACGCCTCCCACTCCTGTAATATATTGCGAAAGCATGTTTCGAATTGCCACAGTAATTTTATTTACAGATCCAGCCTTGCCGTTTGACATTTACAGTTTCGATTGGATTTATGAAATTTTATCCCATATGAACCACGGTTATCCACCCATTTTATAAATGAAATTCCATTTGACATTAAGCTCCGGATGTCTCCACGCTCAAACGTTTTATTGACATCAAATTTTGGCATTTGTGCACAATTTTATCGCAAAGTTTCACAGGTTCGTATTCCATTTGCCATCATTTTATATAGTAACTAGTTAATCCGGAAAACGTTGTTTTGCCATATAATTTTGCTCTAGGAAACATTTTTGTAGTTCAAATATACATATTTGATACTCTTCACTGAACTTCAAAAGTCAACATTAATATGAACAATGTCTACATTACTAATAGTTTTAATAAATGATTATCCGACATTTTCGGTACTTCAGTTTGATAGTTGGGGATAGGGAGAAATCTCCCCTGTATCGCCCCTTAAAAAAACGTAAAACATATGTGTTCTACGGTACGCAGATAGTTTAAAATTTATCGACGTCAGTACATTATTTAGTTGAGGCATAAATAGTAAATAAATTTCCTCTTGGGGCGGGCACCTTAACATTTAGGGGTATAAAAAATAGATGTGAGAATTTACATTTCTTAATCAAAAGTTGTGTTAAGACGCCAACAAAATTTAATCAAAATCAGTTCGTTAGTTGGAGATAGGGAGAAATAGCCGTTCTATCGCCCTCTCTGAGTACTTAAAAAAAAGGCAGGCCATATATGCTCTACGGTACGCAGATCTATCTAGTTTAAAATTTCATCCACGTCGGTACGTTATTTAGGTGAGGCATAAATTTCCCTTTGGGAAGGGTCACCTTAGCATTTAGATGTATGAAAAATAGATGTTGACCGATTCTCAGACCTACAAAATGCACACAAAATTTCATGAAAATCGATCGAGCCGTTTCGGAGGAGTTTGGCAACAAACACCGCGACACGAGAATTTTATATATTAAAAGATATTAGACTTTTCAAAAAGTTATCGAAATTTTTTCCCATATTTTCCAGCCCTGCTGCTACACCTAGAATAATAAATTCGCCAATGGTAAACTCTCTCTCTCTCTCTCTTCCTTTTTTCCTGTGTATATGTCAGTTTTATATAGATAACCACTCTTAGCATCGCAACAGCACCACAATTTTAACCCCTAACTTATAGGTTTGTCCTTCATTTTTGTTTCAGTATATTTCGACTGGTAAATTTTACGGTATGCTCATCTATAGACTGGCATTTGGCTTGACTCAAAGAATTTCCAACAGCTGAGTTAAAATGATTTATTAATGGTCGGGAAAGGATTTTTTGAAAACGGTCTCCAGTCGTAACCGTGGAAATAAACGGAATTGAATATATTTCCATCGTAGACCATCAAAGATTGCTGACAATCTGTATCGGCAGATCATTCCAAAAAGTACTTTCAACTCTTTTTTACTTATGGAAAATATTATACCTTTCTGTTCACAATAAAGTTTTGTAAAGTTTTCTATTGGTGACTTGAACTCAGGAACTATCATCATTTTCAGTATCCGGTACGTTCAAAATCTGTAGAATTTCATTTTCAGTTTTATAAACGCAATCTGCTTATTCTTAAAATTGTATTATATGTTGAAATATGTAGGAGGAAAATATATTTTCAAAGCGAATATAAAATCACAAATTACGGTATGTAAACCGTTCGACAGTTGACTAGAAATTAAGCCACAATTACAATCGTTGTTGGTTATATTCTTATATAATTCATTTATATTGTTATATAATGCTCTACGTTAGTATATGCGTGTCATGTTTACTTTTGTAGCGACAAAAATCCGTTGTAATTTTAATGTATTTATTCCCAAATAGTTATACTTGAAGACGAATGGGACATGTTCCATGGTTTTTCTCCTATAAAGAGTAAAAATTTTTAAATTTTTACAACACTAGTCTTGAAATGTTATGTTTCTTCGTCGTCAAAGGGTTAAAGATATACACTCCGGTTCACTTATTTAACGGCACAAAAAATCCCATATTCAGGAGCCGGTATCTTTTGCAATTTTAACCCGATTCCAGAATTTTAAAATAGAAATGGAAGCTAGACATCTTGAGATATAAACAAAATCCTAAATATGGGATTTTTTGTGCTTTTAAATAAGTGAACCGGAGTGTATTTTTACTGCGTATTTAATTATGATCGAACTTAATAATAGTTGTTGCTTATTTAGTTTAATAAAGTAAAATTTTTTAACAAATACGCGTTTTTTTCTGACATTAGTGATTTCAGATATTTAAAAGATTTTGGAGAATTATTTAATAATAAAATTTAAAGCATACTTTACGGCAAATTGAAATTACATACCTTCTAAATGTAGGCCTTAAATTAATTTTTTTGTTGTTGTCTGTTATAATTTAAATATATTTTATTATTGATAAAAAATATGGGGCGTTTTTGCTAATAATAATAATAATAACCACACATGCATACAAGAATAGAAATTAAATATTTTGCCATATAATCAGAATTATTTTTTATTTTAAGTATGAGATTTAATTATGAAATAATAAAATATTATATTTCAATGGGTACTTTGAGAGTTTTTTTTTTTTTAAAGTCAGCTGATATCAATACTTTGATTCTAATGGAAAACAAAAGATGTGGTAAATCTGGCGAAAAGAGAACTTTTTATTTTATGTCGGTGTTTTTATTTTTTCGTTAGAAATTAACATTTATTTTGGACCATTTTTACTTTTTCATCTTAAAATAAAACTCACTTTTTAAATAAAACATGAAGAATGATGAATTTTTTAGTTTAATTTTTAATTGATTACTAATATTTACGCTTCAGAAAATGCTTTATTTCGTCAGACCTTTAATCAACTTTATTTGAAAAACAGAGAAATTATAGACTAGGCACAGTGGGTTGGTCATTGCTTTGAGCCCATATTAATAATTTATTAAATATTTAAAATTTAAAAAAAATAGTCCAAGCGCACATTTTTATCTTATTCATTGTCGAGCACTGAGCATTTTTCTAAGTTTTTTGTTGAAATAGGTGCATGGATCGATTCCATATAACCCTTACATTAAAATGTAAAGGAAAACAGAGCAAGAAATCTGTGTTTAATTTTAATTTGCAAAAATCAAAACAAAAGCTTCAAGTGGTGTCATATGACCTTTACCTTAAAATCATCAAAAATCGTAAAGAAAATTTTCAATTTTTTGTTGAAATATTACCAAGGAATGTAAAGTCCTTGTAAATTAAGAAGTTTTTCTTTGGCTTTTTACACTGATTTTCTTCTAAAACAATTTTGCTTCCTTACTTTGTCAGTTGATTCAAAATTCCTTTTTATGAAATCTTCTTCCACAATGAAAATGTAATTTTACTTTTTTATGAAGAAAGTGAAAAAAAATATATATTTCGAAATGACTTAGCGACATTAATTTGGTATTTTATTTTTCATTCTTATAGATTGTTTTTGAAGCATAATATAAAATTACAAAGTAATTACAATAATATTTTAAAACAAATTATATACTAGATATGAAGAGTTACTTTAAATTAAATTTAATCGTTTTAGCATTAATATTGCAAAAATACCTGAATACCTTATAGAAGAATGTAATTGAATTAATTTCTTACTAGTGTGCAGATCTTGATTTTGGGTGAATTTCATAGAAACATTGTAGTTAAATATGACGAGATTTACTCAGTTATAGGATCTTAAATATTAATTAATGTTTTATCAATCGAAACTAAAAACCAATCTCCTCCTATGAATGTAAGGAGTTGCATAAAATTTTAAACTTTAAATGTATCCAAATATATCCCAAACAGCTGTTAAACAAAAATGGCGAAATTATTAATACACAGAAAAAAATAAAAAAATTTGTAATATTAATTAAAAAAGTACTTATTTTTTCACCAGTAAAAATTAATATCAATTAAACTGATTTCAATATTAATTAAAGGTGTTTAAAGTAAAGTTGTATAAAGCATTAAAAAGTTAATTAAACCAATTAAATTATTTAATCAAAACTAGTCTTCTTTTTAGTTAACAAGTTAATTGAAAAAAACAATATATCAATAAATTTTTTTTTGTGTATGTACTTTTTCCTCCTTCCTTTTCTTCAATTATTTCATTATTGAAGACAGTCATAAATTCAAAATATACGTAAAGATAATGTGCAAATTAAATATAAAAATACTTTTAATAAATATTTTCTTTTTATGTCATGTTTACACAAAAAAAAATTATTTAACTATTGATTTAAATTAAGCACTTAATTGATTTCGATGTTAATAAATTTTTTTATTGAATTCAATTAAATTCAATTCAATTTCAATATGAAATATTAAAAATTATACATTAGCTGTTAATTTGTTAGAAAATATTCGTGAAAAGTAGCTTGCGCCAGAGATTTGATCTCATTTAAATAGAATCGTTCAAATGTTAGGAGGGAAAACAACGAATTGGAAATTTAATTTCCAATGCTTAATTCAAGATTTATGAAGAACACTACAAAGTTTCCTTTTGAGGATTTTTCGAAAGTTAAAATAATGATGATATTTTATAAAGTTCAAAGAACCTGTACTCCAAATTATCTTCTATCTCGTTCTGAGTTTAGTCATTCATCTAGATCACACACTATAGTATGCCCTCGCTTTCATTCCTTGATTATACAACGTTTCCTTCTTGTTAGAGTATGCTGAATATGAAACTCTTTGGGGGGTCGTGACATAGTGGTTAGAGCGTTCGCACAGAAACTCAAACGACCGAGGCTCAATCCCAGCGAAGGACAAAAAATTATAAAATTAAATTTTCAGTTTTTCTAAATTATAATTTAAAAAAATAAGAGATTCTCAATAACAATACCCTTTACATGGCAGCAAGCAGCCAAGTAATTGACGAACTGTCATTTCTTATATTCGATTGTAGAACATATTAAAGAAAAATACATACTTTCTATTCATACCAGTTATGAAACTGGAAAATTCATTAAAGCTTTAAAATTCTTTTACGAGCAAAACAAGATAAAGTAGCTGATATGGAAAAGAATTGTTACAGACGTTAGTCTTGCAATTATTGGTGCAATAAATAAAGAAATAAATAGTATGAATCTTTTAGAGTAAAGGTACTCACGATTGAGTCTGTACAAACTAATGCTAAGCAAATTTGCTGTGCGTGAGGGTTTTAATATAATTAAGAGCTATCCCTAAATAAAAGCGGCAAGCGGAACGTTTTCCAACGCTCAGCGCTAACGCTGAACCGCCATCCCTAAATAAGAGCGGCAACGGTTTGGCAAAACATTAAAAACAGGATAATACAACAACATATGCTTATATAACAATTCTTACTATTTTAATAACAAACTGCATTACTCTATTGGTATTTGTAACATAAACTAAATTTTATAGTGTTATTTTATTTATTTTTATTATATTTTATTTATTTATTTATCTTCTATTTTGTTTATCTTTTGCCTTTACGAGTAAAACATGGTTATGCAAATAACATATCTTTATATCACAACCCTGTTTTTTCCTATTTGTTTACATTTTAGTTGCCTTTTGCGGCCAACTTTACTGCCAAACGCTCTGTCAAAATTGGATTTTCCAAATGCAAAGCGTTGCCGCCGCGTTATTTTGGGAAGCTCCATACAAATTGTATGGGCATGAGAAATTTTGACAGCTAGAAAACGCTTGCCGCTTTTATTTAGGGATGGCAGTAATTGTATTTATTTGACTTGGTGATGCCGACTTCAAATAATCTGGCATCTTCCCCCTAAAATGTCAAAAATCCAAAAACACCGCACAAAAGCAGCGCAAAGAAAACAATAATAATGGCAATAAAGGTGTAGAATTCACGCATTTAAAAGGTAAATTTAAAATAAATGACAGGTGAAAAGTTAACTAAATTAACATTTGCAGATGTAGAGAATGACATCACTGGCAAAGTTTTAGATGAGGTAATTGAAGAAATCTAAATGGTTTTCTCTTATCGTTGTGGAATTTTAATTTCTCTTTCAAAATCTATTCTCTGGTCCCAAAATGTTTTAACTCCATTGGATGATAACAGGTTTTTGCAAATGAAGTAAGTAAACAGAACAGAATTTGAAAACTTGTCTAAATTATATCTGATGATCCTATGTCTAATAAAATACATAGTTAAAAGCAGTTCCAGGCCTAATTCAATTTTGTGTTACTTTACAGGAGAAGGAAAAAACTCAATAAATTCCCCAAATTTATATATACAGGGTGTTTTTTATTGAGGTATAGAACTTTAAGTTGGCATCACTTTTTTAACTGGCGGCCATTTTGTCAGCTGTCAAGTGATTAATATTTAGTTTGGTTTGCCATTTCATCATGAACAGGTTGACAAAAGAACAACGTTTGCAAATCGTGCAAATTTAATTCGAAAATAATGGTTCAGTTCGTGAAGTTTACCGCAAGCTCCGTCCATTTTATGGTCGACATAATCGTCCATCAGAGCAATTAATTCGGTTAACCATGGATCGTTTTCGCACTACGTTTACTCTATGTGATAATACGCATCCGCAGAGACGTCGAACAGTGCGCACCGAAGAAACAATTGCCGCTGTAGAGCAAAGTGTTGAAGAGAACCCGAATGAATCGATTCGCCACCGTGCACAGCAATTGGAGCTTTGTCTATCAACTTTATGGAAGATTTTGTGCAAAGATCTTGGCTTGCGACCTTACAAGATCCAGCTTGTGCAAGAATTAAAGCCGCGAGACCATGCAATGCGTCGTGATTTTAGTGTATGGGCCGAAAATGAGATTGATCTCGATGCTGATTTTCATCGCAAAATTTTGTTCAGTGATGAGGCTCATTTTTGGTTGAATGGCTACGTCAACAAGCAAAATTGCCGCATTTGGAGTGAAGAGAATCCACATGAGACCCTTAAGACGCCATTACATCCACAAAAACTGACTGTTTGGTGTGCTCTATGGGCTGGTGGAGTCATTGGGCCATACTTCTTCCGAAATAATGCTGGAGAGTCAGTTACCGTTAATGGAGACCGGTATAGAGCCATGATAACCGAGTATTTTGTTCCCGAATTGTATGGCATGAATGTGGATGAGTTGTGGTTCCAACAAGACGGCGCTACATGCCACACAGCGCACGTCACAATCGATTTATTGAAGGAAACATTCGATGAGCGCATAATTTCGCGGAATGGACCTGTCAATTGGCCACCAAGATCGTGTGATTTGACACCATTGGATTATTTTCTTTGGGGATATGTGAAGTCGCTCGTCTACGCCAACAAACCAGAAACGTTAGGGGACTTGGAAGCCAACATTCGTGGCGTTATTGCCAACATACGGCCCCATATGCTCGAAAAAGTGGTTGAAAATTGGACCTGTAGAAATCATATTTAAACATTAATGGCATAAAATTATCCTTCCAATAAAGCCAAATTGATGGACATTAAAACGATTTTCTTGTGTTTTATTTCAATTCGAAGTTCTATACCTCTAAAAAAACACCCTGTACAACAAAAATTTTAATAAATTTTTAATAAAAAACAAGCAACACATTTTATTTCTCATTGAAATATCTTTTTATTTTTACCAAAAACAAAAAATATTTTTCGCCATATAGGCAAATACATTTAATATAATATATGAAATGTATTGCTTATTTTTGGTTACCACCTTTGGGAAAAAGTCTCCTGACGAGTCTCTTAAGCAGAGACGAAATGGCCATAGAGACATGCTTATCATGCAATACATTTCATATATTATATTTTTATTTTTACTTTAAGGAAGTAATCTCAGACAGGCCCTTTTTTCATTGATATTTTTGAAAAAAAAAAAAAAAAATAAGTTGGGCCTTTATTAAACTAAGTTGAAAATGGGATATATTATTATAATTATTCAGGTTTTAATAATAAACGAAAGTAATACATTAAATTAAGAGGATTAAGTCTTAAGTTAACTGTAGAAAACTAGTTCTTATAAAGCAAGTTGTCATTAAAAAGATGACAATATGCAGGTAAAAACTTTTGTAAGTAAGTCCTGTAGGTGGTCCCATTTCTTTTTCATTATTGCATTTTCTCCTTATAAAGTGAATCAGGGGGGGTATTCTTAATCGCCGACATTGATCTATGTGGGAGAAATTCGTAATCGTCAGTTATGTCTGTTTTGAAATATATTGTTCCTGATGGGTCATACGACAAGGCTCGTAACATGTTAACGGTAAGATCACCAAAACGTTTGCCTAAAATTTGAAATGGTGGTTTAAGTACATATATACATATGTAGAACTTTTTAGTAAGCAATAATTTTACCAGGATGAATCGAAAAGTATCGTTTAGGCATGTTTTAAAAATTTAGAAAATAGTCGTATTGCAAATGGTGAGCTTGAAGAGGTGCCGGAACTTTTCGTGCCTCCTTTATTAATTGCACAAATTGTGACGGCAAATTTATTTGCTTATTTTTAATTTTTCCTTTTTGTAAGGGAATGGCTTGAGTAGCATTCTATTTGGGTATGTTCACTTATTAAAAATTTTTGTTCAATCGTTATTTGTGTTTCCATAGTAAAAGCCAATAACGCATTAGATAATATTACATTACGGTTTTCATAGAAACAGCCATCTGAGTAAAAAATCACGTGATGAATTCCTAGATACTAGAGATCCAGACTAACTAGTCTACCAGCTAATAGTGTTTGTTTCGTTAGTCAATTGTATTTTATACACCTTGGTATAATATTTTCCAAACGAAACAAAAAGCAAGTTAGGTTTTTTTCTTTCAAAAATTCTTTGACTTGACTTAGGCCTTTTTTTTGAAATCATTATAAATCTGTTATATACAGTTATATCTCAGTGAAATTTTGAGTTAAGGTGCACCTGACGTTTGTCTTTCAGAATAAATAAAAAACGCTATTTTGAAAAAAATTGAGTTAGGCCTTTTTTATATTAAGCCATCGATATGTATGTAGAAGAAATTCTACTCAAATGGACATTAAAACAGTGTTGTCAGATTAGGGGATTTATCCCCAAAATGGGGATTTTTTTTTCTGAAATGGGGATAGAAAAATTCATTTGGGGATGGGGATTTAATTGGGGATGATCGATTAGTTTTCGGCGATTTTTAAAATTTGTTTGCTTGCTTAATTACATATTATAAACTTCTTACATTCGAAACACACGAAGAAAGAATTTCAATAGAAATTCAATTTTCAAAATTTGCTTATAAACTTGTTTAAAACTAATACTTTCATATAAAATTTTTGCAACGTGTGCCCTTGGTTTTAGTTTGATTTATTTTCTCATATAAATAATAGCATCGCCATATCATTATGTTTCCATCACCTTTTTTAATGGCTTTTATTGCGGAGGAATTTAGTATTACGGGGTCTTCTTTCAGCTAAATTACTTCTTTCGTAGATAAACAAACTAATTTTAGTTTCGTCCGACCACAATTACTTCTCCTCTTATATTTACTTTATGGTATGCGAATTGAGGTAAAATAGATGCCGTATACTATATAAATTATTTCCAACGACATCATGATGTCTTATGCTGAATATGAAGTGGCACAGCGATCAGTATTTCAACAAAATAACGACCTGAAGCACACATCGAAGCTAACAAGAGGTTGGTTTAAAAAGAATGTCGTCAAGATTTTTAGTTGAGCTGCACAGTCTCCAAATATAAAATTTACATATCAAATAAAAAATATGTACAGACATTAAAAATTATTGATGCAGTTTATGTGGGAATTTTTGGGGATTAACTAATGAAGGTTTTGGGGATTTTTGGGGATATGAATTCCGAAATTGGGGATAAAAATTGAAAACTGTATTGAAAAGCGAACAGAATTTAATAAAAGACTCATCTAGTATAAACTACATGTTGAACACTGTTTTGAAATTCTTAAAGATAATTTTAGTAGCCTGAAAAGTTTAAAAATGTGAATGAGTTCGTTAAGAAACCATTCTTTCTGCTGGCAATGGATAATGGTTTGTTGTATTTTACACAATATTCTTATTGCTGATAAAGGATTAAACTATATTCAATTAGTTAGTGAAAGTTATAACGAAGATAAAAATATTGAAGACACCTGCGAACAATTGGAATCGAAAAAGAGAAAATGAGATAAAAAGCCAAGCTTTGCACTCTTTGATGTTTGGTTAAAACTTTTTCGGGACAAATGATGGCATACATTAAACGTGTTATTTACTCCAAACATATAAATACATAAGTATATCCACTATTAGTTTTACGTTTCAATTCTTTTACTCAAATAATTGAGAAAAAATAAAAAAAATTAAAATATTATTCATAAGTTTTACATTAGACAACAAGAAATTAAGACTCATTGTATTTAATATAAACGAAAATTATAAGTATCGTACATAATCGAAAAATTTTATTTTTACAAGCCCTTATTTTAATTGATATATAAATAGATTAAAATGACTTATTTAATAACTTTAAAACTTTTTTGAAATATTATCGACATTTAATTTTCTCTACATGTTAATATTCAGGGTTGTATTTCATATATCAGCTGAGAGCAGTTAGGTAGGATTTATAAATAGCCACTAAGACTATCTATTCACTATTATTTATTTTCTATATTGTTAGTTGCTATTTTCGTTATGATTTGTGAATATGCGCCATGTGTTTCATAGTTTTTAAATAAAAAAAAATTAATTTTTATAGAAATAATGAAACCGTGTTTTAAATAACTCTCCAAATATAATGACTGGCACTTAATGAATTGTTGACAAAAAATTTATGGGTTCATTGGCATTATCGCTTCACTATATAGTAAGTATTTATAGATTTTATACTTTCAGATTTTATACTTTGACGTGAACTTACGAATATATTTGAAATTAAATATTTTATTAATTGTTTATTAATTATATATAATAAATTGTGTGGTTATTTAACTGGTTTTGTAAAATAATTAAGCACTCAATAAAAACTTTCCTTTTGTCAGCTTTACAGTCAATTTAGTATTTATGGTACGATGAGTATTATAAATTATCGACTCTTTTTACTGTCACGTTTATGAACATGTTAATGAAAAGAATTTCATTTAAATGTCTTATTATTGCAAAAGTGTTTTCATCACTGTATGTTTGTACCTACGAGTACAAATTCATTCTAAATTATATATATTTTTATTAAATGTATTACTTATTGTTTAGTTCAGTTGCATGCAAATACAAAGTATATGGGCAATTTCAAAAATTTTCGACATTTTGATTTTTTTTTTTCGAAATTTTTTTTTGGATGACACGAATGACGCTTTGGTCACGTGAAGGGTGATATTTTAGCATACCAAAACAGTTCGCGTTAATCATTTATTGCAAACGGCGCGAAAGTTATGGTGGTTTTAAGTTTTAAATTTCTTTAAAAAAAAATTTAAAGTTAAATTTATTGGTTTATTTTAATAAATATTATATGGATGCATGAAACTCATTTCAAATTCATCAGTGCAATCAAAATTCATCAATGCACTGATAAAATACATAAAAAATATCAATTATAATTAAAATTTCTTAACATTAAAAAACGCGAATTTTTGCAAAAATATGAACGTTTCACCGATTGTTATAATACGTGTTTATATAACGCATAACTAATTTACAGAAAAACAATGTTTTAACTTGCAAATTTAAAAAATAAAAAAATTATATAAGAATTATTTTTGAGGTTAGGATTTTTTTTTTTTTGATCTGTAAAATTTAAAATCATGAAAATTTTTTAATGCCTATTCGGTTTTATTATCAAGCTTAAAAAAACCTTTCATTTGGTGTCAATCGCGGTGGAATCTATACATAACTGCAGATGTCACAAAGCAAAATGTGTTTGAAGAAAAATGCCACTGTACCCTCTAAATATGGACCGAATTCAACCGTATTTATATATGATCTTTAGTTCACCGCTGCACTTCATTTCCAATACTTTACATTGATTTTAAACCACGGATTAATTAAAAAAAACGCGAAACAAAATCATGAAATTTCGCAAAATTTTTATTTTCTTTATAAAATTTTTGCGTTTCAAAATATTTTAACGCCTTCTTGACGTTGAGGTGCCATTTATTGAGAAGTTTAGATCACGCAATACATAAACCAGTTTTAAATAAGATTGCAAATGTCAGGCGCGAAAAACTGTCATTTTTGAAAAATTTACGCCAATTCTATAAAAGTTTGAGGTCATCGTTCTCAGCAACTAGCAGCCTGACATCGACGTGATATGGCGCAAATTTTAGCAAATTATACCATCTTTTAAATACTGTTGACGAAATCCAATTTTCTTGAAAGGCGCAAAAACGCTATAAAAAAACTGCGAAAATTAAAAAATCGGAAAATTTTGGTTTCAAAAATGAACCGCTGTACAACTTTTTCCCAAATAGCAGTATTTACATAACTTTTATAGTGTTAATATCTACAAAGTCCAGTGACTTTATTTTATATCAGTGAGCATCGGAAGTTTAAAACTAAAAGTAGAATAGTGATGAAATATGAAAAAACTCTTGTAAATTTCAAGCCTTTGTTTGACTTTTTCGATATTTGAGAGCCCATAACTTTTAAAAATAAAGAACTGATGATCTGAAATTTTTAATTTCCCAATTTTCTAGTGTGGCCTACCATTCCCTTTTGACCGTTTTGGTCAATTTGAAAAACTGGAGAAATAATAAGCATCTAAACTCAGTTTCAACAAATGTTGAAAATTTTTGAAATTGCCCATATATGCTTTGATACTTGTATTTGTGGTAAACAGCTTTGAAAGCTTTTAATACCACGCCCAGGTCCAATTTTGAATAAGAACATCCTCTATTGCACATAAGGTTATTGAATTCATCTATATTCCAAATTTTTTAGTAGCCGTGGTCTAGTGGTTGGGGGTGTTGGATTACTAAGACGATAGCGCTGGGTTCAAATCTCAGCTCTGACATCTTGAAAAAAAAAAAGAAATATGAAATAATATTTCTTTTGACTACTACTTCTCAGCAGTCTTCTGGCAAAAGCTCTTAGAGTAATTGATTGCCATAAAAAAGCTTCTCAAATCTGTCGTTCGGAATCGACTTTAAACTCTAGGTTCCGGTACTCATGAATAAAAATTAACACACACAACATGAGTGCTGCAAGAAGCTAGGACGTATCTCTGAAACAGGGTGGCAATGGCCAGTTACTTATGTATATATGCATGTAGGTATATAAGATGAACTAAAAAAGTTTATTTTGAAATTTCATGGCAAAGAACTTTTACAAAATCTTTTTGATAACTATATGTACTCATATGTATCCCTAAATAAAAAATTGCTTAAAGTGATAGAAAGATGTAAGACGATTTAATGATGGAATGGATTAATAAGGAAATATAAGTGTTTATTTTGGGTTGAGATATATAGAGAGAAGTATTTTGAAACAGCATGCAACAAGTTGGTGACAATTCTTTTAAAAACATTGACATTGAGTGCCGGTTTTCTTTTGTGCCCTATTTTGGCAATAAAATCAAACCAAGCCTTTCAGTTGATGCTTTAATTTTTCTCAAAGGTTTTTAAGAGAAGAAAAAATGTAATAAATCGAAGACTGAAGAAAAGATTAAATATTCTATAGATATTTACTTTACATACATACATACATAACTGGCCTTTACAACCCTGTGTCAGGATTACGGCCTAACTTCTCGCAGCACTCATGTTGTGTGTGTCAATTTTTATCCATGAGTACCGGGACCTACAGTTTAATGTCGACTCCGAACGACAGACTTGAGAAGCTTTTTCATGGCAATTAATTACTTTCAGAGCTTTTGCCAGAAGACTGCTG
This sequence comes from Metopia argyrocephala, assembly GCA_963576795.1. Lineage (NCBI taxonomy): Eukaryota > Metazoa > Arthropoda > Insecta > Diptera > Sarcophagidae > Metopia > Metopia argyrocephala. The sequence goes on from OY756210.1 coordinate 67,911,068, forward strand.
AGAGGTAGTCGCCGAAAGAAATATTTTTTTCATATTTCTTTTTTTAAGATGTAGGAGCTGGGAGTCGAACCCAGGGCTCATGTCTTAGTAAACCAACACACTAACCACTAGACCACGGCGACTACCGTTTGGTCATACTTTAAAAAATAATTGCAAAAAGTAGTGTTTTTACGACAATTTTACACGCTGTCTTACCCTTGGAAATTATAGGAAAATTCCAATGAATGGTTTTTAATAGAAAATTGTATACCACCATTTACCTTAGAATTTCAGCTTTCCAGTGGTAGCTTGGGCATTCTAATCGGGGTTGCCATTTAGTCAGGGTTCATTACAGAATTGAAAAAGGATGTTTTTTTGACAAGTTGTAAAATTAATGCTTTTTTAGAATTGAAGAGTGTAAGAAAAATAAAATACTTTAGTTATAATTGGTTATTGTACATCACTAGTTAGGTCATTTTATCAGCTTTCCATAGGTTTCGATCGGTTGTGCCGTTTGATTATATTTAAAAAAAGAATTGCAAACGGTAGGGGTTTTACGACAATTTTACACGCTGTCTAACCTTTTGAAATTATAGGAAAATTCCAATTACTGGTTTATAATAGAAAATTATATATCACCGTTTAGCTTAGAATCTCAGTTTTCTTTTTATTGCTCTTAGGCTCTGCAAGAACTACTGAGTGCGATTCTTTTACAATTCTCGGATGATATCTACCATTTTCTTCTTCTCTCGTCAGAGAGTTGTTGTTTCTGCCATCAAATGAGAATGCTACTAAATCATAATCATTGCGTTGCTTTCTATGAAAAGCATCCCTACATTTTTTTTCACGTGAAAGCTTAGATTTGCCCATAATTATTGGTTCCCCATTTTCATCGTTAAAACCAATGTCTTTGAAAAGTGATGTGGCTAAAAAAGAAGCAAGCTTATTCCCGATACCAAACCTATCGCACGCCATAGCAAAATGGGGTGTATCGTACCTTTTTGTATGAAATCTTTTTTACGACGAACTTAGCTGTCCAGTAGTTTGTATGGAAAACTCCAGTTCAGTCTCAATATCCATATGTGATGGACCATGATTAAAAGTTGGATCGCGACTAGCTGGTGGCAGTGTTGATTATTGGTCAACAGTAATCGCATCAAATTCGGGAATGGTTAGCTTTCTTCTACTGTGCTGATCAATCATAAACTCTTGGAGGTCAATGGTTATCAAGCCACAGCAGCAAAACGATGTTTTTTGCGCACTGACATTTCCCAATATAAAAAAACACGTCATCAATAGTGTGCAGAAATGTTAAAGACTTGCCGGAATTTGCTTGACATTTTATTTGATGTTGATGTATAGTTAGTAATGTTATTAGTTTTTTCGAGACACTTTTTTAATGAATTAACGGAATATTTAGCTTATTCCAAATTTCAAACATTTTTTTGCCACTTGTGGAGTATGAAAACAAATAGTCTAAAAACAAATAGTATACGTCACGATTATTTGGTAGATTAAGCCAACTTAAATCACTGGGCAAGCCAATGTTCAGACTGGGTAGAACACAAGACCCAGAGTTCATTGAATTTGTATCAATCTCTGAATTTGTGTAATCAACTCACATTACAGACGTTTCAATTATAATTTTATAATTAAAAACTATTTAAAAGTTGAAAAAAGTAATTTGGAATACACGCTGGTTATTGAACGCAGGCAGACTATCTGACATTTACGAATCACTCCCACACTTCTAGTCAAGGCGAATTGTGCCAAATGTCAAAAAAAAAGACAAAAGCACTGCATTGATAATGGCATGCAATTGTTTTTAAATTATTGTAAACAAAAATGCTAGTAGGTTTTAGAGGACAATTTAATATAACATCATAACTTGAAATCGATTTTTGGGAGCTACGAATTTCTTTTAGACCCATGGTTTCTTAGAGTAATTTTCTTAGAATTCTCCGTAGATTTCGATTTTGCTATACGCTTTGTCCGATCCCCCCTAATGTATATAGTAGTATAGTGTATCAATAACTCGAAAAATAAATTTTTTTGCAATAATTGCAAAAAATTAAAGGAAAAATTATATAAACCTACAATATTTTCAAGTATAATTTGCTTCCTATGATGTACTCGGATTTTCAAACTCTTTAAAAAATTGTAAATCAATACTCTCTTGTTGATCAAGTGTGATATATGGGTGCACTTTAAAACTTTAAATATTAGTAATAATTTTTAAATATCGAATTCATTATTATTTATTTGATACTTTGTTCTTTTTTAACAATTTGTTTTGTTTTTTGGTTATTTTTTATATTTTATATTAATTAAAAGATTTTGTTTCGTTTTTTTAATTTGATACCAATACTTAGGGGTAAACCCCTATTAATGCTGTGCATTGTATTGGAATTTTGGAAAGGACAGTACACACATATACTTATTATTATTAATTATTTTATTATTGCTAAGCGCCTTAGGAATGAGACAAATTTCTGTGAATTGATAATTCAAAGGCCAGTGTTATACCTACATCCTTGAATGATTAACAGCAATTGCCTCATCGTTGAATGTTGATTGTGTGGTGAGTGTGGCTTCGCTTTTTGTTTTGTTTTAAAGGGTTTTTCTTCGATAAAAATTGTAATAAATTTATCTAGAAATTAATATAGTTTTAAATTTTTATTTTTCAAAAAATCCCGTTATCGAAATATCCCGGGATTTGAATTTTCAAAATCCCTAATCCCGGGATTAACGTAAACCAGTCCTGATTGATATCCCTATTATAAGGTGACTTTGACATTACAACAAGTAAAACAGTAACAAAAACAACATGGTGTTTTGATGATGGTCAGGGTAAAGGACTGTCAAAAAAACCACCGCAAAAAGTATGAAAACAAAAACAATTTATATAAAACAATAAAAAATTAACCAACTCTCTTTACAAATTGTCTAAAAAAAGTAGCTCAGCTGGTATGTTAAATGCACCTTATAATCAATACGCCATGTAATCAAGCCTCTGGAGTCAGTACATCATATTTTATGTAAAAAAAAACTCGCAAAAGCTGTAACATATTTAAGCGAAACTAAAAACAATGGGAGCCAATAGAATTTTGTTTACCAAATGAATCTCTAAACATCTTCCTTTTCCCATTACTGCATACATATACACATGTATGTATGGGTATCTTAAATAAACATAAGTACATAATTTTAATAAAAGTCACATTAAAATATTTTATCTAGAATTTTAACAGAAACCCTGAGCCATTTAAAGTTAGCAAAACAAGAAAACGTAACGTTTTAGAAAAAAAAAAAGATTATGAATGAAATATATTTTAGTTGAATATTTTTTTCATTATTCTAAATATTTATGTTATGTAGTTTAAATAAATAGTTTAGATTTTGAATATAATTATTTAAATTTGCATGCACGTTTTATTCCCACAAAACGTCATGTCAAAAGATATGTTTCATGATTCGGCAGTTTTTGTTTTTAAATAAGAACAGTAGGTGTTGTGTGGTAATTAAAACCCAAAACAAAAATTAAGAAATAAAAAGCAAAAAATAAAACCGGAAGTCTATCAGATTTTATGTTAAAGAGTTTTTTTACTTGCAGATAACGGGTGGGTAAATTTTAATAATATGATTTATGTGCCCAAATATATCTTCATTAATTATTTTATAAAAAAAATCTAAAAACTAGGTATTATTAGTGTTTATACGGGTTATACTTATATGAATATTTTTAGAACAACAATTTTTATTTTATTAAATTTAATTCCTTTTAGTTAATGTAAAAATATTATACATTTTTTTTTGGTAAAACTTCCAAATTTTTAACAGTTATTGATTAAGAAAAATAATTATTTCAGATTTAGTTTAGATCTGCTCACACACTGACTGTTTATTATGAACTGTTGCTTTTTCTCCTTATTCGTTTCGCTTTCATGTTAGAGATGTTTTATGTTGAATTCAATGGAGAGTTTTGTCAGTGATGGTAGCTTTTGTTCACGATGTGAACAATTAGAATAAATATAAAATAAGCAATTATTGTCTGCATAATGAAATTAATTGAGGAGCTTTATAATGGAGTTTAACAATGTAAAATAATTAATAAACCAATACATAAACAGTGTGAAAAAAAATGAAAAGACACAAACAGTTAATGTAAAGCTATACAATGCTTTAATGCGCTTTCCATTGCTCAGATATGTATTAATTTATTTATTTATTTATTTAATTTAAAGTAAATACAGTACAACAAGATATAATCTTATTTAACAGTACTGGTAAGATTTAGACAAAATTTATAAAAAATAATAGTTTAAAAACAATTTTACTTTTAATTATGATTAAAGCATTTGAATAAAATTTATATAAACGTAAATATCCTGTTCATTACTACATGTTAAAAATTCTAAATATTGCGCTCTTTAAATGCTTAGCATTGCTTAATATTTGTATTTCGTTCGGAAGTTCATTCCAGAGACGTATTGAATTAATATAAAAATGTCTTTCCGAAATTTATATATTCAACGCATGAATAATACGATTATATAAAAATGTCCCTTGTAGTCGCCGTAGTCTAGTGGTTAGTGTGTTGGCTTAATAGGCAAAATCTCCGGGTTCAAACTCCTGCTCTGACATCTTGAAAGAAAATAAATATGAAAAAATATCTCCCTCGGCGACTACCTCTTAGCAGTCTTCTGGCAAAAGCTCTGAGGGTAACTGATTTCGATGAACAAACTTCACAAGTCTGTCGTTCGGAGTCGACAATAAACTGTAGATCCCGGTACTCATTGATAAAAATTACACACACAACATGGGTGCTGAGAAACGCTAGGCCGTAACCCTGAAACAAGGATGTAATGGCCAATTATGTATGTATCCACTTAGAAACAGAGCGAAACCGACGAGTAGAGATGTTAAACGTATCGGCTTCCAGGTTACAGCCGGCTACTGTATATTCGATGTGGTCTAGGAGTTTATCTACCTTGGCACCGTCCTTACCAGCAAGAATGATGTCAGTCTGGAGATTAAACGAAGAATCACACTAGACAACAGGTGCTACTACGGCCTCAGTAAGCATTTTAGTAACAGAGACCTCTCTCGTGCGACGAAATTAACACTCTACAAGCCGCTTATTACTCCGGTGCTTCTCTGTGGTGCGGAAGTATGGACTCTGTCTTGTGGCGATGCAGCGGTCCTGGGAGTGTTTGAGAGAAAAACTCTTCGCAAGATCTTCGGTCCACTAAAGCAAGGCGATAAGTTTCGCATTAGGACCAACTATGAGCTGTATGAGTTCCCGGCGACGTAGACGTTGTCCAGCGCATTAGTATTCAGCGGCTGCGGTGGCTCGGCCATGTTGTTCGGATAGAAGAATCTGCTCCAGTGAAAAGATTTTCGGTGCGAAGGTCACTGGTCGTCAGCGTAGAAGACGTTCATGTTTACGTTAAAAAGACTAGTGTTAAGGCAGGCCGAAACCCTTTAACGGGTTGTTATGGCCATCTAAGTAAGTAAATAAGTAAGAATGGCGCGTTTTTCGAGTTCCTCACAAACTGTTTATGGAGGATTTTCTCTCAAGTGTCTATCCTGTTATTTTAGTCTTTCAATAGACAACACGGCTTCTGGCTGAACTCGTGGTAAAGATGTTAAAATTACACACTTATTTATATAATAAAAAACTTCGTTATTTGGGTTAGAGAAGTTAAAATTTAAAAAAAAAATTTTTTTCGTAAAGAAGAAATAATTACCTAAACATTAGCAAATACAGTGGGTAAAAGCCAAATTCAAGCAAGTGTTTGAGTTTCAAGTTTTTTAAGCGTAATTATTGATATGAAAACACCTTCATTTACTTTAAATTTTTACCGTTTGGAAAAATGTGATATTTGCCGACGTTCCACTCAGTTTTCTTATGTGAATATGACTTCTTCCAAAAAGATTTTATTTTTAAATATATTTTACAAAAATGTTTAAACAATGCACGAATATGAAAATGACAATTTAATAATAATTTATATTTTTCTAAGTTTGTACAAGTACAAAAACAAGGTAAAAAAGAAAATTCCCCAAAAAATTCAGAAATATTGCATTATGCACCCTAAAAATTCCCAATCCCCAAATTAGTTCTGTGGCATTTCAACCAACAAGAGATACCAACTTTGGGAACAAAATCCTAAGAGTGACAGCCCTGATATGGGTTGCCATTCTAAGAAAGAGCTAAAATTTTCTGTGGCGTTATTTTGAGTCATTGCAAAATTTCTTATCTGATCCTAGTCCCCATGAACCATCTAAACAAGAACAACACGTTAGCACCGCATACATAATTATGTCAAATATTTACTAATTTTATATTTGTCTAAGATTTTGTAGTTGTAAAGAATTAGGAATTTTATCTTTCAAACTATGGCACAAGCGGCAAGGTTTTAAGCTGGTCTGCACAGTTTTTAGAATTTTTAGAAGATTCCTGGAAGAACAATCAAATCGTATCGTTTTAAAGACTTATGAACTCTATGCCAAAAATAAGGGTAATTCCACTACTGAGATAAATAAACAATAATTCAAAAGAATAATTTGGTTTAATTAATAAGGAAGACGTTTTCCAGACCATCAAATTTGGTGAATCTATTTTTTTGAACAGCAAAATTGGTCGATTTTAACAATATTTATGTATGAATATATAGTTTTTTAAGTTTTTATGTTTCAAAGTTTTGTATTTTTTATATTATTTACTTTATAAATAAACCAAAATAAAAACAAGCGAAAGAATTAATCACGTTCTTTTAGTGTTTTTCCGGTCTCATAGATGTTAGACCAGGGTGAATCTATTTTATCTAACACCGCTGTACATCAAATGGATTTCAAATGTTTGCTTCGAAAGCAGATTTTTTTAAAACCACAATTCAAAAATATAAATTTGATATGTACTGACTGTCATTTATGAGGAGAACTCTAGAACCGTCATGAAGACTTCCTGTTCTATTTTTAAAAGTCCTATTACACAGAAAAAATTAAAATCGATTTCAATTAACAAATTTGTACTACCAATTAAATTACTTACTAGTTTTGCCCCAACAAACAATATTAATAATATCAATTAAAAAATTAGTAGTGTCGAGCTTTTTGAAAATATATTTACCCAATTCACAAAATGTTATAATTGTCGTAGATCGGTAAAAACTATGACAAACTATTGTACAACTATTGTACATAATGTTGTTTGTAATTTCCATGTCAAAAACTACTACAACATGTACGACAATTTTTCCTATGTTTCCGAAATGTCGTATCAATACACCAGAGTTGGAAAACTTTTTTTTTAGTTTTTTTTTATTTATTTATTTAACTATAATCTACAACATTTAACTCTAATCTACAACAATATAACATTTTGTGAATTGGGTAATTGTATCAATTAAAATTTTAATTAATTCCAAAAAAAATTATCAAATTCAGACACTTTTTAAACAAATACATTAATTGGTACAACTAAAAAGTTAATTGGCGCTAAAATTTTAAACCGATTTAAATATTAATTAAGAGAACTAAAATTTTATTTCATCCCATCACTGATTTGCAAATGAAAATTTTTGTATTTTTTTAATTTTTTTTTAATATGCATCTAAAAACATAAAAAGTAAAAAACTAATATAAAATTATAAATATAAATAAATAAACAATAATTTTAAGATATAAATTTTTTGACAGCCTTCTATTATTCGTGAACTTATTCTAAATATTTCCCCTTTTTCCATTTGCGTAAAAGTCCTAAAAAAATAAACAAAATTGAAGCTAAATAGTTTTGCATTCAAATTTGAAATATTGTAAATACTTACCAATTTCTCCAACATTTTTTGAAACGTTATATTCCTGTAAATGCCTAAAAAACCATTGGAAGGATTGTATATGTTACTGCACAAAAAAACATTTAAAGTAATTATTTCTTTTAAAAATAATATTTCTTTTATATACATTCACAACATAACTAACCTTTACAACCCTGTGTCAGGATTACGGGTTAACTCCTCGCGGCACTCATATTGTGTGTCGACTCCGAACGACAGACCTGAGAATCAGTCACTCTAAGAGCTTTTGCTAAATGTCTGCTAATAGGTAGTCGCCGATAGAAATATATTTTTTTAAATATTTCTTTGCTTCCAGATGTCAGAGCTGGGGGCTTCAACCGGAGTTCTCGTCTTAGTAAGCCAACATACTAACCACTAGATCACGACGACCAGATATATATACATATGTATATTATATATATATGTACACAAAAAAAGACACATACACATAAAAAAACAAAAATTTTACTAATACATATTTTTTTTGTTTGCTTTTTATTATACTTATTTATTTATTTATTATATTATTATATTAGATTTTTTATCGAAAAAATTTTCATGGTTAATTACATATTTTTAATTACTTAAAGTTTTAAATGATTATTTTTTTAATACAAGATGTTGTTTTTAAACTAAAATATTTGTAAATATATTTATATAAAATATGTCTTCTTTGTATTTTAATGCTAAACATTTATTTAAATTACATAAATAACAATACGTATTCGAATTTTAAATTCAAAAGTAATCATATATTGATTCTTTATAAAAATATTACAAAACACTAAGGCAAAAGAAAAAAACATACGCACAAACACTTCTATTTGGGTGCTTCTATTGAAAAATTTATTGTAATAATCAAAAATTTAATTGTAAAAATTGAATTATACTAATTAATTTGTTAATTGAAATAATTTCAGAAAAAATGTTTTCTGTGTAAGAATCTCACTAATGGGCGCGATTCCAAAGTCAATTAGAGTACAGACTTAGTTCGCTAGTTCCTTCTGAGTTGTATCAGCTCTTTAATCCCAATCTGATCAAGATTATTATTATGCTCTAAAGTTTCCCACCATACCCAATTCACTTAATCTAAACAATCTTCTTGTAGAAATTCCCTTTACAATAAAATCCAGTATCCAATTATAGGATATAACTGTAGTCACATTCCTTTTAATAATTTGATATTGAAGTTTTGCATTTTATTGCAAATTTCATTCTTTTGGGCTATTTTGAGCAGTTGAAGTTTAGAGTTAAGAAAGAAATATTTGTGCAAATGGTTGGAACCAAATACAGTTCGGACTTAAAATCAAAATTTTTTTAAGATTTTGAAATGAACTTTCTTAAAAAGAATTTTGAATAAAATTTGGCATTCATAAATCAGCGGTTTGTTCCAAAATTAAAAGTGGAAACATTCAAAGACTACATAATGGTGGAAGACCTAGTGTAAAAACTGAACGAAGAGATCGAAAACTTACGAATTTTTTTTACGAAATTTGCAACAGCTGTTTCCAGTGTAGCAAAAACACAAATTTTCCTAGACGCTAGTCTATGCACTATTATAAGAAGATACACCAAAAAACACTTTGTGTCAGAAAAAACCGTAGAGCTCGCCTAAATTTTTGCTCGAACCCATCTAAATTAGATTGCACAGCAATGGAAGAATGTTTTATAGTCGGTCGAGTCTAAATTTAATCTCTGAGGATCATATGTTCATCGAACGTGAGGTGAAAAGTTAAACCCAAGGTATACAATCGCCATAGTTAACTATGAAGGGAAAAATATCATGGTGTGGGAATATTTCTCGGGACATGGAATAAGTCCAATTCATCGCTTAACTACTACAATGCCGACCACAATTTAAGTTCAGTTATGCTTCCGTACGCAAAGTGGGAAATGTCGCTTTCATGAACATACCAGCACACGGTTAGAGCTGTTAAAGCTTAGTTGGGAGGGACGTCAAATCCCTATTATCTCGTAGCCACCACAATCTCAACTCGAATGACAACACGTGGGTAATTGCAAAACTTAATTTTGGAAATATAGTATTCCGAAATGAAGAAGAACTTATCACCGAATTGGAAAAGCAATGGAATGCAATTTTAACAGTTTCATTGAAAAGCTTATTTCCTCCATGCCTAAAAGATATTACATACATACATAACTGGCCTTTACAACCCTGTGTCAGGATTACGGCCTAGCCTTTCGCAGCACTCATGTTGTGTGTATCAATTTTTATCCATGAGTACCGGGACCTACAGTTTAATGTCGACTCCGAACGACAGACTTGAGAAGCTTGTTCATGGCAATTAGTTACTCTCAGAGCTTTTGCCAGAAGACTGCTGAGAGGTAGTCGCCGAAAGAAATATTTTTTTCATATTTCTTTTTTTGAAGATGTCGGAGCCTGGAGTCGAACCCGGGACCTATGTCTTAGTAAGCCAACACACTAACCACTAGACCACGGCGATATTCCAAAATAATAAAAAACAATGCCACATATATCAAAGATTTAATATGGTATTTTTGAGTTTATTTAAGAGTTTCAAATGTTTTGAACACTTGAATTTCGACTTATTGTAATTTGTTAATATAAAAAAGAACTGAATTTAATGAAAAATGAAATAAAAAAATCTGCTTAAGGTAGGTCAAATGGCCAGTTAATCAAAAACGTGATCAACTACAATTAGCACAAGGTGCCGTTTTGAAACCATTGCAAGACCAAACTGAAATCAACCAATAGGAGAATAACTACAACCAACCAGAGCTGCCTATAAAGTGGAGTTAAGCAAGGGGGTCCAGGTTCGCACATTGCGACAAGCTATTGAAAAAAGGCACCCCAAAAAACTTCGAATGTCTGACTGCCAGACCTGAGTAATCACAAAAAAAAAAATGATCCACATTCTCCCTCTCAGAAGAATTCCTCGCAAGAACATATCCTTAATACTAAACTTTTTCTTTAAATAATTTAAGTAAAGGTATCGATTAGGGTTTGCTGTTCAGTTTTAACCGAAACCGCTGTTTTTTTTTTAACAAAAATTCGAAACCGACAACCAACTAGAAAACCGTCGGTATAAATGCAAATGTTTTATTTTATTTATTTATTTTTAGCAAATGTTTTATTTCTCACGAACGTCGTTTATTGGAGCCTCAGTGTATAAGTTATGAGTCAGGTTTTTATTTCTCTTCTGTTTTATTTATTTTTTTTTTTCTTTCTTTTGTCAATTTTTCTTTAAAATAGTCCACTAGAAAAGAAACACAAATAAAAATTCATGGTCTTTAATCATCATCTCAATATCATAAAGATTCACTTGAATTCAAAAGATATAAAAAATAAATTTTTTTTTTTTTTTTTTTGAAGTACAGAAAATTAATAATTAATGAATTTGATTAACTAACTGAATTTTAAGTTTATATAAAAATAAGAATTAATTTATTATCGAATTATTGTATATATGTATATATAAAAAGGAAAATTGTGTCGACTTAACATTTTGCTAATCTGGCTCACAACTAGAGGTTATGCCAGTTTTTTTAGATAAGTGATAATTGTAAATTTAATATTATAAATCTATATTTTTGGACATCTATTAAATAAAATAAAAAATAAATTTTAACACTTATTATCAAATCCATACTATGCAAATAAATTTTATTTAACGTGTAAATGCCTGTGATTAGAAAATATTTATAACAAAACGACCAAAAAAATATTTAAAATAAAACATTTAAAAATATGATTAAAATGTCGTAAAGTTAATTTGCTTTATAGGAGGGAGATACATACTAAGCCTCCATAACAACAAAGTGGAAACATTAACCTCAAAAAGCCAATTAAAGCCAAGAAAGCAAAAAACAAAATTAAAATAGATCCATTCAAATTATCTTGTTTGATATGGATAGGTCGGAAATATATTAAAGAGACAAAAAAATAATTGGAAATAAATGTATTCAGTTTTTTTTAATATTTCAATCATTTCGAGATTTGAAAACGATCCATCAAATATGTAAAATAATAAATAAAAAAAAATTCAGACAAAAAAAAGTTATTTCGATCATATTCGACATTATGCTACCTTACACTACTTATACAATATAAATAATGTTTACGATAACAACAAAAAACAAAATGCGGAGCATTGACATATTCGACTTGAGAATTTACTGAACTTTACGAATTTTTGTATAAAATTTTGCGGATAATTGCCGCACGCTTAATTGCCCTTCACGCTTATTTACCTCATTTTTTAAATCCCCATATTTTTTCTTACGATTTTCTAATAAAATTCCACGGTTAATTAACTTTCACTTAACTGCGTTAGGAATTTCGGTTAAAATTCTCTCGTTTAATTACCCAAAATTTTCTAAAAACTGCAGCTTAACTAAGCTATGTTTATATAGGCATAAAACATCGGTTAAATTCACTTTCAAACTACTTTTTTGATACAACCTTCCAATCAAAGTCTACCAAGCTGTAAAGTTTAAGTATAAAGTTACTTGCTTTTCACATGTATTAACGGCGTATTCGTTTAATTACCTCAAAGAAGAAATTAACCGTTTTCGTTTAAATTACTTCCACCCATAATTGCCCAAAATGTTGACATTTTTGTCGAGGCAATTATCCGTGGAATACTGTAGCTTTTATGAAGTTTTGCGAAGACTTGCCTAATTTCACAGAGGCTTTATGTATGTCTGTGGTTGGACAGTATTTTCATTGATTTTATTCAACTTTGAAATTGTTGATGAGTCCTCACCTTTCGGTTTGTATAAAAGATGAAATGGAGTGCTCAGTGTCAGTGCAACTGGAGAACAAATCCATTACCAGTGGACTCGAAGAAACACAGTAGATCTTACTGTCTTACACTTAGTCTCAGTGTCTTGCAATTCTGCTCGATGTAAATAACATAATCTACATATAAGTACATATGCACATTCATACATACATATTAGGGTGGATCAAATTATATGAGGCAAAAAAATGTTAAAGTGCTCATCGCGATTGTTATTCTATGGGTCATTCCAAGACACTTTGCCAAAGAAACCATAGGTCTAAAACGAATTTTTCAATCCCAAATATAAAACGAACGGCAAGCTGTATTGGAAAGGTTTTATACTCCTCCGATTTCGTGAAGTCTCTAGAATTTTAGTATCTTCAATCTTTTTCCTTTAAATTTATCGTGAAGTTTATATTTTGAAAATTGCAAAAAGTGCCCTTTAAAATTTTGGTAAATTTTTGAAAAAAAAATTTGCATTTTCAAATCTACCCATCTAAGCTGTTTTAAGTAACAAAAAAAATTTGTATACCCTTGGGATTCTGCGAAGTGCCATCAATACAACGCCACTAAAAACCTTTGGTTGGAATAATCAGGTTAAACATAGGCTTTAAAATAATAAAAAAAAACGAATAACCAAAAAAATTGCATTTTACTACTACTGAATGCAGTGCATTGTATTGGAATGTTGAATACATAGAAATATAGATGTGAAGATGTTAAGCGCCTTATGTCAATGGGATAAATTACTGTCAATTACAGTGCACTCGGGAACACGTCAACTAATTAAAACCGCGGGTGTTGACGCTTAACAAATTGTTGACGTTTATGAATGTAAAAAATTTTAATAAAAAACATTGTACTCAGTTGGGTAGTTTAAATTTTTGAAAACTCGTGGATTTTTTGCCTTCCTAATCACTAACAATGTAAGCTTACGATTTCCGGAAGCATTAGCACAACATAAAAAAATAACGCTTTGTTTTTCTGTCTTTACGAACGGAGTAATCTTTTCGGCACTTGATACGTAAGACTTTGCTGTTAAAATTTTCCAGAATAAGCCAGATTCATAAGCATTGTACAATTGATCATGGCATAGAACAATTTCATCAATTTCTTATTTTAGTTTTATTTTAAATGATTCGACAAGCAAAGGCTGCGAAAATAGTATTAGCTAGGTAATTCCTTTCTCTCTGGTTAGCAAACCATTGACACAGGCGCTTTTCCATTTTCGGCAACTCTGACTCTTAATGTCTTTCTTTTTCCCGCACCGGAAAGTGTGTTATTAACACAGTCCAAAATTTCATTTTTTTTTTCATATTTATCTTGCTTATAAGTAGTTGATTTCGAGACACCATAATGCTTTGCTAAAGCTACCGCACTTGTATCCTTTTCTAATAATTCCAAAATAAGTATTTGCCTTTTCTTGTAATTTAAGCACTTTTGGTTATTTTGAGCACATTTTGGTAATGTGATACTTACGAGAACAAAAAAGCAACTCAACTGACTGTATGTAAACACAGATTTCTTTTCTACTCTACATAATAATAAGGGGAAACAAGAATTTTTGAACTAAGTAATTTCATAAAATAAATGTGTATGTGCACAAATCTGTATATTTTAATTGTTGCTAAATTCAAAATTTTATTTTATTTAAAGTTGACGTTTTAGAGCATTGTGGTTTGGTTGACGTTTTAGAGTAGACAATGTAAAAAATAAGGGTTGACGTTAACGAGTGTTGACGTTTTTCCGAGAGCACTGTATGCCCTTTTCGCAAAAAATCAGCAACAGATTTAAAAAATATTCACAGCAGCAAAAAGACAAGTAAATTTTCTTTCCATTGATAAATAACTTGTGTATATTGTCAGTTTAGTTTCCTACAATTATTGAGATCCAAATTCAAAACTTTCAAAAATTCAAACCTCCTCTATACCGATGCAAAATTTCTCTAATTTCTAATTTGAAATTTTAAGAACATAAAAAAATGTAAAACGACCAAAAACAATACCGTTTCAACTATGGATGCAGTGCGGTCAACATCTCAAGCCGCATTAATGTCAGCAAGTACAAAAACTGAAAATAACATGACATACATACTCGTATGTACCTCCTTACAATGTTTTTGGTATCCTTTCTGATTGAAGTCGTCAGAATCTGCCAACTATACAGGATATTTCATGATGTTATTTTTTCATAACCGAGCGTAAAAACCTGCAAAATTAAAAGTTTTCATATAAAACAGTTACTCCCCACATTGCAGATAAATTAATTCAAATTTAGGGCAATTTCGAATTTAACTAGTAAATACACACATGACTTTGTTTAGCAGGGTCATATTTTACGTTAACAGAGCTTTGTTAACATGTTAACAGTGGCCAAAGCGCCAAAAGTGTATAATTAACGACTCGATTTAGGAAAAATATGACTTGGTACACATATGTATGTCACTATATACGAATGTTAGTTCATACAGCTCATTATTTAACTTAAAAGCCAAAAATAATTTCAATTTTAAATCAAAACTTTCGCTTAATTGCTATTATTTATTATTTTTAAATTTTGAAACATCTATTACTGGTAATTGTGCAAGTTAATTAAAATCTCTCTAAAATTTAATTGTTATACCCTATAGTGTTAACTCAGCCTTTTTTAATGCCGGTGCCAGTTTTTTAGGTAATGCAATTAATATTTTCTCAGATAGTCAGGCTGCCTTAAGGGCAATTGCCTCTCATCGTAGACATTTAAATTTGTCAAATGTTGTTACGAAACGTCGCAAAAATTATCGCTTGAAAATAGGGTACAGTTGTTTTAGGTACCTGGTCACTGTGGAATGAGCGAAACCAGGAACCGGATGCATTGGCTAGGAAGAGATCTGTGACACCTTATATTTGCCTAAGAAAAATCTAAAAAGGCGACCACTACGTTCAGCTAAAAAAATTTTTTTTTCTAAATCTCCTTGCAAAAATACTTTATATTAGAGACGGTACGGGAAACCTTTTTTGAGGTACGGTCTAATATATGTACATACATACAGGGATGTTCAATAAAATAGATTCAACCTGATCTAACATTTTTGAGACCGAAAAATATTAAAAAACGTGATTAATATTTCTGATTGCTTTCATTTTATTTCAGTTATTAGGTAAATAATATGAAAAACACAACACTTCCCAAGATCAAAACTTAAAATACCATGGTATTCATAAATATTGGTAAAATCAACCTAATTCGTACTTTCAAAAAAAGACGCCAAATTTGATGGTCTAAAAAACCTCTTTTTTATAATTAAACCAAATTATTTTCTTCGATTATTTTTTATTTACCTCAGTACTTAGTGAAATTACCCTTATTTTTAATAAGGTCCAAGCAGCGTTTTGGCATTGAGTCCATAACTCTTTAAAATGTTTCGGTTGGAATGTTCTTCTAGAAATCTATAAACAACTCCCACAACTGTCTTATTTTTTAAGGATTTCATCCGCGATGGACTGCCTTGACAATATGCCATGAAATTTAAATATGACTTAAGTCTAAAACCTGTGTAGGCCAGCTTAAAACCTTCACGCCATTGTTTTGAAAACAAGCTTTTGTTCGCTTTGTCGTTATCCTGTTGAAATACCCATCAAAGTGGCATTTCTTATTCAGCATTCGTGTTCTATGAACAGGTTGTAAGTCAGGCTAAAGTCTAAAGAGGTTAAGTAAATAAGGGAAAGTTTTTGGTTTTCAGTTCCGTATTATTAGCTCTCTTATATGAACAACCCATAAAACAATGAAGAAATATTTAAGCTTTATTAATTTTTAATCATATTAATAAAAACTTCAGATGTATTTTTTATATTTATTTTTTTCTCTTGTGATAATTATGACCTCGTTGCAATAAAGGAGCGATATAGGTAGAAATCAATAAATCAATAATGAATTCACTTAAAAATAATTAATTTCTTTGAAAGAAATAAGTTCTCGTTTTAGCTCAAATTATAAACTGGTACTTGTATTATATGTTTTATTTGCTACACATAATGGTCTAATATGAAACACGTTTAAATTTTATTAAACTCGTAAAACAACTCCTTCCAAAACATAAAAGCACATTAGAATTGCATGCATAAAAGTCTCACATACATACTCTTATTTGAAAACAATATCTTCATTAAGATTGGCGAAATACTTTAGATGATCAAACTGATAACAATGTATGGCAGAAGAATATAATATCTGGCGAGGAATATAATTTTTGTGGGAGGTGTTGTTGGGTACAATAGGTATCTCTTTTTGAAATTTTCGAATCACTTTCTAAATTTTAAATTCCGGGAAAAAACTGAGTTTTATTTTGTTTTTAAACTTTACTTATCAACTGATTTTAAAATAATTTCACTTAATATCAGAATTAATTTTTGTATTCTTATTTCAAGATAATATATATAATATATAATTTTCATGTTAATTCAAAACTCTATCGTCGACGAATAGCGAATTTTCAATTTTATTTAAAAAAAATTTAATATCTCAAGTAGGTTAGCTTATGAAGCGAACCCTCCTTAGCGACCCCACTTAGGCCACATTTGAGGCCATATGAGAACGAAAACCTCTGTCGTTCAAGGTAAGGGTCGGATACCAGAACATAAACTGAAGGATAGTCTTTTTTACCTACTCATATCTACGGCTCCTGTAGAAATCATTCGTACGGTATCCCACCTAGTGGCCCGTGAGAACCTTAATAGTACATAGAAGACAATTAGTCTAGCAATATTGCACATTCCTTCATGCTGTCAGCGATATTGAGACTCGCTACTCTCCGACCGTAGAATATTCAGTCTAATCGGGGAAATTAGAACACCTACGGACATGTGCCCGGCTCCAGTTCAAAAATCGCGATCTGAGTACCCGCCCTCTTGAGTTCATCAGCAATGCAATTTCCGTAGATATCTCAGCACCTATATAAGAGTGAACTTCAAATGCACCGAAATTTTCCCAAGGAGAAATCATAGATGAATACAGACGCCTAGGTGGCGCTTGGAAGGCTAGTATTCAACAAGCCTTGATCACTACAGTGATCAGGAAGCCTATATATATATATATATATATATATATATATATATGTATATATGTATATATATCATATCCCACTATATATATATATATATATGTATATATATCATATCCCACTCTGTCCAGCATTCTAGAGCCAATGGTATTAACTTCAATAACATTGTCAAAAGCCACTGGACGTCTACGAAATTATAACTGACCTGAATGTGTCTATGACTTCCAAGAATAGCAGCGTGTCCTTAGTGCCAATTTAGTTAAGAGTAAGCTGCATGCAGTTTTACTTCCACCTTTTTGGCACTCTGACATCTTCAAAAAAAGAAATATGAAAAAAATATTTCTTTCGGCGACTACCTCTCAGCAGTCTTCTGACAAAAGCTCTGAGAGTATCTAATTGCCATGAACAAGCTTCTCAAGCCTGTCGTTCGGAGTCGACATTAAAACTGTAGGTCCCGGTACTCATGGATAAAAATTGACATACACAACATGAGTGCTGCGAGAAGCTAGGCCGTAATCCTGACACAGGGTTGTAAAGGCCAGTTATGTATGTATGTATGTATGTATGTATTAATGCGCAAATTCGTTGAAGAAAAACACTATTGTGAATTTTACAGATTTTGTTTATTCACAGTACTACAATTCTTTCAGCTGGTACTGTAAATAAAATTTTTTTTTACAAATTTGACAAAATAAATTAAATTAAACATGACCACGACGAAATTATGGTTCGATAATTCGTCTGATGAAGATGAACGTTTACTGGAACTGGCTAGAAGCAGGAAAAGGTTGAGAGAATAAGCTCTGATGCTTCTTAGATGACCAGGCATAAACCCTATTATTTTGTTTGTTAAACTTTGCCCGTACTTATCAGTGTACTTCATCAAAAGATGTTTAGATTTTTCTATCCTATTTTTTCAAAGCTGCAGCCAACAGCTGTACGCCGTTTGAAAGCTCCTAAACCCAAGTCGTTTTTAATAATACATCTCACTGACTATGATTTTCTGTTTTCGGAAAGGATTTCGTTGAATTCTTGCTTTGACGGCTTAGATTATTTGCTGTGTCTGAACGGTACGTGGGCGGCCCGACAGGGGGCGGTCTTTTATATCTCCGGTCTCCTCGAACAATTGTATATACCACCTGTAGACAAACATGCGATTTATGCCAAGTGAGCGATTCTCACCAGAGACTTTGGTCTGTGACACTATACCGAGTAAACTCAATCTAATTTTTCGTAACCTTGTAGGCGAAGAATAAAGTGGTTTTTTAAAAATTGATTCCAATAGCTTATGATCTGATTCCACTATAATTTGTTTTTTCCAAACGTACTGGTGGAATTTCTAGCACCCAAATTTAATAGCAAGTAATTTTTTTTTTAATTGGGAATACCTTGACTGAGTCTCAGTTAGCGATCTAGATGCATATGCTACTGGCTTATCCATTTGTAAGAGGGTGGCACCCACTCAGTGGGAACTAGCATCCACCTGCAATTTTACATTCTTGTTCACATAAAACAATTTTAAAACGAGGGGTTGGCAATGGAAAGGCTGTATGTATTTTTAACAGTAATGTTCGAAAATGGCTCAGTTAAGTTATAAATTTACTTAAATACGTAAATTTTCCTCTTTGCAGCTCTTTTTTATTCTTTGGATGTTTTAGTATATTAATTGCTTCTATTTTGTCGGGATCTGGATGTAAGCCTGTGTCGCTTATAACATGCCCCAAGAATATTAATTTCGTCTGTTCGAATTTGTATTTTTATTTATTTAATTTTAACCTATCAGATTTAATAATCTTGATAACCTTAGACGTTGTGGCGCGAACTTCTTGTATATTCTTGGCATGCATTAAAATGTCGTCAACAGCGACTTTTACATTCGGTAGGTGCGAAAAAAATTTTTGCATCACATTTCTGGAGCTGATGAAAATGATGTTGAAAAGGGTAAAATTTGTTTCATGCGATCTATAGTTGGAATTTGCCAAAACCCTTTTTTAACATCATCATTGAACACAATTTTTGCTCCTTTCAATTGAGCAGCAATTTCTTCTAAAGTATTCATTGCGATGTTTAATATTTTTATTAACCGTAGTTAGGTCCATGCGAATTCTGTTTTTTTTTTATTTCTTCGTACTACTACCATGGGCGATACAGCTGGACTTGATAAGTTTGTTGGTTCTATTACATTTAACATGACCATGTTGTAAAGTTCCTTTTTCACTTGGTCTCTCTGATTTTAAATGCCACTGTTCTTGCCAACTTCAGCTACGACATTAATTTAATTTTTTTCTGATTTTCTCCTCTTCTTCTGTGGTTGTAAAATACGTGTTAAACGAGTGGCGAGCTAAATGGGGGATATACGTACTTGTTTACCATTAGTTTACAAACTTGTTGTTTTCAGGAAACATATGTATATGTAACTCTAGCTTGTAGAATTTTTCAAATAAATAATATTTTAGGCAATCTGACAAATCAATACAAGTCATTTAATGGATTTAAATGATCTTTTTAGGGTGTAGCAAAAGTGTAAACTATTAAACAAGTAAAACCACAGTAGATAACGAGTACAACATCTTTTGATGACAACCTTTTTAACAATAAATGTGAATATAAACTTGAACAACTTTATACAATAAAAACAAAATATCAAAAAAAAAAAAAAAAAAACACAAAAAAATTGAAATAAATAAAATTAATAATAAGAAAACAAATTTTATGTTAATCAACCGATATAATGGTCAGTTATACTCTTGAATAAACAAAAAATGATTATTTTATCGATACTCGTATTTACGAAAAAAAAAAATCTTAAAACATTTGAACACAAACACTACAAGAAGAAACAACATTATCTCCTAAAACCAAACAGCATCGCTTATTGTTGTCACCAGCAGACAAGACAATCGATAGCTTGTCAGCACATCTAATAAATTACTATCGTTGTTACTATTTTTTTCTTTTTATTATTCTTTAAATTCAAATATTATTAACAAAATATATGAATTCGCTGCCTTAAAAAAGCCCAATTTCAATCAAATACATATTTCCTCAATTGATTAGAGGCAGTCTTGTTAACAAATTGGAATAAAAAGCATTTAAAAAAAGGAAATAACAGACGAAAATGGTAAGAAAAAAAAATTAAAGTTTGTTTTATTGAAAATTATATGTATATTAAAAGGAAACTGAATATATAAAAATAAGTATAAGAGTACGTTTTAATTACAGTTTTATGTATGGACAACACTGTTTCTTGTCGTTTTTGCCGTGCATTCATATGCAACATCAGAAATGAATGCCGAAATAACAAAATTTCGTGTGGCGCCTGCAGATGAAAATGGAGTTTTTAAATATGCCTATACTACTAGCAATGGCATTGATGTGCAGGCTGCTGGTAGTCCTCTTGAAACAATTGGCATTTTTAGCTATACCTCCCCTGAAGGTGTGCCCATTGAAGTTCGTTATATAGCCGATGAATTGGGTTTCCATGTAGTTGGCCGTCATCTGCCTAGACCTCATCCTATACCCGCTTATATTTTACGTTCCATAGAGTACATAAAGAAACATGCTCCACCGCAACTACTGAATTAAACTCATTATCACTCATTTGAGTGGTACCATCATAGAGTGTTAAAGTACAATATTATACACATGTAAAGCTAAGTTTTAAGTTCATTTTCATTTTATTTGTTTAAACAAAATATTTTTGACTTATTTTAATACTCAATAATATACGCATGTAGATATATACACATACATACATATATTTTTTGTTTTGTTAACAATATGTATTACATATTTACAAAAGTTTGTTTAAAAGTTAAACTTAAAATATTGCAAAAGCAAGATGCACAAATCGAAGCATAGTGAGAAGTGCTAAAAGAAAAAAGAAAAAAATTAAAAAAAAAATTCTAAAAAGCGATATTCTGTACCATACAGTTTTAATTAATCGTTCCACACAATTTGGTTTGGTGAAAGGCAAAGTGTATATGTATGTATTTGTGGTAATATAGTATAGAAGAATAGCTAAAGTCGGTATAACCTCGAATTAACTTAGCCTTTTATTAGCTTCATGGAAGTCAGGTTCTCTAATGCGAGTTGTGACGATTTTGAGACGACGATTTCTTTTAAATAATAAAAAATAATTACTACATTTTGAAAAAGAACTGATGGCAAATTACGGCATTCGATATCAAACGAAATTTCTAAAAATTTTAAATTATATAAAAACTCGCTTTTTTATTATTTAACGAAAATCAAAATGATTGGTAAAGTGGTTCAAACAAAAAAAAAAATGATTGACGGAAAAACAAATAATTAAACAAACAAATAACAAATTGACAAACAGTAATCAAAGCTTCTATATATGTACATATTCAGTGGTGATCTAACAGCTTTAAAATCGAAAAACTATAGAAAAACGTGATTAATAGTTTTGCTTGTTTTTATTTTCGTTCAACTTTACGTGTAAAGTAAATGATATAAAAAATACAAAACTTCCTAAGATAAAAATTTAACAAACCATACATACTATATATATGTAGTAAATATTGTTAATATACTACCTCATTTTGCCTGACTCACGAAATTTAATGCTTTAAAAAAAATTTCTATATTATTAATTAAAGCAAATTATTACTATCAATTACAGTCTATTTACCTCTGTACATAGTTGAATTACATTTTGTTTTAATAAAGTCCAATTCTTTAAAACGTTTCGATTGGTTTGTTCTTCCTGGCATATTTAAAAAATTCCAACAACTGTTCCTTATTGGAAGGATTTTATCTTCGAAGGGACACTATAACAATTTGCCATAAAATTTCAATAGAATTTAAGCCTAAAACTGTGTAGGAAAGCTAAAACCTTGGCGCCATTTTTTTCATACCGTCGCCGTGTTCTAGTGGTTAGTGTGTTGGATTACTAAGACGATAGCGCCGGCTTCAAATCTCACCTCTGACACCTTGAAAAAAAGAAATATGAAAAAATGATTTCTTTCTGCGACTACCTCTCAGCAGTCTTCTGCCTTAGGATCAAATTATTTACTTTATAACAGATACAAAATAGAAACAAACAAGGTTTTTCGATCACATAGATGCTAGATCATTTTGAATCTACTTTATTGAACACCACTGTAAAAATACATACATGTAAAATATTCATTATTTCATATAGCTTTATTTAACAAAATTATAAAATAAGGAATGTGCATACATACATATGTGTTATATAATATATTGAACAATTTAAGTTATTTTAAAAGGAATAGATGATTTGATTTCAAACAAGTTAAATGATTTCAAACAAATTTAATTAAATTGAGCGACTTTCTCCTTTACTGCAACTGAACGACTGACGACTGGACAGCATAAAATAATATGGACGTGCTTTCGTATCTCCCTCTTACATACATATCAAATACAATATATATTTACATACGGTTTCTGTGGGAATTTTTGGGGATACGAATTTCGAAATCGAGTATAAAAATTAAAAACTATCTGACAACCAAGATTAAAAAGCTTAAGATAATACATACAACCTCAATGAATTTATACCAGAGCTAGCCAAAGAGATATTGAAAGATATTTTTCATTCGGCTGTATACTTATACATTCGAGTTTTGTGTAAAGCCTATTACACTTCCGTGTTTGAGCGCCCACATTGCTATACAAACACTGTTTTCTTAGTAAAAGTGAACTTTTATAAAAATATGCAAGGAACACAGTTCAGGCGAACGACGAATTTTTGGTCACGTATATTTTTGGTATATGAAAATGCACACAATCATGGCGTAGGACGCAATTCTCCGTAAGCGATGAACCCAAATTAGATTTAATTTTAATTCATTCGCCGGCGAACGACGAATTAATCAGTTCAGGGTGATCCTGTTTTCATTTACATTTTAAGTTTTGTAGTGAATAAAATTATTTTTTAATGCCCTACTTGTTTTTTTTTTTTTTTTTTTTTTTTTTTTTTTTTTGTGAATTTTAAGTTATTTGAATTAAATATATAGAATATTTAACTGTTAAAATTGTTTCAAAGTGTGCGTTTATTAATAATTTATTTTTAAGTATTATTTTTGTAGTGTTTGTGTGATTGAAAAGCAAAAGGGAATTTCTGTGAGTAACGGCCATTTACAAGTTTATTAAGAATTTTAAATAAACAAATAAAAAAATGGACACAAGTGAAATAATAATTGAAAATGTGCAATGTTATGAATGTCTGTATAATTAGACATCAAAAGAAACAATGGAAAGAATTATATTATTACATAGTTATGTATGTATTCGTCATTACTGTGTTTCATACGACTAATCTTATCTGACGAATTCGTCGAGGTGGGCGAAATTCGTCGTTCGTCCCAATTGTGTTCCTAGCAATAAGGAAAATGTATAACGGTACTTGCAAGAAAAATACACACTCCACAAATTAGATCTCTTATACAATCTTTTTCAAATTCGCTCTCAAATAAAAAAACGTATAGCAAATACATATTTACATATACAAGAAAAAAAACAAAAAAACATTTCTTTTTATACTTTTATATGACAGGGCTGGCCAATCTAATCGAATAATCCGAGCATATAGACACATTCAAGGAAAAAAAGTTTCTTTTTACCGCCTCAAATATAAAGAATTTTTGCAAGGAGATTTCGACAACAAAAATTCCTTTTTTTAGCCGAATGTATAGGTCTTTTTTTCAGTTTTTTTGTTATGTCTTTGGCATTTATAGTCCGATCTTTAAGTATGATATATTAATGTTTTTGGTCTTCTCGAGACAAAAATACTTTATGTTAGAGGCGGTATGGGGAAACTTATTTTTGAGGTACGGTCTAATACATATGTATGTGTATGTGTGCATTGAATTTAAATATTCAATATTAAACAGATTTGTTTTAATTCTATTAATTATACTTCAATTTTGATAAATAAGCAGTGACAGTACTTCTCAGTAATTCTTTGAGATCGTGATTGGTTACACTGATCAGTCTTTTGATTTCACGAATTTTAAAGTGGAATAAAATGACTCACATCCGTATGTAAGGACATTTTTCCAAATAATGAAGTAATTTAACAAGCAACTCTTTTTAGTTTACTTGGATTCTGGCACAAATTTCCAAAATTCAGTAATCGGCGTCGACTTTTATTTCAATTATAGAATCTGATCTTCTTTCATCTCTAATAATTCTACATCTCCAGTTGCTTTTTGATTCATAATTGGAAATTCAAAATATTGGAAATAGAAACTCGCTTTGAATTATTTTCATTTTAAACGGACTTAAAAAACATCAGGAGATTTATTTAATTTATTTTTATATCCATTTTGGAATCTCCCTAATATTCATTCTGGGTTTTTTATATACTCTTTAATTTTTTTTTTGTTTGAAAGTGGAAGAAAATGACAAAATATTTTTTTTTACTGTAATTTAGTTTGAAAGCTAAATACATATATTACTTACTTACTTACTTAGATGGCCATAACAACCCGTTACCGGGTTTCGGCCTGCCTTAACACTAGTCTCCAGGCGTCTCTGCTAAGCGCGCGCCTTCTCCAGTTGGTCACACCAATTGAAGACAGGGCTTCATCAACTTGGTCCTGCCAACATAAACACGGTCGTCCTCTACGCCGACGTCCAGTGACCTTCGCATCGAAAACTTTTCTCGCTGAAGCAGATTCATTCATCCGAACAATATGGCCGGGCCAGCGTAGCCGCTGTATGTTAATGCGCTGCACAACGCCCACATCGCCGAGGAGCTCATACAGCTCATGGTTGGTTCTAATGCGAAACTCATCGCCATGCCTTAGAGGACCAAAGATCTTACGAAGAACTTTTCTCTCGAATACTCCCAAGACTGCTGCATCGGCACAAGACAGCGTCCATGCTTCCGCACCATAGAGAAGCACCGGAAGAATAAGCGACTTATAGAGTGTTAATTTCGTCGCACGAGAGAGGTCTCTGTTACTAAACTGCCTACTGAGACCGTAGTAGTACCTGTTGGCAAGTGTGATTCTTCGTTTGATCTCCAGACTGACATCATTCTTGCTGGTAATGGCGGTTCCAAGGTAGATGAACTCCTTGACCACATCGAATGTATAGTTGCCGGCTGTAACCTGGGAGCCGATGCGATCAACATCCCTACTCGTCGACAACATGTACTTCGTCTTACTCTCATTTACCGCCAGACCCATTTTTGCACACTCTCGTTCAATAGCATTAAAGTCTGCGGTGACATCTCGCTTGGTATGCCCAATGATCTATATCGTCTGCATACGCAAGGAGCTGGACACTTTTGTTAAATATAGTGCCATTTCGATGTACACCCGCCTTTCGCAAAACACTCTCCATGACGAAATTGAAGAGGTCGCAATATAAGGAATCCCCTGTCTGAAACCTCGCACGGTATTAAAAGGTTCGGAGAGGTCTTTTCCTACCTTGACGGAGCTACACGAGTTGTTCAACGTCATTCTGCACAGTTTTACAAGTTTTGCAGGAATACCGAGCTCAGACATTGCGGCATATACGCGATCCCTTATCGGGCTATCGAACGCCGCCTTATAGTCGACCAAAAGCTGGTTTGTGTCTACTTGACTTTCATGGGTCTTCTCCAGGATTTGGCGCAGTGTGAATATCTGGTAAATGGTGGACTTACCAGGTCTGAAGCCGCACTGATAAGGTTCAATCAGTGAGATGGCGAATGGCTTCAGTCGTTCACACAGTACGCTCGTAAGAACCTTATATGCGATAGGGGGAAGGCTTATACCCCTGTAGTTGGTGCATATAGTGGGGTCTCCCTTTTTCAGGATGGGGCAGAGGGCACTGAGATTCCAATCTTTGGGCATACTTTCCTCCAGCCATATTCTGCAAATGAGCTGGTTCATGCTCCTACCCAGCTCATCGCCTGCATACTTAAAGACCTCAGCGGGCAGACCGTCAGGTCCAGTCGCTTTGTTACCTTTCAGTCGCCGTATGGCAACCATGACCTCTTCATAGCTGGGTGACGGGATTTCATACTCATCGTCATTGATTGGATCCGGCACAGCATCTCTAGGGGCGGAAATTGTGTCGTCATCGCCCTGCAGTAGATTAGAGAAGTGCTGTCTCCATAATCTCAGTGTCCCTTGTGCATCTGTAACCAGTGCCTCGTTTCTGTATTACTCGACTCGAGAAATTACTCACATGTGTGTTGAAACAAAATATCCCATCGTTTTTCGAATCGTCGTTAAAAAAGTGTTTCTGTATCTGCATGCGGAAACAATCAAAACAAACTCTTTTCCAACTGGAATATTTCCAGTTTAAATGTGTGAAACGAAAGCAAAACGTCAAAAAAAAAATATTAATTGTGAAAAACAGTGTTGTCAGATTAGGAGGTTTATCTCCAAAATGGGGATTTTTTTTCTGAAATGGGGATACAAAATAAAAAAATTCATTTGGGGATGGAAATTTTATTGTGGATAATCGACAAATGTTTGACGATTTTTACAATTTTGTTGCTTATTTAACTATATATTATAGATTTCTTTCATTCATTTCCTCCACCGATTTGAATGGTTTTATTGCATAGAAATTTAGTATTAGAGGGTCGCCCTTAGTTAAACTACTACTGAATGGTATGGGAATGTTTTTCATACTATTGCACAGGGCATCTATGTAGAATTGAAGGTACAACAGATACCGTATACTATACAAATATTTTAAATAGCATAAAAATGTCTTATGCTGAATATGAAATGGCACATCGATGGGTGTTTCACCAAGTTAACAACCCAAAACAGACATCGAAGCGAGCAATAAGTTATTTTCAAAATATAGGCTCCAAAATTTTAAGCTGCTCTGCTCAGTTTCCAGAGTTAAACCCTTTTGAAAATTTATGCGAAATTGTCAAAGCGGCTCTTTGAGGAAAAACCCTTCTAATAAAGAACTTTGTGGGAATTTGTTAAAGATGTGTGCAAAAACATTGCAATCAATATGTTTTAAAGACACGTGGACTCAATGCCAAAACGCTTTTGGGACTTTATTTAAAACAAGAGTAATTCCATTAACTACAGAATAGTGGTAATTTGGTGCCATTAATGAAAAACTGTTTCTTTTAGGCCATCAAATTTGATGTCTATATTTTTATGTACAGGCAAAATTAGTTAATTTTAACAATATTTTTGAATATGTACATGGTTTTTTAAGTTTTGATCTTGGGAAATTTTAATGTTTTTTATTTTATTTACTTTATAATTGATATTTTATATAGAAACAAACAAAAATATTAATCACATTGTTCTAAAGTTTTTTGGTCATGATGCTAGATCATGGTCAATCTTTTTTATAGACCACCATTGTAAATAGACATAGATATCAAATAAAATAGTATATATTTATACCTATATCAAAGCATATGTATCTATGCAAAATTATTGACACAGTTTCTGTGAGGATTTTTGAGGATATGAATTTTAAAATCGGGGATGAAAATTGAAAACTATCTGACAACCCTGGTGAAAAATGTAAACAAACCAATAAAAAAATTATATGAAGAGAAATGCAAAACTATAAAAATATATATCATATATATATATTAAAAAAAGCTACGCAATATTATTTTTAATAAAAAAGCCACATAATATTATTTAAAAAAGGCACAAAATACAAAAATTGTTTTTTTTTTTTTGTTTGCAAAACACTTTTCGCACCGTTTTAATATGCGGCTTATTTTGACACTTCATTCGGTTCAGTTTTCACAAAAAAAAGATACAGAAACACTTTTACTCACATTTTTCCAATAATAATTGGAAAATGGCATAAATGACAGATAGTACTCGCATTATTTTACATACAGAAACACGTATATATGTGAGAAACAGCACTTTTTGTGTCAATTCACATAGTTTTTGTTTCAATTTTTTCGTTTCATGTGAGATATTACTCGAGTCGAGTAATACAGAAACGAGGCACAGATTTACAAAACAGAGCAGAATAAATCCTACTTTCAGTTCTATCAACATATTATTTTAAGCATTCAACCATCAATACAAAGCTTTAGTATTTATATGTACGAGTACATTTACAATCACCAAATCTTAACCCAATTGAAAATCTGTGAGTCAGACGGATTAAAAATTAGGTCGAGTGAACTTACTAATAAAAATTAGATGAAAGAAATCTTGCTAAACGAGTGGGGCAGTTTTAACCCGAATACACGAAAAAACTTGGTGTGATCGCTGTGTAGCCTGCTGCGTAATTATTTCCCTGCAGATAATGCGTGTACTCTATACATGCATGTCAATAGTACTCTACAAAGAAGTAGGACTAGTCCAAAACTAACCAAAATATATGCAAAAAACATGGTTCATTTAACATTGCGATGTCCTAAGACTGGACTATGTAACCCATTGGACTAACCCAAAACTAATTCATGAACCACACTAGACGAGTAGTTTAAAAACTACTCTATTAACTACTCCATGGAGCACACAAAAGAACCAATTCAGAGGAGTAGTTTAAAAACTATTCCATGGAGCACATCAGAGGAGTAGTTTAAAAACTACCCCATTAACTACTCCATAGAGCACTCCACAGTTGAAACTACTCGATGTAAGTACTTGATGGAAGAAAAAAAACAGATTAGAAATAAAATTTATGATTTAAATTTTTATTTATAAAAAATTAATAAATAAAATTTTATACTACTCTTCATTTTTGAACTGAACTAGCAACTTTAAAGATAGTTGATCCAAAGTTCTAAGCAATCTTATTCTAAAAACTGGTTAACATCATATGGTTTCTGCTTGTATTCTTAGATTTATCAAAAATTATCAATGTATGAATAAGCTGTCGTTTGTTAATAACATGGTCCATGTCTGCATTACATTGGACCATATTCGTAAGTACTCCATTTCACAAAAAATGGACCATGTAACCAAATATTTTTTGCAGGGTTTGAATACGACAACCACATTGAAAATTTAAAAAAATAAAGATGCCTATTACTACGTTTATACGCACGTCCTATTTGCAAATAAAATTATTTGCAATATCCCAGTCTGCATTTTTGGCCAAATTTGAGTATTTTTTGACTCCTCAGGGCGATTTAAATAATCACTTATGATCTCATTTTTGAGTCGAAAATGAATGTTTTGTCGGGAGAAAAAGGTACCCTTGCCGCGACTCCGCTGAACGAATCATTTGTGACTCCCCTGAACGAGTCATATATGACTCCGCACACTAAACGATTACGACTCACTTTGAAACTTTTTACAATCATTTGGGGATTTGGTGATCGAGTAACAATACTGTCGTATTTTAATTGTTTTTTAACTACAGGTATCCCTTCCATAACGCGGAACTTGTAAAACGCGATTTGAAAAAATAATCGGTTTCAGTAGAACGCGAAATTTTTACTTTTATAACGCGAAGTTTAAAACATGTGTATTCATATTTGTTTTGAATGGAAACCGGGAATTTCCCATTTCTGCTTTTAAGGCATGTGTGAGTAACCGGGAATTTCCCATTTTTGTTTTCAAGACGTGTGAGTATACATACATACTGAATTAAAAATCTTAGTACAAAGTGAACTTTTGAAACAGAAACAGACTAATTGTAATGAAGTCTGTTAATAAACTTTTAGTTTTTTTCAGTTTGTTTTTAAATTTTATAATATGAATGTATGTACATAATTTGTTTTATTTTGTTTTTTGAATCTTGAATTGTTATTAATTTTGTTTTTATGGTTTTAATTTTATAACAAAATCTGAATTTTAGTTTTGAGTTGAGAATATATATTATTTCTTATTAAATGTGTAATTTATTTTGTAAAAAAACTTATTGGAACATAACCCCCAAATTTATATGAAAACTAAGTCTTATATACCGCGAAAACACATAACGCGGAATTTCCCTGGAACGTAACTATCGCGTTATACAAGGGATACCTGTATTTTGATTTTTTCTAAGTCATTTTTAATTTATATTTTTAATCATAAGAGATTCAAATTCAAGTTATACCGGTATGTGATGAAAAACGATTTCGATTCGATTTCGATCGATATTGAAATCGTTCGTATTTTGAAAGTCATACATATACGGCCGTATGTGTAATGAAAAATTAGCAACTCGTTAGTATATGGGACCAAAAACTGGCAAGTTTATTACCCGCTAGAGACTGATATAAATAAAACTTTCCATACCTTCTATCTGATAACTAGACTGAGAATCCAAAAAATTAAATAACTTTTACGTTTGAGTAAGAATTTCCACGTATAGGAATGACAAACTTAGCCACTGTGTACAACGACCTGCTAATTTTTTATTATACATAAGGCCGATAGTGTTTATATATTTTAATTATTTTAAATTTATAATAATTTAGGATGTAGTACAAATAGTCAGTAAGATAATAAGTAAAAAAGGAATACTAAAAATGAAAGGATTTGGAAGTTATAGCAACTTGAATTTTCATACGATTTCAATTTCGTTCGAAATCGATTTCCATCACATACCAGATAGTTTTATATTGTTTTACTTATCTTTTTAATTACCTATAAAATACTAAAAACAGCGGTTTTTTGATTTTTATTTTGTTTTCAAATGAGCTAAAAAAAAAACAATCAAACTCATAATGTTGTAATACCTAAAGTGACTAAACTGCACAACAAACTCCACTGAAGATAGATACAATTATGCACTTTTTTTTTTGTTGATGAGACAAGTTGGTGTCAATTTGAGCACTCAAGTTCCAGTGTTATACATACCTTCACCCTTGAATGATCAACAACAATTGCCCCATATGTCGGTGGTGGATGTTGAATTGTGAGTAGGTTTTTTTCCCAGAAGGTGGCGCTATACTCCTTTTCATTCGTTTCTTGTAGATGGAACCTCTTCTTTTTTTTTTTTTAAATTATAATTTAGAAAAACCGCAAATTTTATTTTATATTTGTCCTTCGTCGGATTTGAACCTCGGTCGTTTGAGTTTCTGTGCGAGCGCTCTAACCATATCAAAGCATATGTATCTATGCAAAATTATTGACACAGTTTCTGTGAGGATTTTTGAGGATATGAATTTTAAAATCGGGGATGAAAATTGAAAACTATCTGACAACCCTGGTGAAAAATGTAAACAAACCAATAAAAAAAATTATATGAAGAGAAATGCAAAACTATAAAAATATATATCATATATATATATTAAAAAAAGCTACGCAATATTATTTTTAATAAAAAAGCCACATAATATTATTTAAAAAAGGCACAAAATACAAAAATTGTTTTTTTTTTTGTTTGCAAAACACTTTTCGCACCGTTTTAATATGCGGCTTATTTTGACACTTCATTCGGTTCAGTTTTCACAAAAAAAAGATACAGAAACACTTTTACTCACATTTTGCAATAATAATTGGAAAATGGCATAAATGACAGATAGTACTCGCATTATTTTACATACAGAAACACGTATATATGTGAGAAACAGCACTTTTTGTGTCAATTCACATAGTTTTTGTTTCAATTTTTTCGTTTCATGTGAGATATTACTCGAGTCGAGTAATACAGAAACGAGGCACAGATTTCCATGTTCGTCTCTGCAGGAGGTTGCTCCGGGATTAAAACCAGTAGTAAGACGCGTTATCTTTTTGTAAAAATTTCGAGCATCATTCCTACTCCTACACATCTCGATTTCCTCACGATCAAGCCTTTCTTGCTCCCTTTTCTTTCTTCTAAACAGGCGCCACTCTTCCCTCCTCTTCTCTCTGTACACCTCCACCGTTGCTCTTGTAGTAGTGGACTGCAACGTTCTCCTATAGGCAGCGTTGTTTGCTGCAATTGCCTCACGGCTCTCTTCATCATACCATTGGTTTCGCCGGGGAGGACGCTCGAAACCAAAAACTGCTTCAGCAGTGGTGCATAGTGAGTCAGAGATGTGAGGCCACTGTCCACCAATACTTTCGAGAGAGGATGGGAAGCCTTGGAGCTTACTAGAAAGACGATCGGAAAATGACCTAGCTGTCTCCTGTGATCGCAGCTTTCTGATGTCCAGCTTTCTCCGAACACTAGAGCGTGCCGTATTCGATGCGCATATGCGTAACCGCATCTTGGCTGCCACAAGATGATGGTCCGAGTCGATGTTTGGACCTCTAAACTTTCGCACGTCTAGAATACTGGAAACATGCCTTCCATCAATCACAATGTGATCGATCTGGTTGTTGGTGGATCGATCAGGGGAGAGCCAGGTGGCCTTATGGATATAGAGATGCTGGAATCTGGTGCTACAAACTACCATGTTTCTCGCCGCGGTGAAATCGATTAGTCTCAAGCTTTTCGGCGAGGTGGAATTATGGAGACTGAACTGTCCAACAGTGGGGCCAAAGATACTTTCACGTCCAACTTTTGCATTGAAATCACCGAGAACAATTTTGGCGTCATGTGCCGGACACCCATCGTACACTTCCTCGAGCTTTGCGTAAAAAGCATCTTTGACCACATCATCCTTCTCTTCCGTCGGGGCGTGAACACAAATAAGGCTGATGTTATAAAATTTCGCCTTTATGCAGATCGTAGCAATTCTTTCGTTCACAGGGGTGAACTCCGAGACGTGGTGGCGAAGTCTCTTGCTAACTACGAATCCGCAACCAAATTCGTGTTTCTTCTCATGGCAGCTGTAGTAGATGTCACATGTTGCTTGCCTTGTACAACCTTGCCCTATCCATCGCATTTCCTGGATGACGGTGATGTCAGCCCTACATTTCGTAAGAGCATCCGCCAGTTGGATAGAGGCACCTTCCCTATAAAGGGTTCTCACGTTCCAGGTGCATATCCTTAAATCATAGTCCTTAAAACGTTTGCCAAGTTCGTCAACATAGAAGGGGGTCCGTTTAGAGGCTATTGGATGGATGGGATACTTCGGACGAGGTAAAGTCTCTGATCGGGGTCAACCTGGCGGCCTCCAGAACGATCCCTGTTCCCGTTGTATTCAAGTCGACATACAACCTCCTCGTGGTCCTCCTGGATAACATTCTAGCACCCGCTAACTTGTTAACTAATGTATGCGGCGATTGTCCAATCCCCTGGACTTTAAATTAGGGTTGTGCGTAGGGCTTGAAACCCACCACGTAAAAACAAAAATTCAATGAAAACTAATACATATACTACTATGATCAAAAAATAACCGTTATTTTAAATTTGTTCAAAAAGTATTTATTTATAATTCAGTAACTATATTGTCCCCTTCAAAGTAATCCCCCTCAGATATATGTAATGCACTTATACTAGCGTTTTTTCTAATCCTCGAAACACTTCACAGACGCGCTTTTTGGTATCGCCAACAGCTCCTGTTTCGATTTTTCTTTTATCTCCTCAATCGTACCAAAACGCTTTCCTTTCATCGGTGTCTTCAGTTTTGGGCAGAGGAAAAATTCAGCGAGGGTGAATACGGGCATTGATGTGGAAGCTGGTGCGTTATCATGGTGCAAAATCCATGATTGGTTTTTCCACAATTCTGTGCGTTTCTGACGAATTGCTTCGCGCAAATGGCGCATAACTTCAAGGTAGTATTCCTTATTGACCGTACGACCTTGTGGCAATAATTCATGATGCACAACGCCTTTGTAGAAAACAGTGAGCAACACCTTCACATTTGACCGAAATTGACGTGCTTTTTTTTGGTTCTGGCTCTTCTGGACATTTCCATTGGGATGATTAGTCTTTGGTTTCAATGTCGTAGCCATACACCCATGATTTGTCACCAGTTATGACCTTTTTGAGGAAACCTGGATCGTCTTTGACGATATTCATCAACTCCTGAGCGATGTCCATGTGACGTTGTTTTTGCTCAAAATTTATCAATTTTGGAACAATCTTCGCTGCCGCACGTTTCATGCCTGAAACATTCATAAAAATTGCTTGGCATGAGCCGAACGATATGCCAATATCATCAGCAACCTCTCTGATAGTGATTTGTTTTCATCGGTTGTTGACGTGCTCGTGCGACCAGGACGAGCATCGTCATTGACAGAGAAGATTCTCGGCCTTCCTTAAACCGGTTATACCACAATTGAACTTGTGTTCTGCTCATAGTAGACGGCACAGCCAACGTTTCAAATGCCAATGCGCATTTAATTTCATTTTTTACCCAAAATTTAATACAGTTACTTTGATCCATTTTTTCGAATAGTAAAAAATCGAAGAGCACACAAAATATTACTTTATCTTTGCCCTGCAATTGTAAATTAAGTGTTTTCAAATGTTATATGACATCAGTCAAAAACAGAACCTTTTGTAACCAGACATCATTGTCTAAATCTGAATAGGTTTTCCCTTTCGTTTGAAAATGGAATTATCGGATCAAAAAAATCTACAAATCGATTTAATACGTTGAAACTAGACAACCATTTAACAATACTAAAAAAATTAATGGAATTTGGAAGTTCTTTGTCGTTTAATTCGTTAAGAAAGGTTTTTGAATTGCCGACAATTTTTTAATTTACAATATGCAACACTATTATAACAATTCCTAACTTGAACGAAAGCAAAATTTGTTACAACGCTGCAATTAGTCTTTCATATTTGTAATCCGTACATACTCGTAATTTAAGACATTTTGAAACGCATAATAACCATTTATTTTTTTTATATAATAAGTGTGTTTCTTTACTTTTTGGGTAAAGTTCGGGAAATAGAGAGTAAACAATAATTTCTCTCTATAAGAGACAAATTTGCCCAAAAGTACGGGAACGCAAAAAAGCAAATATTTTACCCATTCACATAAAAATATGAAAACACACAACTTTATGTCACACACACACGCATATTGAACATGTACTTTCGCAAAAACAAACGACAATAATTAGACTTATACATGTTAACTAGAGACCTGCATGACTCAATTCATCTCTTTAAAACACAGTGAATGCAGCTTAACACTGTTACAATACTTTATGTATTCACACCAGTGATGTCCACTATTACATAAACACACTTGAGCTTGTGTATGAAGCAGAGAAAAGACTCTGCTTACTTCTACCAGAAATGGGAATGTTCGAATTACTTTCTGTTTATAACTTCATAATTATTTCTTCATAATTCTGAGTAAAGTACGTAATCGATTGTCCGATAGACATGTGACCGATCTATTAAGAATAAAGGAGTACCTAGGTCACATAGATTTGGAGGAAATAATGAATAATTATTTCAGTTAAATAAAAATGATACAAAAAATATCCACTATCCATCCCTGCACTATGTTAAAGAGAAGCTAAAATCTAAAGAGAGCAAGAGTAACAATACTTCTTTTTATTATGTACGTGTTTGACTGCGACGCAAGCAGAATTTGTTTTCCTATCACGCGTGATAGGGAAAGAGAATCTTGGACATCGCTGATTCACACACTAAATTAAGAATGCGAGTAACAGAGGAAGAAAATGTCATTCAACAATGTGTCACTCATAACAGCTTGTGTAGTACACACCATACAGCATATCAATAAAAAACAAAAGAGACCACCAAATCAAAAGTATGAATTCACTGAAAAAAATATACATTCACTTAAAAAACTAGCACTCATTAAGAAATTGGTTTTTGTTTTCTTGCCAGACGCCTTTTGTACAAAGACAGCTTTGAAAAATTCTGTCGTCATTGAGAGAGAGAATATGTTTAAAATGTAAAAACATACATACTTTGTATTTGCCCTCTGCTTTGCTCTTTTTTAGGAATGTTAAACTATGTATGTAAAAACAACAAAAACACAACCACAGCACAGTGAATGCTTACTGTTAAGAATGTGGTATTCATTGTTATTTTGAGTTACTGTGATTATGACTCACTCACTCAAATTAAATGAATGCAGTAAAAAATGAATTTGGTACACTATTTAGTCTGTTAAAGAGATATCCACATTTTTACAGATTGTGAATTATGAGTGAGAGCACAACAATGAGTCATTTAAAAGCATGTGCACAATTTTAGGTTTTTTCACATTCATTGCAGGTCTCTAATGTTAACTAAGGCAAAGATAAACATTTTTATATAAATATTGAATTAAATTATGCTATAAGCCTTTCACTGCAGGTTTATAAATATTTTTTAATTCAACTTTTGAAATTTTTTTTAGTTTTTGAACCTTTCATTTTTCAATTATTTTTTAAACAGCTGATTATTTGTTTACTTGAACAAAATAGCCCGAAGAAAAAGTACGGGCTATTTCGTGCGTGAAGAAGAAGAATGTTACTCTCTCAAAAATTCTCTCATTTACCCAAATTTTGTGTACGAGAACGCTTTTTGGTAAAATTGGGATCCCGCGGGCGCCCAATGTAGAGTAAAGAAACATACCTAATAACACAAAACCGAAAATGGAACTCGGCTACATTTTTAGAAAAGCCGCGTGTGCCACGCGAGCCGCAATTTGTACACCCCTGATGTATGGCATGTGTATTTTGTATTATATTTTATTTCTTTAATTCCTAATTCTAGACTAATGCACATGCATATATACTTATACAAACATGCTTATCTATGTGTACATATTAATGATAAAACCCGAATTTATTAAAATTTTAGCTTAAATTTATTCAAATCACCTGCAGTTGTTTCTAATATTTTGATGCGAAAACAACGGTCAAACTGAGGAAACGCATCGAGCGATCGATTCGTGTTTCAATATCCTTTTAAA
Source organism: Metopia argyrocephala (assembly GCA_963576795.1). Taxonomy (NCBI): domain Eukaryota; kingdom Metazoa; phylum Arthropoda; class Insecta; order Diptera; family Sarcophagidae; genus Metopia; species Metopia argyrocephala. The sequence goes on from OY756210.1 coordinate 67,948,334, forward strand.
ATTGTCATCGAACAAAATTGCAAAACGAAAAAGTGAAACAGAATTAGATTTTAATATTAAAAATAACAATAGAACATATGTACATTTATAATGTTTTTATCACAAATAATAAAACAATATTTCAAGGTTGGTGGTGGTGGATGTTTTTAAATCTGGTTTTAAAACAAATACATACTTAAAAAAACAACAATACAAAAAAATATTTAAAAAGAATTGCACCTTTATAAATAACAAAAATAATAAAAATAAAATCAATCAATATAAACAAAAATAAAACAAATACATTTGTATGTATAAAGTATATAGTAAAGAGTAAAGCATAATTTCATTTCTAGATCGCTGTGTCTGTGCCTGTGAATGTTTTGATCTTTTTCATCGTTATTGTTTGCGCCCACATCACACATATACTGGCCGACACCAGGCCAATAGATCGTAATGCCTACACAATATATTACAAAAACAAACCCGCAAATAAGACTGGCCACTATCACTACGAATTTCAGACATCGAATGGTATTACAACAAAGGCCGCAGGCAATGAATACGGTTCTAGCGGTGTAGTGCAATATGTTTCATTGGAAGGTTTACCCATTACCATGACGTATGTGGCCGATAGTGATGGCTATCATCCCGACGGTGATCATATACCAAAAATTCCTCAATATATTACCAAATCTATTGAATATATACGTAATCATCCAGTTATCGATGAGAAAAAAACACGTAAACTATGATGTGGAAAAATTTAAGTTTAATATTTTATTGAGATTTCTACAAATGGCTTGATTAGTTGTAATTTGAAAATCATGTTAATTCTTTGAACCATTGTAAAAAGATTTGAAATTGATTTGATGTTTTTATTGTGTGTGTATGTGTGTTTAAAAGAATGTGTAATAAAAATTTCAAATAGAATCCTTATGATATGATATACTCAACATAATTGTTAATATAAAATATCGTCGCAAGAATTAGAGAACCCTGTAACTGGCAAAAAATCGAAAATACGAATTTTCGCATCATTTTTATCAGAAAAAAATACCCGTCGATTAGTCCCGGTCCCAGATTTCTGTGATGAAAAGAAATTCTTTCTACTTTCATACAGGTTTTTTGGCTCTGGTGAACATTAAATGTTTTGTCAGTTACAGCGTTCTTTAATTCTTGCGACGATACTTACGTGTATGTATGTAGTTTGTGGTCATCAAAAAGATAATCAGAGTTTTAAAAAAATTTAAATGGAAATTGTTAATTATAGCGATTATAAATATTGTAAATATGTACTTCTATGTATTACTATCGAGTAGTTAAAATATATGTAAATAAATAAGCGATTAGAACAAAATATGTACATACAAGTGCGTTTTATTCCAACATTGCTTTTCGTTTTAAACAATATAAGAAGGCTGGATACACAAATATAAATAGAACATCATTTGACAAATACTGTAAAAGAAGAAAAAAATACAAAATAATAATAAAATAAAACAATGCTTTAGTTAAAGAAATTCAGTACTGAAGCAGAATTTAAATAAAACGCCGACTTCCTAAACGCAAGTTTGAGAATATGCATATGCAATGCAAAGTATGTTTTAGGAACAGCCTTGCATTGCAGAGAAATGTTTTGCATAAAAACGACATTAAGGAATGCAACTGCGGACTCATAAAGTGTGATTTTTTAAGAGCTATAGGAAAGTTAAAAAAAAAAACAAATAAAATTCAGAAAAATTAAAGAAATCTTTATTTGAATCGATAGTACGGTCCATATAATTTAATGTTTGAAGATTATTTCTTGCAAATGTTGACCGTGACTGCGCCTCAAATGGTCCATCCGCTTAGTCCAATTTTGGCATACTCTTTCCAACATTTCGGGCTGATACATGCTTCAATGTTGTCTTCCAATGCGTCAATTGAAGCGGGCTTGGCTGTATAGACATGAGCTTTAACATAGCACAAAAAATAGTTTAAAGGCGTTAAATCGCACGATCTAGGCGGCCAATTGACCGGACCTCAACGTGAAATAAAATGTTCACCGAACTCGCCTCTCAATAAGTCTATTGTTACGCGTGATGTGTGGCATGTGGCACCGTCTTGTTGGAACCACATGTCATCCAAGTCAAGCTTCATCTAACGGTGGCGCTCACCATTCACAGTTACGTTACGATTCGCCTCATCTTTGAAGAAGTCTGGTTCAAAATGATGCCACAGGCCCATAAGCCGCACCAAACTGTGACTTTTTCTGGATGCATTGGTAGCTCTTACAATTCTTCTGGCTGGTTTTTCAGTCCAAGTTTAGTCACAATAGCCCGAATAGCCGCTTCAGTGGGTCGATTAAACTGACCATAAAATGAAAGACATGCGTGATGAACTTTCTCAAAAGAACACTCATTTTGAAAATAAAATTCAATAATTTGCAAACGTTGTTCGTTTGAAGACGATTCATAGTTAAATTATAGACGAAACTGAAGATGTTTGACAGTGAAACAAAACAAGAAACGTGCGTCAGCTGTTTAAACCAGTGTTGCCATAAAGATAATAGCTAAAAAATCACCCTTTATATAAAATATATATAAACATCTGCTATTAATTTACAACAAGATATTTGTACAAATATGGACGTTTGTGTTTTATTGGCCAGTACTGAAGGTTTCAAATTCTAGTTCTAATTATTTAGAAAATATTGATGTAATAAAACAAGTTATAAGAAATAAGAAGAAGATTGTTTCCCACTTTCTCTTTGCTAACAAAATCAAGTTCATGTCGGAGTCTGGCCGTAATTAATAATTTTTTTTCTCTCATGTGTCCAATTTTTCTCACTGTTTCTATGAAAAATAAATAAATTTTTTATTAAGTTAGAAAAAATATTGTCTCCGCCATATTAGTGCATCAGTTGCATATAAAATAAAATTAATGCATGATTTTGACAGCTAATGCTCATTAAACTGATTTACAATACAAAAAGGAACATTAGGCATTGCCATAAGTTTCAAGTATGTGTTTAGGAACTTTACGTTTTGTAAAAATACTTTGCAACATGCGTTTAGAAAGTCGGCTAAACCATGTACTACTGATCTATACAAACTTTTGTTGTTGCTTTTTTTAACATCTCTTGTTAATAAAATTATAATAGAAAGCTTTAAATATGGTCAATCACTTTAACTTTTTATCCCAATTCTTGTGTTAACTAAAGTCACACCATTATCTTACTTCAATACAATATAAGTATTTAAAGTATATAATAATCAAAAGCGCTAACCATGCATATGTATATGTATACCTGTTAGTACCGTCATGACAGTAATGAATACGTATAGAAACTTCGGGTATTGTAGACTATGCAGCTAATATGGACAAGAGGCTTTTTTTAACAAACTAACAGACACATGGCAAGACTGACTAAATAAATGCTTTGTCAGATAATAAAAACTAAATGTCAGTCCCTGAGATGGTCAGTAATTAAAAATTACCAACCTCTCTACCTATAGCGATTGCCAGGCCACCCAGAGCTAGATGAATTCCATATTCCCCGTAGAATACAGGCCCCTGGTGTGAGTAATCACCAGCAGCCTTTACTGTATTCCCGGGAGGAGTAAATGCTACAAAAAAAAAAACACACACGTAAAGTTGTTAAGGTTCAATTGGTGAGTTTTTATATAAAGTTAGCTAGTTAGTGCCCCCACAACACCCGCCAGATTCTTTGTTGTGCTATTTTTAGTGCCTTACAAATTTCGGGCGTCTATGCCTCCATATAAAATGTTTGAATAGAAGTATATTTATTGTAGTTAACAGATCTATAAATTAATGAGATAACAATTTTTTAGTGCTTCCTCATATTGTAGTCACAATAACCAAAATACAATATATTAGACCACATTGCCAAAAATTACGAGTATGAAAATAGCACAGCAAAAAAATGCGTGTAGCGGCCCATTAGAAAATTTCAATAAAAGTGTGACAACACACATTTTTTTTTTGCAACATACATACATATGTATATATCGTTGGTCTCAGGTAGAAAGGCCCTAACTCAAATAATTTAAAATTTACAGGAGGAGTTAAAAATACAACATATACTGTAATTGTTAATGTACAACTTTTTATTAAATGTTGTACAATTGCTTGTAATACCGTTATTTTTAATAATATTGTAAACATTTTTTGTTAGGAGCGACATATTTCTAAAATGCATTGGATTCACTAAAAAAAGTAAGTTTTGAAAAAATTCGAGTTAGGGCCTTTTTACCTGAGACCAACGATATGTAATTGGCCATTATAACAATGTTTCAAGATTACGACCTACATTTTCGCAGCACCCATGTTGTGTGTGTTAATTTTTATCCGTGTGTGCTGGGACCTACAGTTTAAAGTCGACTCCGAAGGACAAACTTGAAAAGTTTCATAATGGGAATTAGTTACTCTCAGAGCTTTTGCCAGAAGACTGCAAAGAGGTAGAGCATATCTAAATAAGTGCGAGAAGCTTTCATACAGGTTTTTTGGCTCTGGTGAATACTTAAGGTTTTGTCAGTTACAGCGTTCCTAATTCCATCGACGTTATGCAGGTAAAACTCACTGATTGAAATTTTTCTTCAATTACAAATTTTTTGTGAAATAGATTTAAGAAAGTGAATGAAATTTGTTATATTTAAAAAATTTAATTGTAGTGATTTGAATCAAACGAATACATTTTTGAAATCTGTAGGCAGAAATTTCCATAATATTTAATTTAAATTGAATTTTATTTAATTTTAGAAATCGATGTATTGTTGAGAAGAGCAGACGACAATATTTTATTTCTATTTTATTCTATTCACAAGGAGTCTTAATAAGTTTAGCCACTTTTAGTATACCATTTAATACAATACATAATTCCGAAAACAAAATGTTATCGGCTTACTTTAATGGTTAGTGTGACAAGAGTTCCGGGTTCGCACCCAAATTTCGTATAATATATCATATTTAATTTAATAAAAAAAAAACCTAAATTTAATTATTCCTATTTTTACATTCACAATTCCTACACAGAAAAAAAAACGTAATAATGGCAAATGATTTTAACCTTACCGCAAATAGAATTTACATTCGGATCGTTCCCAATAGCAATTTGTATTTGTCGCAACTACAAAATTGCTGTTACTTCAAATACAATTGAGCAAATGCAAAAATGGTTTTAATAAATGAAATTGTCTTTGCCCCAAATACAATTCGACAAATGCAAAAACTGTCCTACCAAATACTATTGTCTTTGCCCCAAATACAATTTGACAAATGTCAAAATTTTTTTAAATTTTTAGATTTTATTTACAAACAAAAATAAAATTAAAGATTTTTCAGGAATATATACATACGTATGTACAATGAGTAACTTAGTTTTAACTATATCTAAAATATTAATATAATACATAGTAAGGCAATTGAGAGCACAATATAATAATACATACATATATTATATAACACTTATAAATAATATAATTTACATGTATATAATTTACATAATATATAAACTATATTTATATACAGTTTTTAAAATCGACTCCGAACGACAGATTCGAGAAGCTTTTTCATGGCAATCAGTTACTCTCAGAGCTTTTGCCAGCAGATTTCTAAGTGGTAGTCACCGAAAGAAATCATTTTTTCATATTTCTTTTTTTCAAGATGTCAGAGCTGAGATTTGAAGCCGGCACTATCGTCTTAGTAAGCCAACACACTAAATACTAGACCGCGACGAAGATATGCTCCTGTAAAAAACTCACACATATTTGCTTTTTTTCACACGCACGTGTTTTTAATACCGCAAACAAAATTCAAACGAATGGGAGAAAATGCCTAAACAATAAAACAAAACTAACTGCGCATTGCATTTGAAAATACAAGACCCCTGTTACCACAACAGCAATCCGTATTTGGCGTAAATAATTTTTCTCATATAATCTCAAATAAGAAAACATTTGATTTTAATAAATTGCTGTTAACATGAATTTTTAAATGCAATTAGATTTAACTTAAAGAAAATTCAATTTGGATCAAATAATTTTGCTCTTGATTTATGTCAACTGCAATTTTGTAGTTGCGACAAATACAGTGTATTCGCCGAAATTCTTTGTGGCAAATAAAATATCATTTAAATCAAATACTTTTTATTTGCGACAAATACAATTTCCTCAACTGCAAAAAATATTTGCCATAACAACACTTTTTTTTTCTGTGTAATTTGAAAAAAACGTTTCCTACCTTATCTTGGCTCACAAGCCAATTTTGGAACTAACTATGCATATTAAAATTTTTGAATTTAAATTTGTCAATGAATATTCATAAAATTTTTGGCTGTTGTGGATCCTTGGTTTGGGAAAAAATCATTTCGACGTAAATTTCATTATCTATTACATGTTACGTTATGTGTTCTTTATATATAGCTTTAATTTGTAAATTTATTCAAAAATTTAATATGATCAAAACATATTCTCCGCAACTTATCAACGTCAATTATACAAAAAGTCGATGAAAAAAAATAATTTCCAGCTCACCTTTTTTATCGTGTACTTTATTTTTAATTTCATTTATTTGTTGGTTTATTTCTTGTTTTTCTATCTTTCATAATCAGCTGTTTTTACTAATTCATCCTAGATTGCCGTTTGTTTACTTTTTTTTTATTGAGACCAATACTCTGGGGCATTGGAATTTTTGGAAAGGAGAGTATATTTTTTTTCTTATATTACTTGCTATTAAGCGTCGTAGAAGTAAAACAAATTACAGTGAATTGATCATTCAAAGGCCAGTATTATACCTTCGCCACCCTTAAATGAGCAGCAGCAATTCCCTCATCGTTGCATGGTGATTGCCTGTGGTGAGTACCTTCGCTAAGTATGTTTAGCTGTTATTATCTCTGCTACTTCCCGATAGGTGGCGCTTTTCTCCTGTCGTTTTTTGTTGTCAATGGTTAAGGTGGAATAGAGTCGAATGTCAGGGAGCGGCTTCTTTTTAGATGGAGAGGTGGGACCTCTTATTTTTTAATTATAATTTTGAAAAAACCGCAAACTAACTTTTTCACTTTTTTCACCTTCGCTGGAGTTTGAACCTGGGCCGTTTGAGTTTTTGTGCGAGTGCTCTGACCGCTAAACCACGCACCCACCACGAACTTTTTGAAAATACTTTTATTTTTGAGAGTAAATTTTGTCCTACAAGTGAGTTTATTAGTGATTAATTTTTACTGGATTTCACTGGAAAAATATCCAAACAGACCTATAATATGGACGAGACTATTTTTGTTTATTTATTTTTATTTTTTCTTGTTGCAGAAAAGAATTAAGTGATGTATTTTTTAAATATAATTATTTATTCGCTTTAATGCTTTTACACACCCATGCATACATATACACATGTATACTACATATGCATGTACATATGTACATAAGTATTACTCTCAAGTTTCTTCAACTAAACAAAATTATTATTATTATTTTTTTTTTTTCAAATTAATAACATTTTTAATTTCTAATTATAACAACAAAAATGAAATAAAAATAATTTATAGCATTAATTACAACCAATTTCTTTTTGATTTATTATTGGTTTGTTTTATTTTATTTGGAATAATTAAATAAAAAATGTATGATTAAATGTTATAAACAATTAAAAATTTACTTTTGTTTTTAATTACCTGGTAAATATTTAATAAAATTTCAAGAACTATTTACAATAACAACACAAATAATGTTTTACTCTTTTAAAAACAATTACACAAAATATTAAAAAAATAAACCTATTTAAAGGTAATTTATCAGAAAAAAAACAACAAAAATGTTTAAGAATTGTAAGAGCTCAGAATATCTCGCAAACATCGACTAGTTCAGGAAGGGCCAATACCGCACAGTGTCGTGTTATTATACAACGAGCGACCAAAAATGGAACAGATTAAAAAAAAAACAATATACTTATGTAGGTACTTACATTATTTCATCGCATTTCTCACTTCTTGTTTTATGGAGTTAATCAATGTGTACAATGAACGGCGTATATGATAGCAGGCTATCAAAATGTATTTATTTGGAATCATAATGAAATCCTAGTACTACTTAGTTAAAGATATTTTTACTTCTGATTTGTTGTTAACTTTCTTTTAACTTAAATTTCAAGAGGTTATTATGTTATTTATTATACTTGGTTGATTATATTTAAACCAGTTCATCTAGCGCAAATGTACATATGCATGTATGTATAGTTATTATATTATATATACTATACTATAGTATAAGATATATGCCAACTACTCTTAATTAGAGTTTGAACATTCTTTCAGTAACTCTTATGAATCATACATACATACATATGAAGATACACATGTTTTGCCTTAAAACCCGCCAGTATAATTCATTTTATATTACCGTTGAACAGATAGAAATAAAATAAATTAGAAATGTATACGAGTATTATGTAAGCATACTAACTAGCCAATAAGAATGCTATAAATCTTTACTAAAAAAGAAAAAAATATATAAATTGCATTTTGTTTTTATCATTCGCAAAACTTATAAAATCTAACAGCATTTTTATTACAATAGAGATCTATACGAGTACCAACCAAATTTTCTTGAGTGTACACAATTTTAATAGCTTTATGATTTCAAAATTCTTTTAATCGCTTGAGTACTCTTATACGACACCGACCACTACCACATTGGGAACACAAATTACTTCATATTACCAGTATACAAATATAATAATCTACTTGAACCAGTCTGTGACATATTGATATTTTATTTTTAATCCCTCTCATCACCAAGTAACAAGTTGTTCATCGTTTGATATTTGCATCTAATATTTATTGTACTCGTATTTGATCGCTTGTTATTATATCATGGAAAAAAGTAAATAAAACGAAAAAAGTTAATCATTTATAAACAGAAATGCAATTGGAATTCGAGCCTCCTCAAATATTTATATGTACCTATAGACGTAATATGTAGTTTTTGAAATTTTTTTACGATTAATTGATTGTAATCAACAATACTTTAACTATAAATATGTATGTATGTATGTATGTCTGTACATATGCATGTGTGTTAGGGTTATACGTAAATTTTTACAAAATATTTACCTGTCACCATCACGTAATAGGCAATATTAATAAAAAAAATTAATAAAAAAAAAATCGTGTACGAAATCATTTTTGCAAAAAAAAACCTTCCGCACCAAATGCAACTTCTAACAGCTCACAAATATTTTTTTTAATTTCTTTTACTTATTAAAATAATATTTTTAAGTATGTGAGATATTTATATAGAAACATATGTACAATGCATAACCATTCATTTGTTTATTGTGTATGTTAGCAGGCATGATTATTTACTTTCTACACATCATCTTCTGACATACATTTAAGATTTAAAGTGGGAGTATTTTTGGAAAAGAGATAAATATCTTGAGCTGCTTTTATAGCACGTTCTGCGTAAATGTTGCTGCGCTGTTTGCTATTTTCGCGTCATCTTTAACACAAATTGCAATAAATTTAGATTTAATTATTAAAAATTGTCTTAAAAAATTTGGTTCAATAGATTGACATTTTTTTATACAATGGAATCCCGATAATTCGTACCCCGTTAAATCGAAAATCTTCATAATTCCTAACAAAGGGTCGGTACCTTGAAAAAACTTATTAAATCGTAATAATGCCATACATTCCTCTTCAATGTTTAAAAATTTTTAAAATTTTTGTATTACTTTTGCTTCTCATTTGCTAATGCTTTAAAAAAATCAAGCAATCGCAGTTAAAGCGACAGCAAAAACTGTAGCAAAACCAAATATGTAGAACTTCAACAGTCAAAATTATTGAAAGTTTTTTGTTTGACTGACATTAACTTCAAATTGATTCCGAAGTTAAAGCAGAAGCAATAAAAAAAACTGCAGCAAAGAAATGTTGGAAGAAGTCAGAGCTGGCAACAATGATAGTAATGATAGTGGCGATAACAATGATGAATTTCTGATGATGAAAAGCAAAGAATCACGATGTTGAATAACAAAAGCCCTGTGTATTCGTATTTTTTTTTTATTTTAACCTCGTTAAACACAAGACCGTTTAGTCGAAAATTCCGCTAATTCGTAAAAAATTGCTGGTCCTTTGTGATTACGAATTATCGGGACTCCACTGTAGATCTATTTGATATTTGGGAAAAAGAATAAATAATATCGCTAAAATTGCTCTATTAAGTTGAAACTTAATCTGTTTAAAAATTCAAAGAAATGCTTCAAATAAATTTAAAATTTGTAGACCAAACCTCAACTCGTTTGATGCGGAAACTTTTTTAATAGCAGCAAAAAAAATGAAGATCGCGTTTTTGAATATTTTTTATATATTATTTTTGGCTGGTGTAGGAGAAATTTTATATTTTCAAAAAAATTCAAAGAAGGGAAACCCTAATGTATATATCGCTACCTGAAAAGCGAAATAACGAAATAATAAATCCACCTCTTAGTGAATTTAAAATGCAAAAATGAACGTCATTTGTACCTTTGAGAAGGCGTAGGGTTAAATGCATTCGTGAAGAATGGATTAATGCTCCTGAGATTAGGTATCATATTTCAATTAGGGATTCTGCATATAGGGCGTACTTATCCGATAGAACTGTTGCTAATTGGAAAATTTTTTGTCGGCTGAGAAATCGGGTAAAATCAGTTATGAGAAAATTTAAAAAAAGGCCGCATAGTTTAATTTTTGAAAATAAGAATAGTAGACAAATTTGGGGAATTCTGAACAGTAAGGGAGTTGGACGTAATGTTGTTGAATCTGGCAATTTTGACCCTGATGAATTAAATAATGCTTTTTCTATGAATCAGTCTAATGTTAGAAATGGATTTGTTGATGTAACTGGCATTCCTAGTGAAGGTTTTTCTTTTCGTACTGTTGATATAAATGAGATGATTATCGCTTTTAATTTTATCAAATCTAGAGCTGTTGGTTCTGATCAGTTTGCACTTGACTTTATTAGATTGTTGATGCCAATTGTAGGTTTTTATATATTACACTTGGTTAATACTATTCTGACCACTTCTAATTTTCCTACATTATGGAAAATTAGTAAGATTGTGCCTATAGGGAAGGGCGGTAAGGTAGGTGACATGAACGATTTGAGACCTATAACCATATTACCAATTATGTCAAAGATGGTTGAGCATCTTATTAAGATTCAACTTGTCACACACATTGATAGTGGTGGGTTTTTGAATGATTGTGAGTCTGGTTTTAGGTGTAATAGAAGTACCACTTCTTTGTTGATTGGCCTAACCGATAACATTAGGAGAATAGTGTCCGAAAAGGGTGTTTGTGTCCTTTTGTAATTAGATTTGTCTAAAGCTTTCGATAGGGTTGATCATTCTTTATTGGTTTCAAAATTGTATAAATTGTATGGACTTTCTAAATCGGCTTGCAAATTGATCTATTCTTATCTAATTGATAGGAAGCAATATGTTGTTAGTGGTTGTTGTAATTCTAGGTTGCTTTCAGTGTTTAGTGGTGTCCCTCAGGGTTCGGTGCTTGGGCCTTTACTTTTTATAATGTTTGTTAACGATTTATTTTCCACTGTGTCTAGTAATATGTGTCAACCGTTCGCATATGCCGATGATGTGCAACTTTTATTTAAGAGCTTTTCTGATTTTCCTGATGTGTTGCAGAATATGATAGACTACACTGTTGGATTGTTATGTAATTGGATGTCTGATAATGGTCTTGCTATTAATGCAAGTAAAACCAAAGCTATGTTTTTTGGTAATAACTCTAGTAATTGTTCTATCGTTATGGATCATAAGCACATTCAGTTTGTTGAAAAAATTAAATGCCTCGGTCTGATTATTGATTCTAAATTGAATTTTGAAAATCATATAGATTCAGTTGTATCTAGAGTCTGTTTTACTTTGCGTAAGCTTTATAACTTGGATTTAGTCTTGCCTTTGTATATTAAGAAAAGGGTTATCTTCGGATTGATTATGCCAATATTTTTATATGGGTTGGAAGTGTATTGTGGTACTTGGGGATATCTATTTAGGAAAATTAGGCTTGCTTTTAATAGAGTTATTAGATATATTTACTCACTTAGGGTTAGACAACATGTAACTCCGTTTGTCCATAGCACTTTGGGTATGTCTTTTGTTGATTTTGTTAAGTTTAGAAACTTGCTATATTTTTATAGGTCGTTTAAGTTACATGTGCCTGTATATATAACAGATATATAGATATATATAATTCCAAGAATTACTCCTATTTGAGAACGTTCGTTTTCTGTAAGAGTGGCCAGGGACTATAACAGGTTACCTACTTCCTTAAAAGTATTTAATTTTTCGGTAGCTACTTATAAAAGAAAGCTTCGGGAGGAATTTTCCTTCGTTTAATTTTTATTTAATTGTTGTTTCTTGGTTGCTTATTTGTCGGTTATATGTTGAGATGTATATTTATTTATTGAAAAATTGTTAATTAATTTTAAGCTAATAATATGTTATTTTATAAGTTTTTTTGAGTTGTATAATGAGACCGATTATGGCCATAAGGCTAGGTTTTTCATATGAGAATGAATAAAATAAATAAATAAATAAAAAATATTTCTGTTCTAAAGCAATTGAAATTTTTAAAAGTTAAGTTTAAAATAACGATAATATATAATTACAGTAATCCTTCGATTTATGTCGTAATTGGTTCCGGAAATTGACGGTGTTAATCGAAACAATGTAAATCAAATTTTGCACTGCTGATAACAGACCTATAATTCGGAATTTTATTGTGAAATTTTATATAATGAGCAGCCAATTAGATAAAATCGGAGTTTACTTATACATTTGCATGCAAATTACTCTCTAACTAAATCGCACAATAAATAAATAAAATAAACATGTAAACTGTGTCCATAAACCCAACTACAGCTATAGTTTTCTCGGATTTCAGTTGAATTTTCCATTATTATTCTTACTGTGGTCGGTGAAAGATCCATCGCACTGACAATAATAAATGCCTTTTCCCCGTTTTCATAACGGCGAATAATTATTACTTTATTTTTTATTGAAATTACATTTCGTTTCTTTTTTATTTGAGATCTAGCAACTTTATCAGTTTTCTTCTTCGAGCTCATATCAAAGAATATATGTATGTGTGTCAGTGTTGAGTCCGAGAAGCAAAACAATAATGCACACAGATTGCAAAAGCTACACAATCCAGAAACATAAAGTCTGTTCCCTATTTTTAATTATAACTTATAAACCACTGAGGCGACTTAAGTCGTATGGAGGCACAAATAGAAGTTGAAACGAACAAGAAATGTTACGACACAAATCGAAACAACTTAAATCGAGGGAGTACTGTATAATTAAATATAATCATTTCGTTTTGATTTATTAATTTAATTTAATTTTTTTATTATTTTGAATTAATTTAACTTATAGAAAACCCTAATATCAGTCAGCTGCCACATAGAAGTCTTAACAAGTTTTATTGTTTCGGTTTCAGGTAATAATTTGTCTTAATGAATGGCATTTTAGCTACTTCAGCATCATAGAATCGATCACGAATTTTTAATTGCACACTACAACCAGCCTGTTTGAATTGTTCCTGTATATATCCCATGGCAATATTAAAACCCAAGGAAGGACTAGGACAACCACTTGTTATAGCACCCACCTTTTGGTCATTTTTAAAAATTTCTACTCCAGCACGAGCGGGTGGTGGCTTTCCTACACCGGACAATTTAAGGCCTATGCGGCGACGTTCTACACCCGATTTAAGTTGTTCATTGATAACAGCGGCACCAGGAAAATTCGCCTCCGAACGACGACGTTTAGCTACTAGCCAAGCTAGTGCAGCTTCAATAGGAGTTGTATTGGCATCAATATCACTGCCATACAAACAAAGACCAGCTTCAAGTCTTAAAGAATCACGTGCTCCTAAACCGGCTAGCTTAACCGCTTGATTTGTTTGTTGTAATAAGGCCTCAGTCACATGTACGACACAATTAGATGGTATTGATATTTCAACACCGTCTTCTCCGGTATAACCACAACGTGTAATACGACAATCGGCCACACCAGCTACTTCCGCTACCACAGTATTCATAAAGTACAGTTTCTTTAAATCTACTGCTGTTACCTTCGACAAGGCTTCGACAGCTGTTGGGCCTTGCACAGCTATAAGTGACTGATTCGAAGGTGAGAGAAATTCAATAGCAACGTCTTTTCCATTGGATTTGAACTGGTTTACTGCTGACTCCATTATTGCCATGTCTTGCTGCTTCATGGCAGCATTTGATACCACATAGAGAAGATCATTTTTTACTTTAGTAACAATTAAATCATCCAAAATACATCCTTCCTCATTGGTAAACACTGTTAATGAGCCTGTGCCATTGGTAGCTCCTTGAATATCAGCCGTGCATACAGATTCAATACAGGCAGCAGCATCTTTGCCATGTACATATGTTTGTAGCATGTGCGATACATCAAATATTGATGCGTATTTTCGGGTATGAACATGAGAAGCAGCTATACCTTGATCTGTGTACTGAACTGGCAGAGAGTATCCTCCAAAATTAACAATTTTACCACCATGCTTAACGTGAAAATCATAAAGAGCTGTACGTTCCACTTTCTCATTAGATGCATGTGAAGCAAAACATCGTTGTCCATATGATGGCGATAAGGAAAGTTTTCGTAAATTATTTGTTGGTGTAACTATTTTTCTAATCATGATTATTTTTATTTTTTAAATCTTTCACTTAAGCCTTAGGGGGTATCGATAGATGCTTGTTTTTATTTGGAAATACTACTATAGACTGAAAATATTTGCAATTCAATTTGTTATATTCATCCATTGATTTCTTTAAATCACAGCAATAAGCAGATATAAAATGTCAGAAGATAAGAAATGTCAATCACGTTATCTCATCATATTATGTATGTATTTGTTTTAAGTCTGTCTTGTATAGAATGTGGATTCTATTTAAAGTTATATTTTAGAATTTGAGATTACGAACTATATGGAAGTATGCTTGTACGTGAATGTAGTAAAAAGTGATGATAAGAAGATTTCCTAAAAATATATAAAAAAAAAATAGCAAATCAAAATGTAATTGTTTTCGAAAACTGTTTTATTATATATGTAAGTACATAAGTATATAATTAACAGAATGTCTTAAATATTCACGGTTGTTCTAAAATAGCGTTCACCTCAAAAACGCACTAGTGAACATCGATATTTTTGTTATCAAATCGTTGTAATTAACAGACTATACTTCTGGATATGTAGTCGCCGTGGTCTATTGGTTAGTACGTTAGCTTACGAAGACATGGGCTCTGGGTTCGACACCAAGCTCTGACATCTTCAAAACAAGAAATACATATGAAAAAATATTTCTTTCAGCGACTACCTTTCAGCAGTCTTCTGGCAAAAGCTCTGAGAGTAACTAATTGCCATGAACAAGCTTCTCAACTCTGTCGTTCGGAGTCGACATTAAAACTGTAGGTCCCGGTACTCATGGATAAAAATTGACACACACAACATGAGTGCTGCGAGAAGCTAGGCCGTAATCCTGACACAGGGTTGTAAAGGCCAGTTATGTATGTATGTACTTATGGGGCAATGTACAGAAAGTAAGACAAAATTTACTCTCAACTATTAACATTTCCAACAGACGGGAGTCTAGTAAAAATTCTTAAAAAATCTGATTTTAATATAAAAACAATAAATGAAGTTAAAATGAAAATTATTTTTTCTCTTATCGTATATTTGAAGCTGATAAATATCGGGACATTGTTTTAATTATATTATTAAATGTTTGAAAAATTTCCAAATGAAAACCACGAACAGGTGAAGAAATTTACGATAAAATATTTTACTCAAAACAGAAGTCCTCAACAGCCAATTATAAATACTATATAATCTGCTTAAAACCATAATTTTTTATGTACATACATATGTATGTATGTACATGTGATTTTGCATCTCACTTTAACTTGTGAATGCTACCGTCTATAAATCATATATCTGTGATGCTCACTCTACTGCTGTTTATCACAGATGATATAAATATCGGTCGTAGTTGACTAACCACTTATAATACATGTATTAATTTTTTTGTTAATAAAACACAATCTATTATTTTTAACATATTATTTTTATCGAATACATTTTATTCATAAAAATATATGCATGCATGCTAGGAATGCCAATCGGGACTGGTTTTCGCCAATCCCGGTATTCGGGATTTTGAAGATTCAAATCCCGTGATCCTGGAATTTTTCGGGATTTGTTTACATTTTGTATATTGTTATATGATCGGTATTTTTATATTTGTTTTTGTAACTGATATTTTCTTATTAGAACAGTGGTTTCAGTGTATTTTTATCTGTTTAATTTGTTATTATTTTTAGAA
Source organism: Metopia argyrocephala (assembly GCA_963576795.1). Classification (NCBI taxonomy): domain Eukaryota; kingdom Metazoa; phylum Arthropoda; class Insecta; order Diptera; family Sarcophagidae; genus Metopia; species Metopia argyrocephala. The sequence continues at coordinate 67,964,725 of OY756210.1, forward strand.
ATCCTGAAGATGATATCCGAAGGATATCGAAATATTGATGATTAAATTGAAAATAAACTTGACCTTGAGCTTGAAAAAAGTATTTGCTTATTATTTGGATGATTTCGGAATTTATTAAAAAATGAAAACTTGAAACTATATTAATTTCTATATAAATTAATTACAATTTTTATTAAAGAAAAGCCCTTTAAAAATGTCAAAAACAAAAACTTTTAATTTATTAATATAAATAAAACAAAAAAAAAAAAACAAAACAAATGGTTTAAAACAAAACAAAGTAGCAAATAAATAGTGAATGAATTCGACATTTAAAAATTATCACTAATATTTAAAATTTTAAAGTGCTAGTATATGTAGGTGTTAGAGCGCTCGCACAAAAACTCAAACAGCCCAGGTTCAAATCCCAGCAAAGGACAAAAAATGAAAAATAAAAATTAGCGCTTTTTTCTAAAAATTATAATTTAAAAATAAGTTATTGATGATATTGAAGTTTTGCATTTTATTGAAAATTTAACATTTTTGGTTTATTTTGTTCATTTGAAGTCTAGAGTTAAGAAAGTAAACTAATATTTGTGCAAATGGCTGGAACTAAATACAGTTCGGACTTAAAATCAAAATTTTTTAAAGATTTTGAAAATGAACTTTTTTAAAAAGAAATTTAAATAAAATTTGGCATTCATAAATCAGCGGTTTGTTGCAAAATTAAAAGTGAAAACATTCAAAGACTACATAACGATGGAAGACCTCCAGGGTAGCAAAAACACAAATTTTCCTAGACGCTAGTCTATACACTATTAAAAGAGCCTGATATTACGGTCTTAGAAGCTACAGATACACCAAAAAACACTTTGTGTCAGAAAAAACCGTAGAGCTCGCCTAAAGTTTTGCTCAAACCGATTTAAATTGGACTTCACAGCAATAGAGGAATGTTTTATAGTCGGTCGAGTCTAAATTTAATCTCTGAGAATCCTATGTTCATCGATCGTGAGTTAAAAAGTTAAACCTAAGATATACAACCGCCACAGTTAACTATGAAGGGAAAAATATCATGGTGTGGGAAGATTTCTCGGGACATGGAATAGGTCCAATTCATCGCTTAACTACTACAATGCCGACCACAATTTAAGTTGAGTTATGCTTCCGTATGCAAAGTGGGAAATGTCGCTTTCATGAACATACCAGCATGATAACGATCGTAAGCACACGTTTAGAGTTGTTAAAGCCTAGTTGGGAGGGACGTCAAATCCCTGTTATCTCGTAGCCACCAGAATCTATAATTCGATTGACAACATGTGGATGATTGCAAAACGTAATATTGGAAATAGAGTATTCCGACATGGAGAAGAACTCATCAGCGAATTGGAAAAGCAATGGATTGCAGTGTCAACAATTACATTGAAAAGCTTATTTCCTCCATGCCTAAAAGATATTCCAAAATAATAAAAAATAATGGATATGCCAAAAATAGTAAAGATTTATTATTGCATTTTTTATTTTATTTAATGGCGTTTTCGTTTCTACAAAAATGTGTAATATTATATTATTATATTATATAAAAGTAGGATGTTATACATTCTTTTTTGATCTTGTTTTATTGTAATCAAAATATTTAATTGTTGCTATTAAGGATATTTTTTTAAAAAAAGATATTTTTTCAAGATAAGGGAGAAAAATATATGAAAGGCAACATATTTTGGTAGAAACGAAACCGCCGTAAAAGTTTCAAATGTTTTGAACACTTGAATTTCGACTTATTTTGTTAGGACCATACCTTTTTTTTCTTTTGAGACCAATACTCAGGGGTAAACCCCTACTAAATGCATTGCATTGTATTGGATTTTTTTTTTTTTTTTTTGGAAAAGACAGTACATTTATGACAGGACATACATTTTTGTTTTTTGTTTCTTTTTTTTTATATTACCATTAAGCGCCTTAGGAATGAGACAAATTCCTGTGAATTGATCATTCAAAGGCCAGGGGGTCAATTCTGGTTCTGTGAAACAGTGAAACGAAAAGTTTTTTATCATTCTCGTTTTCATGAGCACTTTTCGCATTATCATATCACAATTACACTATTTGCGATTCTGGTGCATGTTATGAAAAAATTGTTTCATTCCAACCGTAGTCGTGAAACTTCTGCTTGTATGTTATTGAAATTTTATGTCAAAATGTCAAAGCAAGAGTACGAAGCCAACCGATTTAAGGAAGCGGCTTACCCGCCATATATTTTTTTAACTGCTTCAAATTTTACTGATACTGTTTTTAGATATCAATAAAATGATAATAATGTAACAAATAATATGTATTTCATTGACACCACTTTCAGTTTTACACATTCGCAAATACATGCGTTTATGTATATCACTTTCAAACCGAAAAATAAATTAAATCAACACCGACTTGTAATGTGGACTTTTTTTGCCTGCACTAATTTATCAGCGTACATGAAATGATGGTAAATTAAGGGACTATTTTTATGTACCTAAAAGTATAGTCGCACACTAAGGACATATTCATAAAAAAGTTGCGATAATTGATGCTATTCGCTCGTGGTACTCAAAGTATTTACCTAAACGTATAAGTATATGTATATACAAGAAAAATTTAAATGACTTTGTGTTGCATAAACATATACAGCAGAGCGTCCGCCGGGAAGGTATACGACTTTGTTTTGCCGCCATTTTGGTAAAGATTAGTCTTGACAGTTCATTTTTGGCAATCGTGAAGCAGAGACGTGGCAAATTTATTATGGAGAAATATGAACTGGCGGACACCCTCTACATACATACATATGTATGTATGTATGTACATACTTAAGTTCGTTTTGAAAAAAAATTTTTTTTTCTTTTTTTTTGAAAAAGTTTGTAGTTGTATGTATGCCAATCTTTTTCAATATGAAATATGTATGTATGTGTGTACATATATGTATATATGTTTATTTTAACAACCGCAATTGCATACATAGCATTTGTATATTTGTTTATCTAATTGTTACCATAAATATAAATTGATAAGATATGTTTTGTACTATTTTTTCTGTTAAAAAAAATTAATCAGATTTTTGCTGGATACAAAATTTTTTAATTTTTAATTTTTTAATTTTATTTATTTATTTATTTATTTATTTAGGTATATTCCTCCGTACAAACCTTAAGAATAAAATTCTTTTATAGTTCAAAAGGAATGCATATAAACTTAGTAAATTATATCATTAACAAAAAAAAAAAAACAAATAGTTGTAACAATTATAAAGATATAACAAGACATATACAAATATAACATATTAACATGAATGGCAAAGATTTTAGATAATTATCAATATTTGGCCCCTTAGATTTGTACTGAATATAAGATTAGAAGACAAAATAAAAATTTTTTTGAGAAATGGTAATTAGAAAAGTCAAATATTCTGAGACATATAGTTATAAAGCAAGTTTTTAAAACTGTTTCTCCCCGATATGATTTTCAAATGTATCGGTAAAGAATTCCATAAATTAATAGCGTTAACGAAAAACAATCTGCTCGTATTAAGATAAGAATGCCTGGGAACAATTAATGTCGTGTATCTACTAGATCTACCAAATACAAGCTTTTCATAAAGATAACAAGGTTTCCTTTGGTAAATCAGATTATGCAAGAACATAATATTTCGCATACGAAGATAATCAGCTAAGTCACAGCCCAAAACCATTTTCCTCCAAGACGTTATGCTATTAAGCCGAGTCAAGTTATATATGTACCGCGTAGCATTATTAAAAGATACTTGTAGTTTATGCATTGAACGTGAATCCAGTTTGCTGTATATTACAGCAAAATAGTTAATATGAGGAAGTATCAATTGTACAACAAGTCTCTTTTTGACTTCAGGTGGCGTGAATGTAGATGACATTCGCAAATTACGAAGTATAAGATAAATATTTCTTACAACAATGTTAATATGATCTGAGCAAGACAAGGTTGAGTTAATATAAAAGCCCAGGTATTTAATTTTATTAACATAGGCAAGAGGTGTGTTTCCTAGGTAAATTGCTGGAAAATTGTCATGGTCGTATTGCTCCCTACTGATCGGTAAAACGTAAGATTTCCCAGCATTAAGTGTTAAGTTATTAACCTCTGACCATTCCACAATTGAAACCAAATCATCATTGAGTTTGGAACATGTATCCTCTATTAGACCGATACGATTGGAAATATAAAGTTGAATATCGTCGGCATATGCATGCATACGAGTATATTTACAAACAGAAAATACATCATTGATAAACATACTAAACAGTAGCGGTCCTAATACGGAGCCTTGTGGAACACCAGAATTTATACACATTAAGCCTGACTGCCTATTGTCCACAACTACTCTCTGAGCTCGACCAGATAAATAATTTTGCATTAGAGATACTGCAGTATCAGTGAATCCAAAATAGTGTCTTAGTTTCTTACACATTATTGTGTGGTCTACTCTATCAAAGGCCTTAGAGAAATCCAGCAGGCACATGAGAGATAGGTTTCCCATGTCATATTCACACCTTATATCATCAATAACCTTTAAGGCTGCAGTAGTACAGCTATGAGCAGCACGAAACCCAGACTGCAATCGAGACAGAAGATTATTATGATTCAAGTAAAAAGTAATTTGTTCAGCCATAAGAGACTCAAACACTTTGGAAAGAGCTGGCAAAATGCTAATTGGCCTATAATCACCTGGACTCACAGCGGTAGACTTTTTCGCAATTGGAATGATTCTTCCAATTTTCCAAGATTTAGGAAATGTAGAGGTAGTAATGCAATGATTAAAAATATGAGTTAATGGTGCAATAACAAACGGCAGTATCAATTTAACAAATCTCAAGGCAACACCATCTTCTCCTATTGCATTAGATCGTATTTTCAAAATATGTTTAATAACATCAGCCTCAGACACAGCAGAAAATGAAAAATTACTGTTGCAGTAGAGTTCACTGTGGAGTTCCTGATTACTTTTATTATTTATTAAATTATTAAAACAAAAAGCGTTATTAAGCACTGCTGGATCAAGCTTGCACTCAGAGGAGCTACGGGAGTGTATACCCATGGACCTGATGTTCTTCCACAACTGGCCTGTAGGTAGATTAATATTAAGTTTTTTAGAAAAATAAAATTTTTTTGCCTGTCTAACTACAAGATTAGACTGATTTCTAGCCCTGTTATAAGCAGCTCTGTTTATAACCGTAGGTCTTCTTTTCCAAACATTGTAAGCTAAATTACGATTACGAATAGAATTTTTCACAGCTGCCGTATACCAAGGGCAAGAACAATTTCGTACATAAAAACTACGCTCAGGTACATGTCGCTCATAAACTCCCTGTAATGTTGTAAGAAAAACGTCCAGCTTCTCATCTATCGTTGTACGATACCAACATTCATTCCACGCCACAGCAGAAATGTCTGAATAAAGGAAAGGGAAATTAATAGAGTTGTAATCTCTATATGTGATAAGCCGGCGATTATCATCTCTACTAAAGTCAATATTGCAGGTTAAAAATAGTAAATCATGGTCAGAAACAAATGAAATTTGGTCATATAAAAGCAATAATTCAGGATGTGAAAGCAGAAATAAATCAAGTAAACTTGGGCTAGAATTGGACGAGAAACGTGTAGGAATTTTGTCATTTACAACAGTCATTCCCACGGCGGTTATAAGGTCAAGAAGATCATTACTAACATTGTCATTCACCATCAAGTTCACATTAAAATCACCACAAGTAATAAAAAAGTTATAATCTATAGCATGGTTTTTAAAATCAATAAAGAAGGGCTCAAGACTAGATGTTCTGTCTGGGTTATAAATGCACGATACCAAAACCTTTACCGTGTTATCATATATAACCACATTAATAAATTCAACATTAGAATCATGCGAAACGTTAACTAATCGAGCTCTAAGGTTATTTCTACAATATATGGCAACACCACCGCCCCTTTTCCGTCTCCTATCATTTCTAAACAGGTTGTACCCATTAATTCTGTAAAAATCATTCGGAACGTCATCATGAAACCACGTTTCCGTTACACAAATAATGTCAACCCTAGAGCTCTCAAATATATGCCGAACATCATCTAACTTAAGTCCATTTAAGCTTCTTGCATTAAAATGCACAACATTTAGCCCAGACCGCTGTTTGCACAATATATTTAAGAGAGCAGAGTGATTTCCGCCAACTCTATTGTCAGGATATGTTCGATTCATAATTAGGTAGAGGAGAAACAGTTTTTACTTTCAACATAACAATAATAAAATTAATAAAACAGGGTAGCCTTACAACGTCGAAGTCATACATTATAAAAGTCAAATAAAATAAGTATATATAAGTAAAGAAACACAAAAAAATATAAATAATAAGTACCATATATAAATTTTTTTACGATTAAAGATAATCCGTTCATAAAACATTGGGTGAACCAAATCAATTACTGCTACTGGCAGATTTGTCATCATGGAGAAAAAGCCGATCTACATCCTCCATGAGTTCAAGAAGTATAGGGTCATCACCAGCAAATTTTTTAACATAAACAAGGCCTCTTAGTGTATAAACAGAAAAGATCTTACGTTTCTTCTTCAAATGCAGTGCCGCCTTAAAGATTTTATGATTTTGAGGGGTTAGAATTTCATTAATATATATTGGGCGTTCGCTCTGCATGCCTGCTTGGTTAAGGGTCAAAGACCTGTTGTTCTCCCGCCTATATTTAGCTATGGTTTTAAGCAATAAGTTTTTCTCATACGGAGACTGTAACTTTGCAACAATAACCTCGTCCTTAGTCATATAGGGTGTACCTTCCTTGTATATTTTCCGAAGCCTGTATATATTATCAATTTTTGGAGCCTGAACGTTCAAATTACTGCAAACATCATTAAATATAGCGACGAGATTTTCGCCTTCCATTCTAGGAATACCAGTAATTCTGAGGCTACTTGCAACCATTGAGTTTTCCTGCGCCGAAATTTTCTTTTTTAACACTTGAATCTCATTTTTGAGACTATCAACTAGAGCGCATTTTTCCTCGAGATTATTTACTCTCTCAACAATATTTCCCAACACAGAGTTTATGGCCGAAAATTCATTTTCAACAAAAGACCTTATTCTCTTTTCTGATTCTAATATAAGCCCCTCAATATATTCAAAGTGGTTCTTTTCACTCTCCTTAATTGAATCCTTGATAAGTTTGCCAGTTACAGCTTCACTTTCACGAATAAGAGCCACAAGAAAGCCTTTATCATCGGTGGATAAACGAGGTGCTTTAATACCCTTATCAACGGGTGAGACAGATGCTGGATCTCGTTGTCTTTTGCCTGCACTACACTGATCTTTTAATTTCGAAATATTTCGTGTTTCCATTTTAAGTTTATTTTTATAATGGTTCTTGTTTATTTTATTATATGTATTTTTAACTATCCCCTAGGATATGCAGCAGTTTTTCTTTTTTTTTTTTTACTTTTAATAATTTAAATATTAAGTTCAAAATTAACGTAAACCACGCTCTAATTAAAAGCTTAGATTAACAGGGTTGTTATTGTAGTAAACAGCTGTAAATAATGTGATATAGCACATATGTTTTCTGTTTACAAATAATTCTTGATAACTTTTGTTGTTGGTTGTAACAGTTACTGCTGTTGTTTGTTTGATTTGTTTTTGTTGGTGTATCACTGTTTTTAATATTTTTAAAGATTTATCACAATAAGTATTATAAATTTATTGATGATATATTGTTATAGGTTGTTTTTATTATGTAAAACTTTTATGTTTAATATTTCTTTTTAAGTATGTATTCTATTTTTATTTGAAGTATATTCTTCTTTTCTAATTTGCTTTTTTATTAAGCGAAACTCAATAACACGTCCGCACCCTTCAACGTTTGCACTACTTTATATTAAAAATAATTGCAACTATCGCCGATTGATTTTTTGTGCTGCCGGTTTCGCCACTACCGCCGTCAAATATATTTATTTGGCTCTGTGTTCTAGTACAAACAACACACCAATGTGACGCCATATTTGTTTTGGTTTTTGATATAAATATACGATTATTAAATACTATATTATAATAAAAATATGATGGGTGCAATTATTTTATTCGATTTTATTAAATATTCTTTTTTATTTTTGCTAGCACGCTTTCCTTTTGTAGGTTTTTTCATGGTTTTAAACCTCTATGTTATTTTTTCACATAAACATTTTCTGTGCAAACTTGTTACACATATGAAACAATTTTGACAGTTAATTTTATAGTTACACAAAACACGAATCAGCACTCTTGTGAAACTGTGAAAATATTTTGTTTCATTCCACTTGTTGTTAAGTACATGAAAAAATGATGTGTATCTTTTAAGTTTTGCACAAAACAAGAATCAAAAACGCTGTGTAACAGTGAAAAAACTTTACATTTCACCGTTTCACAGAACAAGAATTGACCCCCAGTATTATACCTTCACCCTTGAGTGATCAACAGCAATTTCCTCATGGTTGAATGTTGATTGTGTGGTGATGAGTGTCTTCGCTAAGTAGGTTTATATGTTATCTGCTATTTCCCAATAGGTGGCGCTTTTCTCCTGATCATTCGCTTTTTTGTTGACATTAGTTAAGGTGGAATAGAATGGAATGTCGGGGAGCGAAGATGGTCTTCTAGGAGGGGGGGGCTCTTATTTTTAAATTATAATTTTGAAAAAACCGCATTCTAACTTTTTCATTTTTTACCTTTGCTGGGATTTGAACCTGGGTCGTTGGAGTTTTTGTGCGAGCGCTCTAACCAATATACCACGTTAATGTTTTAGGTCAATGAAGAATAATTTTCGTTCTGTTTTAATATAAAAATAATTGAATTGAATGAAAAGTTAAATAAAAAAATCTGCTTAAGATATTTTCATTGAAAAAATTAACGTTTAGCTAAAATGCGGTTTCAGTTGCAAATGTTTTGACCACTAAAAATTTTTAAAGCTTCAAAGTAAATAAGTATCTACAGAATATTTAGTCTTTTTTTCAGTTTTCGATTTATTACATTTTTTTTCTCTTAAAAACTTGAGAATAATTAAAGCATCCAGTGTGTCATCTGAAAGGCTTTGTTTGATTTCATTGCCAATATATGCCACAAAAGAAAAACAGCATTAAAAGTCAACATTGTTGAAAGATTTGTCAACAATTTATTGTATCCTGTTTCGAATTACTTCTATCTATCTCAACCTAAAAAAACATTTTTATTTCGTTATCAATATATGTGTTAAACCAGGGGCTCGTTTGCCTCAGTTAACTCAGAAGAGTAAAAGTAGAAGAATGTTCAATCAGAGGCTCGTTTTCCTCGGTTAGTTAAGAATTGTTACCAGGGTGATGCACCAAGGTAACGGATGAAAAATAGTTGTAATTTTTGCTTCAGGGTGATACACCAAGAAGCAGTTGATGAAAATAAATTGATGGGCAACAATCAATTGATATCAACAGAATGGCAAATTACTTTATTAAAAATTTTTCTTTTTATAGCAAAAACTTACAACCTAACCAAAAATTTAATAAAATAAAAATAACAAATAATACATAATACATACATACACTGTACCAGAGCATTGATTGAATTTCAAACTGTCTGGCCAGTAACTTGAGTAGCACATGTAAAAATAATTTCACAGTGCGTGAATTCTCACGGTTTGCATAAAAAAAATAAAGAAACAAAAAGAAACAAAAAAATATTAAATGCAAACAATGCATTAACGTATTAATTTTATTATTTGGCCAAAGTAAACACAACATTTTTAATTCTTTTGATGATGTATTTTTCTTTAATTTTAAAAAGTAAAATCATCTTAAGAATTAACAATATGTATGTACGTCTCCATTCCATCATTAAACCCCTTTGCACCTTTCCATTACTTTAATCAATTCTTTATTTAGGGATACAATGTCATTGTTGCTATATGAGTATTCAGGGGACTCTACTAAGGGTTAACTTTGGTTTTCACTGAGTACAGTCCTGCTATCTGGAAACTCATATAGAAGTGTGATCTTTACCATCTATGGGTGGTAACCGCAACTCGCAGTTCAGTAAGGTCATGTCTCTGCTGACTGTTAGTTAAAATTTGATCATGCGGGAGGTGGACGCTCCTCATAACCGTTCCCCCAAATCCAAGGTGGAACAGCATACACTGAGGGATGTATGGTCAAGGGGTACTTGGCTGCTCGTATGCGGACTCTGGATACCAGGCGCCCTCCAGTTTTAATTAGCCTTCCTGTGGCAAGCCGGGCAATGCCGCAGGTGACTCTTTAACCCGAGCATCGCATATTTTGATGAAAAATATTGCTGATAATTTAGAGAGCGATGCCTCTTATGCATCAACTATAAGGAAGACAATTGTGTCTTCCACAAACATAAAAAGGGTAGTCGACACGAGTGTTACTACCCCGATAACTGTACTGTACAGTACTGAAAAGAGCAAACCTGTGAGGGGTAGAGAGAAATCCCCAGGTTTCTCACTTAAGGCTGAGGCAACAAAACTTGCTGGGCAATTGAGCCAGGCAGGGAGAAAAGTTGCGTCAGAGGCGCTTTCCAATGAGCGCAAATGATGGAAGGTACTTTCAAAGTGCTCCAGGCAAATCTGCATAGGGCCAAAGGTTCGTCGAGCATTTTTAACCGCAGATTTGCCACTGAAGATATTAGTCTAGGGCTCATACAGGAGCCCTGGAGGACTGGCATGTGTCAGACGAAATATCCTTATCCGATCATATGCATATTAGATTTGATCTGGTTAGCGTTGCTAGAACCGATGATAGGCCAATAGTCTCTAGGAAGGTAAATTGGACCTGCTTTAGAGAAAATGTGGCTAAAGAAGTTGACTGGCTGCCAGATTCTATAGAGTCTGTTGATGAACTGGATCTGGCGGCAAATCAGCTACAGTCGACATTAAAATCCTCTTTGGACATTAGTGTGCGTCATAGTGACTATTCTATTGTTCGTAAGGTGCCTTGGTGGAGTGACACTTTGTCAAAGCTGAGGAAAACCGTAAGGAGGAACTTTAATAGGGCTAAGCGCACAGGTGATTGGCAGGTTTATAGGGTTAGTCTCACTGAGTACAATAAGGAGATTAGAAGGTCTAAAAGGGAGACGTGGAGGGGATTTTGTCAGTCCATTGAGGGCCTGCCGGCATTGGCCCGCCTTCAAAAGTCTCTCACCATAGATCATTCTAATGGCATAGGGTCTCTTAGTACAGGTACCGGAGGGTACACTCAGTCTAGAAGGCAAACCTTGGATCTCTTGATGGGAACGCATTTTCCTGGTTCCCAAGAGGTGGCACCTGTACGCGAGTGCTGGGATATTCCCGCACCTGTACGTGTTACCAGAAGGGTCAAAAGTCTCGCGAGTAGAATATTCACTCCGGACAGGGTTTTGTGGGCTATTGGCTCCTTTAAACCCTATAAGGCTCAGGGCAGAGATGGAATTTTTCCGGCTCTCCTACAAAGAAGTTCTGACATAATAGTGTCTAAACTTCTTGTAATTTTTAAGGCCAGCTTCGGTTTTGGTTATATACCACGAGCTTGGCGGGAGGTTGCGGTTATATTTATACCGAAGGCAGGTAGGCCTAGTGATCTTCCAAAGTCGTATAGACCCATAAGTCTCTCATCCTTTCTTTTGAAGACAATGGAGAGGCTGGTGGATGTTTATATAAGGGAGACGTGTCTTGTGGAACGTCCCCTGCACCCGAGTCAATTCGCGTATGTGAAGGGCGGATCGACTGAGGGTGCAATTTTGTCTCTCCTTGGGAGTATTGAGAAAGCATTTTCTGACAAGGAAGTTGCTCTTTGTTCTTTCTTGGATATAGAAGGTGCTTTTGACAACACAGGCTTTGACTCCATTACTAGTTCTTTGGAACGGAAAGGGGTGGAAAGGCCAATTATAGCTTGGATCGGCTCCATGCTTAGAGGCAGGATTATCAGCTCGTCCCTTGATGGAGAGGAATTGACCGTGATGGCGTCGAAGGGATGCCCTCAGGGTGGAGTCCTATCCCCATTGTTGTGGACGCTTGTAGTTGATGACTTGCGCACCATGTTGGCTCAAAAAGGAATCAGCGTAATTAGTTATGCTGATGACCTTGTTATAACTGCCCTGGGAAATTTGAGAGTACATTGTGTGACCTTATGGCTGATGCTCTGAGGGATGTGTCGAATTGGTGCTCTCAAGAAGGACTCTCAGTGAATCCTTCAAAGACGGTTGTTGTACCTTTTACGAAGAGATATAAGCTGACGTGCGACTGTATTTCTTTTAGGGGTACCACTAGTATGTTTTCTAAGGAGGTTAAGTATCTAGGTGTCATTCTGGATAGAAGACTTACCTGGAAATCGCACATTTCTGCTGTCCAGGCTAAGGCGACAAGGGCACTTTGGGCATGTCGCTCTTCTTTCGGTAAGACTTGGGGTCTATTGCCAAGAATGACACTGTGGATTTATACCGCCATTGTTCGGCCCATAATCACTTATGCGGCAATAGTTTGGTGGAGAAAGACTGAGGAGTCTACCACCATAAGAAAATTGGGCAAGATACAACGGCTTGCCTGCCTTGGTGTAACCGGGGCAATGAGAACATGTCCAACAGTGGCTTTAGAGGCCCTGATTGGATTAACACCACTTCATATTTATGTGATGAGGGTGGCCGCGTGTTCGGCGGCAAAAGTGTTCGTAAGAACACCTCGAAATGAGTCAAGGAACCTGGCCATTCTTCACAAGGTGGTCAGGAATCCAATTTCGGTCTTGGATACCATGCCTTTGGAACTTTGCTTTGGCAGAAGATTTAAGGCGGAGGTACCGGACCGGAAATGTTGGTCTACTGGGTGTTTGGCTCGGAGTGAGTCTGATCTAAACTGGTATACTGATGGTTCCAAAATGGACAGTGGAGTAGGGGCTGGCGTCTATGGACCCAATCGAAACCTGTCAATTTCACTAGGGAAGTCATTGAGTGTTTTTCAGGCTGAAATCCTGGCCATAACCGCATGTGCTGAGATTAACCTGGATATCGGGCTCAAGGGCAAGACAATTAATATATTTTCAGATAGTCAGGCTGTCTTAAAGGCGCTTGACTCTCATCGTATGACATCTAGACTTGTCAAACATTGCTACGACACGTTGCAAAAATTATCGCTTAGAAACAGGGTGCAGCTGTTCTGGGTACCTGGACACTGTGGTATAAGCGGGAACGAGGAAGCGGATGCATTAGCTAGGAGGGGATCTGCGACGCCTTATATTGGTCCGGAGCCCTGTTGTGCAGCACCGCTTTCTACTATTCTTAGTCAAATTAGTGAATGGGAAACTGGCAAATGTTTGGAACATTGGAATGCCCAGTCGGGTCTTAGGCACGCCAAGGCTGTGATTCGTCCGCGATTTGGGGGTGAGTCTGATGTTCTAAAGTATAGAAGGCCAGACCTGAAAATCCTAACAGATTTTCTTACGGGTCACTGTAGTGTGAGAGCGCATTTGATGAGAATGGCGATCACAAATGTAGATGTTTGTAGACTATGCTCACAAGCATCAGAGACAGCAGAGCACATATTGTGTGAATGTGTGGCTCTTGATAGATTTATATGGATGTATTTAGGGAGACATATGGTCTCACTGACGGATATATCCACCACTAAAGTTTCAGACCTGCTGGTGTTCTTAAGGAAGGCAGTTGGTCTGTTAAACAAACAGTAGACTCAAAGGGACACAATAGATCTTATAGGTCGCAGTGTCTTGCATTTGTGCTGGGTCTAAACCAGATAATAATAATAATAATAATGTCATTATTTAAGGATGAATTGAATCTATAGTTTTCAAAGAGTTTGTAAATATTCTTTGCCTTTAAATTTCAAAATAATTATCATTAGGGCAACCAAAAATATGCATTAGCATCTTTTTTTTTTCTAAATGTTACTGACAAAACAACCAACATATTAATTGATTTTTTACGGCATATTTTTGCATATTTCGTCATAAATGCATACTTTTGCATTTTTCAAATTTTTTCATATGTATATGGCATTTTTACAAATTTTTACATATGTTAGAAGAATTTACGTGTATTACCAAATTTTATTTTTTCAAAATAATTACCACATACTGACACATTACTTAAGTATAATCTATTAAATAATAAGGGTACTCATGAAAACTCTTAAAACTAACATTGGGCTAATTAAGTTTTTAATCTTTTATTTTGTATTCTTGTCAGTCTGAACTTTTTGACATTTTTTTATTTTTTTGTTAATTTCGGTATTGAAATAAATATATCGCTCATTTGCGAGAAGAGTGGCATAATTTAAAAAAGCGATTCTCAGATATATGTATTTAAACATTTTAATTTAGCCAGTTATGTATGTATGTATGTATGTAATTTAGCCAGACTGATAGGAAAAGTACAAGACACTTTTGGTTGCCACTCAGTGAAAAAAAAGATAAAAAGACAAATTTTAGATATATTTTAAACTACAGTTCGTCTCATATTTCTGCGTTAATAACTCAAAAAATACATATTTTGAGTTATGTCACTCTTCTCGCAAATGAGCGATATGTAAATATAAAGGAAATTTTTTTACCTGGTTGGTGGCTAATTGTTACTCTTCATGTTTTTAAATTTTTGAAAAAAAATATACGTAATTTTACATCAACATATATATGTATTATGAGTTTTATAGAGCATATTTTTAAAACTTAAAAGTGTTTTTTCAATGCATGCTCTTATTTTATGGAGCATATTTTTGGTTGCCCTAATTATCATATTATGGAAAGAATTGTCATCTTTTATAAAAAATATAAAACTAAAAATTTAGTATATACTAGCTGACCCTATAAACTTAAGTTGGGTCTATTTTTTGTATATCACAACCTATAAGTACATGATTTTCGCATTTGAATGTGAGTACATATGAAATTGGTATGTATTTTACCAGTGTTCACTTCAGTGAACAAGTCCAAATAGGCGACAACCCTGAACATCCAACAATGCCCCCAATCTTCGATTATGATTTAAGTTTTTTAACCGCGAACAGTTGATATCAACAAACAATAAAGTAAACAGCACAATCCACAAGTGTGATCAATAAACAAATACAACACCATTCTAAGAAAACATATGCATACACTGACTCAAACAATTGCCCGTACACCATATAATTTCCGACATAAATTTTAATATTTTTTAAAATACTGGTCGAATTTTAAGAAATACATTTGTATACAATAAACTGTTATGTCTTTTAAATTTTTTTATACACAAAAAGCTCAAGCGATCTCTAAAGTTGTTTTAAATATTTAGATTAATGAAAAACTGCAACAAGCAAACTCAAAAAATTGTTCGTACAACTATGAATGAGAGAATGAAACAGCTCCAAAATACTGTTATTTTTAAAAAATCACATTACTTTTTATTTCTTATGTTTTCAGCACTGATTTAAAAATTTTCTTACAAAAACTTTACATCATTAACATTAAAAATGCGTTCAAATAGTAAAACTGGTACAAAAATTCCTATTGAGATAAAAAAATTGATCATAAAAATGCAAAGTGAAGGTAAAGGTTATCGGGAAATCTCCGAAATTGTTTCTAGACCTCGATCCTCGGTTCAATATGTAATTGAAAAATACAATAAAACACGAACATTAGAAATTAAAGCAGGTAGACGTCGTAAAAAAATTATTGATCTCCGTTTGGGACGAAAAATAAAACGCATGTTAAAAGTGGATCCAAAAATTACTGCAGTGGAAATCGCCAAAAATATACAAAAACATGAGTAAGTTACCATTAACGCACAGACAGTAAGAAATGTTCTGCATTTGAAGCAATATAAAGCATGTGTTCCACGGAAGAAGTCGTTTATTTCAAAAAAGAACGTTAAACTGTGTCTGGAGTATGCCAAAAATTATGTTAACAAATTCGAAAACTTCTGGAATACTGTAATATTTACGGATAAAAGCAAATTTAATATTTTTGGATCAGATGTTAGAAGATTCGTGTGGCGGAGAGAAAATACAGCTCTCGATATGAAAAATCTAAAAGCAACCGTAAAACATTGCCGTGGTAATTTCATGGTTTGGAGTGCAATGTCAGCAGAAGGAGTCGGAAATCTTATATTGGTTGAAACTACAATGGACGTTTGTCCATTATTTGAATATTTTGAAAGAAAATTTGTAAGCTAGTGCAACGAAATTAGGCATTGTAGACAATTTTCGATTCGTTCACGACAATGACCCAAAACATAAGTCCAAAATTGTATGTGAATGGTTAAGAGAAAACATTAAAAAAGTGCTTCCTCATCCTCCTCAGAGTCCAGATCTCAACCCCATAGAACATCTATGGGGAATATTGGAGAAAAAAATCTGTCAACCTACAATCACCAGCAAGGAGATACTGAAAAACGTTATTACTGAGGAATGGCAGAATATTGGCCGCGAAATTAAAATAAAAATATTTATGATAAGGAATGCGAGGAGTCTAAATGGTATTAAATTGGATGACGTTAGATCTGTATTTGAGAACTCCGGGGTCGATATTATTTGTGTGACGGAAACGTGGTTTCATCATGATGTATCGGATGAACATTATAGAATAAAGGGCTACAAATGATTTAGAAATGATAGAAAACAGAGAAGAGGTGGAGGTGTTGCTATATACTCCAAGACGAACCTTAATGCCACACTTGTTAGCATATCATGTGGCTCAGAGATAGAGTTTATAAATGTAGCCATCTATGATAACATGGTGAAAGTCTTAGTATCATGCGTATATAATCCTATGAGGACATATACACTAGAGCCTTTTTTTACTGACTTTAGTGATCACGCCATAGAGTATGATTTTTTTATCACGTGCGGCGATTTTAATGTAAACTTAATGATAGAAGATGACATAAGTAGTGACCTCCTTGATCATATAAATTCTGTGGGCATGACTGTTGTGAATAAAATTCCAACACGTTTCTGTTGTAATTCAAGACCAAGTCTACTCGACTTACTTATGCTCTCACATCCTCATTTATTGCTTCTCTATGATCAGATATCATTTGTGTCTGATCATGATTTACAATTTTGTACATGCAATATTAGACTCAACAGAGATGATAATCTTCGGCTGATCACATATAGAGATTATGGCTCGTTAAATTTTTCACTGTTATTTGCCGACGTTTCTGCTCTGAATTGGAATGAATGTTGGTATCACTCAACTGTGGATGAAAAACTGAGTGTTTAACCTTACAGGCTGCCTATGATCGTCATGTTCCTGAACGTAGTTTACATGTTAAAAATTGCTCATGCCCTTGGTATACATCAGTTGTAAAACATTCTATTCGTAATCGCAACTTGGCATAAAATGCTTGGAAGAGAAATCCTACATCGGCAAACAGGGCTATCTATAACAGACTTAGAAATAGATCAAATCTTGCAATACGACAGGCCAAAAAATCATACTATTCTTGAAAGCTTGATATTAACCTTCCTACAGGCCAGCTGTGGAAGAACATAAAGTCCTTGGGTGTGTACTCCCGTGGCTCGAATGATTGTGGACTAGATCCAGATGAGCTTAATGATAGTTTTTGTGTTAATCATCCAAACCACAATAATCGTAACCTCCTCCAGTGTGAAACTTACTGCAGTAGCAGATTCTCTTTTTCTATTGTGTCCCAAAATGATGTAATCAAACATATCCGGAAAATTCGTTCAAATGCAGTAGGTGAGGATGGTGTGGCCATTAAATTTGTGAAGCTTATATTGCCTTATATTATTGGGCCGCTGACTCATATATTTAACCATTGTTTTACGACATCCGTGTTTCCTACATCCTGGAAAGTTGCAAGGATTATACCAATAGAGAAAATACCGACTGCAAATAATCCGGAAGATTACAGACCAATAAGTATTTTGCCGGCTCTTTCAAAGATTTTTGAATCAATTATGGCTGAGCAGATCACATCTTATTTGACCCAAAATAACCTTCTGTCACCACTTCAATCTGGATTTCGTATTGCTCATAGTTGTACTACGGCAGCACTGAAAGTAATTGATGATATAAGACCTGAATATGATGCTGGAAATTTATCACTTATGTGCCTACTAGACTTCTCTAAAGCCTTTGATAAGGTCGACCACTCAATTATGTGTCGAAAACTGGAACAGTTTTTTGGATTTTCGGGCACAGCTGTGAATCTGATGAGAAATTATTTATTTGGGCGGGCTCAAAAGGTACTTGTGGGAAATAGGCAATCGAACCTTAAAAATATTACCTCTGGTGTTCCGCAGGGATCGGTTTTAGGTCCTCTGCTCTTTAGTATGTTTGTCAATGATGTGTTTTCAGTATGCAAATATACGCAGATGCATGCATATGCTGATGATATTCAGCTCTACATATCGAATCGTATTGGTTTGATAGAAGATACATGCTACAGACTTAATGAGGATTTAGCTGCTATTGTCAAATGGGCAAATGATAATAACTTAACACTTAATCCCAGGAAATCTTATGTCTTACCAGTTAGCAGGATAAAACATGACCAAAACCACTTTCCAAAAATATACCTGGACAATATGCCTGTACTGTATGTTGGTAAAATTAAATACCTGGGTTTTTATATCAATTCGACTCTGGGATGTTCGGACCATATTAACATTGTAGTACGTAATATATATCTAGTTCTTCGGAATTTGCGAATATCATCCAATTTTACACCAGTTGAAGTCAAAAGAAAGCTAGTTATTCAATTGATTCTTCCTTTAATTAACTACTCAGCTGAGGTGTATAGCAAGCTGGACTCGCATTCAATGCATAAATTACAGGTGGCTTTTAACAATGCCACTAGGTATGTGTACAATTTAAGTCGGCTCAGTAGTACATCATTATGGCGAAGAAAGATTCTGAGATGTGATTTGGTTGATTATCTTCGAATACGGAATATTATGTTTCTGCATAACTTGCTCTATCGGAGGAAACCCCCCTATCTTTATGAAAAACTAGTTTTTGGAAGATCAACTAGGTGCATCACATAGATTGTGCCCAGGCATGCCTGCAAATACCAGTATATTGTTTTTCGTCAATGCTATTAATCTGTGGAACTCTTTACCAATTTACATAAAACTTTTATCGAGGAAAAACAGTTTTACTAAAGCTATTTTTGACTATATGTCTTAGAACTATTGTCTTATTGATTTACATTTTCTTATAAAGATCTATGCCGTAATATTTAATCATCAATAAAATATTTGACTGTTATATAATGTTATATGTTTACATAGTAAAAATTATTGATATTATGTACACATTATATTCATATTATTTTTAATTAATTTATATTACCATTTGTTATACATACATATATATTAAATAATTTATAGATTTTATCCTTTTGAGCTATAAAAGAATAATATTCTTAAGGTTCTGATAAGGAAAAATTAAAATTAAATAAATAAATAAATTAAATTAAAAAACAAAAAATATTTTTCACCTTATTGGCAAAATACATTCAATATAATTTGAAATGTATGCTTTTGGGGATAAGCATGTCTCTATGGCCATTTCGTCTCTGCTTAAGAGACTCGTCAGGAGACTTTTTCCCAAAGGTGTTATTTATTTGAATATTTATTTATTTGAATAACACCTTTGGGAAAAAGTCTCCTGACGAGTCTCTTAAGCAGAGACGAAATGGCCATAGAGACATGTTTATCTCCAAAAGCATACATTTCAAATTATATAAATTAAATTAAATAAAAAAAAATAAAAATAAAATTATATGTTACTCAGTCTTTCGAAAAAATTGTGAGAGTTGTTCTGGGAAATTAATTCTAATAGGTTCGTCTTTCTCATTTTGTTTAACGTAAACAACACCCTTTGAAGTAAACACCAAGTTCAGACAATTATCCTTTTTCAAAGTAATTGCAGTTTTGAAAATGTCATAATTATGTGGAGTGAGGTTTTCATTGACATAAAACGGAGTATCACTTTGAAAACCAGCATTAGATAGTCGCAATGGCGATTTATATTTACGTCGATGAGCCGCTACAGTTCTTAGGAATTGGTTTTTCATATATGGTGTACTAAATTTGACAATAATTGCCGAGTCAGTAAGATTGACTTGATTTTTGTGTTTTCTTATGCGGTAAATTGATGAAGTGGATGGTAACGGGAAGTTTATATCGTGACAAATGTTTTCAAAGATTGTAGTTACATTTTCATTTTCCATTAGCGGAATACCAGTAATACGAATATCTGACGCAACCATAGAGTTTTCCTGATTTAAAAATTTGATCTTCAAATTCTCAACTTCAGATTTAAGCATCTTTATTTCTGTATTAGCTTTCTCTAGCTCAGTCACTCTGTCCGTTAATTCTATTAACTCACTTCGGACATCTTTAATAATCTGATCTCTCATCTCTCGAAACTTTTCCTCAATACGATTTATCATGCTTTTCTTACTTTCCTCGATCATATTCTTTATTATAACGGTTTGCTCTCTGATGAAGTCATCCTGTTTTTCAAATTTAGCTTCCAACCAATTCCATAAATAATGCCGTGAACTAGATTCAAGTAAGCTTGGTGGCGTAAAATCAACTGCTGGTGATGTATTTTTGAATGTACTCATCTCAGTTTCATCTATAGATTTTTTAACTTTACGTGTAGACATAGCTACATTAACAGACATTTTATTCTTTTGAGATGTCATATTTAAGGCAAAATATTGATTCTTTATTATATTCTTTTATTAATTTTAATTAAATAATTGGTTTAACTCGTTTTTTAACCTTTATCGGTATATTAAGTGAATTCAAATTTAACAGTCAAATATGTAAATAATACACAGTGGCTAAAATTTTTAATTACACGTAAATGATTTTTCTGTAACTTGGCACCAGCGTTTAAAAACTTCAAAAACTTACCATTGCTTTGACTGCTGCTTCGACTTTGACTTTTAAAAAATTAAACAGTCGCAGTTAAAGTAGAAGTTAAAAGCGAATATTGATAAACAATGAAAAACTTCAAACGCCGACAAGTTCGCAAGTTTTTAGTTCGAATGACTTCAACTGCACATTAATGCCGAAGTTAAAAGCAAAGACAAAATACAAAAACTAAAACTGTAACAAAACTCATAACTTCAAACGCCGACAAGCTTGAAAGTTTTTCGTTTGATTGACTTCAACTGTAGATTCTACAGTGTAGAAGAAGAAAAAACAAAAACTGCAATTAAACCAAAAACTGTCGACACATATATGTAATACATACGTACATATTATGTATATATGTGTATACGTACGTATGTTTATTATCTGCATTGCCAAACATAAGTATAACATTGTTTATTGTTTTGCCTTTAACTTCGGCATTAACGTACAGTTGAAGTCAATCGAAAAACTTTCGAACTTGCCGGCGTTTGAAGTTATGCGTTTTGTTACAGTTTTAGTTTTTGTTTCTTGTGTTTGCTTTTAACTTCGGCATTAACGTGCAGTTGAAGTCATTCGAACTAAAAACTTGCGAACTTGTCGGCGTTTGAAGTTTTTCATTGTTTATTAATATTCGTTTTTAACTTCTACTTTAACTGCGACTGTTTAATTTTTAAGAAGCGTAAGCTTAAATAACTTCAAAAACTGTAAGTTTGAACACTAAAAACTCTCAGTAATTAAAAAACTTCACGACTTTTGCTACTTTGACTGCAGCTTTTCAAACACTGCTTGGCACCACTTTTCTTTTTTATATGTAAGAAAGGATCAGTTGTATTTGTTTATGTTTTAGTAAACTCGTAGAAAGGTTATTTGTCTCTTTTATCAAATTGAGTGATTTTTACAATTTTTTTTTCTTTGCAAAAAAATTATATTAAGAATTAACCAAAACTTTTTTAAAATACAAAAATCCACGCTCCCAGCACAGAAAGGCCCATATCGATACCACACAACAAAAAGGTACAGTCACAAGAAGTTTCTCAAAAGCCTTTTAATATTATTAGCACTGATTTTCTCAAGTTTTTCTATAATTTTGCAGGAGCCGTTCCAAAACACGTCTGCTTATCACAATCAATTATTTATGGTTTTTTTTACCACATAAAATAATTTTTAAGTTATTAATAATATATTGTACGGATAATTTTTTGAGTTTGTTTTCTGAAGTATTTTTTGATTTTTGCTCCTTTATTAAAATTTATTGATATTTTAACTTTTAATGTTTGTATTTATATAAAAAGCCCTTTCAACTTTTAAAAAATAATAAACTTATAAAAATTAAACAAGATATTTTTGACACTACATTCAAATATATTTACGACAGCTTATTGTACGGGTAATTGTTTGAGTCAGTGTATATACAAGTGTGAATATAAATAATTACACATTTTTCATTCATTTATTACATATATCTAAAAATATATTTATAATAAAATTTTGAAATGTATCTAATATACAAAATACAACAAATATTTGTGAGCAACTGAGAAATAATAAAACTTGTATAACGTAGTCGCCGTGGTCTAGTGGTTAGTGTGTTGGCTTACTAAGACATGGGTCCTGGGTTCGACTCCAGGCTCTGGCATCTTCAAAAAAAGAAATATGAAAAAAATATTTCTTTCGGCGACTACCTCTCAGCAGTCTTCTGGCAAAAGCTCTGAGAGTAACTAATTGCCATGAACAAGCTTCTCAAGTCTGTCGTTCGGAGTCGACATTAAACTGTAGGTCCCGGTACTCATGGATAAAAATTGACACACACAACATGAGTGCTGCGAGAAGCTAGGCCGTAATCCTGACACAGGGTTGTAAAGGCCAGTTATGTATGTATGTTATGTATAACGTTTAAATCAGAGTGGGCAAACAAAAAAAAACATTTCGCAAAAGTTACAACAAAGTCATACACTTTTCAAAATTTTTTGAATGGTATTGTACATGAGCAAAACAAAAACAAATACTTTCTAAATGAGAAAGAGCGCAAATGAAACAATTAGCTTTTCGCTCTTGTGCTTGCTTTGTTATTTCGTCACATTCGTATAATATGCTCTTTTTTCTCTTCTTCTTTCCTTTTTCTTCTCATTCATTTTTTGTTGTACCTACGCACATTTGAGTTAGTGTATTTGTAGTACTCAAAACAAAAACAATATACAAAATTAAATGGGACAATCTTTCTCACTTTTTCTGTTTTACTTTTGTTTTACTCATTGTAAAGAATACAACAAAATGAGATCAAACGTTCAGTTTTGTTTATTTTCCTACTCTGGTTTAAATTATATAAAAGAAAACAAACAACCCAATAGTTACCCTTTTCTTTCTTAATAACTAATAAAAAAGGTTTGTGTATTGAACTAAACATATAAATTCACCATACCCTCTAACCCGTAAAAGCAACCAGTTTGTGGGTCAATCATACATGTGTAAGTATATTGTGCGTGTTAATTTTTATCCATGAGTACCAGGACCTACAGTTTAAAGTCAACGACAGATTTGAGAAGCTTTTTCATGGCAATCAATTACTCCCACAGCTTTTGCCAGAAAACTGCTGAGAGGTAGTCGCGGAAGGAAATAATTTTGTCATATTTCTTTTTTTCAAAATGTCAGAGCTGAAATTTGAACCCGTCGCTAACGTCTTAGTAAGCCAACACACTAACCACTAGACCACGGCGACCCCATACATATGTACGTGTAACAAGAACAAGAAAAATTATGAGTTACTTATTGAACAAATTTAATAGCACGCTTCCCACAGATATTACATCTTTGTTGGTTTCGGATTATTGATTATTATTTTATTCATTAAGATTTTTTTTTAAGTTACGTTGTAGTTTGCGGAAAAATCTTTTACCATCTCTAAATAATAATGAAATTTCATATTTGAGCTATTCTTCGTTTTAAATAAAAATATTACCTAGTTTTCTTAAATATAAATAAAGAAAATTAAAAATTTTCAAAACTTCATCGCGGTTGGTGTGTGAACTTTTTTAACCTTTGCGAAAAACTAAATTTACGTTCACTTATAGTTTTTTAAGCTGTAGCGGACTGTGCTATGCCAATTTTGATATTTAAAAAAAATTGTTAAAAATTATATACCTAATGTATGTACAATGTACATATTACCTTAACCAGTGAAAACCCCAAAGCATCGTGAGTAGAACGTTTGGCTGTTGCTGCTATCATTTGATCGTCACCACGCATATATGCATGTATATTGTAATATTTTGATATTCTTCAATGACCAGAATCTTGCCCTTAGAATAGGCCTGTGCAAAAATAAAAATTTCATAGACAATTGTCCCTTAGCTTAACTCACATGTATTCTTATGGTCCTGCTTTCAGTCCTCACTGAAACAGCGACTATTGTTTACAGTGAAAACAAAATTAATAGCAATACCCACAAATATTTTAATACTATAAATGCGTTTGGTAATCATCAATACTTATTTATCATAGAACATTTAAAAATATAATCTAAAAGTTTTTCAGCGACATTTTCCATACTCAGGTGAAGTGACCTGATTTTGTTGGTTCTTATTTTTTGAAAGCAAAAGAAAAGGTAATAAGAGTTAATTCTTAGCGCTATGGACACATGTTAACTGTTTATTTTTGGAGAGAAATCAACGATTATAATTTGGAAGACATTTTCTTCTAACAGGACGAAGTCAAGCCACACTGACCACTCCAGCTCTTCTGCAAGCGAAAATTGCCAAGACACGTAATTTCGGGATTGTAATTTTGGATTTCATTTTGTGGTGCTATCTGAAAGATTGTGTTTACGCGGACAATCCTCAAACTCTAGACCATCTGAAATATATATCGTCTATGGAATTAAAGAACGCTGTAACTGACAAAACCTTACATGTTCACCAGAGCCAAAAACCTGTATGAGAGCAGAACAAAGACACTGGTATTTTTCAAAACGCAGACGGCGTAAGTGAATTTATTTTCATTGTAGAAATCTGGGACCTGGACCAATCGACGCGTATTTTTTTTTTTTTCTGATAAAAATGATGCAAAAACCGTATTTTCGATTTTTTGTCAGTTACAGCGTTCTTTAATTCCATCGACGATATGTAAAGTAATTGTCGAGATATTAACGAAAATCTGCCGAAAAGTTGTTGAAAATTACCTTAAAAAGATTGAGGTCTGTAAGAGGTCCCGATGAGGACATTTGAATGATATTGTGTTACACGTATAATGATCCTTATAATGAAATAAAAACTTTGTTTCGATCTGAATATTTCATATATTTTATTTTCTCAAATACAAAGTGGATAACCCTCTATATTTTTATCTCTTGGTAAGGCTGTTTGTTTGCCGGTAAGTCATGCCTAAATGATTGAATTGATTTATTGGAAGTTTTTGTTACCTTGAGAACGGTTGAAGCTAAAGTTTCTAAATTTGTTCTAAACGAATTCACGGCCAAGGAAAATCATCAGTCAGAAAGTGGGCGTGGTGCTTCCCATAAATGTAAATATTGGCATTTATATCTTGTAGAATTCTTAAGGTAAAGTCTCTAAAGTTGGTCTGAATTACTTTGTACACCAGATGAATATTTCAACCATTTATTTTTCGGCTTTATATACACATATAACGCTTTGTATAAATTATTTATTTTCGGAGTTATTTGAATTGTTCTATTTTTAACTGAGCTCAGGCAAAAACAATTTGTAATTGAATTGAACTATCTGAGTGTATCTGAGTGCGCTTCTGATATAAAACTCAGATGAGAAACTTAGGTAGTGTAAATATAGCTTAACGGATTTATAACAAATATTAAAGAGTTATAATTATTATACATTTTCGAATTAAATTCGAATATTTTAATGGATCTTTATTATACTTATTGTATGAAATTTAATAGCCTAAGATCCTAATACTGGTATTCTTATGAGAATTAACATCCGTTAAGGAATATGTACAAACACTAGCAGAACTGAACTAGTTATAATAGATCAAAATAATATTGTTACGAAGAAATAATTTTATAAAGAAAAATCGTCATTACAGTCTTTTAAAGTAGGTTTTGCTTTTAGAGGGTGTTTTTTATTGAGGCGGCCATTTTGTCAGCTGTCAAGTGATTAATATTTAGTTTGGTTCAGGGACCGCAAATAACAGTTATTGCTTAAAAATTAAACTAAAAAAATCATTGTATTAGAGTCAACAGACATATATGATGTTATATACCAAATTAATCGTCTTGGAGAGCTCTCACAGAATCTGTGGTGATCTCGCATAAGTGATCATTAATCAGATTTTAACTGTTACTTTTTGACGGAAAAATAAAAGTTTAGATGAAACCTTTAAAAAGAGAGTTTTATTTTTTCGTCATAGAATAAAACTCATTTTGTGAGTTTTATTTTTCAGTCGGAAAATAACCGTTATTTTTCGAGTTTTATTTTTCAGTTAAAAAATAAAAAATAAAAACGAGTTTTATTTTATGACCGAAAAAATAAAACTCCTAAATAGAGTTTTATTTTTTAACTGAAAAATAAAACTCGAAAAATAACGGTTATTTTCCGACTGAAAAATAAAACTCACAAAATGAGTTTTATTTTATGACGAAAAAATAAAACTCTATTTATGAGTTTTTTTTTTAACTTTTATTTTTCCGTTGAAAAATAACTTTTTCTGCTGACCTTTTTTGGAAAAACTCTCAAAATAACCATAAAAAAATAAGTTTTTCGATATAACTTATAACCGTTACAGTCCCTGGTTTGGTTTGCCATTTCATCATGAACAGGTTGACAAAAGAACAACGCTTGCAAATCGTGCAAATTTATTTCGAAAATAATGGTTCAGTTCGTGAAGTTTACCGCAAGCTCCGTCCATTTTATGGTCGACATAATCGTCCATCTGAGCAATTAATTCGGTCAACCATGGATCGTTTTCGCACTACGTTTACTCTATGTGATAATACGCATCCGCAGAGACGTCGAACAGTTCGCACCGAAGAAACAATTGCCGCTGTAGAGCAAAGTGTTGAAGAGAACCCGAATGAATCGATTCGCCACCGTGCACAGCAATTGGAGCTTTATCCATCAACTTTATGGAAGATTTTGCGCAAAGATCTTGGCTTGCGACCTTACAAGATCCAGCTTGTGCAAGAATTAAAGCCGCGAGACCATGCAATGCGTCGTGATTTTGGTGTATGGGCCGAAAATGAGATTGATCTCGATGCTGATTTTCATCGCAAAATTTTGTTCAGTGATGAGGCTCATTTTTGGTTGCATGGCTACGTCAACAAGCAAAATTGCCGCATTTGGAGTGAAGAGAATCCACTTGAGACCCTTGAGACGCCATTACATCCACAAAAACTGACTGTTTGGTGTGCTCTATGGGCTGGTGGAGTCATTGGGCCATACTTCTTCCGAAATAATGCTGGAGAGTCAGTTACCGTTAAAGGAGACCGGTATAGAGCCATGATAACCGACTATTTTGTTCCCGAATTGGATGGCATGAATGTGGATGAGTTGTGGTTCCAACAAGACGGCGCTACATGCCACACAGCGCACGTCACAATCGATTTATTGAAGGAAACATTCGATGAGTGCATAATTTCGCGGAATGGACCTGTCAACTGGCCACCAAGATCGTGTGATTTGACACCATTGGATTATTTTCTTTGGGGATATGTGAAGTCGCTCGTCTACGCCAGCAAACCAGAAACGTTAGGGGACTTGGAAGCCAACATTCGTGGCGTTATTGCCAACATACGGCCCCATATGCTCGAAAAAGTGGTTGAAAATTGGACCTGTAGAATTGGCTTTATTCGAGCTAGCTGCAGCGGCCACATGCCCGAAATCATATTTAAACATTAATGGCATAAAATTATCCTTCCAATAAAGCCAAATTGATGGACATTAAAACGATTTTCTTGTGTTTTATTTCAATTCGAAGTTATATACCTCTAAAAAAAAACACCCTGTATTATTACAAACACAAATATATTAGTAACATTCTCAAATATCCCTGCAGTAAATAAAATAATCGGTTGATAAAATCACTAACTATAAATGAACTATTTCGCAAGTGACTACAAACCAGTTTAAATCTCGTGCATATATAAACCAAAAATATTACATAGAATTACACGTCAGTATTCAATAAAAGAAAAAAAAAACAAAAATAAATAATAAAATAAAAAAGAAGTCAACTATAAAATGTTCTCTTGAAGTTTTGAAGCAATTTGATACAAAATTTGCAGAAATAACATGTAAATAAGATTAAAATATTTTTTATTTTAAAAAATATCATGTTTTTCATACAAACTTTTATAGCCCAAATTAAGGAGATCAAAGTGATGAGACTATAATGGCAGCATTGTCTGCCCAAAAAGTTGTCTTGCTCGCCAGGACAAAAACAATGTGGCAATTAGGAATGTTTTCCCAATAAACACTATGGAGGAGTTGGAAGCACTCAGTGACAAAATAAGTGATGAAAATCTACAAATTTATGTAAGTTCTTATCTTTCTCTATTTTTACCACTTTTAAACTCTTCCGATATTTTTATTTCAGACCAATGCCATGAAATTATCTCTGAAAGGGAAATTGCCCAAAACGTTAACGACAATTATATCTTTGGAATTGATTCTCGCTATAAATATTGATTGTACTCATAGAAAAAAACGCTTGAAGGATTACGAAAGAATTTTTGAAGCGTTAATGGATGCGGTTCGGCCTCTCTGTAATGACCCACACAAAGAATTACGCAACGCCTTAGCTGTTATTAAAAAACTGTTATTAAAAAATATTACTAAAACCAAAAATAATTTAATTGTATATTTTCTATGAACTGTACAAAATTTAAATTTAATTTAAACTGTAATTTTAATTCAATGTAAATAAAAATGAATTACAAAGTGGATTTTAAATAATTTGTTATAAACTCGTTATTAATAGAAAATTTTTAAATTAACTACAAATTGGTTGAAAAATAAGTAGTTAGTAGTCAATATAAAAGTCATGCAGAGGTGGACAATTGACTACCGCCTATGACATGCCCATGTTAAAATAGTGAGTTTGCGACAAGGAATATAGTCAATAAATCAACTAGATGTGCTTATTATAAAACCAATTTGAAGTTACTTAATAATGTGTGTTTGACTTCCTATAGGGATGTTTATAAAATTATAAATCATTACAATAACAAATATACATGTAGGGGAAAATGTATATAAAAACTCACAAACACAAATACATGTTGGTTTAAAATGTATATATATGAAATTTATATAAAATTAATAATTGAAAATCAAATTGTTGTTGTATAATTATGTAATAACTAATACATAAAACAATTGAAATTACTAGAATAAGACATTAGAACTATAAATAGGGCTTCACATTAAGGTTTAGTGGATAGTTGTATTTTAAACGTTATAGAGTGTTAATAAAGCTTTAAATCGAAAAGTATCGGTGTTTTAGTTTACAAATATCGAATCCTTGAATAATAAAACGAATTATAAAGGACAATTTGTAACAATTGGTGTCAGAAGTGAAATTGTAAACTGAAAAAGGATAACGCAAGGATAAATCAAAAAGGATAACGCAAACGATAACTGAAAAAAGGATAACGAAAAGGATAACTGGATATTAAGAACAGAAAAATGAAATTCCAAGAGTTAAAAGTGGACCGACTCAAAAGAGACTTGAACAAGCTGGAGCTGCCAACAACTGGCAACAAGGTGGAGCTACAAAGAAGACTATTAGAAGAATTCCGTCATCGTGGTATTGATATCGACGCCTATGAATTCGATGATGAAGATGAACCAGAAGTATGTACACAAGCCAAGACCAACAATGTGGATATTAATTCAATGCTCGTTGCAATGATGGAAAAGTTCAACAAACTGGAAGCCAGTCTGTAAAGCCCAAAATAAAACGCTATTGGCTGAAGTGCAAGAAACAAAAGCACTATTAGCCAACAATAATGAACTTATTTCGGAGATAAAAGCAACGAATGATAAGTTGACTGAAATGTCCGAATCAATAAGCAAAAGAGTCACAGGCGTCGAGGCAAAAGTGTGCGACTTGGTGAAAAATATGAGTGTAAAGTTCTGTGATATGGAAGAAAACATGGCGGAAATGGAGAAAAATTTTGATAATCTAAAAGAAGTTGTTGATGAAAAATTTAATGATTTTGAGGAGAAAATTCATAGTCTACAGTGCCAGCGATCTATACCAGTGCGTGCTATACCAAAAGTTTCGAGTGGAATAAAGCCTCCATCCTTTGACGGCATCACATCATTATCAGTCTTTAAGTACCAGTTTGAAACAGTGGCCAATATTAATAGATGGACTGATGAAATAAAGGCTTTGGAGCTTGTTTTGGCTTTAAAAGGCACAGCTGCAGAAATTGCAGAGGCAACTACGATGAGCTGATGATGACACTGCAGCGAAAGTTTGGTGATGAACATAAAAGAGATTTATACCGCATGGAATTAAGATGCAAAACACAGCGAGCAAATGAATCCCTTCAAGCTTTCGCTATGGAGATAGAGAAGTTGGTGCAGCTAACTTATCCTGGAGAAAACAACCAACTTGTGGAGCATCTCAAGATAGAAGCATTTATAAACGGCATCCGGGACCCCGATGTAAAGATTGCGGTATGTACCAGTCAAAGAACGAGTTTTGCAGACACAGTGGCCTTTGCTTTAGCTCAAGAGACGGCACGTATAATGTCAAGGCCACAGGTGCATAAAATGAGAGCGATAGAAACCGTGCCGGAAAAAGAAGACGTCCTCAGCAACGTTGAGAAAATGTTTAAGCAAATTCTTGCTGGAATTCAGCCGAAAGATAAAGCCAAATGTTTTAACTGCGGAAAGAGAGGCCATTTTCAACGTAACTGCAAAGCACCAAGGAAGAGAACGAGGTCCGTCTCACCACCAAGAAGCAGCAAACGGGCCAATCAACAGCAGTCATCTCAAGAGTCCCCGTTAAACTAACTCGAGCTAGCGCTAAGGGGCAAGAGCTAGCTCCCACAAGTGAGTGCCCCACAATCTCCATATCAGTGATGCAGCAAAGAAACAACAACCTCACAGCGTGTGGATACATTAACGGCAGTAAACACATCTTTACCATAGGTACTGGAGCAACACAATCTATTATTAGGCGCGATATAATTAAAGATAAATATGAGCTAATAAACAATGTCAGACTGCGGACAGCTACTGGTGAGTTTGCTACTGTCTACGGTAAAATAACAGCAAAGGTGACAATGGCCAACATAAGTGTGACTCATGTAAGTATTTATTGTTGCCGATATTGTCGATGAAGTTATAATTGGAACAGACTTTATGATAGTCCATGGCATCAACTTAAATATGGGGCAACAAATAATGAGTTGGCGTAATATCGATATACCTCTTAATGTGGGCTATGATGTCAAAACTAATGTCAGAAAATTAGTTCCTGTTTCAAGACAAAAACTGCCACCACAGTCTGAAACTTTGATATGGGCACGAATAGAGGGAGAATGTGAGGACAACCGCTTGTGGGTAACAGAACCAGCAGAAATTAAAAACGAGACATTAACAGCAAAAGTCCTTGTGAAGATCAGTAAAGAAGGAGCAGTTCCTGTGAGAGTATTAAACTTGTCGAGCCATGCAAAAGTCATCAATGAAAACTCCGATGTGGGTCATTGTGCTCCAGTAGAGGTGATAATAAATAATGAAAGCAAGACGGAGCCTGTCACTATGTCAACAAAAGACAAGGCGGTATTCAAACAACATGTAGAAAAATGGGTAGCCAATTTAACTGCTGCTGAAAGAAATAAAGCCAAGCAGATGTTACAAAAGCATTCCTGCATATTTGCTGTACAAAGTCAAGGAAGAACTGCCATAGTGAAACATGAGATCGACACTGGCGAAGCAAAACCAATAAAGCAAGCACCAAGAAGCATACCACTTGCGAAGCGAAATGAGGTTAGAGAACTAGTTGGTGAAATGGAGAAGAATGGCGTAATTGAGCCATCATCCAGCCCTTGGAGTTCGCCTATAGTCCTTGTAAAAAAGAAAGATGGAAGCACGAGATTCTGCGTGGAGTATAGAAAACTGAATGATGTTACTAAGAAGGACAGCTACCCACTTCCAAGGATTGATGACACGCTGGATACGTTAGCCGGAACGAAGTGGTTGTCCACACTGGACTTACAAAGTGGTTACTGGCAAGTGGAGATAGCAGAAAAAGACAAAGAGAAGACAGCTTTCAGCGCTAATGGTGGTTTATGGCAGTTTAAAGTTATGCCGTTTGGACTTTGCAATGCGCCGGCTACATTTGAGCGTCTCATGGAACGAGTGTTGAATGGTCTACATTGGAAAACATGTTTGGTATACCTCAACGGTATAATCGTTATGGGTAGAACTTTTGATGAACACCTCAAAAACTTGGCAGAAGTTCTTCAACGAATATCTATGGCTGGCTGGTTTAAAGCTTAGCGCGAAGAAGTGTGCGCTGTTCCAGAAGGAGGTGAAATATTTGGGTCACCTCGTAACTGCAGATGGCATATCCACGGATGAAGTTAAGATACGAGCAGTAAAGGACTGGCCTCGTCCACAAAATCTTCATGAACTGCTCAGCTTTCTGGGACTATGTACGTACTACAGACGCTTTGTGCCAAATTTTGCGAGCGTGGCGGCAAGTTTGCACGAATTAACTAAGAAATCGAAGCCATACCATTGGGGCGAAACGGAAGAAAATGCATTCCACAAATTAAAAGAGCTCTTATGTACGGCACCTGTTTTGGCGTATCCAGTCCCAGGTGAGAAGTTCATACTAGACAGCGATGCAAGCGGATATGGTATAGGCGGTGTGCCTTCACAAGTGGTCGATGGTACAGAAAAGGTCATAGGCTATTACAGTCGAACGATTTCAAAGCCTGAGAAGTACTACTGTGTGACAAGGCGTGAATTACTAGCGGTGTTGGAGTGCATTAAGCATTATCACAAATACTTGTATGGCCAACATTTCCTGCTGCGAACTGATCATTATGCACTACGATGGTTGCTGCAATTTAAAAATCCTGAGGGGCAGCTAGCAAGATGGATTGAACGCCTCCAAAGTTATGATTTTCAAATAGAGCATAGACGAGGTATAAAACACAGCAATGCAGATGCTCTGTCGAGGCGGCCGTGCAACATGGAATGCAAGCATTGTGCAAAGGCTGAAACAAAAGAATCAATTGGCGATATCCGTCTAACACGGATAGAGGCTAGCGAAGACTGGTCAAATGCGCAAAGAAATGATCCAATACTGTCTAAGATCATTGGGGCCATAGAGAATAATACACGGCCTCCCCGCAACGAAATATCAGCCGAAGGACCGCTAACAAAAGCATATTGGGCGCAGTGGAGCAGTTTAAAGATGATAGACGGATGCTTATATAGAATATGGGAAAGTGCAGATGGCAAGTCAAAATCCAACTTAATTGTGGTACCATCGTCCAAGATGAGTGAAGTTTTGAAAAAGTTCCATAATGGTCCAAGTGGTGGTCATCTTGGTGTAACGAAAACTCTAGAAAAGTTGAAGCAGCGGTTCTATTGGGTTGGATGTAAGCAAGCTGTAGCCGATTGGATAGCGAACTGTACTCAATGTCTATCAGCAAAAGGTCCAGTAAGAAGAAGCCGAGGCCATATGCAGCAATATAACTCAGGAGCGCCGTTCCAGCGAATAGCGATGGATGTAGCAGGTCCTTTCCTGTCAGCAACAGTGGTAACCGGTATGTTCTGGTGGTAATGGATTACTTCAGTAAATGGCCAGAGGTCTATGCCATGCCCAATCAGGAGGCGACAACGATTGTGCAAGCGTTTGTAAATAACTGGGTATGTCGCTATGGAGTACCATCAGAACTACATTCCGACCAAGGCAGAAATTTTGAGTCAGCTGTGTTTAAAGAAATGTGCAAGACATACGGCATCAAGAAAACTTGAACGACACCCCTCCACCCACAGTCGGATGGCATGGTAGAGAGATTCAATCGTACTCTAGAGGAATATCTGCGTAAAGTGGTCAGCGATCAACAAAAAGATTGGGATGAGCACATACCAAAATTTCTACTGGCATACCGATCAGCTGTACACGACTCAACATCAAAAACGCTTGCCAAGGTAATTTTTGGAGCCGAGCTGAAGTTACCGGGAGATTTGGAATTTGGTACCAAACCAACGCATGTCAACGAAGAGGAGTCAAGCAACAATGAAGCCCAAGAAAATTTGAACGAAGTGCATGAGTTTGTGCGTAAGCGATTAAAAATGGTCAGCGACAAAATGAAGGCCAGATATGATAAAGCCGTAAATACTGAAGGCTACTATGAAGGTCAACTGGTTCTACTCTACAACCCGCAGCGAAAGAGAGGGTTATCTCCCAAACTACAGACACACTGGGATGGAGCCTACAAGATAATCAAGAGAATTAATGAAGAATACAGAAGCACAACAGTCCCAGATCGAAAATCAAGGTTGTACACCTGGAAAGACTAGCAAGCTATGGGAGAGGTGCAAATGCATTATCGCCTCTAATTTAATGCACTAAATTTCCACTACCACTAAAATGGTTTAATTTAGTGGTTAATTATTTCCGTCTGAATTTACTTTACGTACGTAAAATCATAGAAAGAATATTATGACATTCCATCTGTATTTTTAAAATAAAAGTCTTACGGCAGATTTTTTTACGTTTAAACGGTAGCTTAATAATCAAAGTCAAATGAAAGAATATAATGCGCATATACGTCCACACAAACTTTAAATACATTGTGAACTAATTAAACATAAGTAAAAAATAATATAAAATTGCATCTCTGATCTAATGAAAGTGATTGTTTTTTCAAAAATTAAAAAAAAAAACAAAGCAAGCCTTACTACTGTCAAATTTTCATCCGTATTTTCTCTCAATGTCGTACGTTCTTATTACATATAAAGTTTACATGATACTATTCATTCTCTTCTACACAAAAATTTGACATGTATGTATTACCGTCTAAACCCACCTTTAGGGGTAATGGAAACGGTATTGCATTATAAATTCAATGCAATAAGCCGAACTCTCATTTAATTAAAATTATTTACTGAAAAAGTATTAAAAGAAAATGTATAGAATTGTTAAATAATAGATTGTTTCAAAATTTTGAAAAGAATTTGTATGTTTATATTGGCTATACCGCATTCAAATTGAAGGAGGAAATGAACAAACAAACTTTTAATAGAAAGTTTGTAATGTGAATTGATATTTGAAACTAATTTTAACACACTTGTGCCAAGTTTTACAATTTCCTACATTGGCAAAAATGGTATTGTAAACCAAGTTCAAAAAAACTAGTAAAGGTGCTTTTACACTATTCTACAAGTCTTAAGACTTTCATTGGATTTTGTCGAAAGAAAATCTAATGGTTTTTGGTCTGTCTGTCAAAAAATCAAACGTAAAATGTTCTTATTTCATTTTGCTTTTACACTAT
Organism: Metopia argyrocephala; assembly: GCA_963576795.1. Taxonomy (NCBI): domain Eukaryota; kingdom Metazoa; phylum Arthropoda; class Insecta; order Diptera; family Sarcophagidae; genus Metopia; species Metopia argyrocephala. Next base: position 68,000,126 of record OY756210.1, read on the forward strand.
CACATTTCAAATAAAATGGAAACAACAGCTGTTTGTGTTTTTCTCTTTCTCCAACGATGGACATGTTGATACGGCTATATTTGTTTTATTAATATTTCATAATATAAGTCATATTTAATTATTTTTACAACAAATATTTGTGATTTATTTTATGTTAAAGAGAAAGAACTTGAAATTTTAACTATATTTTGTATTTTTGTAGTTATTTAATAAAAAAGGAATAAGCAAAATTATGGCGAAAAATTTTCAGTTTTCCAACCCTGATTTTTTTTATATTTGTGTAAAAAAGCAACTCTGATAAAACGAAAAGTCTAATGGTTTAGAAAAATTTCTAAAAATTATGAGAGCCATACGACTGTCAAATTTCTATCCGTATTTTTTGACAATTCATTACAAATTGTTTTCACACTATTATACTTTTTCATTTTATTTGATTTTTTGACGTGTCGTTATACTCAGTGGAATAGTGTAAAACCACCTTAAGTATGTATTTGTAAAAGTTTTTACAAATACATGAATGAATATATAAAATATACAATACATATTTCTATGCAATACTTGTCAAATAAATCCTCAATAAACCTAAAATATTTTTTATGAATACGGGCATAAAATTTACTTTTAAATTTATACCAAATTGTTTTACATTTGAAAAGTTGAATAGTATAGACTAGAATTTAAAAATAAAAATCCGAATAATTTTAGGCTATTACTTTGTTGTAAACAATAATTACGATATTATTATTTGTATTACTATTTGCCATTTTATTTTTCCTAATGAATTTTAAAAAAAGTTTTCAATAAAAATCCAATGTATTTTTTTCTAAAATGTACGTTTTTTTCCCTCAATGTACTTTTTTCAATTCAAAATTTGGCAACCCTACGTTTATTATACAAATTTCAGCAAGAATATTACAAAGAAAATCAAATTTAAGAAATTTTTAGCAAATTAAAAAACTGTAGCCCAACACACAAATCCGCATCCATATTTATTTATTTGACTTTTAATTATTTGATAAAAAACTATTAAGTACACACTATAAACAAATTACTATTTCACAATATATTTTCTGTTTTGTCTTTTTGTTAGTTGTTTATGTCCAAAACATATGGCACGTTTTTAAATGTTCTATAAGTGCACTTACGTTTCTACGTTAGGGGACGTTACATTACGATACAGCAACGTTTGGCTAACCAGGCCTTTAGCCACACGTAACGTAACGTATCTTAACGTTGACGAGTCAGCTGATCATTTATTTTACATGCAAAGTAATGACAGCGCTTACCGAATAAAAATTGTAACGTAACGGCGCGTATCAATCTGTAGAAAATAGAAATTCTCTACGTTTTTACGAAACATTTGCAAACAGCTGGTTTATTTAGGATTGCCAAACGTCCTTGTTTAAGCTGTAAGGGTAATTTTTTTTGTTCAATGTACTTATTTCTGCATAACACCCAAAAAAGTACGCGAATGTACTTTTTGTAATCTTTTGTATTTATTTTTTGTTCTGAACACTTGAAACTAACATAAATAATATTAAAGAACATTTGCCACCAAAGTACTATTATTTTGAAAAGGTCTGTGGTTTCAGTCTCAATTCAAAAATTTCATTTCGTAATTCTACAGAAGTTATTGAATAATTTTTTGTCAATAACATTGACATGGATCTACTGTTTGATGAATTTAATTATTTTAGAATTGGGGTTATTGCATTAGATATAATTTTCCACTAAATTTAGTGGTAGTGGAAAAAATAGTGCACTTAATGAACTAAATTTCCACTACCACTAAAATGGTTTAATTTAGTGGTTAATTATTTCCATCTGCATTTAAGGTGCTTTTACACTATTCTACAAGTCTTAAGATTTTCATTGGATTTTGTCGAAACAAAATCTAATGGTTTTTGGTCTGATTGTCAAAAAATCAAACGTAAAATATTTTTATTACATTTTGCTTTCACACTATCACATTTCAAATAAAATGAAAACAACAGCTGTTTGTGTTTTTCTCTTTCTCCAACGATGGACATGTTGATACGGCAATATTTGTTCTATTAATATTTCATAATATAAGCCATATTTAATTATTTTTTACAACAAATATTTGTAATTTATTTTATGTTAAAAGGAAAAGAACTTGAAATGTTAACTATATTTTGTATTTTTGTAGTTATTTAATAAAAATGGAATAAGCAAAATTATGATGAATAATTTCCAGTTTTCCAACCCTGATTTTTTCTTATATTTGTGTAAAAAAGCAACTCTGATAAAATGAAAAATTTAGAAAAATTTCTCAAAATGATGAGAGCCATACGACTGTCAAATTTCTATCCGTATTTTTTGACAATTCATTACATATTGTTTTCACACTATTATACTTTTTCATTTTATTTGAGTTTTTGACGTGTCGTTATACTCAGTGGGATAGTGTAAAACCACCTTTAGTGGATGCTGCAATATCGTTTAGGACAGTTTAGACGATAATACTTTATGTACGTAAAATCATAGAAAAAATATTATGACATTCCATCCGTATTTTAAAACTAAGAGGAAAAATTCTACGGCAGATTTTTTTACGTTTACACGGCTGGTAAAATACCAAAACAAAGTAAAATGAAAACATAAAATGCACATGCACGTCCACACAAAATTTGCATACATTGTGAACATATTTAACATAAACAAAAAATAAAATAAAAGTGCATCTCTGATCCAACGAAATGTGATTGTTTTTTTTTTTAAATTGAAAAAAAAAACAAAGCGAGCCTTACTACTGTCAAAATTTCATCCGTATTTGCTCTCAATGTCGTACGTTCTCATTACATATAAAGTTAACAAGATACTATTGTATTCATTCTCTTCTACACAAAAATTTTACATATATTACCGTCTAAACCCGCCTTTAGGTGTAGTGCAAACGGTAATGCGTTATAAATTCAATACAATAAACCCAACTCTGATTTATTTAAAATCATTTACTTAAAAATTATTAAAAGAAAATGAATAGAATTGTTAAATAGTAGATTGTTTCAAAATTTTGAAAAGAATTTGTATGTTTATATTGGCTATACAGCATTCAAATGCGGCGTCTGAAATAACATTCAGTTCGAGTTTTGCCCTTTTGGAAGAAGGAAATGAACAAACAAACTTTTAATAGAAAGTTTGGAATGTGAATTGATATTTGAAACTAATTTTAACACACTTCTGCCAAGTTTTACAATTTTCTAAAAACTAACATTGGTAAAAATAGCATTGTAAACCAAGCTCAAAAAAACTTGTAAGTATATATTTGTAAAAGTTTTTACAAATACATGAATGTATATAAAATATACAATAATTATAAAAAGAAAATAATAAATATTAATGCCCGTATTCATAAAAAATATGTTAGGTTTATTGAGGGTTTATTTAACATACATATATCTATTCAATACTTGTCAAAAAACCTAAAATACTTTTTATGAATACGGGCATACAATTTATTTTTAAATGTATACCAAATTATTTATATGTATTTGAAAAGTTGAATAGTATAGACTAAAATTTAAAAATAAAAATCCGAATAATTTTGAGCTATTACTTTGTCGTAAACAATGGTTACGATGATATTTTTTGTATTATTATTTGCTAGTTTATTTTTCCTAATGAATTTTAAAAAAGTTTTTAATAAAAATCCAATGTATTTTTTTACTAAAATGTACGTTTTTTTCCCTCAATGTACTTTTTTCAATTCAAAATTTGGCAACCCTACATTTATTATACACATTTTCAGCATGAGTATTACAAAGAAAAGTAAAAATATTAATAGGAAAGAAATTTAAGAAATTTTTAGTAAATTAAAATCCGCATCCATATTTATTTATTTGTCTTTTAATTATTTGAAAAAAAAACACTATTAAGTACACTATAAACAAATTTCTATTTCACAATATATTTTCTGTTTTGTTGTTGTTTATCTCCAAAACATATGACACGTTTTTAAATCTTCTATAGGTGCACTTACGTTTCTATGTTACGGGACGTTACATTACGATACAGCAACGTTTGGCTAACCAGGCCTTAGGTGCAACTACATTTACGTTTACGCAACATTTACGAATTCTACTTTTGGCTAAATAGGCCTTAAGTATGTGGCATGCAAATTAGTAAAGTGAAGTTATATGGTAGCTCTTATAGAAAACTGAAAATAAGTGGCATCTCTAATATTGTGATATAATTTTATAGATACTGATTGTTCGTTGAAGAAAACAGACGCCCCCACAAGGAAACTATAATAAAAAGTTTGAAAATTAAAAAAACCTAAAATAAATTATTATAAATAAAAATCTAATGCCCGTATTCATAAAAAGTATTTTAAGTTTATTGAGGGTTTATTTGACAAGTATTGCATACAAATATGTCAAATAAACCCTCAATAAACCTAAAATAATTTTTATGAATACGGGCATAATTCTATAGTAAAATATAATTGTTTCTTTATTGGTTCTTGGTAAGGCAAGTAAACCATATTGGTGACCCCGAGTATAAACAGGCAAGAAGAAAAAAAACTGTTTGACGACGAGGATTTTCAGGATCTTGCAAACAATATGGGTGAAACAAAAGACCATGCACTCGCAAGAGCACAAGTCAGTCATGAGGTGTTCCGCGTGGGTGTTAAGCCACCAACATTTTGCAAAGATCAGCCGGACATTTATTTTATTCAGATGGAATCCCAATTTGCTGTTGCGGGAATAAAACTTGATGATACCATGTACCATCATGTAATTTCCTCCTTGGAACTGCAGTACCTGTTGCAAGTAGCAGATATAAAACGAAATCCACCTGAAAGCGGAAAGTATATTGCCGTAAAAGCAGCTTTAATAGCCGAATATACCGATTCAGACCACCGTAAATTAAGAAAATTAATTAAGGAAATTGAATTAGGTGACCTCAAGCCGTCTCAATTACTAAAAAGAATGAAGGACCTATCCGGCAACAAAATATCAGACGATACGTTAAAATCCTTGTGGATGGAACGTTTGCCAGAAACAGCTCATGCTGGGATAGCTATAGTTGATGGAAACTCTACACAAATGGCACTCCAAGCAGACAAGTTAATGGAAGTACAAAATTACCCCTCTATATCAACCGTTCAAAAGGATTCAACTCTAAAAGCTGAAATTGATGAACTGCGCAGCCAACTACAGAAGATGCGGGCGTCAAATTATGATGGAAGAAGCCGCTCAAAAGGTCAACAACAACAACGCAGTCGCAGTAAGTCAAGACGAAAGGTACGTTTTCCATTTTGTAAATTTCATTATCGTTTTGGGGACAAGGCAAGGAAGTGCGTAGAATCTTGTCAATACAAAAATTTAAAGCCGGAAAACTAAATGCAGCTCTATCCACGGCGGCGGATAGAAAAGATGCTGCAGAAAGCCGTCGGCTGTTCGTTACGGACCAAAAAACAAAAACAAGGTATTTAGTCGACACCGGTGCAGATTTTTCTGTAATACCACCTACAAATCGAAATGCACAACACTCATATAACTTATACGCAGCAAATGGTACCCCAATAAGGACTTATGGCACAAAGGTCGTATCAGTCGACTTTGGCTTACGTAGAAAAATGGACTGGGAGTTTATTAGAGCGGATGTTACAAGACCCATTATAGGCATTGATTTTTTGTATGAGTATAATCTCGTAGTAAGTGTTCGGGAGAAAAAACTCATTGATAACCGCACAAAGTTGATGGTGAACATGTTTGTTTCAAAAACAGACCAGGAACGTATTAATACGATTTCCCCCGAAATTGATGGATGGATTAAGCAATTACTGGTAAAATATAAAACTTTAACTCAACCTTTTAAATATAAAGCAGGTTGTAAAAGTGATACTGTCTACCATCACATTGTCACCGAAGGTCCACCAAATTTTTCAAAGCCTAGAAGACTAAATCCGGAAAAGCTGGCACTAGCAAAGAGGGAGTTCGATTACATGCTTGAACAAGGTATCTGCAGTCCAAGCAGCAGCCAGTGGTCCAGCCCACTTCACCTGGTACCGAAGAAAACTGAAGGCGAGTGGCGTCCTTGCGACGACTACAGGCGGCTAAATACTGTGACGAAACCAGATAGGTATCCAATACCCCATATTCATGATATTTCGAATAGACTGCACAACAAAGCTATTTTCACAACCCTCGACTTGGAGCGAGCATATCATCAAATCCCAATCGCACCAGAAGGTCGAGAGAAAACAGCCAAATGTACACCGTTTGGTTTGTACCAATTCAATGTTATGACATTTGGTCTCCGAAATGCTAGTCAATCTTTCCAACGTTACATGGACCAGATCTTTCGTGATATGGACTTTGTTGTAGTATACATTGATGACATTTGTGTGGCCTCATCCAGCCAAGAAGAGCACATACAACATATTGATGCAGTCTTTGAACGTTTACAACAACATGGCCTGAAAATAAAAATTTCGAAATGTGTCTTCGGAAAAGCCGAAATTAATTTTTTAGGCCACCGTATAACAAAAGATGGCATTTCACCTACAAGAGAAAAGGTTCAAGCAATTTTAGATTTTAAAAAACCAACCAACCAAGAAAAATGATAAAACTCCAATTAAGTGGGAAGCCGACTCAATAAAGGCTTTTGATGAATGTAAAAATAGCTTAGCTGAAGCAGTCTTACTAGTTCATCCTTCACCCAACGCAAACTTAGTCCTCCATGTCGACGCCAGCAATTTTTGTGTGGGTGCAGCAATTCATGAAGTGGTAGGTTGCAGACTCCGGCCCCTCGGTTTCTTTTCGAAGCGAATAACCGATACGCAAAAAAATACAGCACATTTGATCGAGAGCTGTTGGCAGCATATCAAGCAGTAAAATATTTCAAACATATGATAGACGGTCGCAAGTGCACTATATTAACGAGCCATAAACCACTCACATTTACGTTCCAGCAGAACCCGGAAAAAGCTACTCCAAAACAGATACGTCATCTTAGCTTAATCAGTGAGTATACAACCGACATTCAGCATATTTCCGGTAGAGACAATATTGTGGCAGACTCATTATCGCGTGTTGGTACCATATTTAACAGCGATCAGATAAATTTTGAAGAACTTGCTTTCGAACAACAAAATAATAATGAAATAGAGAATGAAAAAAACAGTTCATCGCTACAATTAAAAAGTATGCATTTACAGAACTGTCAAGCAGAAATATGGTGCGATATTTCAACAACGAAAGTTCGACCTTATGTTACCCCATCATTCAAACAACAAATTTTTAGATCAATCCATAACGTATCACCATATTATCTGACAGCCAGGCGGCGGTCAGATCCCTGTCGAGTTTGACCACAAACTCTAGAATTGACGGCGACTGTCGCGATACCCTTGTGGCACTCTCGTGACTGTGCTTCGTTAATCTGATCTGGGTTCCTGGTCACAGGAACATCACGGGTAATTGTACTGCGGATGAATTGGCTAGGGCGGGCACGTCTCTGCCGAACGTTCATCCTCATGTGGAAGTGGGTATACCTCTTTCCTCCGTTGGACTCCTTATTAGAAGGAAACATTTATTGGACGCTGACCTTTCCTGGTCGCGGGAGGAGTCCTGTCAAATTTCTAGACTCACCTGGACCAGGCGTACCAATCAGCTCTTTAAACTGAACCGCAGGGACATCTCTTCCATTGTATCTGTCCTCACGGGTCACTGCGTGATGGGCAGGCATGCAGAGAGGCTGTGCTTGGCTGCAAACGACTTCTGTCGTGGCTGCGGGTCGATCGAGGAAGAGAAAACTGTGGTTCACTATACCTGCCAGTGCCCTTCTCTGGCCCGACGAAGATTTCTTACATTAAGATCTCTTTTTCTCGATGGATTGACTGACCTGTCCACCCGGGACATTGGTTCAATTGCCAAATTCATTAGGCTCTCTGGCTGGTTTCCAGCATGATTTTCTGGGGAAGTAGTGCTTCTTATGTGGAGCCTCTGGCTATCAGGGCTCCCTGCATAACATGGTATCACAACGGGCCGCTATGTGTGCTCAAGTGTACCTTATCATTACGAGGCTGCCACTTCCTCCTATCCTATCCTATAACGTATCACATCCAAGAAAACGCTCAACAGTTAAGCTGATTAGCGACCGATTTGGATGGAAAAATATGAAAGTTGATATCATCAAGATGGTAAACACCTGCATTGAGTGTCAGAAAACAAAGGTCAGTAAACATAATAAAAGTATATTAAGTCAATTTAAGGTTCCAGACAAAAGTTTCAACACGTCAACATTGACATCATAGGTCCACTGCCTTCATCAGATGAATTCAAATATTGTTTAACCTGTGTAGACCGATTTATCCATTGGCCAGTCGCCATTCCGATAAAGGATATAACAGCGGAAACAGTGGCACGTGCATTTTTAAATGGTTGGATAGCACATTATGGAATGCCAGGCACTCTGACCACCGACCAGGGCCGGCAATTCGAATCGAAACTCTTTAGGGAGCTAACACAATTAACAGGATCTAAACATCTACACACAACCGCCTACCATCCACAGGCAAATGGCCTCGTAGAACGAATGCACCGTACCTTAAAATGTGCAATTGAATGCCACACAGACACAAATTGGACAGATAGTTTGCCTATCGTATTACTGGGATTAAGATCGACATTTAAACCAGATATAAGTGCATATGCAGACGAAATGATTTACGGGTCGACGATTAAACTACCTTGCGAATTTTTTGAAAAGCAGACGGAAGACCTTTGCAACATAATCGCCAGACTAAAACCAGTTCCAATGTGTAAACATTCAACTCCAAATTTTTTCGTTCAAAAGGAGCTTGCATCATGTAGACATGTGTTTGTGAGAGACGATTCTGTTCGTGCCCCACTTAAGGCACCATACGATGGGCCTTTTGAGGTCATAAGTCGAGACGACAAAAACTTTGACATCAAAATTGGCAACAAAGTCGTAAAAGTAACGATTGACCGCGTAAAAGCTGCATTCATTGCAAATGAAGATCAACAACATTTTGTTAAACACCAACTTCCAACACAGCAACAGACGACACCAAACAAAAGCTTGAAAACCGATCCTGTTGACAGGGTTTTTCAAAAGAAGTCACCACAACAACCATCCGATCTCTATATTCCTCCCGAAACATCACGCTCTGGTAGAACAATAACCAGACCGGGAAGATACGTTCAATTTGTTGCATAGCAACCATATTGGAAGGTGAGTGATGTGGCAGGTAACCCTTCACATGCAAATTAGTAAAGTGAAGTTATATGGTAGCTCTTATAGAAAACTGAAAATAAGTGGCATCTCTAACCTAAGCGGCGTCATTAATATTGTGATGTAATTTTAAAGATACTGATTGTTCGTTGAAGACAACATACGCCCCAAGGTCGAATAAATATTTAAGTTATTTATTTTACGATATTTCCCTACTTCCTTGCGTAGCATCATCAGGAATCTCTAAAAACAACGGAAATAGTTGCGGTGTCTCCACACCTGTTAGTTCTCTCAATAAGAGAACTGCTTCAAGCCCGGCTGGAGTACGCCCTGGCAAAAAGCCAAGGGGAAAGGTAATGGAGATAGAGCAGGCCAAGGAAAAAGAAGCTGACGGAGTATGGAAGACCGTAAAAAGTGGAAAAACCGTGAACAAGGAGAAGAAAGCACGGAAGAAAACCACAAAGGAACGACCAGAGGCTGTAATTATACGCCCAAACGAGGGCCACAGCTACTCCGATGTTTTAAAAAGCATACGGAGCAGAGTAAGACCAGAGGAATCTGAGATTGCGATACGTACTGTTCGGAAAACGAAAACAGGAGCGATACTCATCGAAATGGGAAAGGGTGGAAGAAGGGACGAATTCAGGGAGAACCTGAAGAGTGTCTTGAAACAGGACGCGGTCGTAAGGGACCTCACACCTACGGTCACCCTGGAGATTCGGGATCTTGACACCCTTACAACGACTGAGGAAGTTCTTGCTGCTGTAGAAAAGGAAATAGGAGCACCTCAACCAGCTGTTAATATACGCCTGACAGAGGCAAATAGCCTAGAGCAGAGAAGAGCATTTGTGACAATCTCCGAGAGCTGTGCAAATACGCTCATGAAATCACAGAGAATTAAAATTGGTTGGACACGATGCAGGATCACGATCCGAAAGGAGCTGGTAAGGTGTTACCGCTGCTTCGCGACAGGACACAGACAATGGGAATGTAATGGACCCGACAGGAAGAGCATGGACCTGTGTATAAAGTGTGGCGAAAAGGGTCACAAGAAAAGGGATTGCCGAAATGCTGTAAAATGTTGCATATGTTCAAGAGAGCCTGGGAAATCTTCAGATCACCTGCCGGGATCTAGAAGTTGTCAGGCGAGCAAACGAAATCCGCAATTAATATGCATAGGGGAAAGGTGGCAGATTCTCTGTTATCTCAGATCATTCTGGAACAGGCATCTGATATAACTATTATTAGCGAACAATATACGGCGAGGAATAGCGGATACTGGCTGGATGATGAAACTTTAACTGCAGCAATTTGGATACCGAGCAAGCAGGGACTACAACCAAAAAGAACTGGTAGGGGCGATTGCTTTACATGGATGAAGTTTGAAGAAGTCACTGTAATGAGTTGCTACCTGACTCCCAGTGACGGCATACGGACCTTTGAGGAAAAGCTGGAAAAAATTGAGGATGTTATTAGGGAAATAGGTGGTAACTTCATAGTAGCAGGTGACTTCAACTCAAGAGCTATAGAATGGGGAATGACCAATACCGATCCGAGAGGTAGACGGGTCGTGGAAATGGCGGCTAGAACCGGTCTGATCTTCGCGAATGTGGGGAATGTATCAACATTTAGAAGACCGGGCTGCGAGGGAACCATCCCCGACATAACTATGGTCACGGAGAGAATACGGAACAAAATTGTCGACTGGAAAGTACTGGAAACATACACAGGTAGCGACCATCAGTATATATCATACACATTCTGCCCGGGAAACACAATGCAACCATATGGGCATACAACTGGCAAACGAAGGTGGGACGCACGAAGACTAAATGTAAACAGGCTTATCTCGGAAATCGACCGACTATGCCTCACAGTGGAATTTTCAAATGATGCAAGTACAAGAGTAGGTCAGACCATGAGCATCATAAGAGGCGACTGCAAGAAGGCAATGCCATTGAAGAGACTTTCAAATATTAGACGGAAGGCAGTGTACTGGTGGGACGAGAACATTGCGGCCCTAAGACGAGAGTGCTTACGTCTACGGCGAAGGTGTACCAGAGCAAGGCGTAGTGGAACAGCCGCCGATGAAACGCAAGCATTTAAAGAGGCAAGGAAATCTTTAAAGGAGGCAATAACGCTCAAAAAAGAACAGGCTTTTCAGGAACTACGCAACGACATAAACGTAAACCCTTATGGTCTGGGATACAAGATTGTGATGGATAAGCTAAACACCAGAAAACCAGTGGGAGTTATGAGTGACCATGAGGTAAGGCGAGATACGCACACCACGGAGTTTATTCCTTTTACCACACAGGAGCTGAATACAGCAGCATCTGGCCTAAAACCCGGAAAGGCACCCGGGCCCGACGGCATACCACCTGAGATACTGCGAGAGATATCTAGTCGAAGACCAGAATTATTACTGGGGATGTACAACACGTGCCTAAGAGAGTGCACCTTTCCAGAAATTTGGAAAAGACAACAGCTTGTACTAATTCGCAAGGGAAATGGCGACCCGGAAGTCCCATCTTCATATAGACCACTGTGCATGCTGGATACAGCGGGAAAACTTTTTGAAAGGCTTTTGAAACCACGACTTGATGCAGCGATCGAGAACGGCGGTGGATTATCCGCTAGACAGTACGGTTTTAGATCTGGCAGGTCCACAATTGGTGCTCTGGAAGAAGTGACGCAGGCGGCCACGGCTATACGGCAATTCAGCCACTTCACAAGACCCGTGGTTTTACTCGCAACGCTAGATGTGAAGAACGCCTTCAATAGTCTTAGATGGAGCGACGTACTGGATGCGCTGGAAAATATTTTTTCAGTGCCGCAGTATATCCTGAAGTTGGTTGAGAGCTACCTAAGTGACAGGCGTCTTATGTATTCTACAACCGCAGGATCAAGAACAAAGCAGATAACATCAGGAGCAGCACAAGGATCCATTTTGGGGCCCAATCTATGGAATGCTAGCTATGATGGAATTCTCAAAGAAGACATGCCAGAGGGTACTTTCCTGGTTGGTTACGCAGACGACATTGCAGCTGTCATCACAGCCAGGAACACCGACGAGGCGCAACGGAAGCTCACACGGGTCATGTTGAGGACGAAAAGATGGTTAAGTGACCACGGTCTAGACCTGGCCACCCACAAGACAGAATTGCTGTTGATAACCGGACGTCATATTCCCTTGCAAGTGGACATGAATATTGGAGGCGAAACTTTTACGACTAAGAGTTCTATTAAGTATCTGGGTCTAAGGCTGGATCCTAGATTGACCTTTGCAGATCAGATTCGATATGCCAGTGATAAGGCTCAGACGTTAGTGAGACAACTTAGCAGATTAATGGCAAATATTGGAGGACCGTTGCCGGCGAAACGGAGGCTATTGATGGAGGCCGGAAATAGCATAATGCTATATGGAAGTGAAGTTTGGGCCGAAACGTTGAAGGTAAAAGGACGCGCCTATTTGCTGACATCTGTCCAGAGAGTCGCTGCTTTGCGAATCACCTCTGCTTATCGCACAGTGTCAGGACCTGCAGTTCTAGTCATAGCCGGCACAATCCCTGTGGATCTTCTAGCCGAAGAGCGGACGATAATATATAGGGCCAAAACGGGAGGCCTTCCCGTAACCAGTTCCATCAGGCAGAGTACCATTTTCAAATGGCAACAACGCTGGAACACTGAAGAACGAGGAAGATGGACAGCGAGACTCATGCCGACTATAGGGTCATGGATGAATCGAAAATTCGGAGAGGTGAATTATTACACCACACAGATGTTATCGGGTCACGGATATTTTAGAAAATATCTGCACCGCATGCGAAAGTGTGACTCCCCTTTCTGCATTTAAGAGGACAAGGAAGATGTAATTGACGACGCGGAGCATACCATTTTCGAATGCAGGCGCTGGCATTGCTATCGAGCGGAACTGGTGTCTGAAGTCGGAAGAATTACGGTTGAGAATATCGTTGATATTATGACGTCAAATGTGACGAACTGGACCGCCGTTTCAGGATACTTTGAACGTATCCTAAGGCGAAAGAAGAGGGACCTTGAGGCATTTGAAAGTGCGGGTCCTGGACGCAGGACAACCTAGAAGGAACTGGCCGTGCCAAAGAGGGGTCCACCTTGAAGTAATGCGAATGTGGTTCCGAGGTGGTATTTCCCCTGGTGAGGAGATAAGGGGGGTTTTTAGTCGGTATACCCTTCTGGGCGAGTCCGACATATCATGCGAGGTGACGACCTCCGTGAAAACATAAAGCTTTTTCCCTCCTTCCCGCACAAAAAAAAAAAAAAAAAAATCATCAGGAATATACTATATATATATACATATATATGTATATTATTAATAATATTATTTTAGTTAAAACTAAATTATTTTATAGAAATATACAAATAAATAAAAAAATATTAATATTTTTATTAATTTAAGTCAATATTCTATTACCTTTTAAATTCTCTTATACATATATATGTATGTATGTATAAACAGCATAATATATGCATATCTTTACATTAATTTCGAAAAAGTCTTGTAAATGAATAATATTTTTTATTTTCGACCGTATGTACACTTACTTCCAAGTTCAACTCAAACATAACATGAATAAATGATTTAGTTGGTTGATTCCAATGTACCAACTTAAATATAACACCAATAGAGTGTTTAAATGTTACATTGCAAATAATCCAACTCAAACAACATCAGTTATGAGTTGTCTGATATCAAAGTCATTGATAACACGCTACTCACAAGTAGTTGCTTACAACTTCGTGACTTTTCATTATTCAAAATCAAGCTGATTTGGTTATGTGTGCCAAAAGCATATGCCAAACAGTAGTTGAAAAATAAACGAATGCTTTGAAATGCCATTTGAATCAGATTGTGCAGCCGTTTAGTGTGTACCTAGCATCAACAGTGTTGGAAGAAACCATAAAAAATAAAAATATGTTTATTTTCATATTAACAACTTCTGAGGTGTGCAAATTCATCATAAAAACTCATGTTAATTACCAACCATTTTTTTATCATAAAAATTTATTTAAAAGCCTTTCAAAATCCACAGATATCTAAAAATTTAAAAAAAAAACTGTATAATTAGTTGTCATAATTTATGCTTTTTACAAATTTAATCCCATTTTGGAAAGTTTATGATTTGAAGATCAAAAACAAATGGGTAACCCCTTTTACAAAATTTTACTCAAAAACTTGTGTTTGAACCAAAATGGAATAACTAAATAATACTACTAATATTGCTTATATTCTATATTTTGCCTTATGGCATAATGCTTTTTAGTCAATAAAAATATTGATAATTATTAAAATCTTTTTTATATTTTCAATACTTACCAAATTTTATTAATTTTTAGTTGTAAAATATGTTTTTTTTTTCACTTATTGATTAAAACGTCTTGTCACTTTGAAAACAAAATATAATATATATGTATATATATCAGCGATTACTTTTCTTTTTTCTTATTTTTTACACAGCAACAAAAAAATTACTCATACTGAAAAAACGTTATTTGTAGTTAAAGAGTTTCAGTTTTACTTTAGGCAAAAAACAACCGAATATTTTAACCGAACGGAAAATTCGTTACTTTTTTTGGGGTAGATTTTTAAATAACTGCTTAAAATGTTAAAAAATAAATTCGTTTGTACAATAAATGTTTTTTCATTAATTTTTAACTGTACGGAAAACTTTTTTGAATAACGTACAATCAGTTACTGTAAAAATTGGTTGAGTGTACAGTTGAAAAAACTCGCAGAGGTAATTCGGAAGTTTGGAAATGTTTTCTAAAAGCAAAAGATAAAGAAAATGCACAATGTCGGCTGTATTCGAAAATTTACAATACTAGAGGCAACACATCAAACCTTTTTGACAACCTAAAACGTGCCCATCCATCTCATAACCAACTGCCAACACAAGCATACACAATCCAATATTTTGTTAGAGTTTAAAACTTATAAAATGGATTCCGAATGGAAAAAACTACTACATACTGGTTTAATGACATGTTTCCGAGATTTTATTAAATGCTTAAATCCCCGCTATAAGTTGCCTTCAAGAAACAATCTGAAAAATGTGATGATGATAAAATTGTTCAACACAACCAATACAAAGAAGTGCAAATCTGGGCTATTACAACAGACTTGTAGACATCAAGCGAAAAGGATGGCTAACGTACCGTAACGTGTCACTTTATATGAAACAAGTTTGTTCTTCATATGACTGTTTTGTCTATGTGCTAACAGGAACGTGAAATTTAACATTTCTCAAAGAATTCGATACTATCGATAATTTTTGAATCAGCTATCGAAAACATCGAATGGCGCGACTATCGATAGTTTGCCAGCTCTAGATCCGAATCAATTACTGCTTTGATTTTGTCGTTGTCCACTTCAACTGGACGATCGGAGCGTTTTTCAACTTTCAGTAAAAAATCACCAGAACGAAATTTGGCAAACCAATTTTGACACTGCCGTTCTTTTAAGGCTTCGTCACCATAAACAGCACATAACTTTTTATGAGCTTGCGAAGCGTTTTTCCTTTCCGGAAAAAATGTTCCTTTTGATTTTCCATTTTTCAACAGACGCCAAACAAAAACCACGCAACCGATCAAAAAATTTTTTTACTGATTGACAGCTGAAGTACCGACTATCCAATAACAAAATGTATTTGATATTTCAATTACGTCATCTAACCTTAAAATTCAACTAATGCCATCAATGAGTAAAATCCGCATTTACTTAGTTGTCAACACAATATTTAACGTAACAAGCATAAAACATTAAAAATTCGTTAAAAAAATGAAAAAATAAAACAATTTCACTTGAAAAAATAAGAAAAGAAAAAAAAATAACAGTAAACTAAAAATTAATTAGCTTGTTCTGTTACCGCGGGTTTTTTATACATGGCTTGCTGCCGAAACTGCTTTTTTTGCATAACTCTATTGCCTAACGCCCTGTACTGGGTAAACTCACAATGGAGTCTGAAATAATAAAAAGTAAATTAAAATACGCGTATGTGTGTCTGTACATATGTACATAGATCGTGATATTCACAAGGGTTTTATACGTCATATTGGCGTAATGTCGCACAATTGTTATACGCTTCAATTCTTTATAAGCTAGTTAATAATTACACATCGTGTAAATTCTCAAAATATATGTACTCGTATGTATGAATGTATTTTTTCTATTACCTTGTCAAATGTAAATTTCTTCCGACAGTATTGCGCAATTCTCACAAGTAGTTTGCGTATTACCTAAAACCCTGTCAGCAATTGGAAGATTGCTTGCTCAGAAATCACCAAAATGAGTCATTTACGACTCCCTTAGGTGATCAAAAACTGATTAAATGTGCGGAATCATAAATTAATCGTGTAGACGTTCGAAATACGACTGCTTTTATAATTATTTTGCGTCGTATTTTATTGTTTTCTTCTGCATTTCGTTACAATGGGATTTATTTTATTTGAAAGAATAAGAGTTATGCAACTATTGTGATGTCGTGGCATAGTGGTTAGACGCTCGCACAGAAATTCAAACGACCGAGGTTCAATCCCAGCAAAGGGCAAAAATTATAAAATAAAATTTAAGGTATTTCTAAATTATAATTTAAAAAAATAAGAAGGAGTCCATCTTTAAGAAACCTCTCCTTACATTCCAGTCTATTCCACCATAAACTTGTCTCATCAATAAAAAGGCGCATAATATACATATATAAAAAGAATTCCTTCAGTTGAGCTTGATGAATTAATTTTTTTTTTTACATTTTTAAACAAAATACAATATTTTTATTATTGTAAAGATAAAAAAAGATAAGCAAAACTCGTTTAGTGTGCGGAGTCACAAAAAACTCGCTCAGGGGAGTCAAAAATGACTCGTTCAGGGGAGTCATAAATGACTCGTTCAGGGGAGTCGCGGCAAGGGTACATTTTTCTCCCGACAAAACATTCATTTTCGACTCGTAAATGACCAAAAATGCTGACTGGGAATTAACAAATATGTACACATACACAGGTGGACAAAAGTCACCGTCATTTATGCTCTGAAATGTTCAAAGAGCTCTTACGCTCGGAAAATAATTGAAACATTAATATTTGTATATTCAACACAAATTATACTTTATTTAAATTTTATTTTAGTAGAAACCAATTTTTTATCCTAAACCTTACTTACAAAAACAACAATTAAATGTTTGCTATGCCTATTTCTGCTGGACAAAAGTCACCGTCAATTGAGTATATGTTTTTTATTTAAAGAGGTAGAATAGTTTTAATACGACGTGTGTTTGCCATTATTTTTTATAACTTCTTGCAAACGTTTCTGCATCGAATGCACCAGCTTTCTAGTAACATCTGCATTAATTTTCTGCCACTCCTCCAATAATGTTTGCTTAAGCATATTTTTTGATGTAATGTGAAGCTCCCGAACTCGTCGCTCTAAATGGTCCCACAAATGCTCAATTGGATTGAGGTCGGGAGATTGCGGTGGAGTCTTTAGGGTGTGAGGAGTGTTGTACAAGACCCACAAACCGACTTTTTCAGCCGTGTGCTTGGGGTCATTATTGTGTTGGCAGTAGTAATTGGATTCAATGCCGAGTTTTTGAGCACTTTTACGCAAATTATCTTTAAGGATATTCAAATAAACAGTTTTGTCCATAATTTCATCAATAAAGACGAGCTCACCGACCCCAGCCGCTGACATACACCCCCACACCATGACCCCAGCACCACCATGTTTCACAGTTGATTGAATATGTTTGTCTTGTAGTGCAGCACCCTTCTTCCTCCATGTCAAAACACGCCCGTCAGACTTATAAATGCAAAATTTACTCTCATCAGAGAAGATAACTTTTACCCAAAAATCTGTTGTTTTGCATATATCCTCTTTTGCAAAGGAAAGACGCTTCATTTGGTTCACCTTGCTAATCTGTGGTTTTTTCCGCAAACTCTGACATTGTAACCGGCACAATTTAGTTCTCTACGCACAGTACGAGGGTGAACAACTTTACCTGTGCTTTCCTTTATCGTTGCACAAATTTCAGATGATGAAGTCTTGGGTTCTTTTTTTATTATTTTTATTATTTCCCGCTTTTCCCGAACAGATAGTGCTGGTGGTCGTCCACTTCTCGGTTGATAAACGCATTCTGGGTCATCTTTAAAGCGGCTTATTATCCCGGTAACGGTGGTGCGTGGACGATTGACTAATGTACAGATCTCCCGAATGGTCTTATTTTGTTTATAGGCATTTATTATAATTTTCCTTTCTTCAATAGTGGTTTCTTTTCTTTTTTGAGTCATTTTTAACAAACCAAAAGCGTCAGTAAAACTTTAAAGTAAGTACCGTTATAAAATTTTGACAGATCATTTTTAAAGTTGTCATATTACATGATCTTATTTGCTAAAATGGTTAGAAGTTCCAGATTAGCTATAATTTTTGGTAGTATTTATGTTTACAGAAAAAGTGACGGTGACTTTTGTCCAGCATAAATAGGCATGGCAAACATTTAATTGTTGTTTTTGTAAGTAAGGTTTAGGATAAAAAATTGGTTTCTACTAAAATAAAATTTAAATAAAGTATAATTTGTGTTGAATATACAAATATTAATGTTTCAATTATTTTCCGAGCGTAAGAGCTCTTTGAACATTTCAGAGCATAAATGACGGTGACTTTTGTCCATCTGTGTAGGTTTAAAAATAATCACAAGCATAAACTTATCTTTTTTATACTAACTTGAATTGATTCTCATTAAAGGCATCTTTTTAATGTTCGAATTCTTCTGCATAAAAAGAATATACATATGTATATATAATTTTGAACAAATGTAATTTTTTATAACAGAATGAAAACTAAATGACTTTAATGACAATATAAAACTGTATGCTTTGCATGGGTCGTATCGTTTTTGCCATATTGTTCCGTTGCTGCGGTATCATATCGTTACTGCGGTATTGCCTTATTATTGATTCCGCAGTGTAGATAATTTTCTTCATTTTGCTTACGCACAAATTTTTCAACGGAAAGCTCACGGAAAGAGATTAAAGAAAAATAAAAAGGATACAAATTAAAATTTTTGTGCTTTAAATTTTAATTTATAATATATTTTCATTTGTTTCTAATAAAATAAATAGTAAAATTTAATAATTGTTATTTTAATTTATTTAATTCGCTTATTTGAACATGAAAATGAAAAATGTAAATATTAAAATTTGCAAAAAAATTTTTTTGAAGTTTAATTTATTGTGTTATGCATATACAGCTGTTGTCAAAATAATAGCACCACTTTACATTATACTTTCAATTATTTATAAAAAATTCATTTATTAAAAAATACGATTGCATTTGTATTGAAAACAAAAAAAAAATTTATAAAATTTTTATTATAAACAAAAAATTTAACAATTCAATTCATATTCATAGAAATATTATTGATTTTCCTACGAAGGTTTTAAATCTTCTATGTCAAAAAAATAGCACCGCAAAGATTCAACTAAAAGAAAAAAGTAAAACAGAGATTAAAATTATTAATCTTGGTACTGTTTTGTAAGCTATCCTTACAATTTATTTTTGATATTTAGTTGCATGGCCCTTGTTGGCCACAACGGCTAAACATCGCCTTCTCATCGAGTTAACCAGATTTTGGCATCTTTCTTCTGTAATGGAGTACCATGCCTCCTTAATCGTACCCCAAAGGTCATTGGAGTTGCTCGGTTTGGTCTCTGATACCTTCTCCTTTATATCCGCCCATAAATTCTCTATAGGGTTCAGATCGGGTGACTGAGCCGGCCATTCCATAACCTTAATCTTGTTGTCACTGAACCACCTTTTGGCTTTTCTGCTCGTTTGTTTTGGGTCATTGTCTTATTGCATGACCCAAATCAATGGCATTTCTTCAGATGCATACGGGAGCATCACTTCCTCCAAAATTTTAACATATTCGGATGCATTCATAATGGTATCAATACGATAAATCGGGCCGACACCATAGTAAGAAAAGCAACCCCATACCATAATACTGGAGCCGCCATGTTTAACCGTTTTGGTGGTATACTTTGGGTTATATTCGGAATTTAGTGGCCTTCTCACATAACTTGTTGAACCCCTTCCACCAAACAACACAATTTTGGACTCATCTGTCCACAGAATATTCCGCCATTTTTCGATTGGCCAGTCTAAATGGTTTTGAGCAAACTGCAACCGCTTTACCACATGTCTATTTTTTAGTAGAGGAACTTTTCTAGGGCTATGAGCTTTTAGATTATGCTCTCTAAGTCTCCTCGATATGGTTTCTACGCTTACCGGCAAATCCAACTCGTTTTTTACTTCTTTGGCGGACATAAATGGAGTTTTTTTTTATTTGGCGTACAATGCGACTTACCATTTTAGGCGATGTTACAGTCTTTATCTCGCGCGTTTCAGCTTTGAACTTGAATGTGATTGCGTTACGTATCATTTTATTGGAGCACCCAACAATATTTCTTATTTGGGAATACGTTTTTCTCTCTGAAATCAATTTTTTAATAATTTACCGTTTTTCTGTAGAACAGTGCTTTGCACGACCCATCTTAAACACTTAAATGCAGAAATTATTAATTTTTTTCTTTCATATATTTTCAAATAGCAATTAACTTACCGTTTCTACAATAAAATCAGAAAAAAAATTTATAAAATTATCAACTTTTGCAAAATTTACCACTTTGGTGCTATTATTTTGACAGCATTCACCAAAGGTTATTTTACTAATAATCACATTTTTTAAAAAACTGTTTTTTGTTTTGCAAAAAAATTTAAAGTTTCTCAGAGAGAACACTTCTACTAACGGGACTACGAAGTTGGAGACAACAATATAGAAATACAGGAGCGGAATTGAGAAACAAATATTGAAATGTTTGTTGGTGCTATTATTTTGACAGTAACTGTATAATCGAAATAAGGATTTATTTTAGAAATAAAATTAGAAAAATTACAAACAAACAGCAGTTGGAAGAAATGGTAAATACGTATAATGAAATCTAAGAAAGATATTTCATGCGGTTTAAGCCAACGATCGCGAATAAAAGATGTCGGTATTTGAAAAAAAATATTCTTCATTGATCTTTGATTTCTTTTGTATTATACTGTAGGTATTGACTGATTATAAAATCAGAGTGGAAAAAGAAGCTGACAAAGACTGGAAACAGGCTGTGATCCAAAAAATTCCTTTTACAAAAATTTAGGAAAATGTAAGCGCTTTCCTGAAGATTAATACCGCGGTTCATGGCATACAAAATGTAAGCAGTTTTGGTGTTTTCAAGAAGAGCATGCCGACTGAAAATATTGCAAGCGAAGAAATTAAAACGGCGGAAGAAATTTTTATATATTATACATATCGTCGATGGAATTAAAGAACATTTAAGGTTTTGTCAGTTACAGCGTTCTTTAATTCTTTCGACGATATGTACATATGTACATACATACATATATATTGATTTCACAAATTACAAAAATCTTTTCTTATATTTTTTGACTAAATAAAAAAGAATATCACACCAAAATATTTATGTATTATTGCCATACTGTTTGTATTTTAACAACAAATCAACTCTAAACTCATTAAAACAAGAATGTTATATTAAAGTCGCGGAAAGCTAATACCGCAGGAATGAATAATTGCAATTTGCTTATCGATCGATATTTCTTTCCGTTCAGCTTTCTAGTCTTGGGTTTTTTAGCTCTTTTGAGTGAGCGCTTTTCTTAGTTCAGCTCACTTTAATGAACTATGACGCTCATTTAGTTCAATGGTTCATTTAGTTCAATAGATCATTTAGTTCAATATTTTCATTTAATCATATTAAACTTTTTTCCACTGGTACTGCTCATGTTGTGGGCATCAATTGTATATGTAGCTTTTGTATACGTAGTTTGCCTTTAAATTCAAACTCAATCGATTTTGTTTTACAGTAATCGGTTATCAATTATCATACTCTAGTAAAATTCAGGTATACAAATTAATTTTAGCCTTACAGAAAAATTTAAAGAATTTTGTAATTAATATACAATTTTATTTTCGATCTCAAAAATTACGCATGTATGTACATACATGTACGAATTTCTTATTATTGTAATTGCAAGTTTGGTCATTATCTAATTATTTAAAATATTTTATTAAAAATGATAATTTTTATTCAAATTCGACAGTAAAAAATAAATATAATTTTATTTTATATTGCTTCTAAAATTATCATAAAAATCGTTAAATTTCCAAAAATGTAACGTTCTATAAAGTTTCTGGCAGCTACGTATATTATTTGCAGCTGGCATTACCAATTAGTATGTACCTTCAACATGAAATGTCAAAGAATAAAAAAGATTCAAGAAAGAAAGAGAACGAACTAATAAGAAAGATGAGCGAAAAGAAACGTGGATTCACAAGAAAGAAAGAAAGAAACATGAACTACTGAGCGAAAAGAAACGTGGATTCAAAAGAAAGAAAGAAAGAAACAGGAACTACTGAGCTAAAAGAGCATATTGTAATGAATGGCTCTTTTAGCTCACTTGAGTGAATAGCTCAGTTGAACTAGTTCGTTCATGAGCTACACAACTCTACAGCTTTCCTTTCCGTGCGGAATCAAGAATAGCACCCAATAATATTTGTTTGAAGCTTTTCTAATACAAACAGAAGTAAAAAGTTGACAAACCAATATTTTTGTTGTTATTTCTTTTTTCTCTTTTTTCATTTATTGCGTATTTCGGTAATACGGACGTATACACTTTTAAACTTTTTATACGTCGTAAGTTGTACGCTTTTATTCAGGTACGACCCTATGTCACATTTTATATTTCAACTTAAAAAAGAATAAAAACTTTGTCCCTTTTAGACTAGTTCATATCTGTCAATTTTGGGAGTCTTTTTACAACTAGTAAAATGACTGTCTCAAAACATTACTAGTTGTGACTTTAGCTGTAAGGAAGTTATCGTTATGAGTGAAATCGTTTTGTGTCGAACTGATTTCAAAACAGGCATAAACTAAGTATAAATTCCGTCGAATTTCATCAAGAATATATTCTGACCTGTCACATAATTCAATTCTAATCGAAACCACAAACTAAGCTTTTTTGTTTCGTTTATAGAGCTGCCAGATTAATTACTGCCATTTGCATTAAAATCGCACATTTATATATCAAAAAATAAATGTAGGATAAACGCAGAAATCCGGAGCAAGAAAAATCGTCCTGTATTTTATGCAGATGCACCAATATGTGGCTAAAGGTTATATAAAAGGTGATGGTGTAGCTAAGGATGTTGGTACTATAAACCACGCATCCCAAATAATTCTTTCAATCTCAATTTACACAATTTTTTAACGGAAAAAAATAAAGATCATAAATCAAATTGATGAAAGAATAGACAAATAAATTAAAAAAATTGTGGACTGTGCAATAATTTAGAAAAGCATTAAGAAGCCAGAAATTAAATTAAAAATACAAATTCCTAAGAGGATTGTGCAAATACGGAATAAAAACCATTTCGATCAGAATATGTTGCATACAAATGTTCTATAGTTCTTGAAATAGTGTTTAAACTTATCACCGCAAACTCACTTTTTTTTATTTTTCACCTTTGCTGGGATTTAAACCTGGGCCGTTTGTGTTTTGGTGCGAGCACTCTAAGCACTATACCATATAAACTTCATCTATATTTACCTCAGTCGGTGAACAAAATAAAATTCATTATAGAAAAAAAATTAAAGTTATTAATGTAATATGGTCAGAATGGCATTCTAACCTTAATAATTATTTTTATTTTAATTATGTACACACTTTATGCTTCATTGCTAATTATTTGCTTAAGTAATAACAACTATAGAATTTTAAAATACCTTTTAAATTATAAAAAAAAATATTTTAAGTTAAAGACGTATTTTTTATTTATTTATTTATTTTTTTTTTTTTATATTTTTTACTCTCATTTATAGTTTTTCTTCTTTTATTTAAAATTATACAGTTAATCTTTTATATATTTTATTCTTCTTCTTTATTATAAGTTTTCTTTTTAAAGAAAATTTAAGCCTATTTACTAACGACAAAATTTATTTTAAGGTTTAATTTTATTTTTTTTTTCTCTCCCTTTTCTATTAATATTTTAAATATGAAATGAATTTTACGTTTACTGATATACAAATTAAGTAATTTTTATTAATTTATCCTTTAAAAACAAAAAAAAGGGGTCTGCTTAAACATAAAAAGTTGTCTCTTAATTCAAATGATTACAGAGGATATATATGTATGTAGACGTAAGTATGTAGTAAATGTTTAAAAAGAATATTCTTATATTGTGTGAAAAAAGTTTTCATTTAACTTTTTGCTTTGCTATCAACTAATGTAAAATATGACATTAGATTTAAAAACTAAAAAAAAGTAAAACTATATACGAAAGTTTCAAGCATATCTTACAACTTATAAACTAAGAAAAATAAAATGTATAATAAATTTTATATATACGCGCGATCTTTTATACGCTGTTTTTATTATAGAAAGCAATTGGTAGCAGGGAATTTTGTTTGTATTGTAACTTTAAGTTAGTTCCTAAGAATCATAAAGAAATTGAATAAACGTCACATATTTTATAATTAAATACATTTTAAACATAGACGGACTTTTATTTATTTTTATTCAACGCAGCATTAAAACCTGAAAGAATAAAAATTGTTTATTTTAAATTATTTCAATATTAAAAATAATTGTATACACAAGGAAAAAGAAAATTCAAATACATAATAAATCATTTTATATCTACTATTATTTTAAGAAGAAAATTTTGCCACATACCTATTCCCATAAATCTTGAACTAGTTTGTGTAACGTAGAAAAACTTCTCGAAACAACAGTTGCTTTGTGTTCGAAGAAAGTATGTTTCAGAATAATACAAGCATTACCAATGTCTAAGTATACACATTCAAAACAGTAAGGCAGGCCACAAAGAGGCAAATAGCTCATAAGTTTAACAATTGATGATTTTACGATCGATCATCGAAAAACAACAATTAAAATAAAAAGGAAATGGAATACAATAAGCTAACTAATTATTTGCTAATTTGTCAAAAGATTCAAAAAAATTTGACTTGAACTTATCTTTTAAAAAATATTAACATTCTCGAACACCTTAAGCTCTTTGTGCAATTTCACCAACTGCAAATTATTACACTAACAAAATACAAGTAGAAAAATCAAGCACGTTTTAAATTACTTAAAATTAAAAATTGTAAATAGAAATGTGGTTGTAAAATTATTAATAAAAAAACAATACATCGATTAACTGTAGATACTACGAGTATATACAGTACTGTTCGAAACCTAAGCAACTTTTTCTAACGAAGTAATCAAAGTCTCATATTTTTGTTTATTTATTATTGCATTATGTGCTTACTTGCTATTCTAATAATAATAAAATAAATTATATTCTTCTTCTTTAAAAAAATAAAAAAAAACAAAAGCAAAAGTAAATGCAAATATAGCTGTTATTAGATTGGCCGGCACAATCCCCTGATTTAAACCCAATAGAAAACCTTTTTGGGATCTTAAAGCGAAAAATTGGAACTCGCCTTTTTGGTGACAAACAGGCGCTTTTCAATTGCCTTAAACAAGAGTGGGAAACGATATCCACATCAGTTTTAATAAGCCTTGTCGAATCTATTCCAAAAAGATATTCTGAGGTCACAAAAAATAAGGGATACCATACAAAGTATAGAAAGTTGCTTACGTTTCGAACAGCTATATATGCATTTACTTTTGCTTTTTTGCTTTTTTGATTTTTTTAAAGAAGAAGAATTTAATTTATTTTATTATTATTAGAATGTAAGCACATAATGCAATAATAATTACAATCATTGTTTCCAACAAATACATTAAAAACAAAAATATAAGGCTTTGATTACTTCGTTAGAAAAAGTTGCTTAGGTTTCGAACAGTACTGTTAAATATTAGGGTAAGTCAATTTGTTCGGGACCGAAAAACATGACAAAGCGTATAGCAAGGTCGTAATCTACGAGAAATTCTAAGAACTTTTCCCAAAGAAACCATGGTTCTAAAATCAGGTTTATGTCAAAATAATAATAGTCAAACTGTTAAAAACCTAAAATTATTATTATTTTGACATAAACCTCCAAAACCATTATTTGGGTAAATAATTTTCTATAAATGAGGACAGATATAGAAAGCTGAGATAATTTTCTTTAAAATAAGCCCCTCTTCCAGCGTTACAGGTCAACTATTCACCAATTGCAATGAATACTTCCAAAAAAATAGCATTATTTTTAGATGACCTGGGGGTCAATTCTGGTTCTGTGAAACAGTGAAACGTAAAGTTTTTTATCATTTTCGTTTTCATGAGCACTGTTCGTATTATCATATCACAATTACACAATTTGCGATTTGCACTGATTCGTGTTTTGTGTAACTGAAATTAACTGTCAAAATTGTTTCATACATACAGTGGCACAGTAAAGTCTGCATACCCCCTTAAAAAACGATGTTTTGAGCTATCTACGAACAATGCAACAGCAAAATACATTTTAAACAATTTCATACTAACAACAACAACAAAATTTTGAGAAAAAATTTGTTTTCCAAAAGCATTTATTATTAAAAATAAAAAAAGGTAATTTTTTAAACACAGAAAAGTCTACATACTTTGTACAAAAAATTAATTTTACATAAAAATAAAAGCAAAAGTAAACAAAATTAATATTTTGTGGGCCCGCCTTGGCTTTGTATGACAGCATTTAATCTATTTTTCAAAGAATTTACTAATATTTTTGTGTAATTATTTGAAATTAAATTCCATTTTTCAAGCAGAGCGTTTTTAAGGTCCTGTTTATTTTTAATGTTCCTTTTTCTAACCCGAAGGTCTAGTTCATCCCATAAATTCTCAATGGGGTTCAAATACGTTGACTGGGGATAAAATGAAGTTGCTGAGACATGTTATAGAGTAACCATTCTTTAACAACACCAGCGGTATGCTTTGGGTCATTGTCTTGTTGAAAGTACCAACCTTCTGTAGGACACAATTTATCCGTGGATTGCCTTGGATTATTTTTGAAAATATTCAAATATACCATGCGATCCATATTAATATCGATAAATGCTAAATTGCCCACTCCAGCCGTTGTCATGCACACCCATACCATAACGGAGCGTCGACCGTGTTTCACTGTAGGAAACAAGTTTTTGGGTAATAGTGATTCATTATTCCGACGCCATACTTTTTATTTTCAGTCTAAATCAAACAAGTTGAACTTGCTTTCGTCAGTAAATAAAACATTTGCCCAAAAACCTTCATCTTTATCAATGTATTTCTTAGCGAATTCGACAAGTTTTTGCATATTTATTTTACTTATAAAGGGTTTCTTACGAGATACACGGTTATGAAGTCTATTACTTTTCAATAGATGTCTCACCGTTTCTGGATGCACTGAAGCAATATCCTGGCCTTCCAAAGTATTTGCAATATCTATTGCAGTAATTTTAGGGTTTTCTTCAACATATAACAAAATTTGGCGCCTTGCACGCAGAGTCAGTTTAGGTGGGCGACCACTTCTTGGTTTGGTTGCCTCACTTTTTGTTTGTTTATGCTTTCGAATTATTGTCTGAATGCTTGATTTTAGATGCCCAACTAGTTTTCCAATCTGTTTTAATGACTTACTTTCTTTATGATACTTTACAATAAGCTCACGTACTTGAACACAGATCTCTTTACCCATTTTGGTTAAATAAGAAAAAGTACAATGTTAACATCGAACACAAGAACTTCATTTCTACTAATAGTATTTAGTAAAGACGCCTGAAGTGGTTAGTAGCACTGTTTGAGAACAGAGTTGTGTTATATCTACTTTTCGACATAGCCGTATGCAGACTTTTCTGTGTTTAAAAAATGAATTTTTTTAATTTTTGTTAATAAATGTTTTTGGCATAACATTTTTTTCTCAAAATTTTATTGTTGTTGTTAGTTTGAATTTGTTTGGAATGTATTTTACTGTTGCCTTGTTCGCAGATAAATCAAAACATCGTTTTTCAAGGGGGTATGCAGACTTTACTGTGCAACTGTATATATTATAGATTTCTTTCATTCGGAACACACAGTGAAATAATTTCCGATGAAAGTATGAATTTTTAAGCATGACTTGTTTAAAACTCATGCTTTTTAGTTTGGTTTATTTTCTCATATAAATAAAAACATCTCTATACCATTATATTTCCCCCACCGATTTTAATGGTTTTATTGCGTAGGAATTTAATATTAGAGGGTCGCCTTTTAGTTAAACTACTACTGAATGGTATGGAAATGTTTTTCATATTATGGCACAGGACATCTATGTAGAATTGAAGGTACAACAGATACCGTATACTATATAAATATTTTAAACGGCATAAAGATGTCTTATTCTGAATATGAAATGGCACATCGATCGGTGTTTCACCAAGTTAACAACCCAAAACAGACATCGAAGCGAGCAAAAAGTTATTTTCAAAATATATTCTTCAAAATTTTAAGCTGCTCTGCTCAGTTTCCAGAGTTAAACCCTTTTTTAAAATTTATGCGAAATTGTCAAAGCGGCTCTTTGAGGAAAAACCCTTCTAATAAAGAACTTTGTGGGAATTTGTTAAAATTGTGTGCAAAAACATTGCAATCAATATGTTTTACAGCCTGTTTCTAGAACGCGAATGGTTTCTGAGAAACACAACAAATTTGAGTGTTTTTGTTGTTGTTTCACATATAAAAAGACGAATGTCAGAAACCATTCGTGTTCTAGAAACAGGCTGTTAAAGACTTGTGGACTCAATGCCAAAACGCTTTTAGGACCTTATTTAAAATAAGGGTAATTCCACTAACTTCAGAATAGTGTAATTTGGTGCCATTAATAGAAAACTGTTTCTTTTAGGCCATCAAATTTGATGTGTATATTTTATGTACAGGCAAAATTAGTTAATTTTAACAATATTTTTAAATATTTACATGGTTTTTTAAGTTTTGATCTTAGGAAATTTTATATTTTTTATTTTATTTACTTTATAATTGATATTTTATATAGAAACAAACAAAAATATTAATCACATTGTTCTAAAGTTTTTTGGTCATGATGCTAGATCATGGTCAATCTTTTTGATAGACCACCACCGTAAATAGACATACATATCAAATAAAATAGTATATATTTATACCTATATCAAAGCAAATGTATCTATGCAAAATTATTGATACAGTTTCTGTGGGGATTTTTGAGGATATGAATTTTAAAATTGGGGATGAAAATTGAAAACTATCTGACAACCCTGGTGAAAAATGTAAACAAACCAATGAAAAAAATTATATGAAGAGAAATGCAAAACTATAAAAATATATTATATATACATCTTTAAAAAAAGCTACCCAATATTATTTTTAATAAAAAAGCCACATAATATTATTTAAAAAAGGCACAAAATACAAAAATTGTTTTTTTTTTTTGCAAAACACTTTTCGCACCGTTTTAATATGCGGCTTATTTTGACACTTCATTCGGTTCAGTTTTCACAAAAAAAAAGATACAGAAACACTTTTACTCACATTTTTCCAATAATAATTGGAAAATGACATAAATGACAGATAGTACTCGCATTATTTTACATACAGAAACACGTACAGTGGCCGACAAAAGTCTACATACGACCTATATTTTTGCGATTTTAGGAGCCCAAGATACTTAAATAAAAAAGTAATGATGCAGTTTTGTTTCAAATACATTTTTATTAAAGCAGACCAAAATTTACGTTTTTTGAATAAACATAGGAAAAATTACTCAAGAAAAACATTTAAAATGCATTGACAAAAGTGTACATACGATCAGCATACCCAGGCGTTTGTTGCTATTAAATAGGGAGATAGCGCCGTTATTTATTACAAAATTTTTTTGTTAAGTTTATAGATTGTTTTAAACAGCTTTAAGTTGTAATTTAGTCTTCATCGGTGTATATTTAAGTAAAATAATGTCTTCTCGTAAAGAAATTTCAATTGATATCCGAAATTTATTGGTTAAGTACAGATCTGAAGAGAAATCCTTTGGAGAAATAGCAAAACTATTAAATTTAAGTAAATCAACAGTTCAGACAATATTTAAGAATTATAAAAATAGTGGAACTGTTGAAAATAAGCGTCGTAGTGGACGCCCAAAAGCACTTACTCGCAGAGATGTAAGCTTTATTTTAAAAGAAATGGACAAAAACCCTAAAATTAATACAACAAAATTGGCCGAAGAGCTTGCAACAAGATTAGAAGTGATTGTAAATCCCCGTACTATTCAAAGAACATTGAATGGAAATGGTTATTTTAGCAGAACTGCTCGAAAAAAGCCATTAATAAGTGAAAAAAACCGCAAATTTTGTATAGAATTTGCCCAAAAGCATATTGACAAAGGTTTTGATTTTTGGAAGCGGGTCTTGTTTACTGATGAATCTAAATAACATTTTTGGTAGTGACGGTAGATCTAAGGTGTGGTGAAAAAGAAATACTGGCTCCTAAATACTTAATTTTTACTGTTAAGCATGTGGGGGTTGTGTAATGGTTTGGGGTGCCATGGCTGCTTCTGGCGTAGGAAAGTTGGTGTTCATTGAGGGTAATATGGATCGGCACCTTTACAATTCCATTCTAGAACAGAATCTAAAACCCTCCCTCGATATGCTAAGCCTTGGTCGAAATTGGTACTTCCAACAAGACAACGACCCGAAGCACACTGTTCAAATTGTGAAAGATTGGTTGCTATACTATGCTCCCAGACAGCTGTACACTCCACCTCCACCCAGATTTAAATATTATTGAGCACGTTTGGGAGATATTACAACGAAAAATACGTAACTACCAAATTACTAATGCCCAAATGTTAAAAGAGAGGCTCCAAGAAGAATTGCAGAACATAAGACCCTTAGAATTAGAAAATATGGTGAACTCGATGCCTCGGCGACTGCAGGCAGTTATAGATGCCCGTGGGGGTCCGACAAAATATTAATTTTATTAATAGGTGATAATTTTTTACATTTACGCTAAGTTTTTCTGTGAACACTCTTGTCGTATGTAGACTTTTGTCTAATGTTTTTTATAGTTTTTCTTGAATAGTTTTTTAAGTTTATATCGGAATAAATATTATTTTGGTTTATATTAATAAATATAGATTTGAAACAAAACTGCATCATTATTTTTATCATTTATTCATTTGGACTGATAAAATCGCAAAAAAAGGGGTCGTATGTAGACTTTTGTCGGCCACTGTATGTGAGAAACAGCACTTTTTGTTTTTGTTTCAATTTTTTCGATTCATGTGAGATATTACTCGAGTCGAGTAATACAGAAACGAGGCACTGCACTCTTATGAAACTGTGAAAATATTTTGTTTCATTCCACTTGTTGTTATATGAAAAAATGATACGTATCTTTTAAGTTGTGCACAAAACAAGAATCAAAAACGCTGTGTAACAGTGAAAAAACTTTTCATTTCACTGTTTCACAGAACAAGAATTGACCCCCTGAGCACCAAATTTTCTCTTAAAAAACCGGAAGCTCGATTTTGATTTTAGAACCATGGTTTCTTTGGGAAAAGTTCTTAGAATTTCCCGTAAATTACGATTTTGCTATACGCTTATAGGCAAAAAAAATTGACCCACCCTAATAAATATAGATTTATAGTTAGCTGCATGTAAAATGTAATAGACTGTAAATCAAGCTTTAAAACGCAAAATATCGGTGTTTCATTTAATAAATAACGAACACTTGAATATACAAACGCATTTTAAAGCGCAATTCGTTGAAATATGTACATTAGTGTGTCCTGCTAAAAAAAAATTTGGGGATCAAGCTTATTTTAGACGAGTATAGGGTAAAGTATTTTTGAGAATTTTTTTTAGATTTTTCGGAAGTGTTTTAGAGGCTGCGCAATTTGATATTTAATCAAAAATCGAGCTTTTTGAGCTCTATTTAAATTTTGGTTACGAATTGATACAAAATCGATATTTTCTCGGTTTCTGAGTCAATATTGTCTTCTCGCAGCGCTCATTTTGAGTGCGCTAATTTTTATTCATGAGTACCGGACCTACAGTTTAATGTCGACTCCGAACGACAGACTTGAGAAGCTTTTTAATGGCAATCAATTACACCCAGAGCTTTTGCCAGACGACTGTTGAGAGGTAGTCGCCGAAAGAAATAATTTTTTCATATTTCTTTTTACAAGATGTCAGATGTGATTTTGAAATCACTGAAGTGATTTGTTGTTGTTTTGAAAATCGCAAGCTTTTTAGCTTTTACAAGTGATTTTCATTGTTCTAAATCACAAACTTAATGCTTGTTTCGTTTATAGAGCTGCCAGATTCATTGCTGCCCTTTGTATTAAAATCGCACATTTACATACATATTTTTCAAAAATTAACCAATCTGTGTTAAATAATTTACAATATATTAATTTTTATGGACGGCGACCATAACTTTAATAAAAACTTTAATAAATGTTTGTTTTAATAACTAATTTAATTGACAAATTTTGTCAAATGATGCACAATATAAAAAAAATTGTGATAGTCTGGTAACTCTAAAAGCCTTTTTGAAAATACAGTGAACTCGCGAAAACGTGAATACCCGGAAGCATGAACGACTCGGAAACGTGAACACTTTTATGTTAGCATTGACTACTCTAAAACGTGAACAAGGTGAAATAGCTCTAAAACGTGAAAAAAATTTTTTTAATTGTTTTTTAAATTTGTTTTGTTTTATGTCTTGAATTCGTTTACATTTGGGGAATCCCAGCATAAGACAACATACATACATATTTAGCTATCTATTTAAACAAAACATGCACATGTGTAGTTAAGAAATCTTAAGGAAAAGGCCATACATAAGATGGTTGAAAAAAACACATATCAAAAAAAGATAAGTGATTTCTTGCAATAAAAGTACTATTTAGGAAAAAATCCGTCTTTTAAAAGGAGTTTATTGAAGACTGAATTCTTTTGCTACACCCATATAAGTATTCCTAGCACTTTTTTGTATTATATTTTTTTTTAATTATAGAAACTTTAGTAGTAGAAAAATTTATATATACATACATACTATATGTATGTACAGTGCACGCGCGCTAATGTGAACAGCGCATTATATGAACACCGCTTAATGTGAACATATTTTTTGCTTCATTGACGATTCTAAAATATAAATAAATGTAATAAAAAGCCCTATAATTTGAACAGAATTTTCTTTTTTTAAATATGAAACGTTAAAATTCTGTGTTTATTAGTTGCGGGATCCCCGTTTTAGGTGTACATGTGCATGTAGTATATGTGCATATGTATATGTATGAGTAATTATGAACATATTCGTACGTATAAATATATACAAATTTAATTATAATTTGATATAATTTTAAAAATAAAAAAATTCATAAATATGTATTGATTTTTGTTTACAATATGGTATAATTTTGTTTTAAAATTTTCGGTATTCGGAAATGTGAACAATTCGTAAAAGTGAACAACGCCAGTTTTAATTAGTTCACATTTGCGAGCGAGCACTGTATACAATTCGTTTGAATTGCAATTTTTTTTTTTGTTTCATATTCACGAAAATGTAAAAAATGGCAAAAAAGTTTGAATAAAATTTTACATAATATTTTTTTTTAATAAAATTTCCAAATCTGATTGAGTTTTAGTCAATATCTATTGCTAAAATGCATATTTTTGTTCTAAAAGCTTACCGATCGAAAAGGTGAACAACTTTGAAAATGTGAACACCCTTGGTAAAAATTAGTTCACGTTTCCGCGAGTTCACTGTAAACGCAAATTTTAAAAATGTAAGCAAAACAAAAAAAATTATGAAGATTTTAATGTGCTTTAAAATTTGCAATTTTTGAATTTTTCTAAATGAAATTATATGTTTGTTTCGCTTTTTCGCCGAATTGTAAGCAAAACAGAGTTTAAAAAGGCAACTGATTTGAAATTGACAAGCATTTACGTCACCGATTTAAAATCCTCAAGACAAAAATCGCAAAAAAAACTTGAAAAAAAATTCCTTCTTTTTACCTTATTTTCTCCTGTTTAGGTCCATAGGTAACAAACCTTTCAAAAAAAAAAAAAAAAAATTAAAATAAATAAATAAATAAATAAATTTAAGAAAACAATGAACTACAAACATTTACCTAAGATCTCAATAAACAACTTTCTAAAACATATGAACTTCCTAGGAATCAGATAGCGCTTAGGTAGTAAGGCAACAAACTAATCACTAAGTCTACGGCGACTACAATGTAAATATCTTTGGATTTTTGACAAATAGATTTTTATCCTACCTAAAACACCATCGTCTACAGCACCAAGGCAATGTATCAGAGGTTCACACACACACACACACACATTATTGCGATGATTTAACTCCCTCAGTTCATTTTGTATTTTTAAATTTAAAAAATTGGTTCCATGGTAAAAGATTTTCCATCATTGAAAAAGTGAAGTGCTATTTTAAGCACCTATAATACAGTTTCTGCTATAAGCAGGCTGTGAAAGCTGTTTAATATCGGCATAAAAGTAGATTATGTTGTGAAATAAAAAATTTTTTGTCTAAATTTATTTTCTTTCTTAGGTCGGCTTATTTTGAGAATTGTAATTTGATGGTCATTTTTAATTTTAAAAATTAAAGAAATCTGACAACAGTCAATATGTAAGGATGTATGTATTATATTCGAAATATTTTACCTTTTTATTTCTCCCGCTACCAATTCAATTTAGAGCCATCACTAATGAAATTATTGTATGGTTTTTATAACAGCCACCCCTAATCAGAACCAATGACAATTTTATCCGCACCTCCTGATGCTGCCGATCCTAAGGAAAAAGATTATGGTTACATAAGCATTTTTCAAACAAAGTGAATAATTCTAGTAATACTGTTATTTTATAAGGTCAGTACTGTAACAAGATCCTATATAACTTTTAACATTATTACCTTCTACAACTGTGCCATCCTTATCCATAATTCCGTCAGTACTGGGGGCGGCTGCTTCTAAAACTTGCTGCTGAACCTGTACAATAGGTTGACCATCCTCGGTATAGGAAACTGAAACAGGAATACGTGTTCCATCTTCGCCGATAACATGGGCACCACCATCTCCATCTTGTGACTGCTGAATAACCAGTTGGCCTTCTGCATTTAATAGAGATGCATCTATAAGTTGAGTTTCATTATTTTCACCCTGAACTAAGACCATTTGACCATTAGCGTCTGTCATCATTTGTAGAGTTTCACCATCAAGACCCTCGCCTGACTGCAGTACACCCACTGACTGCAGAAGTTGTTGTATGTGTTCAGGATCTTGTACCAGAATTTGGTTTCCATCAGCATCAGTTAGTATGTGGTTATCTAGTTGTAAAAGTTGTCCGCTTTCGTTAAGTATGAATTTAATTTGGCCACCATCAACTTGTGCTTGCATAGCAGCTTCATCCAGTTCCATTGCTACGTGTTGCTGCTGTAGTTCTCCATCGGCTCCAGCATTCTCGGCACCAGACGCTAGTTCATGATGTTCGTCCGCTTGTTGTTGTTCCTCTGTTTCTGGTACATCTTGCTGCTGATGCTGTGATTCTTCGGCTGGAACTGAGTCAGTTGGTTGAGCTTCTGTAGTGGCAGTTGTTTCTCGTTTTGACTGACCTTCTGCCGTTTGGTCAGTGGTACTGCTTCTGCGTGTTGAATTTTCTTCTTTTATTTCTCCATCTTCTGTGGCAGATTGTTTTATGGATTGATCTGTTTTATGTTGCGCAGGTTCTTCGAGATTTTTGGGATTTTCACTTGATACACCGGTTGATGTCGTATTAGAAGGTTGATCCTCATTATCATCGTCTAAACTGGGCATACTGACGGGGCCTGTACTAGAAGGTTTTGGTGATTCTGGTTTAAGATTTGTCGATGATGTCGTAGTAGTTGTTGTTGTAATTGTTGAAGCATGACTTGATTCATCTGGCTGGTCTAACATAGGCATGTCTATGCTAACTGAAACTGGAGCCGTGGTCGCCGTTGTAGTTGTTGTAGTATGATCTCCGCTAGATGCAGTCACATTTCCTGACTCTTGTCCAGGTATAGTTATATTAAATGTAATTCCACCACCCGAACCAGCTTGTGAAGTGATAACAACTTGGTCATTGCTACCCCCCACACCATTACCAGATGATGTAGTGGTGGCTGCAACAATACTTGCGTCACTTTTATCGGAATGCATTTTTTCAAAAATGCTCTCAATATCTGCCTCAGATATTGTATTATTTCCAGTGTTTCCAAGAGAGGCAGATTGTTGCTGATGCTGTTGTTGTTGTTGCTGCTGATGGTGCACATTAAGTTCAGCGTTGTGATGCACCAGTTCATTCGATTCTTGCTGAGTTGCTTCACTTAACAAGGCTGCTGCGTTTAATGTCGACAATGAATTATTACCAACAACAGTATTAGAAGTCTTTTTATGAGTTGCAGCTGTAGTTGTTGTGGTATTCGATGTAGCATCTCCTCTTCTGTGGGTTTCCATATGCTGATTGTAGTAATTCTCTTGTATAAACGTCAACGAACAAATGTGGCATGAAAAGAATCGAATATTATTAGCTGATGAGGCACCTGTTACGTCTGTCGTAGGTGTCGTTGTTACTGGTGTAGTTGAATCGCTTAAAGCTTCATCAATGGTTTCTTGCAAAAGTTTCTGTGTCGTCAAAATGTTCTGAGACGTTTGTGGAGTCTGTTGTTGCTTAATCGTAATCATCTGTTGTTGCTGAACTGGTTGCTGTTGAATTTGTTGCGTATTTTGTTGCTGCTGTTGATGTTCCTCGAAATGTTTAACCAGCATTTCTCTCTTCGGGAAGGACATAGCACATGTGCCGCACTTGAATACATTACCCTGATGTTGCTTAGCGTGCGTTGTAGCTGCCTCACGTGTTTCAAACCGTTGAGCACACAAGCGGCATTTAAATGGTTTCGATTTTACTCCAGCCATATGCTTACGCATATGTTCATCAAAAGCTATCTTATCTGTGGACTTAAACTGGCAATGATTACAAGTGTAGAGAGATGTAGTTCCTACGCTTTGTGAAGCTTGTGCATTAACTCCTGTTATAGGATCAGATGTCGGGGCAGCAGCATTCTGTGATACTGGCAAAGTTGTAGTACTTGTAACAACTACATTCGTACTATGATTAATTTCCATGTGTTTGCGCAATGAAGCTTCGCTAACAAAATTAATATGACACACTGCACACGTATTGTCCATGGGTGTATTGTGCTCACGAACCATATGTTGTTTCATGGCACCAAAGTTAGGGAAGATTCTCTTACAATTTTTGCATTGGAAATTCTGATGTTTGCAAGTTTCATAATGTGTATTAAATAGGCGCATATCAGATGTTTTGTAGTCGCATGATAAACACTTATAAATCTTAGCTGTTTTGCGTTGCAATGTTTGTGTACCAGCCGACTGTTGTTGTATATTTGTTGGTGATTGGGTTGAAATTTTCATTTGTTGCACTGCACTGACTGAAAATTCATAAAAATATTTAAATGTAATTTAGAGTTTTCCATGTTTATTACTATATTTGAAAATATATTAAAACTACAACAAGAACCGAAACCAAAGTATATAAAGCAAAATCTTAACAGTTATAAGCTAAGAAAATAATACCTAGTCAAATCCTTATAATTTCATGAGTTTTCCAAAACTATTTAATCACATTTTTTCCCCTAATATGAACGTACATATAACGTCCTAAAGCAAGCTAATTTTTAAATCATGCGTGATTTACAGGAATCAAAGGACTTCGCCATTAGTTGGACACTACTTTTTAGTCAGCTCAATTTTAAACTACAACTTAAATAATTTGCTAGAAATAATTTTGAAATGCAAAATGTATCTTCTTAAAAATGGGTATGCTTTTTGATCAAATATTAGCCTAATGTGATATTGCATATTGCTACAAGCAATAGCTTGTAAATTAAAGCTTTTTGCTATAAGATTTATACTGACATTTTCAATATATGATAACAATTTTACATGACAATAACCATTTAATTGTCAGATAAAAAACAAACAAAAATAAAATATTTATACGATATTTTTACCTGCGGCTCCACTATTTAACTTCTGCAATTTATTTGGGGGCGCTTGTATTGATCCAGACGAAACGTTATTTGCTACATTCGCAGCAATTGTAGTTGTCCCAGTAACGGACGCAGTAGAGTTTCCAATACCGCCACTATCATCATTTAAACCATATTTTTTGTGCAGTAAATTCATTAGAT
The DNA here is from genome assembly GCA_963576795.1 of Metopia argyrocephala. Classification (NCBI taxonomy): domain Eukaryota; kingdom Metazoa; phylum Arthropoda; class Insecta; order Diptera; family Sarcophagidae; genus Metopia; species Metopia argyrocephala. The sequence continues at coordinate 68,038,675 of OY756210.1, forward strand.
TTGTTCGAACACGTTCGACGTCATTTTCCAAACGATCTAAGTAGTTAATGAGATTTGTACAACGGGAACACACAACATCCTCAACACTTACGATAACCATAAAAGCATCGCCCACTAGTTGTCCAATTTTATTGGGAAATTTTGTTGTAGTATGTGTTGTTTGCATTTCTGTCAACTGATGTTGTGCCTGATTTGCACCCAGGGCATCATCACATACATAACAGCGATTTATTGTTGTTGATACGACTTGTTGATGCTGTTGTACATTATTGCCGATTGCTGCACTTGTAACTGTAGTTGCTGTTACACCGGAGCCAACTACTTTCTGTTTAAGAATGCGTGGCTGATTTGGTCCAGTGACGGTTACTGCTCCACTTGACAGCAGATTATGTATTTTGCGTACCGCACTATTCATTTGATTATTCATTTTTATCTATTTCTTAATAAAGCAGGATAAATTGTTTTGGCAGCTTAATTATAAAATTATATATGTATTTCTATTTAAAATTTTGGTCAGCCGAAGTATTTTTGCATTAAACTGAAAGAAAAATTGAGATTATTATTAAAAAATTTTGATTCAAACTATAACAACTAATTTTTTTACTCTTAAAATTTAATAGTAGATATGTACATATGTATGTATGTATTTATTTTAATTTTTTTTCATTCTCAACAACAGTCCCATCCTTCAGTTACATCGCACTATTGCCAACAATTCGTCACTCAGTTTCACAATTTTCTCCTCTTTCTCATGGCGAAAATTGTCAAATAACTCAAGCATTATATTTTTTAACGCAGACACCCTCTCATTAACTTTTTGTTTTATATGCTCTTCTGATAACAACATTATAAGTCTAACTTTCCTACTGCATAACACTACCCGGAGACACTATTATACCATCGACCAAATTTATTTATTTATTTATTTCTTACGGTCTTTTAACCTAGATATACATATATGTACAATATATTAATTATTTCTACAGTACAGTGTACTCGCGGTAACGTGAACTAATTAAAACCAAGATAGTTCATGTTAGCGAAATTGTTCACTTTAGCGATTGTTCAATTTCATGACAAAAGTATAAAATTTTACAATATAAACCTGTGTTTTACACGCTTGAAAGTAAAATTATTTTGTTATTAATATATAAAACTAAAACAAAACGAGATCACGAGAAAATAATTGTCCTGATTTAATTTTTTTTTTTGCTAAATGTCATGGATTTCAGTGGTATCATTAACACAAGAAACATTGGCAAGCTAAGCACACCATAAATGTTAGTAAAAAAATGCTCTAATTGTGATATCAGAGTCATATGAAATAAAAAAATTATTCACGTTATAGAGCTTTCTGGGTTTGTTCGCGTTACAGAGTAGTCAATGTAAACAAAAGCTTGTTCACGTTAAGCGATGTTCACGTTAGACGGTGTTCATGTTACCGCGAGTGCACTGTATTCTATTAAAAGTTTCTTAAATAAAATCATATTTTCACAATCTTTTATGTTATTTGGTAGTTCATTATACTTTTTAATTCCTTTATATTCTAAACGATTCATATCTTTTGTCGTTCTCATGAATGGTAATCTATAGTTATCCTTTCTCCTAGTATTATTATAATTATGAATTTCATGACTACACTGTAATTTCTCACTTAAATATTCTGGACATTTCCCAAATCTTATATTATGAATAAATTTCAAGGTGTGATAAGTAATAATTTGTCTAACACTTAACCAATTTAGTTCATTCAGCATACTTCTTATATTTGTATCATACTTTTTGTTCAAAATAATACGCATAGCCCTATTTTGCAATTTCTGAAGTTTGTCCATCTGAGTTGTATTTAATAAAAATAGTATTGAAGGACAATATATAAAGTGTGGTAAAATTATACTGTTATATACTTTAATCTTATACTTCTTATTTACTTATTTAGTTGATCTAGCTAGTATTCCAATCTTCTTTGCTATTTTGTTTACAATATACTTCAAATGATCTTCAAAATTCAAATTCTCATCTATCATTATGCCTAAATATTTAATTGCATTTACTCTCTCAATAGTGTCACCCCTTATTTTCAATACACACTCATCCCTATTTACATGATTTCTTGTTAATACCATAAATTTAGTTTTACTAATATTCAACTTTAACTTGTTCTCGCATAGCCATATATATAAATTGTCGATATCTTTCTCACAGCATTCTGAAGATTCTTGTCCGCAATCATTAATAATGCATCATCAGCAAATAATCTAATATTTGAGTATTTTAAACACGATTTTATATCATTTATGTATAAAATAAAAAGCAACGGTGCCAACACTGTTCCTTGTGGTAGACCTATATTTACATCAATTTTCGTCGATGTCGTATCAGATATAACCACTTGTTGCTGTCTATCACTCAGATAGTTGGTCATCCATTTGTGCCCAGTATCCTTAATCTCCATCTTGTGTAATTTTGCCATTAATATATTTCTATCTACTGTCTCAAATGCTCTTTTCAGATCAAGGAAAGTTGCAACTATATTCATTTTGTCATTAAAACTATTCTTCCACAGTACCAAATTTAACACTGTTTCACAGGAATGATTACTTCTGAACCCAGACTGTTCCTCTATTAATATATTATTTTCATCTATATGTTTAGTTAGCTGTTTTTTTACAATCAGTTCAACAAGTTTAGAATCGCATGTTATGGTATTAATAGGCCTAAGTTCTTCCGCAAGTATAGTATTTGCAACTTTTTGTACTGGAACAATAGTTGTCAATTTCCATTTCCTTGGCACTACACCCATCAAAAAACTTTCATTTATCATAGAAGCATAAAAATAGGCTGTGTAATTTAGCGAGTCTTTCAGTACTCCTTCCGAAAAAAGGTTTTTACCACCAATTTTATACTTTAATTTTCTTGAAATATCATATAAATCATCTGACGAGACCATTTTAAATTTAAACTGTTCTATTTTACTATTAATATTTTGGGACATGCCCCTATAATCATATTGTTCAATTGAGTCATTTATTTCTTTCACACTATTTACAAAAAATTTATTCAGATTCTCTGCGATTTCTTGTTCATTATCATAAACAATACTATATTTTTTAACTATTTTTATCTCTCCCTTCTGTTCTTTTAAGTTAGTTAATTCTTTTAAATATTTCCACATTTCTCTACTATTATTTGCATTAATGTTTATTTTATTTTCCATGTACTTTATTTTCTTTATTTTTATTAATCTTTTATATTGTCTCTTAATATTATTATATTCATCCCATCGACCACTTTGCATCGATATTCTATATAAATCATACTTCATTTTATTCATATTTGAAAGTTCACTATCATACCATTTATTCATTAATTTTATTGTCACTCTTTGTCTGGGAGTTATACTAGACATTATCTGAATTATTATATCATCTAAATACTTTATCTTATTGTCTATATCACAGTTATTGAAGAAACTAAAACTAAATTGACGTAAATAATGTATTAAAATATCACAGCTATAGTTATTCCATATATATAAATCTTTAATTATTCTCATATTCAACGCGTCATTAACAGGTACATCAAAGGCAATGGTTTCATGGTCACTTATCTGATATTCATCAAGTTTATCACAGTTTAAGTTTTTGTCATTAGAATATACAAGGTCAATTCGAGTAGAACTATGTTCTGTTATTCGCGTATCAAACATCACACATTGTTTCATTGCAGCATTAGACAGAATTTCGTTCAATTTATTTGAGTATAAATTACTTCTATTAATATCAATATTAAAATCACCAACGCATATATTGTGATCACTTAAATTAATGTTCCGATCAATAATTGAGATTAAGTTGTCAATAAAATCAACACAACTGCCACTTGGTGATCTATAAATTAGGCAAAATGTCAATCAACTTTATCTCTAGGACGGACATAGGACACAACGGCTGACTTCCAAAATGTTAATTGCTTTGTATTCGAACAAAGTATGTATATCGTTTCATAAAGTCGCTATACAAAATATTTACAATGTATACGATTTCAAAATGTCGCCAATAAGTATTTTTAACGCAGTAAAAAAGCAATCAAGCATCGGTTTTATAACTGATGCTTTGTTTGCTATTGGTTTGTTTACAAACATTAAAACGTTTGTGTTATAAAAAAATATATATAAAAACAAAAATTACAAATAATGACCGAATTACAAAGGTAAATTAATTTGTTTTTAATAAAAAATATATTAAAAAAACAGTAAATGACAATTTTTTTAACATATTTCAGCGAAAGGAACCCGACTTTTGCGCAAAACGCAAGAAGCGCACCATTTTGTGTGAAAAGGTCTTGAGAGAAATTAAGGAGGTTGATTACACCTTTCCTTTCTCTCGGGATGATATCATGATAATCATTTCTGATAATTTAAAATAATAATTTGTGGGGGGGTCGTGGCATACTGGTAGAGCGCTTGCACAGAAACTCACACGACCAAGGTTCAATCCCAGCGAAGGACAAAATTATAAAAATAAATATCTGCGGTTTTCTAAAATTACAATTTAAATTAAAAATTAAATTTAAATAAAATAAGAGGTTCCCCCACCCCCACCCCCTCCAGCAAGACCATCTGCAAGAAACCGCCCCCTGACATTTCTAATCTATTCCACCAGAAACCAATGATCAGGAGTACAGCGCCACCTTCTGGGAAGATAACAGCTAATCTACTGAAGACGCTCACCATTCACATGTAAACATCCACCGACAGATGAGGCCATTGCTGTTTGATCATTTGAGGGTGAAGGTATAACACTGGCTCTTGAGTGGACAAATTGACAGCAACTTGTTTCATCAACAAATAAAAAGGCGCAAAATATACAAAAAACTATGAAAAAAAAAAAAAAAAGTTTTACAACCACCGTTTCCATTTTCTTGTTTATCAGTAATAAAAATGGTGCATTGCAACATTTCTGTTTCATAATGAAAATGTAAACAAAGCACATAGTTGCATTGTTTCGGAACTTTGCATATGTAAAAAGTTTATATACCGCAGTAGAACTGTATACAAACTTTGTATTCATACATTTTGGAAGTCAGCCAACATTGACATATCCTTGTTCTGGAAAAAAAAATTTACATATGGTGCTCCACTGTTACCTTACACAATTTATATGAAAAAATTTTCAACATAAAAAACATTCAGCACTGCTATATGTTTTAGTTACATACATATGTATATTTCTTTTGCACAAACGTAAATAAAACTCCTTCTTAGCCGGCATTTTTAATAAATATAACCGTAAGTAACAACAAAATTATGTACATATGTATACCAATTTATCAAATTTTAATATGGAGCAGTAAATTTGTAACAAATTTCGAGGATCAAAATCACAATCATCCACAAAACAATCAACAACAACTTTCCATCAAATAAATATTTCTAAATTCTTCTGCAAATAATTATTTTAATTATGTACAGCTGAAAAAAAAACTTCTATATATTCAGGCTGACTTCCAAAATGTTAATTGCTTTGTATTCGAATAAAGTATACTGTTTCATAAAGTCGCTATACAAAATATTTACAATGTATACGATTTCAAAATGTCGCCAATAAATATTTTTAACGCAGTAAAAAAGCAATCAATAATCAGTTTTATAACTGATGCTTTGTTTACTATTGGTTTGTTTACAAACATTAAAACGTTTGTGTTATTAAAAAAAATATAAAAAATTACAAATAATGACCAAATTGCAAAAGTAAGTTAATTTGTTTTTAATAAAAAATATATACATATAAACAGCAAATGATTATTTTTTTTAACATATTTCAGCGAAAAGAAATAGAATCACGAGCAAAAAAAATTGCTCCTAATAACAAGGTTGCGAAATGAACCAGACTTTTGCGCAAAACGCAAGCGCACCGTTTGTGGGAAAAAGTCTTGAGAGAAATTAAGGAGGTGGATGACACCTTCCCTTTCTCTCGGGATGATATCATGATAATGATTTCTGATAATTTAAAAAAATTATCAAAAAGTTTTACAACCGCCGTTTCCATTTTCTTGTTTGTCAGTAATAAAAATGGTGCATTGCAACATTTCTGTTTCATAATGAAAATGTAAACAAGGCACATAGTTGCATTGTTTCGGAAATTTGCATATGTAAAAAGTTTAAATACCGCAGTAGAACTGTATGCAAACTTTATATTCATACATTTTGGAAGTCAGCCTCATAGTGATGCCAGAGTAAATTATATTTATATACAGTACTGTGCAAAATATAAGCAACAATTTACAAACTCAGCAAAAAATAAAATAATTTGTTGTACTTTCTCGTTTCAGACCAGAGAATGACATGAGTTGATTCGATTTTACTGCTTATTCCTATTATTACTGCTTTTGTTTTGTTTTTATTCATCAACAGTGGCAACTGTATTGCTTGTAGAGTTTACTTTCGTAAACGCGTTGTTTATTCTTAGAGCCATCCCTAAATAAAAGCGGCAAGCGGAACGTTTTACAACGCTCAGCGCTTACGCTGAACCGTCATCCCTAAATAAGAGCGGCAACGTTTTGTCAAAACATTAAAAACAGGGTAATACAAAAATATATGCTTATATAACAATTCTGACTATTTTAATAATAAACTGCATTACTCTATTGGTATTTGTAACATAAACAAAATTTTATAGTACTATTTTATTTATTCTTATTATATTTTATTTATTTATTTAATATTAATATTTATAATCTTCTATTTTGTTTATTTTTTGCCTTTGCGAATAAAACATGGTTATGCAAATAACATATCTTTATACCACAGCCCTGTTTTTTTCCTATTTGTTTACATTTTAGTTGCCTTTTGCGACCAACTTTACTATTAAACGCTCTGTCAAAATTGGATTTTCCAATTGCAAAGCGTTGCCGCCGCGTTATTTTGGGATGCTCCATACAAATACAATAATAATAGTTTTAGGTTTTTAACAGTTTGACTATTATTATTTTGACATAATCCTCCAAAACCATTATTTGGGTAAATAATTTTCTATAAATGAGGACAGATATACAGTGGTGGCCATATAATTAGAAACGACTTAGCAGCACACATTTTTCCTAATATATTTTTAAAATTAAGTTCACAATACCAAAACTAAATACTATAAATTGTAAAGTATTCAATCATTATTGAATTTATAATAAAAATATTTACAGCTGAGATAACATTTTTAAAAAATTTAACTTTAAACGAAATATAGCACTTTTATGTTGGTCTTATAATTAGAAACGACACAAATGTTTTCACCAAGCTTAAAATTATTTCCACAAAAGCAAACAAAAATTGACATATCCTCTAATAGGATATTCTCCCTGTCAGCAATTGGAAGATTGCTTGCTCATAAATCACCAAAATGAGTCTTTTAAGATTCCCTTAGGTGATCAAAAACTGATTAAATGTGCGGAATCATAAAATAATCGTGCAGACGTTCGAAATACGACTGCTTTTATAATTATTTTGCGTCGTATTTTATTGTTTTCTTCTGCATTTCGTTACAATGGGATTTAGTTGTTTTCGGTTAATTGAGCCCCGCTTTATTGAGTTTCCCGCTTAATTGTACTAAAAATCTTGAAACGAAATCATTCCGTATAACCTCCTATGCAAAAGTACCCGTTTAATTAAGTTCCGCTTAATTGCGCCTCCCGTTTAATTGATTCATAAAATGAGACCGCATTGCGAAAAACACAAACAAATGTTTCAGTTAATTGATTTCGTCTGCTTAATTTTTTTCTCCACAAACGTAAAACCATTTATGTTGCGCCAAAAAAATTTTTGTCATGTTTCTGTTCACCATGTAAAAGGGACGATATAGAAAAATGAATCATCGAAAGCCTTAACAAATCTAAAATTCAAATGTTGATGACTGATTTTTTTAATCATATTTAGTTTTACTCATATATGTATAATGTTTTTTTTATAACATTTAATGTACACTCGCATGCACATATGTAATGTAATTATTTTAAATTTTGATCTCTTTTTATATAGAATTTTGTAATTTTTGTTGCTTTTCAAATATTGTACGACGAACGCACCTGATTTTTGTTTTGTTTTAATAAACTAACACTATTTTTTAACTTAATAAATAAAAAATGAATTTCATTTTCTCTATACACGTGGATGTTTCGCTTTATTGCTCGTCTGGCTTAATTAAGTGATTTTCGTTTTAATTGCGTCGGCGAATCAATTAACCGAGTATCGCTTAATTGAGTTTTCCGTTTAATTGCACTAAAAATCGTGCATTTTTAGACACAATTAAACGGAAATAACTGTATTTTATTTGCAAGAATAAGAGTTAGCAATTAATGAGATGTCGTGGCATAGTGGTTAGACGTTCGCACAGAAATTCAAACGGCCAAGGTTCAATCCCAGCAAAGGGCAAAAATTATAAAATAAAATTTAAGGTATTTCTAAATTATAATTTAAAGTAATTAGAAGTTCATCTTTAAGAAACCGCTCCTTACATTCCAGTCTATTCCAACAGAAACTTGTCTCATCAATAAAAAGGCGCATAATATACATATATAAAAAGAATTCCTTCAGTTGAGCTTGATGAATTTATTTTTTTTTTTTTTTTTGTTTTTTTACATTTATAAACAAAATACAATATTTTTATTATTGTAAAGATAATAAAAAATTAAGTAAAACTCGTTTAGTGAGCGGAGTCACAAATGACTCGTTCAGGGGAGTCACAAATGACTCGTTCAGGGGAGTCATAAATGACTCGTTCAGGGGAGTCGCGGCAAGGGTACATTTTTCTCCCGACAAAACATTCATTTACGACTCATATATGAGCTCATAAGTGACTATTTTAATCACCCAGAGGAGTCAAAAAAGACTCATAATTGACCAAAAGTGCTGACTGGGCTCTTACATATTTTATTTTTGAAAATATTGGTTTATATTTGTCTTCTTTGTAAATTTTGTATTAAATGCTGATGTGTTTACAGAGACATGTTTCCCTAGGTTTGCTGCATCATTTAATACTCTAAGACTTTTTGTTTTTTGGACTGTTGTTCGTGTGATTCCTTTTTACAATTGCCTATAAGTTTTCAATTGGGTTTAGATAAAAATTTTACGATGATAAGTACAAAGTTTCAATATTTTTATACGAAATCCAGTATGTCAATAACTTAGAATTTTGATTTGAGTCGTTATCATGTTGAGAACGAGCATTTTCTCAAAAGAAATATTGTTCTATTACATTTTTTAAATTGTTTTTATATTGATGTTAATTAACTTTTCCCTTTATTCTAAGAATGGCTTCACACCACACCACGAAATTGCATCCCAAGTTATAATACACCACCACTGTTTTAACAAAGTACCTAAACTCTTAAGGATTTTACTGAGGAACATCTAACGTAAGATTTTTCGTCAGGTGAAAACAATATATTCTTAAATTCATTGCTTGTAAGAATTCTATTTCAGATAACATGCATCTTTGTTGAGCATTTTGCTTGCAAAGCGTCAGTGTTTTTTAATATTTTTTTGCCACATGCGGTTTTTTTTTTATACAATACATTGACGAAAGCCAAAATGCTTATAAACGCATTGTTATTGTCCGTGTAAATATTTCTTCTCTCATTTGTTGCCCAGTTTCACCCCAATTTTGTGTGAATTCAGAAATTGGTTACCTTTACTGATGCTGCAAATAATCTTATCTTCTACTTGAGGAGTTTCTAGCACTGGGCTTCCTGGCTGGGGTTACAAATTTCTTTTGTTTAATTTTAGAAGTGAACTGCACCAAACTTCACTTGTTTGGATTATGAAAACCTTTGTGCGATAGCCCATATTGACAGTAACTCCATTGGATACGCCTTGAAGAAGCCCTCCCTTATTTATGGAGTGCATCACTTGTTTTTTCCAGTCTTGAAAACTAAAACGTAGTAAGGTTATTTAAATACGATCTACTGAATTTTAAATTTAGAACTCATAATAAAAAAAAGTTAATTAATTAAAGAAAACCTGAACGTTTCTAATTACGTGGCCAGCTAAAGACCAAGTACTTAGAAATTAACCAAAATTTTTTTAAAATGTAAGCTTTAAATTTAAAGTTTTTTTTCAGCGGCAATAATGTGGACTGTGGGCTGTTCGAATAGCGGTGCTTATAAGTTTTAGTAATGGTTTTAAAAGAAGTTACACTTTGATTTCATTTTGATTAAACATCGTTTCTAATTATATGGCCACCACTGTAGAAAGCTGAGAAAATTTTCTTAAAAATAAGCCCTCTTCCAGCGTTACAGGTCAACTATTCACCAATTGCAATGAATACTTTCAAAAAAATAGCAATATTTTCGGATGACCTGAACACCAAATTTTCTCTTAAAAAACCGGAAGCTCGATTTTGATTTTAGAACCATGGTTTCTTTGGGAAAAGTTCTTAGAATTTCCCGTAGATTACGACCTTGCTATACGCTTTGTCATGTTTTTCGGTCCCGAACAAATTGACCCACCCTATTGTACATTTATTAAAGACTTGTTTGACAAATTTCTATGCAATACTTGTCAAATAAGCTTTTAGTAAACCTAATCTTTTTATTTTTAATACAATTTAAAAAGTCTGAAAATAAAAACGATCTTGCTCATGGAGCAGTTATATTTTTTGTTATTGGGTTTTCTTTTAAATGGGTGCATTAGGAGTAGTCTATGAAACCGTTATTTTTTTATATACATAATTAATAATTTAAAAAAGTGCTGGTGGTAAATTTTTTGTTTACTTAAATCATATGAAATTTCTTAAATTACATCAGTTAATATTTTGAATATCCACCCTTGGCACTTACTGCATTCTGGTAGATATTGGAAGGCTTCTCTCCCCAGATAATAAGAGGAAACAAATAAAAAGAACCGCATGCCGGTTAATAGATGCAACAAATTAATAGAGGTCCGATTAATCGAGGTTTAACTGTATATCAAAATTTTATATTCATACATACAGTGGTGTTCAATAAAATAGATTCACCCTGATTTAACATCTTTAAGGCCGAAAAACATTAGAAAAACGTAATTAATATTTTTGATTGCTCTTATTTTATTGCAGTTGTTAAGTAAATAATATGAAAAACGACATTTCCGAAGATCAAAACCTAAAATCGTAAATATTGGTAAAAATAAGTAATTGTCTTTTCAAAAAAATAGAGACACCATGTTTGATGGCCTAAAAACGTCTTCCCTATTTATTAAACAAACTTATTCTCTTCAATTATTGTTGATTTATCTCAGTACTTAGTGGAATTAACCCTAGAACCATAACGCTAATTTTTACGCAATTTTTCAAGTTAGAAAATTTTCAATTTACTTACTTTAATTAAATTTATTTATTTATTTTAATTCATATCGTTGGTCTCAGGTAGAAAGGCCCTAACTCAAATAATTTAAAATTTACAGGAGGCGGTAAAAATACAACAGATACTGTAATTATTAATATATAACTTTTTATTAAATGCTGTACAATTGCTTGTAATAACGTTATTTTTAATAATATTGTAACATTCTTTGTGAGGAGCGGAATATTTCTAAAATGCATTGAATTTACTAAAAAAAAGTAAGTTTTGAAAAAATGCGAGTTAGGGCCTTTCTACCTGAGACCAACGATATGTTATAAAAAGAAAAGAATTTTTAGTATATTTACATTATTCAGTTATCGTTGTCCATACAATTTTGACAAATTTAAAAAAAAAGTGCACGTAAAATTTACGTACGTTATGGTTCTAGGGTTAATTATGCTATAAACACAATAAAGACTATCGAAACCGAACACACGACTACAAAAATCGCTGGCTACGAAAGTAGCCAAGTAGCCAGCTACTTAATTATAGTAACAACTACAGCTACAAAATAAGCTTATTTTTTGTAAGTGAAATTGCGAGGAAACAAAAAACAATATGTCTGAAGAAAATGATTATTTTTTTTTTTTCAGAGGAGCAACTTTAATTTTTTTCGCATTTTTTTTTTTTTTTTGTTAGTATATATTTCATGTATTGCGCTTTTTAAACACCTTTTTCATGCATCTTATTGTATTGGCAGCACTAAACTGTTTATTGTCGCCAAGAAAAATAGAAATTAGCCTAAGTTGGCTACGGGCTACAAAAGTAGTAGTGTGTTCGGTAGTCGTGTTGCCGTTAAAATAATTATTCCCATATGAACACATGTGTTTTATTTTTGAAAGCTTGTAGTCGATGGTCGGTGGTAGCCTTTGTTGTGCTTATAGCGTTACCCTACATTTTTAATAAGGTGCAGGCAGCGTTTTGGCTTTGAGTCCATAAATCTTCAAAATGTTTCATTTGGAATATTCTTCCAGGAATTTTTAAAAAATTTCCACAACTGTTCTTTATTTGAAGGATTTCATCCTCGAAATACCGCTTTAATAATTTGTCATAAAATTATAATAGGATTTAAGTCTAAAAACTGTGTAGGCCAGCTTAAAACCTTCACGCCATTATTTTGAAAACAAGCTACCTTTGATGTGTTTTTTATACAAATGTTGACTAAATATAAGTTTACTGAAATTTTATTTTTTTCAATATTATTTTTATTTTTCAAACAGCTGATTATTTGTTTACTTACACAAACTAGCCAGAAGAAAATGAATTAGCAAGAAGAAAATAATCAAAATCCCTCATTTACCTAATTTTTATGTAAAGGACCGCTTTTTGGTAATATTGATATCACACATGTGCTCAATGTGAGGTAAAGGAACAAAATGTAGTGTGTATATTATATTTATTTATGTTTATTACAATATGTGTTCTCTACCTAACATAAAAAATTTTTTACTGTTACTTTGCAAATGCTGGTGTTTACGTTTGGAAATAATTATTAACCGTCTATAAGTAGACGTGATGTTAAAGACGTTTTCCCATGTCCTGATTCTGATTTCTCCGACTATTTTTTCTTTTTTTTTCTTATCGCCCTCACACATATCTCCAAAATTATGCGCAATTACGCTGTATAAGAAATCTTAAAATACAGATTTCTGTATTTTTTGGGAACATAAGGAGGAATTCTAATAAGTTTTAGGAATGTTTTATTTTTATAGGTTTTTTTTAACACATGTACATTTAAAAAAATATTTTTTTTTTATTTTTGGTTCATTTTTTGTTTTATGCATTTATTTTTGACATTTTCTCATTTACCCACAGAAAAAAAAACTTTTTTTTTTTGTATTAAGGTGCAAATGTCATCTATGCATTCACCTTGTAGACTTATTTCACCATGGTTACAAGATTTGTTCACTTTTACTTGGTCCCAAATTGAATAGCAAAAAAGCAATCAACTGATATATTATTTAATACCCTATGAACATTCTTCAACTTGGCTACTACCAGATCACCAATTGTTCCGTTTTTTTATTTACTTTTATTATTGGCAACCCTTATTTTTAACAACTCGTCAAATGTTGAAGAATTTCAATGTATTGGTGTTTGTCCGTGTTTTTAATAAAAGACGGGTGTTCTACCGCTAACCATAAAATTTTCGTTAAATTTAGCTGTGACACATGCTGCTTCGTAAATAAAAATACGAAAGTGATACAAGAAAAAAATTCTTAACGAATCAAAAAATGAGGAATTAAAACTCTGCAAAACGATTGAAAAACGAACGAAACCATAAGTAACAAATAGAGGGTGATAAGGCGGGAGGGTTAAAAAAAAAATTTAAAAAACGTTTCTTTGTATAAATATATAGAACTTTATTAAAAAAAAGGCAAATTTTACAAATTCTTCCAATTTCCTTATTACTTAGATAAGTGGCGATAACAATTTATTAATAGGTTTTGTAATAGTTCTAATTGCTTTATATCCAAAGGGTATTCAGTCATATTAATGTTCCTGGTAAATATATTGTACAAAATTTTAAAACAGGAAGCGACACTCATTAACTTCATTGAAAGCGAAGTTTTATTTTATTGTTTTAATTCATAATTCATTTACTTCATTGAAATCGTAGTTTTATTTTATTGTTTTAATTCATAATTAAAGAAATATATTTTATATATATAGACAACGAAAAAATATGACGCGCCAAAAACTAGATGAAAATTATATTTTTATAACACAACACTTCTCACATCTACGTAAACAATGCATTTCCTAGAGAACGAAAATTACCTTGAATATTTATTGCTTTTTAATTAAATATCTTCATGCATACTTTATTAAATTGTTTTTCACAAGACGAAGAACTTTTATGTGCATTTCGGATTTTAGTATTTCTCTTTTGTTTTTTAGCTATAATTTTGTTTTATTTTTGACATCAACGAGCACAATTAAAACAAAAAAAATAACAAAACAAATCAACGGCGTTACCACAACGGCAAAATGTTCACTACTAGTACGTATAGCCGCTACTGTACGAATGCTAGGTCAAACTTAACGAAGAAAAAAACTAGCATGAACAACAGCAGCAACTATGAAAAAAGTAGGCAGCGAATGGATGAATCAAAGAAAAAGAAGATTGGAAAAATAAACCCACGATATAAAATTTTTGATGCTTTATTTTATATATATTTGGTACTTTTCTTACACACTGTGTTCGTTCTAAACCAAAAATAAAACCAGTTTTGCAATTTGATTCTCTAAAAAAATGCAGCTCTAAACTTTTTTTTTTAATTATTAATTTTGCACTTCACAAGCAACACTGTACTCTGTTAAAATTTTTCACACACTAAAAAATCCAACCGTTTTTAACGTTCAATCGTCTAAATATCACCTTTCTCTCTTTCTTCTAATTATTTACAATTCATTTACTGTGTTCCAAAAAGTGATGACTATATATTACATTACTTATAACATGACTTTCGTTAAGTCAAAATGGCTGCCCTAATGAATTTGATGCAGCTTCGATGTATTTGTTTTCAACAAAAAAAAAAAAACAACGTGAACGTTTTAGTTTATGCCGCTATTTTCTATTTCATTCAGCACCAACATTGTGGCTTTTTTTATACACTAACCGGCATTTTGTAAAAACTCTTTATAACTTCTTAATTTGTTGTACCTTCAATATATATTTTTTATATTTGCAATAATCACAAAGAAAGATACGTCCGCTCATGAAAAATAACTTTCCACTAAAGAAACGCGTGTCTTTCCGATGAACGCACGGCAATGACTGGTGTTGTGAAGTAAAGGATGACCATGTCTATAACCAGTGAAGCGATTTAATCGATTAATCGTCTACTTATATGTACATTATTTGCTCATATACATACATAGCACAAAAATTTATCAAATATTTACTTACATATCGCACTTGATCAACAAGAGGGTATTAACTCTAAAATTTTTAATATTTCAGTAGAGGCCAGAAAGTGTGCTAATGTACATTTCAAGAGAATTTAAAAATCTGAATACATCATAGCTAGACAATTCCGTTCGAAAATATGTTCATATTATTTTTCCTTTAATATTTTGCAATTACATACATACATAACTGGCCTTTACAACCCTGTGTCAGGATTACGGCCTAGCTTCTCGCAGCACTCATGTTGTGTGTGTAAATTTTTATTTATGAGTACCGGGACCTACAGTTTAATGTCGACTCCGAACGACAGACTTGAGAAGCTTTTCATGGCAATTAATTACTCTCAGAGCTTTTGCCAGAAGACTGCTGAGAGGTAGTCGCCGAAAGAAATATTTTTTTCATATTTCTTTTTTTTTAAGATGTCGGAGCTGGGTGTCGAACCCAGGGCTCATGTCTTAGTAAGCCAACACACTAACCACTAGACCACGGCGACTACAATTAGCAATTATTGCAAATAAAATCTATTTTCTGAATTAATACCATTCTAACATTCATATCTATCTACCTATATTATTTTTGTATTATTTTATCAACAAAACAGGGGAGATACTTTGTAATTCGATACGAATCAAAAATGCTTTTGAAAGAAATTTTCGATTCGAAAAATCAATAATAATGAATACAAAAATTTGTCTAAATTCGTAAATTTTTACCCCCCAGTAACAACATATAATACAACCAAATTTAAATAAAAAAATTTGATTATTTTTAATTTGAATAAAGGCATTTTTATGTTGTACATGCATTCATATGTATTTCAACTTTTGTATTAAAAAACAAAATAATAATTGTCTCAAATGAGATTTCCACATAAAGAATAAGCGGAATAGGAAAAAATTTTCACAGTAGATAGATATCGATGTTGTTACTAGTTGATTTCTTGCGAAAAGTGAAATCAAGTTGATATTTGTTAGACGACGAAGACGTCGCCAATTGGAATAAAACCTAATATTTGATACATATGCACATATGTATATGAAATTGTAATCCTTTTTTAATAAATAATGGTAGATACATATGTATATGTATGTACATATGTATATCTTATTTGGTATATGTGCCTAATGCTTTATTATAAGGTTATCTTTTTCTGTACTTTTTTTATATAAAGAACTAAGGCTTGCATACTTAAAAGTTAACAAGTTTATGTAATAATTACTAACATAGATGACGCATTTTAAAATGATTTTATATGCGCAATTACATCACAAATGCCCAACAATGATTTTTTTATCGCATGGAAATTGTATGAAATTTTAATGAAAAAATAGAAAAAAAATTAGATGATATGTTTTCCTTTCATAATTAAAAGATAATAAAAGTCGTAGGAATTTTAATTTACCATTTATATTGTTAGTTTTATTATTATTTAATTCTATTCCTTTAATAAGACTACCCAATGGAAAATTAAACAAATTTATTTTGTGTGACTTGTTTTTGTGGTTATTATTACATATTTTTATATTAATACAAAATTTTCAATTTTCTTCATATATTCCTTAATTTAGATTTTAATTTCTTATATTTGAGCATTTGCTATGTCATGCACGTTCTCGTTGAGAGAGATAAAAGCTAATGGACCTGCGTAAAGCGTTTATTTGAGTCATGGATTAATATGATGAAAACAATATTGTGTAGTCATTGGAGAAATTTAATTGAGATTGTTTTGAATTCAGTGAGCGATATGTATGAACTGTTATAACCAAAAACCGGTTATTCGGTGCTTAATTATTTCCATTGTTTAAAAAAATCTGGCAATACTCCTTTTTTTGTTTTTGGTTGCTAATATTAGCTACAAGAAAATGTAAACAAACAAAAATTTAGATTGTGAAAACCGGAAAAAGTTCTATAAATTCTAAAAATTAAAATGACTGAATAAGTTCGAGAATTTATGGCCAAAATAAACAAACGTTTATCAAAATGAGAGCTTTATTAAAATGGATTGATAAAATTGAATTTCCAAATATTAAAGATGAAGATATCAGGTAATACAGTAAAGTTAGCGTTTTGTATATGATTCAGAAATTTATCTACTGACCTAAATTAAAAACAGGCAGATATATGTATGCATATACTTATATTTATTAATTTTAGTATTCATTCTGTGTGTTACAATCCTGATGGAAGTCAACTAATAGTGGCTGCTAGGGAGCGAGTGTTGGTATATGACCCAAAGGATGGTACACTTTTGAACACTTTAAAGGCGCATAAAGACGTTGTTAATTGTGTTGCTTATGCAAGGGATGGGAAAAAATTTGCCAGTGGTGCGGCAGATAAAACTGTTATTGTCTGGTCTCCACAATTGGAAGGGATATTAAAGTATTCGTTAGTATTATTCCTAATAAATGTATCACGCATATTGTGACGTCCTTTTTAAATTAAATTCATCTTTTGTTTATAGACATGGGGATTCTGTACAATGTATGAGTTTTAATCCGATTTCCCATCATTTAGCCTCATGCTCAATATCGGATTTTGCATTTTGGTCGTCTGATCAGAAGGCTGTGCAAAAATATAAAATACACTCGAGAGTAAATGCTTGTTGCTGGACGAATGATGGTCAATATTTGATAATGGGTTTGGCTAACGGTTCAATTACTATACGCAACAAAAGTGGTGAAGAGAAAGGTCGTATTGATCGCCCTGGAGGATCAGCGAGCTCTGTTTATGGTATACAATGTTGCCCACCATTGGCGGAACCAAACACAGATACAATTGCTATAACTGATTGGAGTCAAACCCTTTCTTTTCATACATTAAGTGGGCAAATGATAGGCAAAGAAAGATCTCTTGGATTTGAACC
Organism: Metopia argyrocephala; assembly: GCA_963576795.1. Classification (NCBI taxonomy): domain Eukaryota; kingdom Metazoa; phylum Arthropoda; class Insecta; order Diptera; family Sarcophagidae; genus Metopia; species Metopia argyrocephala. The sequence goes on from OY756210.1 coordinate 68,056,824, forward strand.
GTTATGTTTAACATATCTACCTAATGGAGAATACTGTTTGGTATCAGGTTGTACTGGTAATGTACATTGTTTCACACGGGATGGTGTGCGTTTGGGTGTACTAGGTGATAATGTTGATACTTCATGGATTTGGTCGATAGCAGTTCATCCAAATGGGCAATCATACACTATAGGTTGCCAAAATGGAACTTTGTCTACTTATACAATTGCATTTACAACAGTACATGCCTTATACAGAGAACGTTATGCATTTCGCGAGCACATGTGTGACGTTATCATACAGCATTTAATTTCAGGACAAAAAGTTCGGATTAAGTGTCGTGATCTTGTACAAAAAATCGCTATTTACAGGCAAAAATTAGCCGTTCAACTACCGGAGCGTGTAGTACTGTACGAACTAAATTCTATAGAGGACCAGCCAATGCATTATAAAGTAAAAGAAAAGATACAAAAGAAGTTTGATTGTAGTTTGTTGGTTGTATGTGCTTTTCATATAGTTCTTTGCCAAGATCAGAGGTTACAATGTCTTGATTTTAATGGTGTTCTGCAGAGAGAATGGTTAATGGATTCCTTTATACGTTATATAAAGGTTATTGGTGGACCTTCAGGTCGTGAAGGTTTAATGGTTGGTTTAAAAAATGGAAAGGTAAGTTTACTCATCATATAGTCGTGCGGGAGTTTATATGCTCTATCCGCCATTTCATATATCTCGAGTTAATGATGCCACTTTAGATTTTGACACCAAAATGTTTAAAATCTGCAATCCGTTTTTGGCTATTTATCTCCGAAACTGAACGAGATATCCGAAAACGGATTGCAGACTTGAAAAATTTGATGTCGAAAACCTAAAGTGGCATCATTAACTCGAGATGTATAAAAAATATAAAATGTCGGATAGAGAACATAAACTCCCGCACGACGATATACTAACTTTAGTAACATTAACAATATTTATAATAATTTTATAATGACTTTTTATTTGTTTTTAGGTTTATCGCATTTTTCTTGATAACGCCCTGCCTCTGCTGATCACAACAGCAGTATCTGCTGTCCGTTGTTTGGATGTTAATGCGAATCGTACTAAAATTGCTGTGGTTGATGATGGAGGGCGCCTAGTCGTAAGAGATATTTATAATGACACTTTATTATATCAAGATACCGGTGTTAATTCGGTAACATGGAATACGCACCTATATTCCATGTTGTGTTACACGCACACAACGGGGGGACTTTCAGTTCGAGTTGGTAATTTGCCACCAAGAGCTCCGCAACCAATGATGGGTGTGGTTGTAGGCTTATGTGGTGCCACCGCTTTTTGTTTAAGAGGCAACGTTATGCACAATATCCCCTTGGCTTTGGGAGCTACAATGTGGCAATTTATAGAAGCTGGTTTATTTGAGTAAGTGGTTTGGGATCGGTATTTTAAATAAATGTTATATTTAAACACCTTTAAAGGGAAGCATATCAAGTGGCCTGCTTAGGTGTTACAAATGCTGATTGGGAGAGCTTAGCAAAATCGGCTTTGGATGCACTGCATTTAAATATAGCTAAAGATGCCTATGTCAAAATTCGTAACTTACCTTGGCTTCAATTAATTGCAGATTTAATGGAAAAACAAAAACGTAGTCAAGTGCCTAAGGAGGTTTTACAGGCAGAAATATGCGCTTATTCTGGCAAATATAAGGAAGCTGCAAGATTTTTTGAAAAATGCTCTTTAAGTATAAGAGCACTGGAAATGTATACCGATTTAAGAATGTTTGATCTAGCACAGGAATTTATTAGAGATGGTAGTGTGGAAGAAAAAAAAAATTTAGTAAAAAAAAGAGCAGAGTGGGCATATTCAGTTAAAGAACCAAGAGCAGCAGCGGAACTATTGTTAAGTATTGGAGAGCATAAAAAAGCGATTGAAATTGTCTCCGATCAAGGATGGGCCGATGTGTAAATTATAAAAGTAACTTATACAAAGCAAATTCAAAAAATGATTTTTTTTCAGTCTTTACGATATTGGACGACGTTTAAGCCAAAGCGATAAAGAATCTTTAGAACTGGTAGCTTATAATTTAAAACGTTTAAAAGCTTTACCTTTAGCAGCAGAAGTATTTAAAAAGCTGGGAAATGAAGCTGAAGTAGTTCAGTTACATGTTGAAGCTCACGATTGGGCGGAAGCTTTTCATTTGGCAAATGACATACCAGATATACTTCCTCAAGTTTATTACCAGCACGCCCAGTGGCTGGCGGAAAATGATCAATTTATAGAAGCACATGAAGGTAAAATCTTTAAAATAATATTTATAAAAAAATAATAATAATCATCATTTTAGCTTACTTGAAGGCTGGGCGTATTAAAGATGCTAACCGTTTATTGAAACAGTTAAGCAATATAGCTATAGAAGAGGAACGTTTTTTAGACGCAAGTTATTTCTATTGGTTATTATCGAAACAATATTTAGATATTTATTACGACAAAGAGTATGTTTAGATTTAAAAGTTAATTAAGGTTTTATTCATTAAATAACTTTCTATTTGCAGAGTACAAAATCCCATTGATTTTCACCTAAAAGAATATCACAATTATTTGCGCATAGCCAAAATCTATTATGCCTATAGTGTGATTTTCAATTACATGAAAGAACCATTTACTACATATTCGCCTGTGAGTCTGTTCAATGTGTCTCGTTTTATATTAAACGAGGTGGAATACAAAGGATCTCCTAAAGGTGTGAGTATGTTGTAAGTGTCAATTTATATCATAGCTCTTCGGTAATAATTAGTTGTGTGGAATTTAAGTAATAAAATTTCGTTAATTTTTTCTACTTTCAAACATTTTTTATACAAAAAACATTTGATTTTGATTAATTTTGTTCAGAATTTTCTAATACTGCGAAGGAAAAATGTTTGAATGTAATTCATTTGGACCAATCATCCCATTGTCTTTTTTTATTTTTTTTTTTATTATCGCATCATGAGAACGCTTAGCATGCGTATCTCAAAAGTATATTGGTTGAGAGTAGCGTGGTAGCGAGGCATCATGTACGTTTACATATTTAACCCTAACCGTACTGAAATTTTTATACGTAGACTACATACGAGGGTACCCGTGTACCCGTAAGTGTTTATCCTTTATTTTAATTACTAAATAGTTAAAATTTGCGCTTTAATATTATGGTTTAATATTTAAATTGTTTCTTAAATGTAAATGACATATTTATGGTATGTTTCCCGTTTTGAAATGTTCTTCCTATAATTCGCTCTACTCTGGCATACGATAAAATACATATGTATTTAACAACAAGACTGAATAGTTTCCCCAAGTGATATCAGACGCCTAAACTAGAAAAAGTTGATGAAATATATACAAATAAAATATCGTACGGATGAGAATGTGATACTGGTGTATCAAATATTTTCATTTAATCCTCCAAACCGATATACCAATAATCAATATATTCCTTCAAAACCTGTAGCTGTCGCCATATTAGTGTAAGAGAAAATATACTTTTTGCTGTGATTGATATTTGCAAATAATTTGGAATTAATTTAATAACATATTGTTTTTGACTTCAAGTCTTGTCGTTATCTTTCAATGTGTATTGTAAAAGAACTACGACCAAAGCACAATATATCGTCGATGGAATTAAAGAACGCTGTAACAGACAAAATCTTAAATGTTCAAAAGAGCCAAAAAACCTGTATGAAGGTAGAACAAAGACACTGGTATTTTTCAAAACGCAGACTGCATAAGTTAATTTCTTTTCATCATTATAAATCTGGGACCGGGACCAATCGAAGCGTTTTTTTTTCTGATAAAAATGATGCAAAAAACGTATTTTCGATTTTTTGTCAGTTACAGCGTTCTTTAATTCCATCGACGATATGTACACTGTGCTATAGTGTTAACTAGATAGACTTTTTTTACGGTACAGACCAAAAAGATAAAGGATGTGTACTTTCAACAATGCACTATCCTCGAGGATACACAACTTTTAGAGTAGTTTATTGAACCATGTGTTACCCAAATAAAGCTCTAGAAGCAATAGCAAAATGACTAATGGTCATCTACTATATATTTTAGGTACTTTGTGTAACAAAATTCACTTGTGTGTATTAGCCACAATTTTAGCGCCAAAAAATGTTAACTCTTGTAGAGGATTGCTTGGCGTAGAGGTGACAATTAAAAACATACACAAATAGATACTCATTATCCAATATATTTGGAGCTTTTACAGCATAAAGCCATAAGTCTGTGTTTAAACGTAGGATTGTATTTTGAAGAACGCTAAATTATCGGTGAAATAGACGCGATCATTCTATATTGTACTGACGATACGATTTACTTTCTCATTCATATTTGCACATATGCGTGTAATCATAGTATATATGGGGTCAAAAACAAGAATTGTATTGCGAACGCCAGTGATAGTTTAAAGAAGAATAAGTCAAAATCCTAAACATAAGACTCACGTCTGAACACATGCGAAATAAATATTTAACAGCATGGTGCAGGCTTATAAGATATAGATATTTAAGGGTACCGTCTATTACTTTGTAACTGATAATCCCAGTTCTAGACGAAAAATACGCAAACTACATACTTACATACAGTTACGAGCAGATAAATAGGTTCACATCACATATTTTGATAAATTCGCCTTCAAATAACTTAAACAGCGGTAATATACAATAAAGCGATATTTATTACATTAAACATAAATAATCACATAAAATGTATTTAATTATAATTAAAAGAAATGAGAAAAATTTATATATTTAATATATTAATTGATGCCTGTCGAGCAAATAAATAGGTTCATTGAAAAGAGAATGACATTTTTATACAAAAAAAGTGCAATTGCAAGAAAATTTCTAATATTTTGTTGAAAATCCCTTATTTTGAATCACCGCCGAACATCTCCGGGGCATTGATTCGACAAGTGACTGACAAGTCTTTAATGGAATTGAGTACCAAGCTTCCTTCACTTTTGTCCACAAATCTTCTTTATTTTTAGCCTTGAGTGGTGCAATTTTGTCCTTAACGATTCTCCAAAGATTCTCAATGGGATTTAAATCCGGCGATTGTGAAGGCCACTCCATTAACTTTATATTTTTCTTTTGGAACCATTCTTTTACGATCTTAGAAGTATGCTTGGGGTCATTGTCTTGCTGGAATTCATACTTTAAAGGCATTTCCTACTCGGCATACGGAAGCATTACTTCTTTAAGAATATGCATATAAAGATGTTTGTCCATATTTTCCTTGATCCAGAATATTGGCCCAACACCGTACCAGGAAAAACAACCCCATATCATTATGTTGCCGCCGCCATGCTTTATTGTCTTCGTGGTGTACTTTGGATCATATGCTTTATTTTTTGGACGCCTTACCCATGTTCTTCCATCAGGTCCGACTAAGTTTATCTTGGATTCATCAGACCATAGTATGTTTCTCCATTTTTTTATACCTTCCGGGCCGGCCCATTCAGCATGTACTTTTGCAAACTCAATGCGCTTTTTTCTTTGTCTGTTATTAAGTATTGGAACCTTCTGGGCCGATCTTCCGAATAAATTTTTTTCTCTTAAACGACGTCTAATGGTCCACTCTGATACGGGAAGCTTTAACTCATTTTTCAGCTGAACTGCGGACATAAAGGATTACGAGTTGACAACATCTTAATGCGATCATCGTCTCTTTTCGAGGTTTTTCGCTGTTGACCTCTTTTAAGTTTTTGTTTTGGAGGCTGCAATGCATTTCTTATCATATTCTGCGATCTCCCAAGAATTTCAGCAATTTTCCGTTGGCTATAACTTCGGCTGTGTAGATCCTTTATAATCTTTTTTTCCTCTTCACTACAATGTTTAGAACGTCCCATTTTTTAAATTTTTAGAGGTATTTGCTTTAATAAGCTCTATTAAAAGGCTGAATCTAAAGTTTTCTACAATAATTTTTATAATTTTGGCGTTTAACATTTTAAACTAACAAATTTTTCAAAGTGAACCTATTTATTTGCTCTTTGATTTTATACGGTAATTTTTTTTTTTTAATTTTGGGCAATTTTTTACATAATAATTTAATTATTGTGATGCAGTATTAAAAGTGGGTATTTGCTTTAGTAATTAGCGACTTTTCCTTTTTTATTGCTGTAATGTAAACTATAGTCAAACAAAATTGATATATCATTTTGATGTGAACCTATTTATCTGCTCGTAACTGTATATGCTGGGTATAAGCGACCAATTTACAACACACATAGCGAAATAATATCCTTTCGCTTTACTGAGTCTTGATTTCTTTTGTAATAATATTAGTTTATATATATTAACAGTAGATATGTGTTTATGCGAGAAGCTAGGCCGTAATCCTGACACAGGGTTGTAAAGGCCAGTTATGTATGTATGTGTTTATTTTAATAACCAATTAAAAAAATTCTATTATTTATGATTTATTCATACAAACTGTAATATTTCTTTCGGCGACTACCTCTCAGCAGTCTTCTGGCAAAAGCTCTGAGAGTAATTAATTGCCATGAACAAGCTTTTCAAGTCTGTCGTTCGGAGTCGACATTAAACTGTAGGTCCCGGTACTCATGGATAAAAATTTACACACACAACATGAGTGCTGCGAGAAGCTAGGTTGTAATCCTGACACAGGGTTGTAAAGGCCAGTTATGTATGTATGTAAGGGTAAGAGCTACTGGACTTTCAAAGGCTATACAGTCAATCTAAATAAATCAGGAGGGTTACATATCAAAAGAACTTAAAAGAAATGTTAAGCTAGATGAATTTGGGGAAGGGCGCTCGGGTACCCGTGTCCGTAGGGTTAGGTTTAAGCTAATGACATGGTAATATATAAAGAATAAATACTTACTTTCATGGAACCGGTATTATCTGTCTAACGTTCCAAAAATCTCATATCTTGGCATCACGGGTGCAATGAGAAAGAAGTACACACCCGTGGCTTTTGATACTATCCTTCACCTCCTTCCTATAGAGGATTTGTAAATGGAATTTCTGCAAGAAGATTGTTTAGATTAAGTGAATTGGGTATGGTGGGAAACTTTAGAAAGGAGCACAATAATAATCTTGATGAGATTGGGTTTGGAGATCTGACACCGCTCGGGAGGGAACTGTCGAACTAAATCTGTACTTTGACTTTGGCATCGCGCCCATTATTGAGATTCTTAATAGGGTCTTTTAAAAATAGAACAGGAAGTCTTCATGACGGTTCTCGATTTCTTCTCATGTATGACAGTCAGTACATATCAAATTTATATTTTTGAATTGTGGTTTTAAAAAATCAAAACCTTTTTGATTCCCACTGTTTTCGGAGCACATTTAAAATCAATTGGATGCATGTGCGAAGAAAAAATATTTGTAAAAAAACTCAAAAGAAGAATACATTTTGTACCATATTATTTTTAATATATTAATTTAACTTTGTTACAGCGCTGTTTTATTTACTTTGGCAAAACAAGCAAAATTTTTGCAAGCCAATAAACTTTGTTTGGTAGTCAATAAAAGATTACAATCACTGAAGCCACCTTCAGGAGTACAGGAACAAATCGATGTAAGTATACTTTTACATTTAACATAATAATTGTAGTTTTATCTGATAATATGGATACAACTTATTTTTAGATCAATTATTTGAATAGTAAGGCATGTAAAAGTGGTTTTAATGACCCCGAAGAATTATTGCCTTTGTGTTATAAATGCTCAAATTATAGCCAGCATTTGAATGGTAATACGTGTCCGACATGTAGACAAGACTATATATTTTCTTTTATTTCGTTTGGTAACTATAAAATATAAATATATTTCACATTAAGTACGTTGTTATAAAACTAAAAGGACATTTTTTTTTAGAAATATTACCTTTAGTACAATTTTACCCAGAAATAGATATAACAGATGGTGAAGCAGAAAGATTACTTCTTGCTCCACCAAATACAAATGAAGATCAGGATCCTTTTAATGAGGTAAGTATCAAATGAGAGTTAAGTTTTGCTTTACAAACTTATTTTCTATATTTTAAGGATACTGCAAGTGCCTTGCCATTAAGTTTAGATCGTAATACTTTACGTTCTATCGATCCTAATCATGTATTGATTCTCAAACGTCGATCTAAAGAAAAAAATAACTTTATATTTTATCGTAATATATTGCCTGACCTTCAGATTACATATTGTCCAGAGTGCCTTTTGGTATGTAATTAATTTATTACCTACTTATGCGATTTACATTTTTTTTGTTTCTTTTTTTGTCTTAGGTTTTTTATGCCGAAGACTTCGAACTGCAAGTTTTACAAAAAGGATTTTGCCCATTTTGTCGTACTTCAGCTGAAAAATTGTTTGAAGATTATTGAAATTATTAAGTTAATTATTAGTTTATTATTTATTTGCTATTGTTTTTTTTTTTTTTTTCATTTATAATAAATACATATGCATGTAATGTATGTAAGAATATTTTTAAGACCAAGTTTCTTCTTGATACCTTTTAGTCTTAATTAATTGTTCTATAAGATTTTCGTTGTTATCCAATACTTTTGTAAATGCTTCTTTTACCGATTTAGGCATATTTTTTGAGGAACCAGACACATATATATGAGCTTTCTTATTTAATATTAAAGGCTTTAAATGAAGCGCATTTTCCTCTATTAAATGCTGGACATAGACTTTTTCATCCTGGTCCCTGGAGAAAGCACAATAGAGATGAATAAATTTTTCTGCAGCCCATCTTTCAAAATCCGTCTGAAAATGAAAGTCTTTATTTTTGTTGCGACAACCAAAGAATACAGTAATATTGGGTTCTATATAAAAGTCTTCTAGTCGTTTCATGTACATATTTTGTATTATACTACGAAATGGTGCAATACCTGTTCCTGGCCCCACTACTATAACTGGTGCAGATTTATTTTGAGGTATTTTCATGGTGCCATGCTTTATAGAGGCATATATTTGAGAGCCAGTTTTTAAACTTTTTAACCAATTGGAGCATAGACCTAGTCGAGGGGTGGAAAGATTTGTTTTATAGTTCACTACAGCTACTAATAAATCTAACTGTGCCGATTCTTTACAACTAGCTATCGAAAAGCTTCTTGGTTGAATGAATGTAAAAAGTTCTATTAAAGTATTGAGGGTCAACTTGGATGATGCATTACGAAAATCTTGTAAAACTTCTAAAATCGTTCTGCGGGGCCTGTTAATATAGTTAATTAAATCTTCAAGACCTTCTGCTGTAGTAAATTCCAAAAGTTTTTCCTTCTCCAATTCATTATCGCAGTTTAAGGCTAATAATTCAAATGCTCTTTGTCGAGGACGAAAACTCAGATCCCATATATATGTAACCATCTCTTTTAGTGTAATAGGTTTGCTATAGCATTTTGGTAGAGGCATATCTTCATAATTACTTGTTATGGTTACCAATGTATCTGGATTAAAATCTAAATGATGTTCTTGTGCCCACGAAAAAAATTCTTCAACTTGTTTTGGGGAGTTGCGAGGCTGGACTAGTAATACATCGCCCGGTGACCAATTTAAATTGCCAGGAATATCAAATTCTAGTAATCTAACATCTTGAAAATGATTGTCAGCTGTAGTACGTATATTATTTTTAAGAGTTATTTTGTGGGGTTTATCTTTACTTTGCCAAAAGTAGTGGCACTTATCACTTGTGCTTTCGGAATAACCAATTAGCGTTTGACACTGCCACCTAAAGATTGTTGCGTCACTTTGAAACCCGTTAACATTTAAAGGTTTTATACCTATCTCATATTCGTATTGCTGCCATAACTGATTCATCCATGGTAGTGACACCGCACTTAAACCATGATCATGCTGTTCATCACATAAGCCAAGTGGTATTATTTGTTTTGCTCCTAATTGTTGTAAACGTTTGTTGAACTTTTTCGCCGCGTAGTTAAATTTGGTATAGCTGGAATCTCCTAAACCCAAACATGCATATCGTAGATTCTCCAATAGATTAGATGGCAAACTTTTTCTAAGGAAAAATTTCCACGAATTAGTCATATTATCAGGAACATCTCCATCACCAGTAGTTGCTATGACAAATATTATAAGAGACTGTTCAATAAGTTTCTGTATTGGAAATTCATCCATTGGCAGTACTGGGCCTTTAAATCCGTACTTTTTAGATGAACGCCATAGTTGTTCAGCAACATCTTGCGCTGTACCAGTCTGGCTACCATATACAATTATTAAATTCATTTTTTCCAGCTTGTGTAACAAAATAATAAAAAAAAACTTTACTTTAAGTTTAACAATATAAAAGAATATATGTATGTATATGTATGTTAATAACTAGAGTTGTGTAGCTCATGAACGAACTAGTTCAACTGAGCTATTCACTCAAGTGAGCTAAAAGAGTCATTCATTACAATATGCTCTTTTAGCTCAGTAGTTCATGTTTCTTTCTTGTGAATCCATGTTTCTTTTCGCTCAGTAGTTCATGTTTCTTTCTTGTGAATCCACGTTTCTTTTCGCTCATCTTTCTTATTAGTTCGTTTTCTTTCTTTCTTGAATCTCTTTTATTCTTTGACATTTCATGTTGAAGGTACATACTAATTGGTAATGCCAGCTGCAAATTATATACGTAGCTGCCAGAAACTTTATAGGACGTTACATTTTTGGAAATTTAACGATTTTTATGATAATTTTAGAAGCAATATAAAAGAAAATTATATTTATTTTTTACTGTCGAATTTGAATAAAAATTATCATTTTTAATAAAATATTTTAAATAATTAAAATAAACTTGCAATTACAATAATAATAAATTCGTGCGTAATTTTTGAGATCGAAAATAAAATTGTATATTAATTACAAAATTCTTTAAATTTTCCTGTAAGGCTAAAATTAATTTGTATACCTGAATTTCACTAGAGTATGATAATTGATAACCGATTACTGTAAAATGTAGAATATAGGGGCAATAAGCCTGCTATATCAAGGTTATATAGAGGTGTGCCGCAAGGCTCAATATTAGGTCCTCTTTTATTCATGTTGTATATGAATGATCTTTATTGTAAGATTGAATTTGGTTTATGCTACACATATGCTGACGATATTCAGATACTCATGACTGATAGGGGACATGGTCCATATTACCTATCTTACAATATCAACAAAGAGTTGGAACGCGTAGCTGATTGGGCGGACGACAACTTTTTGAATCTTAACCCTGGCAAAACCAAAGCCATGCTATTTTCACACAGTTCTTCGTATCCCAAAATTTTGATTCGTGGGGAATCAATAGAATATGTATTATATCAGAAAGTCCTTGGGGTTTATATTGATAGTATATTAGAATTTAGTTATCATATCAACAGTGTAATTTCTCGAGTCTCTTTTGTTTTGCTGAAGTTATATAACTTGGGCATTTTCCTGCCAATAAATGTGAAAAAACGTATAGCTTTAGCCTTATGTCTCCCATTGTTTTTATATGGCATTGAAATTTTTTCGGGTACCTCTCAACAGAATTTAGAGAAGCTCAGGATGTGTTTTAACAGAGTAGTCAGATTTGTTTACGGTCTTCATTATAGAGACCACATTACTGAGTATATTTATAAATTTATTGGCTGTGACATTCAGAGTCTAATTGATCAAAGGATAATGTTACTATTTTATAAGATAATTAAGTACAGCCGTCCTTCGTATCTTGCTCAGAAGTTTAACTTTGGCAACTCCACCCGTACTAATATTTTAATCTATCCTAATTATACTTCCCTACACATGAATAGGGTTTTCGTGGTGGGAGTTGTCAGAGTATGGAATTCTTTACTACCTAGTCAGCTACGTAACTTTGGTTGTCCTGTACATAAATATAAAAGTGAACTGAGTAAATGTCTATGAGAGTGGTCACTGTTACTGTTTCTTAGGAGAGTAAAATTTTAAAGAGGTAAATAAAAATAATATAACAAGCAAGACTCTTATTGGTGATAGATTAAGATTGAGATCAATATTGTTGGCATACTAGATTGCATTTTTTAATTTAGACTTATGTTTAAGATTTTAATATATATATATATATATATATATATATATTTTTTTTTTCTTTAACCTTACCATATAAGTACTACTGAATTAATTTGGCCTTTAAGGCTTGTAATTCATTGAACATAATAAATAAATAAATAAATAAATAAAACAAAATCGATTGAGTTTGAATTTAAAGGCAAACTACGTATACAAAAGCTACGTATACAATTGATGCCCACAACATGAGCAGTACCAGTGGAAAAAAGTTTAATATGATTCAAATGAAAATATTGAACTAAATGATCTATTGAACTAAATGAGCTAAATGAGCGACATAGTTCATTAAAGTGAGCTGAACTAAGAAGAGCGCTCACTCAAAAGAGCTAAAAATCCCAAGACTATTAATAACATGTCTGTTACATTACGACTTTTTCTTCTGTTTGTTTACGATGAGAATCTGAAAGGTAGAGTTAAGGTAGAATTAGCCAAACGTAACGTAGCGTATCTTAACGTTGACGAGTCAGCTGATCATTTATTTTACATGCAAAGTAATGGCAGCGCTTACCGAATAAAAAATGTAACGTAACGGCACGTATCAATCTGTAGAAAATAGAAATTCTCTACGTTTTTACGGGACATTTGCAAACAGCTGGTTTATTTAGGCTTGCCAAACGTACTTTTTTAAGCAGTAAGGGTAATTTTTTTTGTTCAATGTACTTATTCCTGCATAACACCTAAAAAAGTACGGTAATGTACTTTTTTTAATCTTTTGTATTTCTTTTTTGTTCTGAACACTTGAAACTAACATAAATAATATTAAAGAACATTTGCCACCAAAGTACTATAATTTTGAAAAGGTCTATGTTTTCAGTTTCAATTCAAAAATTTCATTTTGTAATTCTACAGAAGTTATTGAATAATTTTTTGTCAATAATATTGACATGGATCTACTATTTGATGAATTTATTTATTTTAGAATTGGGGTTATTGCAATAGATTTAATTTTCCACTGAATTTAGTGGTAGTGGAAAATTAGTGCATTATCGCCTCTAATTTAATGCACTAAATTTCCACTGCCACTAAAATGGTTTAATTTAGTGGTTAATTATTTCCGTCTAAATTTACTTTACGTACGTAAAATCATAGAAAGAATATTATGACATTCCATCTGTATTTTAAAAATAAAAGTCTTACGGCAGATTTTCTTACGTTTAAACGGTAGCTTAAAAATCAAAGTCAAATGAAAGAATATAATGCACATATACGTTCACACAAACTTTAAATACATTGTGAACTAATTAAACATAAATAAAAAATAATATAAAAGTGCATCTCTGATCTAATGAAAGTGATTGTTTTTTCAAAAATTAAAAAAAAAAACAAAGCAAATTTTTATCCGTATTTTCTCTCAATGTCGTATTTTGACATGTATGTATTACCGTCTAAACCCACCTTTGTGGGTAATGGATTATAAATTCAATGCAATAAGCCGAACTCTCATTTAATTAAAATTATTTACTGAAAAAGTATTAAAAGAAAATGTATAGAATTGTTAAATAATAGATTGTTTCAAAATTTTGAAAAGAATTTGTATGTTTATATTGGCTATACCGCCCGCATTCAAATTGAAGGATTAAATGAACAAACAAACTTTTAATAGAAAGTTTGTAATATGAATTGATATTTGAAACTAATTTTAACACACTTGTGCCAAGTTTTACAATTTTCTTACATTGGCAAAAATGGCATTGTAAACCAAGTTCAAAAAAACTAGTAAGTATGTATTTGTAAAAGTTTTTACAAATACATGAATGAATATATAAAATATACAATACATATTTCTATGCAATACTTGTCAAATAAATCCTCAATAAACCTAAAATATTTTTTATGAATACGGGCATAAAATTTACTTTTAAATTTATACCAAATTGTTTTACATTTGAAAAGTTGAATAGTATAGACTAGAATTTAAAAATTAAAATCCAAATAATTTTGGGCTATTACTTTGTTGTAAACAATAATTACGGTCTTATTATTTGTATTATTATTTGCCATTTTATTTTTGCTAATGAATTTTAAAAAAGTTTTCAATAAAAATCCAATGTATTTTTTTACTAAAATGTACGTTTTATTTCCCTCAATGTACTTTTTTCAATTCAATATTTGGCAACCCTACATTTGTTATACAAATTTTCAGCAAAAATACAGTTATTTCCGCTTAATTGAGTCTCTAAAAATGCACGATTTTTGGTGCAATTAAACGGGAAACTCAATTAAACGATACTCGGTTAATTGATTCGCCGACGCAATTAAAACGAAAATCACTTAATTAAGCCAGACGAGCAATAAAGCGAAACATCCACGTGTATAGAGAAAAAGAAATTCATTTTTTTATTTATTAAGTTAAAAAATAGTGTTAGTTTATTAAAACAAAACAAAAATCAAGTACGTTCATCGTACAATATTTGAAAAGCAATAAAAATTACAAAATTCTATATAAAAAGAGATCAAAATTTAAAATAATTACATTACATTAAATGTTATAAAAAAACATTATACATACATAAGTAAAATTATGATTAAAAAAATCAGTCATCAACATTTGAATTTTAGAATTGTTGAGGCTTTCGATGATTCTTTTTTCTATATCGTTCCATTTACATGGTGAACAGAAACATGACAAAAATTTTTCTGGTGCAACATAAATGGTTTTAAGTTTGTGGAGAAAAAAATTAAGCAGACGAAATCAATTAACTGAAACATTTGTTTGTGTTTTTCGCAATGCGGTCTCATTTTATGAATCAATTAAACGGGAGGCACAATTAAGCGGAACTCAATTAAACGGGTACTTTTGCATAGGAGGCTATACGGAATGATTTCGTTTCATGATTTTTAGTACAATTAAGCGGGAAACTCAATAAAGCGGGGCTCAATTAACCGAAAACAACTGTATTACAAAGAAAAGCAAAAATATTAATAAGAAATAAATTTAAGAAATGTTTAGCAAATTAAAAAACTGTAGCCCAACACACAAATCCGCATCCATATTTATTTATTTGACTTTTAATTATTTGATAAAAAACTATGAAGTACACACTATAAACAAATTACTATTTTACAATATATTTTCTGTTTTGTTTTTTTGTTAGTTGTTTATGTCCAAAACATATGGCGCGTTTTTAAATGTTCTATAAGTGCACTTACGTTTCTACGTTAGGGGACGATACATTACGATACAGCAACGTTTGGCTAACCAGGCCTTTAAGGTAGAATTAGCCGAACGTTGATGTAACGTAACGCAACGTACGTTGGTTTCTAGCATATGAACACAATGCAAATGATTATCCAAAATAAAGGTAGAATTAGCCGAACGTTGATGTAACGTAACGCAACGTACGTTGGTTTCTAGCATATGAAAACAATGCAAATGATTATCCAAAATAAATGTCACGTTGACGGGACGGAAGAATCTGTATAAAATAGAATTTCTAAACGTTTTTACGTGACATTTCAATGAGAGTAATGGGACTATTGTATGTTAAATGGCAATGTGGCCCAAATGCCCTTTTTTGTACTTTTATGCTTATAAGCAAATCTTTTTCTTTTTTATGCGTACAAAAAGACTTTAATTTTTTTAATATTTTTTAATTTTTAAAGTCTTTAGATACATATTATGATATTTATGTGAATAATTTAAATTTTTATATGCATATAAAATTTATTTTTAATTCTTTTTATCTTACAAGTCCCATGTTTTACTTAATATATCTTCGACATTTTATGGGTTACGCCGGCGAATTATATACATACCAAATGAAAAATTATTCGATTTTCTAAAAAGACGCATATGCGATGCATCACTGATTTAGGTGCTAGCTAGTTACCGAGATAATTCAATTTTTTTAAAAAAGTTCTACTTTTTTCGTTTTCGGTCCACAATGAAACAAATGGATCCGATTCAATAAATAATGACTTTAAACCAAAAATTTAATATTCAGTAGTAGTAGAAAAATAAATCTTTACGAAGCATAAAATATAAGAAGAAAATATAATATGCTCTTATTATAGTACTTCTGGTACTTTTTTAACTTTGTGTTATTTTAACAACATTCATCATTGCTCTAAACAGCTGGCTTCATATTGCCATTTAAAAATTAAAATTTTTTATTTGTGATTTGTTTTGTGAAAAATAAATAAAAAAATAGAATGAATTATATAATCAATATTAATAAAATAAAAAATTATTATATTTTGTTTTTAGTGGGCGACGAAAAATTAATATTATTGGTACAGGCAAATGAATGCCTTTATAATTTTTTGTGTGTTTTGTTTTTATGTACATATTTACATTTTCTGTTGACATATGACACGTTTGTATAACTGCACATACGTACGTACGTTAATGTACGTACCGCTTTTACGACATCAATGTTTGGCTAACCAGGCCTTTAAAGAAACCTCTCGAATTTTGTTTTCTGTGACTCTTCTCCTGTTACACTTGCTATCTCTCTTGCACTTGCTTTAAATGTGTGAGAAAATAAAAATATTAATAAGTCTATGTCCACATTTGGCGATTCCAGTCGGGCAATTCTCCACCAATTCTCTTTTAAACTTGTCTTCGTGTCCACACTCGGCGAGTTTAGTTGCCCAACTTTTTGTTGTTGTTCAGCAACTTTTGTGTTTTCTTTTGCTTGCTTTTTCTTACAATTTGACATTTATGCTGTGTTGCCACAGAAAATACTTACAAATTACACAAAATTTTATAGATTGTCCAAAATATATTTATACCTTAAATACAATGCTTTTTATTTTTGTAATTATTTTAATATGAGAATAAATATTTGTGTATTTATAAATTTCCCTATAGAAGACAAAGCCTTAAAATTATTACTAGAGCAATTTGAACAGCCCAAACAATATTAAAGTATTTATAGCTGAATACTAGTGCTAATGAAGACTAGGTACTTGAAGTAGTTCGGGAGCACCGCTTAAATTTTGAAGAAGTTTTTATAATGTCTTATGATAAGACATAATATATCTTAAAATTAGGGAATGTTAGATATAAAATAAGCTGCAAATAATGAAAATCGGTTGATATAAACAAAATATTTTCTTTCAATGTAATATCGTTATGCTTCACAATTAAATTTTCTATTAATGAAAAATAAAAATATTTCTCTTCCCTTGTCTCTTAACAGCTAGATTTTGTATTCACGTATTATGTGTCGATTAAACATTCAGCAATTTAACGGTCATATACAAAATAACAAAATGAATTTGCTGACCTTATTCACCATTTGAATTAAAATCTATTTTAATTTTTTTGCATACATTTACATTTCATTATGATTCGTAATATTTTAAAAAGCATATTGTCCCCACTGAAAGGCAATTAACTTATAGTTTAATAATTTCCAAAAATGTTTGCTTTAGCTCACCAGTGGACATATTTTAAAATTGGTATAAATTTTGAAAAAGTCACCTTGAAAATATTTAAATGTTTTACTATTAATGCTTAAAGAATTTTTTTATTACTATTTATTCCTTTATATTATTAGCATATCAAATTAAGATTGCCTCAGCATCAGGTAGTCGCCGAAAGAAATATTTTTTCATATTTCTTTTTTTTTTTTGAAGATGTCGGAGCCTGGAGTCGAACTCAGGGTCTTAGTCTTAGTAAGCCAACACACTAACCACTAGACCACGGCGACTATTCTATATATGTATGTATATAATTTACAAAGAAAGAAAAGAAATAAAAGTAAAAAAATAGTAATATATACACACAAAATTTAATTATTAATTTATAGGATATTGTATACGATTGCTGTAAATCATATGAGAAGAGTTTCTAAGTCGTGAAGCAAATATTCCTTTATTCTTTTCGTGAAAATTTAAATTCTTTGTGTATATTTAATATCTTGAGGGCGATTATTAAATTCCATACTATCCGTATATTCAATGCGTTGCTTCGTAGTTTCTAACCGACATCTTGCTATCATAAGATTGACATTGTTTCTGGTATTGAATAATATTTGATTTTTATGAAATGAAATTGTATGGTGACCAATATTATGGGTTGACTTAAAAACAAGAAGAATTGAATTAAATTATTATAACTAATTGTTTCTGGTATTGAATAATATTTGATTTTTATGAAATGAAATTGTATGGTGACCAATCTTATGGGTTGACTTAAAAACATGAAGAATTGAATTAAATTATTATAAATAATTTAATTGAAATAATGGTGAGACAAAATAAAAAAAATGTATGGCCTAAAAATATTTAAAGAAAAAGTGTTCTCTTCCGTTTGTGTAATTACACATAAACTGGCAACGCTGCAATTTGCAACACAAGAAAAACCAACGCTGCGATTGTATGAAAAAGACGCGTACACTAAAAAGCGAAAAAAAATATGAAAGGAAATGTCAAATAATCAACTACAAAGACAAAAACGAATGACGGAATATAAAGAATCGCCGAGAACGGGCAAGTATTTTTCTTCTTTTATTCCCCTCACCGTAATCGTCTACAAACTACAAAAGTTGCCGACTGGAATCGCCAAGTGTGGACATAGACTAAGTAATAAAAAAGAGATTTGACACAATTAAATATTAGATTTTAGAAGGCATAGAAAATTAACAAGCAGGGGTTTTGTGTCACAATGTAAATCATGTGAAAATATCAATATGGCAACACTTTTAAAATTTTTATGTAGGTTAGAACCAGCGCTGTCGGCTTGGTCTGATTGGACCATAATTGGTAGTTTTACGCTGTTGAAAAAAATTTGGTAGTTTATTTTATTTATTTATTCCATTTGTAATGTATGTATAGCCATGCTTGGTTTGTTGTAACTTTCTTACATGTTTGATAGATTTTCTTCCTTTAAAACACTAATTTCTTTAAAAACAATTTAACTTTAATTTTAGTAAACAGTAAGTTTTTTTTAATGTTAAAACTGTTTAAAAATCTATCTTTAACCGCGGTAGTTGCGTTAACCGAGTCATAAATTTTAACCTTGTGCAAACCAGATGTAATGCGTTCCTTGCTTACTTTTCGAATATCATGACGCTTTTTGTAGTTGTCGTGGTCTAGTGGTTAGTGTGTTGGCTTACTAAGACATGAGCCCTGGATTCGACACCCAGCTCCGACATCTTGAAAAAAAAAAGAAATATGAAAAAAATATTTCTTTCGGCGACTACCTCTCAGCAGTCTTCTGGCAAAAGCTCTGAGAGTAATTAACTTGCCATGAAAAAGCTTCTCAAGTCTGTCGTTCGGAGTCGACATTAAACTGTAGGTCCCGGTACTCATGGATAAAAATTTGCACACACAACATGAGTGCTCCGAGAAGCTAGGCCGTAATCCTGACACAGGGTTGTAAAGGCCAGTTATGTATGTATGTTATGTATGACGTTTTTTAAAATTTGAGCACCATCCGTTGCTTGCATGAAAATCACCACGACTTTCATTAATTTTGTTATGTAGCTGAATAGCCTTTGAATTTAAGATTTCAGACGAAATAGGCAAATTTAATTCTCTTTGTTTTAAAAACCATTTAAACAGAGCTTTTTCCATTACTGGATACTCACAGACTCTAATTACTATACGCTTTCCTGGGCCGGATTCAGCATTTGTAACAAATTTAATTAATTTTGATTTATTTTGCTTAATTCTGGTTATTGTTGTATTCCTGGCATAATGCTTTGACCGATATATTTTTTTCAAGTTATTCAAAATTTCACTCTTTTGTTCATTGGATAACTTACTGCACTTTGTCACCTTCTCCATTTTTATGCGTTTTTAATACTGTGACTGATCGTGAAAATCTTTTTACTAAACTGATAAAAAACATCAGACACGTGCTGCTTGTCTGTTTTTATGAAAACTATTCCAAGAAATAACTATAAAATAATGCAAAAACTATCCAGAGGACATAAAAAAATAGAGTTAAAACAAATAGTTGCGTTTATTGAGGTCCATTTTTTAAAAAGTTGCGTTGACTGAGTCTACAATGCATTTGATTCAGGTGTTGCGTTATTCGAGTTGTTGCGCATAACAAGAGTTGCAGTAATCGAGTTCGTACTGTATGTACTTCCCCTTAAATAAAGATGGAATTTTATGTATGATAGTTTTGTTGTTTATGCATATTTTTGTAATTAAAAATATTATATAATAGACTAACACACGTATCATACATGTTAAGTAGATTGCAATGGCTTTCCATCAACCAAAGGATTGTATTGAATGTTCTTATAAAATGAATATAAAATTAGAAATGAAATATTGCCAAGCTATGTATTTAACGAGTCAGTTGGTTACTGTTGCTGACGTGGAACCATTTTCTCTTCGAAACAACAATGATTTTAGATTAAATTTTTGTTCAACAAATTTTTACCAGAATATATTGTTTTATAATGGCCTTAAACTATTTAATTCAATTCCATTGGAATTTAAAACTAAGAAAAAATTTAAAGTGTTTAAACGAAAAATTATAACATACGTTAGGAAAAATTTTTAAATTTATATTAATTATTATTTTACTTAAGTCCAAAATGTAGATAATTGTATTTGTATACCATTTTTTTACATTAAATGGTAAATTCTAATAAATAATGCAAAAAAAAAATATACTGCATTTAAATAGAGATATTCATTATATCCTGCCTGTATAAATCTTTAAAATTTAAACCTATATACATATGCATGTACATATTTCTAAAATCGGTGCAATCGTAAAAGTGGTACAAAGAAATGCGTTAGCTTATTATTTTTAAGTAAGAAATTAATTTATTTTTTTTAATTTGGTATACTGCGAACGCTTATGGTAGAATTTATAAAAATTTTTGGTAGTACATCAATTTCTTGTGTGGCAACGCTGGTTAGAACAGCTGTAAAATTTTTGTTGTTGTTCATATCGCGGTGTGTAATTTATAGATATTAAAAAAGATTTAAAAAATTCTTATTGTGCAATAAATACTTTTTGCTTATAGGAAGTCATGTTAAGATTATGTAGAATATTTGTAAAAAATAAATGTGTATCTTTAGCTTCTTACTGTGATAAACAAAATGCCAATTACGTACAAACTATTATAAAAGCAAATCAAAGATGTATGCAAAGACGCTATGCAAATACATCACTTGCCGGTCCACGGGTTCCCGCTATGGGAAGTGAAGAAAAAATTACACCATTAGGTTGGTTTTTAATGGTAAGTGGACAAATAAACTAAACGCACATGAATATGATATAAAACTACGAAGGCTTTAGTAAGTTTCACATCTGTGCCGATGTGTGTGGATTTATTCTCTTAACAACCTAATAAATACAGTTTCTCCAGTATTAGGTATTTACTAAATGGAATAACAAGAAAAATTAAATAATTTAGTTCGCCTTAAAAGAAATACCTATAGGTACCATTAGCCCTTAGTGCGCTTTTGGTACCATAAAACTAACTAGGTATAACATAAAACTAGGACTATATTAAATTGGATTCAATTTAATTATCTTAATAGACCTATATGATATTAATTCTAATAAAACCCCCCTCATATTGATAATCTCTTTTCTGAAATAATTACTTTATTACGTAGATTGTATAGGTTGAATATGTCTTTGCCTTTGCATGTCAGAAAGTCTTTGGCAAATGTCCTAACAATGTCTAGAATTAACTACTGTTTGGATGCTACTTCGGGTGTAATTTAGAAAATTGTGGAGGAACTGAGTTAATGGTTCGTAAGGTGGTAAGGTTCGTATACAAGCTGAGGGGAAGAGCACTTAAAACAATTTTTAAATTTTCATTTGAGGTTTACCTTAAATTTTATTTTTTAACCCTGCTGTTAGGTTAGGAAAAATTTATGTACGAATGTTAGGTTAATGGACCATTTGGTCCATACTTCAATATTCATACAAAATAACCATTTAATTTTATATTTGTTTATATTGTGGATCACTTCTCCCTAAATATTATTAAGTTAAGCTTTACTCAACGCCAGAGATGGGCGAGTAAGTTAATTTTGGCTTACGCTCACGCACAAACTTTTATAATCTCTCACGAATCACTCACTCGAATTTTTCTTTACTCATGCACTACTCACGTCAGGAACCACGTAAATCACGTGACCACCGCAAATCTCTACTTAACACATATAATGTAAAAATTTATTGAGGGAGAACTGCTGAATGCAGAAAGTGACTCCAAAATTTTAGATTTGAAGTTTGATTATATTTCACAAAATAGCGAAACAAGTTCTTCTGAAACAGATACTAAACGTTTCCGTTCTAGCCGCAACTAGCTCTGTTGATCAGTTTTTTATTGCTAAAAACAAAATGCTTTGGAGTGCCACTCCATTACCTCAACGTATTGGAGCTACGGCTGAGAATAATACATATCTCAACGCAGCCAGATTCAATGACATTCTGTCAGCTTTTTTTTATTGTTTTTTCGGCCTCCAATAGAAAGAATTATCATCGCAAATACTAATAAGTACAGCAGGGTCAAGTTTGCTGTGCTCATTCTTCAGGCGTATGTCGGTATGTATAATCTTGTTTTTTTATTTGAACAAAATAGTTGGCTACAATAAAATCTATTGTTGAAAGTTGAAGATGTTCATGGTGTAAAATTTGGTCGCCCCATTTTTCGAGAAATTATGTCTGAAGAAAAATTTCATATGATTACCATCCGTTTCCAAAGTTTTATAATTGTTACGAATACTTACTTACTTACTTACTTAACTGGCCATAACAACCCGTTAACGGGTTTCGGCCTGCCTCAACACTAGTCTCCAGGCGTCTCTGCTAAGCGCACGCCTTCTCCAGTTGGTCACACCAATTGATGACAGGGCTCCATCTACCTGGTCTTTCCAACGTAAACATGGACGTCCTCTACTGACATCATTCTTGCTGGTAATGGCGGTGCCATGGTAAATAAATTCCTTGACCACATCGAATGTATAGTTGCCGGCTGTAACCTGGGAGCCGATACGTTCAACATCCCTACTCGTCGACAACAGGTACTTCGTCTTGCTCTCATTTACCGCCAGACCCATTTTAGCAGACTCTCGTTCAATAGCAATAAAGGCTGCGGTGACATCTCGTTTGGTATGCCCAATGATGTCTATGTCGTCGGCATACGCAAGGAGCTGGACACTTATTAAAAATAGTGCCATTACGATGTACACCTGCCTTTCGCAAAACGCTCTCCATGACGAAGTTGAAGAGGTCGCAGGATAAGGGATCGCCTTGTCTGAAGCCTCGCACGGTATTAAAAGGCTCGGAGAGGTCTCTTCCTACCTTGACGGAGCTGCAGGAGTTGCTCAGCGTCATTCTGCATAGCCTTATCAGCTTAGCAGGAATACCGAGCTCAGACATTGCGGCATAAACGCGATCCCTTATTGGGCTATCGAAGGCTGCCTTATAGTCGACAAAAAGATGGTGTGTGTCGACTTGACTTTCATGGGTCTTCTCCAGGATTTGGCGCAGTGTGAATATCTGGTCAATGGTGGACTTACCAGGTCTGAAGCCGCACTGATAAGGTCCAATCAGTGAGATGGCGAATGGCTTCAGTCGTTCACACAATACGCTCGTAAGAACCTTATATGCGATAGGGAGGAGGCTTATACCCCTGTAGTTGGTGCATATCGTGGGATCTCCCTTTTTCAGGATGGGACAGAGAGCACTAAGATTCCAATCGTTGGGCATACTTTCCTCCAGCCATACTCTGCAAATGAGCTGGTGCATGCACCTAACCAACTCATCGCCTCCATACTTGAAGAGTTCAGCTGGCAAACCACCATCGACAGTTTGTACCATCAAAACCACCAGGGTTTGAAATTTTGGTTCTCAGTGGACTCCAAGTCGGGTTACAACTTTAACTTGGTAAGCCTAGAAATGCACAGCCTGAAAAGAACAAAGGGCAACGCGTTGTATTGGACTTAATAGAAGGCTAGAAAGGGAAAAATATAACAGGCAACAATTTTTTTCCACTTTTGAGTTGGCAAAAAAACTGCAGGAAAGGAAACTTCCTCCGAAATTGCTGACTTTCAAAAAACTCCCCTTGCACCATTCTATAAACGCAAAAGAACTCGATGGCCAAACATTTTATTTGCAAACATAATTGATATATCCGCATTGAATGCGTACATAATATTTTCTGAAATCGACGATTCATGGGTTCCAGATGAGCGGAATTGCAGAAGGTCAGAGCTATTGCGGCAACTAGCACTTTCTCTGGCTAACGCGTATATGAAGAAACGGACTAGATTACCTCAAAAAAAGTTCTCAGTACAGTTGTTTACTGTCGCCTCCTCAAATAATATTTCTAATTCAGAGGCTCGAAAGCGTGGAATTTGTAATTTCTGCAAGACTAAGTGTGAGTAAGTTGCAGTAAGTTTATTTGCAAAACTAACAGAAAAATGTGTTGCTTATCATGCAATGACAATTATTGTAAAACCAACGAATAAATACTAATATTTTTTTAAATAAATGTAAAAATAATCAAAGAAAATATATTATGGACCAAATGGTCCCTTAACCTAAGATTCGTAATTTTTTATTTTTCTCAGTCCTGGTTTAAGTCAGTACCGTGAATTTTTGTATATAACATGGTTTTATAAAAAGACCGCATGAGCTAAAAAATTAACTCTCTATATGTCACCGTTCAAAAGTTACAAAGAAAACAATAAAAAATTGGTCCAAATGGGCTTAACCTAACAGCAGGGTTAATTTATCTTTATAAGATCATGAAGTTTCGGTTCAACGAGAACTTAGTTAGTTATGTGCTGAAGACTCGAGTTCGAGTCTCAGGAAAAGTGATCAATTTTTTAAATTAATTTTTGTTTCGTTAGAAACGTTTTAATTAGATCAAAGTAACCTGCAATGAATATTTTTGGTATTTTTTATTTATTTTTTTAGTTAGGATGATAACTTTTATTCCGAGTATATTAATGTATTTGAGCTATCGTTTGTTGTCAGAGTCGGATTTACGTTCTTTTGCGTTTAGCTTTGCGATATTTATGCCCCTATTATGATTCACAACAAAATTGACAGTTTAGTTGTAGTTGGCAAATGCCTATGAAATACAACTTTTAAACAGCTGTCCATTTGGTTGTTTTCGTTCACTTTTAACCCTATTGTAATTCACAACTGTTGTTTAGATGTTGTGTGTTAGGTGTCAAATTTAAACAACTGCTATTTATCAGTTGTATTTTTGTCTAATGGAAAAAAAAACAATGTAAGTGTATATAAGGAAATTCAAGAGAGCATGCAAAAACTGTTTGCTTACAAATTCTTTACAGAAAAATTCAAATAAGCAGTAAGTTCAGCACCTAGTGGATTTAATGGAAAGGAATCCTTATATTAAAAGAAGAAAGAGATACTATAGATCAAGCCACCAGGAAATCAAGGAGATTGGTCCACCCTTAAGAACGGGACAAGAATAGTAGCCAATACATACATACATACATACATACATACATACATAACTGGCCTTTACAACCCTGTGACAGGATTACAGCCTAGCTTCTCGCAGCACTCATGTTGTGTGTGTCAATTTTTATCCATGAGTACCGGGACCTACAGTTTAAAGTCGACTCCGAACGACAGATTTGAGAAGCTTTTTCATGGCAATTAATTACTCCCAGAGCTTTTGCCAGAAGACTGCTGAGAGGTAGTCGCCGAAAGAAATAATTGTTTCATATTTCTTTTTTTAAAGATGTCGGAGCTGAGATTTGAACCCAGCACTATCGTCTTCGTAAGCCAACACACTAACCACTAGACCACGGCGACTACAATAGTAACCAATAACATGCCTTTAAAAAATACAAAGAAATACATTTCATCTGGTATTACCATTTTCGATATCTTTTTTTATTTATTTCTATTCTTTTCTTCACATATTTGTTAAAAATTATATGTAAATAACAAAAAATATTTTTCGCCTTATTGGCAAAATACATTCAATATAATTTGAAATGTATGCTTTTGGGGATAAGCATGTCTCTATGGCCATTTCGTCTCTGCTTAAGAGACACCTTTGGGAAAAAGTCTCCTGACGAGTCTCTTAAGCAGAGACGAAATGGCCATAGAGACATGCTTATCCCCAAAACATACATTTCAAATTATATTATATGTAAATATAATTTTTTTATACATACATATGTATGTATGTTTATGTTTTTAATTTTTTTTAACGAAGACAACAGAAATTAATTGTGAATCATAATACAAAAAAAGTTGAGTTGTGTTGTAACATTAACAACTCAATTCAGTTGAATTGTGAATCATAATAGGGGCATTAAACGTAAACTTGCTTGTTTCTTAAATCAGAAACAGAGCAATTAGGACAATTCAGGGTACGCCATATTTAAGCTAGTCTTATGCCATTAGCTTTTTTCCATCTCCGCTACTCTAGCTATATCGAGATTTTTCCTCTCCTTTTGAAATATATGCTCGACGTAATATCCTATAGCTCTCCATTCGACCACAGATTGAAGAATTTCGCAAACAATCTCCAATCTGTGCTCTCAACGTGATCCTTCCAGAGTGCCATCTCGTACAATTGAAGAATGCATGTTCAGCGTCATTGGCTGTATTTTAGCAGAAGATGCAAATGGAAATAGCTCCTTTCCAATGTGATGTAGGTACTTCCGAAAATATCCGTGACCTGAGAGTGATTGGGTTAAAAAAGTTGTTCACTTATACGAAGACTCTTTGAGTCTACCTTCCTATGTTGGGAATGAGTTTCTTTCTTCTCCCGGTTTTTATGCATCTTCTATTCGGCCACCGGTGCATAGTTTAGTACATATATTAGCTGTGCTGATGTTCTTTTTATTGCATTCCATGCTTCTTTTCTTTTACGCGTCAAAAGATCGGCTTATACTTCTTGACAAATTACAATCACTGACTCACTTGAGATTGTGCAATATGTCAAAGTTACTCTGAGTGCCGCTGTAAGCAGTAACGCTTCCAACACTTTGCGCTTAGGCTGATGTCAGAGTGCGCGCTATAAGCGAAGCGATGCTAGAAGCTATAATATTCATGCTATACTTATACTACAGGATGTCAGAGTGGAGGCTATATTAAACAAAGCGACTTGTTGTGTTTTTAAAATACCTTTTTTATTCCGTCAATCTTTTTTGTTAAAAATAGATTCAGATGAAGAATTTTTTATTTCAAATTATACATATAATTTGTTTTTTAGTAAAAAGAGAGGAATCCACGATATAAATATAAAGTAAATATGAAATATATATATATACATATCGTTGGTCTCAGGTAGAAAGGCCCTAACTCACATAATTTAAAATTTACAGGAGGAGGTAAAAATACAACAGATACTGTAATTATTAATATACAACTTTTTATTAAATGCTGTACAATTACTTGTAATACCGTTAGTTTTAATAATATTGCAAAGATTTTTTGTTAGGATGTGCATATTTCTGAAATTTATTGGAATACTAAAAAAAATCAGTTTTGAAAAAAAATCGAGTTAGGGCCTTTCTACCTGAGACCAACGATATATAAAATAATAAATATATAAATAAATATACATAAATATAAAATAAAAATAAAATTTAAACACGCACAAATAATAAATAATGAAATAAATAAACAATAAAATAAACAAATGAAAAATGCCGAAGTACAATGTAAACAAACAACAACGAAGCGATGCCATGCTATAAATCATTTCACAACCTGCTTTGTCGCTTTGACTCTCTTGTAGCTTCGCTTTGACTCTGACATCTTTTGAGCATTGACGTAAGAAAACACAAGCAGAGGTTTGTAGCGCATTGTAGTGCGATATTATAGCATCGCTTATAGCGCGCACTCTGACATCAGCCTTAGTCTTTCCCTTCAATACTTCACCCCAAATTTCACTATTTTCTCTTGCGTTTCGTTGGTCCGCTAATATTGGCCATTAACCTACTTAGCATGTCAGCAAGTGTTGACGCCCTGGTGCCCACAACTCTTATTATCTTCTACGGTATTTCGTCTAAATCGGGAGCTCTATTGGGTTTGAGACATCTTGCTGTGGTATTTAGCTTCTCCTCCATAAGAAACATGGGCATCCCACTGAATTGTACTTCCATTTCTTCGTATAGTGGTGGATGTAGAACAAAGTTGAAGCAAAGTTTCCGATGGTTTCGCTATCCAAGTGTGGGATTGTAGAGTTTGCTCGTTACGATTCTTTCGGAAAGTTCCCAGTGATTATTGCTCAATTCTGTCCGGAACTCCTTCCATTCTGCCTTTTAACTTGCAATTGACTGCTTAAGCGATTTTCGGGATCGTTTAAACTTTTTACCTTCATGCATTGCGGGACCACTTCGCCTTGATCTAGTATATGTTCGTCTGTTGTAAACATAAACACTCTTGAGTTCACAGATCTCTTGTGACCACCACTATACTGGTCTTTCTTTAGGGTGTTGTGTTATGCAGAACATAATGCTTTGAAGCTCTGAGTCATGAGCTGACTCATTGAGGCTCTCAGCGAATAAGCACCACATTCATTGGTCGTAGGTTTGGAGCCATTAAAATTTGCAAAAAAAAATCTCTGCGTTTAGTGTGGCAACATTTTATTTACGTGTTCCTATAATTCGTTATGTCGGGGAGGGATTTGTCCGATCTGTGATCCGAAATATGACTGGTGGTCACTTCCAATTTAATCCTCCTCTTACAAGAGTGGTGTCCGGTGTTTTGAATTCACAACCCGGTTTCCTGAAGGTGGAACTATTGCCAGTTCGCAACTCCAGACTTAATCTTGCAGCCACGTAATATTTTTAAAACTGCATTTTTTTCAAGAAATCAACTAACAACATTGATATCTTCTACTGTAAAAATTTCAGCGTATCTGATTAGTCTTTCATCTCTAAAACCTCATTAAGACCATTTTCGTGATAATGTATTAACTACCTTTTCATCAACAAAAAGGTATTATTTTCATTTCATTTATTTGTTTACATCAGAGTACCAAATCGCTCACTCACTTTTCACTTATGAGTGGACGTGTGCATTTAGTTTTTATTTTTTTTCTTCTCACACATGTTTGAAAAAACAGAAAATATTTTGCTTTGCTCTTTTTCATGTGTAAATATTACTTTTTTTTCTTTTTTGACGCATATTTATTTATACAATTTTGACGAATACTCTTTTATGAGCATATTCATTTATGAAAAATTACAATTTTGACAAATACTCTTTTATGAGCATGAATATTTTTTTCACACACTTACTCGCTCATGTATACTCGCTTTGCTTTTCAAGTGACAAATTCAAATTTACAATTGTACGTATGTATGTATATACAACAACAATACTCTTCTATTTGGGATTTTTTTATGTAATTGTTGTATTGCGTGTTCGCGACAGGCAGGCGTCAAAAATTCAAAAAATATATGAATGCATTACAACAACAACGTCATGAAACAATTTTGCTTAGAAAAATATGAACGTTCGCGTGTGAAAAAAAATTTGTGCTGCTCATTTATGTGCATGAAGAAAATAAAAAAATTTCTTTACTCTTCATATATGGACGCTTAGAAAAAAAAATTAATGCACACGTTCGCGTGTGATTTAAAGAAAATAAATTTGTGCTGCTCTTTTATGTGCATGAAGAAAATAAAAAATTTCTTTACTCTTCATATATGGACGCTTAGAAAAAAATGAATGCACACGTTCGCGTGTGATTTTAAGAAAATAAATTTTGCTGCTCGTTCATGTGCGTGAAGAAAAATAAAAATTTTTAAAAATCGCATTCTTGATAATATTCATAAATGTTGGTTTTTGAGTATTCATAAATGGAAAAATTTGAACTCTGGTTTACATATAATCGAGCCCGAAGAGCCATGTATAATTATTTTTATACAATAGTAGTGAAAGTGATAACTGTGCCTCGTTCCTGTATTACTCGACTCGAGAAATTTCTCATATGTGTGATGAAACAAAAAATCCCATCGTTTTTCGAATCGTCGTTAAAAAGTGTTTCTGTATCTACATGCGAAAACAATCAAAACAAATTCTTTTCCAACTGGAATATTTCCAGTTTAAATGTGTCAAACGAAAGCAAAACGTCAAAAAAAAAAAAATATATGAATTGTGAAAAATGTAAACAAACCAATAGATAAAAAATTTATATAAAGAAAAAAGCAAAACCATAAAAAGAAAAAAATATATACTACATTTTGTAAACTTAATAAAAAAATTAAACTTAAATAAAAAATTAAACTTTACAAGATCTAATAGGGGCAACAAGCTCATCCCGATAAGATACCACTGCCATGTATCATTTCTTTATACATTCTGTCCGTCTATGGAACTCTCTTCCCAACCACTTGCAAATAAGCAGCAACGAAAAAGCCTTTGGCAAACTTTTGCAGGAATACTTTGTTTCCCGAGTAATGTAATTGATTTCTCATTCTTTTATGTTAATGCTTGTTCTAATAGTTTACAAATTTTATTACTTGTTATTATTTTTGTAATTATTTGTTATTATTAGTTACTATTTATTTAACTTTTTGGTTTTATGTACATATTTAATTTTCACACTATAATATATATAAGATATAAATCTTATATATCTTGTTGTGTGAAATTGAAAATAAAAAAATCAAATTTAAAAAAAATTAAA
Source organism: Metopia argyrocephala (assembly GCA_963576795.1). Lineage (NCBI taxonomy): Eukaryota > Metazoa > Arthropoda > Insecta > Diptera > Sarcophagidae > Metopia > Metopia argyrocephala. The sequence goes on from OY756210.1 coordinate 68,087,443, forward strand.
TTAAAAAAAATTTATGGTGTTGTGATAATTGCTGTTGAAATAAATGACCGGCGTACTATGTTGCGAGTTCATGGTCCCCAACTAAGGGATACTACCAATCCGCTTAATATTCCGGAGCAATGATTTAGGAATCTCTACAGGTTAAGCGGAAACAGAACCTTAATGGGCTACTTATGAGCACTTGCCTTTTCCATCGAATCAGCTTTCATTATTTATTTATGTATTTCTTGTTCTTTTTTAAATAAAATAATGCCACAAAATTCTACTCGTAGTTTTAATAAAAAATCAGCCACACAATATTATTTAAAAAAGGCGCAGAATACAAAAATTGTTTTTTTTTGTTTGCAAAACACTTTTCGCGCCGTTTTAATATGCGGTTAATTTTGACAATTCATTCGGTTCAGTTTTCACAAAAAAAGATACAGAAACACTTTTACTTACATTTTTCCAATAACAATTGGAAAATGACATAAACGATAGATAGTTCTCGCATTATTTTACATACAGAAATACGTATGTGAGAAACAGCACTTTTAGTGTCAATTCACATCGTTTTTGTTTCAACTTTCTCATTTCATGTGAGAAATTTCTCGAATTCAGTAATGAGGCACTGGTTAAAGAAAGCAATAATTAATACAATAAAAATTCATAAATAAATAATTAAATTATTAAAATGAGAGAAAGTAATATAAAATTAAATGAGATAAAAAAAGTTTTGAGTTATTACAAAAGTTGAAGTGAACACGGATCACTTTTAATGACCGAACGAAAATGACCTATCATTTAACTGAACGATTTGGCACATCTCTAATAGAAAACACAGTGTATACAGTGACGAAACTCCAACAACTATAACAAGAACAACACAGCAAGATAGTCACAACAAATTTTTGCACACACAACATCACAGTGTAAAATAAGATAGCCACAACAAAACACAGCTGATTTTAAACTTTTTGAGCTGTCATTTCCTTCATCACTGTGTACAATGTGATAGAAAACATTAATCAATTTAATGAAGATAAAAGCAGACTGCTTGCAGATACCACCAGCGACCGAAAGACGAATGAATTGCAGCTGTCTTTAATTCTGAGCTTTACAAGCCTTGTCTCTGCATTTTTAATTTTCCACTTCCAGCAATAATGCCGCTGCGACAGATTCCATTTTTTCTTGAAATTAAAATAAAAAAGCAAAAACACTAAATAATTCGTCTAAAACCAATTTTTATTAAAGTTCTATCTTTCAATTTGTTCTTACCTTTCCATATTAAACTATTTCACTATTATTTTTTATTTCAGTTGTCAGTTTCATCTGAAATACCATTTGGGCAACTGGCAAGACAACTCAAGTTCGGTTGCCATCTGTAATAGACCCATAAGTGAAGGGATGCTAGTGCAGTACAGTGGATACACGGGACCAATTAAAGGTTTTAACATGGCATCCGTAAGGTCTTACGAGTATAACAATGTTTCATACTTAGTTTCTTGTACCTCAACTCGCCTAAAACTTTATATTTATAAATTATTTTAAAGAAGAAGAATAGTCTTCGAACACAATTTCATGTTTTACCACACTTCACTGCACAAGTTCCTACGTGTAAGTGAATTGAGATATGTTTGTCCCCTAAGCAGCTCTTCACAACCGAATAGTTTCTTCCGCGTATGGTATCATTGTATTTGCTATTACGTTTTTGTAAACATGTTGATCCATTATTGGACTTATCCCAATACCATTTGATCGCCATCTGCAAAATTTTTTCCAAAAACTCATTGTTTAAATAATGTTTTCTTTGGCAAAATCCAATCTGAGTTTAAGGTTTTCACTGCGCTGTGCACCTACGTAAGGAAGATTCATTGATTCGCCGTCTAATAGTTTTAGCTGGTATATCAGTACAATGCGATGATCATAATTTAACTGTTAACTATTTAGAACTTTTAAATGGGTCTGCTTTAGAGACTTAGGACTATTTAATTTTTCCTGGTTGTGGTTGTAGGTGGTTTCGGGGCTCTGGGCACATTATTCGAAGTTTCAAGTGGTTAAAAATGCTTTAGAGCAAGCCTGTGCAAAAATAAAAATTTCATAGACAATTGTCCCTTGCTTTTAGTCATCATTGAAACTGCGACGAGTTAACATGCGTGTTGGATGTACGCTGATTTATTGTGTACATTGTAAACAAAATTAATAGAAATGTACACAAATATTTTATTGTTATAAATGCATTTGGAAACCCAATATCTTATTAATCATAGAACATTTAAGAATTAAAAAGTTTAAAAGTTTTTCAGCGATATTTTCATTCTTTCTATAAAAATTAATAGTACTTTTTCAACACTTTATAGCAGAGTAGTATTTATAAATTGTTCTTGTAGTAATTAAAATTTTAGAGGGAGTATTACATATAAGTTTTAATTAAAAATAAATTCATACAGATGTTAATATTGCTACTAACACGTTCACCACTGTAGTTCTAATTTTCTCACCAACACAACTACACTTTTGATTTTGCACGGCCTACTTTAGTGCGTTCTAAATTTTTCCTTTAAAGCAACCAAGTACTAGGAAATTTGATTTACCGTATTTCCGGAGCCTCTTAGATTAATTTTTACCTTCCTCTCTTGTTCGAAAGAGCTTGGTTCTTATCTGAAAATTCTTTTTTGTATACATTTTTGCTGATATCACTCAGTTAAAGCAAATTTACCAATAAATTTGGCCCCTATTATGAGTTGCATTCGACTAATTTGAATATGTTTGTTATTGACCTACCTTGTAGGTTCACAGACGCCTCCTTACACAGTCGAAAACTTGTTATAAATTTGTAAATAAACTTTCTATATGAATTCTTTGTAAAAGCCATATCGAAAAATATAAATACTTACGTACTTGTGTCCATTTCCAATATGTTGAAAGCTTCCCTCAACCTGTTTCTGCTTCTAGCCAGTTCCAGTAAACGTTCGTCGTGGTCATGTTTAATTTAATTCGTTTTGTCAAAATTGTTAAAAAATAATTTTTATTTATGAATAAACAAAATCTGGAAAACTCACAATAGTGTTTTTCTTCAACGAATGTGCGCCATAATATCAAATAAAAATTCGTTCGTTCAGCTATTTCGACAACAGTCGAAAATCGAATTTAGTTCATAATAGGCATCATAAATACTTACGTAGTTGTTTCCATTTCCAATATGTTGGAAGCATCCCTTAACCTTTTTCTGCTTCTAACCAGTTCCAGTAAACTTTCATCTTCATCAGACGAATCATCGAACCATAATTCCGTCGTGGTCATGTTTAATTTAATTTACTTTTTCTAATTTGTAAACAATTGCCGAATTCACAAAACTCTTGTATTCATTTGCCGAATTCACAAAACCCTTGTATTCATTGTATTCGTTGTTAGATTGTATGGCACTATAATAGCTGTGCGCTTGTTGTTGGTAATTTGTATATAAACATTTGATACAACTCATACACTTTTTTTCATATGTTATAAAAAAGTTGTATTTGTTTCTGTGAATGAAAAATATTGACAAAAATATAAACACAAAAAAATTATTTTTATTGTCAACAACAAATTAAATAAAATAATATAAAAATGGAAGAAAAATGTATTTTGTTTGTAAAAATAAACTTTTTACTGCAGTTTTTCTTTTTCTCATTTGGTTTTTGACGTTTAATACACAAAATACTTTCATATACATACAATAGATGTTCACAAGCCAACATTGTATGCAATACATGAAACAACGATACAAAACTTTGTGAAGTCGGTAAATATTTTTTTATTTACAGTGCCAGCTGAAGGAATTATACTACTGTGAATAAACAAAATCTGGAAAATTCACAATAGTGTTTTTCTTCAACGAATGTGCGCCATAATACCAAATAAAAATTGGCTCGATCAGCTATTTCGACAACAATCGAAAATCGAATTTAGTTCATAATAGGCACCTTTATAAAAAATCAAACAAATTTGTATTTAAAATATGCTACTAAAATAGCAAATATAAAAATGTTTCAATTATATGTCCACGTTAAAACTAACACCTTCACTAAACTTTGTATATTTTTTAAGAAAACAGAATAGAAGAGGAAAATAAAGAAGGAATCAAGTGTAAAAGATATCAAACTGATATTTCCAGTGAAAAAGTTCCATTAAAATATTCAAGAGATGAAATAAAAAACCGAACAAATCATATTTATGAAATAAAAAAATAAAAAAATTTTGTTGCATAAGTTGTTGCATTGGCGAATCAGCAATTCGCATTTGAATGATTTGAAGATATTTCAAACGAAATTTAAATTATACAAATTTATTTACCGAATTCACAAAGTTTTGTATCGTTGTTTCATGTATTGCATACAATGTTGGTTTGTGAACATCTATTGTATGTATCAGAGATTAATTTAGTGTACACATTTTATCCTCTATACACAAAACCTACACAACGGACATCGAAAAAAATTACATTGAAAAATGTATGCATGCTTCACTTTATACACGAATAAATCTTGAGTGTACACTACTGTGCATTATATCTAAATGTATACATTGAAGACATTAAAAGCATTGAATTAACTTTATATACGTACGCACATTTGTGGTGAAGAAAACATTGAATTTTTTTTGTAACTTCATAAGACTAATGTATGTGTGTGCGCAGTAAAAGCAAATACTGAAAATATTATAAATACCCAGGGCTGCCAGATTAATTTTTTTGTATCTTTGAGCGCCAATAAGCATTAAAAAAACCCTCCACAAAAAAATATATACATTTTTTCGTGAAAACAAAAATGTTAATATTTTTCATGATATTTATGTATATTATTATCAAAAACAAAATAAATCTTGAAATTCCATCACAACTAAGAAGATAAATAAAATAATAAAAAAAAACATGAGAGAAGTTAAACTGTGTATTCACATACATATGTATGTATACATTTTCAGTCATAGTTTGAATTATAAAAAAATAAGACAAAAATTATAAATTTACCGGCATTTAAGTAACTTTTAATTACATACATTATTAAGAACTAAAGCACATACATACATATGAGTGTATTATAAGTATTAATATTTACGGATATTTACAGATTAAGATGGAAATAAAAAAATGTTGTACTAGAAAAGGAAAGGAAAAGAGAGAACGGCATTTTACCACAAATTTACACATTTTATCCTTTAAATGTCCTAAAAAAGAAATAGTACAAAAGAAAACATTGATACTTTTGTCATATCAAAAGAATGCGATACCAATACCACTTTTAGATCTTTTAGTTCAAAAGTACAAGTATGGCAACTCCCACTCATGTGTTTGTTTGCTAAAGCATATACACAAGATGTACACGAGTACAGTCATAGCCGCACATTAGTATCAGATGTACATGCCGAAAGAAAGGCAATGCCTTCAATGTATTGAAGGTGTACAGTGTATTCAGCGTGTACACTAAAATTTCTTGTACATTTCTACGATCTCTGGTATGTATATGAATGTATTTTGTGTATTAAACGTCAAAAACCAAATGAGAAAAAGAAAAACTGCATTAAAAACTTGATTTTTACAAACAAAATACATTTTTCTTCCATTTTTATATTTTTTTATTTTATTTTATTTAATTTGCTGTTGACAATAAAAAGAATTTTTTTGTGCTTATATTTTTGTCAATATTTTTCATTCACAATAACAGAGAAACCAATACAACTTTTTTAAAACATATGAAAAAAAAAGTGTATGAGTTGTATCGAATGTTTATATACAAATTACCAACAACAAGCGCACAGCTGTTGTAGTGCCATACAATCTAACAACGAATACAATAAATACAAGGGTTTTGTGAATTCGGCAATTATTTTAATTATTTTCGGCTGCATTAATTAAAAATATTATAGGTTTATTTGATAAGTATGCATAGAAATTTGTCAAATAAGCCTTTTATAAATACAAGCGTTTACTAATAATAAATAAAAAAATACTAAAACGGTATTTTTATTTTTTTACTTAAATTCTTTAACTTACAGATTATCCCAGTTACGACTTTTGGTTTAGGTTGTTGGCAAGTAAAACGCAAAATTTGGAAGGAACAACTAATTAAAAATATGGAGAAATTTACACAACTGCCTCCAGTGGACCTTCCAGAAGAGTATTATATATCATCTAAGTAACATGAGAAAAATAAGGAACTGTTTATTAATTTGTAGTTTATCAAATTTAAATGATATGGAATATCGTTCTGTAAAAGTAAAAGGTACTTTCTTGCATGATAAAGAACTTATTTTGGGTCCTAGAAGTTTTGTGAGGCCAGATGGTGAGGAAACTGCTGGTGGATTATTTTCACAACGTGATACTGGTAGCGGCTATTGGGTTATAACACCATTCAAATTATCAGGAAGAGAGTTAGTTGTTTTACAGTTTAAGCCTGATTTTTACATTATTAATTCTTCTTTTAATACTTAAGTGATGTTATATTAATCAATCGCGGTTGGGTACCGCGTAAAAATCTGAATCCAGAATCGCGTTTAATGGGCCAAATAAATCAAGAAACTGAAATGACATGTGTAGTGCGCAAAGGAGAGCAAAGGCCGCAATTTACACCCGAACATAAGGGAGGAGTTTTTCTTTACAGGTACTCCCAGTTTAATTTTAATGTTAATTATTTTTTTTTTATTAATTATTATTTCTATAACAGAGATTTGACGAAAATGTGTGCTTTGACAGGTGCTCAACCAGTTTTCTTAGATGCTTCCTATGCATCTTCTGTTCCAGGTGGTCCTATTGGTGGACAAACTCGTATTACATTACATAATGATCACTTATCCTATTTAATCACCTGGTACAGTTTATCATTAGCTACCGGTTATCTATGGTATCGTAACATATTAAAGAGAAAACCATTGTAGTTTTGTTGAAACAGCATTTTAAATATATGTTTGTTTGCTCTTTATTATTTTTTTCTTATTTTTAATATGCAAAAAGATGAATTCTAAGTAAAGTTTAAATACAAGTAAGTTTATTTCTGTTTTGTTTGTAATTTTCATAATCTTTTATAATACATATATTATATGTTTCGTTATAATGTAATACTTAAATTTTTACTCAATTATAAAGTCTCTAAAATATGTAGAACAAATATCATTTATTTTACAAAAATTATTAAATTAAAAATATAGGTATTGCAGCTCTTTTTGGAATTGATTTCAGTACATAAATTTATTCTTATTTACATAGATAACTTAATTTATTATTATTATTACGTTTATTTTAAATACTGTGCAAGATGAAAAATATATTTATTATCCGGATTTAGTTAAAGAGAGTAGTAGCAAAGATAGAAAAAAAGTATAGAGGAATTAAATTTCGTTTTATTTCAGCTTTTCGTAGAGTAAATACAATTACTTATTTTGGCAAAACTGGTATTAAGTTTTACCATTTTTTTACCCTACAATTGTGGTACGCTTCCCCAAGAACGCACTAGTCCGGTGCGCAAATATTTTTTTCCAATAGTTTGTACGTGGAAGCCGATTTGTTGAAGACGTTCGTGATCTAATATTTTACGGCCATCAAATATGTATGCTGGCTTCATCATAGATTGATAAATGCGTTGATAGTCTAGTGTCTGTAATGAAACAAAAATTAATATCTACTCTTTTTTTTAGTACTTTTTAAATAATTTATCATTTACCACAAACTCATCCCATTCCGTACATAAAACAATTGCATGTGTTCCTCTGACAGCGCTGTAGGGATCGCTATGTATTTGAACAGCTTGCTTAACGCTTTCTGGAGATTCGGTGACACATGGATGAGTCAGGTCATCTATAATTTGCTCAGGCTCCACTTTGGGATCGTAAATATCCAATTTAGCACCTTCTTCCAAAAGTGTTTTACAAACTGCTATTGCTGGTGTCTCTCGGGTATCACCAGTGTTTTTCTTAAATGCGAAACCCAAAATGGATATATGCTTATTAGAAACCGTATTAAATAGACTTTCAATAATTTTTTGGGAGAAGCGATTTTTTTGATATTCATTCATATCAATAACTTGTTGCCAATAAGTGGCAACTTCAGGCAAATTTAAACCTTCGCATATATAAACAAGATTTAAAATATCTTTCTGAAAACAACTGCCACCAAAGCCAACAGAAGCTTGTAGAAATTTTGGCCCAATACGGGAGTCCAAACCAATAGCTCTGGCTACTTCAGACACATCGGCTCCTGTTACTTCACATACTGCTGATAAAGAATTAATACTGGAAATTCTCTGTGCTAAGAAAGCATTGGCAGCTAGTTTAGATAATTCTGAACTCCAGGTATTTGTAGTTAATATATTGCTCTTGGGTATCCAGTGTTCATAAATCCAAGATAATTTTTCTACAGCTTTGTGACCTTCGGGAGTTTCTTCACCACCAATAAGTACACGATCAGCGTGTAAAAGATCTTCTATGGCTGTTCCTTCGGCTAAAAATTCAGGATTTGAGAGAATATCGTAACGTATACCGGGCTTTTGGTTAGCATGCAATATGTGCATAATACTTTCTGCAGCCCTTACCGGAACCGTACTTTTTTCTACAACAATCTTATTAGATTGCGCAATTTCAGCAATCATTCTTGCAGCACTTTCAACATATTTTAAATCAGCAGCACGACCTGTAATAAACAATTTAGTTTTACAAAAATTTATGATAGAAATAAATAAATTAAAAAAATGGAAATATTTACCTTTTCCGTTACCAAAAGTCTTTGTTGGTGTATTTACCGATATGAAAATTAAATCGGCCTCTTTTATAGCAGTCTCAATATCAGTAGAAAAAAATAAATTTACATTACGACACTTTTTAACAACATCATCCAAACCAGGCTAAAAAGAAACAGAAATTTAATTTATCGAGTTAATTTTATTTATTTATTCATTCAAGTAATACAAGCCTTCAAGGCCAAAATTACATATTACTTAGCAATAACACCTAAGTATAAGAAGGTATTTAAAGAAACAAATTCCATAAATAATAAAAAAAAAATTATAATTATATTGTACATACATATATACATATAGTATAAAATATATAATATATACGCCCGCACGCAAAAAAAGTTATGTACGTAGACTATGGTTCAAAATCTGTATTGCAAACAAAGACTTTAAGTCTACTTCATCCCCCTTTGCATTCGGTCGAAAGATTTTATAGGTTCCCAACCATAATGCTAAATTATTATAAAAAAAGAAGATAATTAATATTTAGAAATTGAAAGAAAGACGAACAATAAACGGTCCAAATCAATAGTGATGTAGTAATAGTGATGTGCAAACTATGTAACGCAGTTTAATTTGAAAACAAACAAGAAAAACCCCAATATGGAAAATCAAAACGAATTTATAAACTAAACCTCAACGTTAGACATATAAGTTAACAGTTTTAGCCTGAAAGCATTATTCGAATGTGAGAATATACGTAATTCAATTGGTAAATAGTTCCAAAAACGGGCAACCCTAACTATAAATGACTTTTCAAAAAACTAGTTACGAATCCTCGGGATAACAACTTGAGGATTTCTGGTCGAATGACTTAAAGAAAATCTGTTGAACAACTGGGTTGGTCTACTAGTTTTCATAATTCTATTCTAAATAAGATCAAACAACGCAATTTTAAAAAATCAAAAAAAGAACAACCCAAAAATGTCTTAACATAACCAGAAATATGTTCCCTACGTCCCACTCTATAGACAAATCGAACAATCGTGTTAACAATGCGTTTGATCCTAGATATATTAGTTGAACTCGTTCCGGATATGACCTCAAGTCCATATAAAACTTGTGACATCATTAATGCATACGCTAACTTATATCGAATATGAGTGGGGTAAAAAACATTTGTAGAATTTAATCTGCGCAAAGTCTGTAAAATTCTGGAAACAATAATATCAATCTGCGCATCAAAAGTAAGTCCACTGTCCAAGAGAATACCTAGCAATTTCATACGACTCATAAACTCAACTCGCACTCCGTTAATACTAACATTCAAGTCAATATGAAATCGATCAAAGGGACTGAAAACCATCCCCTTGGTCTTTAAAGCACTTATCAATAAATAATTACGTGAAGTCCAGTCAGAAACATTCCTAAGACAGTATTCTATGTTATTTTGCAAAATATCAGCAGAATATCGATCGCAACTAAAAAGAAGCGCGACATCATCAGCAAATATATATGGCTTACACAAATCCGTATCAATGAAGTCAGGGAGATCATTTATATAAAGAATAAATAACAGAGGTCCAAGTACTGAATCTTGAGGAACACCGGAAAAAAGTTCTAACAAACTAGAATTAACACCGTTTAGAGCAACAAACTGAGACCGTCCTTGAAGGTAGGATAATATAAGTTTACAAGCCGACAGAGAAAAACCAAAATTATCTTTCATTTTACCAATCATTCTGCAGTAATTTATAGAATTAAAGGCTTTTGAGAGGTCAAGTGAAACAAGAACACTAAATTTATCCTCATTTATATCTTTCCTAACCGAATCAGTTAAATCAAGAAGGGTAGTAGTATTATAACCCGGACGAAACGCATATTGTGAGTGATAAATTTTCGAAGAAGTAACTTCTAATATCTGATCCTTAAGAAGATGCTCCATCACCTTAGAGAGCGCTGGAAGTATAGAAATAGGTCTTAAATCGTCAGGTCCATTTATGATCTTCGTTTTAGGTATTGGGACCACACGCGCAGTTTTCCAACCACTGGGAAATCTAGACGTCATCAAAATGGAGTTAAAAAGGTGAAGAATGAAACCAGAAATATAAGGAAATATAATTTTAATAAACTTAATCGGAATTTCATCAGTCCCAACAGAATTCGACTTCACCTTATTTAGTGCCGCTAAGACTTCCAATTCACAGACACAACGAAAGGATTTTCCGTTCCTCGGGTATTGAAGGTTACCTACATCACTAAAATCGTTCACAGATGCATCACCAGTATTCACAAAATGACTATTAATGACATCAACATCAAGATTATAAGTATGCTCATCATCGCCAAGACAACCTGAGTTTCGAAGCACTTTCCAAACTCCTGCACCATTAAGTCCATCAAACAAATTGGAGAAATACTGTCTTTTTCTAGATCGAACAATTCGTTTAGCCCTATTACGATGTTTGCAAAAGATTCTCCAGTTCCTAGACGACTTATCTGACTTGAACGCTAAAAATGCTAAATCTCTTAAAGATCTAGACAAAGAAATATCACTAGATTTAACCAATCGTCATTAGTAAAATTTATTATTTTCTTTACTATCGGAACGAAGGACAACAGAGAATTAAACAATGAGCAGGTTATAGAGCATAAAGTATCAACATCATTCGTAGAATAAAAACAAGACGAATCAAATTCATCCAAGTATCTCATAATGCCAATCAAATCAGTATCTCTATAATTGCGATACTCAACATATTCTAGCGTCTTATTGATTTCTATCTTAATGCAAGCACAAATCAGAGCATGGCGAGACAAGGCAGGATATAGATATTGACCAGTAAACGTTAGTAATAAACCATTACTGACTAAAATATAATAAATTAAAGATGTTGAATTATGGGAAATATCAAAATAAGTCGGTCTACAATTATGGACAACACTCAAACCTAATCTTGAACATAATGAACGAAAAGTAATAGATTTTGAAATATCTAATAGGTTATAATTAAAATCACCAACAATGACAATATGTGAATGTGAAGAAAGAAACTGAAGATGCTCATTTTCAAAAGTAATTATATCACCATAGGGAAGATATACTACACCAAATAATATCTTAATTCCATTAAAAGATATTTCCAAACACAAAGACTCACATGAACCAGCAACAGACGTTCTAAATAATACCCTATGCTTCAAATGTTCAGCAACATATAAACCAACACCACCACCTCTCGAATTAAGACGGTCATTCCTACAAAAAGTGTATCCTTCAACATAAACAGATCGGTTTGTCATGTATGGTTTCAGCCATGTTTCAGAAATAGCAAAGATATCCAAATTTGATCCATTTAAAAGAAGTTTTAATTCATCAAATTTCGAAGAAGTAGTTGAAGGTCTAATGCTCTGGCAATTCATATGAGCAAATTTTAACTCATTACCATAAGGCGTTAAAATAGTATTCAGTTGAATACCACTATTAATCAAAGGACCAATATTATCATTAGAAGACATCAATAAAGCAAAAAAAACATTATAGAGGGGAACCAAAAAAATTTAAGTAAATTACCAGCAACTTGTTTCATCAACAAATAAAGGCGCAAAAAAAAAATACAAAATCTATGAAAAAAAAAAAAATTTCTATCAACCATCTCCACATTCCAATACAATGCACACTGCATGAGTAGGGGTTTACCCCTGAGTATTGGTCTTAAAAAAAAAAAAAATATTAACATTAGCTTACAGCTGATCTAAAGCAAAAATGAGATCCAAAATAAAAGAAATATATGTATAGATAAATACATAAAGGAGGTAAATAGATAAATACAAGCATACAAGTATGTACATATGTATATATTCAAGTATATTAATAAAAATAGAGATAAATTCTCAAAGAGTATGTGTACATACATATATACCTATACAAAACAAAGTGAAGTAATCATCAAGTAGATTCCACGGTACCCTCAACATTTAGCAAAGCAGCACACTCCTTTATACCATATTTCATTTCATTTCATTTATTTATTTAGCAGATTTTGCTATTTAATAAAAAAATAGAAAGTATACAAATATAAGTATCTACATTGTAAAATAATAATAATTTAAAATAATGACTCAAAATAGTAATTCAAAAATTGTTCCTAACATATGTTATAGTTTTACGTTTAAACACATACACATTTTTCTCAATTTTAAGTTCTAATGGAATTGAGTTAAATAGTTTAAGGCCATTATAAAACAATATATTCTGATAATAATTTGTTGAACTAAAGTTTAATCTGAAATCATTGTTATTTCGAAGAAAATACGGCTGCACGTCCGCAACATACACCAACTGATTCTTCAAATAGCTTGGCAACATATCATTTATAATTTTATATACAAATATGAGAACGTTCAGTACTATCCTTTGGTTGATTGATAGCCATTGCAATCTATTTAACATGTATGATACGTGTGTTAGCCTATGACATCTAAGTATACATCTCATGCCCTTATTTTGTAACTTTTGAAGTCTGTTTTTCATTTGCTGATTTCCAAGAAACAGTACAGTAGAGCAGTATTCGAAGTGTGGTTTCACTATTGTATTATATATTTGTATAGTTGTAATCGTAGAAAGCTTATTACGAATTCGTCTTATAAAAGCAATTTTTTTCGAAATCTTTTTACAAATGTAATTGAAGTGTAAATCAAACTTTAACTTTCTGTCAAGAATAACACCCAAATATTTAAATTCTTCAACTTTTTCTATTGAATCTCCATCAATTAGAATATTCTCATCCGTGTTTCCATTTATAACCATGGCTTTAGTTTTTTGTGTGTTTAGCTTCATTTTGTTCATCTTAAAATATATTACGACATCTTGCAGCTCACAATTTAGTACACGAACACATTCGTCAATATTTGTGCCACTTACATAAATAAGAGCATCATCGGCAAACATACACACCTTAGCTCTTTTGAGTACTTTTTCTAGATCATTAATGTATATTAGGAATAATAATGTCCCTAAAACTGGTCCTTGAGGTACTCCGGTATTGACGCTTTTATTTTCTGATAAGAATTCGCCACACTTTGTTCGTTGCGTTCTATTATTTAGATAGCTCTCAAACCATTTTAATTCAATATCTTTTATACCATATTTTTTTAATTTATTCAACAAAATTTGTCTATTTATGGTTTCAAATGCACGTTTTAGATCTAAGAAGACTGCTACTACAAATCGTTTATTGTGTATTTCGGTCTTCCATTGTAAGACTACTAGGTTGAGGAGTGATTCGCAACTATGTTGATTTCTGAACCCGGATTGGGTTTCACTTAACAATTTATTTTTTTCAAAGTATTTATTTAGTTGTTCATGTACTACTTTCTCTAACACCTTACTAACAGTCGTCAGCATATTCACTGGGCGAACCTCATGAGGATCTGTAGTGTTTTTAACTTTTTGAATAGGCACAATGTATGATTCTTTTAGACAATTTGGAAAGTTTCCTGTTTGAAGAGATAAATTAATAAGACGTTGTAATTGCGCTCCAAGTAGATCGTAATTATTTTGAAACATCTTTACTGTTAGGAAATTGTAATCTTTTTTATTATTCATTTTATTTAAAGTATCTCTTAATATAAAACTATCTACATTCTCGAATTTAAAAATTAAATTAGGATTTTCCTCTATTTTATTTTTATATTCTATATAGGGTATGCTGTTAACTATTTGTTCCACACTCGAAATAAAGAAAGAATTTAATTCATTTGCAATATCATGTTCATTTGTAACAACTCTTCCTGAAATTTTTATTTCATTTATCTTTGTGTTTTCCGTTTTAAGAATGAGAGATTTTATTGTTTTCCACATAGATTTTTGGTCCGTACAACTAGTAATTTTGTTATTTATATAATTGTTTTTAGCAATTGATAATTCGGATTTATACCTGTTTCTATAGGTTTTGTAATTGTTCCAATGGTAATCATTATTTACCCACACGGCTGTTTGGTACATTTGCTTTTTTATTTCTTTCATTTGCTTCAGTCTATTCGAAAACCAAAAGTTTGTGTGAAGACTTCTTACCGTCTTATTAATTATCATTGGTGTAAGTGCTTTATTAATACATGTTACAAAATTATTGGCAATTTCATTGCAATCATATATATTATATATATAACCAATACCTCCTTGTAGCAGATTATTACGGAAATTATTATTATCATACTTTAAGGTTTTTATTATCTTATTGTTCAATTCTTTTATTTGATCTTTAATCGGAATATAAATTTCTAAAGATTCGTGATCGCTTATTTTCATATTTATGTTAGTTGTTGCTGTAGTATTTTCTATATTTGTTATCACATAATCAATTAACGAAGATCTATTGGTTCCAATCCTTGTAGGCTGCGATACTATTTGCCGAAGGTAGTTATCGTTTATTATTTCTTCTAATCTTGTTTTGGAATTATTGTGTTCTAGCCAGTCTATATTAAAGTCACCAATAATAATATTATGCTCGTTAGTATTCATTTTTTCCATTTCATTTTCGATAAAATCAATAAAAAAATGGTCTGGTGATTTTTGTTTATCTGGTGATTTGTAAATTCCTAATAGGTTATATATATGGTTTTTGTTTTTAATTTCAAGTTTAAGCCACCAATACATTTTATCAACAGACTTATTTTCAATAATTCTCGTTTGCCAGTTGTCCTTAATGTAGAAGCATACACCACCTGTATGCCTTGATGAACTGTCACAACGTATCATGGTATAATTACTTATTGATAGTTCAGCCGTGTCAATAGTATCTATTAAGTGGGTTTCCGATAAACATATAAAGTCAAAATTTTCTTCAAAACAAATTATCTCTAGTTGATTAAAATTGGTTGTTAATCCTCCTATGTTAAGATACATTCCTTTAATTGATATTGGTTGCTAGTATTCAATTTTTTCTGTCTCCAATTTACTTTTTCGTTGCAGTACTCTACAATCATTACTTCTACAATCATGTCCAGTATCTATATCTGTTAAATTTAAACGTTCTTTTGCCTTAACGCAATTTATACATTTTGTTATATTGTTTTTACACTCTTTGTAAGAGTGACCAGCTTCGCTGCATTTCGCACAAATTTGGCTGGTATAGTTACAAACCCTGGCTGTATGGTTAAACCCCCAACACTTAAAGCATCTTAAAACATTCAAATATTCATATACAACGCATCTATCCCATTCAATATTTATTTTATATTTCTTCATAATCGTCTCAAAACCTTTTCCATCTGTCTCAATAATAGCATTATACACTTTCGGATTTTTAAAAGATCTATAAACTTTAATACATTCAAAGTGGTTGCATTCCATTTCATTTTGTTTCCTTATAGCTTCCACAATTCGACTTTTATCTAGCTCTTCAGACATACCGGATATTAATATTTTTGGTTTTCTCATTTTTGGTATTTGAACTTCATAGTCATTGCCCATCTTCTCTTTGATCTCATCAGCTAAAACATTACGATCATTATTATTTATACATCCTATAGCAACAGCTCCGTTATTTCTTTTTGAAATCCCTTTCACTTGTACATTAAGGGACGACGGTTTAACTTTCTCTTTAACTTCTTTCTCTGTTGATACACTATCTTGTTTGTTTTTGGGCTTAAGTATAACGGGCATATTATTTGTTGATGCTTTTAACTTACTGGCATATGTTTCATTTTCAACTACAACATTATTTTTAATTTCTTTTACAATTTCATTTTTTGCCTCTTTCAATCTATTCTCTACCAGTTTATTAGATTTTAATATTTCTTGGGTAATTTTCTCATCATTTTGTTTACAGATACTGAGTAAACTTTTATAATTATCATTAGTAATTTTAATGAAGTTTAAGCAATCATCACAAAAGAATTTTATATTTTTAAATTTAAATATTGTATCATATTCATATTTGGACAAATCAAAACATTTCAAATGAAAATATTTTCCACAGTATCCTCCACACCGAACACTATTTGATTCTCTACATCCAGAACTACATTTTCCACAGGTCATATCCATTGCTCTACATGAACATAAAAAAAAACTAAGAAATAATTTTCCGTGTTTAATTTAAATCTTTCCGCTCTCGGTTAAGTACGTGTGATCTCTTCAATATCAAGATACCAAATATGTTTTCCCATCTCCATTTGGAAAAGTTAAATTGGCCTTCAGTTTTGTAGTACAGTTGATTTCGGTTAAATGAGCCCCGCTTTATTGAGTTTCCTGCTTAATTGTACTAAAAATCATGAAACGAAATCATTCCGTATAACCTCCTATGCAAAAGTACCCGTTTAATTGAGTTCCGCTTAATTGTGCCTCCCGTTTAATTGATTCATAAAATGAGACCGCATTGCGAAAAACACAAACAAATGTTTCAGTTAATTGATTTCGTCTGCTTAATTTTTTTCTCCACAAACTTAAAACCATTTATGTTGCACCAAAAAAATTTTTGTCATGTTCACCATGTAAATGGCACGATATAGAAAAACGAATCATCGAAAGCCTCAACAAATCTAAAATTCAAGTGTTGACTGATTTTTTTAATCATAGTTTTACTTATGTATGTATAATGTTTTTTTATAACATTTAATGTACACTCGCATGCACTTATGTAATGTAATTATTTTAAATTTTGATCTCTTTTTATATAGAATTTTGTAATTTTTGTTGCTTTTCAAATATTGTACGACGAACGTACCTGATTTTTGTTTTGTTTTAATAAACTAACACTATTTTTTAATTTAATAAATAAAAAAATTAATTTCGTTTTCTCTATACACGTGGATGTTTCGCTTTATTGCTCGTCTGGCTTAATTAAGTGATTTTCGTTTTAATTGCGTCGGCGAATCAATTAACCGAGTATCGCTTAATTGAGTTTCCCGTTTAATTGCACCAAAAATCGTGCATTTTTAGAGACTCAATTAAGCGGAAATAATGTATTCAATACCTTAAATTTTGTAATAATTTTAAGTCGAATTAAACGACGACAAATAGAATTAAGTTTGCCGGCAGCAGGAGAAAGATGATCATTAAGGTAGACGATCAATATCACTATTTATTACATCACATACTTTTATAGAACAGGTTTTATAATACTCTTTCATAACTTTATCCCTCGTGTGTACATTGTTAAATTTTATCAGTATTGCTTTTTTATTGTGTATATAGCAAGTGTGGTTGATGTCACCTTTAGAGACGGCAGTATTAAAATGGGAACAAAGTTTTACAGCAACAGCCACTAAAACATCAAGCCCAGAAGGTAAACCATTTACCACAATGTCAGCACGGTTTAATCTTTTATACAGTAGATTATTTTCTTCCTCAATAGCAGCAATTTTAAAGGAGGTGGAGGCATCTACCTGCTCAATAAGTTTACTACAGGTAACGTACTCAGATTGTAGATCTTTACGGAACGATGACATTTCCAACTTCAAATCACGTACCGAATCAGTAAAAGCTTTCTTTAATGTCTCCAAATCAGTTTCCTTTCGTTGCATGTATAATTCAATTTTTTTATTAATTGCAGCAATCTCACCGCACAAATTTTTTTCCATGTCATCCAACGCAGAAGGTGGTCTTCGATAAGAGGCACAATTCTCACAAAGGTATACAATGGACTTAATTTCTCTTAATGTTTTAAGAGCATCGTCACCAATTTTCGCACACTGGATATGATACCACAAATCATAAGATCTGCATAAAACACTGCCTTGGGCTTTACTAATTATCAGTGCACATGTTCCACACTTATAAATTTTGTTAGGAGCCATTTTTAAGTAAAATAAACTGAAGTACAATTGTAGTAAAATAGTTTCAATGTATGTTTCAATTAAATTTTTTTCACTTTGGACCAATTTTTTCTTTTATAGTTTATAAAAATTTTATTATTTTAGGCTGTGTTTGAAATGGTAGCAAAGTTCTATGGTAAAAATAAATTTTTGTGTGGTAAAAAATTTTTCTCTTTCTGCTGTGTGAAATGAAAACTTTTTTGACAGCATACAATTTTGACATTTATTAAGTATGTTTCTTTACTTTTTGGGTAAAGTTCGGGAAATAGAGAGTAAACAATAATTTCTCTCTATAAGAGACAAATTTGCCCAAAAGTACGGGAACGCAAAAAAGCAAATATTTTACCCATTCACATAAAAATATGAAAACACACAACTTTATGTCACACACACACGCATATTGAACATGTACTTTCGCAAAAACAAACGACAATAATTAGACTTATACATGTTAACTAAGGCAAAGATAAACTTTTTTATATAAATATTGAATTAAATTATACTATAAACCTTTCACTGCAGGTTTATAAATATTTTTTAATTCAACTTTTGAAATTTTTTTTAGTTTTTGAACCTTTCATTTTTCTATTATTTTTTAAACAGCTGATTATTTGTTTACTTGCACAAACTAGCCCGAAGAAAAAGTACGGGTTATTTCGTGCATGAAGAAGAAGAATGTTACTCTCTCAAAAATTCTCTCATTTACCCAAATTTTGTGTACGGGAACGCTTTTTGGTAAAATTGGGATCCCGCGGGCGCCCAATGTAGAGTAAAGAAACAGACCTATTATTAAAAAAACTCTTGTTGTTATTAAATTTGTTAATTAAAAAATTATACAAAAATGAATAAATTAACAATGTATATTCCACTACTCATTCCAATTTTTCGGGAGATCAGAAGATCACATTTATTTGATATTTAAGTATTTAATTTACTTTATTATTTTTATTTTACGGTTTCTCCTTCCATTTTAGTTTTTTTTTTAATAATTTTAGTAAACTTTGTATATTTCTTTACTTTTATGCAATATTTTAATAATTATTTTATATTTGTTTTAGTTTGTTCTGTTTTTCTTCCATTGTCAAATATTTCTATGCTTATGTCAAAAATTTTACTAGCCCCTAAGGCTAGTGAAATTTTATTCACCTCAAGACTGTCAACATTTTACTAACAAGAGAACTTTGCTACCGTTTCAAACACAGCCTTAGTAATAAAAAGATCAGCCGCCAAAAAAAATACACGTTTACTCAGGGAGAGTTGCCATATTTATCATTATTAGAGTGTTGTAAGTAGTATACCTTTCAAATTCAAATAGATTAAGTTTTCTCTAAACCTAATAGACTGATTTAATACAAAAATAAAATCTAAATTATCTAAAGAACTTCAAATTTCAGATCTGCAATAGTTTTGTGAAAAACTGGAAAATTACATTTGTTTGTCTCTGATGAACATATGCTTTCTTTATTTATCTATTCAAGAAATACATGCCTTCAATACCAAAATTACATATTGCTTAGCAATAACATCTAAACATAAGGAAGTAACGGGATACCTAATTCGCGGTTAAGAACGTAAACCCAGTCATTAAACACCTCTCAAACGTAAATGTTATTTTTCTTTTTGGTTGCAGATTTGCCATTTTGGAATATAGACTGCTGTATACTCGTAATTGAAAAACACGTTAAAATTATTAAATTTTGTTATAAAAATATAGATTCTGCTGTATCTACGTTTAATCGACCGACACAGTAAACAATTTTGAGCACAGGGTATAGACTTTTTATATGACTTTTTTTAGGTTTTTTACATTAAAAAAATTGGTCAGAACTAATAAAGGAAAAATATTAAGAAATGCTTGTTCATTTTGTTACATAAAATATCATTTTCTTGCACCAAAATTATATAATTAATTTTTTATACATCATATATAAAGTCGTAAATTAAAAGTGAGTTTTATTTTGAGCGAAAAAAATAAAAATCATAAATAATGATTATTTTTGAGTTTTATTTTTTTTGCTCAAAAATAATGATTATGGCCAATTTTTATTAATATTACTCAAAAATAATCATTACCATTGAAGAAAAATTTAAAAATCAAAAATTTAAAAATCATGACGGATATGCAAAGATTGTTAAAAAATAATAATAATGGTGCAAAAAATTTTAGTTTATGTCTGTTCTAAGTGATTGATTTTTTTATTTAAAAAAAAACGAACAATAATCATTATTTACGGTCCCTGTTTGAAGGTACTGCTTGTGCCTATACTTATGTCCATGACTATATGTACATACATATATATATATATGGGCAATTTCAAAAATTTTCGACATTTTGATATTTTTTTTCCAATTTTTTTTTTTTTTTATGACAAGAATGACGCTTTGGTCACGTGAAGGGTGATATTTTAGCATACCAAAACAGTTCGCGTTAATCATTTATTGCAAACGGCGTGAAAGTTATGGAAGTTTTAAGTTAAAATTTCTTTAAAAAAAATTTAAAGTTAAATTTATTGGTTTATTTTAATAAATGTTATATGGATGCATGAAACTCATTTCAAATTCATCAGTGCAGTCCAAATTCATCAATGCACTGATAATATACATAAAAAAATATCAATTATAATTAAAATTCCTTAACATTAAAAAACGCGAATTTTTGCAAAAATATGAATGTTTCACCGATTGTTATAATATGCGTTTATATAACGCAAAACTAATTTACAGAAAAACAATGTTTTAACTTGCAAATTTAAAAAATAAAAAAAATTATATAAGAATTATTTTTGAGGTTAGGATTTTTTTTTTTTGATCTATAAAATTTAAAATCATGAAAATTTTTTAATGTCTATTCGGTTTTATTATCAAGCTTAAAAAAAAACTTTCATTTGGTGTCAATCGCGGCGGAATCTATACATAACTGCAGATGTCACAAAGCAAAATGTGTTTGAAGAAAAATGCCGCTGTACCTGCTAAATATGGACCGAATTCAACCGTGTTTATATATGATATTTAGTTCACCGCCGCACTTCATTTCCAATACTTTACATTGATTTCAAACCACGGATTAATTAAAAAAAAAACGCGAAACAAAATCATGAAATTCATTGAAATTCATGAAATTTTGCGTTTCAAAATATTTTAACACCTTCTTGACGTTGAGGTGCCATTTACTAAGAAGTTTAGATCACGCAATACATAAACCAGTTTTAAATAAGATTGCAAATGTCAGGCGCGAAAAACTGTAATTTTTGACAAATTTACGCCAATTCTATAAAAGTTTGAGGTCATCGTTCTCAGCAACTAGCAGCCTGACATCGACATGATATGGCGCAACTTTTAGCAAATTACAGCATCTATTAAATAGTGTTGACAAAATGCAATTTTCTTGAACGGCGCAAAAACGCTATAGAAAAAACTGCGAAAATTAAAAAATCGGAAAATTTTGGTTTCAAAAATGAACCGCTGTACAACTTTTTCCCAAATAGTAGTATTGGCATAACTTTTATAGCGTAAATATCTACAAAGTCTAGTGACTTTATTTTATATCAGTGATCATCGGAAGTTTAAAACTAAAAGTAGAAAAGTGATGAAATATGAAAAAACTCTTGTAAATTTCAAGCCTGTTTTTGAGTTTTTCGATATTTGAGTGCCCATAACTTTTAAAAATAAAGAACTGATGGTCTGAAATTTTGAATTTCCCAGTTTTCTAGTGTGGCCTACCATTCCCTTTTGACCGTTTTGGTCAATTCGAAAAACTGGAGAAATAATAAGCATCTGAACTCAGTTTCAACAAATGTTGAAAATTTTTGAAATTGCCCATATACATATATATATATATATATATATATATATATATATAAATATATATATTTGTAAATAGTATAAAGGGCCATTTTATAAAAAAATACATACTCGTACACCCGAAGTCACAACCAAATGCGTTCATTTATTGACCCATGGATAATCCGATTATCTATTTTAAAAGTAATGGCATACGAATTACTGAGCGGCAAAGCTTATTCTTCGACTTATACTAGGTCTATAAGGTCCAACTACTGACCCGTCTTAAACGAGGTGAAATAGCGAAAGATTACAAAACTTAAATTGAGACTCAGAAAACCATAGAAACGCAAAACCCTCCTTGAAATAGAAGAAAATATTTTAAGACATCATTGTACCGGGTTATCCATTTCGTGGTTTCAAAAGTATGGGACTGGAATTCGACATCTGTCAAGCTAAGTTGTTAAACCAATTTTTTCTTTTCAGTTGAAAGTCTGACATTGGCGAAAATGGACCGCTTAACTATCACACAACGCATAAAAATGATCAAAACTTACTACAAAAATGGTGATTCTGCCACAGCCACATATCGTGCTTTAAGAGGGGATTATGGTTTACATAATCGTTCAACTATGCAAGCAATTGGCAAAATTGTGAAGAAATTTGAAGAGACTGGAGCGGTTACAAATATTGTAAGGCCTGTGCGTCATTGTTTCGCTCGTTCCGCTGAAAATAACGCTACTGTAAGTGAAAGTGTTGCTGAAGACCCGAATATGTCGATTCCTTGTCGTTCTTAGGAATTAGGACTGTCTTACGGCACATTCTTTTGCCTGCTATTGAAGAATACTATTTGGAGAATATGTGTCTTCAACAAGACGGTGCCACATGTCACACATACATACATAACTGGCCTTTACAACCCTGTGTCAGGATTACGGCCTAGCTTCTCGCAGCACTCATGTTGTGTGTGTCAATTTTTATCCATGAGTACCGGGACCTACAGTTTAATGTCGACTCCGAACGACACATGCCACACAACTGGACCGAAAATGCTTTATTGCAAGAGACATTTCCTGGCAGCGTAATTTCTGGTCGTGGCGATATCAACTGACCACCAAGATCTTGCGATTTGACACCAGTAGACTTTTTTTTGTGGGGATACTCGAAAGACCGTGTTTATGCAGATAAACCTTCAACTCTTGAGCACTTAAAAACCAACATTCGTCAAGTTATGGCTGAGATACCACCCAATATGTGTCAAAAAGTGGTCGAAAATTACCTCAAAAGAATCAATGTTTGCAACACTTCGCGTGGAGTTCATTTAAATGATGTAGTGCTTCACACATAATGTCAACGTTCAAACTTTATAATAAAAAAGAAATATCATGAAAAAAATATTTTATATGTGTTTTATTTACGTTTACTTTTGAAACCGCAAAATGGATAACCCTTTACAATAAAAAGATGTCTTACATCAGTATGGCAAATACAAAATCTTAAGAAATATTCTTGAAGCAAGTCGACCAACACATTTAACAAAAATTACAATAAGAGCTATAAGTAATAAATATAAAGGCAACCCCAGACTGGCAGAGAAATAGCTAAAAACCAGTTAGCGGATGTGCTATTAAAAGGCCAAAATGACTTTTATGGCAGAATAAGATGTAAAAAGCAGTGTTCGAAAATAAACTGTACATTATTATATGTACGGTTTACAAATCCAAGAACGGTATTTATTTTTTTAGTGTTTGTGTATTTCTACACAACCAGAATAAGTCGTTCTGTTTTTTGTTTTAAAACAGTACAGTTTTAGTGTTTGTATACATTTTGGTTTACTGATTTTGGGTTATTTTTCTCCAAATTTCAAAATATTTTCTTTTTTTGCATTTTTTATCAATCAGTTTAAAATAAAAAAATTGGAAAAAAAATTACAACAAAACAAAAATATTTTTCCCTTGTTTTTTCTATAGGTTAAGAACAGTATATTCGTTATGTTGAAATTCAAAAATATTATAATGTTTTTTGTTTGTTTTGAATTTCCTACACAAACACTTTTAGTGTTTCTGTATTTGATATTCTACAGTACAGAACACTAAAGTACGTTTTATAAGATAAATTTTCGAACACTGGTAAAAAGTCCTTTCTATCAATTTATATAACCAAAGCAAACGTTTGTATTTCGCTATAAATTATTTATTGTAAATAAAGATTAAACTTTTTGGAATATCGCCTCTAAAGATGGCGTACCAAAGTCAAACTATTTAATTATTAATACGAGTAGAATGTATTTTGCTAAAACGAAGGAGGCTTCGTAGTACAAATTTCTTGAACCCGTTTAAATTTTCTTCTCTAGTGTATGTAGATTTTCGTTACCTTGGAAGCCTATAAATTTTATTTAAGAACAAATAAATGATTTTTGTATTTTATATTTAGAATATGTGTTTTAGAGCTTTCTAAAAGTTCTGTAAAGTTTTTATAAAAATATGTATGTACATATGTATGTATGTCTCTACATACGTATGTATAAGTGTGTAAATATTTATGGGACGACTATTAGGGGCAACCGAACTTGAGTTGCGTTGAGTGTTGCCAAAGTGGTATTACAGATAACAACTGGTAACTAAAAGCTGGCAACTCAGTTCCTAAATGGTGAATATATTGGCAACTGAATATTTGTGGTTGCTGTGTAGGTATTTTTAGTCATAAGCTGTCAAAAAATAAAGGGTAAATATTTTGATTTCATTTAAGAAATTATACCACAGACAAAGGCTGACTTCCAAAATGTATGAATATTTTCAATAAATATTTTGTACAGCGACTTTATGAAACAGTATACTTTGTTCGAATACAAAGCAATTAACATTTTGGAAGTCAGCCTATGTGGATTGTTTAGCTATTCCCAAATTAAAAGTGTTGCCTGGCATTTCAGAAAATTGCCTTCTGCAAAAAACCATAGAGTCGCACAAACTTTTAAAACTGGCTCTATTGTAGTAGACCAGGGGTGAGCAACCTTTTTAATCAACGGGCCACTTTTAAATTTTAAAATTTTTTGCGGGCCGCACATAAATACTAATAATTTACAAAACTCTATTTATAATAAAAATTAGAATAAAAAATATAAAATTTAATGCCAAAAAAAAAAAAAAAGTATTTGCTTGAAATTTTTAATGAGAAATTTGGCACTGTTTTTTCGATACAACCTGATCAATATCAGCCGGAATTGATGAGGTAGGTACACATCAGAGATCAGCAATGAGTACTGAAAAAGTGAGTATACTCGAATCATGATTCACTATTTCTTGTACTTATACGCATTCATACTCTTGTTCATGCAACGGATACTCTACTCTTCTCAAAAGTTTGAAGTACTCATCACATTTATACTTAATAATACGTATGATGTTGTTGACTTCAACTCTCCTTAACTCAGTGCATACTAATGAGAAAAAATAAGTATGATTCGAATACAAACTGTTGTGTGTTTGCTCTGCTTACTGCGTTAGTACAAGAGTAAATTAATGCTATAAACACATTCCTAGCTACCAACCATTTACCACACGACTGCAAAAGAAAAAGTTTTAGGTTAAATCATGAATCGTGTTAAATAAATACTATGTTTTTGACTATGTAATTTATTATCTTTTTATTATTTTTCGTCACTAAAAAGAAAATAGATATGGTGTATATAATAATAAATATTCAAAATGTAACAATGTACATAAGCGAAAAAGTTAATTTGTATAGGAAATATTTTAAAGAAATTAAAAAATTTTTAATTATTTTTTTATTTTTATAAGCAGGTTATAAAGAAATGGATTGCAAGAGTGATATTAAGGAGAAAATCAGTGTCGGAGGTCTCCGATTAGTTCGGAAACATAAAGGCAATAGCCCAATATGGGCAATTTTCGTTTTAATAATCTATTTTAAAAATATTGATTATAAAGATGTAGTTTGTTAAGTATACTATAAGTTTTTACAATCTAAAATTTAGAAAAAATTTAAAAATATATTTTTTTTGTTATGAATTTCTTTAGAAACCATTTATAAAAAATTCAAAAATAATCACGGTATAAATAATAATTATGATATAATTGTGAGATCCCACGATATGCACCAACTACAGGGGTATAAGCCTCCTCCCTATCGCATATAAGGTTCTTACGAGCGTATTGTGTGAACGACTGAAGCCATTCGCCATCTCACTGATTGGACCTTATCAGTGCGGCTTCAGACCTGGTAAGTCCACCATTGACCAGATATTCACACTGCGCCAAATCCTGGAGAAGACCCATGAAAGTCAAGTCGACACACACCATCTTTTTGTCGACTATAAGGCAGCGTTCGATAGCCCGATAAGAGATCGGGTATATGCCGCAATGTCTGAGCTCGGTATTCCTGCAAAACTGATAAGACTGTGCAGAATGACGTTGAGCAACTCCTGCAGCTCCGTCAAGGTAGGAAAAGACCTCTCCGAACCTTTTAATACCGTGCGAGGTTTCAGACAGGGCGATCCCTTATCCTGCGACCTCTTCAATTTCGTCATGGAGAGTGTTTTGCGAAAGGCGGGTGTTCATCGAAATGGCACTATATTTAACAAAAGTGTCCAGCTCCTTGCGTATGCAGACGACATAGACATCATTGGGCATACCAAGCGAGATGTCACCGCAGCCTTTAATGCTATTGAACGGGAGTCTGCAAAAATGGGTCTGGCGGTAAATGAGAGCAAGACGAAGTACATGTTGTCGACGAGTAGGGATGTTGAACGTATCGGCTCCCAGGTTACAGCCGGCAACTATACATTCGATGTTGTTAAGGAGTTCATCTACCTTGGCACCGCCATTACCAGCAAGAATGATGTCAGTCTGGAGATCAAACGAAGAATCACACTGGCCAACAGGTGCTACTACGGTCTCAGTAGGCAGTTTAGTAATAGAGACCTCTCTCGTGCGACGAAATTAACACTCTATAAGTCGCTTATTCTTCCAGTGCTTCTCTATGGTGCGGAAGCATGGACGCTGTCTTGTGCCGATGCAGCGGTCTTGGGAGTATTTGAGAGAAAAGTTCTTCGTAAGATCTTTGGTCCTCGAAGGCATGGCGATGAGTTTCGCATTAGAACCAACCATGAGCTGTATGAGCTCCTCGGCGATGTGGGCGTTGTTCAGCGCATTAACATCCAGCGGCTACGCTGGCTCGGCCATATTGTTCGGATGGATGAATCCGCTCCAGCGAGAAAAGTTTTCGATGCGAAGGTCACTGGACGTCGGCGTAGAGGACGACCGTGTTTACGTTGGAAGGACCAAGTTGATGAAGCCCTGTCGTCAATTGGTGTGACCAACTGGAGAAGGCGCGCGCTTAGCAGAGACGCCTGGAGACTAGTGTTAAGGCAGGCCGAAACCCGTTAACGGGTTGTTATGGCCATCTAAGTAAGTAAGTATCATAATATATTCTTTTTATCTTCTTTAATACATTTCTTATAAACTTAAACTTTTTCGCTTATTTTTGTTTATTATTTGCATGTTCATTTTTGTATACACCATATAAATTTCATTTGGTATTGTATACGTCTATCGACTAAAACGGTAAATTTTTTTTCATATGATTCGAGTCACTCGAATCAAGTGTGAGTCTCATAAGTATTTTTATAAAATTATGAATCCAAGTGAGTATGAGTTTGATGTCAACATTTTACTCATATTTATTGCAACCTTTGTTAATGAATCAACGTTGTGTGAGAATGAGTGAGTCAGAGTAGTTAAATTTCAACTACTTGTACTCACTTATATTTAAAATTTCATAAGTGCTTATGAATCGCTAAAAAGCGACTCATTGCTGATCTCTGGTACACATACACAAGTTTCTAATCGTGCATTACTCAGTCTTGATCGGTGGTAATTGGTCGGTGGTGGCCGGATTTATAAACATTCTCGATGTTTACTGAGAGAAATACATTTTTTACATCAGTATTATTCTGCATGTCCATCACTTCCCTTTGAAAGTCTTCGGGAACTGTATCCACATCGATAATTAATGGTTAGGAAAACATTTTAATGGAAACTGCTCTCTTCTCAGTTTCTTCGTAATTGAAATTCGTTGATTAATGTGTCTATATATATTTTTGAGAAGCAGCAACATTTGTTTGGCGGGCCGCATAAATAGGTTGAAAGAGCCGCAAGCGGCCCGCGGGCCGCGTATTGCTCATCCCTGTAGTAGACTAATTTTGTCTAGTCTTTATATAATATCTCTGCTATGTGGCTGACATCATCTTTATGAAGACGGAAATATGGCTTTAAGGTATAAGATGTAAATACACATACATAAGTATGTATATTATTACCTATCCATACTTTAAGTGCATTTATATATCCATTTATATACTTAGAGTGCAGGCAGTAATTCTAGTGGATTTGAATAGTCACTTAAATGCCGCCTAATAGATGCTACCTTCATTTCTTCTTCGTTAGATCCATCAATCTCATGATATTTAATGTTTATTTATTTTTAATACTTAAAATATTTACAGTGTAGTCGTCGTGGTCCACTGGTTAGTGTGTTGGCTTACTAAGACCGGGTTCAAATCTCAGCTCTGACATCTTGAAAAAAAAAGATACATAAAAAAATATTTCTTTCGGCGACTACCTCTTAGCAGTCTTATATATTTTTTCATATATGTATCTTTTTTTCAAGATGTCAGAGGTAGGGTTTGAACCCTATTATTACGGAAGGCATGATTTTGATTAGCGAGATCCCACATTTAGAAGCAGAGTGAGCTGTAAAATTTAAAAATTTAAGCATTTAATTTATGGCGTTTTTGCTTCTACCAAAAAATGTTGCATTTCATAAATTTTTCTCCCTCATCTTGAAAAATTTTCCTTTTTTAGAAAAATGTCCTTTAGAGCAACGATTAAAAGTTTCGATTAAAATGAAACGAGATCAAAAAAGAATGTATAACATCCTATTTTTATACAATATAATAATAAAATGTTAAAAATTTTTGTGGAAACGTAAACGCCATTAGTTTAGCTTACAACAATTAAAAAATCATTTGAATGGTTTTAATTTATTTCCTGCTTCTCGGTAAGTCTTCTGCATAGTAATATTTTTGCTGGGAAATATACCTACTTCAAGTTTATTACTAATGAACTTCATGCTAAGGCATAATTATTCAAAATAAATCTTTATTATTTTTTTTAATCAACAACTCTTTGGTTTGCTACATCAAAAATTCATTAAAATTTCAAGTACGAGCATTTTTACAAGGAAACGAATAACTCTGATAAGATTGTTTACAGGAAAATAAAGTATATTGAAAACACAACAACAAATCTATTGAAGTTATTTATCATCAGAGGGGGCAAACAAACAAAACATTTCGCAAACGTTACAACAAAGTCATACATATTTCAAAATTTTTTTAATGGTATTGTGCATGAGCAAAACCAAAATAAATACTTTCTAAATGAGAAAGAGCGCAAATGAAATAATTAGCTTTTCGCTGATGTGCTTGCTTTGTTATTCGGTTACATTCGTATAATTTGCTCTTTTTTCTCTTCTTCTTTTCTTTTTCTTCTCATTCATTTTTTGTTGTACCTACGCACATTTGAGTTAGTGTATTTGTAGTACTGAAAACAAAAACAATATACAAAATTAAATGGGACAATAGTTCTCACTGTTTCTGTTTTATTTTTGTTTTACTCATTGTAAAGAATCCAACAAAATGAGATCAAGGGTTCAGTTTTGTTTATTTTCCTACTCTGTTTATCATATTATGTTCCACCATTTGTGACCGTCTGTGTCTGCAAGTTAAATATTAACTACACCATTTAAATTAACAGTTTGACTAATAAGTATGTAGAAACATATATTACATGCATACATACATATATACTAATTTATTAATTTTAATGTGTAAATTTAATGAAATTGTCAAGTTATACGTGTTAATATTATTTTTTTTTAATTAAATACACTACTATCAGTACTATCAGTCAATTGAAAAATAAATGAAATATTTATGAGATTAGTTCTACATAACCTACATACATACCATCATTTCCTCTTGTATGGTAATATTAGATTACATTTTTGAAATATTCATTGTTACTTCAAATATTGTAGTTTTTAACACATTTACATATTATGTAAATTATAAATGTTTTAAATTGCAAACCAAAAAAAAAAAAAAAAAAAAAAAAAAACAGTACATGCATGTAGCGACTGAACTACATACGTATGTATGTATTTCAAGAATTCTATTTTGTTAAAACGTGCAATGCATAGAAAGTTATAATCGTAGAAAAACCTAACACGTACATACTCGTATATATACATACATGCATATGAAATAATCATTTTAACTTGAAGTAATAAAATTCGAATTCATATAAAAACAAAAACACCGATAATATTTAAAGTTAAACAACACATCTGTTTTTTTTTTTTAAACCTCAATATATATACAATGTATGTATGTATTCATAATATATGATGTAGTTATGAGTTTTATATCTAAATA
Source organism: Metopia argyrocephala (assembly GCA_963576795.1). Classification (NCBI taxonomy): domain Eukaryota; kingdom Metazoa; phylum Arthropoda; class Insecta; order Diptera; family Sarcophagidae; genus Metopia; species Metopia argyrocephala. The sequence goes on from OY756210.1 coordinate 68,118,238, forward strand.
TTATTATCACATGTGTACATACTCGTATATTAAAATTCTAAGACGACTAATAATTGTATTTACTTTTATACATTTGGAAGATTGTTTCTTTTCAAAAACCACCTCGCTGAGTCTTTTTTGAATGCGTTTGGTGATAAAACTCATAAATCTCCTACTCTATAAAATTATAAATAGAATTTTAACTTTATTATAATTAAAGCGTTTCCGAAGAAACAAAATGAGTTTCGAACTTGGATTTCCAGACCATATAACAATTATTCAACACTTTAGTTTAAGAAATGTTTAATTTAAAATAAAATGATAAATTGTATAGTAATCGTAAATCGATTATCCAGTGCTTAGTCCATTACGTAGGTATATGTATTTTGTATCTTCCGAAGTAAACTATCAATTCTTACATCAATAAATATGTATTTAGAACACAATAAATGTTGTGAAAATCAATTTTTGTGAAAGTGATTTCAAATCACAAAAAAGGAGATTCTGAGCACAAAAACGTTTAAAATTTTGTGATTTGAAATCTCTTTTTTAACACATTTTGCCTACAATTCAGCGAAAAAGTGAAACCAACATGTTCTATCATTTGTTTTTTACGAGTATTTATTTTTAGAATAAAAAAATATGATTTCATTAAGAAAATTTTCCAAATTTGCACATTTTCAAACACATTACCATTTTTATAATATTTTTTTCTGGTTTGTTTACATTTATCAAAATTTGCTTTTATTTCTCAAAAAGGCTTTTACAGCCTGTTTTTAGAACACGAATGGTTTTTGACATTCGTCTTTTTATATGTGAAACAACAACAGATACACTCAAATTTGTGTTTCTCATATAAAAAGACGAAGAATGTCAAAAACCATTCGTGTTCTAAAAACAGGCTGTTAGAGTTACAAACAAGACTAACAAAAATTTTTTTTTATATTGGGTATCATGGTATAATCATCATAAGGTAGTCCCGCTTTACCAAAACAATTACAGCTGCTTACTTGGGATTGTCAAAATCTTATTCTTCTTCTTTCTTATTTATTTTGACGTTAAGCAAATTTGAAATAAAAAAATTTGTTTTGACAACAAATTAGAATTTAAAATTAAAAATTTTAAAATGCAATACCAAATTTAGTTTTTATTTTTGTTTTCAATATAAATTGCAAAACGTTTATATATTTATTAATAATATATTTATTTATATAATATTTTTCGACATACACACACACATACTCAATATAAATGATTTTTTTAATACAATTTGCCTATTTAATAAAATACAAATTTTTACAATAAAATTTATCTTTTCATTCAGAGAATTCATTGATGCAACCATCCAATGTGCCATGTGGTAGCTTCTGGATAATTATATTTTGCAACCGGCGAATGTTTGTATTGGTTATAAACTATTTTTTTACGAAACGAAACTAAAATTTTCAACTTTTAAAAAAATTTTCCACAAACAAATAAGAAGAACTTGTTTACAATAATATATTTATTTGTGTACAACAGTCAACCACAGTGTTGCTTTTATTTGACAATTCTAAGAGCAGCAGGGTTGCAAAACCACAGGGTTCTATACTATTTCAAACTGGGACTACCTTATGATGATTATACCATGTTGGGTATCATTTGATTAAATTTGTCAATTAAATTAATTATTAAAAACAAAAATTTATCAAATTTGTTCATAAAAATTAATATATTGTAAAATATTTAACACAGATTGGATAATTTTTGAAATATAAATTTGCGATTTTAATACAAATGGAAACAATGAATCTGGCAAAAAAAAGTTGGCACCGGCCGACGTTTTGAATTTCGTCAGAGCGACGAGACTGGGGATGATATTATAGGCATCCTGATAAAGTTAAGAGCTTTAAAATAGATCTACATGTTGAAGTACTTTAGTACATCGTTTATGAATGAATGAATCTCGCAGAACCGTCAATTTATGTTGTTTAAAAAAAATATCGGCGAAATTATTACGTATTATGCCGAAAATTACAACTACTTTTGTATAACGAGTACCCTGAAAAGTTGGTATTGAACACTCAATAGCCCAATACTCAATGACAACTCTGAAGTGAAAAATTTAACCAATTCCAATGTATTTACAAAGAAAATGTTCAAAATTAATAAAGAACATTAGATAGAGCTAATATTCGTCGTGCGGGAGTTTATGTGCTCTATCCGCCATTTCATATATTTTATATTTAAGTGGCATCATTAACACTTTAGGTTTTCGACCCCAAATTTTTCAAGTCTAAAATCGTTTTCGGATATCTCGTCCAGTTTCGGAGATAAATAGCCGAAAACGAATTGCCGATTTTAAAAATTTTGGTGTTATAAACCTAAAGTGGCATCATTAACTCGAGATATACATATATAAAATGGCGGATAGAGCACATAAACTCCCGCACGACGGTATGTACATACATATATTCATATTCAGCCTTATTACGATACTTGTACTAGACTCTCGTTTTTCGAAAGCTCGGCAAAAATACCCTGTTTAGAAATCTTTTACAATTTGTTGTTAAAATAGTAGTCCATTTTCTTATTCGACAAAAGAGAACAGTGAATTTATAAGTTATGAAAGCGTCAGAAAAGTATTTTGTTAATAGCAGTAATTAAAAAACTGCAGTTAAAGTAACGCAAGTCGTTCAAAAGCAATAAACAAAAGAAAAAAAAAACAGCAGTTGACTTGTCCGAAAGTTTTTTTTTTACTTTAGGTTGAATTTGAAGTTAAAGCAGAATCAATAAGCAAGAACTTCAACACTCGATATGTTCGAGTTTTTTGTTTGACTGACTTTAATTTCAAGTTGATTTGAACAAAAGTTTTTAGAAAATTTAAAAAACCAAAGTGGCATACATGAAGGCATAATGCATGGCGTTATTTTGTTTGACGCTTTTTATTTTGTAAAAAACGCTACCTTGAAGGCACAGCGCACTTAGCATTTCCGAAAACCATAATACCACTTAATATTAATGAAAAAAAAAATATTATCAGCCTTATGTATAATAAAAATGAGGAGGTTGTTGTACACAGTGGCTAAGTTTTTCATTTCAATACGTGGAAATTCTTACTCAAAGGTATAAGGTATTTAATTATTTGGATTATCTGACCAGTTACCAAATAGAGGGTATGGAAAGTTTTAATAATATCAGTCTATAGCGGGTTAAAAACTTGCCAATTTTTTGTCCCATATACTAACGAGTTGCTAATTTTTCATTATATATATGGCCGTAAGTATTCGTCTAGGAAAACTTTTTGAGTGAATAGAACTCATATAGGCGTTTGAATTATGTTCAATTTCTTGTCTTTTATGATCACATTTTGAGCAAGATGCTTAAATACTGTAGTTGCCGTGGTGTAAATTTTATACTACTATTTTATTTATTTTTATTATATTTTATTTATTTATTTTATATTAATATTTATTATCTTCTATTTTGTTTATTTTTTGCCTTTACGAATAAAACATGGTTATGCAAATAACATATCTTTATATCACAACCCTGTTTTTTCCTATTTGTTTACATTTTAGTTGCCTTTGGCGACCAACTTTACTATTAAACGCTCTGTCAAAATTGGATTTTCCAATTGCAAAGTTGCCGCCACGTTATTTTAGGATGCTCCATACAAATTGTATGGGCATGAGAAATTTTGACAGCTAGAAAACGCTGGCCGCTTTTATTTAGGGATGGCAGTTAAAAACCATATACTTGTCGCTGCTTTTGTGTTTTACGATTTTCACGTGCACTCTCATAAAAATATTTTTTATCCGTTCACAAAAAAATAGAAAAATCTTGAAAGTCTTTTGGGTCGGCATTTAGAGGCACTCTGGATTCTCAGTAGAACTGATTAAATTGAGTAGTAATTCAAACCAAATGCCAACCTTTTATCGTTTAAGACAAATTAAGGAATTGCTGTCATATAACTTTTTACTTATAAAACATATTTTACAAGTATATTTTCCAATTGTAAATATATATGTATTTCTTTTTAATAGAAAAACTAATTTAACAGACCACCTTCTTTCATGAAAATCATCTAAAAGAGGAAATAATTTATGTTTCGTCAGAAACGCTTTAATAAGATCAAAGTTAACTGCAATGAATATTTTTTGGTAATTAAAGAAGAAATGATGTCCGTGAAGGAATAGTACACTAGCCAAACTGAACAATTGTTTTCGACTCCAGCTACGGTAGTCTCATCAGAGTTCTTTGTGTCCTGTGTATATTCGAGACCAAACATCAACTATTTAACTCATACTTTTTTTTAGGAAATCGCATACTAAAATAATTTATATTTCTTTTAAAATTCGTTATTTTTCAAATTAATTTATATAAACGTGTGATTTAATACACCAAAACATTCTCATGTGAAACGGCAGTTAACTACTTAATAAATAGATAGAAAAAAATTGATAAAAGTAAAAAATGAGTAGGTATTTTCCTAGACTTTAAAAGAGCGTTTGAAACAATCGATAGGAATATATTACTACAAAAATTACAACCGTACGGCATCACAGGAAAGGAACTGAAATGGTTTGAATCATATCTAACCAACAGAAGGCAAGTCACTAATGTAAATAATACTCAGTCACATATAATATAAAATGATTACGGAGTACCTCAAGGATCAATTTTGGGATCATTATTATTTATTATATACATAAATGATATGCCAAACGTATTGAACAAATGTGAAATAGTTATGTATGCTGATGATACACTTGTTTTCATAGAGGAAGAATCAGATAGTGAAAGTTATAATAATCTTACCATTGAAATGGAAAATATTAATATTTGGTTAGACATGAACAAACTAAAACTGAACGAAAACAAAACAAAAATAATGGAATTGAATATTAACAGCAATACACATTTTAAAATTAATAATCAAATTATTGAGAAAGTGGACCAAATAAAATATTTAGGCTTTGTTATTGATAAAAATTTAAACTTTAAATTCCATATTGATTATATCTGTAAAAAGATCGGCCAAAAAATTGGTTTTTTAAACGAATAAGAAATAAAATTTCAACTATAACCGCAATTAATATACAGTTACGAGCAGATAAATAGGTTCACATCACATTTATTGATAAATTCGCCTTCAAATAACTTAAACAGCGGTAATATACAATAAAGCGATATTTATTACATTAAACATAAATAATCACATAAAATGTATTTAATTATAATTAAAAAAAATGAGAAAAATTTATATATTTAATATATTAATTGATGCCTGTCGAGCAAATAAATAGCTTCATTGAAAAGAGAATGACATTTTTATACAAAAAAAGTGCAATTGCAAGAAAATTTCTAATATTTTGTTGAAAATCCCTTATTTTGAATCACCGCAGAACATCTCCGGGGCATTGATTCGACAAGTGACTGACAAGTCTCTAGTGGAATTGAGTACCACGCTTCCTTCACTTTTGTCCACAAATCTTCTTTATTTTTAGCCTTGAGTGGTGCAATTTTGTCCTTAACGATTCTCCAAAGATTCTCAATGGGATTTAAATCCGGCGATTGTGAAGGCCACTCCATTAACCTTATATTTTTCTTTTGGAACCATTCTTTTACGATCTTAGAAGTATGCTTGGGGTCATTGTCTTGCTGGAATTCATACTTTAAAGGCATTTCCCACTCGGCATACGGAAGCATTACTTCTTTAAGAATATGCAGATAAAGATGTTTGTCCATATTTTCCTTGATCCAGAATATTGGCCCAACACAGTACCAGGAAAAACAACCCCACATCATTATGTTGCCGTCGCCATGCTTTATTGTCTTCGTGGTGTACTTTGGATCATATGCTTTATTTTTTGGACGCCTTACCCATGTTCTTCCATCAGGTCCGACTAAGTTTATCTTGGATTCATCAGACCATAGTATGTTTCTCCATTTTTTTATACCTTCCGGGCCGGCCTATTCAGCATGTACTTTTGCAATCTCAATGCGCTTTTTTCTTTGTCTGTTTTTAAGCATTGGAACCTTCTGGGCCGATCTTCCGAATAAATTTTTTTCTCTTAAACGACGTCTAATGGTCCACTCTGATACGGGAAACTTTAACTCATTTTTCAGCTGAACTGCGGACATAAAAGGATTACGAGTTGACAACATCTTAATGCGGTCATCGTCTCTTTTCGAGGTTTTTCGCTGTTGACCTCTTTTAAGTTTTTGTTTTGGAGGCTGCAATGCATTTCTTATCATATCTTATCTTATCTCCCAAGAATTTCAGCAATTTTCCGTTGGCTATAACTTCGGCTGTGTAGATCCTTTATAATCTTTTTTTCCAATGGTGAGAGAATAGAAAACGTTAAACAACTTAAAATTTTAGGGATCATCTTTTCACATAGGTACAACTGGAAAGAGCACTGTATTCATTTAAAGAGGTCGCTTTTATCTAGAGGTAACATTATACGTTACCTGTCAATAAAAAGCTTCGTTCACATTAATACACTTACATATCTAACCAAAACCCTAGTTTTGGGAAAAATAGATTATGGCCTGTACCTATATGGCAATAGCTCCCGTTCAGTAATTAATATTTTAAAATCTGCCTACCATATGGCAGCAAGAGCCTCAGTATACGCTTACAGAACTACCCCCATCAACAACATTCTTACTGAGGCCAATCTCCCAACCATAGAAAACAGAATTCAGGAAGCAAAGTTAAGACTCATCCCAAAACTACTTACCAGCACCAATTCAGTTATAGATAAGGATATATCATCGCTCATTACTACAAGAAGACGTCAACGCATCAAATCGGCAATAGCACAATCCCTAGAACTCGCCCAAACAATAGAAATCCCCCTTCATCAATCAAAAACAATAAGCAATAAGCCACCTCGGCAATTCAAAGCAACCTGTATAGACACATCTTTATCCAAAATGAGTAAAAACCATAACACTAGAGAAGAGTTTTTAAGCCTCATCAAAGAAAGGAAAACAGGACTCAAAGAACTTGGCTGGAGTTTTATTTATACCGACGGAATCAAATCTATGAATAATACAACAGCTTATGCAATAGTTGACAATGAGGGCAATAGTCTGACCCTACGCATACTTCAAAATTACTCCTCTGTTTTCACAGCAGAATGTTGTGCTTCACTCAGAGCAGTTCAACTTGCAATCTCCTCCAAAAAGAAAACTGTCATTTACTCTGACTGCCTCTCGGCACTGAAAGCTATTTCCAATCCGTTCAACAACAACTGGAGTACAACCATTAAAATAAGAGACGCTCTCATAGGAAAAGAAGAAGCTATTAGATTACACTGGGTTCCCAGCCACATTGGTATTTTCGGAAATGAAAAAGCTGACATCGCTGCAAAGTATGCTTCGTACGCGCCCATACTTACTGAGTCAATTTTCGAGAAACTCGATCTCCGAAGGCATATAACCACATATATAAAAAACAAATTCAGAGAGACTACCTCTAAACACTACCACTACTCTGTCATCAATCCAAACAACATTAGCCCCATATACCCAATATGGAATAGAAAGGCACAAAATTAAAACTTTTTCCAGACTAAGACTTGGCCATACATCCTTCTCCCATGAACATTTATTGAAAAGAGCCACCAACTCCATTTGCAACACATGTAATTGTGTCTTAACTATAAAACATGTCCTTGACGAATGTCCCGCCCTATCCAACTTAAGAAGCACACAATGCCCAATACAAAACAATCTTCTAAGCGAAATAACAATCAACAACATAAAATACTATTCATAAGTTTTGGAAACAAACCAGACTTCGTGTTTAAAAGTAGAAAAGCCGATAGCCCTCGTAGCTAGTGCTAACAGCTAATTTAATCTTTTTTTCATCTTTTTTTCATCTTCACTACAATGTTTAGAACGTCCCATTTTTTAAATTTTTAGAGGTATTTGCTTTAATAAGCTCTATTAAAAGGCTGACTCTAAAGTTTTCTACAATAATTTTTATAATTTTGGCGTTTAACATTTTAAACTAACAAATTTTTCAAAGTGAACCTATTTATTTGCTCTTTGATTTTATACGGTTATTTTTTTTTAATTTTGGGCAATTTTTTACATAATAATTTAATTATTGTGATGCAGTATTAAAAGTGGGTATTTGCTTTAGTAATTAGCGAGTTTTCCTTTTTTATTGCTGTAATGTAAACTATAGTCAAACAAAATTGATTTATCATTTTGATGTGAACCTATTTATCTGCTCGTAACTGTATATATAACACCATAATAAAACCACAATTCGAATATGGATCAACGATATTACACACATGCTGCACCGCCCAACAAATTCAAAGGCTACAAAAATTACAAAATAGAGCAATGAGAATCATACTAAAGTGCAATAGATATACATTGATTAATTTTATGCTTGAATTCTTAAGGTGGCTTAATATAGAACAAAGACTCAAACTGAACACTCTCAACTTTATTCAGAAAATTAGGACAGGTGAAGCGCCAGAATATTTTATAGAGCAAATTCAGTACGTAAGAAACTCTCAACCGTACCAACTGAGGAATGTGGAAAATTTTAGAATAGAACGTGTACCAACAACTGCAATGCAACGTTCCCTTTTCTATAAAGGCTTACAACTTCCTACCAAATGATGTGAAATTTAAACAACATATTACCTATTTTATAAGACAATTGTAATGTATTTTGTAAAGTATTTTTAATACTAATAGAGATATACTACAATAATAAAAACACAATTTAAATTTTTAATAATCATTTGCCTTAATAGTAGACTCATTGATAAATTACCAATTGTATTTTTAATTTATGTACATTATGATGATCAAATATTTAAGAAAAAAAAACAAGAAATTTAAAAATAGAAAAAGTATCCATATAGTATATAAGTAGTAAATAGTATACAAGATGTACATACATACATACATACATATGTACATATTCTAAAGTAAAATAATTTTTTGTATACATATGTATGTACAAAGATTTGTGTGTATGAGTTGTTTAAGGTTTGTTGAAAAATCATTAAAAAATAATTATTATGAAGTAAATTAAATGCTTTTCTTATGTAGGACAAGGGCACCATAATATGTTTTGCTGTGAATACTAACTAATCATAGAAGTGAAATTAAAAAAGATATAAAATAAAAGTAAATACTCGTATACAGAACGTTAGTTAATTAATTTACAGTTTTTAAAGTAGACTTTAATGAACTTTATAACGTTAAGGGGCATTATTAGAACCTTCCGATAAGTTGTCCGATGGTAAAGGGTAACCTTACCGCCATCCCTAAATAAAAGCGGAAACGTCTTGTCAAAACAGGGTTATTCACAAAACACATATTTATATAAGATGTGCGTCACTATAAAGTGTAACACCCATTTTTCTTAATAACTTTTTTCACCTTTAATCAAAATTATTTTTCTTAATCACAATATCTTTCAAAAATGTGTCAGATTTTAAAATGTATCAGTTTGTCAAATTTGACTTGTTATTTAGTTCACAATGGATAATCAAAGACAAGTGCATACAAAAATTATTCAAATAATTAAAAAAAAACCATATTGGAGTTATACAAAAGTTGCTAGGGAAGTCCACGTGACCAGGCAATGTGTTTCCAGAGTGGTCAAAAAGTTCAACAAAGACCTAAAAATTGAAAGAAAGCCTGGAACAGGTAAAGCAAAACTGGTAACGAACGACGCGAAAGCCAAAAAGGTTGAGAAGCTTTTGCTGGCTCTTCCAAACATTTCTGGTCGCGAAGTGACCCGGCGCGTGCAATGTTCGGTGAGTTTTGTGCGCAGAGTTAAAGCTAAAGCTGGCCTTAAAACATTTAAAGTCCAAAAAGTTCCGGATAGAAATGCTAAGAAGAATGTTGAAGCAAAAAAAAAAGAGCAAAACTCCTCAAAAAAGAATTTTTTCAAAAGTTCGAATGTTGTGTAATGGATGATGAAACTTACGTTTTTGCAGACTTTGCGCAGCTTCCTGGCCAAGAGTTTTATGTAGCGGATAGTAGAGGCAATGTTTCTGAAGAGTTCCGAACTAAAAAACTATCAAAATTTCCCAAAAAGTTCCTAGTTTGGCAGGCTATTTGTACCTGCGGCAACAGAAGTGCATCGTTTGTTACATTGGGATTAATAAACTCAGATATTTATATCAAAGAGTGTCTTCAAAAGAGGTTGCTCCCATTTCTAAGACAGCACAACATATCAACATTCTTCTGGCCAGATTTGGCAACATGTCACTACAGTAAAAGCGCAATAGACTGGTATAATAAAAATAATGTTATTTTTGTTCCAAAAGAGGCTAATCCACCAAACTGCCCAGAGCTGCGGCCTATTGAAAGATATTGGGCTCTGGTCAAAACAGATCTAAAGAAGAATACAACTGTTTTATTTTGCATTTTTATTACAGATTTATATTCTGTATTATTTTATTTAAACATTAATTTAATTTTATAAAATTTTTTATTTTATTCATTATGCCATCCATAAGCAATGTTATAGTGTTTTCGGTGATTTTTTTGGTTCCAATGCTTAAAAACAGACAAAGAAAAAAGCGCATTGAGATTGCAAAAGTACATGCTGAATGGGCCGGCCCGGAAGGTATAAAAAAATGGAGAAACATACTATGGTCTGATGAATCCAAGATAAACTTAGTCGGACCTGATGGAAGAATATGGGTAAGGCGTCCAAAAAATAAAGCATATGATCCAAAGTACACCACGAAGACAATAAAGCATGGCGACAGCAACATAATGATGTGGGGTTGTTTTTCCTGGTACTGTGTTGGGCCAATATTCTGGATCAAGGAAAATATGGACAAACATCTTTATCTGCATATTCTTAAAGAAGTAATGCTTCCGTATGCCGAGTGGGAAATGCCTTTAAAGTATGAATTCCAGCAAGACAATGACCCCAAGCATACTTCTAAGATCGTAAAAGAATGGTTCCAAAAGAAAAATATAAGGTTAATGGAGTGGCCTTCACAATCGCCGGATTTAAATCCTAATGAGAATCTTTGGAGAATCGTTAAGGACAAAATTGCACCACTCAAGGCTAAAAATAAAGAAGATTTGTGGACAAAAGTGAAGGAAGCGTGGTACTCAATTCCACTAGAGACTTGTCAGTCACTTGTCGAATCAATGCCCCGGAGATGTTCTGCGGTGATTCAAAATAAGGGATTTTCAACAAAATATTAGAAATTTTCTTGCAATTGCACTTTTTTTGTATAAAAATGTCATTCTCTTTTCAATGAACCTATTTATTTGCTCGACAGGCATCAATTAATATATTAAATATATCAATTTTTCTCTTTCTTTTAATTATAATTAAATACATTTTATGTGATTATTTATGTTTAATGTAATAAATATCGCTTTATTGTATATTACCGCTGTTTAAGTTATTTAAAGGCGATTTTATCAATAAATGTGATGTGAACCTATTTATCTGCTCGTAACTGTATATTAATTGCGGTTATAGTTGAAATTTTATTTCTTATTCGTTTAAAAAAACCAATTTTTTGGCCGATCTTTTTACAGATATAATCAATATGGAATTTAAAGTTTAAATTTTTATCAATAACAAAGCCTAAATATTTTATTTGGTCCACTTTCTCAATAATTTGATTATTAATTTTAAAATTTGTATTGCTGTTAATATTCAATTCCATTATTTTTGTTATATTTATAATGTTATTTTTGTTCCAAAAGAGGCTAATCCACCAAATTGCCCAGAGCTGCGGCCTATTGAAAGATATTGGGCTCTGGTCAAAACAGATCTAAAGAAGAATACATCTGTTCCCAAAAAAATCACCGAAAACACTATAACATTGCTTATGGATGGCATAATGAATAAAATAAAAAATTTTATAAAATTAAATTAATGTTTAAATAAAATAATACAGAATATAAATCTGTAATAAAAATGCAAAATAAAACAGTTTTGATGGTAAGAAAAGGAGAATATGATATAAACTGTTGTGTGACTTTACTTCGACTAACTCATACAAATGTATGCACATACGGTAATAATTTCAGTATGCGATTTCCAAAAAAAAAAAAAAAGTGTGAGTTAAATAGTTGATGTTTGGTCTTGAATATGCACAGGACACAAAAAACTCTGATGAGACTACCGTAGCTGGAGTCGAAAACAATTGTTCAGTTTGGCTAGTGTACTATTCCTTCACGGACATCATTTCTTCTTTAATTACCAAAAAATAACATTGCAGTTAAATTTGATCTAATTAAAGCGTTTTCTGATAAAAACTGTTTTATTTTTAACTCTAGCTTACTCCAGTCAGTTTTTATTTGACTTTTGATGTGTTACAGTTTATAGTGACGCACATCTTAAGTACTCTGTGTATTCTAATAATCAACGTTATTCTAAAATCCGAATATACATACATACATACATACATACATACATATGTAGTTAAGAATTCGTAGTTTCGTTGCGCAATATTTAAAAATGGTATGCTCTAATCCGTACGTAACTTTCTAATTTATTGTCAACTATAAAAAAGAAATCCTATTAATTTCGGATTTTTTGGATGGAAAAATGCAAGTGTAAAAACTTAATTTTTTAACAACATTATAATTATTATTATCTGATTTCAACTCAGCACAAATGCACTGCGACCTATAAGATCTATTGTGTCCATTTGAGTCTATTGTTTGTTAAGCAGACCAACTGCGTTCCTTATTAACACCAGCAGGCCCGAAACTTTATTGGTGGATATGACGGCCAGTGAGACCATATGCCTTCTTAGACACATTCATCTAAATCCATCACGAGTCAAGCACTCACAAAAAAAAATCTGTTTGAATTTAAAGGTCTGGCCTTCTATACTTTAGAGCGTCAGAGTTATGCCCAAATTGCGGATGAACGTGCCATGAGTCCCGCTTGAGCTTTCCAATGATCCAAACATTTTACAATTTCCCATTCACTAATCATATTGAAAATAGTAGAATGCGGTGGTGCATAGCAGGGCTCCGAACAAATTTAGGGTATCACAGATCCCTTCCTGGCCAATGCATCCGCTTTCTCGTTTCTGCTTATTGCACAGTGTCCAGGTATTTAAAACAACTGCACCCTATTTCCAAACGATAATTTTTGCAATGTGGCGTAACAACATTTGACAAGTTTAGATGTCATACGATGGGAAGCAAGTGCCCTTAATGCAGCAGGATTATCTTAGAATATATTGTCTTGTCCTTGGTCCCAATATCCAGGTTAATCTCAGCACATACGGTTATGGCTAAAATCTCAGCCTGAAAAAACTCAACGACCTTCCTAGTGGAATTGACAAGTCCCGACTGGGTGCATAAACAACAACCCCAACTTCGTTGTTTATTTTGGAACCATCAGATAGAACTCACTCCGAACCAAACACTAAGTAGACTAACTCTCCTGCTAACGCACAGATCCAAGACCGAAATTGGATTCATGATCACCTTGTGAAAAATGGCCAAGTTCCTCGACTCACTTCAAGTTGTTTTGGCGATAAACTTTGCCGCTGATCATGCAGCCACCCTCATCATATAAATATGAAGTGGTGGTAATTCTTAAATCAAATTAAAGCTCTGACATTTTGAAAAAAGAAATATGGAAAAATTATTACTTTCGGCGACAACCTCTTAGCAGTCTTTGGACAAAAGCTCTGGGAGTAATTGATTGCCATGAAAAAGCTTTTTAAATCTGTCGTTCGGAGACGACTTTAAACTGAAGGTCCCGGTACTCATGGATAAAAATTAACACACCCAACATGGCCAATTATGTATGTATGTTTATTCTCATGTTCTCATTGCCCCGGTAACACCGAGGCAGACAAGCCTTTGTATCTTGTCTAATTTTCTTACCATAGTAGCTTACGCATAATTGATTATGGGCTGAATAATGGCGGTGTTATTTTTGGCGATAAATCCCAAGCTTTACTGAAAAAAGAGCGATATGCCCGAAGGACTCTTGTCGTCTTAGTCTGGACAGCCCGAATGTTCGAGTTTCCAACAAGTCTTCTATCCAGAATGACTTCTATATATGCAACCTCCCTAGAAAACATAATAGTAGGGGTACTACTATAAAATAAATACAGTCGCATCTTAACTAATATCTCTTCGTAAAAGATAAAAAAATTGTCTTTGAGAGATTCACTGAAAGTCCTTCTTGAGAGTACCAATTCGACACATCCCTCACAGCATCAGTTATAAGGACATACAATGTAGTCTTAAATTTCTCACGGGGCGGTATAACAAGTTCATCAGCGTAATTAATTACGCTGATTCCTTTGTAAACCAACATGGTAAGCAAGTCATCAACTACAACCGTCCATACCATTTGTGATAGGACTCCAATATGAGGGCATCCCTTTGATACCATCACGTTCAATTTCTCTCTTAAGAAAATAGATCATTTTTAGTGCAAAGTACGAAAAATTAATAAATAAGATTATTTAACTTTATACCCACTAATTTGTCTATCATTTCTTCAGTGGCTACTTCGTTCATGTAAAAGTTTAAAAAAATATTTCAACAGTTATATAAGGTGTGCGTCACTATAAAGTGTAACACCCATTTTTCTTAATAACTTTTTTCACCTTTAATCAAAATTATTTTTCTTAATCACAATATCTTTGAAAAATTTGTCAGATTTTAAAATGTATCAGTTTGTCAAATTTGACTTGTTAGTTAGTTTACAATGGATAATCAAAGACAAGTGCATACAAAAATTATTCAAATAATTAAAAAAAAACCATATTGGAGTTATACAAAAGTTGCTAGGGAAGTCCACGTGACCAGGCAATGTGTTTCCAGAGTGATCAAAAAGTTCAACAAAGACCTAAAAATTGAAAGAAAGCCTGGAACAGGTAAAGCAAAACTGGTAACGAACGACGCGAAAGCCAAAAAGGTTGAGAAGCTTTTGCTGGCTCTTCCAAACATTTCTGGTCGCGAAGTGGCCCGGCGCGTGCAATGTTCGGAAAGTTTTGTGCGCCGAGTTAAAGCTAAAGCTGGCCTTAAAACATTTAAAGTCCAAAAAGTTCCGGATACAAATGCTAAGAAGAATGTTGAAGCAAAAAAAAAAGAGCAAAACTCCTCAAAAAAGAATTTTTTCAAAAGTTCGAATGTTGTGTAATGGATGATGAAACTTACGTTTTTGCAGACTTTGCGCAGCTTCCTGGCCAAGAGTTTTATGTAGCGGATAGTAGATGCAATGTTTCTGAAGAGTTCCGAACTAAAAAACTATAAAAATTTCCCAAAAAGTTCCTAGTTTGGCAGGCTATTTGTAGCTGCGGCAACAGAAGTGCATCGTTTGTTACATTGGGATCAATAAACTCAGATATTTATATCAAAGAGTGTCTTCAAAAGAGGTTGTTCCCATTTCTTAGACAGCACAACATATCAACATTCTTCTGGCCAGATTTGGCAACATGTCACTACAGTAAAAGCGCAATAGACTGGTATAATAAAAATAATGTTGTTTTTGTTCCAAAAGAGGCTAACCCACCAAACTGCCCAGAGCTGCGGCCTATTGAAAGATATTGGGCTCTGGTCAAAAGAGAACCAAAGAAGAGTACATCTGTTCCCAAAACCATTATTAGTTTTCGATATAAATGGACAGCTGGTACCAAAAAAATCACCGAAAACACTATAACATTGCTTATGGATGGCATAATGAATAAAATAAAAAATTTTATAAAATTAAATTAATTTTTAAATAAAATAATACAGAATATAAATCTGTAATAAAAATGCAAAATAAAACTGTTTTATTTTTAACTCTAGCTTACTCCAGTCAGTTTTCATTTGACTTTTGATGTGTTACAGTTTATAGTGACGCACAGCTTACTATCTACCGTATTCGTAAAAAATAAAATTGGTTTATAGAGTGCTTATTTGACATAAGAGTGCACTGCACTCGTGCTTTAATGGAGGAAAATATATCTTATAGATCGCCTTGTAACTCTGCTTAGTCCAACTTTAATAATAATAATACATTGTGTTTGTAGTAAATTTAAAAATACATCTTTGCTGGAAATTTATTCAGCAAAAAGAACTGCTAAGGGTGTTTACAGATTGTTTTCCACCTTAGTATATAGATTTTTATATATTAAGATTACTCGTTTTGATTTGGTAAACATTGAATGAACAGTGAATAAGGTGTACTTACGTTCTCGGAATCTACACATTGAAAATATAATTTTATATTAAACATCTTATCGAGGTAAATATTTGTATTTTATTTTAAACAAAATAAATAAAGCAGGAGAATTTGTTCTCCTATAAATTACAATAATTAATTGCATTTTTGGTGATATTTTTTATTTACATTACTCTCTTGGGATTCCTATCGTATTAACGCCGAAACACATTGTAAAGGCCTGGTTAGCCAAACGTTGATGTCGTAAAAACGGTACGTACGTTAACGTACGTACGTATGTGCAGTTATACAAACGTGTCATATGTCAACAGAAAATGTAAATAAAAACAAAACAAACCAAAAAATTAAAAAGGCCTGCACCAATAATATTAATTTTTCATCGTCCACTAAAAACAAAATATAATAATTTTTTATTTTATTAATATTGATTATATAATTTATTATATTTTTTTACTTATTTTTTACAAAACACAGCACAAATAAAAAATTTTAATTTTTAAATGGCAATATGAAGCCAGCTGTTTAGAGCAGTGATGAATGTTGTTAAATTAACACAAAGTTAAAAAAGGTACCAGAAGTACCAAAATAGCATATTATAATTACTTCTTATATTTTATGCTTTCTAAAAATTTATTCTTATACTACTACTGAATATTAAATTTTTGGTTTAAAGTAATTATTTATTGAATCGGATCCATTGTGGACCGGAAACGAAAAAAGTTAATTTTTAAGTAGAACTTTTTAAAAAAAATTGTAATTATCTCAGTAACTAGCTAGCACGTAAATCAATCATGCATCCCATATGCTTCTTTTCAGATAAACGAATAATTTTTCATTTGGTATGTATGTATATAATTCGTCTGTCTAAGATATGTTAAGTAAAACATGGGACTTTTAATTTAAAAAAATAAATTAAAAACAAACTTTATATTCACATAAAAATTTAAATTATTCACATAAATATCATAAAGACTTTAAAAATTAAAAAAAATTAAAAAAATTAAAGAATTTAAAAATTAGTCTTTTTGTACGCATAAAAAAGAAAAAGATTTGTTTATAAGCATAAAAGTACAAAAAAGGGCATTTGGGCCACATTGCCATTTAACATAAAATAGTCCCATCACTCTCATTGAAATGTCACGTAAAAACGTTTAGAAATTCTATTTTATACAGATTCTTCCGTCCCGTCAACGTGACATTTATTTTGGATAATCATTTGCATTGTTTTCATATGCTAGAAGCCAACGTACGTTGCGTTACGTTACATCAACGTTCGGCTAATTCTACCTTAATTCATAGGTATGTATTTATGCATAGCATTTACATACATACGTATATAAGCAAACTTATATTTTTTTAAAATATACAGAAAGAGTTAAATTTAAGAATATGTTAAACATTTTTTGCAGACGCTTTTTTTCAGCACTGTATGTATATAGACACGCACATTTCAATTAGATTTGTCAATGTGGTCTTAAAACAATTGAACCTCCAAACAAATAATATTGTATGTCTGAGATGTCATTTATTAGGAAGCATAAAAGGCCTCTTAGATTACATTGACCTTGCGTACACAACCTTAATTTGATTTGCTTATATTTGAAGAAGTATTTTCTTTTAATTGTGCTTTAATAAAACGCAAACGAAGGAGAAATACTTATCAAGACTTCTTTTATTTTATTGAACTGTTTTATATGAGTAATTCGTACATACATACATATGTACATTCTTATACATAGTATATACGTATGTCTTTTAAAATCAATGATGTTTTTACTACCATTTATTTTTTGAAAAGATCAAAGAACTCTTAAATTTCGGAGAAGCAAATGGATTATTAGAAATAGTAATTCTCAATCATTAAATTTGAATCCAATGTCATTGAACGAACAGGCAGAGAGAGATAGAAAGTCATTTCAACGAAAATAAACAAAATATTGTTTGTTTTAGTTATTGAGAGTTTGGAATCTCAATTAAATTGTTAAACAGGTTTGCTGCAGGCGTTTATGGGTTGATATTCCCTTTAAATTTTTTTCTTTTTCTTGTAGACATTTCCCTAAACATACATACATACATGCATAAGTACTGTGAGCGCCAAAATAAACTGTACACCAACATTTGTTAACATTTACTTTTTAATTTTTTTTTTAATACGATAAATTTAAATAGTTAGTTAGTTATTATTTTATTGAGACTTATTTTTTTCAAAAATTTAGTTTCACAAACAGAAAATATTACGAGAAACTTAAAACTACAAGTATTATTTTAATAACTGTTATATTTATGCAACTGGCTGCTTTGTTAAAGGTGCTTTTACACTATTCTACAAGTCTTAAGATTTGCATTGGATTTTGTCGAAACAAAATCTAATGGTTTTTGGTCTGATTGTGAAAAAATCAAAAGTAAAATGTTTTTATTACATTTTGCTTTTACACTATCACATTTCAAATAAAATAGAAACAACAGCTGTTTGTGTTTTTCTCTTTCTCCAACGATGGACATGTTGATACGGCAATATTTGTTTTTTTAATATTTCATAATATAAGCCATATTTAATTATTTTTACAACAAATATTTGTAATTTATTTTATGTTAAAGGGAAAGAACTTGAAATGTTAACTATATTTTGTATTTTTGTAGTTATTTAATAAGAGAAGGAATAAACAAAATTATGGTGAATAATTTCCAGTTTTCCAACCCTGATTATTTCTTATATTTGTGTAAAAAAGCAACTCTGATAAAATGAAAAATCTAATGGTTTAGAAAAATTTCTAAAAATGATGAGAGCCATACGACTGTCAAATTTCTATCCGTATTTTTTGACAATTCATTACATATTGTTTTCACACTATTATACTTTTTCAATTTATTTGAGTTTTTGACATGTCGTTATACTCAGTGGGATAGTGTAAAACCACCTTAAAAAAAGAGAAAGTTTTAATTACAAATTAAATTATAAAATTTTACAAAAGTATAAAAAATGCTTGCTCCCGGCATTTAAATTTACCCATAAATTTAAATATTTTATGTTCTTTATAAATTTTGTGAAGATATTTACGAAGTTCAAAAAAAAAGAACAAAAAAAGTTATAAATAAAAGCAAAATATACAAATGTGTGATGCACCAAAATATCTTTCTGATAAGGGTATTATTTGGAAGATATACAGCAGTACCAATTGAGACACACACACCATTTTAGAATTCAATGTGCAACATCAACGGCGATGCAAATATTATTACTTTACAAGGGTTTTATATTAATATGCTACTAAATTATTTGAGATTAGAGCAAAAGAGTATGTGTAAAATTAGCAAGAAATATATTTTTTTAAGTTTTTTATTACTAATAGTATATAATATGGTCTAGTGGTTAGTGTGTTGGCTTACTAAGACATGGGCCTGGGTTCGACTCCAGGCTCTGACATCTTCAAAAAAAGAAATATGAAAAAAAAAAATATTTCTTTCGGGACTACCTCTCAGCAGTCTTCTGGCAAAAGCTCTGATAGTAACTAATTGCCATGAACAAGCTTCTCAAGTCTGTCGTTCGGAGTCGACATTAAACTGTAGGTCCCGGTATTCATGGATAAAAATTGACACACACAACATGAGTGCTGCGAGAAGCTAGGCCGTAATCTTGATACAGGGTTGTAAAGGCCAGTTATGTATGTATGTAGTATATAAAAAAATGAAAATAAAAAATATACATACATATCGTTATATTATGTAAATGCAAACGGACGTTACTACACTTTTTGTTTTTACAGGAAAAGCAAAAAACCTTAAAATCAAAACTTTTGTAAGTCCTGAAAATCATATAATTTTCGGATCGGGTATAAGGATTGGCATGCCTATATACGACAAATGAGTTTGTATGTAAGGTTTTCATATAAGCATGTATATATTGTAAAGGGTGTTTTTTATTGAGGTATAGAACTTTAAGTTGGCATCACTTTTTTAACTGGCGGCCATTTTGTCAGCTGTCAAGTGATTAATATTTAGTTTGGTTTGCCATTTCATCATGAACAGGATGACAAAAGAACAACGCTGCAAATCGTGCAAATTTATTTCGAAAATAATGGTTCAGTTTGCGAAGTTTACCGCAAGCTCCGTCCATTTTATGGTCGACATAATCGTCCATCAGAGCAATTAATTCGGTTAACCATGGATCGTTTTCGCACTACGTTTACTCTATGTGATAATACGCATCCGCAGAGACGTCGAACAGTGCGCACCGAAGAAACAATTGCCGCTGTAGAGCAAAGTGTTGAAGAGAACCCGAATGAATCGATTCGCCACCGTGCACAGCAATCGGAGCTTTGTCCATCAACTTTATGGAAGATTTTGCGCAAAGATCTTGGCTTGCGACCTTACAAGATCCAGCTTGTGCAAGAATTAAAGCCGCGAGACCATGCAATGCGTCGTGATTTTGGTGTATGGGCCGAAAATGAGATTGATCTCGATGCTGATTTTCATCGCAAAATTTTGTTCAGTGATGAGGCTCATTTTTGGTTGAATGGCTACGTCAACAAGCAAAATTGCCGCATTTGGAGTGAAGAGAATCCACATGAGACCCTTGAGACGCCATTACATCCACAAAAACTGACTGTTTGGTGTGCTCTATGGGCTGGTGGAGTCATTGGGCCATACTTCTTTCGAAATAATGCGGGAGAGTCAGTTACCGTTAATGGAGACCGGTATAGAGCCATGATAACCGACTATTTTGTTCCCGAATTGGATGAGCATATTTGCAATAGCAATATTGGCGGCTGCTTTTGCTGCTTGCTGTTATGCTGCTTGCTGTTATGCTGCTTGCTGTCATGCTGTTTGCTGTTGTCTATGTGTTTAATATTTTACCCTTTGGAAGTGTTGGAATTTATGGTTTATAATAGAAAATTGTGTATCACCGTTTAGCTTAGAATCTCAGATTTCCATTAGTAACATGAGTATGCTAATTAGGGGTTTCATTTAGCCAGGGTCTATTAAAGAATGGCAGGACAGTTTTTTTAAACAAATTGTGAAATTTATGGTTTTTTTAGCGTAAAAGAGTGTAGGAAAAATCGAATACATGGGTTATAATGGATTAATGTACTTCACTAGTTTGTATAGCCATTCTGAGATTTTACCATCACAAAAGTGTGCCGTTTATTACAAAAAATTAAAAAAAAATGTAATATATGTATCAAACAAACAAATTATTAAAAAATAATTTTATTTTAAATTAATTTTTTGTTTGTTTATGGAACTAGAAAAGATTCGCAGTAATCAGCATAAAAAATGGTCTGTAACTTGCACCATAAAAAGAATTTAATTTAATAAAAAAAATATATAAAATTTTATTTTCGATCCACCGTATTTTCCACAATTTTAGCATTAAAAAAAAGGATGCGAATACTGAAGATGCTCACCATTCACATTCAACATTCACCGACAGATAAGGCAATTGCTGTTGATTATTCAAGGGTGAAGGTATACCACTGGGCCTTAATTGGTCAAATTGACAGGAACATGTCTCACCAATACAATGCACTGCATGAGTAGGGGTTTACGCCTGAGTATTGGTCTTAAAAAAAATATATATAAGCACAGACACACAAACCTTCGTTATAATCGAAGAATACAAGCATCATTTTTTAGATCGCTTCTTATGAAACTATAGATTTTTGAGTACAATTTAATAAGTATGACCTCAAACTCTAAAGTCGATGTGCGCGAAATGGTAATTAATTTTAGAATCATGGTTTCTTGGCAAAACTTTCTTAGAAATAACTGTAGTTTTCGATTTTGGTAGACGTTTTGTTAGTTTTTCCCACCCATACAATTCGACCCGGCTTAATGTACATACACTGCCGATCACTTGAATAGGTTTAATAATTTTTGCTCTTATATTTTAATTTTTCTTCATAAAAACTTTAGGAGAATAATTTTTTTTTCACTTAAATTAAGAGATATTATGAATAATCATATTTTAGGAAGAAAAGAATAACGGTACAATAAATAAAAATTTGTTATTTTTTGATTTTACTTCAAACAGGTGTAGATTTTGGGTCACTTGAATAGGTTCACTAGGAATAAAATTAGTTTGCTTTTGAGCATCGACAGTATAATTAAAATTTTAAATATCTGTGAGGTACTGCAATAATTTTTTATATTTTTTATGTAAAATGGGGCGCATCATCAAGCGATTAACTTAAGAAGGAAGAGGTAAAATTAAAGCATTCAATGAAACTGGCTTAAGCCATAGGAATATCGACAAAAAAATTGATCGCAGCCAGAATGTTGTAAGTAATTTTTTAAGAAATCTGTCCGATTAGTATAAAAACATGAAAGGGCTGACGAAAAAGCCACAACAGAAGCGACAGAAGAGTTATTGTAAGAGCTGCCTCAAATTCGAGCGATTTTGCTGCAAAAATTAGACAAAAATTGGGTATCACAGCTATCATAGGCACTGTAAGATGTGTTATTCGACGTTCTAAACATTTAAGGAGATTAAAAATTAAAAAAAAACATCTTTTATTGCTGCTCGTAAAGCGACACGGTCTCATTTTTCACGAGAACACATGAACGATAAAAATGAGTGGTATTGTGTTGCCTTCTCAGACGAAAAAAATTTTTAACTTGGAAGGTCCGGATCGATACAACTACTATTTCTACGACCAACATAAGGAGGAACGCTACCTTAGTCGTCTCGTCTCTGTGAAGGAAGTGTAATGGTGTGGGGGGCGATTTCATATTATGGTACATTTGTGCTTCAATTCTGCACATCAAAAATGAACGCGAATAATTACAAAACAGTACTTGAAAAGTTGTTTCCATATTTTTCTACTATTTTTAGACCAATTCTTTGGATATTTAAAAAAAACAATGCCCCGATACCCAATGCCAGGTTTGTAAAAGTGTGGAATTAAAGCCAAAATGTCGATATGTTGATGGGGCCACTATATTCCCCTGTCTTAAATATTATAGAAAATGTATGGGGCTTGCTTTCTCGCAAAGTCTACGAGTCCGGCAGACAATACGAAACCAAATAGGCTTTCATTGGAGGAATTAAAAAAGCTTGGTCCAAAAATTTTATTATCATTAATTGAAAACCTTTATAGCTCCCTCCCAAATGGTATTCTTGAAGTTATATCGAATAAAGGAGGATATACTCCTTAATAAATCATCAAGCATTGTAAGAAATCTAAAAAAATTAAAAAAGGTTTACAAAAAAATCATTTTTTTCTTTAATTTTTTTAATTAATGATAGTAAACCTATTCAAATGACCCAAAAAATTGTGCTGAAAATCATATTCGTTTTGGGAAAAAAATTACTAAAATTCAGTTATTAATTATTGAAACAATTTTTTTTGTTGTAAACACACATAATCGAATATTTTACCATTTTAGAAAATAATATAACTAAAAACTTAATTACTTTTAGGAAAAAATTAATTTGAATGTAATGAAAATAGTAAACCTATTCAAGTGAGCGGCAGTGTACATACCTACATACCGTTGGTCTCAGGTAGAAAGGCCCTAACTCACATAATTTAAAATTTACAGGAGGAGGTAAAAATACAACAGATACTGTAATTATTAATATACAACTTTTTATTAAATGCTGTACAATTACTTGTAATACCGTTAGTTTTAATAATATTGCAAAGATTTTTTGTTAGGATGTGCATATTTCTGAAATTTATTGGAATACTAAAAAAAATCAGTTTTGAAAAAAAATCGAGTTAGGGCCTTTCTACCTGAGACCAACGATACATATCTCTAGCAGAAAAATTTTAATTAAATATTTATTAAATAAAATGCGTTATGAAGAAAATTTAAGTAAAAATTTGTTTTTATTTACATATACATACATATGTATGTAACCCTGCCATTACAGATGAAAATACTTTCATGAAAATTTTAAAACACTCTCAATTTTTTACTAATACATAAACATTTTTTTTCATTTTTGTTTTTGTATTTTTGTTTTTTTATTTTTTATTTATAATACGTATACGGAACTTTCATGAAAGTACTTTCATGTGTAATGGCAGGGTAAACCCTTAATTATATTTTTGAAAAAATTAAAAAAAGAAAAAACTAACGGCATATTTCGTACATTTTAAAAAAATTATTGCGGTAAAAAATTGTATAAATAAAAAACAGTTTATGGTTCATTTCACGGAAAACGAAAGATAAGTCCATAAACAAATGCCGAAAAAGAACAAATCTTTCTTTATAAAACGTTTTAAAAACGGAAAAAGTCAAGATAAAATAACTAATATGATTAAAAATAATTATCAGTACAGTTCCAGATATCATGCCGTGTTCAGAGATGCCATAGTTGGAATTTTCGCACCAAAAATGAAGTCCAAACACAATTTTGGTAGATTTGAAAATATGTACTTGTAAGGAATTGGAAAATTTTCAAATGTGAGTAAAAATGACTACTTACGGAACATAGCATTCAATAAATATTTTTATTTATTTATAATTACGATTGTTTTACAATCTAGATACGATTATGTATATGTATCTATTATATACATATTGTATGTATATAAAAGAGAATGACGTTAGTTACTGCACAGGAACGCCTGAACAGATTTCGTTGATTCACACTAATTCGGAATGGTCTCGACCAAACAAGAAGAATACTCAGAAAAGTTTCCGAAATATCCCCGAAAAATACATTTTGTATGGGAAGTGATTTTACCACGCCATCCCCATATGTTTATGCTTTTTGACAATTTTTTGAGACAAAAAAATTTATTGGATATAGTGCTGTCAAATTCTGCTACTTTTCATTACTCGATAGTATTGAGTACTTTCATTTGGGTACCCAATACTACTCAATACTTTTAACGGATTTTATATTTAAGAGAAAACAATTTCATTAAGTATTGTGTTTTTAAACAGAAATTTGTTTAGCCGTTAAAATTCAAATTTTCCATACAACTTCGAAGAAAATTACAACCCTGAAAGTATTGAGTAGTTACTTTTAAGTATTGAGTATTCAAAAGTTCTTATAAATACTCGATACTCGATACCCATTACTCAATACTTTGCCAGCACTAATTGGATAGCTTCTTTTGTTACACATTAACCCATTTCCGCCCGCTGTACTATATATAGTACACAACTTCAAGTTCAAGTAAAAATTATAAAATGCAGTTTTTTTACTCGGGAAAAGCTTTTGATCAGTCAATAAGAGTACATCCAACATCCACGTAGCTGTTGTATATCAACTTATCATATCATAGTTGAAAAATATCAATTATGGGAATCTCCATTTTGGCTAGCGATTTATTTCTTGTGAGATTGTGAATGGTTATGTAGTTTATTTTACATCAGTTAACTTTGAAGAACGTTAAATAGCAGTTTATTTACTTGATAACATCACATTCTAATAAAAGCAATATAAAACAGTTCAGTTCGTATAGAATTTTTTGAGCTATATCATATTAAGTGCTGTTGTACTAAGCTTAGTACATCTGAAAAAACACAACTCAGAATATTTTTTTTTGTTTTTTCCTTTTACTGTACTGTAAAAAATGTTGTTTAAATCTAGTAATAAATATTGAATTTTAAAAATTGTTCTTGGTTTTCATTTGGGCGTTAATGGGTTAAAAACAGACATTATTTCAATGTTGTTTCCGGCATTGCCGGATTCATTTGTACAGTATTATCATGTTGTGTAGTGCAGACGTTATAAGGAATCAATGCATATGGTCGGATATCGGTATACAGGGGTTTTTGAGATTGCTGATTTGGAAACTGAAGTAAATAAACTTCGAATCTGAGTTACACTTTCTCAAATTCAATTTGGCGGCCTTACTTTTAAAATTTCTACATATTTATGTGGAAATCGGTATAAGGTGGTTTTTGAGGTTACTGATTTCTAATCTGAGATTAAATTTTTCAAATTGAAAGTGGCGGATCCAATATAGTCGCTCTAATTTTAAATTGTTTTTCAGATTTACATGAAAATCGCTACACAGGTGTTTTTGAGATACAATTTTTCAAGTTCAAAATAGTGAATCCAATAACTAGTTTTAAAATTTAATTAATTTGACTACAGCTCGCATCCTTTCGTTCAAATTGACCCAATGGAGGTTGTGTGCAAACATTGCAGTGCAAGAAGATAGCTGCTGGAACGTCTGGATTGTGCTGTCTCAGTGTCAAGGTGAACCAACTTAGCACTATTACCCTTACCACCAAAGCCATTGCATTCTTCGCTTCGTGGTGAAACACAAGTATCAAGCAATTTTGTATCGGAAACTCTCAAATTACGACAAGTAGAGAACTCCCCGGATTATCATTCGTATAGCCACATATGTGTACCATGTTATATCCCTAGAAATGGACACTAATCCTCTAGAGAATTTTCAGATTTCTTATAGTGATATTTTTAAATTCAAATTTACGAAATACCAAAGTACCGCTGGCTATACTGATTATGGAACTCAATAGAGGACTCCCTGGACTACCAATCGTATATAGTCACATACATACATGTGTACCAAGTCTCCTAAATCGACTCAGTAATTACACCCTTTTGGCATATAACCACTGTTAACGCGTTAACAGAGCTCTGTTAACGTAAAATATGGCTGAACTAAATTACTTGGTGTATGTTTTCACTAGTTAACCCTTCATTGCATAGTGATGGAAATTTCCATCATAAATTTTTTTGAAGAAAAAGAAAAGAAATGTACAAAAACTTTAGTGTAAATTGGTCGGTGCTGAAATATTTCGGCATTAGATTATAGCCATTGAACTGTAGTTTTAGATATTTATAATAAAATATTTTTAAATATTTTTTCTTAAAATTGTGCATGAATTTTATCAATGGTTTATTTGAGAAAAATAAAAAAAATTCATGCAATTAAGGGTTAAATTCGAATTTATCTTTACATACCAGTGTTGTCAGATTAGGGGATTTATTCCCAAAATGGGGATTTTTTTTGCTGAAATAGGAATAAAAAATTCATTTGCTGATGGGGATTTTATTGGGGATAATCAACAATTTGTGGACTAAATGCCAGAATGCTTCATGGACCTTATTAAAAATCAGGGTAATTCCACTAAGTACAGAGGTAAAATTATTGATGCAGTTTCTGTTGGAATTTTTGGGGATGAACTAATCTATATTATAGTAGTATCCCTTATTAACAGTAGTATCCCTTAGTTGTTGACAAATTTTGTAGTTTTCTATTGTATTTCTTTTCCACTTAAAGCTATAAACTATAATTTCTTCTTCTTTGAACATAAATGATCTATACATACATATGTAGTATATTTTATTTCGCAATTTAATAATTTTCCTTTTCATTCTTTTCAGCTGATTACAATTTTCCCCTGCTTTCTTTTTTCTTTCCTGAATGCAGCCAATTGGATCATTCAAAACTTTTGAACACTTAGACTTACTACCTGTAGGTGGCAGTTATTTCAGGGATGTTGTCTATCTTATTCGTGTACATATTCATTATCCGTTATTTTTTAATTTATTATCTTTATCTCTCAGCCTCTGACATTCGTTTGTTTTAAGAATGTCTTCGAAAATAGCAACCTCTACAAAATTCAAAATATGTTCATGTTATTGGATACTAAAAATCGTTATTTTTTCTTTATTTCATTTGACCTACGTTTCTGTTCTCATTTTTTCTTCACTTCAATAATATGTTTAATACAGACAAAATTCTTTAAATAATTTATCCTGAAACTTTTTGCAATTTAAAATTAGAATTTTAATATATAATTAAAGCAGTTAAATTTATTAGTTTTTTATTTTTTTCTTTGCTCTTGTTATTACCTATGTTGTTTTCAAAATATGTAGCTGTTTTTAACCAACTGTTTCTAAAATACCTGATTAACCTTGGGCCAATGCCTTATGTACCTGCCTATATACTTTTGTTTTTCATTTTGATGAACATTTTCATAAATTTGGCAACAACTTTCTTTCCAATACCCACTGTATGAGCTGAATATTACCCTATTTTAACAACACAGCAACTATAAACTTTAAATTGTATTAAAAAAATTAAATTAAATAGTGTAAAAAAAACACAGTCATCAAAACAAAACATCCTCAATATTTTCACTAGAATCAAACCAAAAGCCATAAACATGCAACACAAAAATAGCAAGCACACTACTGCATATGTATGTATGAACATACAAAACGCATCTGCACAGCAAGCAACAACAACATAGTCCTCAATCAACGCAACTAGATTTCTCGAATTTGAAAAGCATTTCTTCTAAACAGCTATACTTAATATCTACATAAAATATTAAATGTTGAAACTAAAGTTCAATAACTTTATAATAAATTAAAAAAAAAACGTGATAGAATTTTTATGTAAGTTGAATGAAATATTCTGGACATCATTATAGAGATTATTTGCTTATAATGAAAGAGAATTGCTTTCCATTTCAATCACAAATAACATAATCAATAAACACTGGCTTATGATCATTGAATACGAATTTTAATTGTGCATATGCCAGTAAAGACTCACCTCGTATATGGGTAATTTATCAGAATTCCATTGAGCAATACGTTCCGAGCTTTTGTCTACAACAGTCACAGTAATATCTTGACATTTAAGAGCCATAACAGCACATGTAGGACCGCCAACGTAACCGGCTCCTATGCAACATACTTTCATAGCACTCATGTCTCGTTTTTTATTTATAATTTTTAAAACTTTAGATTTTTGTTTATCTTTAGATTTCTTTGAAAACAGGAAGTTATTGTAGTGGTTATTTTTAGCTTTTCTTATGGTAAAGTATTAAAAATTTGTGGTTTGCAGAGAGGAGGATTTTTTTTGAATTTTTCAGAGTGAAATGCTGAAGGTTTAACACTTTCTTTTAATGTTCTTTTAAATAACTTTTTTCCAACATTTTACTGTAAATATTATGTCAATCA
This sequence comes from Metopia argyrocephala, assembly GCA_963576795.1. Taxonomy (NCBI): domain Eukaryota; kingdom Metazoa; phylum Arthropoda; class Insecta; order Diptera; family Sarcophagidae; genus Metopia; species Metopia argyrocephala. The sequence goes on from OY756210.1 coordinate 68,147,286, forward strand.
AATTATTCTTCATACAATAAATTACAAAAAAAATTAAATGCACAACAACAACAAAATTTAACACAAAAAAATAAAGAGTTAAAATAAGCCGTACATTTGTTTCTGCTTAGAACTTTTTTTTACAAATGAAGTGTCTTTGCAGAAATGTCTGACATTTATACAAAGAAATGAATGGCAATACCCTAAGAATGGTTGTATACTTTAGTATACCACTAGTGTTGCCACGATTTTGTAAACAAATTTCAGCAAAAATGTAAGAAATAGTATTCAAATTTTTAAATTCTTATTCTGATAGAAACAAGTAAGAAAATTTTTTTAATTATAGCTTCTGATTGTATGGGAAAAAAAAGCAAAATATATAAAACCTATATTCGCCTTCACATTAATCTAAACTCATAAGTATATTAAATCAACTCATAATAGTAAAAAAGATAGGTTTAATTTTAAACCGATAATATCATTCTCTATCTATTTGATTTTCATATAGCACAAGTAACCTAATTTGGTAGTTGCACCAATTTTTGAAATATTGCTATAAGTTTAGAAGAATGCCAAAATTGGAATTAAGTGCATACCTTTAACGAAGGCTTTTTATTTATAAAACATAAAATACGTTTATTAAAACCTTATTTGTCAAATTTCAATTCATTTTTATTAGTAGTGCTCGGAAACTATCGATAGTTTTCGATAGTCTGTAAAATATATAATGAGGCTATTTACAATACTGCCCTTCGTATACAGTGTATTGAAAACACTGATTTTATCTGAAGTAAGTGGAGTAAACTTTTTTTAAATGACAACAATACACTAGAAATTTATTGATTTGTTTTAGTCATGCGTTTATTTATGCACTATTTCATCTTGTTGGAATATCCTGAATAAGGCAATAAGGTATTCCCGGATAATTGACCCACACTTGCTTTCTTTCACGCTTATTTACTTCAATTTCTAAATCCCCATATTTTTTTTACCATTTTTTAATAAAAATTCCACGGTTAATTTTAACTTTCGCTTAATTGTATTATTTGCTTAATTGCCTCAAAGAAAAATTTCCCTTAAAATACCTTCGTTTAATTACTCAAAGTAATTTTTTACTAAAAATTGCAACTTAACTCCACTATGCTTATATAGGCATAAAATGTCCGTTAAATTTTCTTTTAAACTACTATTTGATACCACCTTGTAATAAAGGTTTACCAAACTTATCTATAAATTTGCTATTCGTATTTATTACATCGGACGAAATCGAAAATTTGGAAATACAAATTTTTAAAAGCGAAATTTGTAATATATCTCAAAGGAAAATAACGGATGCTTTTAAATAAGCATTATTTTTTTTAATACAAAATTTACTATGTGTACTACTACTGTTAGTATATGTATATGTATCTGTAGTAAACCTTCTATGTTTTTTTTATTTTGAAGGCCAGCACTCAGGGGACGGCCCCTACTCATGCAGTACATTGTGCTGGTCTAGGAAAATATGTTGTGGGAAGGGGGAAAGAGGGAGTAGTGTTTGTGGACATTTGATTTAATCCTACTGATATCGTAATTGGCAGGAAAAACTTTCGCCGTATGATTGTTCCACAAACGAGCGGTGCGGCTAAAGAACGAATTTTCTCTATAATGCATTGTGCGATTCGCTGAAGAATCAACCACAAATGGGTGCGCTCTGAGAGAGATGTATAAATATTTAAGCAATATGCTTATTTTATTATTTCTATTTATTTTTTTGTTGACTTTATAATTTACACCTTTACGTTTTATGTAATATGAATTATTATTTTATTATTTAATATAATTAAATAGGCGTTCTATTTTTTTTGTAATAACTTTCTTGCTACATACTATGAATAATTTTATATATTGAGATACATAACTACCTCTTCAAGGAATTGAAACGCATTCGTCTTACTGCCTATAAGATGTAATTAAGCGTATTCGTTTAAATGACTTCCACGCATAATTGTACAAAAATGTTGACAGTTTTGTCGAGGCAATTATCCGTGGAATACTGTGTGGGATTCGAATATTTTTTCAAGCGTAAATTTTTCGCATGCAATAACCCTCGATTTAAAAAATTGGACAACTCTCCTACACTTCTTTCTTAATATTTCTTTTTAAACATTCCTTTTGTGATAGGCCATCTTGCACAACCAAGTTAGAAGTGTGAGCATAGCAATGGCAGCATTCTCAATAAAGACACAAGAAAGTACCTGCCATTCTGAGAGAGAAGTTGAAACGTGGTTTTGTCGCAGGCTGAGGTCGCTCAACGGAGTCCAGGGTCTATTTACTGATCCACAAACCTTAAGTAAATAAAAGAAATTCCAATTGTGTGTCCCTTCGTGGGCAATAGTAGATTTAATTCTTTATTAAACAATGGTAATTAAAAATAACAACGTTTACTACAACGGCTTAGCGGCTTGTATCTCTGACTAGACGTGGTTGTAGTATTATCTTTCGACTCTGTAGAATATCTTCTTCGGCTGGGTACGATAAGACTTTCGGTTGATAAATAAAATAACTTCTTCGGTTCGGTATAGTAAGACCTTTGGCTGATTCAGTAGTAACCACTTCAGCATTATTCGGATCGGTATAATTCGGCAGTTACTAGGTCTTCGGATCGGTGTATAATCTGGAATAAGATAAGTGAGAAGTATTTCCTAAGGACCTCTTCGGAACAAGTAGGGTACAAGAACCCCTTCGGGAGAAGTAGGCCACGAGGACCTCTTTGGGAGAAGTAGGTTACAAGAACACCTTCGGTGGAAGTAGGTCACGAGTACTCCATCTTAGAGTCTTACCAGTCGGCACAGATATGTAAGACCAAACTTCACACGAGTCGCTTCGTGTATACTCAGCATATATTGCTGTCTGTACCGGTTCTAGCTGTTGTAGCCTAAAAATCCTTAAATGCGAATTCCTATATACATATGTATATAAGTACTAATATTGTACCTTGAATAGTTGGTAAATTAATATGATCATACGATAAAACAATTAATTCAATGTTATAGTAGGTATAAATAATAGGCCGTATTCCAATTGGCGACGTCGTCGTCATGTAACGACATTTTTGTAATAGATTAAAGGCAAGAGAAACATTTTTCTTTATTCTGCTACAAAAATGTCAGACGACAACGACGTCGCCAACTGGAATAACGCCGAATATGTAAAGTAGCAACATGAATGCTAGCTCACAAACTTAGTAAAGTATCTGTGATATTGGCGGCTGTGTGAATTGTAACAGTTAATATGTAGAAGTTCTGACGATAAAAATGCTGACAGCTAGTTTCTTTCATTATCAAGGAGACTGTCATATCATGGCTTTTTAATCATTAAAATTAATTAAATTTATCTTAAATGAATTTCTAAATACTCATAGATTTGTGAGTATTGCAGTTATGAAAATTAGTATCCAAAACAACTGTTTAAACAATATTTAAATTTAAATTAAATTTGATCTATGAAAAAACAATATTCAATGAGGAAACATATTTTGGCTCCAATAATTTATTTTACTATAAGTAGATAGAACATTATTTAACTTACGAGTATTCTGATTTCATAGCATAACGAAATAATATGAAAAATATTTTTTTATACATACATACATATGTATATATGTACATACATATGTATGTACATATAATTTCAAGATCAGCTTTTTTTAGAATAATTAAATGTTTAATTGTCAATTAATAACTTAAAATTTAATATAAGCTTTCTATACTTTTATTTAATGATTTTAAACATCATAAAAAGAACACTCACAATCCCTTTGGCGGGCCCTAAGTAAAATCCTTAAATAATAAGCGTAGTAATTTTCAAGAGTTTTCGCTCTTTTTCAAATTCAACCCGTATATCGAACAAAAAACACACAACTTATTTTCTATAGGAAATATTTTCAAAGCATTGTGAAAAACAATGTAAGTAGTATGTAAGTAGTTTCTATATTCTTCTACTTTTAAAAATATTCGCACCAAATCTATTTAAAAAAACGAAAAAATATAGAAAACATATCGTCGCAAGAATTAAAAAACGCTGTAACTGTCAAAAAACAAAATGTTCACCAGAGCCAAAAAACCTTTATGAAAATAGAAAAAAGACACTGGTATTTTTCAAAACGCAGACGGCGTAAGTGAATTTTCTTTCATCATAGAAACCTGGGATAAAAATGATGCAAAAAAACGTATTTTCGATTTTTTGTCAGTTACAGCGTTCTTTAATTCTTGCGACGATATGTACATATATACTACGATAGAACCCAGTTTCTTTTTATTGAGACCAATACCCAGGGGTAAACCACTACTGATGGACTTTGGAAAAAGAGTACATATGTATGTATATATTCTTTCTTATATTATTATTAAGCGCCTTAGGAATGAGACAAATTGCTGTGCATTGATCATTCAAAGTGCGTCGGCTTTTTAAAGCGGTGCAAGAAATACTTTATCCCATCTGACCTTCTAAATATTTACAAGAGCTATATCCGACCTAGATTGGAATAAAACTCTCATGTATGGGCCGGTGCTTCAAAGCCTATTTTGGGGCTTCTCGACTGTGTACAAGGGCGAATGTGCTTATCAGCGATGGTAAGGTATCGATTCGTTGCAGTATCAGCGCAATATGGTGTGCGTTTCATTGCTCTATCACTACTACTATGAGAGGTGCTCTGATGGAAAAAAGGACTTGATTTCCTGTAGTCGCATATTTTTACGGACCACTTGGAAACAATAAACGATATTAACAAGTTTAAATCAAATGTCCACAAGCACTATTCTCTCTTTCCCACTTCCCATAGCATATTTTCCTGATTATAAATTAAAAAAAAATATTGACGATTTATGGAAGTAAGGAGGCTTAAATTTGTTAATTAAAAAATTAATAGGTTTACAAAGCATATTCCATTACTCATTCCAATTTTTCTGGAGATCAGAAGATCGCATTTATTTGATGTTTTATTTTTTATTTGACTTTATTATTTTTATTTTACGGGTTCTCCTTCAATTTTAGTTTTTTTTAATAATTTTACTAAACTTTGTATATTTCTTTACTTTTCTGCAATATTTTATTGATTATTTTATATTTGTTTTAGTTTGTTCTGTTTTTCTTCCATTGTCAAATATTTCTATGCTTATGTAAAAAATTTTACTAGCCCCTAAGGCCAGTGAAATTTTATTCACCTCAAGACTGTCAAAATTTTACTAACAAGAGAACTTTGCTACCGTTTCAAACACAGCCATAGTATCTCTTTATTGCTCTTGGAAACAATTATTTCCAAACCTATAGCAACCTTGTTAGCGATAATAATTGTTAGCGTTAGCAACCCTTTCAAAACAGAAAATTTTGAAAATTAAAATTATTTTTATCGATTATCAATATACATACATATTTACATATATCATTAACACTGACAATTTAAATAATTTCATATAATTTTTTATTTTAATCCAACCATACATAATACTTACATACATATATATTTTGAAATAATATTCAGGAGATCTAAAATAATAATAATGACTGAAACTGCACAAAGCGAGGAAACAGTTAAACGTTTAGAACCAAGAGCTATTTTCGGTATTAATGGAAAAGTAGCATCCGGTTTGCATTTGCATCCAGATGGTGAACACATTATATTTCCTTTGGGCACTAAAGTCGGCATATGCAATACCAAAACAAATAAACAAGACTTTGTGGGTGGTCACACCAATAATGTATCATGTTTAGATTTAAGTAGAAGGTAAGAATGAAAACATTTTAAGAATTCATGATGATGATACGAGTAAATGAAAATTAAATAATATTTTAATTTTTAAGTGGTCGTTATATGGCATCTGGTCAAATAAATCATATGGGTTTTCCAGGTTTTGTAATTTTATATGATTTTGCTGGCAGACGTGAGATAGTTCGTCATGATTTACACAAGGTACATGTATTTACATATAATATGTGTGTATATACATACATATGTACTAATAAACGTTTGCTTCTTGTTAACTATTACAGGTTCGTGTTCAATCAATCTGCTTTACGGCCGAAGATAAATATATGATTTCTGCTGGTGGTCGAGATGATGGCACTATAATTGTTTTCGATATAGAAACTTTGTAAGATTTTATAAAAATTTATCAAATCAGAGAACATACACACACATAATTCTATTTTTATTAGGTCTCCTATCTGTAGATCTGTGGCTGCTCGCTCTATTAACGGAAATGCTTTGGTTGTAAGAGCTCTAAATAAAAATTCTTCATTCTTTTTATCAGTTGGAGATCGTAAGCATATAATTTATTTTATTTTCGTAAGAACAATATCTATAGTTTTAGTATTTTCTTTATATCGTATATTTTTACAAGGTTTATTAAAAAATAATGTGCATTTTTTAACTTACTATAAAAACACTTCTATTCTATTCTGCTAAAAATTATGCAAAAAACGTATTTTCGATTTTTTGTCAGTTAAAGCGTTCTTTAATTCTTGCGACGATATATGACTATATATGATTTCGGTAGATGTACTACATATATATTTTTATTTATAGTACTAGATTGGGAAAATTCCCAAAAACGCATTTTCCTACTCTTTCGCTTTTTTAAATTTGGCTCATGCGCAAAGTGTGGAATAGAAAGAATGTTCCCCTAACGCTGCTCTGTGCACAGTGCGCTCCAATTTTATATTCTGGAGCTTTACTTGGCGCATTATATTTTTTATATTAATAGATAGTGAATTGTTTGATTTAAGTTGTATCTATGTACGGTTTTTTGAAAGTCTATAGTTGAAAATTAAATTACATAATTGTTATAAAAAGGGTAATTACTTAACATTTTTGAGTTATAATTTTGTTTTCGTCATAAAACGCCTTAAATAGACTATAAACTAATTTTTTTTATATGAATTTGAATTGTTTTTTGAAATGATTTCTTAATCAAAGGAGAAAATTACAAGCTGTGCAACAGCTTTGGGTTTTATTCATACATATATTATTTCTTAGAGTAGGTGCTTTGATATGGACTAATTACAATAAAATAAAAACGTAGCTTTTTTTTTGAAAAGCTATTCTGTTATTGGTCCACAATGTATACTTAAGGAGAATCGTACTTATTATGTATAATCAGATTAAAACTCTTTGCAGAAAATGCTAATACTAAAATTAGCAATTTTTTGTTCACATCCTGTGAAGTAGACTTCGATTAAAAGAAGAGACCAAAACTTATTAAAACATTAAATCATATATTGTTTATAGGTCATTTACGAATATGGAGTATTCATCGCGAAATGAAAAAGGTAAATGCACATGATGTGCATGTTGGCAAACAAAAACGGCTTTATGCATCTGTTTGCATCGATAGCAATGACGAGTATGCTTATGCTGGCACCCAAACCGGAGATGTTGTTAAAATTTCATTGAATTGTTGTGATACATTGAATGTGGTGAAATCTGGAAATTCTGCTGCAATGATAGGTGCTTACGGGACTCATAATACCCGTAAACCCTTTGGAAAAGATTGCGATCGTTATGTAAATGGTTTAAAAGTTGTCCATATAGTTGGTGATGGTTTGCTCTTGATGGGTGCAGGAGATGGAACCGTGGAGTTGGTTGAGGAAAGGAAAGATATAAAAGACATTGTATTCAAAAATTATCCAAGTCCGACATGGCCTATGTTGAAAACGGTAAAAATATTACATATTTAAGTAGTTACATATACACACACATACCAGTTAGGGATGACGAACAGTGTTGATTTAAAAAAATCACACTAACTGGGATTTCGCGATTTTATGTTAATTAGTAAAAAAAATTAATGTGATTTCATTTACATATTTTACAAAATTCAATTCAATTCAAATTTTTTGAAACCTTTTATACAAAAAATTGAGAAAGTGTTTTAAACAAATTATACCTAGTATGAATATATCTACAGGGAAACTTAGCTTAACTTATTGTATTATTTTAATTAAATATTTAAAAGATTTATAAACGCTACACACTCAGGTGATTGGAAATATTGCTTTTAAACTACTCGTATGTAGGCCAAATAATTAAAAAAAAAATTATACTGATCAAAATAAAGTACTTATGTATGTATAAGGATAGTGCAAGTTAAGAGTGACAATTCCCAGTTGGCACAATAGTCGTACATGACATTGTCTTCAAGGATATCTTTAAGACGGTTGTCGACAACATACTAGAAGTGTTTGTGCACTATAGTTTGTGGTATATTTTCTTGAAGTTTTTGATGATAAAGAGAACAATGGCGACATGCTTACACATGTAGTTCATACAAAGTGTGGTTGACGACAACTTAAGTGACATTATAGCTCAGCCAGTCGTTCACAATTTTTACGACATTTGTTTGAAAAGGTCGTTGAAGAATTATTCTGACTGTCGTGTAAGCGTCGTGCAAGATAGCCTATTGTTGTACACCCATCCTCGAGGATGTCTTTAAGACAGAGTCAACCTGGGTTAATTTGTCAGGAAAGATTTATTTGTATGTTTGCGTAGTAGCGGTAATCATTCTAACTCCAGACGCCTTTGCAAGTTTTACAAACGTAGCAATCCTAGTATATGTGCCTAAATTTTCCTGTTGTCTGACTTGATTTGCTACGATTTCGAGATTTCCAAGGCCGTTTGCAATAAAGAGTGATTACCACTAGTGTATGTATATAGTTTTCGAGCTGCGCTACGTAGGTCTCATCAGTTTCTCTAGTGTCATACATATTCCTTAACGGATATTAATTCTCCTAAGAATAACAGTTTCAGGATCTAAAGACTTAAAAAAATGAAATTATACTTTTAACCCCGTGTTCATAAAAATTAAAATAAATTTATTAAGGGCTTATTTGACAAATCTCTATGCATTACTTGTCAAATAAACCCTTAACAAACCTATAATATCTCTTTATGAATATGGCAGTTACACTATAAAGCTTCAAAAGTGATTCCAATTTGGAATACAGAAAATTTATTATATTTAATTCTTATTTAAGGTGAGTTAAAAGTCCTTTTATTGAATCGCCATTTGTCTATAAAACCTTTTGACACGTTTTATATTGTGATTGTGGTGCTGCTTTTCAGACCACTTAAAAATAACACCACAAGGAACGTTCATTTAAATTTGTTTAATTGAGTTCTTCAAACAACATTCTGTTTTGCAAATTCAATTTTTTTAATATTATTTTTAATGAACACGAGTATATATTTATATTCAAATTTAATCAAATAAGAGTATTTTATCTTGAATTACTGATGTTTACTTACATGATTTATTCAATCTGCTACATACATACATATCTACATATCCGTATGTTATTAAACTATGTTTGTTTGGTACACTTAAAAAGAATTAGGGCGAAATTTGATTCCTATCAAATATTATATACTTACGTATAAAATATGTTTTTAAAATTCTAAATGAAAATATCGTCGCAAGAATTTAAGAACGCTGTAACTGACAAAACATTAAATGTTCGCCAGAGCCAAAAAACCTTTATGAAAGTAGAAAGAAGATATAGGTATTTTTCAAAACGGGGATCGGGACCAATCGACGCATATATTTTTCTGATAAAAATGATGCAAAAAACGTATTTTCGATCTTTTGTCAGTTACAGCGTTCTTTAATTCTTGCAACGATCTGTACTAAAAGTATGTCTCTTTAAATATGTTTGTATATGTAAATTCATAATCCCGAGAAAAAGTTTTTAAAAATCCTGGGATTCGAGATATCCCGATCGTCATCCCTAATACACACATACATTGTGCATATTTGTAATTTTAAAATAACAGGGGTAATTACGTAGCACATCTAGCATATCTGCCTACAATTTGTTGCTTGTTTGACGTGCTTTGCTACGTTTGCAAGGCGTTTTTTTAACAACATTTGATTACCGCTAATATTTTTACTATACAATTAAAAATAATTTACTCCTCAGTTGAAGAAGACTAAAGTGAATGGATCTATTACCTCTCTAGTAGAAATTAATCCCATCGAATATTACATAGCCACCGAATCAAATGAGATATATTTACTGAATATAAAATCATTTACTTTAAAACTACTAAAGACATCACATAAAAAAGCTGTCCACAATATAGTCTTTCCCAGGTTAGTAACGTTAGACGTTAAGTAGAAATAAAGTTCAAATGCACCGTTTTTTAATTGACTTTTAGAAATTTGTCTACGGTATTCGCTACAGCTGGTTATGAAACTATACGTATTTGGTCTACAAAACGTCTACAGGAGTTACTACGCATAATGGTATATAACTTTCAATGTGCTGACATTGAGTTCAGTTATGATGGTACTTGTATTGTGTCGGCTTGGAATGATGGTGTTATTCGGGCATTTACGCCTATCAGTGGTAGACTTATATATGCCATACCCAATGCTCATAATAAGGGTATGTTTAAAAAAACCCCCTTTAAAAATGTATAAAAGTCTACTTTTAACTAATTGCTTTAGGTTGTAGTGCGTTAACAATTTCTTCGACGGGCCGTATTTTAGTTACAGGAGGCATTGAAGGACAAGTACGTGTTTGGAAAATTGAACCATTTCGTCAAAGTTTGTTGGGAGTTCTTAAAGATCATTCGGGCCCTATAACTTCATTGGATTTTAATAAATCCGAAACTGAAGTAATATCGGCCAGTAGTGATGGTTCGTGTGTTATCTGGGATGTGAAGTAATTATTTTATATAATTTATTTTTTTTGTTTCTTCATAATTATGTCCTTCATTTCTTATATTTAAGTCGTTTAACGCGTAAAACTGTTATAACTGCTAATACACAATTCATGACTGCTAAATATTTTCCCACTGGAGTACAGATCTTAACCTGCGGTACGGATGGACGCATTAGTTATTGGAGCGTTTATAATGGTGGACTAATACGTGAGCTTCAAGGATCATTAAAGTCATCGGTTAATTTTGTAGCGATTAATGGGACTGGTGATTATTTTGTTTCTGTTGGAAGTGATCAAGTAGTTAAGGTAAATAAAATTGTTTTCTTTTTCAAATTTCATACAAAAATTATTTCGTGGTGCAAAGTAGACAAATATAAAAATTAATTTCAAATTCATTGAAATTTTTGTGAAAAAGACGGAATGTTTTTTTCTTATTTTCAAGTGCCTTAGGAATAAGACAAGTTACTGTAAATTGCCGCTCCACTTAGTGGAAATTTTTTTTTTTTGGTATGACCAATCTCACGCTAATTGGCGCTAAAAGTAACTCTAAATACACCAAATTTTAAGGTCATTGATAGTAAAATTTTTCTTTGCATGAAAGGTGTTACGATGAGTTTTCTGATTAGAATAATTTTTTGGCTTAACAATTGCACCAAAACTAAATCTATTCACCTTAAGTTTGATTTGGACAAAAATTGGCAATAATACCAAACCTACTTACATATTGTTTTAAGATTTTGGCTGCCACAATTTTTTAAATGCACCATATTAATATTAAAATTTGTACGCCAGATGACACGCCTACTGCTTTGATATATAGTCTAACATTGACTTTTAATAACAAAACTACTACTAAATTTTGAAAATGTTAGTTCCTTTCGTCTTAGAAATACACAAAATTAAGATTTAATGTTATATGCTACGTGCCCCGCCCATTATGGGATCATGTATGAATGTATGAATTTTATACAACACATTACAATGACTGTTAACAAAGCTCGTGGAATCTTGGCTTTTATCAAACAATGGGCAAAAGAATTTAATGATCCCTTTATCACTAAAAGATTATTTAAGTCACTTGTGAGACCAATCTTAGAGTATGGTTTAATTGTATGGGATCCGTACTATAATGTTCACATTGATCATATCGAATCTGTCCAGAAACAGTTTTTACTCTTCTGCTTAAGAGATATATATAGAGGATGCTCTTCACTTCCATCATATTCATCGCGACTTGCTTTAATTAAATTGCCAACATTGAAAAGTAGAAGAACTATGTTTAATTTTTCATTTATAGTAAACCTTTTAAATGGAATTGTTGTATCCGATTTTCTTTTAGGCAACCTAAAGTTAAATATTCCCCAACGCTTATTACGATACAATAACCCACTTTATATAAAAACTTTTCGAACAAACTATGAAATGGCAGATCCGTTTAGGAAATTATGTTCCACATTTAATGAAATGTTTAAACTTTATAGATTTCTCTTTAAATGTTAATATTATAAAACGTAATATAATTTTGAATTTGAACAAATAACTGTATTTATATTACAATAATATTAGTATTGTAGTATTTTATAATGTTGTACTTAGGCTGTAAGGATTCAGTCCATAAACTTAATAAATAAATAAATAAAAAGTACATATTTTTGCAAAATATTGGCATTAATAGAAATGTTATATTCAAAAAGTCTTAAAACTACGTTTTTAATAAACATTCAATTAAAATTCATACAAATACAGGTGGATTTTATCAAAATACCCAAACTCATGAAACAATACTTATACAAAGAAAGCGTATATAAGTACATAAAAAACTTGGTATTAATAATCACCCATGTTCTGAGAACGGCAAATTACTTAGTTTTTGAATTTTCGATTTGAAATCGCCTGATGGGTGTTCTGCAAAATGAAAACGCTAGAAATTTAGCGATTTCAAATCGCTAATGTACTCTGAAGCTTTTTGGTCAATTGTACATATTAAATATATGCTTTCAAAAATAAAAAAGATGATGCACAATATAAATTTAATCTTTTCTTTCGATATGAAGAACAACTACTAAATGGAGCTAAAAAACAATTTTAAAGATGAGTGTATTAACTGCAATTGCGTTTGCAGTTAAATAAAAAAAAAAGCCAAATCGCGCGTTAGTCAGAACATGTTCGAATGCGTTTTGTGTTTTAAAATAAAATGCGATTTGAAAACATAGCGTTTCTCAGAACACGGGCGAATATCTTTCTTTTGCAGTTTTCGAATATTTGGAAACAACCAACAAAAAAGTAAATTAGAAGGTGTTTACAAATATTGTGATTTTCTAAAAGATTGATAGACATTTTGTATGATATTCTAGAGAATTTGGTGATATTGAGATAGTCAACACGGGAACTGAATCATATGGGCTCCATTTAGCCTAAATGTGATCTCCAAAAGGGTATATTATAAGATATACCCTTGGCCGCTGTACTTAATTGGAAAATTTCTGTAGAATATCAAAGGAGACAGAAATAACTTCTGATACACCAAATTGATAATAGCCTACAATAAAAGGTGCGTATTTACATATATTGGGGGCCGTATTTACAGGACAAAGGGAGATTGGCAAGCAACACTCTTTGGAGAGGATCACAACGTAACGATCTCAACTAATATAGAACTGAAAAGTACTGTATAAACATAAAAATATTAAGAAACTTTCAAAATCTTACATATTTGCGCTTAATTGCTAAATTTGGTAGGTTGGTATGAGGTGATCTCTTTTCAACCTTAACTGATGTCCAATTACCACAAAATTCAATGATGTTGGTTGATTGTAAAATATTTTGCTCTTTGTTTTAAATAGAGTTTTTAATGAAATTGAATAATACTTCTATGTAGGGCAAATCAGTATTACCTTCAAGTTTTACTTTGTCGTAATCGTTGTTTTTTTTCAGAAATTATTTTTGTTAAACATGTTGTTGTTCTTGAATAGGTAAAAAAAAATAATAATTTGCCTTTTGAAATTAATTTGAATCGAATTATATTCGAAAATAACTCCCAATTCAAAAAGACTAGTCACATTTTTGATACAATATTGTTCCTGGGTGGATTGGTCATGAGGTCAAGGTTATTTTGTAGATAAATACAAAAAAAAAAAAATAGTCGACTTTTGAATGGTATAATTTAACTAATTTTGTTCTTAATTTTAGCTTTGGGATTACAATAAAGGTACCGTTGTGGCTGAAGGTTTAGAGCATGCATCTTCCGTCAAAAGTGTAGCATATAGTCCATGTCGAAAATTTTTCGTTACCGGTTGTACTGATGGCGCCATAATAATATGGGATGTACCGCAGGTAAAATTTATTATATACATACATACATACTCACATATGTATGCATGCACTATCAAAACGTAATATATTTTAAAAATATACTCGTACTTGCATTGGATTTTTAGGAGTATTGGGGCAAAACTACTTCTCCTTCTTACGAGTCAGACGAAATAAAATCAACAAAATCTGAGCCAAAAACAGCAAATAGTGCTCGTAGTCAACAGAAAGAAAATATTGATAATCTTGTAGCCAAAACTCCTAAAAACGATGTCTGTTGCATTGAGTGTCCACCAGTGAATCTCAAAAAGAAACCAGAAGAGAATTGCAATTTTGTAACAGATGTACGAAAATGTTAATTCTATATACAGAAGTATTTTATTTTGTAAATTTTCCAAAAATAAATTTTATTTTAAATAAACAACATTGATTTTAATTCTATTCTCCGTTCGTGTTGCTTTCTTCTTCGTGGCGCTTTTTACGTTTCTCCAATTATTCTTGGGCATGTTTCTTACGTTTTTCAATTTTGGCTTCTAATTCGTTGGTGTGTTTTTTGTATTTAATTGGTTTTCCATCCGCTTCCCTATTTAAACGTTCTTCCTCCTCTTCAGGTATTATATTATTGGGACCATGAAACAATGATGTTTTACCATCACGCCAAGGAAAACGTTTAGTTCGTCTATACATAAAACCATAGGGAATATATTCCGGTTCCGGCTTTTCTTCGATAGTTGTAAAAACAAAAGCAGTTAATCCCACAATGAAGGGAAGCAAAGTATACGAAATAGTACGCCACTTTTTAGAATTGGTTTTTGGAATGTCAAACATGTCACATTTATCTACAATATAAAAGCCACCAGGTGGACCAGGGTCTTTCGGTGGTTGTGGCGGCTTAGGTTGGCCACATTTTTTACCTTTTTTTCCTTTTGAAGTTGCAATTTTTTTGCATCCTTTGGGTTTCTTATCTGCACTTGAAGCTGAAACAGTTTCCAGTTGTTCATTGGTTTCGTTTATGGCTACACTATTTTCAGATTGTGCCAGATTACTTTCCAAAGGTTTAATTGCAGGTTTTATAAGAGTCTCTTCTGTTTTGGCACCTAAAGCGTCTGGTGAACTTAGAGCTGGTTGTGGTTGTTGTGCTGATTTGGCATAAAATTTTAATCCTCCTTTACTTAGATTGGAGAGAACAGTAGGTATAATGGACTTAAATTTTAACATTGTATTTGAAATTTTATTTAAACATTAAAAGCTTTATAAAATATATTTATTTGGATTTATAATTTATTCAATTGTATTGAAAATTCTAATTGCAGAACGTCAAATAGATGCGTATTAAAAAATTTTAAATGCCTGACAAGAAATTCCAAAACTCAAATATATTGTATATACGAATACATATATTTGATATTATCAGTATTCTATTAGAGCTACCATTCGATTTAAATTTATTATCAGACCTCATCCAATCTGTGATCTTCAATTGGGTTACTTGTTTCACTTTCTTTTTTGTTTTCCTTAACATTCTGAGTCTTTACTATTTCTTCTGTATCTTCATCATCATCATCACTGGATGCATCATTTTCCGAATCCGTTTCATAAAGTGCAGGCAACACTTTTATACCATATGATTCATCACTGGATGGTAATAAATGCATACGTCTAAACATCTCTATAGCTTCAATGCTAGAGAATATATAAATTGTGAAACCGATCAGCATTGGTAATACGGATAGTGATAATTTCCGCCAAAATCGAGGACGATCAGCTATTGTAGATGAAATAAAAAAAAAATATACATCATATGTACTTATACATATATATGTATATGTATATACATATACCAGAGTTGGGTTTATTGCATTAGATTTAATTTTCCACTAAATTTAGTGGTAGTGGAAAAAATAGTGCATTATCGCCTATAATATTTAGTGGTAGTGGAAATTTAGTGCATTAAATAAAACCATTTTAGTGGTAGTGGAAATTTAATGCATTAAATAAAAAAAATTTAGTGGTAGTGGAAATTTATTGCATTAAATAAAAAAAATTAGTGGTAGTGGAAATTTATTGCATTAAAAAAAACAAATTTATTGCATTAAATAAAAAAAATTTAGTGGTAGTGGAAATTTAATGCATTAAAAAAACAAATTTAGTGGTAGTGGAAATTTATTGCATTAAAAAAAATCGCTTTTAAGCATTTGAAAATTTATATTTATGACGAAAACATATTTCGCTTTTTATTTCTGTTTTCAATAGAAAGTTTTAAATCTTCTGAGAAGTTTTTTTTTTACAAAATGAGACTATTAGTCTTCCTATTTTTCAACTGCACTAATTCTCGACTAAACCAAGATGGGGTACTTCTATTCCTCAAACGCAGTTTTGGAACAGCTATCCGAAAACATCTATTTAACAAACCATACAACTCCTTCAATTTCTCTTCGAATTGTATCACATTTTCTATACGACCACCAACAAAATCTGAATCAACTCTGAATCAGCTTAGAAAACTCTGCATGTACAAAACAATATGAATTGCTTACATCACAATAATTATCTATTATACACTAACCGAGTTTTAAAACAAGAATTATATAAGTTTTAAAAAGTTATCGGAAAAGAACGAACCAGTTCAAATGCAAAGCATCATTAGTAAAAATTAGATCAAGAATTCGGTTCATTGTATTTTTCACAAAATTCACCTGAAGAAGACCCAATTTAGACAACGGTTTGAAAAAATCCATAGACCAATCTACAGAAGTCAAAGACGTCAAATATTGAGAATCAGGTAGGAAATGCCACGAAACAAAAGACAAATTAAAATCACCATAAACACGCAAACTACACCTCCTCTCATCAATGAGGAAACATACTTTAAAGCATAGGTCGGCAAAATTATTTTATATTTGTGTTAGTGAGCATGGAAGAGAACTGCACTGAACAAAAAAAGTGTGAATTCATAAATATGAATGTTATTATAGCATTTTCAGTTTAAATTAAACCTTTTTCAAAATAAATGAAACCTTTTTCAAAATGAACGAAACCTTTTTCATATTAAACGAGACCTTTTTCAAATTAAGCGAAACTCTTTTCAAAATAAGTGAAACTTTGTTCAAAATAAATGAAACTTTATTCAAATTCATTTAAACATTTTTCAAATTAAATTAAACCAGTTATAGAATTTAATAGAAAACAAAAGAAAACAAAAAAATAAAACAATAATTTTTAATTATGGATAATGCCAGAATCCATAAAACCCAGGAAATTCGAAATATGGTGGATAATAATGACTGTATGCTTAAATTTTTACCACCTTATTCTCTTACGTTGAACCCGATAGAGAAAACATTTTCTAAGATAAAATTTCACGCCTCATCATTATTAAAGTGACATTACCACAGAACATAACATAGTAAGTGTATATATAATTGAGGAAAGTGTAGCACAAATTAATCAAAATGATTGTGCGAACTATGTTATGGATATGATCATGTTAATTCCTAAAGCGGTCAGTGGACAAATTCTTCATTAATTTTAACAAGTATTATATTAAAAATGAATATGTTTAATAAGTTTTATTTTTTTTCTTTTGTTTTCTATTAAATTCTATAACTGGTTTAATTTAATTTGAAAAATGTTTAAATGAATTTGAATAATATTTCATTTATTTTGAATAAAGTTTAATTTATTTTGAAAAGAGTTTCATTTAATTTGAAAAAGGTTTCGGTCAATTTGTAAAAGGTTGCGTTCATTTTGAAAAAGGTTTCATTTATTTTGAAAAAGGTTTAATTTAAACTGAAAATGTTATAACTTACATATTACTGTGCCTGAACTAGGAACTTTATTTTATGGCTGAAGGAAACATATCGGGTATATCTAATTCGGGTATGCAAAATTCAGTAGTTCTAACCATTTTCTTAAGGAAGGTCTTAAAAAAAATTTAAATATCTTACTTTTTAGTTTCCAAGTCACACTTGTTATGATAACTTAAGACATTTTGTATGAGATTTCATTAAAAAGAAAAAAAAATGCACCGAAATGTCTTAAATTAAATCTAATATATTTAGAATTTTATAAATTCTTTCCAATTAATTTAAAACATAATTTTAATTTTCATAAAAAGTAAATAAAACACCCGTACACATGTGCACTCGTCAGCAGCTCATTGACGAATAAAACATAAAACAACATTTGTCTCGTAACATGACACATTTCTTTAAGTGCTTTTGCAAAAAAACTAATGCAAAGAGAGGACAAAATGAAAGAGCGTAAGAATACATGTGAACTCTACCAGCTGAATTCAGCTATGAAATGCCGACCTATGCTTTAAAGCATCCAAATAGGTTCAATACATAGATACAACGGAACGGGGAGAGTATATCAACATGTCACAAACAGTCTACCCTAATTATTTCTAATTAAAACTGATACAAGTTCAAGAACCAAAAAAAAAAAATTGCCAATAATACACCAGCCCTAGATTTTATATTACGATCCTTTTATATATTCTGAAACAATCACACATTACCTCTTAATCAAAAAACTACATCTTAACCCTAAAAGTCTCCTTAAAAACTACAACATCAGTATCCATTTTAAAACTATCAATGTATAATTTTCCTAATTTAGTATTCAAACACCCAACTATCTGAAAAGTGAAAGATTAAGAAGCCATTTTTTTGAAACCTTACAATATTCTCCCAAAATACAAATTCTTTTACAAAAGTTCCAATTAGCCAAAATCCTGAATCTAAATACATACATAATTAACGGCCTAGCTCTTCTCGTAACACTCATGTTGTATGTGTTAATTCGTATCCTTGAGTACCGGGACCTACAGTTTAAAGTCGACTACGAACGACAGACTTGAGAAGATTTTTCATAGCAATCAGTTACTCTTAGAGCTTTTGTCAGAAGACTGCTAAGAAGTAATCGCCGAAAGAAATATTTTTCGTTTATATTTCATTTTTTAAAGATGTCAGAGCTGAGGTTTGAACTCGGAGCTCTTATCTCAGTAAGCCAAAACAATAACCACTAGACCACGGCAACAACCATAACATTAAAGGTTTCCGCAGGAACAGGAATTCTAAATTTAGGCCAAGAGCTTGAAACACTACCCTTTATTATAATGGGAACAGTATTAGAACGGACCTAACTTTGAATAATGTATGCCTATAAATCATAAACCGTGGTAGCAGGAGCAAACACAGTTTTCTTTTATGGAGAAACCACAGTCAAATTACAAGAAAGAAATTGATTAGGTAATGGAGGAGAAGCAGAAACCTAGACAAAATTAAGGCCTTTTTTTTTGTGAAGCAGTAATATTTTTTGAAATTTACCTAAAATTTAAAAGCTTAATTTTTTTTTAGTTGTATAAATTAAAATTACCTTTCTGAGAAGTTGTAGAATTTTGATTAATTTTATCTCCACCATCTCCTCCCCTAGTACCACCCCGGTTTCCACCTCCTCTAATAGAATTACGGAATTTTGTTAATTTGTTTGTTTTTAAAGTAGTCGCTTCTGAAAAAAATAGAGTAAGAATAAAAAAATAATTTTGTTAAGTAAAATTAATTTAAATTTGGTATAACAAACTATTTACCTTGTTCTTTTAAAACCTTTTTCCGTGAACTAGGACTAGCAGCTATTGGATTTGTATTAACAAATTTCAATTTTTCTTCAATTTTTTTGAGTTTGTTTGGAGACATGTATTCACCAAACATGTTAATAGGGGCTTAAACAAGAAATAGTTTAATATAAAAAATTATTTTTAAGTTATGTATGTAGGTTTTCTTGGGATCTTATTATCTTGCTTACATTTATTAAGACTATTTTCGGATTTTTTACCGAGATGGCTAAATACTTTTTTTTTATTTAATTCTTGATTCGATTTGGTAGTGGCAGTTGATAAGTTGTTCTCTGTTTTCACCTTAGCTTGTATCACTTCTATTAAAGATAAAAAAATTTCATTGATAAAAACATTTATTCGGTATGTACTCATATAAGCAAACGTTCAAAATATCCCTAAGATTAAACTCATTAAAATTAGATTTGAAATTGATTATTTGATGGAAAAGCAAATCCTGAAGGCCATTTTTTGGTGCTCAACCATGTCATCAGGCAACTTTCTTTATAATTTTCAAATAAAATAAAAAAAATGTATATTTTAAATTAAAAAAACAAACATTTATGCTTTAGATTTTATCAATTAAATGCGAATTATTGAGATGGAAAAAATCCAAATATATAGTATGTTATATCAAATTCTAAATCCAAAAAGTAACCAATATCAAATTTAAATAAATTTTAATTTTCTTTTTCTTTCTATTCCACTCACATTTTGACTGATGATTTGTACTGATGGAAAAGTTGTTTGGACTATATAAGTATATAGAAGCTCTGGCTAGTACCATTTTATAAGATATAGTGAAAGTATACCTTTCCAACGCATGTATTGGTTTGTAAATTGGTTTAGTGGTTCTCGAGTATTAAATGACTAACATACACTCCGGTTCACTTATTTAAGCGCACAAAAAATCCCATATTCAGGAGCCGGTATCTTTTGCAATTTTTAACCGATTCAAGAATTTTAAAATAGAAATGGAAGCTAGACATCTTGAGATATACACAAAATCATGACAATGGTGGTTTCTTAACTAAGGAACCTTTTTTTGAGGAATTTATAAAAAAAATCTAAAAATGTGGTATTTTTTTTTTGTTCACTTGAATAAAGGCAGTTTGTTTTTTTTTTTGTATTATTTTTAAAGTAAGCGGTGATTTTTTATTGGGGGCGTTTGTTTATTGCAATTTATTACATCTTAGTCGACTTTTGAAGAAAGAAAAATCATCAGAATTGCTTCTAATTCTGCCTTATCCTTGTCAAAAATAAGTCATCAGTACGCAGAGTTATTAAGAGCTGTGAGTATCTTAAATACCAGAAATTACAAAAAAAGCCGCCACTAAATGGTTCTCGTAAGGAAAAGCGTCTTCAATTCGCAAAAGACTACATGGTATGCAATGTGCAGCAAAGAGGCCATGTAAATGACTGGAAAACCGTTGTATTTACGGATGATAAGAAGTTTAATTTGGATGGGCCTGATGGCTACAACTATTATTTCCATGATCTGTGTAAAGAAAACCGATCTTTGAACCGACATCACAGTCGAGAGGGCGGCGTTATGGTGTGGGGTGCTATTACGTACTATGGCACCATCGATCTTGAATTTCAAAGTGCAAAAATGACTGGTGCAACCTATAGAACGTTAATGGAGTCGGCTTTTCCGAAGTTCAATGAACTATTTGGTCTAATACCTTGGATATTGCAACAGGATAATGCCCCTATACAGAACGCCAGAGTAGTAAAGGAGTACATTGCAAGCCAAAATGTTAATATTCTTGACTGTGGACAGTCCAGATCTAAACATTATCGAAAATGTGTGGGGTTGGTTATCTCGTAAGGTCTATGAAGGAGGTAGACAATTTGATGACAAGCAGTCACTAATTCAGGCCATTAAGGATGCTTGGAATGAAATTTCGTTGGATTGCATCAATTCTCTTTATCTGTCAATGAAAACCCGTATATTTAAAGTTATTAAAAACAAAGGGGGTTGTACCCATTACTCATAGTTCTTTAATAAAGCAAATAAAGTAATAATAACTTAAAAAACAAGAAAAGCTGTTTTTCATTAAAGTTAGTTAAAGTGCCTTTATTCAAGTGAACTAAAAAAAAAATACCACATTTTTAGATTTTTTTTATAAATTCCTCAAAAAAATGTTCCTTAGTTAAGAAACCACCATTGTCATGATTTTGTTTATATCTCAAGATGTCTAGCTTCCATTTCTATTTTAAAATTCTGGAATCGGTTAAAAATTGCAAAAGATACCGGCTCCTGAATATGGGATTTTTTGTGCCTTTAAATAAGTGAACCAGAGTGTACATAGGACAACTTGTTTTTATATACATACATATGTAGTATAAGTATTATCAAAAATGGTCTGTCAGATTCTCAAACCAAAGGCCAAACAATTTGAAAGAAATGAAAAATTTTGCAGTCAAAATTATTATTCATTGGTTATCGATGAAAGCACGGATTGTTCAGCAATTCTTATAAGAACTTTTAATAGTGCTTGCCAAATCGTTTTTTGTCATTAGAAAAACTAGAAAATTCAACCGCTTCAGGTATAACAAACAAAATTAGAGAAGTTTTCGACATAAACAATATTAAAAAAAAATATGGTGGGATTTACCTCAGTTTATGATTTAATAAATCAAATAAAAACAAATGTACTATTTAGTCCGAAAAGTTACCATTTTTGTTAGGCTTTAATACCATTTCAAAAATTAAATTTTTCATCCCTGGTTGCAATTCATTTCCAATTCATTTGAATTGAATTGATTTTGAATTAACTCATTTGAACTAGTTCATTTGAATTGCAATTTATTTCCAATTCAAATAATTTGCAGAAATGTTTCCTAAATTCAAATGAATTGATTCAAATCTCATTCAATTCGTTTTTTTATGAAAAAGAATTAATTAAAAATTTACCCATAAATAACATAGATTTAAAAAGTTTATAAATTTTGTTTTTATTAAGACTTATACTCAGGGGTAAAACCCTACTAATGCTGTGAATTGTATTGGAATTTTTGTGGATAGGACAGCATTTATTTATTTATTTTTTTTATATTACTATTAGGCGCCTTAGGAATGAGACAAATTGCTGTGAATTGATCATTCAAAGGCCAGTGTTATACCTTCACCCTTTAATGATCAACAGCAATTGCCTCATCGTTGCATGTTGATTGTGTGGTGAGTGCCTTTGCTAAATAGGTTTAGCTATTATCTACTACTTCCCGATTTTTCGTTTTTTATTGTCAATGGTAAAGGTGGAATGGAGTGAAATGTCAGGGAGCGGTTTCTTTGTTGATAGACTTCTTGGAAGGGGGAACCTTTTATTTCTTAAGTTAAAATTTCGAAATACCGAAAACTTTTTTTCCTAATTTTTCAACTTTGTTGGGATTTGAACCTGGGCCGTTTGAGCTTTTGTGTGAGCGCTCTAACCACTATACCACGCACCCAAATATATTTGGAGTATATTTAAACATTTACTATTATTACCTTTCTCTAGATATACAATAATCCAAATTTAGTTTGCATGAGAGGTGCCACTCTCACTTACCCAATTCCACTCATATTTTGACTGATGATTTAAATTGATGGTAAAGTTGTTTCGACTAAATTGAGAAGCTCTGGCTAGTACCATTTTAAAGATATAGACAAATAAATAAAAACGTTGAATGGGCGTGACACCGCCCATAAATAACATAGATTTAAAAAGTGCCAGTATGTATTTAATAGTAAATATGCATATTTCTTTTTTATAAAATAGAAAATTTTTGTTTGTTTAAATGAAAGCCGGTGCCCCAGTTGTAGTGTTTGTAGTGTGCTAGACTGCTAGTGCGAGTTTTCTGGATTTGATTGCCACGAGTGACTTTGGTTTACGACAGGACACCGAGCTTAAGGTCTCAGTCACTCCGCTCGTAATAATTAATTAGAATATAATTTAAAATTGCATTATAATTTACTAAACAAATAAATAAAAGCACAATAAACTTCGAATGTTCGAAAAATTTGTGTGCAAATAACAACTACAATGCAATACTAGTTTATAACTTATACACCCTACATTTTTCTTACATTCAATTAAATTTGGAAATAAAAAAAAAAAGAAATCAATCTCACCTTTACTGGCTTTTGTGGCTCTTTTAATGTTATCTGAATTTCCTTAACGAACATGAAAGGTGAACTTGTCAAAATACATTGTATGTACGAGATGTAAAAATATTCAATTCAACTTACGTTTTTTAAATGTTGATAACTTAACAGCACTTTTTTTTATTTGTAATTCTAAAATTCAAATTATACAAATGAAAGTTAAATAAGTTTAAAATGTAAGATTAACAAACCTTTTTCAATATCTGTTGTTGAGCTTCTTTTGATTTCATTGTTCTGAGGTTTTTCCATTTGACCAGTTTTTATAAGTCTAGGTAATTGTTCTAAAAATATTGGACCTTAATATTTACAATTATTTATTGCAAGACAAATTTATTAAACAATTTCATGACGTAGATATTAATTCAAGTGGAGTTTATTCTATAAAAACTTATGACAGCGGTAATAACTCTTATTGCAAAGGTAAATGGAAGTAAAAATCCTAGCATATCTGCCTACATTAGCTCTTATTTGATGTGACCTTGCTACTTTGCAAGGGCGTTTGCAAAAAAGAGTGATGATCGCTAACATTACCAAAACAGCTGCCAAATGAATCTATAATTTATTCTATTAATACACTCTACCAACTATGTATAACCTGTCAAAAATAAAACACATGTGTGCATTTGAGAGTGATTATTTTAACGACAACACGGAAGGAAAAAAGTGTATTTTCCTAAAGTAAGTTATAAACATAGTAGCGTTGACAATTAAATGGGTTACTAGATTTTTTTTTCACTTCGATAAAATACAGAATATACTGACATGCTCTGTAAAGTGAGAACGAATTAAAAATTAAACGTAATTTAAAATTGTTTTCATTTTAAAATGTGAAAAACACACACGTTTTCGAATTCTTTTCAAATGTGTAGAAGAGTAATAGAAGAAAAACACTCGAAACAATTTTCCAATACTAGCTGGGTGTGTATGCATATAATATGATATTGTTATTAATATTATTTGATTATTACCTGTAAGATTTGTCACTTCGGGTTTAATTTTACTTTGACGAATACTTCTGCGAGTATTTAATTCTTGCTTTAAAGCTGCAGTCTTTAAAATATTTGGCAAAACTTTCGTTTGCTCATTTGACTTTTCGGCTTTTGAATGCCTCATATCTATTAATTAAATTAAAATATTGAAATTTGTATGTATATTATCAAACCTCTTATATGATTCTTCATATTACTTATGTATATCTTATATTTAAAAAGTTTTATACAGAAAGTACATAAAAAATTTATTCAAGTATATATGAGATTTGAATTCTTTTCAAGGCCACACAATAAAGGACAGAAATTTTGCTGTTGTACACAGCTAGTGTTGTGATATTGTCAAAAACAGCTAGTGTTGTGGTCTTAAAAATAAAATAAACTCTCAATTAAAGGCTATAACTAATGAGAATACGAGTGTGGCGTTAGATTCCATCTCCCCTCTATTTTTTTTTTTATTTTGAGACCAATGCTCAGGGGTAAAGCCCTACTAAATGCAGTGCATTGTGTTGGAATTTTTGGAAAGAACAGTACATTTATGACAGAACATACATTTTGTCTTTCTTATATTACTATTAAGCGCATTAGGAATGAGACAAATTGCTGTGAATTGATCACTCAAAGGCCAGTGTTATACCTTCACCCTTGAATGATCAACAGCAATTGCCTCATTGTTGCATGTTGATTGTGTGGTGAGTGTCTTCGCTATGTACTTAGGTTTAGCTGTAATCTGCTACTTTATAATAGGTGGCGCTTTTCTCCTGATCATTCGTTTTTTTTTTTTGATGACATTGGTTAAGGTGGAATAGAGTGGAATGTCGGGGAGCGGTTCCTTTGTAGATGGTCTTCTTGGAGGTAGGGGGGGGACCTCTTATTTTTAAATTATAATTTTGAAAAAACCGCAAACTAAATTTTTTATTTTTTACCTTTGCTGGGACTTGAACCTGGGTCGTTGGAGTCTTTGTGCGAGCGCTCTAACCACTATACCACTATTTAATAAAAACAGTGACAGTATTATCTTCGAAAAGCTGCCCATTAGTGAACTCAGTGAAGGGGACATCCCACAATTATGTATTCTCTTGTCGGACAAGATTACCCTTTTGGAAAGAGGATAAAGTGTGTGATGGAAAGGTTTCACTCAATATAGGACGACACAATCCAAAATCATTCTGCAAATCCCTCCACCTCTCTTATTGGGTGCTTGGTTGTATCTTCTTCGAAAAGTAATAGGAAGACGGAGTCAACCACCTTTATCTCCCTACCAAAGAAGAAGATTTCAGGTCTGATTAAGTAACCATGCATGTTCAGCGAAGACCAATTTCGTAAAACGGGAAAAATTGGATGAGGAGCCTTCTTTCGGATCCAAACTTCTAAAAAAAAAACAGGGGAACTAGGACATAATGCTTCCCTCTAAGTGCCTTTCATCGAGAGATGTTTTAGATATTAAAACCCCTCACCTGAAAGAAGGAAGAGTGTTGTTTTTGGATCAAAGTTTGATATCTTTCGATACAGAATTATATATATATATATATTATATATATGCCCTTTATGGACGTGATGCACTATCCTATCGAGTCGTACGATTTGTCAAAAAAAATTTTGTGTGTTAAAAAAGTATAACAGTGTGGCATAAAAATGTATCTGTATGATTTTTTGACAAGTTTGTCCGACTTCATATCCTTTTGAAAAAATTCATAAAATTTTTTTTTCCATGCGATCAGGGTCGTATTTTATAAGATGAATTTTTATGAATTTTGTCAAAAGGTTATGAAGTCGGTCAAAAAATCTGTCTTACAGATGCACTAACAAATTTGAGTGTTTTTGTTGTTGTTTCACATATAAAAAGATGAATGTCAAAAACCATTCGCGTTCTATGAACAGGCTGTAAGTCAAAGATCTACGTCAACATGTCAATGGTCCATGCCCATGGATTACAAGAGATATTAAACGGAAGATCGATAAAATTTCCACACATTTTTCTAAAAAGGGTCATTTGACAAATGAATTGATATGTGAATCCATAAAACATATTTTTTAAAATCTGCATTGATTCTTTGTATATTTAATTTTTTGGTTTATTCTTGTTTTCTTGATCTTACCAATTGCCTTGGTTGGATACAACACACCCTTAGAGATTCTATCGAAGGATTCACTAATATCGCTCATCAAACCTTTAGTGTTGTTGATTTTAATATTTAAAAATTCTATAAATATTTGAGAATTATTGAGATTGTTAGTTTACAACATACAATTTTATATGTAAGGCCAATACTTACTTCCTAATTTAGTGGGATACAAAATACTTTTACCCTTAGGAGGCTCTTTTCTTGGATCATTTGCTTTAAGAACAGAATCTATATCTTTGCCTAAAAACAGTAAATATTAATAAATTATGTATGGATATAACAAAATTTATAAATAAATAAGTCGCCTTGTACTTATACATATATGTATACAGATTCTAATATTGAAAAATGTTGTAAGTTTTCAATGTCAAAAGAAACAGTCACTAAGCGAAAGAAAGGAACACGAAAGAAAGATGTTTTAGCTTTCTCTAGGACTTTCGCCCGTTCTTATGTGACGACATTTTTCTTTTTTACGTATCGTAAAAATATAATCCACCAGATGAAAATTTTTAGTGAATTTATTTAAAAACTGAAAATCAACTATTAGTTTGCTCTTGAAGAAATACAACTCTGTTTAATAGTGCATATCCGATACAAATAGTCGTAAAACTTTAATTTAACTTTTTAAATATTTTAATTGGTCTTCTAAGCAAAATTAATTGTCATTGTTTCTACGTAGAAAAATCTTATATTTACTCGCCTATCCAATTTTTTAATTGTTTTTGGTAAGATGTGTAGAAATCAGGTTAAGGGATAACAAAAAATTCAAAAATGTTGTCTAACGACTGTTTCTGTTTAAGTAGATTTTGTTGTGTAAATACTAAAATTATTGTAATTATAATTGCCGACTTTTAAATTAAATAAAATTTTTGAGTACATATGCTCGTAATTTTAGTTTTTATTTAATGTTTAAGTAAAAGTCGTTTTCAATGTATGAAAAAGTACGCATTTCTTTCGAACTAAGGCTTGAATATAATCGCCACTATTCCACTTGGCGTTCTAGTTTTAATTGCCGTTTCTATGTCGTTGTCATTTTTATCGGCGTTCGTTTCTAAATTGGTATTCATGTAATGAATTTTAATGTAGAAGAAAACTCCCCGCCGGGGATACAGTAAAGGCTGCTGATGATTACGTCCCGTCAGTGGCCTGTATTCTCCGGGGAATATGGAGTTCACCTAGCTCTGGGTGGCCTGGCATTCGCTATAGGCAGAGAGGTAGGTAATTTATTACTGACCATCTCAGGGACTGACCAGAGACGCCTAATCTAATCTGGTACTACAGGCATCAGGGAGCCCTCGGTGAGCCTGGGCTTCCCTGTCAATCGGGAAGTGAGACTAATCGGCCTGATGGTTTGGGTGCGGCCCTTCGGGGAGTACTCGTAGTTGTTATGGTAACCCTAGATGGTTAAAAATCCTCTCAACAATGGGGGTATTACTACCCAGGCAGTGGTGGTACTACTTGCTAATTCGTTGTCTATGGGCCTCCTTGTAAGGTACGGCTTCGAATGGCGGTGGTTAGACGCATTGTATTCAACCACATCCTTGGCAACGGGCGGCGTGTGTGTCTCAGGACAGGTACGCAGTAAACCCGTATAGTTGTTGTAGAAGAAAACTACAAATTATCGAATTAAACAAACCAAAACAAGCTTTGTAATGTTGGCAGCATTAAAATATTTTACGGTATTATTTTCGGCAAATTATTATTATTTTGAATATTTGTTTATTTGAAAAGAAAAATTAAAGGATGGCAAGTACTAAGTTTTATTTTTACAGTTCAATCGCTGTAATATTTGGATAATATTTGTAATAATTGGATAAAATTTTAAATATGTGTATATAATTTTTTTTTTCGGAATTGGAACCCATTTAATAATAATAATAATAAAAGCACCATCCCAAAGTCCACAACACTTATACTTTAACAGAAAAGAGTTCTTCAGCATAAATGTAATGATTGTAAGCACAACAAAGCCCTTCACTAAATACCAAAACATCTTGGAATATGAGGGATTTGTTTGCCATTTTAGGAACTTTAATGTGTGGCAAACACTGTCATTATTTTCATTTTTGTTCTTGTCGTTTAAACTTCACTGCAAAAAATTGTAACAACAGAGAAATAATGTACAGTCATGGACTTTATTCTTCATACACCCCCGAAATTTTCAATGGCTGCTAAATGAGAAGCATTACAAACCTTTTTTTTCAAAAATTATTTAATTATTTACTTATTAGCGTAAAAACACAAAATTTTTGGTTTTTTTTTTTAAATTTAAGCAATGGATAAAAAAAACTAAAAATAAAGAGGGACAAAAGTGTTCATACAGTACAATTATTTGTTTTTTTGAAATGTGAAATAAGAAAGCTGAGTAAAGTTTTTTATAAAATTAATATTTTGTTGGCCCACCATTAGCATCAATTACTGCCTGCAGACGCCTTGGCATTGATGCGACCAGATTTTCAGTCATATCAGGAGTTATTTGAGACCAGGCCCTTTGCAAAGCTTGCTTTAAGGATTCCTTGTTTGTAACGGCAGTAGGATCAATTTTTCTTTACAAAATATCCCAAACATGCTCAATGGGGTTCAAGTCCGGCGATTGGGGAGGTGAGTTTAATTGTCTTGGTGCATTAAAAAGCAACCAATCTCTAACAATGTGCGCTGTGTGTTTGGGATCGTTGTCCTGTTGGAAAATCCAATGCTGGCCAAGACCCAACATATCAACAGACGGATGTAAATTGCATTCTAATAGCTGTTTATAATAGTACCGATCCATAATACCATCTATAAACACTAACCGCCCAACTCCAGATGCTGCTATTGCTCCCCAAGCCATTACGTTGCCACCATTATGTTTTATTGTTGGAACAATATTCTTTGGATCAAGTGCAGCATTCTTTTTGCGCCAAACCTTCCCACGACCATCATTTCCGAATAAATTGAACTTACTTTCGTCCGTAAACAAAACATTTTTCCAGAAGTCTATTCCTTTATTTAAATGCTTTTTTGCAAACTCAAGGCGTAGTTTCCTATTTTTTTCAGATATCAAAGGTTTTCTGCGGGGAACTCTGCTTGCATAACCATTTGCTCGCAACGCCCTCTGAACAGTTTTAGGATGAACAGTCTTGTCTAAAGTATTAGCAATAGTTTTTGCAATTTTTGAGGCAGTAGTACGCGGATTTTTTTTAACTTCTTTCAAAACAAAGCTTACATCTCTTCTGGAGAGTTTCTTCGGGCGTCCTGGCCTTGGCATATTTTCGATGGAACCAGTATTTTTATACTTTTTAATAACATACTGAATTGTAGCAAACGGCACATTTAATAATTTGCTTATTTCCCGATAGGATTTGTTGTTTTTGTGCTCTTGCACAATTAATTTCTTTATTTCAAGGCTAAGCTTTTTACGCGTACTCATCTTGACACTTGATCACTTAAAACCAATAAAATATCCACTAATCATTCAAGTAACACCTCACCTCATTGCAATATGAAAAACTAACGGTTTTTAAAAAGTTACATTGCGAATCTTTGGAATAAAGCAAAAGAGATTACACTGTATGAACATTTTTGTCCCTCTCTACTTTTAGTTTTTTTAGTGTATTCCGTTAATTTTAAGGGGAATTAAAATTTTTATTCTTGTACACTGATTAAAATGAATTAAATTACTTTTGCTGTAAGAACTTTTTTTTATGTTGCTCTTAAATTAGAAGTTTTCTCTAATACAGGGGGTGTATGAAGACTTAAGTCCATGACTGATCTTTTTCGTTCAAAAAAGGGACCCCCAATATATTTTCCAAAAAATGTCAAAAACGCCAATTGTAATGATACTCGTTTTCAAAGAAAGAGATTTAGTTCCAACGATGAAATTATTAGTCAAACAAATGCCTATCTTATGGATCTCGGAAAATCCTATTTTATGGAAGAGATACAAAAATTGGAGAAACCTTGGACTAAGTGTATTGAGCTGAAAGGAGATTATGTTAAAAATTTTGTTGTTTGCAAAAAAGAAAAAACCGTGTGTCAATTAAAAAGTCACGAACTTATTGATTCGCCCTCGTAACTAACAGCAACAAAAATAAAAAGAACAACACAACAACTTTACTACAATTTAAAATGAAAGCAATAGCAAGTGTTAGAAAAAATATGGTTCTAATAAAATACGACAGCAAAATTAATAACAGCTGATATTTACTTTTTAAGCTGCTATTTGTTTCATCACTGTATACATACATACATACATACATGACTGACCTTAACAACTCTGTGTCAGGATTACGGCCTAGCTTCTCGTGTATACACTTACTAATAATAACAGAAGCTTATGATTTACCTAATCTACAGCTTTTTTCCGATTTTTAACATCACAATACGGGTCAAAGTATTTTAACCCATATCTGAGTTTGATATAGATTCAAAATTGATATGAATACGCAAGATGACAACCGACATCTGTTAACCTTAAGAAATACATTTCTATAATTTTCAATGACGCACAGGTTGCGAGTCTATTTTGTGACCTGCTTAATATATTGTTGAAAAATTAAGTATAATTATGCTTGTAGTATAATCGCCGTGGTCTAGTGGTTAGTGTATTGGCTTACTAACACAAGAGCTTCGGGTTCATAAGATCTGACATCTTGAAGAAAACGATATATAAAAAAATATTTCTTTCGGCGACTACCCTCAGCAGTCTTCTGCAAAAGCTCTGAGAAAAACTGATTGCCATGAGCAAGCCTCTCAAGTCCGTCTTTCGAAGTCGACTTTAAACTGTATGTCCCGGTACTCATGGATAAAAATTAACACACACTACAGGGGTGCTGTGAGAAGCTAGGCCGTAACCCTGATACAGGGTTGTAATGGTCAATTATGTATGTATTTATGTGTATATAAAGCAGCCTTTTAATGGGCTCGCAAAAATCAAAAAAAAAAATCTATTTAAGATAAAATATTAGAGTAAGTAATTAGACAAAAAACAAGTTAAAAATCTATGTATTTTCACAAGTCTACTTTCACTTAACTTGAAGCAGCTTGAAAATATTAAATTAAGAAAATTCTCCTAAAATTTACAATAGCCACTAAGAAAATAGATTTGCAAGTATAATTTTTAAAACTTACTCGACATACATACATATGTACATATGTATGGAGTATGTATAATCAAGGTCTATTAATAAAGTCAACACAATTCTCTAAAAAAAACAACAGAAATTTTGTCGTTGTTTGACAAAGGCCATATTGTCAAATTATTGTAACAAATGGTATAACTGTCAAAACCAATAACAAATATACTACGTTCCCACGTTATTCAGATCTATCTAGTCAGCTAAAGATTGTCAAACTCAGTGAAAGCTGTATGTACCGGAAGTTTTTTCTCTAGGAAAGAACTTTCGGCAACAACAGAGCTGTTACAAACACAACAACAAATTATACAATTGCTTACATTCAAATCAGTTTGAGATTTGAGTTGATCTTGAAAATAATAAGAATGTGTTGTTCTGTGTTAAATAAATATTACGCAATTGAAATTGATCAACTGTATTAAAGAAAAAACAAAAACAACAAAATAAATATTATATTTTATTTATCTTACCCCATTTTCGAATATTTATCTTGGGTACTGTGTTTTCTATTTGTTTGGTTTCAGTTTTGTTTGTTTCTTCATGTTGTTTTAAAAGCGTCATTGGTTCTGAAATAATAAAAATAAATAAATAAATATACGAGTATTTATACGAGTATATACATACATATATATATATATATATGTATATATATATCGTCATAATAAATGCAAACGGTCGTAACTACACAAAATTTCGAAATTGAGTTTTTTATTAATTATGGTTCGTTTTATCAAAATACATGTTCGTGCAAATTTTTAGATTCCTATCATCAAAAATGGCGATTTTGTTAACGAAATTCAAACTGATGTAACTACAAGTGTGTGTATTTCTAAATGCAAGAAGACATAACACCATACGTATTTATATGAAAACTTTACCTACACACTAATTTGTTGTATATATGGATGCCAATCCTTATATATCGATCTTGAAAATTATGATTTTAGGATTTACAAAATTTTTGATTTTAATGTTTTTTACTTCTCTTGTAAAAAACAAAAAGTGTAGTTACGTTCGTTTGCGTTAAATATGACGATATGTATGTACGTATATATACTATACATATAATTATTTCTTAAACATAAGGCGGAAGTTACAGAGTTTATGTTCAATGCTACAACTGTTTGTTATGAGTAAAAACTTCATAGCAAATTCAAATATTTTACACAAATTATGAATTTAATTCCATTCGGCCGAAGCATTTCGGGGATAACATTACTCATTAGGGTGGGTCAATTTTTTTGCCTACTAAGCGTATAGCAAGGTCGTAATCTACGAGAAATTCTAAGAACTTTTCCCAAAGAAACCATGGTTCTAAAATCAAAATCGAGCTTCCGGTTTTTTACGAGAAAATTTGGTGTTCAGGTCATCCGAAAATAATGCTATTTTTTTGGAAGTATTCATTGCAATTGGTGAATAGTTGACCTGTAACGCAGGAAGAGGGCTTATTTTAAAGGAAATTTTCTCAGCTTTCCATATCTGTGCTCATTTATAGAAAATTGTTTACCCAAATAATGGTTTTGGAGGTTTATGTCGAAATAATAATAGTAAAACTGTTAAAACCCTAAAACTATTATTATTGTGACATAAACCTCCAAAACCATTATTTGGGTAAACAATTTTCTATAAATGAGCACAGATATAGAAAGGTGAGATAATTTCCTTTAAAATAAGACCTTTTCCAGCGTTACAGGTCAACTATTCACCAATTGCAATGAATACTTCCAAAAAAATAGCAATATTTTTGGATGACCTAAACACCAAATTTTCTCTTAAAAAACCGGAAGCTCGATTTTGATTTTAGAACCATGGTTTCTTTGGGAAAAGTTCTTAGAATTTCTCGTAGATTATGACCTTGTTATACGCTTTGTCAAGTTTTTCGGTCCCGAACAAATTGACCCACCCTATTACTCATGCAGTGCACTGTACTTCTGTTAGGAAAATATATTATGAGGAGGAGGAAAGATGAAGTAATGTTTGTGGACATTTCATTTCAACTGGTTCTTATCGTAACTGATAGGAAAAACATTAGCGGGAAGGTTGTTGCATTACCGAACCGTGCGGCTAAAGAACGAATTATCTCTGTAATGCATTGTGCGATTCATTGGACAATTAACTACAAAAGGATTCGCTCTGTGAGAGATACGAGTAGTACGTAAGAATATGCGATTATTTGAAATTAATATTTTTATCTGTTGGGAGCCCGAACTTCGATTCCCAGGAAATGAGATCAATTTTTTCTATTAATTTTTGTTTCGTCCGAAACGCTTTAATTAGATCAAGGTTAAATTCTATAAAGAATTTTTTTTTAATATTTTTGCAAAGAATATTTTTTTGATGATCAAAGGAGAAAATGATGTCCGTGAAGGAATACTACACTAGCCTAATTGAACATATCGTCGATGGAATTAAAGAACGCTGTAATTGACAAAAAATCGAAAATACGTTTTTTGTATAATTTTTATCAGAAAAAAAAAATACGCGTCGATTGGTCCCGGTCCCAGATTTCTACAATGAAAAAAAAAAAAACTCACTTAAGCCGTCTGCGTTTTGAAAAATACCAGTGTCTTTGTTCTAATTTCATACAGGTTTTTTCGCTCTGGTGAACATTTAAGGTTTTGTCAGTTATAGGGTTCTTTAATTCCATCGACGATATATTTTCGGCGCCAGCTACGGTACTCTTATCAGAGTTCTTTGTGTCCTGTGCATATTCAAGTCCAAACATCAACTTACTTACTTACTCACACTTTTCAAGAAATCACATACCGAAATTACTTTTTTCCATATGTACATATGTATATACACTTGTATGAGTTAGTTGAAGTAAAGTCACACAACAGTTTCTATCATATTCTCCTTTTCTCATCATCATTGCAGTTTTTGTAATTGTCATATTATTTGTATCAAACAGAATTACAGTTTGTTTTTGCTTCTGCCCTCTTATTCCATTTTATCCACTTTAGTCGACATCGACGACATCGTTTAATTTTATATTTCAATATCAAGTTCAATAAAAAATTTGAAAATAATTATATAATTACTTACTAGATTTTGAGGCAATATATTCGGGTTTTGTTTCAGACTTTTTAGCATTAAATTCCTTGGTATCTTTAATCATCATTTCAATTGAAGAATTCTTCTCTTTGCCTTCTGGATTTTCGAAAACATGAAAAATAAATTTATTATACATACGTATCTACTTTAAAATAAAATAAATTATTTAAAAATACCGCGATTATTATTTTCTTTTGGTCTTTTTGGACGAGCTTGATGTAAAATTCGTATGTTATTGATTTCTCTCTTCAATGTACCTTGTCCGGGACTAATATTTTTTTCTTGTAAACCATTTTGATTAGATGAGTTAAGTTTAGGCAAATCTAATTTATTATTTTCATTGCGTTCAATATTAAATTTTTCTTCTATAAAAATAATTTTTAGTATATGTATGTATGTATAGACATATGTATGTGTGTTATATAGATATTTTAAAAGAAATCACTGCTAAAATAAGTGACTTATAAATTCCAATAAATCCCTAATTTTTTTAAGTCTTACAAATTAGCAAGAAGAACGAGAACAAATTAAAATTGTTTTCATCCACATATTAAAAACGTTTTGAATTACGCATTAACCATCAGAGCTCGATTCATTCATTTCAAATGAGTTCAATGACTCCAAAATCATTCATTCGTATTTCACCTAAATTTAACCACTTCATTAATTGAACCCATAGCTGGGGAATTTCGATTAAAATTAGAAATCATTACGATTAGAGAAATAAAATAATCTAATCATTAGAATTGAATTTTGATAAAAATTTCAGATTACTAATTGATTAGATTAGAAATAATCGAAAATCTAATCACAATTAGTGACGATTAGCATTTCTAATCAAATCTAATCAAAACTAATTTAAAAAATAATTGATTAGATTTCTTAATTATTTTTGATTAGATTTGATTAGATCAACTATTTTTAACCATTTTTGTGAAAAGAAAATATTTATTTACCACATTTGTTGCTATATTTACATAATGTAACAGTTTTTGAATATTGCATAAAATTGCATTATATATTGCCACATACATATATATTTACATACTAATGGCGTTTTCGTTTCTACCAAAAAATGTTGCCTTTCATAAATTTTTCTCCCTCATCTTGACAAAATATTCCTTTTTAAAAAAAATATCCTTTAGAGCAACAATTATAAATTTCGATTAAAATAAAACGAGATCGAAAAAGAATGTATAACATCCTATTTTTATGTAATACTGTTGTTTTCGGTTAATTGAGCCCCGCTTTATTGAGTTTCCCGCTTAATTGTACTAAAAATCTTGAAACGAAATCATTCCGTATAACCTCCTATGCAAAAGTACCCGTTTAATTGAGTTCCGCTTAATTGCGCCTCCCGTTTAATTGATTCATAAAATGAGACCTAATTGCGAAAAACACAAACAAATGTTTCAGTTAATTGATTTCGTCTGCTTAATTTTTTTCTCCAAAAACGTAAAACCATTTATGTGCGCCAAAAAATTTTTGTCATGTTTCTGTTCACCATGTAAAAGGGACGATATAGAAAAATTAATCATCGAAAGTCTTAACAAATCTAAAATTCAAATGTTGATGACTGATTTTTTTAGTCATATTTAGTTTTACTCATGTATGTATAATGTTTTTTTTATAACATTTAATGTACACTCACATGCACATATGTAATGTAATTATTTTAAATTTTGATCTCTTTTTATATAGAATTTTGTAATTTTTGTTGCTTTTCAAATATTGTACGACGAACGCACCTGATTTTTGTTTTGTTTTAATAAACTAACACTATTTTTTAACTTAATAAATAAAAAAATGAATTTCATTTTCTCTATACACGTGGATGTTTCGCTTTGTTGCTCGTCTGGCTTAATTAAGTGATTTTCGTTTTAATTGCGTCGGCGAATCAATTAACCGAGTATCGCTTAATTGAGTTTCCCGTTTAATTGCACCAAAAATCGTGCATTTTTAGAGACACAATTAAGCGGAAATAACTGTATAATAATAAAATGTTATACATTTTTGTAGAAACGAAAACGCCATAAGTATTTACATTTATACATACTATACATAAAAAAATATAAAGAACGAATTTTACAGAAAGTCAAACAAGAAGAAACAAACAATATATTGATTTAAAATGAATATCAATAAAAATTTTATTTATCACAAGTAAACATCACCATTTACAGCAAACCTAATGGAAGATAATGGGCAAAACTTACATTCATAACCATTGCCACATAAAATTCAGGGTTGAAAATTAATTTGGGCGAACTTCTGGTGCTACGCATTCCTTTAGCACTCACTGCCGGCTCGCTCTTCAAAACAATGTTCCGGATCACCTTCGTCGGTACATAATTTGGATCAAATACATCATCGTCTGCGGAGAAGTCTTGGTCTTCAAAAACAATTAGATCCATTACGACAACTTGTACTTCCACAAAACACGTTGAAAATTAACATTAATAATAACACAACAACAAAGTCAACCAGCTGTGTCAAGTGTTTACTTTAAGAACAGGGTGCACCGTATGCAATTTTAATATTCAAAAACTGTTACATTATGTAAATATAGCAACAAATGTGGTAAATAAATATTTTCTTTTCACAAAAATGGTTAAAAATAGTTGATCTAATCAAATCTAATCAAAAATAATTAAGAAATCTAATCAATTATTTTTTAGATTAGTTTTGATTAGATTTGATTAGAAATGCTAATCGTCACTAATTGTGATTAGATTTTCGATTATTTCTAATCTAATCAATTAGTAACCGTCTAAAATGGCTAACTAATCATAATTAATCAATTTTTCAGCACAATTAAAATTTCTAATCCAATTGCTCATCATTAGGATTTCTAATCATTATTCCCAAGGTATGATTGAACCTAGTCAAAGTCGAAAAAAATTTATGGAACAAATCTACCTCCTTAAGTCAGAAGCAAATGAATTCATTTAGTGGCCCATAAATAATCAGATTATTCTTAAACTTAAGCTTGGTCTCTGAGATGTTGAACTAAAAGTTATAAGAGGTTATCACGTTTGTTAAATGTATATTCAAACCAAAAATCTGTTCATTTTTTCCATTACTCCTCTTGGAAGTATACGGCTTCCCCAAAGGATATTTGCTTTGCTCCTGTTTTATTAGTCTATTATTTACAGCTGAGAAGACTATGAGCCTGCTGTAGCAGGTTATACGATGATGAGGCTGTCATTTGTTGTTGCACTCTGAGTAATCGTGTAGTGGTAAGGATTCCTGTTTATTACCACAATTTCCTTGGTAGTGTTATCTGATTATCTGTTGATGTTCCAAATTCGATAAAGCATGAGAAGTTTTTTTCTTTTGCCGGATTTGAAGCTGGGTTGTAAGTAAAAGTAAAGCTAAATAAAACACACGAAACTGAGTGAAGTTGAAATCGAGTATTTTTCCATGCATTTAAGATCCCAATTATTTTCTGATAATCAAAGAAGTTATGTTACTGGTCATTAAGCGTACGAATAAAACAATTCAAAATCTGGAGATTTGTTCGTAATTACACTCGATTTCGATTTTATTTCTTTGAAACTATATACAAGATAGAATTCTATTTATATGATAACCTCTAGATTGGTTTCAACCAACAGTTGGTCTTTCTGAATGTTGGCTTTCAAATGCTGCAAACTTAGGGCATAAACGGCATCAAATCACATAATTTCGATGACCAAATTACGACGCACAATTTATATCTTATATGACCGGAAAAATTCTCATCAAATAAAGCTTAAATCGGAAGTGTTTTGTGGCTTATTGCACCTTCTTGTTAAAAGTTCATTTCGTCCAGTTCATTATCTCAAATGCAGTCCTAAAAAAATTTTCAGTTTCTTTTTCGACAAAAATACTACTCAATGACACCTCCAGACCATAATGCGCCCCAAACGCTTACAGTTTCTGTATGCAACGGCTGTTTCACAATAGAATTCATTGCTGAAGAAATTTTATTAACGAAATCAGTATGGAAACCTCTTACTCTAGCACCCAATCAGCATATCTATCGTGTTGCGTTGACATTCAGACTTTCCTGAAGTTCATTGTGGGAGTTTGCTGGCTGGGAAATGTCAATCTCTTCTTGAGAAGGTAACCTTGCTTATGCTCGCCCTCAACCCTATTTTTAAGACGATTACAATGGATCCTATGACCTCTAGGCACTTGTAATGGCTCTACTCAGTACACGTCGCCCTACCTACCTACATACATACGGAAGTAAATCAAAAAAACTCTTCAACTAAATAATGATTTTATTCTTTGATTTGGGAATCTTCATTACTTTTGATGACTTTACTAAGGGTATACGTAAAATTTCATCATCATCAAATTGTCTTTAAAAATGCAACTTATAGTTCAGCTACATGGGCCCACTGAAGAAATTCAGATGGTAAAATTAAAAGTGGGTACTATATAAGGTGGTGTGGAGTACATATAAAAATATACTTACTCTTTAAATCCTTTTCGTTTGGTTCTATTAAACCATTGTCTTTGCTTTCTTCAGTTAAAATATCTGATCTTGGTATTTTTAGTTGAATTGTTTTGTCGTTTATGCTTTCTTTTGATGTGAGTAAAGAATTATTTTCGTTTATTTGTGATTTAAGTGACATACTCGTATCTATTAAAGACTTCGTTTTCACTTCCTGAGTTCTATTATTGTTTATTTTTGGTGATAAATCCGAGGAAGACATAGCCGTGGTATTTTTGCCTATAATTCAAGTATTAAAAGGTAATCAACTTGAAAAAAACTTAATGGTATTGTTTCTTAGCATGCATACATATTGTGCTCATTTACTTCAAAAATGTCACAACTAAAGGAATACGATTATTTTATAGATATATTTTTATGATTCATAGGATTGATGTGTTAGACAGTAATTAGCTTTTAAAACATGTTTATCAGAGTTGGAAAATTTGCATTACAAAGTTAAATGTTCTGTACTGTAGAATATTTAAATACATATGTACATACATACAGGGTTACGGCCTAGCTTCTTGCAGCACTCATGTTGTGTGTGTTAATTTTTATCCATGAGTACCGGGACCTATGGTTGAAAGTCGACTCCGAACGACAGATTTGAGAAGCTTTTTCATGGCAATCAATTACTCCCAGAGCTTTTGCGATAAGACTTCTGAGACACAAACGGTAAAAATTTTTGGGTAAGAAATACAATAAAAATACATACATTAACAATGTTTTTGAGTTTTCTACACAACGAAACTAATGTACAGAACCTACTCAAAAAATAAAAAAAAAATCATTACATTATGCTCTGGTTTTTCGTAGACACTGTGTCCTTCCACTCAAATTAAGGTGTGGTACACACTGTCGAACATGACTGACAGTTTTCTTCAAATCTCTGTTGATCGAAAGTGTAAAAATAAAATTTCATTAGTCATCAGTCAACCACAAACAAGGTTGTGGTTGAGTGACAGTCAGCTGCCATGTTTGTTTTTGACTGATAGTGTGTACACAAAATCTTCAGTCGAGGTTAATTTTTTCGTACTGCATTTATCACCTTGTAAATCACAGAATAATTTTCTCAAAGAACTTGTTTGTTGTTGTCGTATACAATGTTCTCTTTGGGCATTACAAACACATGCTTTCTCCGTGCGAAATTCAAATTTCGAAACTGTCAATATAGTTTTGTTTTTATTGTTACTAATACTCAAATTCAAACAAATTGATATCAAATTACTGTTTGATCGCACGCAGTTAGTCATTGTTCCTATATGTGTTGAAAAAATTTTGTAAAACATCACTTTCTTTCAAAAGTTTGAGCGATAATTGTAGAATGTGTGTGAAAATTTTTATAAAATGTTTTTTCATGGCTAAATAGCGAGTTATCTGTTTCTATTAAAAAAATCAGCTTTTAAAGCAACTTCTTCCACAGTGAGACATCCAAAGGTTCCATTTTGCAAAAAGTTGGAATATAGGAAAAGAAAAGCAGCAGCGGAGCTTTCAAAGGATACATTAGGACAAACTAAAAAAAATCATAGCAAGTCCAAGAAGACCTTTCAAAATTAAAAAGACGTACAATGGAAACACGTTCAAGTTATAGCTAAATCGAATCAAGATTGTCCTATCTGTGGCGCCACGCCAGAAGACTTTCTCAATATAACTAATTATTCATGTATAAAAATTAGTGCAAAAGAGTCTATCATCAAAATCGGACTAAGCCCTTTACATTGTTGGATCCGTTTTTTTTTTGGTCATTTTACATTTAGGCTATAAATGTTAAGTAGAAAAATGGCAAAAATCGTCAGAGAATCACAAACTTGAAGTTTCAAAAAGAAAAAAGGTATTCAAAATGGTTTTAGGACGGAGCTGGGTCTTCGTGTGGATATGCACAAAGTTGGTGGCTATGGAAGTACCAACTACGGAAATACTACACGTCAAGCTTTCTCTAATAATGTAATTTTCGCAGATATCACAGATGTTAATCACAATCTAATTTTTAGATTCAAAGTTATATTGTTCTGTATATCGTGTAACCTTCCGATAAATTAAAATAAGTTTGAAACATACTGCTTCCAAATAGCAAAAATTATCCGATCCAATAATTTCGGCAATATACTTAAGCGGACGCATGCAGCATCATAAGCTTTTAAACCTTCCATATGAAGTTATAGAGCTTCTAAGTTCCAACTACCCTGCAGTAAATAAAATAATCGGTTGATAAAATCACTAACTATAAATTAACTATTTCGCAAGTGACTACAAACCGGTTTAAATCAAGTGCATATATCAACCAAACAGATTACATAGAATTACACGTCAGTATTCAATAAAAGAAAAAAAAAAGAAAAGAAATAATAAAATGTAAAAGAAATTAAATAATTAATGTATATATTTTTTTAGTTAAAATATCAAAATTTAAAAAACCAAAATATATCCAGCAATTATGAAGCGCATCTATGGATGTGAGCACTATTAGTAAGTATATTGTACTATCATAAAAATGTGCCTAATTACTTATATTGTCATTTAACAGATAATGAAAAAGAAAATGACGATAAGGCGCGTTGCCAATGTTCGCTTGAAGTTTTGAAGCAATTTGATAGGAAATTTGCAGAAATAACATGTAAGATTAAAATATTTTTTATTTAATAAATATAATGTTTTTCATATAAACTTTTAAAGAGAGATCAAAGAGATAATTCAAGCTCAGATTGAGACTATAATGGCAGCATTTTCTGTCCCAAAAGTTGTAACCGAAAGTCTTGTTCGCCAGGAAAAAAACAATGTGGCAATTAAGAATGTTTTTCCAATAAAACACTATGGAGAAGTTGAAAGCACTCAATGACGAAATAAGTGATGAAAATCTACAAATTTATGTAAGTTCTTATCTTTCTCTATTTTTATCACTTTTTTTTAACTCTTCCGACCTTTGTTTTTGCAGACCAATGCCATGAAATTATCTCTGAAAGGGAAATTGCCCAAAACGTTAACGACAATTATATCTTTGGAATTGATTCTCTCTATAAATACTCATGGAAAAAAACGCTTGAAGGATTACGAAAAAATTTTTGAAGTGTTAATGGATGCGGTTTGGCCTCTCTGTAATGACCCACACAAAGAATTACGCAACACCTTAGCTGTTATTAAAAAACTGTTCTTAAAAAATATTATTAAAACAAAAAATAATTTAAATACTTAATATGTATATTTTCTATGAACTGTACCAAAATTTAAATTAAATTTAAACTCTAATTTTAATTCAATGTAAATAAAAATGAATTACAAAGTGGATTTTCAATAATTTGTTATAGACTGGTTATTAATAGCAAATTTTTAAATTAACTACAAATTGGTTGAAAAATAAGTAGTTAGTAGTCAATTTAAAAGTTATGCAGAGGTGGACAATTGACTACCGCCTATGACATGCCCATGTTAAAATAGTGAGTTTGCGACAAGGAAAATAGTCAATAAATCAACTAGATATGCTTATTATAAAACCAATTTGGAGTTACTTAATAATGTGTTTGACTTCCTACAGGGTATTTAAAAGAAAGTCTGGATGATGAAAACCATAGCGAACAAAGTGAATTTATGTATATCCGCTAGTTCAATAAATATTTTGAGTCAAATGCTCTTAGAAAATGAATTGCAGTTAACTGATACAATCAATTTGACTAAAAACTAAAATAAAATATAGTTTTTTCTAATAAAAAATTAAATAAAAATAAATTATGGAAATCGATTTCGATCGACATTGAAATCGAATGATATTTCACGTTGCTTCCTTTTTTACTTATTACCCTACTGACTATTGCCACTACCACCTTGATTATTAAAAATTTTAAGTAATTAAAACAGATAAATTTTATATGACTTTGAAAATACAAACGATTTCAATGTCGATCGAAATCGTTTTTCATTACATACCGGATTGACTTTTTTTGCACGTAATGGGTCACCAATGGGTTAATTTTTCTTAGATATTTAAAAAAATGCTTGTCTTTGACTCCCTCTCAACTTGGTTTCAAAATATCTAATATTTTAGAAATGATTAATTTCGCACGGAAAAAGTAGGTGCTTGAAATATAGTGCATTACTACGTATCCCAATCTTTTATTGTTTATCTTGATTGACGGTTTGAAGTCGAACATGAGTGTTAATTCGGTCATTCAAGACCACCATTCAACACTGATGAATTTTTGAATGTCACTTAAGTTCGATGATGTATACAACACTTAAGGCAATATTTTTTTACTAACATTTTTAAATTTAAAACTGCTTGATAAAAAATGCCATAAAAATATTTTTATATGAAAACAAAAGAATATAAAATATAATGTACACAACCACTACAATTATACTGTTTTAGATAAGAAAACATGATTATTAAATACACAGTTGGCTTAAAGACATCCTCGAGGATGGGTTCATGCCATAGACAATTCGTCAACGACATTTTCAAACAAATGTCGCAAAAATCGTACACGACTGGCTGAACGGCAGTGTCACTGAGGTTGTCATCGAGCGTACATTGTATGAACTATTCAAGCATGTTGTCATATTTCTGTTTATCGTCGACAACTTCAAGGAAATACACCATTAAATATATAGTTCACGAACACTTCCGCGATGTTGTCGATAATTGTTAGTGACATGTGTTAAAGACATCCTTGACGACAATGTCATGTAAAACTATTTTGCCACTGGGTAATGGTTTTTTATTTTATTCAGGTTATGTAGATATACAAAAACAATAAAAATGGTTTTTGGATTTGGGAACAGTACATACAAAATTTACAGTTTATTATCTCGAAAAATAAAAGAAATTAAATATAGAAAACTTTAAACGCCTGTCCGGAAAATGGACATTGTTTAAGTAAACGAGCAATAACATATGTATGCAGATTGGAAAATAATATCGCTAATTTGCGAGAAGAGTGACATAACTCAAAAAACACATTTTTTCAGTTAATAATGCAGAAATATGAGACGAACTGTAATTTAAATCATATCTAAAAATCAAATCAGAAAAATGATATAATTGTTCGACCTGTTTCCAAATTATCCAAATAATAAGCACTTTTTTCAAGTTCAAGGTCAAGTTTATTTTCAATAATTGAATAATTAGTATAGTATGTAATGTGACAACGTCGGTGCAGCGATACACATATACATATATTAATTTTAATTTTGTTGTTTTTATATAATTTTTAAATCCTGAAGATGATATCCGAAGGATATCGAAATATTGATTTTTAAATTGAAAATAAACTTGACCTTGAGCTTGAAAAAAGTATTTGCTTATTATTTGCATATCTAAAAATGTTATATTTATCTCTTTTTTTCACTAAGTGGCGA
The DNA here is from genome assembly GCA_963576795.1 of Metopia argyrocephala. NCBI lineage: Eukaryota > Metazoa > Arthropoda > Insecta > Diptera > Sarcophagidae > Metopia > Metopia argyrocephala. Next base: position 68,192,160 of record OY756210.1, read on the forward strand.
CCAAAATTGTCTTGAAATTTTCCTATGCGTTAAGGCTAAATTAAAATCTTTAAATACATTTATCTCAGAATCGCTTTTTTTAGTTATGCCATTATTCTCGCAAATGAGCGATATTTTCTTTAAATTTCAACATATTTTGTTTCATACACTTTCTATATTAATTGCCAACTTACCACGATTTTCCTTATTTCTTAACATGGGGAGTTTATCTGAATTCAGTGGAGACTCTGACTTTAAAGTAGGAAGATTATTTTTCACCAACATTGCTGAAGAGTTTAAAGATGATTTTTCTAAATAAAATAATTTTAGCATACGAGTATTAGTGAAAAATAAGAAAAAAAAAACATAAATTACCATCTGATATTTTAATTGGTAAAATTTTGATATCAATCACTTTCGGTTTCTTATTATATGTATTGCTGGGCTGATCCTTGTTCAGATTAAAATCTTTAAGATTTTGTGATTCCATGAATTCAACATGAACTAAAAAAGGAGCACACAGAATGAATGTGTTGTAAGACTTTGAAAAATTCGATATATGTATGTATGTATGTATGTATGTATGTATGTATGATGTACAGTGGTGGCCATATAATTAGAAACGATGTTTAATCAAAATTAAATCAAAGTGTAACTTCTTTTAAAACCATTACTTAAAATTACAAGCACCGCTATTCGAAAAGCACACAATCCACAATATTGCCGCTGCAAAAAAACTTTGAATTTAAAGCTTGCACTTTAAAAAAATTTTGATTAATTTCTAAGTACTTGATTTTTAGCTGGCCACGTAATTAGAAACATTAGGGTTTTCCTTAACTAATTAACTTTTTTTGTTATGAGTCCTAAAATTAAAATTCAGTAGGTCGTATTTAAATGACCTTAATACGTTTTTGTTTTCAAAACTGGAAAAAACAAGTGATGCACTCCATAAATAAGGGAGGGCTTCTACAAGGCGTATCTAATGGAAATACTGCCAATGTGGACTATAGCACAAAGGTTTTCTTAATTCAAAAAAGTGAAATTTTGTGCAGTTCACTTCTCAAATTAAACAAAAGACGTTTGCAACCCCAGCCAGGAAGCCCAGTGCTAGAAAAACTCTTCAATTAGAAGATAAAATTATTTGCAGCATCAGTTAAGGTAACCAATTTCTGAATTCACACAAAATTGGGATGAAACTGGGCAACAAATGAGAGAGGAAATATTTAAACAGACAATAACAATGCGTTTATAAGCATTTTGGCTTTCGTAGAAGTATTGTATAAAAGAAACCACATGTCGCAAAAAAATATTAAGAAACACTGACGATTTGAAAGCAAAATGCTCAACAAAAATGCATGTTATCAGAAATAGAATTCTTACAAGCAACGAATTTAAGAATATATTGTTTTCACCTGACGAAAAATCTTACGTAAGATGTTCCTCAGTAAAATCCTTAAGACTTTAGGTATTTTGTTAAAACAGTGGTGGTGTATTATAACTTGGTATGATATTTCGTGGTGTGGTTTGAACCCATTCTAAGACTAAAGGGAAAAGTTGATTAACATCAATATAAAAACAATTTAAAAAATGTAATAGAACAGTATTTCTTTTGAGAATATACTCGTTCTCAACATGATAAAGACTAAAATCGAAATTCTAAGGGATGTTTGTACTTTATTTTTTTTTTTAAATAAAAAGTACAAACATCCCTGAAGAAGTTGGGATCTTCCAACGAAACGTCGGATGAAAAATAATTAAAATAATAATTTGTTTAATTTAATTTTGGTGACCAAAAAAGCCCAGTTTTTTATAAAATATTGTTACGTTTTTACCTTTTAAAAACGTTTTATTTCTACAGACCTTTTCTATAGAAATAATTTTTATTTATGTTGGTTCTTAATTACAAATAATAAACACTTGATTTGATTGTGTATTTACAAATTTACTTTATTTACACTTAATACACTTTACTAGATATACACCGTCGAACAATACCACACGTAGGGATTCACTGATGATCTTTACTCTGTCGCAGCTAAATCACAATTAACTTGATTCCCAATCTCTGCTCTGCCTTTTATTTAAATTTCTATGTGTCTAGATTTTTCTTTCAGTTTCGAGATCACTGCATATCGCAAAATATTGGTGTGTCAACATGTTAATTTACTTTTGCATGTATATGTGTGTGTATATCTCCAGCACATGTAGAAGTTTGTAGACAGAGCATCTCTTCTATTGATGTTGATGAAATGATTTCGTAGTAATTTTTGCAGCACTAATATAAAGATATATGTGTGCGTGTGTGTTTTTGTTTTTACTGGTAACAGCACAAGACAAAATTACGTGGTTGTTGTTATTACTTTTTTTTACTTTAAAATGTTACCATAATACGCGTTTTTCTTTTATTTTAGCTGTAATCTTTGGCGCTTTTTTACTTAATTTATTTTTTTCGTAACAATATTATAAATACAGAATATATAAAATATATATACAAAGGTCAATATTAATTGTGAAAACTGAATGCAAGAAATTTTAATTTTTTTTTTAATATAAAATTTCTGAAGATTTTTGACATTTAACGTTCATAACTTAATTATCAAAATTATAAAATAAGAGGAAAGAGTACGAAGAAGGTGCTGCTCAGCGCAATTGCTTACCCAAAAAAAGGGTTTAATAACCGCACACGGATCATATATTAAATTTGCTCAAGTTAATGTCTATCATGCAAATGGTGTTTCGGCGCTATTGCAAGGACAATAATTAAAACTAAACTGAACATTATATTAAATCCAGAATCCTGGTACAATCTAAGTGCAATCAGAGGACTGAACTGCAATAGCGGTAGGGTAGTACGGGATGAATCGCTTACAGCCTGTATTCTTATAAATAAAAATATGACTCGGGACTTGGTCCCAATACAGGCAGGCAAAGACTGTCTGTTGCTGGGCTGCGATATCACTGCACAAATGTTAGAAAAGAGGTCTTGAACATTACAATGGCTAAGCATTGCTAGGGTTTTGATGTGTTGGAGAGTTTCGGATGAAGAATCTTTAAATGATAATAGGATCATTAAATTCTGCTTGGAGGGTTTAAGAACTCTGGTACCTTCAGATATCTCAAGATGACAAATTGGGAGAAAGGAAACAATGGCACGGAGCCTACAAGGCAATAAATATATACGTAACTGTTATGAGCTCGAGCTCGAATACGCTTTAAATCAAGTAAAGCTGCTCTGAGAGGCCTAGAAGTAGGGAAAATATGGAGTCTCATGGAATAGTCATCTCTCTGCACTTAGAACCAAACTTAGGAAGCTTGGTAATAATGCGAACCGAAACGGTATTATTGAGGGAGAACCTAGAATGGTAAGAAGGTAATGTACATCAACGGGCCTGAATATCAACTCGGGTTAGACCATAATAGTGACTTTCACTAAGAGCCTTCCTAAACAGAGGAGTATTGAGGCCTGACATGCCTTAATGGTATGTAGAAGGCTGTAGGAAAAGCATAGTAATGTAACCCAAGAATACTGTACTGGATGTATGTATATATGCATGATAGTCATACCAATTGTGGCGTATGGAGTTTATGTCTGTTCATTAAAGATGAATCTGGATAAAGTACAGACACCTTCGTGTATAAACACAACAGGAGCAATAGCAATCCCACAGTTGCACTGGAGGATGCACTAGATTTAAACCCACTGTATGTCAAACACTTGCTTCTTAGGAGGTATACTGTATGCGTCACCCGATTGGTTTGCAACTCATTCCTTGACTGCTCATTGGATAGAAACGAGAAACTCCTATGGCTTTGACAAGCGATTAACATTCAACTAAAAAATAAGAGCAAATGGAGCAGTTTAGAGGCTACATACTGTTTTATGGAAAGAATTATTCGGTGGTATACGGAAGGGACCAAGACTAAAGACGGTACTATAGTGGGGATATATGGACGTGGAACAAAATATTCTGAATCAATTGGGAAACTCCCCAGGCGGAGGTTTATGCCATTTAAAAATGCGCTCAATTGAACGCAGATAAATAGTATAAAATGTAGAATATATCCATATTCCCTGATAGTCAGGCTACCACCCGAGCACTTGACTCCTATGATATTGACTCGAAGTTAGTATGGGACTGTCTGGTGAAACTGAATTGTCACTGCTGAGTCCCAGACAATGTAGGTATTAAGGAAAAGGAATTGCCAAAAAGATTTGCCAGGAAAGAAGCATCCATGCCATTGATGGGACCAGAATTCTTTTGTGGTATGGGAGTTTGAAAAGGTATACTGAGGAAAAATAGGAAAAGGCGGCTACGCTTCTTGGACAAGATGGTTGGCTTATTAGCTCTTACTGATATTTTGAAAGAAAGATATATTAAAATATATCTTTCGGAGATCACCTCTTAGCAGTCTTCTGGCAAAAGCCATGAACAAGCTTCTAAAGTCTGTCGTTCGGATTTGATAGGTAAAAATTGACGCACACTATTTGGGCTTTTTGAGAAGCTAGGTTGTAACTCTTAAAAAGGTTTGCATTGGCCAATTATGTATGTATGATTGCCTAAACTTTTATCATTACTAAACAGTATATTTATTTATGTATGTACGAGTATACTTATATGTATATATAAAAAATATTATTTTATTAAAAGGTATCTTACGTTTTTTCGAAGGAAATTGGGATTGAGAAATTTCATCATTATTTGCTAAAACGACAGGCTCTGATTTTGTAATATTCAAATCCAAATCTGAAAAGAAAATTAAAGTTAATTACAGAAAAATATTAAAAATACGTATGTACATATGTTTATGCAAACTTACCTCTTTTATTAATATCAACTTCAGGTTTCTGAACATCAATTTTATTTAAATATTTATGTTTGCATCTCTTGCATTTAACTTTTGAATTTTTTAAACGTTTAAATTTCAATCGCCTTCGCATGATACTTTTTGTTACCTTCTGTGATTTTTGATTTTGATTGGAATTTTTTAACTCAATATCTTCACCATCTTTTTTCATAGAACTCATATTTCGAAAAAATGTCAAGCTAAAGTTTCCCTTTGCATCAGGTACTAATAGATCAGTCCTATAAACATTCTTGCAATTTATACTAGTTTGTATCTCTAATAGTTTATTTTTAGTTTTGCTTAGTTCGCGTGTAGGTCTAGAATATCTCGAAATATGTAGTAGCCCATAGCGTTTGGAATTGAAATATTTGCATAATTTTGGTAAAACAGATAATTTCGAAAACATTTAATATGATTTTTTTTATTATACAATTTTTAACAATTATTTAATAATTTAATACTTTTATTTGAAAATTTTTTACTCTTGTCAAAATTTGAAAGGAAAAAGAAAACAATTATTGTCGGTACGAATGCGAATTAATAAGTGCGGACAATTTTACAACAAACATAATGATAAAATTAATTTTTGATAGCTTTCACCTCAATATACTGTAATATATTCTAACAGTTTCAACCATGAACAACTGATTGAACTAACCATATCTTATAATATAGGGTGTTTTTTATTGAGGTATAGAACTTTAAGTTGGCATCACTTTTTTAACTGGCGGCCATTTTGTCAGCTGTCAAGTGATTAATATTTGGTTTGGTTTGCCATTTCATCATGAACAGGTTGACAAAAGAACAACGCCTGCAAATCGTGCAAATTTATTTCGAAAATAATGGTTCAGTTCGCGAAGTTTACCGCAAGCTCCGTCCATTTTATGGTCGACATAATCGTCCATCAGAGCAATTAATTCGGTTAACTATGGATCGTTTTCGCACTACGTTTACTCTATGTGATAATACGCATCCGCAGAGACGTCGAACAGTGCGCACCGAAGAAACAATTGCCGCTGTAGAGCAAAGTGTTGAAGAGAACCCGAATGAATCGATTCGCCACCGTGCACAGCAATTGGAGCTTTGTCCATCAACTTTATGGAAGATTTTGCTCAAAGATCTTGGCTTGCGACCTTACAAGATCCAGCTTGTGGAAGAATTAAAGCCGCGAGACCATGCAATGCGTCGTGATTTTGGTGTATGGGCCGAAAATGAGACTGATCTCGATGCTGATTTTCATCGCAAAATTTTGTTCAGTGGTGAGGCTCATTTTTGGTTGAATGGCTACGTCAACAAGCAAAATTGCCGCATTTGGAGTGAAGAGAATCCACATGAGACCTTTGAGACGCCATTACATTCACAAAAAGTGACTGTTTGGTGTGCTCTATGGGCTGGTGGAATCATTGGGCCATACTTCTTCCGAAATAATGCTGGAGAGTCAGTTACCGTTAATGGAGACCGGTATAGAGCCATGATAACCGACTATTTTGTTCCCGAATTGGATGGCATGAATGTGGATGAGTTGTGGTTCCAACAAGACGGCGCTACATGCCACACAGCGCACGTCACAATCGATTTATTAAAGGAAACTTTCGATGAGCGCATAATTTCGCGGAATGGACCTGTCAATTGGCCACCAAGATCGTGTGATTTGACACCATTGGATTATTTTCTTTGGGGATATGTGAAGTCGCTCGTCTACGCCAACAAACCAGAAACGTTAGGGGACTTGGAAGCCAACATTCGTGGCGTCATTGCCAACATACGGCCCCATATGCTCGAAAAAGTGGTTGAAAATTGGACCTGTAGAATTGGCTTTATTCGAGCTAGCCGCGGCGGCCACATGCCCGAAATCATATTTAAACATTAATGGCATAAAATTATCCTTCCAATAAAGCCAAATTGATGGACATTAAAACGATTTTCTTGTGTTTTATTTCAATTCTAAGTTCTATACCTCTAAAAAAACACCCTATAAATTTAGCTTGCTTACAACCTAAAAGTTATCAGAGGTTAATTTTTAAACATAATTTTAAAATTTGGAAGTACATAAAATATATTATCACAACTTGGACCGTTAGCATATTCAATAAAATTGCTCTCCATAATATGATTATGATTTTATTATTGTGGGTGACATGTGGCATGCTTGGCATATTTATCAAGGTTTAAATGTCGGTCAAATAACAACAGATATACATACATTCATGGTATTACTTTTGCAAATTTGGAGTAGTTAGATCCTTTCAATCAGAGTGGGCAAACAAACAAAACATTTCGCAAAAGTTACAACAAAGGCATACACTTTTCAAAATTTTTTATTGATATTGTACATGAGCAAAATCAAAACAAATACTTTCTAAATGAGAAAGAGCGCAAATGAAACAATTAGCTTTTCGCTCTTGTGCTTGCTTTGTTTTTTGTTGTTTTTTTCTCTTCTTCTTTTCTTTTTCTCTTCTTCTATCCTTTTTCTTCTCATTCATTTTTGTTGTACTTACCTACGCACATTTGAGTTAGTGTATTTGTAGTACTCAAAACAAAAACAATATACAAAATTAAATGGGACAATCTTTCTCACTGTTTCTGTTTTATTTTTGCTTTACTCATTGTAAAGAATACAACAAAATGAGATCAAACGTTCAGTTTTGTTTATTTTCCTACTCTGCTTTCAATATTTGACACGTTCCCTGCCACTTGTACCGAAAACGATACACACGAAGCCTCATTTTTACGCCAAACTGTTTTTTTAAATTTAGAATGTTTTCAATGAAAATTTTTTTTATTTCAATTATCCAATGCGAAATAAATTTAATTTTTATTGTTATTTTGCGCATTTTGTGCATTTTGTCCTTTTAATATTTATAATTATGAAAATTATATACGTTCTCTCAAAAACAAGAAAAAATATGTACATACTTATATACAGAAAATTATTAAAGTGGTTACCGCGCGCCGAAAATGGTACACGTGGCCTAGAAATTACACCTTCTCATTTACAACTTGGCAGGGAACGTGTTAAGGTAGAATTAGCTAAACGTTGTCATAATGTAACGTGTAAGATGTTCGTTTTTAGTATATGGAAATCAATGTAAATGCTTACCGAATTTTTTTGTCACGTTTCTGTAACGTAGCAATCAGTAGAAAACAAAAAATTCAAACGGTTTTATGGGACATTTATATAACAGTGATAAGCTTTTTGTTTATTTCATGGTATGGGGATAATTCCACTTTTTTCCTGGTACTATTTTTAATTTGTGAACTCCAACTTAAAACAATTTTTAAACATTTCCAAATATTAAAAAGCAAAATGTCTTTAAAGAATCAAGAACATTTCCTCTTTATGGGAACGTTTAGAATTATAACTTAATAAAGCTATATTTACACCTATCTGAGTTCCCATCTGAGTTTTATATCATAAGCGCATACAGATAGACTCAGATAGTTTATTTACAAATATAATTTAATTTTTATTGTTTTTGCCTGAGCTCAGTTGAAAAAAGAACATTTTCTATTTTCAAAATTGTTGCCGTCTGAGTTGTAACTGTTATAATCTGTTATAATCAGATGATAACTTAGGTGGTGTAAATGTAACTTAACGAAACAATAAAATTTTGTTTTTTTTTTTTTTTTTTGTAACAGGAAATCAATAATTTGATTTGTTTGTTTGTAATGTATACACATATGTATGTATGTATGTTCATATTTAAATTGTAGGTATTTAATCTTATAGGTAACATTTTCTTTCAACTGTGTCCTGTTGAATTGAATAAAAATATATTTTAATATTTTATTTATTTTATTATTAGTTAAATTATTTGAGCTTAAGGTCGAATAAATATTTATAGATATTTACCGAATTCGCAAAGTTTTGTATCGTTGTTTCATGTATTGCATACAATGTTGGCTTGTGAACATCTATTGTATGTATATGAATGTATTTTGTGTATTAAACGTCAAAAACCAAATGAGAAAAAGAAAACCTGCATTAAAAAGTTGATTTTTACAAAAAAATTACATTTTTCTTCCACTTTTTTATTTTTTTATTTTATTTAATTTGCTGTTGACAATAAAAAGATATTTTTTATATTTATATTTTTGTCAATATTTTTCATTCACAATAACACAGAAACCAATACAACTTTTTTAAAACATATGAAAAAAAAGTGTATGAGTTGTATCGAATGTTTATATACAAATTACCAACAACAAGCGCACAGCTGTTGTAGTGCCATACAATCTAACAACGAATACAAGGGTTTTGTGAATTCGGCAACTGTTTTTTATTTTCTGACATTCCAGTGACACATATTTGTCTTGTTTTTGTACAAATTTATTAACAAAAACTGTTATATTTTAAAATGTACACTTTTTGAAAAGCCTTTTTAAATTTCTCCACATACTATGTGTACTCCAGCCCTCAAATTCGAAATATTACAGCTGCATTGGCAGGAATCTAAACCTACGGTCACGTCAGACAAATATTTGACGAAAAAGGTGTCACCACTATTCTATGAAAATATTTATTTTTTCACAATATTTCCATTTATTTGTATAATATTTGCTTAACTTGATTGTACCTTAACACTAAATATGCCACTATACTCTTTGTTAGTTGTGACAGCGTTTTAATAAAACGGAAAATCTCTTCTTTCGCCACACTTTCGTTTTAAAAGGAAAGAATGTAAAATAATTTTAGGAATTTTACAAATAGTATTTGAACATACATATCTTTTTTGCCATAACCAATGAATGTCGTAACTTTCGACATTTCATAGAAGGCGAATTTTTTTAAGATGCTCGCCTTTTTATATGTGAAACAACAAAAAAACACTCAAATTTGTTAGGGTTTTTCATATAAATAGACGAAAGTCTTAAACAATTCGTCTTTTATGAACAGGCTGTTAATGTTGACGACTGTTAACAAAATAAACCATTGCTATTAAATAACAGAACAGCTGTAATATTAAATTCATGCATATGTTAAGTGTATGCATCATATGCTCTCTGTCTTTCACACACCGGTATTTGAATTGCTTAAGTTACTGTAAACAAAGTCCATTTGTTTTGTTTTGCTTCTAGTCGGGTTTTAATGCTTCTTTAATACACCTCTAAAGAAAATAAAAATTAGGAATTCATTTGATAATCTGTAATGGTCGGCGAGGTAATTAAAAAAAACGATGGTAAGGTGGCCATATCACACCGGAGACGTACCAGATTTTTGGCGTTGCTGGCATGCTCGCTTATTGCCGGGCTGTGGCTCGCCGGACGGGCTGGTTCTTGCCTATCTGGCCGTCTCTCCTACCTCATTACAATAAAAAATTCCATGCCAGACTTACAGAAAACAAAATTATTGATGAGGCCCGAAGTACTCGTCGTCCTGGTAGCACTATACATCACCGGATTCTTCGGCTGGTGTTCTGCCGGAAATTTTCCCCTCCCACAGAGACCATAAGGCCTCACCATGGCATCTAAATCCATTTATGGATGCCCCAAACCTTTCCTGCAAACCTTTACCTACCCTACTTACCGCTCAAAAATATTAGAATTAATGCACCATTTTTAAATGAAAGGATTTAGCGATTTCATTTGAACATTATAAATTAAATTTTATTAAAGAAAAAAAAGGAATTTATATATATAAAAAGGAATTTAACTAGGGTTAGTATATATAAATCTATAAAACTTAAAACTAATAATTATAATACTACTAAACTAACTATAAATATAATAAAAAAGTATTATTAAACAATTCAATATTTAATATATTTTTTTTTTCTCAGGACTTGCCGCTTGATGACTGCTGCCGCCTCTGGAAGGATGTTGTTTTGCTGGATGTAGCTCGCTGGTGCTGGTGTGGATGTTGATGTTTTATTATATTTTTTTTTTTTTTCTTTATGTATTTTTATTTTAGCTTCAGTTTTTACGTATTTTAGCTTTAGACTTTATTTTAAACCTTTAGCTTTAGTTTTTCTTTTAAGTATTTTAGCTTTTAGATGTTATTTTAGGATTTTAGCTTTAGTTCTTTTTATTCAAGTATTTTAGTTTTTTAATGTTTCTTTTCCAAGTTTAGTTTTTTTAGTTTTTATCTTAGTATTTTAACTTTATTTTTTTTTTTGTTTTAAAATTTTAGATTTCAGTTTTTCCTTTTTGAATTTTAGCTTGTAGTTTGTATATTAGTATTTTAGCTTTACATTTTAGTTTAAGATTTTAACTTTAGATTTTATTTTAAACTTTTAACTTTTAGTTTTTATTCTTTTTGTCTTTTAGCTTTTAGTTTTTATTCTAGTCTTTTAGCTGTAGTTTTTCTTTTAGTTCTTAGCATTTTCTTTTAGATTAAACATTTTGTTATGTAGGTATGTATTTAGTTTTTGGTTTTTATTTTAGAATTTTTGTTTTCAGTTTTTATTTGTATTTAGTTTTAGTTCTTTTAAATTTTCAATTGTTGCTAATTTTAACCAATGTGACCGTAGCTTTAGATTTAAAGTATCTTATTTAGATACGTACAATTTTATTATTTATACATATACATATATCACTTTTGTATTCACACTCAATAAAACTAAATAAATCTTTTCTTTAAAACAACTCTTTAGCAAAATTCAATACTTTCTTTCCATATTCTTTTCTTTAAACTCCAAAAAAAACAAAACACCGGCACTTTCTCCCGACCGAACTATCTATCTTTTTTTTTTTCAAAAAACACAACCACCGAAAAACCATCCCGTTTTTTAACTTCTTTTCCTTTTATATAAATTTTTTCAAATTCGAACAAAACCACTAGATTAACCTTTGTTTTCCAAATTTTCCCCCCCTACCCGCCAATTTGTTATTTACCAAAAAAAAACAAAACATATACTCTCATCTGTCCATGTATTTGTCTTTCCCGTATATGTTTTATTGTTTTTGTCTGCCCACTCACACAGCTGTCTCAGTGGAGTTGCCATCCTTATACGGTTTAACCCCCGAACGTGCACGTTACAAACCCAACCACTCCTGGTGTCCATCAGTGGTCCCAGGATGGGAGGGAGAACAATTTTTTCCAAAAAGTCAGAAATTATGAAATATTGGGCATTTCGGCGATTTTCAGGGTTACCCGTAAACATTTACCGGTCTGACAACTTCACTGACAATGTTAATTGTACACAGTCCCGTGTGATTTTCACTGTTGTTAATGAACAGCTGTGTGAATGGGAAAACAACAAGAACAAATTATTTTACTATCGGCGATGGCGTCAGGCGCTGAGAAAAATTGGAAAAGAAAGGTAAGTAGCTTTTTGAATTAAAATTATAAATATTAAATCTATCAAAAATAGGGTTACTAATACTTTAATTAAAACTTAACAAACCTAACTTTATTTTCATCCATTTACTTTTGGATTCCGTCATATGATGAGGCCAAAATAAAAGGATAAAAACAAGGTGAGGTTTTTTTTTTTTTCTCAGATGTTGGTGTTGGCGAGTCTATATAAACGTAAGTAACCTTCCAATGATTTTTGTTTTGCAAAGGCAATTATTAATTATATTTATTTTCCTTTTCAGGTGTTGGCAACGAAACGGGACGGCTGTTGGAGAAATTGCAGGATTTTAAGGTAAGTGCATTATCAATTCATTTAAAATTGGTGTGTAAAATTATATTCATGTAGTGACGTCACATGGTTGTGGCAAAAAAATTAATAAAGGGTGTGCAAATAAAAAGTGTGAAGTGAAAAAATTTAAAAAAGTATGAATGAATAAAATGAATACTATAGATAAATTACTTATTTAGATTAAAATAAAATTGATTAACTAAGATGTAGTGAAAATAAATACTAAATAAATGATAAAATATATAGATAAATAATAAGTTGTGAACGTAAAAATAAAAATTCAAAAGCCATTTAATTTCATGAAACTAATCACCAAAAATAAATAGTTTTATATAATATACTTTAACATATAATGATTCTGAATATAATTTAATATATAATTAACTGAGGTGAAGTTAAAATAATTTATAAAAAAAAAGAAATAATAATGAAATAAAATACCTTAGAATTAATAACTAAAACAAAATCCCTACTATCATTATGATACTACCAAAAAGAAATTTAAGCTAAGAATTATTGTTTAGGTTTAAATTTTGAATTAAAAAAAAATGTAAATCTAAACCAATCAAAATAACTAAAATGCAATTCACCCAGACTCATAATAGTAAATCAAAGTCATAATTAAATAATAAAAATAATAATTGGATAAATAATAATAATAAAATTAAAAAAGTTTAAAATTAATTAAATTTAATAAAATAACTAATGATTTCAAATGCTCTTACTAATAATATATATAAATCTATAAATGTATTTATGATCAAATTAACTGATTATAATTAAGTTTTAAATTCGGTGATACGTATGTATATATATCTATTTTAATCCTATTTATTCTTTTCATTTCAGGTGTTCGAGTATTTGATTCAAACCTCGTTTGTAGACTGGTAAAATGCAGGTGGTCAACACTAAACTATCGGGTGAGTGATATCAAAATCAAATATATAATATTTCTAGAGGCATAAAAAAAATTAGGCTAATTTTCAGAGAATAAGTTAGTCATAAGGCAATTTTCCGACTTCAATGTAAGAAGGAAATATAGGGTATTTACGCTACTAAAAAAAGGTTAATAGTCGTGTTCAGGTTATAAAGTAGAGATAGGGTTCGCTTGGAATGCCGGTTCGTTTATTCCCGTAAATCAAATGCGCCGCGTTTATAGATTTTACTCAGAGGTAGTTTTCGGGTTAGGGCTAAGTATTCGTGCATATAGTCCAGGTATAACAGATGGTACCCGGTATTCACGCTGACAACCAGGGCGGTTACCTTCAATTTGTCTCTGCAAATTCTTCCTTCCGCACGCAGCAGAGGCGAAGCCGTGGGACACAACCAATCATATTGCTCTAAGCTTATTAAATGTATCATCCAGTGTTTCTTTTGAGACACAGGATGACCTAACTACGACTTGCTCGAACTTGCTGTAAGATCGGGCCAAGCTAAATATTACCCAACTAGATGACTAACAGCTCCAAGCTCTCAATGGCACAGTTCCCCAGAGCGTTATAAAGTTGCTGCATCATTAGTGGGGTGATGATTACAACATGTAATCTGCTTAGAACGTTAGCTACCTAGTTCAGCAAAACACTAGTTGTCGCATTAAATGGGCTCCACTGAAAGCAATCATGAAAGGTTGATCCCCCGGTCGTCGTCCCAAACTGCCCACGGTTAGAAGAAATCTCTGCAAGACAAAATATCAGATTCAAAATAAAAAGATACAAAAAGAGAAAACAATAAACTTACTGGTCTATCCACGTGATGGGAGGGTGAGATGTTGGGACTAGAACCACCAAGGTTGAACTCATTGTTTCAAATCCTTGGCGTGAAAAACCCCCAACGATCTCCCTTGAAGATCTTCAACTTCATATAAACTCCTGCCGACAGGACGCAATATCCTGCATTTTATGAATTTTCGTGCGAGTTTCGCGTTGAAATTATTCTTTAGGTCACTCTGTTGGAAGTTGCGGCGGTAAACTTCCTGACCGGGTATGAATTTTACTTGTCGGCACCGGGTGTTGTATGTCTTTTCGCTCCTCAAATAGGCTTTGTGCAAGTTTTCTCGTATCTTCTGCCTAACGAGGTCTTGTCCAACTGCCTTCGGCACGGTATTGAATTCTGGATCCTGGAGGCACTTGAGTTTTCTTGCCAATTTGTAAACTCCTCCATGGCCAATCATATTCACGCCGAATAGTGCAAAATATGGTGTAACACCAATCGATGACTGAACAGAGGATCTGAGGGAAAATTCAACTTCAGACAAATACTTATCCCACTCAGTATGGTCCTCCTGTAGGTACGCCCGAATTGCGGCCAAAATCGACTGGTTTACACGCTCTGACGCGTTGGCCTGTGGTGCATGTATGGCGGTTCTCATATGATGCACGCCGAAATTGGTTAGCAGACTGATAAATTCCTTGCTGACGAATTGCTTGCCGTTATCTGATACGATAACCTCCGGTGTGCCGAACTTATGAAACACCTCTGATATTAGGAATCTTATCACATTCTTAGTGCTGGCCTTTGGCATTGCTTTTAAGAGGACAAATTTAGTTAGGTGGTCTAAAACAATAAAAATAAAGCAATTACCATTCTTTGATCGGGGGTATGGGCCTAGGAAATCTATAAAAATACGCTGAAATGGGCGAAACACTTCAGCCTCTTTTCCCATGGGTGGTCTTAGGGTAATATTCGCCGATTTAGATTCCCTGCACACCTGACAGCTGCCTACATACGCTCGGACTTGCTGGTTCATATTGGGCCAATAAAAATATTCCTTCACTCTTTGTAGAGTCTTCCCAATACCTCCATGCGATGCGTGAGGTGGGTTGTGGCTTTTTTCAATAATCCCCTTGGTCAGCTCGGGTGGGATCCAGAGCTTCCACGCGAAGTCCTCGCTCAATGGCTCTCCGCTGTACGGTAGTACACGCTTGTAGACCAAATTATCGATTACCCTAATATCCGGCAGCCGTTCAGACGACTCATTGACCTTATCTATCAGGTCCAGGTAATCCTGTGACTTAAAAGCGGCTGAATCTAAGTCCACCAATTGTGCTACACTCGACGAAACCTCCTCAATGTTATAACGGGAGAGTGTGTCTGGCACTACGTTTTTGGATCCAGGCCTATGTTCCACCTCAAACGAAAACGCTTGCAGATGCAAACTCCAGCGAGCCAATCGACCACCCAGCTCTCTATTCGACATGAGCCATTTCAGGCTGCTGTGGTCTGTTACAACGGTGAATGGCATCAACTCAATATAAGGCCTGAATCGCTTAATTGCCAGAACCACCGCTAGACACTCTCGCTCCGTTACGGAGTAGTTTTTCTGCGCGGGCGTCAGTTTATGCGAGAAATACGCAATAGGGTGCTCTTCGTCGTCATTGTCTCGCTGAAATAGTACCGCCCCTATGCCGATATCTGACGCGTCGCACTGCACATAAAACCTTTTGGTGAAATCGGGGTGAACTAGCACCGGACTGCTGGTGAGGGCCGATTTAAGGTGGTCGAATGCCGCTCTGGCGTCGTTTGGAAAACTGAAGGTCTTGCCTTTCTTTAGGGTATTGAAAATAGGTGCCGAGATGGAGGCATAGTCAGGGATAAATCGTCGGTACCAACCGGCGGCTCCCATGAAGCTCCTGACTTGCTTCGGTGTCCTAGGGTAGTCAAATTTCAAGATACTACCAATCTTCTGGGGATCCGCCTTCAATTTACCTCCACCTACTATATACCCTAGGTAGCGCAGCTCCTTAAAGCAAAACTTGGATTTGGCGACGTTTATGGTCAACCCAGCCTGTTCCAAACGCTTTGACACCTGTGAAAGCAGCTCCAGATGGGTGTTAAAGTCTGGCGAGACAACCAAAAGATCATCCAGATAGACAAAAACACGTTCCCGAAGTGCCGCAGGGATCACTTTATCCATTAAACGGCATAACCTTTGGGCCGCGTTACACAACCCAAATGGCATGACCGTGAAATGGTAAAGTGGTCGTCCCGGCACCGTGAACGCTGTTTTTTCTCTACTGGAGGCATCTAAAGGTATCTGCCAGAACGCGTCCTTCAAGTCGACGCTGGATATATAATGCGTATCCCCCAACCGACTGAGCAGACCTTCTATGTGCGGCAAAGGATAGGCGTCCTTGACCGTGAGGGCATTTAGCTTACGAGCGTCCAAGCACAGCCTGTTCTTCTCCCCCTTACGGACGAGAGTAACAGGATGGCTCCACGGACTCTCGCTTGGCTCAATAACCCCCAAGGCAAGCATCCTGTCCAGTTCCGCGTACATCAACTTCTGCACAGCCGGTGAGACCGGATAATGTCTATCCTTCACCGGAGTTGCTTCACCTGTGTCTATCGTATGGACTTCAAGCTGAGTGCACCCTAGTCCCTTCCTCGTATAGCAGGGGAACTGCGCCACCACCTCTTCCAAACGACGTCTCTGGTCCCGGCTTAAATCGTGCATGTTGTCCACCCCGGCCGCCACAGGATCCTCTGGACCTAGATTGACCCCGTTTGTCGTCAGACTACATAAACCGCCCAATAAGCCGAATTTTTTCATAAAGTCGACCCCGAGGAACAGCGGCCTACTCAAGGAGGGCACTAAATAAAAATTCACCCCCTCAGACATCCTATTAAAAGTCACCACTGACTCTATCCTACCTACGATCTTGTGTGGGCTACCGTCGGCCGTCTTGATGTATGAATAAAAAGGCTTTACCTCAAAACCGGCCTTTTCTACCAGCTCTAGGCAGCCTCGGCCTAAGCAGGTAACAGTAGCCCCACTGTCCAGCAGCCCCTCCACTTGAATGCCGTTAAGGTCTATTTTAATGTAGAAACGTGAGTCTTCACCTTCGAAAAGAGCTGCGGACATAATCTCTTGCCTGATTTTCTTCCTCCTTTTGTATCGTTCTCGGGCCTTCCTTATCCTACTGGATACCTCACCAAATATTCTCTCCCTCGCCTCTTTATATTCTCGGAGCCGCTGATGTAGGGGTTTAAGGACACGAACCTTCGGCTCCACAGGAGTGATGGGCTTCGTGTTAGGGTTGTGCAATATCCTAATATTTACAGGTTCGGTCCCTATATTAACAACCTCCGGGCTTACGTTTGTGTCGAACGAGTCTGCCCGGGAGGAGACTTGTTCTTGGCCAGGTTTCCCTGACAATTAGGGCATTTTGGCGTCACCACGCCATCTTTCCCGCATTTAAAGCAAAAAATCCGCCTTGTTGTAGATGGACAGTCAACAAAGCTGTGCCCTACTTCCCTACAATTCCAGCAGGTATATCTGTTGCCGCCTGCTAGAGCCTCTATCTCATGGCTAACCCCTGGGGGCACGACATCCTCATAGGCAAGCTCATTTACCCTCTGTGGTGGAAGATAGCGTTGCTGCGGCTGGTACCGCTGACTCGCCAAAAGGCCCTCTGCTCGCTTTGCTTCCCTACAGAAATCGTTCAAGCCATCGAACCGGAGCGAAAAGAGAAGATGCGACAGTGATGGCTTCAAATTGGACCGCATAATTTCTACCAGGTCGCTCTCCGAGTACGGGGCTCTCATCTGGTTGCGGAGCTTGATAACCGCATTATAAAAATCTTCGAACGGTTCCTGGCTCATCTGGCGGCGGTCCATTATTTTCCGCTGGATCTGAAATTCACTTTCATACCTCCTATATTGGTTCAAAAATGCGGTTTCCAAATCCTGCCAGGTGTCCAGACGGGTCAGCTTTCGCATATTCCAGAACCAATCGAGGGCCTGGCCTTCTAAAAGTAAATGGAAGCCGCGGAGGACATCGGTAAAGGAGCAACCATAATCCCGCCGAAGCGTGTCCAACCTAAAGATAAAATCTTCGGCGCTTATCGACCTAGACGAACCGTCAAATTTTATACCCCACTTCGACAAGTCCACCCTACCACTATGGGGCTGTTGGTGGTCAGATGGAAAATGAAAGGGGGAGGAAAAGTGTCCACCGCCTTGTGCATATTGAGGTTCCCTTACTGGCCTAAGATGTCGTGTATATGGGTCATTAAAACTTCCCTGCACCGGAGCCTGATTATAAAAATTCCCTGCCGCTGCTGGCTGTAGAGGTTCTGGAACGGGGGCATTATAATTCATATTAATCGCCTGACCCTGCTGCTGGAATACCGTCCGAGCAATTTCCTGCAAAGATCTTTGAAACCCCTGCATTTGGCGAGAAAACTCGTCACGCAGAGTACCGATTACGTCAGCACTCGGTCCGGCAATTGGCTGTTGCGTCGACTCAATTGGAGTTAATTCCGGTCTTACTGACCCGGCAGTAATATTACTATACTCCGGGGTGGATATAGAGGCGTTAGATACATGTGAGCCACTTGCCAAAGTGCTGTCACGAGCCCTAGTCATCAACTGCTGTACAGCCGGTGCCATAACATTAGTAGCAGTGGTCGCTACAGGCATACTGGCGCTCGAGGTTACCGGCACTGGAGCTGCAGCCATATTAGCCGGCATAGGTGATGTCGCCGGCAAATTATCCATACTCATTATGGTACTCTCGTTTATGCCTAAAGCCACTAATCTATTTCTCTCCGACCGGGTCAAAACCATGAATAAAATAAAGAAAACGAAATAGAGAAGGCAACAAAAAAAGGAAACAGGAATACAATCAAAAGAGGTATCAAAGCTAAACTAAGGGAATTCAAAAAAAAAGGAAAAAAAAATCAAAAACTCTAAAATAATAAAAAAAAAATAATGAAGTAGTGAAAAAAAAAAAAAAAGATGAAGAGGAAAAAGATTTATATTATCCCAAATAAATTATATAAAAAAATTATTAAATCACCTGCCTTGATTTGAAACAAAAAGAAAATAACGACAATAACTATAAATCAAGATTTAAAGATATAAATCAAGATTTAGACCGAAAAGGTATAAATAAAAAACTCGAATATAAATATTTTGAAGAAAGAAAAAAAAAAAAATTTAAAAAAAAACTATTACCAAAAAAAAAAAAACGACATATAATGATCACAACTAAAAAAATAAATAAAAAAAAAAAAATAAAAAAAGTGTAAAAGCTAAAAAAATAAATATAATAAAAGAGTAATAAAAAAAATAAAAATTCAAAAAAAATAAATAATAATGCAGATATAATAAAAAATTTTAATATTAAATATAACTAAAAAAAAATTTTAAAGAAATAAACAAAATAAAAATAAAAACTATAAATCAAATTTTCACTTACAGCTTTTTTTTTTTCTTGTACTTCCCAGGCACAACCACAAGAAACAAAGGACACACTGAATAAACAATTTGATACTCGAGCGGTGTTTTCAGGTCGGCTGGCTTGCAGGTAAGTTATTTTGTAATCCAATGATGTATGTGCTATTAATTCTTGCGTATGCTTCCAGAAATGACCATCGTCCATGACCTAGATGAAACGCTGAGGGTTCGCAGTGGATCACTCCTCAGACCGATGCCAGGCATCTCTATTCTTTGTCCAACACTTGAGCAGTTAAAATTTCCACAACACAGAATTGAACAATTTTAAGCCTCAAGTGTGTTCGAAGGATAGAGACTAATGGATTGACAAATTTGCATGGTTATGCAGCCAACACCACCCGTCGCAACGCGATTTAGACTTTAATCGTCTCCTAAATCGGGACTTACGTTGGTGTTAGCTGTGATACCATTCAAATTTGAAAAATCCATCGCCCTTATCTTGTGATGACACCTCAACAAGCAGCAATTATGCTAAATAAAACATTTATAAAAAAGATAAAATTATTCATAAGCCTGCTTGCTGAGATTTCATCACTCGATACCTCTCTTGTCCGATACGTCGCAACGCGTCTAGGACTCTTAATTAAAACCAGACGGGACTTACGTATCGAACAAGAGACTCTGCATCCAATTTGCTTCATCTTTGGCCATGGAACATACTTCGGGCCCCACGTTGGGCGCCATTTTATTGTAATGGTCGGCGAGGTAATTAAAAAAAAACGATGGTAAGGTGGCCATATCACACCGGAGACGTACCAGATTTTTGGCGTTGCTGGCATGCTCGCTTATTGCCGGGCTGTGGCTCGCCGGACGGGCTGGTTCTTGCCTATCTGGCCGTCTCTCCTACCTCATTACAATAAAAAATTCCATGCCAGACTTACAGAAAACAAAATTATTGATGAGGCCCGAAGTACTCGTCGTCCTGGTAGCACTATACATCACCGGATTCTTCGGCTGGTGTTCTGCCGGAAATTTTCCCCTCCCACAGAGACCATAAGGCCTCACCATGGCATCTAAATCCATTTATGGATGCCCCAAACCTTTCCTGCAAACCTTTACCTACCCTACTTACCGCTCAAAAATATTAGAATTAATGCACCATTTTTAAATGAAAGGATTTAGCGATTTCATTTGAACATTATAAATTAAATTTTATTAAAGAAAAAAAAGGAATTTATATATATAAAAAGGAATTTAACTAGGGTTAGTATATATAAATCTATAAAACTTAAAACTAATAATTATAATACTACTAAACTAACTATAAATATAATAAAAAAGTATTATTAAACAATTCAATATTTAATATATTTTTTTTTTCTCAGGACTTGCCGCTTGATGACTGCTGCCGCCTCTGGAAGGATGTTGTTTTGCTGGATGTAGCTCGCTGGTGCTGGTGTGGATGTTGATGTTTTATTATATTTTTTTTTTTTTTCTTTATGTATTTTTATTTTAGCTTCAGTTTTTACGTATTTTAGCTTTAGACTTTATTTTAAACCTTTAGCTTTAGTTTTTCTTTTAAGTATTTTAGCTTTTAGATGTTATTTTAGGATTTTAGCTTTAGTTCTTTTTATTCAAGTATTTTAGTTTTTTAATGTTTCTTTTCCAAGTTTAGTTTTTTTAGTTTTTATCTTAGTATTTTAACTTTATTTTTTTTTTTGTTTTAAAATTTTAGATTTCAGTTTTTCCTTTTTGAATTTTAGCTTGTAGTTTGTATATTAGTATTTTAGCTTTACATTTTAGTTTAAGATTTTAACTTTAGATTTTATTTTAAACTTTTAACTTTTAGTTTTTATTCTTTTTGTCTTTTAGCTTTTAGTTTTTATTCTAGTCTTTTAGCTGTAGTTTTTCTTTTAGTTCTTAGCATTTTCTTTTAGATTAAACATTTTGTTATGTAGGTATGTATTTAGTTTTTGGTTTTTATTTTAGAATTTTTGTTTTCAGTTTTTATTTGTATTTAGTTTTAGTTCTTTTAAATTTTCAATTGTTGCTAATTTTAACCAATGTGACCGTAGCTTTAGATTTAAAGTATCTTATTTAGATACGTACAATTTTATTATTTATACATATACATATATCACTTTTGTATTCACACTCAATAAAACTAAATAAATCTTTTCTTTAAAACAACTCTTTAGCAAAATTCAATACTTTCTTTCCATATTCTTTTCTTTAAACTCCAAAAAAAACAAAACACCGGCACTTTCTCCCGACCGAACTATCTATCTTTTTTTTTTTCAAAAAACACAACCACCGAAAAACCATCCCGTTTTTTAACTTCTTTTCCTTTTATATAAATTTTTTCAAATTCGAACAAAACCACTAGATTAACCTTTGTTTTCCAAATTTTCCCCCCCTACCCGCCAATTTGTTATTTACCAAAAAAAAACAAAACATATACTCTCATCTGTCCATGTATTTGTCTTTCCCGTATATGTTTTATTGTTTTTGTCTGCCCACTCACACAGCTGTCTCAGTGGAGTTGCCATCCTTATACGGTTTAACCCCCGAACGTGCACGTTACAAATCATCTGCCGAATTAAATATAAAGCACTTTAGTATTTTATTCTATGGAACCTCTTGTATGGGAGACTAAGCTAAGTAAGTAGAACAATACTCAAAGCATTTTGTAAAGTATGTATGTATAAAGAAAATCTATAACTTGGCCAAATAATTTAATAAATGACAATGCAATAGCAAATAATATTTAGTCGTAATTATTATTTAATTAAATAAACGTAGTTAGGAATAATCATTCTTTTTTTTCAAATACTACTTAATGTCGCGTCAAAACCATTTCATAGTTTGACCTATACACGCGAAAACAAAAATGAGTGTCTCAGCAGCATCGAATTATCTGGATTTTCATCAACGACTATTGGCTGTTGCGCTGGTATTCTTTGTTTATTTGTATACTGATAAGAGTAGCAGTGTTCTTGCCCTACATAGAAACTATTACTTGGGGCGTCATTGGAATGGATTTCTTGGTGAACCAAGTAAAATACCTGCATTACAAAGTGAACATGAGCCAGCTGATTTGTGGTTTGAACAACCTTTAGATCATTTTGATGAGAAAAATTCTGCAATTTGGAAGCAGCGCTATTTTGTCAATGATGCATATTATCGAAATGATACGAACGCTCCCATTTTTATTATGATTGGTGGCGAAGCTGAAGCAGCTAAAAAATGGATGCATGAAGGTGCTTGGATACATTATGCCGAACATTTTGGGGCATTATGCTTTCAACTGGAACATCGTTTCTATGGTAAATCGCAGCCTACAAGGTATGTGGAAAATTATAAAAATTATTTTCTATATTTAAGTAGTATGTATGCATTTTTCTTTTCATACCTCTTGTTTGTTCATTTACTGCCAGGTGGTCGTATGTATTTTTGAATGCAATGCAACACTGCATAGAAATTCGTTTATAAGGCGAAGCAATATTTTAGGAGAACACTGCTTTGTCAAATAATTCAATAACATTTCAGTATATTTATCAACACAAAAAAGCTAAAGCTAAAACTATAAACTTTTGTAAAACTGTCATAAATATGCATTAAAATAAGGAATCCTACAATATCTTCCTGCATAAACTATAATGAAACCCCACAAAGTAGAAAAGCATTGCAAATAAAAACAATGCACAAATTTAACAAATGTTGTGTTATGAACGTTAATGAACTTCCGTCATTGCCAAAACTATGTCTAATATATGTATTTATGAACACTACATTGCAGTGTTTCATTGCAAACTGTATTTGTGAAGTAAGCCTATATTTATGTAAAAATTCATCTCGTCATATTTTAAAGGACGCATATCAAAAAGTTTTATTGCATTTTGTCAAGTTTATTAATTTTACTCTCAAGATTAACCTCCTTTAGTAAAACGACATTTCAAACGAAAAATATTTGAAATAAATTTAACAGCCTGTTCATAGAATGTGAATGTTTTAATAAAAAGTAGTCTTAATAAGTTTATTTATTAATAACTTACCAAACCCGGCGTGCTTTGCTACACCTACCACTATCCATTTGCCTCCATTTTTCGACTGATGATTTTTAACGACTACGAAATCAATTACACCAAATTCAGAAACTTCAGGTTTAACACTTCTCAAGATATAAAGAAATTAATATTATACTTGTATGGGAGGTACCACGCCCACTTTCTGACTGGTGATTTTCCTTGACCGTGAAGTTGTTAAGACCAAATTTAGGAAGTTTGTAACCGTTCTTAAGATATACAAAACTCAGTATTTAGTTTGTATGGGAGGTGCCACACCCACCTTCCCAATTCCGCCCACTTTCTGACTGATTTTCCTTGGCCATAAAATTGTTCAGGCAAATTTAGAAAAAAAAAGCATACCCTATTGCACTTTCAACAAAATCGGTTCAGCCGTTTAGGCGTGATTGACCGACAAACAGACTTACAAAGACATTTATGTACATATATAAAAGTATGGATTAGTAAGTAAAGTATATTGTCGCCGTGGTCTAGTGGTTAGTGTGTTGGCTTACTATGACATGAGCTCTGGGTTCGACACCCAGCTCCGACATCTTAAAAAAAAGAAATATTAAAAAAATATTTCTTTCGGCGACTACCTCTCAGCAGTCTTCTGGCAAAAACTCTGGGAATAATTAATTGCCACGAAAAAGCTTCTCAAATCTGTCGTTTGGAGTCGACGTTAAACTGTAGGTCCCGGTACTCATGGATAAAAATTTACACACACAACATGAGTCCTGCGAGAAGCTAGGCACAAGGTTGTAAAGGCCAGTTATGTATGTATAAGTAAAGTATATACATACATACATATATGAAAAATATTATTTTTTTAATTTCACCTTCTTTAATTAAGACATTTGATAAGAGTGTAACTTTTTTAATAAATTTTTGTGTTATCTTTTTAGTGATTTATCAACCTCCAATTTGCAATATCTTACATCAAAACAAGCTTTAGCAGATTTAGCCTTGTTTGTTTTAGCCATGAAAAAACAATATAATTTGTCACCCACACAAAAATGGATTGCATTTGGTGGTTCTTATCCAGGCTCTTTAGCAGCCTGGGCAAGAGAGAAATATCCTGACTTAATAAATGGCGCTATTAGTTCTAGTGGACCTTTATTGGCGAAAGTAGATTTTATCGGTATATAAAGAAAAAAATCTTAAATAACGAAAACCTCACACTTTTCATGAAATATGCTCTTTTTACAGAATATTTTGATGTGGTTCAGGAATCTTTGAAAACTTACAATCCAGATTGTATTATTGCTGTTGGCAAAGGATTTTCACAAATTGATATTTTAATGAAGCACATGATTGGTCAACGTAATTTAGATGAAAAATTCAAGTATCTCCTACACAAGAGAGTCGTCCTTACGGATAGTAATCTTTGAATTTTTTCTGATTATTTCTAGGACATGCACCCCTATTAAAGATTCTATTGAAAATAGTTTAGATATACAAAGCTTCTTTGAAAACGTTGCTAGTAATTTTGCTGGTGTAGTTCAGTATAACAAAGATAATACAGTAATCGCGAAGGTTACCATAGATGACGTTTGTGATGTTATGCTTAATACTACGATTGGACCACCTGTAACACGTTTGGCTGCTGTTAATACAATGATTTTAAAACAAACTGATGAAAAGTGTCTAGACTACAAATATGATAAAATGATTGAGGAAATGAAAAACATATCTTGGTCATCGGATGGAGCCAAAGGTATGCGTCAATGGACTTGGCAAACTTGTAATGAGTTTGGTTTTTATCAAACTGCTGAAAATCGTTCCGATACCTTTGGCAATCGTTTTAATGTAGACTTTTTCATTAAACAGTGCATGGATATTTATGGAGAAAAGTATGTATTTGTGCGGTTAAAGTAAAATTGGCTAAAAACTGCCAGAATGCTTCAAAATAAAATACTACGATATAGAACATTTCATACACCTTAAGGTTATGATAATATGTATGTTCATATTCTTTTAGTCTACATATAGATTTGATAAATTAAAAGACAGACATATGAAGTTTTTAGTAGAGGGGACGGAAAAGTGAAATGTCTAGGACAAACGTTTGTAACGGACAATTTTTTTTTCTCTTTTCATATTTTCATAAATTTCACTTATTGCTTCACACGCTCTGTTTTCTAATCTCCATAATACAAATGGAGGCTCAACACAAAATGTTCAATGCATTCAAGTTTAATTTGCCACTTTTACTTCAATCTTCTCATTATGTAGGCATTGTTATTTAAAAACTTATAAATTTCTTCGATTTTAGTATGGATGCTAAGTATTTAAACTCGGTGGTATCGGAAACAAATAAATATTATGGTGGTCTAAAACCGTCAACTACAAATGTATTGTATGTTCATGGTTCCATTGATCCTTGGCATGCATTAGGATTGACTAGCTCTAAAAATCCTAAAACACCAACAATATATATAGAGGGTAAGTTTAAACATTTTGTTATTAAATATTTGTAAATTAATTAAAAAAAGAAAATATTACAAATCAAATCAGTTAAAATGCCATGTTTCTGATAAATGATTTAATATTCTGTATAACGAAACTGAATAGAATTGAAACTGAGTGAAAAAAACTTAATTACGTCAATTATTTTAAAGTTTTTAAAATCCAAACACGCGACTGGATAATAAAAAGTATCAAAAGCTTTCGCATTAATTTAACTTGTTTTCGGTTTACAGAACACACTACACTTGTTTTTCATATGTGTGGTCTAACACAAAAAGATTATTCTAAATTATACTAAAATTGAAAACAAAAATCGTAATAAAGTATTTAAAAGCGTGTTTTTGGCCTCGATTATAGTTCACAACAGCACAACAGCTGTAAATTATATGTTTCTGTTTTGTGATTATGAGCTACAACACCTATTTGTTGTACTGTAAACTTTATTTTTATATGTTGCAGCCAATACAACACAACATTTAGGTGTTGTGAACGATAATTAGGGCCTACAACATTCAAGACAAACTAGGACACTGGTGTGAGAAAAGTTGTAACAACCGAACTAATAAGAAAACTTTTATTTGAATTTTGATTACTCTTGAAATTCTTTAATTAAAAATAATAGTTCTTCAGGCATTTTAAAACCATATTACTTATTAATGAAAAGTGAGTTAACATTATAGTCGGTTTAGTGGTTAGTGTGTTGGCTTACTAAGACAACAGCCCCGGGTTCAAACCCCAGCCACCGATATCTTAAAAAGAAAAATATTTTCTTCGGCGACTACCTCTTAGAAGTCTTCTGGCAAAAGTCTGAGGGTAACTGATTCCCATGAACAAGCTTCTCAAGTTTGTCGTTCGGAGTCGACTTTAGACTGTAGGTCCCGGTATTCATGGATAAAAAATTAACACATACAACATGGGTGTTGCGAGAAGCTAGGCTGTAACCCAGAAACAGAGTTGTAATAGCCAATTATATATGTGTGCATGTAAATTAACTTTAAAAAATTTAGAAATTCATTAAGAATCCTAACAAGAATTGTACACAAATATATTTCCAAATACACACAACTATCAACTACTAATTTTATAAATATTTTTTTTCTTTCAGGTACCGCACATTGTGCAAACATGTACGAACCGATTAAATCAGATCCCCCACAGTTAATTGAGGCTCGTCATAAAATTCTTAAATTTTTGGCAAAACTATTAGAAAATTATGTATTTGCTTAAATTCTACAATTCTGAGTAAAAATCTATATATAAATTCATTCATTCTTTCTTTTTTTTTTTACTAAATAAATACTAAATACTCGTAACTACTTGTTAAAATAAAACATAAAAATATCCAAAAACGATTTAAATTTGAAATTATTTCTATAACTGTTATAAAATTTATATGTCACCATTTGACGTTTGTTATAGGTAATTTTGTTGTTGCATATATTATAGCAAAAAGCTTTTTTTCCCTGTCTATACTATAAAATAATAAAACTTCAAACAGAATATTGTGCATTTGTGAATTTTGTCTGTGTGTGCGAATAAACAATCTCTGATATACACATATAAAGCAAAGTGATCTCATTGATTTTAAGTAAGACGCTGATGGGTAAAAAAAATAATTTTTTGTTTATTTATATTTCTTTTAAAATTTTAGGATGTTAGCATCAAGATATCTACGTTTATCTGCCATTAGGCTATCACATCCTAGCAAATGTGTTTGGGCGGCAGGAGCTCCACTTAAAATGCAGCAGCCAACCAAAAAGTGGTGCCAAAAGTTCCAGATTGTCGCTTATTCAAAAGATACAAAACCTGCTGGTAGGTACATGCATACATTCATTTGTACATTCGTATGTATAAAAAACCTTTCATTCACTGAAAAATAACAAAATTAGTTTATTTTGTATCCTCAATTTAATATATGTTATTGAGTCTGATGATTTTATATATGTATACCTACTCGTATTACTAATCCATTAACAAAAAATACGTTATTAGAATCTTTTTCTGCTACCTTCGTAGAGAAACCCATTGATTTGAAAAGTCCGACTACGGAGAATATATCACAATCACTACCATTTTCCACAGTCAAACCACCTAAAAATACTCCCACATCTTCATCATCTGATGCTAAATTAAATCAAGAAATAATTAATAAATGTTCTGCAGGTTCTTTTGGAAAAAATGATGTCAAACTACCCAGTAGAGAACAAGTAGAAAGTTTTGTTTTTAAAACTTTAGTCTATTTATGGGATTTTACCTTCTATGTAATATGTTTGACCTCCAAACTTATTGAAAGCTACATAATTAACAATTCCACTGTACAACATTACTGGAAATTATTATTAAAACGTATGGAGGATGCTCGAAAGGAGTTAAAATCAAAATAATTTTCATTTATTTGTAATTTCTGTTTTTTTATTTATGTTTACCTTCAAACCTATTTTGTAATAAAATGTATGAGTTATGAGCGATGGTGGCTGTCGCAATTGTTACTTATTTGTGCTGCTTTTTTGCTTGACTAAATAACAATTTATTTAGGCCTTATATTATTTTTAATATAAGAATTCAAAGGATTATAAAAATCCGTTCGAAATCGGAATAATCTAAAACAAAATGGTCGGAATCTGTGACACCTGTTATAAAAAGTATTATTATTATTTCAAAGTAATAATATTTTTATATAAAACCATTCACTCTTATCGTGTTTGGCGTAGTCGTATTTCGACGACTGGCGCATTTGTAGTCCAATTTAAAATTTAGTGGTATCGTGTAAAATTTTCGCCTTGAAGTATTTTGTACAAGAGTCATTTTGTAACAGATTGCCCAATTTTAATTGATTATGAAACATCCTGTTATGAAAACTAAAAAAAAAATCTGTTATAGACGCATAAATATAAAAATTAGTTGTGATATTTGTTTGTTTTTTAACTTCTTTGAATTAATTATGTTAAGTGTTTGTTTTTATTCGCCTTCTGAAGATGAAGTCATGTGTGATCTAAAAGAAATTAATGTTTTAAGAACACATTTAAGGGAGCAAACGAATATATTCTCACTAACAAATTCTTCTTTATCAACAAAAATTAAGGAAAGATTTTTCAACAGATTTATTAAGTACTTCAGATTAAATAAGGATGCGTTTAATTACGTATTAAAAAAAATTTCAACAAAATTAAAAAACTCCAAAGAAAAACTGGTGTATCACAACTGTCAAAATTAACAGCAACAATGAGGATACTTGCTGAAGGCAGTTACCAAAAAGGTGCTAGAAATAATATTTTTGTGAATCTTTGCCAGTCCTCGGTGAGGGAGGAAGTATTAAAGCCATGTATAGCGAGCTTTGTCCAAGATGGATTTCTTTTGAAATGGATAATGAGGAAAAAATTTTAACTTTTATGATAACATCTTGCCAAAAGTACGGCTTTTTTCCATTATCTCGACTATTTTTGTAAATTGTTCTGGAGTAGTTATTTTTATTCTAAAATGTTTTAAATAAAATGAAATAATCGAGAAAATATGCAAATATTTTTAAAATTAAAATAGTTTCATACTTACAATTTTTTTTCAGCCAATTTTAATTCTGTCCTTAAATTTTGTATAAAGGCGGTAGCAAAAAACTTAACGACTGTTTTCGTCGATTTTAACAGGCAAAAACGCCAAACACGATACTGTTTTATTAACTTGTTTGTAATAGATTTTAGAACAGTGTCGTATTTACTGGCGTTTTTGTCAACTATGATACCATTTTATAAAAACGCCTAACTTTCGCCACAAAAACGCCAACCACGATAAGCGTGATAATTTTATGTTTAATGAATAGAACTAGATATATGTACATTAGGGGTACAACCAAAATAAGGCCCTATCACCACGCTGTAGCTGATGTTGTGCTGAAACCGAAAAATGTTTCCTCAGGTCATTTCGGAACTAAAACGTTCCGCGTCGAAGCTGATTTCTGAAAGCCTTTTAAGATTTTTTTTTTATTTTTTCAAAATTTTTTATTTAATAATTATTTAACTATTTACATTTCTTAATGTAATTATCTAATTATAATCAAATTCACAATCTAAAAACTATCTTTGTTAAGTGAAGTTAACTTAAGATTAAGAGTTCGTGTTGATTTGTATTGGGGGAAAATATCTTGTACGACTTTGATGGCACGTTCCCTACAAATGTTGCTTCGTTGTGTTTTTGGAATTCTTGATTCATCTTTCACCCAATGTCTTAGAAAGCATTTCTGAGCATTAGTAAAGCCCAATAATTTGTTTAAGGCTTCGAAGTCATTTTTATTGTAACAATGGTCTGAAAACCAAAAGTACCAAGGGTCACATATAAATTCGCATATTGCAAATAATTTGCTATGATATTTTGGAATTAGTATGTAAGCTAGAATAGCCAGAATTGCTTTAAATTTAATTGAATTTAATGAATTCATAAAGAAAATATTTTCATTTTTTTAGAACTTACTGATGCCAAACTTAATTGCATTTGACGCGGAACCTTTTTTAACGATATCGGAAATCTAAAGATGCAGTTCTTATTGGTTTTTTATGCACTACATGGTATGGATAGGGCCATTTCGATATTTCCAAAAATTGTAAAAAAGTTGTATTCCTAATGTACATAGTATATGTAAAAAAAAGATTCAATTATATTAAGACCATTTACATACATAGCAGTCACATAATTAAAGGAATATATTTAAAAAATATATGTGCAAATATTTCATCAGCTATATGTACAATATATTTTTATATTAATTAAATGGGGGTAAAAACATAGGCTTAAGTAGAACCTTGAAATATTTTTAATAAAAAAAAATAAGTTTTTGAATAAAATATTACAAAAAAAACTTAAAGGCTTAATTTACAAAAATCTGATTTGATAATATAGCAGAAATCTATATAAATAAAAATCAATGTTGTTCGTTGGTCATTGCATCAGTTGAGAACGGCTGGTCCGATTTTAACGATTTTTTCTTTGTTCGTCTTGATCCAAGGTAGGTTTTTACGGAAAGAAAATTTTGCCCCGCCCACTTTTTTCGATTTATCTTAAATTAGAAAACGGCTCCATCGATTTGACTAAGTTTTCTTTCAAATTACGATTTCATAGCAAAGCAGTCGAATAAGTTTTATTTTTTTATTACTGGTTACCTGAATATTGATCTTATTAACTTAAATGTAAATAGAATACTATTATGGCGTTTTCGTTTCTACCAAAAAATGTTGCCTTTCATATATTTTTCTCTCTCATCTTGACAAAATATTGCCTTTTTTAAAAGTTATCCTTTATATCAACAATTAAAAATGTCGATTACAATAAAACGATATCAAAAAAGAATATATAACATCCTAGTTTTATGTAATATAATAATAAAATGTTACACATTTTTGTAGAAACGAAAACGCCATTAGATTCACAGCATATATATACATATGTACCTATGCATACATATGTATGTACTTTCAAATCAAATGTAAATCAAACATACCCCAAACCTACATACGTATGTATGTATGTATGTATGTATGTATGTATGTATGTATGTATGTATGTATATAAATAAAATTTAAATTTGAAAATAGCGTTTTTTTCCTTTCTAACGCAATTTTAAAAATCGAGCGCAAACATTTTTTCTAATTTGGACAGGACAGCGACTGTCGGGACAGCTAGTACATACATATATAAAATTAAATAGTAAAAAAAGTATTTGATATTTAATAGAGAAGAACTATACAAAATCTATATAAATAAAAATCAATGTTGTTCGTTGGTCATTGCATCAGTTGAGAACGGCTGAACCGATTTTGAAGATTTTTTCTTTCTAATGATCGTCGTGATCCAACTTAGGTTTTTACGGAAAGAAAATTTTGCCCCGCTCACTTTTTTATTTACATAAAATCAGAAAACTTCTCCATCGATTTGACTAATTTTTCTTTCATATGTTTGTATTTATCCATTTTAAGTTTTCATGGCGAGAAAAATTTGCCACTCCTACTTTTACGTCCACTTTTTTATATTTATCTCTAAATACTGACTGTTGTATATCTGCAGAATGGTTAAAGCTAAAGTTACGGAATTAGGTCTATATGACTTCATGGGCAAGGCAAATCATGAGTCAGAGAGTTGAGGATCTTTAGAAGTGTTGAAGCTAAAGTTTCTGAATTTGGTGTGATTGATTTCGAAGTCATTAAAAATTATCAGTAGAAAAAGGGCGGATAAGTAGACGTGGTAGCTTCCAGAGAAACTAACTATTGATTTCAGTATATCTTGGAATCAATAACAGTTAAAGTTTTTGAATTTGGTCTGAATTACTAAGTAGTCACAAAAAATAATCACTCAAAAAATGTGGACAAAGGAGACTGGTAGGGGTAACGAAGCACGCCGGGTTTAAGCTAGTTAAATAATAAACTTTTGTCAAAACTTTTGTCAAAAAGTGAATACTATTAAATATTTTTTTTTAAGCTTATGGTGATAAAATTTTTTAATTGGCTGTTTGAAAAACTGAATTAAAACAACGCATTTAACGCCACTGGATTATTTCCTATGGAGAAATTTGCAGGTCCGGGTTCACATGAATAAATCACGACCAACTGACGCTCTGATATATGAAATTCGGCGCAGCATTGACGAGATAAGCGAGGCTTTTTTGAAAAACGTGGTTTAAAATTTTGTGAAAAGAGCGGACGTCTGCCGATGTGCTGAAGTGGAAGTTTGCAAGACATCATATTTCATTATTAATTCCCATATTTCTAGTTCACATTGGTATCAATTAAACTGAATTTGTCAAAAAAAAATTGTTTATAAGCTATTTTACTTTCTAACCCCAAATTTTCCAACCCTTTACGTTAATGCAGCATTAGTTTTACATAATAATTCTACATAAATTATTTTACAAAACGCTTCTAGAGTTATTTTAATCGGGTTAAACTATTTTTGTATAGGTATTTCTAAACCGGAAATCCGCTAGAATATCTCGTAGAGTATTCAATTTTGTTCTATAATAGTTTTAAATCTAGTTTTTTTAGAAGCATGTTTTTGAAATATTCTTACTGTTTTTAAATCTCGAGATTTATTTTTTCAAATCCCAAGATTCGGAATTTTCCGTTTGACATACTAAGTAGTCCTATACTATCATCAAAACGTTCTCAAGTATGGTTTGATAGATGAAAGAGTAATCGGAGTACGTTAAAATTTTTATTGTAGATATTGATGTTGTTAGTTGGCTTTTTGCAAAAATTGATAATACATATAAAAATTT
Organism: Metopia argyrocephala; assembly: GCA_963576795.1. Lineage (NCBI taxonomy): Eukaryota > Metazoa > Arthropoda > Insecta > Diptera > Sarcophagidae > Metopia > Metopia argyrocephala. Next base: position 68,225,537 of record OY756210.1, read on the forward strand.
TTGAGTTAATACCCTATTGTTGATCAACAGCGATATATCGAGAAAAAACGCTAATTCACATTACGGAGAACATGTGTAGAGTTTTGTGAAAATTACTGCAAAAAACAGACATTTGAAGTCAAAGCCACAGAGAAAATACCTCAGCATTTGAGTACAGGTTCAATCGTCCGGGAATCAGGAAAATATGCCCTCAAAAAGAGGTCAAAAGTCTCCCTTTTTGATCTAGGGCACCCTCCTGTACCAGTACATGATCTAATATCATTAGAGATTTTTGAATACGGGCCAATATCGGCAATTTCTTAAAGGAATTATAAAATTTCCTTCATATTTTCATCTCGGAACTTGTAATCTCCCTATATCTGAAAGTGGCATTCCATTATGGGTTTTTACATTTGGCACACTAACGTTCAAAGATGATTTAGGTTTTATCTATAGTTGATTTGCTTCCCAAACGAATTTATCAATTGACCCTATAGTCATGCAGCCAATCAACTTCTTTGACAACTTTCTCTTTGAGGGAACTTCAGTTTACTTTCCTAGAGGCTATGGGTTTATCGTTGGTCCTCATACAACACACTATTCGACACCTTCGATCGTATAGCTATAATAGAAGTAGGTCTTTTACCTTTGTTAGCCACAACTATGTTATTATTAACTAGAAAATTGAGAATGTACTTACCGCTATCATTGGTTGTTCATGCTTCTCCACACCATATGATAAGCATTCGCATCACATCCAATACTAAAGTGGTGATTGTTCTTTAGACAGAATCTGATGAAGTTCTGGGCTTTCAAGGGTGGAACACGTTCCACGTCCCCTGTGAAATAAGCAGAGCCACATATTACCTCCTTGACGACAACACTCGTAACAAATTTGACGCTGACAGTCACCAAGGGGGGTTACTTTGTATTTCGATTCGAGTCGAAAATTCTTTCGAAAATTTGTAAAATTTTCGATATGAATCGAAATACAAATTAACTCCCCAGATCTTTAGTGATGAATTTTGAAATGGAAAAACAACGTCTCCCATATGAGTCCTAGTTTTATGTTTTCATTGGAAAAACTACGACTGCATATGCCTGAAGCAATCTTACTGCCTGTTCATATAACACGAATTGTTTTTGACATTCGTCTTTTTATATGAGAAACACTAACAAATTGGAGTGTTTTTGTTGTTGTTTCACATATAAAAAGACGAACGTCAAAAACCATTCGTGTTCTATGAACAGGCTGTTATCCCTATATACTCCATTCACCAGAAGCCTGGAGTATTTCGCGTACTTTTTAAATGTGTTTTCTGATTTACCTTTTCCGCCGCAGCGTTTGATGAACTCTGCCTTGACTGAATGACTGCATCCTTGAAACACAAAAGTTCTGCAGGTTTCAAACTAGTGCCTTGAGCGGATCGTTTCGGTGTCACAATAGACGTCTCCTCGATAGCATTAGATTTCATGAAAACAAATTACTTGTACATTTTTCGTACTTTATAAAATTACATTTTATTATTAAAAAATAAAAAATTATCACTTTTTTATAAATGTGTAAATATATATATATATGTATATACATATATAAAATAGTATTTAAATTTTGTTTGTGAAATAATGAAAATAAATTTCAAAATAGAAAAATACTTCAAGTGCAAACAATTCTCCATTTGTAAGGAATTATAATTTTGAGATGCTTTTCATTATTATATCAGTGTTATTATTATTATTAATTTTAACTTAAATGAAATTCGTTAAATTTTATATATTTTTATTAATATTTTAATACTAGGAATTAAAATAAAAATATTGCTGCTAAATACACATTTCAAAATAAAACTGGTAGTAGTAATAGGAGACAAAATTAAAGATTACTTATATTAGGATAAATATTTATAACATAGTATATACCTATAATGTGAAAAATATGTAAAAGTAAAAAAAATTTACCTAAAAAATTATAAATGATACACGCTTTTATTAAATATGTATTTTTGTCAAGCCATTAAAATTACATCGGTAGCCAATATGCATGATAAAATGCAGCAGTTTTTTTTCATGACAATTTCAAGAATCCATTGATATCAGTTGTATATTAAAAAAAATTTCACAGCTTTTATGTTACTCATTATTAAATTAATAAATAGCCTTATTCTGTAAAGCATTCGTTTATAAACATTTTGAAATTTATATTGAACACAAAAATAAAAAGCGGAATTTATTTTTGTTTCAAATATATGTACGGATATGTTTTGTAAGGGTCGTACCTGAATAAAAGCGTACAACGTACGATGTATAAGAAGTTTAAAAGTGTATACGTCCGTATTACCCAAATACGCAATAAATGAAAAAAAAAATAGAAAAAAGAAATAAAAACAAAAATATTGTTTTGTCAACATTTTACTTTTCTTTGTATTAGAAAAAACTTCAAACAAATATTATTATATATTATTTTTTTCTATGTTTGTTTTAATTTTTCTTTTGTACCCTCTGTCAAATTTGGATTTTTGAAATCTATAATATACGTATGCGACGTATATCGGTAGCTCTAATACAAAATGTATGGGCATGAAACAATTTTGACAAAAAATACATGCCGTACGCTTTAATTAGGTACGGCCCTAAAACGAATTCGAGTGAAATTGAAATCGAAGAAAATTCCAAACTGCTATAATTTAAAAGATTTTTATTACTTTTTGTTATTCATTTGCTTAATCATCAATAATGTAACTTCAATATCAAAACTATAAAATAATTCGCACAATTTAGTTTTATTTGTCTTTGAATAAACGTTCGATTTTATTAATTGCAATCGTAAAATTTCGATAAATTTTCAAACGTTCTGAAGAAAAGTTTACTTTACAGAATAATGCCCGTATTCATAAAAACTATTTTAGGTTTATTAAGGGTTTATTTGACAAGTATTGCATAGAAATTTGTCAAATAAGTCCTCAATTAACCTTAAATAGTTTTTATGAATACGGGCATAAGGCTATAAATTAAAATACATATGTATATAAAATGTATATATATATATATATATATCAATATTTTTTATTAAATTTAGATGGAATATCTTAAAAACCTTACAATTTCATGTTGTTTTTTTTTTTGTCAATTTTTGTTTTCATATGCATTTGTAAATGAATGTTATTGTATATATGTATGTATGTTGTTGTAATTCGATTTATTATTCTTTCTTAATTAATCGAATGCTTTGTATTGTGTTGCAAATAAAAAACACATTTTTTTTAACCACTACGGAATGATAACTTCATGGGTGTATGTATGGGTGTTCATGAAAAAAGAATCTATTACTCCTAACGATAATAATCTAATTCATTTTATAATCTAGAACAAACCACAATCTTTAAGATTGTTTTTAATTATGACATCAGTGACGGCATCAAAAACGAATTGAACATTATTCGTATCGGTGGCACAGGTAAAATGTGTATAGATTTCTTTTTGATCTTTACGCTTATTTAGGCTTTCAAATTTCATACGAATATAGCAGGCAGCATCTTCAAATGTGTTGGGACCTTTAAAGTAATAAATTTAAAACAACATATATAAAGTTAATTACGTCTAAATGCAAAACTCACCTGTGTATTCTGGAAAACATATTGTAAGTGGAGATCTTTTGATTTTTTCTTCAAACAAATCTTTTTTGTTCAAAAATAGAATTATAGATGTTTCTACAAACCACTTGGAATTACAAATGGAGTCAAAAAGTTTTAGGGACTCGATCATACGATTCATTTCTTCATCTTCAGCAAGTACTAAATCATAGCCTAGATGTATATTAAACAAAATACATTTCAATTAATAACACTGTACCATTAAAAATTAGGAAATTTAAAATACCGGGAATGGCATAGAATTTTCTAGTTGGTATTGTCAAGTATAGCAAGATAAAACGATTTTCGTTTTTTTCCTCCCCTAAACATTTATGTAATAAGCGATTTCGACAGTGAGAGCCTTACAAATTGTGATAAAATTAAGCAGCATATTAAAAAGGTCAACAATAATAAAGAAATAGCGGTCTACGTTGTCGATATACATATCTATGATAGTAAATGGCAAGCTATCTAATGTTGTAGTCAGAAACTTTAAGAAAAACCTTCACAAAGGCATGGTATATTAAAGAAAATTGAATATTAAAACTAGTACGGATAAAAATCTAGATATTCTTTTCCCCTTCAACAAATCTCCTAAACGTGTAACTTCTCTTCCTCTCTATGCTATGAGAACAATGTTATACCACTGATTGACACTCAAATATCTATATCAAATATATTTGATAATTATGGATGTATGTATGTATATATGTGTTGTGCTCTTATAGTAAAATAAAAGTCTTTTGTCTAAATACTAAATTAAATATCTTTATTTAATAACCAAGCGTGGTTGAGCGCTTACAACAACTGACTGTTTTGTCTGTTAATTCAAGAAGAGATAATAAAAAAAACTGATATGCAATAGTGTATGTAGCGTCGTATCTGATGGTGATGCCATACAGTTGAGTCTAAGCTTTTATCTAGGGTTGCCCCTAACAATATGTATATCGAATGTATTGTCCATAGCGTCACAAAATATTTAAGAGGACCATATCCTGTGCCTAACAAACGCCTGCAAACCGAATTTAAAAAATAAATGCATTATTTACAAATTAGTCTTTAAGCCCATTTTTTTGCTCTACGGTTGCTGTGTTTGGGGTAAAACAGTTAATATACGTGTACAAATGATTTAAAAATACTACAATTAAACTGAATTAGTCAGCTTCATATGAAGTACTCACAACCTACTCTAAAAGAAGTTCATTATCTAGAACTTTTAAATAAATGCAGTAACTGTGATTATGATCTTATGAGAAATATATCAGGGGTGACGATAGATTACATTCGTAAACTATCAGAGTGTTAATGAAAATAAAACAACTTAATTCCAGTTACGAGTATTAACAAAGGTTTTCCTTTCTGTGTTGGTACTTTAATTTAAATTTTATCAGAATTTCCCATTTCTAGTTTTTAATGTCGATTATAATGCTGTAATGTCTTATATTAACAAGATAGTACCTCATTAATTAGATTTTAAGTTTTTAAACATAAATAAACAAAAATTAAATTATTAATAGGTTTAAACTTTCCATGGAAATTTGGAAAGATGAGACTGAGACCTTTCAATGAATTTGTATATGGTAAATATATGTATATCGTATATTGAATAAGAAATCCAAAGCAGTAAATGAAAAATCATTACATGTATGTATTGCCTTTTTTTTTTTGTTTTTGACGTAATTTTTTCTGTTTAGAACCTTTTTGCATAATGGACATTTGAACCAAAAAGGGCATTAATGCATACAATTTAAGTTTAATTTAATGTCACAAAAATAAAACAAAACAAAAACCAACACGTATCTGTCATTCTATTTTTGAAATGCAGAAAAGCCTCATTTATTTGATAAAAAAAATGGTAACATGGCTAAGAACAATAACAATAATACTAATTGACAATGTGGACTTGAGTGGGCCTTATTAATAGGCCTTGCTACCACCAAATTTTTTTTTAATAAAAAGAAATAGGAAGGCAACAAGTTATTTAAACAATTTTTGTTAAAAGTCAATTTTTTCTTATTTACTTTTTATTATTTGTAAAAAAAATATAGCAAAACATTACCATATTCTTTTTGGGCCAGATAGGAGGTCTGAAACTTTCCAAACTTCTACTTGGTAACTATGATCGAAGGAGATTTGAGTCTTCTATTAGATTCTCTAGGGACAACCTGAGAATTTTAATGGGTCTTCTGGCCGGACACTGCAGGCACAATGGACATTTAAATAGGATAGGAATCGCTTCAAGCGATATGTAGAGATTCTGTGACGAGGCGATCGAGTATTCAGAGCACATACTAGGAAGAGATACCTTGGTGATTATCATTTATCAGATGGGGAATTGTCAAAGTTGCCGGCCGACCAAATTAGGGGAGGTACTATAGAAACCCTAGTTAAGTTGAGGGCTGTACAACAGATCTACAGGTCGAAGTACTTTTAGTACCTCATGAATGAATGAATGAATGAATATTATATTATATTTATCTCAGCAATATATTAACGATTGAAGATTTGAACAACACATATCCATATGTAGAATTAAGAATAAAGGAAATTAAAATAAATTACTGCAGCATTTTCTCTAATAAAAAAATCTCATTGAACTTGCTATACACATTTTCAATTATATTTATAAGTAAATATACAGTTTACGAATTGTTAAAGTTTCCAATATTAGATCATCTTTGTTTATTTACCTGATAATGCTACACAAAATATAATTGCAGTGACACACTCAAAGCAATGAATCCATTTTTTACGTTCTGATCGTTGTCCACCAACATCAAACATTCTAAAAAACAAAACACAAATTATAAAATATTACTTGATGTTTGAGAAGCTAGGCCGTAATCCTGACACAGGGTTGTAAAGGCCAGTTATGTATGTATGTATGTACTTGATGTTTAAATCAATCTACTCACTTGAAGTATAAGCCTTTACACTTAAAATGTGTTTCAACAATGCCCGTAGTTTTAACGCGTGTGCGTAAAACATCTTGCTGTGTTGGAACATAATTTGGCTGTGATATACGGTCCAACGAATTTAAATAGTACGCAGCTGAATCATTTAATTGATACTCTCGCGATCGTGAAAATGACTGTTGGACACCGGCATCAGACCATAGTTTTTTCATTAATAATACTAACTCCGGAAGCAGTATACCTTCTTCAGCGGCTGAAGCATATGTGAAAAATTGTCGTGCTATTTCAGTTTTTGAAGGATCGGCAAAATCTATTTTCAAATGACCCATTGCACGTATAATTGCCATTAATGATTGTATTGTATTACTATACACAACACGACGATATTCTTCGCATTCCTCCTGTGAATATCCGCTTTCGTGAATAATTTTCATTTGCTTAACTATTGTCGATTTGCCGGATTCGCCAGCTCCTAAAAAATTAAAATTATAATTATTTAATAAATATTTACATATGCATGTATGTACATATGTATGTAGATGTAAATTTAAAAGCTGTCGTCAGCAATAGAAATAACTTTTAATTACATGAAAATAATGTTTAGGAAGAAAAAAATGAAAAACGATTTTTCTTTAACGAAAACAAATTACATTGCGTTCTCCATTAGAATATTCGGTAGTGTGCTCGTGTGAGAATTATAGTTTCTTTATTCAGTGATTCTAGTTTGGAATGTTGGCCCGTAACAAATACATTCCCAAACAACTGATATGATTTCGACATAATTCTGTTTATACGAATATGAATCTTTTATAGGCCCCGTGAGCAAGATCTACATACATATAAGGTATAGTGAATTTTCGTCTTTGTTCTGAGAAATTTTTCTTCGACATTTTGCTCCTGACATATAAACAACAACAAAACATTTTTATTTTTAGCTTTTTTTTTAAAAGCTCAATTGCATTAACTTTTATTTTTCGTTGATATTATTTCCTTACACTTTCCGATATCTTGCCGATGGTAGTAAAATATTCTCAGTCAACAAGAAATTTTGAATTATATGACAGAAATTTAAGTGGTTGGTTCTAATTATCTGATTGAAAGAGTATACGTTTTTGTTTGTTATCGTATAATTACAAGAAAACATACTTTATATGCAATTAAGAGTAGAATGTTTCTTTTTAATTTATTTAACATTTGTCAAAATGCATATAAGACATATCTACCATTAAACTCTTTTTCATAACGCTTGCAAAGACAACTCTTAGCACGACAATATTAATTAACGAAAAGAAGAATAAAACATATACACATTAAAAAAAAGAAAACGGAAATACCATTTCGAATATATATAAACAAGTAATTAAATGTAATATTTTTTACACTTGAAAAAAAAATTTAATTGATATATTACGAATAAAAGTGCAGGAGAAATTTTTCTTGAATACACTCGGCAGCATAAGTCTGCGTACAAGGACGTGAACAAAAAGTATGCGCTATTTTTGTACACGAAAATTACCGTTTTTCATTTTATTTCATTTTTTTATTAATTTAGGAATACAGTCTTTGATTACCCATTCATAGCGGAGCCAAGGCAGTCACAGAACTTTATACTAGAGTTCGCTAAAAACCGTCCATTTATGTTTCGGCTTGTTTGAACTTGGTATGCCTAAAACGTGTTTATTAAAACTACGAATGTATTTTGTTGGCTTACTAGACGTGAGCTCCGGGATCAAACCGCAGCTTTGGCATCTTGAAAGAGAGAAATATGAAGAAAATAAGTATTTCTTTGGGCGACTACTGCTAGTGTTTGTACATATTCCTTAACGGATGTTAATTCTCATAAGAATACCAGTATTAGGATCTTAGGCTATTAAATTTCATACAATAAGTATAATAAAGATCAATTAAAATATTCGAATTTAATTCGAAAATGTATAATAATAATTAATTCTATGTTAAAAAAAAGCCATAAAACCCTGACGAAGAAAAAATTCATTGGGCCGTTTTGGCATTGATGAAGCCAATTTTTCAATGTACTCTGAATTCATATTTCGCCATTATGTAATTATTAGGACGTGAAGGATCTATTTTGATGTTATTTTGTACGTGGGTACATATTCTTCTTTTTGGTAAATCCCATAGATAATCTATGGCTTTTAAGGCTGACGATTGTGGTGAAGTTTTCAATTATACATTCTCATTGTAGAACTTCTAAAACCTTGTGCTGTGTGCGGTATGCTTTAGGTCGTTGTCTTGTTGGAGTTATCATAGTTTTCAATCACTTTTACTAAGATTTCTTCTTAGTATGTCTAAGTAGATTCTATGAATAAAATAAATTCTAAACGACCTACAAGTTTACTTGTCATAGAGCCCCATATCATTACTCAGCTACCATCATATTTAACAGGTAATATAAATTCAGCTCTGTACAAGGCGTCCTTTCATCCGTAAAAAACCTTTTTCCAGAACTCTGGAGACTTATTTATACGTTTTTTTTTTTTTTTGGCAAAATCAATTAGTTTTTGTCTATTGACTAATCACACAAGCAACTTCTGTCGTGATGCATAGGGTTTGTAATTGACTATTTTTAATTCTTCAAAGTATCATTGAAAATTTGTTTATTGACCTTTTCAGCGGTTTTGATGCTGCTAACTTGGAAGTGAATCTAATTTTGGGGCAGACGACCAGAACGAACTTTTTAGACTAAAATTTCTGTTTTTTTACTGTGCTGCATCGATGTTCTTAAATATGAAAGTATTATGTTATCATTCAAATACAAAAAAAATACTGTTAAAAAACACCGTTTACTTTTGTGTACGCAGGATATTGAATAAGCACAAAGTTGCCTTATCGTTCATAATCATTGACAATCTTTATAAAAATGGAATAAAAAAACACATTCTATGCTTTTGAAATGTTTATTCGTAAATTTAAACGAATTCTAATAAAATACTGTTGCTTTTTACTGTCTCAATTTAAACTTGAAAAAATATTACACAGTTTGTAAGCACATTTATGCTGCGGAGTTTGTATATAAGGCGTTATTTTTAAAAGTGGTGCAAGTCAATTTTTTTCACGCACAGCCCTTTCGTCAGGTGCCATGTTTTCTTTGATATGCTGGCTTATAAATGAATGATAATGTAGGGATGCTGCTTTCTTTATACATATTCCTCAATAGATTTTATATGTGCTTACTAACATCAGATCCGAATTACACAGTTTCTGACAGTACGTGAATAGTTCCCGATGACATTAACCTGTTGAAATGAGCAAGGGAAATAATCGCGTAGTCTTTTCCATTTTTCCCTAATTTTTAAAATTTGACCTACTACCGATAAATACATACATAGATAGATGTATTTCTTTTCTTAAGACCTTATTGTTTACGAGTTTGTTTGTTTATTTAGTTTACGATAGACTCTTCAACGAAACCTAATAAAGTAAAATACTATTCGCTATTGGTTACGAGTATAAGAATATCAATAATGTTCAAAGTTTGTTAAAGAGGTGACTAATATTTAACGATTAAAAACATTCTTTCATTTGTTTATTTTAAGGCAAACTAAATTGCAAAAAGGCGGTGATGTAGGTTAGAAAAAGATATATAAAAACATAGATAAAAATAAATAAAATAGTAGGAAAAAAAAAACAAAGCAAATTCATGAATGAAAACTTAATTGCTCTTAGCAAATATACAATAATATTGTACGATAGTAAAAAATACATAAACAAATTTGTTATGGTATGAGTAAAAAGACAAAAATAATTTATTAAATAACAAAAAAAAAGAGTAACGAGTTCAAATAAAGAAAAGCTTCAATGAATGAATTAGTTTTTTTTCAATAATAATCTTTTGGGTGGGAGATCATGATACTGGATGACGAATCATTAAGTCAATCATATGGGAAGAGAAGGAGGTGCATTTTAATTAAAGAACTTTGCTTTTTCACTCTAAAATTTTATCGAGTAGAACTTGAATATTTAGTTATGATAAAACAAAATTGTTTTCGCTTACATATTTGACATGTATGCATATGTATGTAAATACGTATGTATGTATGTATTTTATTAATAAAAATTTATTGCATTTTGTTTTTATTTAATTTTGCTTAAGTAATCAAATTGCTTGTTTCCGAATTTCTACATTTTATTTTTTTAATGCTTTTAATATTTAATATTTAACCGAAAACCGAAACACCCATAATTTACACTTGCTTATGGATAAACTTTTGCTACCTTTCCTAAAGACAAATTTATTGAGCTTTGAATATAAATTATAAGATTTTCTTGCAATAAATACATTCAATAAAACAATCACGTATAATACTAAAAAAATATAAAATATTAATTTAAAGCAGTGTTCCAAAATAAACTGTACATTATTATATGTACGGTTCACAAATCCAAGAACGGTATTTATTTTTTTAGTGTTTGTGTATTTCTACACAACCAGAAAAAGTCGTTCTGTTTTTTGTTTTAAAACAGTACAGTTTTAGTGTTTGTATACATTTTGGTTTAGTGATCTTGGGTTATTTTTCCCCAAATTTCAAAATATTTTCTTTTTTTGCATTTTTTATCAATCAGTTTAAAATAAAAAAATTGAAAAAAAAAATTACAACAAAACAAAATATTTTTCCTTTGTTTTTTTCTATAGGTTAAGAACAGTATATTCGTTATGTAGAAAATTCAAAAATATTATAATGTTTTTTGTTTGTATTGAATTCCCTACACAAACACTTTTAGTGTTTCTGTACTTAATATTCTACAGTACAGAACACTAAAGTACGTTTTATAAGGTAAATTTTCGAACACTGATTTAAAGTACTTTTACTATCAGTTATAAACGTATGTATGTATATTAGTGCTGTCAAATTCTACTACTTTCCATTACGCGATAGTATTGAGTACAGTCGGGCCTCGATTATTCGTAATCCGGTTAACCGGTAACCCCGAATAACAGAGATGACCGTCATTACAAAAATTCAAACTTAAATTGTTGCTTGAATGATGGTAACAAAATTTGATGACTGTAAAAAAAGCGTTTTAAGCAATGAGTATATCGTCGATGGAATTAAAGAACGCTGTAACTGACAAAAAATCGAAAATACGTTTTTTGCATCATTTTTAACAGAAAAAAATCCGCGTCGATTGCTCCCGGTCCCAGATTTCTACGATGAAAATAAATTCACTTACGCCGTCTGCGTTTTGAAAAATACCAGTGTCTTTGTTCTACATTCATTCAGGTTTTTTGGCTCTGGTGAACATTTAAGGTTTTGTCAGTTACAGCGTTCTTTAATTCCCTGTTTTCAAAAAAGTTCAACAATTGAAGCAACTGCTACTATAAAAGTGGTTGTTTTAGGCCAGTGCTGGACATGTGGGCAGTTGAGCGCCGAAATTTAATCGGTATTGCATATAGCAGGGACTGAAACCGAACCCGAACCCGAACCGAAATGGGTTCGGGTTCGGTGCTTTTATAACCATGAACCCGAACCCCGTTGAACCCCAAAACTCATCCAGATTCGGGTTCATAAATTTCAAAAAATTATTTTTGCACATAAAAATATTCAGTGTACTTAATAGAGGACTGCGCATGCATAGCTTAAATGTTTTACAATATTTCAATTAAAATTAAATATTTCATGTCTTTATTATATAAACGTTTTAAAGAGAAAATATTTTGAACTACAAACAAAATCAAAAACATCAAAATGCTAAGAGGTAAATTTTAAAAACTAAAAAAATTTTCAAAAATTTACAAATGGAGAGAGTAGAAGAAAGTTTTATAAGAATAGAAATTTCTAGTTCTTCAGGTGAAGATGAGGATATTCTTGAACAAGTTTTAAAGAAGAAAGAAAAGTTTTCTCAAATTAATTCTTCAAATATAAATGCTACCTCTTCAATTGATAGTTCAGTTAAAAATGAGATGAAAATATACGAAAATTAACCAAGGCTGGCAAAAGAAAAAAAATATTTTAGGATTTTGGGAGCAAAATAAAATGGAAACACCATTATTATATCAGGTGGCCCAGATCATCTTCGCAGTTCCTGCAACGCAAGTAAGCATATAAAGGGTTTTTTCAGCTTCGAAATTTATTTTATCACGACAAAGATCAAATTTAAAAGAAGAAAATTTAAAAAATATTTTAATTAAATTAAATGAACATTTTTTTGAAAAATAAATAAATGATATTGTACTTTTTTCTAAATTTTGAACCCGAACCTGAACCCTAAACCGAACCTGAACCCAAACTTTTTATTCTCATTAACCCGAACCTAAACCCGAACCCAATTTTTTCAGGGTTTCAGTCCCTGGCTTATAGATAACATCATACAGTCGAATGAAAACAACAACTCTTTCATTCTCTTTTTAGCCAACAATGTTTTAAGATATAATAATGATATTCGTTCAGTTGCAATTAAAATTAAATTTATTTTTTTTTTTTTGTTTTTCTTTTTAATATACAAACTAAGAGTGAAAGTCATCACACTTTTAAGCGACAAAGATAATAAAGGGTAGAAAATTTAGTAAAAAAAAGAAATAAAATAAAATACTCGTAAGAAAAACTATCAAAACTGAAAGTTCCTCATAAAACATTTCAGAGATCACTATTCGTAAACAAGGCTTGCTTTTAAACAATTCGCATTTATTTGGAATATGAAGTAATAATTTTTATTTGTTATTCTTTGTTTTTCTTTTATGAATTCGTAAAGGTGATGATGCAAATAAAATCTAATATGAATTAAATTTTAAATTATAATCACAACAATACTTAAAACCTATTATTTTGTTTGTTTGGGTTACCAAATTGATAAAATTAAAAATATTTAAACAAAAAGCTGATTAATTATATTTTGTTATCTTTTTTTATTTATGTGTATATGTATGTATGTATGTGTGTAAAGTATGGGTAAGTATAAAATATGTTCAATTATGCATAAAATAACCTCGAAATCATCACAATAAAAAGAAGAAAAAAAAACGAAATATATTCTGTTTGAACATATTATGACTTCCAAAGAGAAAATAAAAGAATAAAACATTATTGTTATAAGTATATATACAGATGAAGAAATGTATTTTAAGAAAAGAAATAATAAGTGCAGGGAGATAGCCGTACAAATAATTTCATTTACTATTACTCGTATCACCCGAATTATATTTCAATCATCTTCATATTAATTAAGTATGTATATGTATTAATAAAAATAATAATTTATTCTTAAATTTTTAGTTTAAATTTATTTTAATGACATTACTATTGTTTATTTTATTATCTCTGATACGAATCGAATTTACGCCCCACAGCTCTACCCGCTTATAAATTTTTTTTGTTGTTAGTAACAGCCACAGTTATGTTATATTTAGCAGGTATTTATTATATGAAATGAACTATAATCATTCAGAAATTATTTAAAATGCATTTTCTTAGAAACGTTTAAGAAACTCAGCTAATAATCTATTTATTCAAAATAATCACAAATATAGACTTAAAATTTACGATTGTATACGTATAGACATTCCAATTATGAAGTTCGATGTCATTTGACATTTATTACACAACAATATTAATTAACTATAATATGAGTAATAAATAATGCTCTGCTCGGCTACAACTCTTAAATGAATTACTAAAAAAGAAAAGATCAAATATTTTTACAAAATGTGTGGTTTCTATTGTTATGCAGAACAACTATATTTTTATTCTTATAATTCTCCTCTCTTGTAAAAAGAAATCAATATCAAAATAAAGATCATAAAACATAAAATACGCAACACATAGTAAAGTAGTAAGAAAATATTTGATTTCAAATTCTATTTGTAGCATCTATTGTTATGGTATTAACGGTTTATTAATGTTGTTGGATACAAACAAAATAAAAAAAGACAGTTTTTAAGAATACGCTTGTTTTTGGGTTTTGCTATTGGAATTTGTGTTTACAAACGGTGTGTTTTTTTAAGAGCTTGAAAACTTTATAAAAATATTAATACTAGACGGAAATTATTTTTGGAGTGATTTTTTTTTTATAATCTATGTAGTAGATAATTTCATAGCATAGTGTGTCAACAACATTTTTCAATTATTCTGGCCGTATGGCTGGAGAGAACGTTGTCAACAAACTAATTTTGCAAACAATCGATTTATGAGATGGTAAGATGCCCCGTTGTAGTCGCCGTGGTCTAGTGGTTAGTGTGTTGGCTTACTAAGACATGGGTCCTGGGTTCGACTCCAGGCTCTGACATCTTCAAAAAAAAGAAATATGAAAAAAATATTTCTTTCGGCGACTACCTCTCAGCAGTCTTCTGGCAAAAGCTCTGAGAGTAACTAATTGCCATGAACAAGCTTCTCAAGTCTGTCGTTCGGAGTCGACATTAAACTGTAGGTCCCGGTACTCATGGATAAAAATTGACACACACAACATGAGTGCTGCGAGAAGCTAGGCCGTAATCCTGACACAGGGTTGTAAAGGCCAGTTATGTATGTATGTATGTATGTAAGATGCCCCGTTTTTATGGAACCAATTGACGTTGTTGTTTAGCAAATTAATTGTTGAAAACAAAAAATCACTTAACACAGCAATCATGTACGAATATCCTTATTATTTGTCTTATTAGTGGTTTTTATTCGAGAATTGCCACGAATTGCCTGCTTATACAGCCGATTATTTTGACCGTAAAATGACCAAATTGCTTAATGAACATCACGACCACTTTTATTTGATCAAACCAAATTCCCACAATTTGAGAGCATTGTTTTGGCGTTAAACAATTCATAATGATTTGCCAATATTACTGAACAGAACAGAAATCTAAAAAATGTTAAGCAGTTTTACCTGTTAAACAATAGATATCGATAATTCTCATGATGAATTTGAACCACACTTAAACGTCAAGTTTTTTCTGCATTTCATTTGACTTTTCTCAATTTCAAACTAACTCAATTTGAACCTTGGAAAGATACACAATCGAGCAACGTGTTAAAGTTATTCAGGCTTATTATGAAAATGGGCGTTCAAATCAAAATGCATATCGTGCACTTCGTGATTTATTTGATCAATTTAATCATTCAAATGTGCGTACAATCGGAAAAATCGTGCAAAAATTTGAGCAACCCGGGTCCGTAAGAAATGTGAAAACGCCAGTGCATGATCGTACAGCTCGTACTGTAGAAAATATTGCTGTTGTTCGCGATAGAGTGGTTGAAGAGCCGTCCACCTCAACTCGTCATCGTGCGAATGATAACGAACTTTTTATGGCCTGAATTGGAAGATGTGGTTGTGGACAATATGTGGTTTCAACAGGACGGTGCTCTTGCCACACAGCTAACGAAATAATGGCTCTTTTGAGCTACAAATTCAATGCCCGTGTTATCTCACATGGTGGCGATGTCAAGATGGCCGCCAAGATCATGTGATTTGACACCGTTGGACTCATTTCTTTCTTTGGGGTTCTTTGAAAGAAAAGTTGTACGTCGACAAGCCAGCATCAATTCAAGAGGTAAAGAATGAGATAATTCGGCACATTAATGGCATAGAACCTCAATTATACCTCAGCGTTATCGAAAATTTGGACCATCGAGGTCGCGGTGGCCATTTAGCCGATATTTTCTTCCATACATAATTGAACCCTACCAAGTTATCATAATAAAAAGATATGACAATAATTGCCTAAATAATTTGTGTTTTATTCAAAATCAACATCGGAACTTAAAATGTAACCACCCTTTACAAAGTAGGCTTTGTCAGATAGACAAAAAATTGCGCTTTAATTTTGTATAAAATCATATGATTTTATAATAAAAATGGTAAAATTTTGATTTAATGCCTTATATTGTACTTTTATTATTCAAAATAATCACAACGAATAATTATAACTTATAACTTAAATTAAAGGCCCAACTATAATGTGCATGACTTAGCTTAAACAACTGTCAAAAATTAACGAAAAATCTGTCGAAGGCATAAGTAAATTAAAGAAAACTTTTAAGTGGCCATAGTGTACTTACATGAACTTAAGATAAATATAACTATTGTTTCACATTTTAAATCCAATAACAAAGTACATAAAATTACAGCCCTGTAATTGTTTATTTTATTGAATTTGCACACAAAATGACAAAATTTGGCAAATGTTATAATAAAATATGGAAAAGAAGTTATCTAAAATATCTAAAACTCATGAAGTATACCCTAGAAATATTATGTGCAAAGCATTTGTTCTAAAAAAAGGATTCTCTTTTAATTCAGGAAATTATAAAAACCAATAAACACACCATAAGCGCACACCACTTTTGCGACAGATTTCTGCTATTTGTTTTCAAGTTTTTTCTTTAAAATTTATGCTGAAATAAAATAGGCTTTCCTTGATATAAAGCCTCTTGTACTTTTTCAAATTAAATTAAAAGCTAATGTTGATCCCTCATCTACTTTTTCGTTTTAATTCCATTATTTTAATTTTTTATTCTAAAACAGCTGTTTCCGAACGGAATATGCGTTCAGTTTGGTACTTTGCTAAAGCAAAATACATTTGACGAAACTTGACGAAAAGTTTGATTAAGTACATTATAGATTGTCACATATGCTTTACATGTATTCGCACAGTTGCTTAAGTTGACTTAAGCTAGTTCATGCATATTATTGTTGGGCCTTAAGTCTTCTTAACTTTAATTCTTTTCAGAACTTTAAAAGAAAAATCCCACCCCTTTAAGTTCAACTGTATATGTTATCCACTAACATTTTTAACAAAAAAATTAATTTTGAGTGGGTCTAACCGAGTGGACAGAAATGTATACAGTCAACTCGCAAAAACGTGGACACTCGAAAGGGTGAACATCTCAGAAACGTGAACATTTTTTATACAGGCTACTCTAAAACGTGAGCAAAATATCAAAAGTATAACACGTGAACACTTTTTCTCGTTACTCTTTTAAACTTTACATACTTGTACTCGAGAAGCTAGACCGTAATCCTGACACAGGGTCGAAAGGCCAGTTATGTATGTATGTACACTCGTACTTTTAATTGGGAAATTTCCAAGTTTCTTTTTTTTTTTCTTTAATCAATAAACTATTTGCTTGAAATGCTAGCTTCACTTTTTTTAGTAAAACGTTTCTAATTTAGAATGCCCAAAATTTGACATTCGAAATCGTGAACATTCTTGAAAATGCGAACTGCCTGGGTAAAAATTATTTCACGTTATCGGGAGTTCACTGTACATATTACTCATTATCCTAAAGAATTAAAAATGCAGATAACATACTTACATAGTTTTATAGCTAGAAAATTTTTGTAATCAAATAAAAATCAAGAAATGTATTAAATTATTAAAAATATATGTACAAAGACCAAAAGTATATTTATGTATGTTTATAACAATGATATCAGTTACTTACTCTATGTAGAATATACAAATGTCTGTACGTAGAGGATTTTTCATATTAAAATTTATAAAAAAAAAATATTGTACATATTTATTTTATGAACGCAATGCAATGCCTAAGAGATAAGTAAAAAACGTATGCATATATTGATAGCAAACATTCTTAAAGGGCGAGTCATAAAGACATACTTTATGTTTTACCAAATACCATAATATGAACATATAAAGCATGAATGGAACTAGAATTTAACAAAAAAAAAAAAATATACATTTCAGAGGGTTGATTTATATGTATAAGAAGAATATTTAAAAGAGCACGGATCAGTTGAAAAAGATACAAATAAAAATGTGGGAAATTTTTTCAGCAAAAGTAAAAAAAATCATTCAAGTGAAAATAAACAACGTCTTTTTTAGTTTTATTAAAGTACTTACAAAGTAATTAATATGAAGAAAACAAAACAAAGTAAAAATAGATACTTTCGGAGGAAATTAAAATAAAAAAAAGAGAAAATAAATTTATTACCTACTGTTAGATATTTACCTGTTGTTTACTTAAAAAAAAAAAAAAAACAAAGTGTTTTGATGCAAAAAAGAAAACAGACTCTTAACAATACTGATCCATATGCATGTATATATGTATGTATGTTTAAAATTTCCATTTGATGCTATCCAAAGATCACTGGGAAGCAATTTATGGAAAATACTTGATTTTTTATAGGAATAAGTAATTTTAATTTTATTTTTTAATATTTGTTGATTTTCTTTATGTGTTTTGCAGTTGAGTCACCGATCTTTTGATTTTTTTTTTTAACAAATAATTTAATTGTTTAAGTATTTCAAAGACCTTTAAATTCATTATTTTAGTATCAAATATTTTATAACATTACATACAAATTATAAAAACAGATGTAAACTTTTCAAACTGCATTCGCATAGACAGCTAAATAATTGTTTTTACTTAAAAGTAAAAATAAAAAAAAATAAAAAGAAAAAGAAAACTTATTGTAGTCGCACTTACATATGTATGTATGTCCATATGTATATACATACAGTGGTGGCCATATAATTAAAAACGATGTTTAATCAAAATGAAATCAAAGTGTAACTTCTTTTAAAACCATTACTAAAAATTACTAGCACCACTATTCGAAAAGCACACAATCCACATTATAGCCGCTGCAAAAAAACTTTGAATTTAAAGCTTGCACTTTAAAAAATTTTGGATTAATTTCTAAGTACTTGGTTTTTAGCTGGCCACGTAATTAGAAACGTTCAGGTTTTCTTTAATTAATTAACTTTTTTTATTATGAGTCCTAAATTTAAAATTCAGTAGATCGTATTCAAATAACCTTAATACGTTTTAGTTTTCAAAACTGGACAAAAAAAGTGATGCACTCCATAAATAAGGGAGGGCTTCCACAAGCCATATCAATGGAAATACTGTCAATGTGGGGTATCGCACAAAGGTTTTCATAATCCAAAAAAGTGAAATTTGGTGCAGTTCACTTCTAAAATTAAACAGAAGAAGTTTGCAACCCCAGCCAGGGAGCCGAGTGCTAGAAAAACTCCTCAAGTAGAAGATACGATTATTTGCAGCATCAGCAAAGGTAACCAATTTCTGAATTCACACAAAATTGGGATGAAACTGGGCAACAAATGAGAGAAGAAATATTTACACGGACAATAACAATGCGTTTATAAGCATTTTGGCTTTCGTAGAAGTATTGTATAAAAGAAACCGCATGTCTCAAAAAGAATATTAAGAAACACTAACGATTTGTAAGCAAAATGCTCAACAAAGATGAATGTTATCTGAAAGAGAATTCTCACAAGCAACGAATTTAAGAATATA
This sequence comes from Metopia argyrocephala, assembly GCA_963576795.1. Classification (NCBI taxonomy): domain Eukaryota; kingdom Metazoa; phylum Arthropoda; class Insecta; order Diptera; family Sarcophagidae; genus Metopia; species Metopia argyrocephala. The sequence goes on from OY756210.1 coordinate 68,245,289, forward strand.
TTGTTTTCACCTGACGAAAAATCTTACGTAAGATGTTCCTCAGTAAAATCCTTAAGACTTTAGGTATTTTGTTAAAACAGTGGTGGTGTATTATAGCTTGGGATGCAATTTCGTGGTGTGGTGTGAAGCCATACTTAGAATAAAGGGAAAGTTAATTACATCAATATAAAAACAATTAAAAAAAATGTAATAGAACAATATTTCTTTTAAGAATATGCTCGATCTCAACATGATAACGACTCAAATCAAAATTCTAAGTTAATGATATACAGGATTTCGTAAAAAAATATTGACATTTTGTACTTATCATCGTAAAATTTTTATCTAAACCCTATTGAAAACTTATAGGCAATTGTAAAAAGGAATCACGCGAACAACAGTCAAAAAAAAAAATCTAATAGTTTCAAATGATGCAGCAAACCTAGAGAAACATGTCTCTGTAAACATGCTAACATTTTATATAAAATTGATAGAGAAAACAAATACTAGCCAATATTGTCAAAAATAAAATATGTAAGAGAATATCCTATTAGAGGATAAGTCAATTTTTGTTTACTTTTGTAGAAAAAATTTTAAGTTTGGTGAAAACATTCGTGTCGTTTCTAATTATAAGACCAACATAAAAGTGCTATATATTGTTTAAAGTCAATTTTTTTAAATGTTATCTCAGCTGTAAATATTTTTATTATCTATTCAATAATGATTTAATACTTTACAATTTATAGTATTTAGTTTTGGTATTGTGAACTTAATTTTGAAAATATATTAAGAAAAGTGTGTGCTGCTAAGTCGTTTCTAATTATATGGCCACCACTGTATGTATGTATGTATGTAGAGTTTCTATAAACAATCCCAGCGGGAAAAGATTGATTACCTTATTTTATAATCAATTATATAATATATTACTTCAGAATATATTACTTTTGGAATCGAGAAGGTAATTTCACGTGGCACACAAGTAAATACTGATTACCATGTGTATTCCCACATTTATGAAGAAAGAAGTTATTGTGTGTTGGTTTTTGTCTTTTTCGTATATTTTGTTGAAAAAAACTGTAATTTGGTTTTTTTTCTCTTTTACATATAGATAGATTACCATGTACATTCCCACATATGTATATAGAAGAAAGAAGTTATGGTTTCTGCGTATATTTGTTTGTGGATTTTTTTTCATAGTTAAAAACTCCGTTATTTTTTACGCAAGAATAATTGTATTTTATTAAAAAATGCAGTTTTTTTTTTTATTTTTTTTTTATTTACAAGATTTATTTATTCAAGGAAAAAAACAATAATCAACTTAACATATTGGTGCCCAGCGTCCATAGGACATAAAAGGGCAAGTTGGCAACATTAAATAAATGAGATCCTATGAATTGTTTAACAATATAAAGAAAATTATAGTTTGTAGTAACGATAAATAACAGTTACATATATACATATTTTTAAATATTTGAATATCAAAAAAAAAAAAAAAAAAAAAAAAATTATATATATATATATAAAATAATTAAATAAATAATAAAAAGATTATCAAAAGTGTATAAATATTGCACTGGCTAATTATAATGATTACATAAAAGCATTTCCACATCTTCCAATAAGTATTGCTTCAGATTAGTCTTGAACAAACAAATACTCATCATATTCTTTAAAATTGTAGGTAGGCGGTTATATTCAGAGCAACCAATGAATTCTATTCGTTGTTTAGTAGTTTCAAGTCTACATCTTTTTACTAGCAGATACGAACTGATACGTGTATTAATATTTGTCTGATTTACTCTAAATTCTATAGTGTGGTATCCTATCTTACGTACAGCTTTGAACATATATGTTAGCAATTGCATTTTATACAAGCCATAAATTGGCAAAACACCTTTTGCTATGTCTTTATATAAGGACACTGTAGGATATAGTCGCGGAAGATTAAATACAGCTTTTAATGCCCTGTTTTGGACATTTTGAAGCGATTTAATGTCTGTTGTCCTTTTATATGCATAAATCATAGGCAAGTAAGTTAAATGGCTATGGATTAAAGCATAGTATAGCAAAAGTTTAGTTTTTCCATCAAACACGTTTTTAAACTTGTATAGAATACCAATAGCAGGAGCAATTTTGCTCTTTAAAGATTGAATGTGCTTATTCCAGGATAAATTACTTTGTAGGTGTATCCCCAAGTATGTTTAAATGCGCAAAAGTGCAGACACAAAATTAATGTTTAAGATTAATTAATATGTTTATTAGTAGCTATTCGGGATTATTTTATAACTTAAATGTTTGCAAAATGTTTCTAACATGAACATGGTGGGAGAAATTAATTTATTATTAATAATTTAATGCATAATTTAATATACATATTATAAATACATTAATAATATAATGCATTTAAAATAATGCATCATAGAATTTATTTCTTCAAATTATTAATAAATAATTACTTTATGCATTACAAATAATGCATTTTAATACTTATTACGGGGAGACAGTAAAAGAATTTATTACTTTCGTAGGACATGATCTGTGTTAAGGGTAATAGTTTCCGTAATCAATAGTTTCCTTGTATTACCTTCTCGTTTCTCATTGATTACCATTTCCCGCTGGGATTGTACTCTATAATTTTTTTAAATGTTCTATTATATTGCAACTAGAAGCGAGGTAGATTTTGTTTTGTACCAGTAAAATCTCGTCGAACAGTATAAATGCTCTCTCTCTCTACAACTAATTTGTATAAATTATTAGAAAATATCGAAATTCTGTATTATTTTTCTCGGTAAATTCTTAGTTTTAATTCAGCGGTTATGTGAAAACTAAATATACATAGATCAAATTTATTCAATTAAACTTTAATCTATATATCGCCACATCATGCTTAAACGCGTGAACAGAGGGACCTATATATGGTTTAGTTAGAATCCGAAATTGCATGTGTGTCAATACAAAAGCCAAAATCGCCTCTAGGAGTTCCTTGATTTTTATATATCTCGATAGCGGTTAAAGAAAAAGTTTCTCAATTAAGTCCGAACGAAGTAATGACCTATGCAAATCATCACTTAAAAATTGGTAAACTTCCCATAAAAACTATCAGCCCAATTCTAAATTAAAATTCCATGAGAGTTTACTCTTTCTCTCCCATTTTTTTATTTTACTTTGCTTGGCAAAGGACGTACAGGGTCCGAAGTTTTTTTTTCAAAAAAAAAAAAAAAAATTATCTGTTTGGAACTTTATTTTAAAATTAAATGACATATTTATGGCAATGAAATACTCATACTGAATCATTACTACAACAAAAAAGCATGTATTGTTTTTAGTTAATTTTTAATAATCAATAGTTTAAAAAAAGAGCACATATTTTTTTTTATTAATTAACATTTTTAAGGTCTCCGGTGCAATATTGCTACATTCTAGAATCTTATTTTGGTTTTTTCTTTCTTGACAATTAGTTTTTATTTTGTAAATTTGTTGACTTTTAATTAATTTTAAGTCTTTTTAACTACAATAGGATTTGCAAAACCTACATTTGCAAATAAACCAATTATAAACATTTTTACATTTATATTAAAGATCTTCGGAGCGGATTAAAAATACTTAAATTTTGCTATTCTAAACTGAGTTTTCGGGTTTCCAAATCTTTTTTTGGATTGTGTTTTTTTTTTTACTTTTTCTGTCTGGTTTTTTCTTAATTAAATGGCCTTTTTATATATAAAAATTGGCATTATTTCTATTTAATAGTACATATATTTGAAAAGCACAAGTTGTTAATCAAGAATGCATAATAAAAAAAAAACAGATTAATTCATATTATTTTTAAACTGATTAGCTAAGTTGGAATGTATTTTTTAATTTCTAATACTGCATTTTGATAAGTACTTGTATTAAAAAATAAATGCTGTAATGAGTTATTTTAAAATTATTTGTCATACCTATTATATAACAATAAGGATAATTACATGTGATTTTTTATAACTTATTATCATCGTCCAAATTCACAATAAAATTTTTTTTCATATATCTATTAATATTGCTATCTAAAACCCGATGTGCTTCGCTACACCTACCACGCCCTTTTGTTCTATACCACACACTTTTTGACTGATGATGTTTAGCGACTACGAAGTAATTCAGAAATTTAGTTTTAACTGTTCTAATTGTCTGATTTATATGGAAGGTACCACGGCCACTTGTTTAATTCTACTCCCTTTTTGACTGAGGATTTGAATTCAATTTGAAGTCAGTCAAAGGAAATTCCGAAACTTTAGCTGTAACTATTCTTAAAATTCTATGCCAACAAAAGCTGCTAATTTTTTGTTATACAAACAAACAAAAAGGTAAAATTACAAAATTGTTGGTGTAAATTTGATATTTAACAGACCTTTGTTTACAAGTTAGCTAATTCTAGGCTCCTCGTAGTCAAACTTTTAAAGAAAGTTTTCAACATTTAAAATTTTTATGAATAAGTCTGTAAATAATTTAGTGAATTTAAAAAATTTAAAATTATGTTTAAATTTTAAATAACCCAGTTTTAATATGTGCCATAATATAATATGTACTTACACATTATTTAGCCGCAAATACTGGTCACTTTAAATTAGTAATAATGATAACGAGGAGATACATAGGTGCAAAAAAAGAAATACATATGTACTGTATTATAAAATTGATCATAACTATTATGTACAGTCAGGCGGTAATAATTTTTATTTTGATTTGAAGCAAAAAGGGAAAATATTGTGTTATATTGTGTAGTCTCCCCTATTCAGATTACTTATTTTTTTAGTTTGGGTAAATATACTTGTAGTGTGTGTTTCTTGTTTGAATTGCAATTGGTGCACAATACAAAGGTTTTAATTTCATCTATATATTTAATAAACACATAAATTTAACAAAACGAATATAAAATTTACGTTTATTTTTTTAACACCATCATGAGTTCGAATATTGAACAAGTGGAGGGCATCCGATTCGCTCTTATATTTTAGTTTTCAATATTAATTTATTTAGAAGTTGATTGAAAATTTTAGGTACGCTTTTTTTAAATTATTTAAATTCATATCTTGTGACCTGGAGAAAAATATACCCTAAGACTGGATGTCTTTCCTTCCATTAGTGACAATACATAATAAAAACATACATACATATCGTCGTCCCGAAGCCATATTGACGTAACTCCTACATACATACATACATACATAATTGGCCATTACAACCCTGTGTCGGTGTTATGGCCTAGCTTCTCGCAGCACTCATGTCGCGTGTGTTAATTTTTATTCATGAGTACCGGGACCTACAGTTTATTGTCGACTCCGAACGACAGACTTGTGAAGTTTGTTCATCGAAATCAGTTACCCACAGAGCTTTTGCCAGAAGACTGCTGAGAGATAGTCGCCGAAAGAAATAATTTTGTCATATTTGTTTTTTTTTTCAAGATGTCAGAGCTGGGGTTTGGACCCAAAACTTCTCATTTACTTTTTACATTTTCTATTTTAATATTGGGCACAACTTCTTAATTTTTGTTTTGTTCTTGCAATCATCATATACGTTTTCTCTCACAAGAAAATTGAGCTGAATAAAAGAACCTTTATATGCGTATTATTTTATATTTTGTTTTCGTCAAAATACTTTGCACTTATTAGCGCCCCCAAATTAAATTTAAGTTATATAGTTAACTGTCATCAAATTCAATATCTTCAAGCAATTGCAAAATATGGGAAGAGGAACAGTTTTATCTTTGAAGGAAAAATCGAAAATTGAAGCTTATTGGGAGGCAGGACTACCCTTCCATAAAATTTCAGAAAAAGCTGGAAGGCACAGGAAAAAAATAGCCAATTTTCTTAAAAATAAGGAAAAAACTTTATAGGCGATAACAATCGAGTGGTTTCTGAAACAGATAGGAGAGCCATACTGAGGGAAGCATCAAATTCGCATGATTCGTCTATCAAAATTAATGAAAAAACTGGTGTTAAAGCAAGCTTATCAACGGTGCAAAGAGTTATAAGAAAAGCAAGACATTGAAATTGAAAAAAAATATCACTTAATGCGCTAAGAAAAGAAATGCGCTTAGATTTTGCCCGAATACACATGCCGTGGTCTGCTGAGTGGAAGTACGTAGTTTTTTCAGATGAAAAGAAATTCAATTTAGAAGAACCCGATGGGTATAACTATTACTTTCACGATCTACGTAAATAGGAACATCACTTGGACCGCTTGCACAGCCAGATTCATAAAATCATGGATTCAAACCCAAAAAGTCGACGTCCTTAAGTGGCCACCATACTCGCCCGACCTTAATATAACCAAGAACGTCTGGGGATGGTTGGCTAGGAGAGTATACGAGTCCGGAAAGCAATACAGCACAAAAACAGAACTAATTGAAGGCATCAAACACGCTTGGTCCACCATTTCGTTGAACTACATTGAAAGTCTGTACAATTCCATTTCCAATCGAATTTTCGAGGTGATTTCAAATAAGGGCGGACCCACACATTACTAATTCTATTTAAGGGCACTGCTACACGTTCAATAAATATCGCGATATTTGGATCGCGATCCATTTTAATGGATTGATGGATCACGAGCGTATGCTACACCTTCAATATTTATCGCGTCAGTATTTACGTTATTTTTGTGCAGTGCATATCGCTTATTAAAAAATGTCAAGAGAAAACCAATTACAATTACCATTACAATTTATTAAAACAAACTTTTTACAAATGTAACACAATTTTTTATTTGTCAAATTTTTTTTTTGTCTTTTATTTTGTTTTATTTATATACATATATTTATTTAACGTATCGCGATCTAGATCATGAAAATGCTAGACGTTCAATATTTATCACGGGATCCGCGATCCGCGATCTGGATTTCATATTTTAGGCCATTCTGCGATATGGATCGCGATCCATCAATATTGCATGCTACACGTTCAATAAATATCACGATACTGCAAATATCACGATATTTATTGAACGTGTAGCAGTGCCCTAAAAGTTTTGAAAATATCATAAACTGGCAATAAAAAGCATTATTTTTTTCTTAAAAAACTAAATATGTATATTGAAATTATCGCAAATAGCGTTATCCTGATGACCAATTTTTGGTTATTTTTTTAATATACTTTTTCCAAAAATTAAAAATAAAATCGTAACTTCAACATTACAGTAGCCCTTATTGTTTTATTTTAAGAAGAATTGATAGAAGTCAAATACATAAAAATTGCAAGTCCATAGCGCAAATAGTTTAGATAGTATTTAACATTAACGAAGAGTGTAAAGAGGGGCGCTAACTTGATGCCGAAAAATACATTTTATATAATCCAATGGCAGACTCAAGTACTCGTAAATACAACAGCCAATAAACATGTCACTTAATGTTTTATTAAGGGTACTCACAATTGAATCTGTGCAAATTAAAACTAAGCAAATTTGCTGTGCAAATGGCTATAGATCGTGAGCGTCCTTTTATAACTAATTGTATTTTTTGAAGTATTTGTTTGACTTAGTGCTGCCGGATTTATAGACTCAAAAACATCTGTCATCTCCCTCCTAAAATGCCAAAAACACCGCTTATTCTTTGAAAAGAAAAATAAGTTTATTACAGAAAAAAAATGCCTAAAAGCAGCGGAAAGGAAAAAAAATAATTAATTTTTTAATAAATAAAGGCAATAACTAAAAAAGAAATCACGTGTTTTGTATATATGAAGTAATACCATTTTTTGTTTTTAATTGTTATCTTCACATTCGTAAATATATGGCTGTAGAAATGTTAAAAGTTCCCTGCCAGCAAATTTGTAGTCGACTACAAATAAAGCTAACTTATAATTCACTTTTATGGGCTGACTATAAGCTAACTACATTGTAATCCAGAACTTACCAAAATCAAAGTGTTTATAGCTAGCTACAAAAAGTTAACTTTAAGTTAACGGCTAGGTAACTAACTTTAAAGTCAATTGAAAGTAATGCAGAGTGGGACAATTGACTACTTCCTAAGACATCGCAATGTTAAAATAGTTAGTTGTTTTCATATAAAAGTAATCCAAGTGTCAACCACCACTACTTAAAAAATAGTTAGTTTTAAATTAATTGAAAGTTAACTGAATTGCCTGCAGGGTTTTTAAGCAAAAATTCACAGCCAATTTACTTAAGGTTTTTTCAGTGCAATTAGTGCAAATTTCAAATGCGTATATTTTGTTGTTGCAGAGAAAAAACTTGATGTATTTTTACACACTTTGCATCATTTGCACAGTTTGCAAGGCCTTTCGTGTGTGCCCTTATTATTTTAAAACTCTTTTTGTTCGAAAAGTAACAACAAAGTGTAGCGATTCTAAAATTTTAGAACCTTAAGAAAATAACACAAAAAAGTACATCTTGTGAACACCCTAAACAAAATATTTTTAAATTATATTTTACGAACAGAACTTAAAAAGGTATCACCCACCCCACTGCATTAATTGAGAATCATTATTGGTAGACGCTACTGCTCAGCGTTACGAAGCATAACAACAAATAAAAGCAAAATAACACTATCAGAAGTGGTGAACAAAAAAAGTTTTAATGCCAAAAAGAAAAAGTGTACTGTTGTATTTCTGAGAAATTCCCCTTTTCTCAAATAACTACCATTCAGTAACAACGATGAGTAATTTTGCTATAAAAATTATTTAAAACAATACAATCACACATACTATTTTGATTTTAGGAAAACATGCAAATAATTCATAAAAACAATTTTGTAAACAGAAGAAAAGTAAATATTGAAATTAAATATATTTAACAAGTAAAAAAAAGACGCACCCAAAAGTAATAATTTCACCTCTGATGCGGCACGTTCGCCTTCCTCACGCAGAACACGATCAATACTTTTGGAACGTTCAATCGCTTCCTTATCTCGCGCAGTACTTACAGCGCAACCCATTTTGTCAATACAGATAAAAAAAACACTTTGTAAAATATATAAGTTCAATTTATATCTTATTTATTCACTTTTTTATTTGCACCGACCAACTAGTTTTATGTTTTTTAACCAACCAAACTAAACTGGCGTCGTTTGCGTCGGCGCTTTCGTATTTAGATTTATCGTATTAAAAGCGATTTTAAACTTTTATTTATTTTTGTATGTATAATTTTTGTTTTAATTAAATTTTTAACGCCACTTCTTCAAATATTATTCACAATTTTTTTTTATTAATCCGACAACAAAGGGGAGCATACAAAAACTTGTGGTTGAAATTCAAAAACGATCTCTTCTCTAATGAGTTAGAATCACGGAGTAAAGCCAGCGAATAACCGCCGTTAATATTTAGCCCAGGCGTCTTACAAACGACGTTATTTTATTACACAAACTGACGCCCTAAAATCGCGACCAAGTAAAAGACTGTGTTCACTCTATGAAAGAATTTGAATGAAAATTTGATTTTGCTTGTAAGGTAGCCATACATTTGGAAAGTTTTCTTTGCAAAGTTTTGAGTTTATTAGTAAGGGAGAAAAGACGAACGGGGCAGAGTACAAACTTTGTCGCACTCTCAAGGTTGCTTTGTTATTAGTTAGCAGCAGTAAAAAACACAAACAACAATATGTAAAATAGAGAACAGAAAAAAAGTTTATAAAAGTAAAATTCCCTAATGTCGGCAGCAAGCAAAGTTAAAAAAAGAATCGCAAGTATTTATCAAAGAAAACTTTTCTAATGTGCAAACAACCTAAAATGGGGTCTCTACGAGATATGAAACGAAATATTAGTCTATATGTGCACGTTAAATTCGATAGCCGATACAGTTTTGTTACGTGTAGACTGCAAATCAGCTATCATAATATCTATTATGATATCGATATCATAATATATGTATATTATGTAAACAATATCATGATATATATGAACTGTCAAAAACAGTTCATATAAAAAAAAAAATAAATTGCAATTAAAGTTTAAGAAAAAAGAAAGAAAAAAGACATAAAATAATAATTTTTATTTCTAATAGAATTTAATTTAATTTTTCTTAATTTCTGTCAAAAAGGAATGAAATATTATAATATTGCAATATCAACGTGTTCCTGTTGTTAGATATGAAAATGACATATTATTTTCTCTTTCATATCATATTAAAATAGATATCAGGTGTAGACACAGTATACGAAAGGAGGTCAAAAACCATAGCGTCCGTCTTGATTATTTGTTTACACTCTTATTTGTAAGAGGCGAATTACACTATAACTTTAAAAATCCCGACTTTTTTTTATTTTCCTTTAAAGGCCCCTATAAAATCCAGTATGTGTCTCATGGGTGCTGCAAGAAGCTGGTCCGTAACCCTGAAACAGGGTTGTAATGGCCAATTGTGTATGTTATGTATGTATGCGTCTAACACCATGTCTAGATGTTCAATAATTATTTCCAAATCGTAAAATTGGCAACATATCTGAAGAAGAGAAGTTAGGAAAATTTTAAATTTTAGATGCGTTCACAGTTGAACAGTTGACTTATGTATATTGTACATTGTAACCGCAGTTAACAACGAAACACGTGCTATTTATTTCTACCTTAAAGGTAGAAGAAGAAGTCAGTTGTTCAACTGTTAACGCATCTAAAAGTTAAAAGTTTTTCAACTTCTATACGTTAGGAGCGATGATAGTGTGACCTAAAAATGCTGTTGCGGGGTAGTTTGTCCGACTTCATAATTTTTTGAAAAAATTCATAAAATATGTTTGTCCATGCGATTAGCATTGTATTTTATAAGATGTTAACAAAAACAAGCTCTGCATACGTCATTGTATGATGACATGGCACTAATGTTGATATTTTTATGCGATTTTAAAAAGTGGGACAGTTATCGATCAAATTTTATCAAATTTTTTTTTATCACGGCCTTAAGCGAAGCGGAAGTTATTAACTTGCTAAATGGCTATGGGTTCAATTATGATACGATTGTACGACGGATTGTTTCGGAATACAAAAGTGATGGCAGAATTTAGATATAAACGAGCACGAAATCTTGGATAAAACTTGATTTCTAATAGTGCGCAGGTAAATCTACAGCCAACCGCATATTACATGATTCTAACCCTTTCATTTGAATTCGCTTCTCAGAACATATCCAATTATCAATACTAAATACGTATGTATATCAATAATTTCATATTTTAACAAACTTTTGTTTCATATTAAATAGTTAATTTTAAAATGTTTCGAAGTTCTGCGCGGAACAACTGAACATGTTCATACGGACCCCCATTTGAGTGCCACTGAACTAGAAGAATAAGAAAATACAGATTTTTGTGTGTACAACTTTTTCAAATGAGAAGAAAAGTTAGTTTGTTATCATAGACAAGAAACAAACAAAAAAAAAATGGTTGTCATTCTTACTTTTATACAAATTTCCAACCGGTTCGTACTGTAGTTTTCTTTTCGCCTCATGATATGCTTTAATTTTTTAATCTTTCAGAATAATTCCGTATCCCAAGTACATATTGCCTATTTGCTCTGTGAATGTAAACAGTAGTACTATACCAGTAAACACGAAAATTTATTTTAAAATTTGAAATAATTTGGCTTCAATAAATTTCTCAAGTTGTAAGCGCTTAAATAAAATCAAGGTGAAATGTCATGAAAATCATGAACATCTTAATGATATTTTTACTGTGTATTCAGACGATTAGTTTTTTGTGACTTTTTGGAGTGCCTCAAATACAGGGGGTTCTCATGTGTTCGTAAAAGGCTGTTAACTCTCGTTTACTCTTTGGCTTTCTATCGCTCTTTCAATCGTTTTTGACGAAAGATGAAATAAAGATGATTAAATAAAGTTATACCGAAGAGATATAAAAAAGTTAATGTTGTGTATGAATGAGAACAACATAATGTATAATATATTATATATCTTATTATAACCTTTATTTCAGGGACGAGAAATCCACTTGGAATTGGTTGATCATCCACCTTATAGTCCAGATTTAGCCTCTAGTGTCTTTTTCCTGTTTCCAAACTTGAAAAAATGGCTCGCAGGAAAAAGATTCATCTCAAACGAAGAATTGATTACCGAAACTAATGCGTATTTTGAGGAGTTCCCAAAATCGTATTATTCAGATGGTATAAAAAAGTTGGAAAATCGTCTTACTAAGTGTATTGAGCTAAAAGGAGACTATGTTGAGAAATGAATGGTTTTTGAAAAAAAATATCAATATCAATCCGCCCTCGTATTTTTTATGGCAAGAATGTTTATTTATTGCTAAAATTGTTTATAATTTGTCCGTTAACTTTGTCAGAATTTGAATTTTTCTAAAACGTATCGATTTGTTTTATTTTTATTTCAATAATATTTTAAGAGTTCGTTTAAACGTTAAAAATTTTACATTTATCCGAAGTCCTTTAAAAGGAAAATTCCAGTTACAAGAGAAATAAATGCTGTTTTTTACATTTTCTTATAACCGAATTCGGCTGTAAAAGAAAAGAACTTTTCACCAACAAGTATCTAGAAAGTTTTAAATATGGCACAGCAGTTGGAAGGCCTATTAGAAAGCGATCTTAAAAAATAGAGAAGAAATACAGAAATACCATAATTTATATTTAAAATGGCTTCTAATCTCCTAGGAATAGAACTGTTCAAATTTTGGTTCACCACCAATGAAATGTTCCCCATTCTTCGTATAAAGCCTGAATTAAGTCATTTCGGTTTCGAATTCTGCTTTCTTACTTACTTTTATATCCAAAAGTTTTCAGAAATTTTCTATGGGGTTTACATCTGGAGATTGAGGCGGTGTTTCCATCCATTTTGGAACGTTGTAGAGGAGCCATAGCATAGTTTTGATGGCGATATGTTTTAGGTCGTTGTCTTGAGTAGAAATATAATTTGGCGGCAAACCCATTTATTTGTGGGCTGGACTCCAAATTTGTGTTCAAAATGTAAATTTATTTTTTGTGGTCCATAAAATATTTCCGAGTTATGTATTATGCTTTAATTAATAAATAAATTAAAAAATATATGAAGTATATAGCATATACGAATAAATTTTAAACCCAATTTGGAAGGTTTACATGTACAGGAGGGATACCTGTACATTCAATTTTAGGAATCAGAATTAGAGTTAAGATTTGACAGAAACCCAGTTCTGGACTTACTGACACTATCAGAAAACTCAATTTGAGCAAAAAATTTTTAAACTCTGAATACATTCTTTGCTCAAAAACTTATACAATAACCCAGTGGTAAAAAAAACGAAGTACCTACGCAATCATCGATGACGTATGCATTACATTTTAAGCGGACTCTTAACGTGCTTAAAGTGTAAGCTGTGCGTAACCTAAAGAATCATACACCCAATTTAAAACTTGGATTACGATGTAAGCGGCTGAGTCAGTTACTGTTTCAATACAGAGTACTTGTTTTTATTTTTACTTTAAATGCAAGAATTCAATATGCCGAGATTACAACTCCACTTACGATGTAAGCGAAGGGCTCAGTTGTTTGCTCTTCTATTTTGGACTTTACTTTCATATATATGTAGATATAAAAACATATATTTATATAGACCATTTGTTTTTGTTTACCATACGTATATGTAAAAATTTAAAATACCAAATTAAAACTTCACTTGCGATGTAAGCGGCCGAGTCAGTTACTGTTTCAGTATAAAATTTGTTCTCGTATTTTATTTTTTTACATAATAAAATGCCGTTAGTTTCAATGTACATATGAAATACAAGTGAAACAAAAAATATTTTTGCAATTTAAATTAGTTCAAAGTTCATTACGCAGTGGAAAAGATGGCAAAAATTGAAAGTGATTTGGAGAAATTGAAAGGTACGTTAATTTATTTATTTTAACTTTACTCAGTGTCTGTAAAAAAACTTTTATAAAAATAAAGAAATAGCAAGTTATTTTTTTATTTCAGTTGAATAAATCCCAGCAGTTACAATTATTACACAGATCCAAAGTCGGGAAAACATATGTATAATAAACTTTTTTTTTATTAATATGAAACAATTTGGGCCTAAGTAGGTTGGTAAAGAAGATTTAAGATATAAACTCATTTGGCCGAAAATAATAATATATGTATATATTTGTATTTTCAGATTTGTATTTTCAGAATTAAAGGCCCTGCATGATGCAATTTTTGGTAAGTTTACTTTAAAATTGCTATATATTTATATACATATGTAAGTGTTTGCATTTACCAATTTTTATTTTTTAGAAGCCGTAAAGAAAGAGGGCCATACCATTGACGTGTAAAAAAAACAATAACAACACGGTTTTAAAACATATAAACAGATTTTATACAAAAAAGTGTAGTGAAAGAAAAAATAGCAACTAATAATTATTTTATATTTTTGTTATTATATTCTCTATATATTTATTATTATTTTTTTCTTTTTTTTTTTGTATTAATCAATTTTTAAAATAGTTTGTAAATTTAAATTTTAATTGAATTTTATTGAAATAATAAAAAAATATTGCAATTTTTTAGGCTGAATTCAAATTAACATGCATTATGTTTTCAATTACAAAATCAGTAGGAAAAGTGGCGACAGCGCTTAACCTTAACTTACAGTTGCAAAGTAGATTGTAATACATATACATTACGTTTCAATTTACTTCTGTTAATAGGGATATCATAAAACCTGCTTATAACTCTGTTTACAATGTAATTGCACTAGTAGTAGCACGTGGTGACAACGTCACTTACTTTTTAAGCGAGAGCTCACAGATTAAGCAGCCTATGACACTTATATGTTAAATCTAAACAGAGAAATAAGCGAAGGTGTCACCACTGATTGCTACTTTGTGTTGCTTACATCAGCGATTACGTAAGGTACATTTTTACCGCTGGGAAGATCTGTTAGGCTTTGTAAATGTATGTATGTAAGATAGGATTTACTTAAATGTATGTATGTAATGATGACAATGAATAAAAGTTCTGTAAAAATATGAATTGAAGTAACGAGTAGTTTGTGCAGAGGCAACCGACTCATCAGATCACATATTGTGCACTTGTGCAATATTGATATAAAGTAGAAAGACGCACCTTATCAAACATCGGATAGGGGACTGGCAATGTTGACACCGGCCGACATATAAATATTTGTCAGAGCGACGAAACACCTCTAGATCTTCAGGTCAAAGTACATACTTTTATTATACTAGTACGAGTATTATATGAATGGATAAGTGAACCAAGTATTGTTTGAGTTATTTTTTACGTCAGCCTACGGATATGTTTTTGTACAATTTCAAGCATTTTATAAATTTTTTTTGAATTTATTCAAAATGAAAAAAAAAACATTTGTGAATTCAATATATACATACGAGTCTATATGTAAATATATAGATCCTGATTTTAGATTTTGAAGAAGGAAAAAAAATTATTCAAGCAGATTGCCAGAAGCCTCACTAACTACGAGTATCTCTGATTCATATGAGTATCATATGAAAACAGAACCCTATTCACATGTTTACAAAATCAAATTCAATTTTTTTTGCAACTTTTAAGGATTTTCTCATCACTTTTGGTCAGAGCGAAAATTATTTATTTTTGTTTGAAGAAAAAAGAAAAAAAAGGAATAGAAGCAACAATAATTAAGGTTTCTTGGAAAAGAAATTCTCAGACCATAAATTTAAATTTCAATGAAATTAAATTTGATTTTATTGCCTCAACTCAACGGCGATTTGTTTGTTATTTTTTAATGATTCTGTAGCTCTTAAACAAAATAAACTAAAATAAAATAAAAAACAATTTTTTTTCTTTACATTTTAACTAAAATTTTTTTTTTGTTTTTTATTCGTATTGAAGATCAAGATCATCATTAAAATCTTGAAGAAAAAAATACAACAAAAATGAAAAATTTTTGGATCAATTGGAATTTATAATAAAACTATCTGGACTTTGTCGTACTTCGCTACCTCTATATGAATTAAAATAAAAAGTTTCATCTATGGGGAGAGCAACCTCCAAAAATTTAACATCTGAAAAATAGAATTCACAGTAAAACGGCTGTATTCATGACACATACATACATATGTACATACATATAATATAGGTTTACTAAGGGCTTCTTTGACAAGTATTGCATACAAATTTGTCAAAAAAATTTTTTTTTTAGTTATTTTAGGTATAGTTTTAAAGTTAAAGCATTCTTAATTCCTCAGATTGAAATGGTCTTTTGCAAACGAAATGGCATCTAAAAGCGATTTTTGTAAGTAGTTTCTAACATACCAATTACATCTGCAAGTGCAAGTGCGAAAATCCCAATACACTCACACTTTTTCACTAATACACTCAAACTTTTCGAACTTGCAGCTCAACTTGCAAGAGATTTTTGAGTGCAAGTAATTTTTGGCACTTGCAGCAAGTAACCCAGTCAGCATTTTTGGTCAATTATGAGTCTTTTTTGACTCCTCTGGGCGATTAAAATAGTCACTTATGAGCTCATTTATGAGTCGAAAATGAATGTTTTGTCGGGAGAAAAATGTACCCTTGGCGCGACTCCCCTGAACGAGTCATTTATGACTCCCCTGAACGAGTCATTTGTGACTCCCCTGAACGATTCATTTGTGACTCCGCACACTAAACGAGTTTTACTTATATTTTTATTATGTTTACAATAATAAAAATATTGTATTTTGTTTAAAAATGTAAAAAAACAAAAAAAAAAAAATAAATTCATCAAGCTCAACTGAAGGAATTCTTTTTTATATGTATATTATGCGCCTTTTTATTGATGAGACAAGTTTCTGGAGGAATAGACTGCAATGTAAGAAGCGGTTTCTTGAAGATGGACTTCTTCTTATTTTTTTAAATTATAATTTAGAAATACCTTAAATTTTATTTTATAATTTTTGCCCTTTGCTGGGATTGAACCTCGGTCGTTTGAATTTCTGTGCGAGCGTCTAACCACTATGCCACGACATCACAATAATTGCATAACTCTTATTCTTTCAAATAAAATAAATCCCATTGTAACGAAATGCAGAAGAAAACAATAAAATACGACGCAAAATAATTATAAAAGCAGTCGTATTTCGAACGTCTGCACGATTAATTTATGATTCCGCACATTTAATCAGTTTTTGATCACCTAAGGGAGTCGTAAATGACTCATTTTGGTGATTTCTGAGCAAGCAATCTTCCAATTGCTGACAGGGAAATGACAAATAAAGAAACAGTGTTACCGAGGATGAGTTTTTATAAATTTATGAGTTAGTTTTTAAATAAAAATAAAGCTTTTATGGTTATTTAAACAAAATCCAAGAATAGCAAATATAAAAAATGGTGATAAAGCGTATATTTCTTGTTTTTTTTTTAAGTTAAAGAAAGTATTCTCATCCATATGCCCTTACATAAATATTTCACACTAAACTAATCGATTAATTCACTATTACAACAAATATGGAGATTAAAAATTTGCAAAATTAAAGAAACTTCGGTTATAAATTAATATATAATAGTATTTCTAATGTATACAATATTATAAAACGTAGTATACACATTTGTTATAAATAAGGGTACTCACGATTGAATCTGTGCAAACTAAAACTAAGCAAATTTGCTGTGAAAATAGCTATAGATCGTGAGAGTCCATGGCGTATTGATTATAAGGTGCATTTGACATGGCAGCTGAGCTAATTTTTTTTCAGACAATTTGTGAATATAGTTGTCAATTTTTGCTTTGTTTTATGTACATTGTTTTTGCTTTCATACTTTTTGTTTTGGTTTTTTTGACAGTTAACTACCTTAACAAGCATCAAAATGCTGTGTTGTTTTTGTTACTGTTTTACTTGTTGTAATCTCAAAGACACCTTATGATAATTGCGCCATGTGAGAGTCCTTTTATAATGAATTGTATTGTTTTAAGTATTTGTTTGGCTTAGTGCTGCAGGATTTATAGACTCAAAAACATCTGACATCTCCCTCCTAAAATGCCAAAAACACCGCTTATTCTTTGAAAAGAAATATAAGTTTATTACAAATAAAAATGCTTAAAAGCAGCGGAAAGGAAAAAATAATTACTTTTTTAATTAATAAAGGCAATAATTAAAAAAGAAATCACGTGTTTTGTATATACAGTGGCTCAATTTAATAACCGGACAGCCATTATTTTTTTAATAAAGCTTTTATAATAATCAAACTGCCTTTTGCCCAAAAACTAAAACTAGATTATTTTGTTATTTTAACCCTTTTTTACATTATTCACCATGTACGATATCAAAATTATTTTCAGAAAAAAAATTGTAAGTAAAATTTTCAAGTAAGTCAATATTAAACGACAAATTAATAATCGGACATGAGGCAACTACAATACTTTTGAGTTACTTTAACTTTCCCGTTACTTTTACTTTCCCGTTTTTAGTGAAGCCGATTGTAATTGTTAGCTTCGTAGGAACGTCAAAAGTAAAAGGTTTTTAATATCCTACATATTTGAAGCGTAGTTTGTTGTAAAATTGTGAAATGAGTCACAAATGTGCCCACACATCTACAAAAGTTAGAAAGTTGATTATAAAGCATTGTCAGGATGGTTTGTCTGTTCGTGAAATAGGTGCTATTGTTCAAAGAAGTTATTTCAGAGTCCACGATATTATTAAACGATTTAAAATTTTCAATTCTGTAGAGAATAAGATAAAGTTAGGACAACTTAAAAAATGTTCACCTTCAGATGAACGATGGATTTTAAATCAAACTAAAAAAAATCGGAAACTTAGTGTCCCAAAATTAACTAAACTGGTGTCCGAAAGTTTGCAAATTAACGTCAACCCCAAAACAAAACTAAATGTGCTTCGCAGAAACAATTTCCATGGAAGGGTTGCTCACATAAAACCATCTCTGAACAACGTAAATCGTATTAGGAGACTGAAATTTTGTAATGAATATAAAAAACATAATTTTTCGTTCCGGAGCACTGTTTTATTTACGGACGAAAGTAAATTAAATATCTTTCATTCAGATAGACAAGCATATGTTTGCAGAAAGCCAAATGAAGAACATAAACCAAGTAACCTTCGTTCCACAGTAAAAAACGGAACCGGAAGTGCGATGGCTTGAGGCTGTATGTCAGCCGCGGGTCCTGGTCAGCTGGTTTTTATTGATGGAATTATGGAGCAGTATAAGTATATATCAATTTTGAAAGAAAATTTGGCAGCTAGCGCTGAAAAATTGGGCATTTCCGAAAGTTTTCAATTTTATCAGGATAACGACCCAAAGCATTAAGCTCTTAATACTCCATTGTGGTTACTGTATAACTGCCCACATGTTATAAAAACGCCACCACAGTCTCCTGACATTAACGTAGTAGAAAATCTGTGGGCCTATTTTAAGAATAAATTTAAATCTAAATCGATTTCTACCATCGCTTAGCTGAAACTTGGCCTTGAGGAAGAAAAGGACAATATTAATCCTGCATACTGCAAAAAATTAGTGGAATCAGCTCCAAAGAGGACGGACGCTATTTGCAAAAACAAGGGCTATCCAACAAAGTATTAGTTATAAAGAAAAATTCGAGAAAATCTGAAATTTTTTGAAGTGTCCGATTATTAATTTGATTTTATTTTTTGTCTCATTATGAATTTGTTATTGTTACTTTTAGTATAAAAACGTTTTTGTCGTTACTTTTAATATTTTTTGTAATATTTATTTTAATAAATTAAAAACTAAATGAATTTTTTAATTTGAAATCGAAATGATGTATAATAATGGGAAAAAAATGTACGACACATAGCTGTCCGGTTATTAAATTGAGCCACTGTATGAAGTAATATCATTTTTTGTTTTTAGTTGTTATCTTCACATTCCTAAATATATGGCTGTAAAAATGTTAAAAGTTTTTAAGCAAAAATACAAAGCCAATTTACATACTTAAGGTTTTTACAGTGCAATTAATGTAAATTTCAATGCGTATATTTTGTTGTTGCAGAGAAAAAATTTGATGTATTTTTACACACTTTGCATCGTGAGTACAATTGATCAAAATAGTCAAATTTAAGAACAATTTGGTAGGAAAGATTCTTCAAAAGATAGTGTAGTTCTGCTACCAGTAGAGTTGGATCAACATCATTACTTTCAAATATTTTATTTAGTTTTTGGACATCTGACAGCAATGGTGCCACAAAAATTTGTGTATGTATATATATTTTTTTATTGTATGTATTTTTTTAAATTTTTGCTTGATGCCATGATTCTACGTTTGCAACAATATCAAAATGAGTTTTTAAATGTGGCCACTGACTTTCTGTGCGCTTTACTGCTGACTGAATTGTCACATTATTGCCAGACTATTATAGTTTTTTTATGTTCACCAGTATAATTTTTTAGTTGTATTTATATTTAATATCAATATTTTATATTGAATACTGCTGAAATATGCCAAATAAAAAATTGAAAGCTGCTAAAATAAAAGCTTAAATGCTAAACCAAAATAAGAAAAGCTAAATTTAGCAGCAAAAATGCTAAAACGGTCACACTGGATAAGAGAAGTGTCTTCAAGTTTTGCCCAAAGTCATGAAATTTTTTTAAGGGCCCCCAAACATTTGGGGCTCAGGGTAATTTTTGCAGAAAAGTAATCATTTTCTCAGGTTCATATCTTGCAAACGTTCGGAGTTTTGATTTACTTTCTGAGGCTCTTGTCACGAAGAACAAAAATTGTGAAGATATAAAATCAGAAAAACTTCACCTTCAAGACCAAAATCGCAGAAAACTTAAAAAAATTCAATCCTTTTTACCTTTTTTACCCCTGTTTAGGTCCATAGGTAGCAAACCGTTAAAAATTTAAGGAAAGAATGGACTAAAAAAATTTATCGTTTTAAAATCAAATCTTATTATTATTTGATCACACACTTCATATAAACATTAATAAAACAAGTAATAAAATAGTACGTTTTTCTATTTCACAATTCTTTTATTTTCAAAAATTTTTTTATTTTCTTCGAAGTTTAAAGCATTTGTTTCATCTTTATAATTTACCAAAGAGAAAATGTCCGGTCTTTAGCAGATTGACCTTTAACCAATTACTCATGAACGATTTTACATACCTACATACTATACATAATTGGCCATTACAACCCTGGGTCAGGGTTACGGCCTAGCTTCTCGCAGCACTCATGTTGTGTGTGTTAATTTTTTATCCATGAGTAACGGGACCTGCAATTTAACGTCGACTCCGAACAACAGACTTGAAAACATTTTTCATAGCAATCAGTTACTCCCAGAGATTTTGCCAGAAGACTGCTGAGAGAGATATCAGAGCTGAGATTTG
Organism: Metopia argyrocephala; assembly: GCA_963576795.1. NCBI lineage: Eukaryota > Metazoa > Arthropoda > Insecta > Diptera > Sarcophagidae > Metopia > Metopia argyrocephala. The sequence goes on from OY756210.1 coordinate 68,266,500, forward strand.
AACCCGGCGTTATCGTCTCAGTAAGCTAACACATTAACGATTTTAGTAAGTTTTTTATTTCACTATATTAAAATTGTATTTCGGTTGTTTCATTTTGAAGTATATGCACTTAAGAAAACCTAAATAGATTTTTAGTCGTCAGAAAAGTTTTAGAATTCTGACTACAACTAATTCTAGCGACAACCAACGTCTTTGATTTGTTTGTTTTATTGTATTTCTAATAATAATGGCCCCTATTCATAGTCAGAAACAAAGCCGACTTTAAGAGAAATAGAGCCGACTTTTGTACAAGTCGACTCTAACTCATTCATAAACAACTTAAAGTATACTTTTGACGTTAAAGAGGGCTCTAAAGTTACAACCAGCTAAACCTATTTTGAACTTTTTAAACAATTTAAATTATATTTAAACAATTGCAGTCAAAAGGTCATTAATTGCATTAATTGTAAAATCTATTATTCTATCTGATAATCATTCACTTTTGGAACAATTGTGCATTAGTATGTCTAGGTTTAAATTTTTTTATTTGTTTGTAAAATATTCTTTTCATGCCCGTAGTCAGTAGTCTTTTGGTGCCTACGTCATATAATGATCGTTGCTTGCTCCTAGGCTTTAAGCCACTTTATTTAAGAAGAGTTACTCAATCGATTATAATAATTTTTAGCATAATTAATTATCATTGTAATTATTTTCTTAATTTTATTAGTTTTTGCATACCGCATACAGGTACGAATTTAAAAATTTTGGATTCAATAAATTTTAATAAAACTAGATACATACATACATACATAACCGGCCTTTACAACCCTGTGTCAGGATTACGGTCTAGCTTCTCGCAGCACTCATGTTGTGTGTGTAAATTTTTATCCATGAGTACCAGGACCTACAGTTTTATGTCGACTCCGAACGACAGACTTGAGAAGCTTGTTCATGGCATTTAATTACTCTCAGATCTTTTGCCAGAAGACTGCTGAGAGGTAGCCGCCGAAAGAAATATTTTTTTTTTAAGATGTCGGAGCCAATACACTAAAGCCCGTATGACACCTACTTTTTTTGTATTAAAAAAGATTTAGAGAACAGTACAAATATAATATAATAAGAAAGTATAAAGTGTGTAAGGAGTTCAACTATATTCATATAAATACAGAATTGCCAAAAAATTTACAAATATTATCGATAAAAAAGTGGAGTTTGTCAAAAACAATTTAAAATATTTTACATTAAAATTGACATTTAGAATTTAAAATATAATAGTGTTGCTAACTTTATGGTGTTTTTCTACAATTAAGCGATTTTAGGGTATTTTTGCTTTCAAGGTAGTGTTTTTTTTACAAAATAAAAAGTATCAACATTGAAATAAATATAAATACAAAAACAAAAATAAATATTTTGTTTACATTTTTTATATTCCACTCTTTCTAGCATTTGTCGTTTCTTTCTTTCAATTCTATAACAATTCAATAAAAAAAAGTAGGTGTCATAGGGGCTTAACCACTAGACCACGGCGACTACGAATAAAACTAGATACCTTAAGATTTTTAAGGTCGCTGATCAGTTCTTTAAAATTTAAAATGCGGATCCAATAGGGCGAACAATTTTTAAAAAAATTGATTGAATTCAATTAAAACTTATTGCACGGAATTTTTTGTGTCAGTTTTTAAAAACTGGTCGCCGTGGTCTCGTGGTTAGTGTTCCAGTCAGAACACTTAAGTTTATTAATTTATTTTATGTAACATGTCATATTACTAATTATACTATGAAGGAGCCTATAAGTACATTAATTAAGATGAATGGGGATTTTTCATAGTCTTAGAATACTTTTAAGCTTTATTTAAAAAATAAGGATATTATTAGATTATTTTTAAGATAAGCATTGTTATCTGTAAAGATATTTTAAATCCATTGGTGAAATAAATAAATATAGTGTTTGTAAAATTTTAACAATGAGTAACGGGACCTACAGTTAACATGGAATCCGAACTTCAGAATTGAGAAGCTTGTTCATGACAATTAGTTACTCTCAGAGCTTTTTTCATATTTCTTTCCTTCAAGATGTACGAGCATGGATTTCAACTCGTTCGTCTCATATTTCTGCATTTTTAACTCAAAAAATTTGTTTTTTGAGTTATGCCACTCTTCTCGCAAATGAGCGATATGTACTAGAACTACGGCGACGGCAAAAAATAAACAGTTTTCATTAAAATGTCACATATTAGATTAATTTAACCATGGTTTAACGTGGTACAACCATAAAATATGGGCCTATTTCACCCATAAAACACAGTTAATTATACGAATGTCAGAGTTGTTTTTTAGAATTATTTCCTATTTAAATGCTGTTTTTCATTAACATTTTATGCATAATTTTTTTTTTATAAAATTTTTATTTACTACAGTTTTGCATTATTTTATTTGGCAGTCGCGTAATTGTATGTGCGTACGTTCGTTTTAAAAATGTGCTCATCTTATATTAATTCATCTTGACGGTATGTACCTGTATAATAGAAATTTTCTTCTTACATCTTTCTGCAAGATAATTTAAAATTATCTCTTCATGTACATATATGTATACATTATTTCGTAATTATCCATATCTTAATGTTTTAGGAAAGTTAAAACGAAAAAAACAAAAAACACAAAATAACCAATATGTAGCAGAGATATGAAAGAAAATTTTAATTCATATGATCGCTTTCTATCGTCTGGTGTATTTTTAAAAGGTGCAAATAATACGATGATACAGATGTACACACACATACATATGTACGAGTAAAAAAGTAAGAAAAATTATTTCGTTTTACTTTCGAAATCATATTTTTATTACTTTTCATTATTTGATGTTTTTGATTTTTGAATTGTTGCAATTGTCTTGTTTATTATTTTTAAAATGAAATCAAATGTTTCTTCTTTTGATTATTATAGTTGTTGTTGTTGTTGTTTTTGTTATTTTACCACTAGTAGGGAATTGCAAAAATTTATTATTTTCCGATGTGTCTTTTATGTAAATAAACAAATCATATTAGAACTTTTTATTGCTTATGAATATTTGGCATTAAGAGGAAAAAAGAACATCATACACTCATAGACAAAATAATGAGTGCAATACTAATTAGAGTTGCCAGATTTATATTTGTAAAATGCTTGACATTCATAAGAAAGAAAAAACATCGTTATTTTAAGCAAAATTTTGACAAATCAAACATCAATATCATTTTATATACAGACGAATTCTAAATAAAACTTAACCGGAAGTTTCTTCCCTTTCCTATTTTTACAATTGAATTTATATAGGAAAAATGGGAGAGGAAAAAAACTCCCAGAAAATTTTTATTTAGAATTTGGCTGATAAATTTATATATAAGACACTAAGAATTTTTTTCAAAAGGATATGAAATTCCTTCTATGGTTTTTATTTCTCGTGCTTTTGCGTTTTCCGAGAAAGTGGTAATTTGTTTGTAATTTCTTGGGATCTCGGGATTCCGCTCTATGAAAGTAATAAAACAAAATTCTATGTTTTTAAGGCTCAGTTACAGCCTGTTCATAGAAGACAAATAGTTTAAAACGTTCGTCTTCTATGAACAGGCTGTTAGTCTAAATGTAATGTAAGTGTAACATGTCAGCATGTTACAAATAGTTTGTTATTTTTTAACGTACATAATGTAGACGCGTTTTATATTGGCAAGGTCAGGAATGCCAATACTTTCTTTTACAACTAAAACTAATAGAAACTTTTTCGTTTGGTACCATTGTAGATCCAACCTAATTTTGGTAGGTTAGGAATACATATACATACATACATAACTGGCCTTTACAACCCTGTGTCAGGATTACGGCCTAGCTTCTTGCAGCACTCATGTTGTGTGTGTCAATTTTTATCCATGAGTAACGGGACCTACAGTTTAATGTCGACACCGAACGACAGACTTGAGAAGCTTGTTCATGGCAATTAGTTACTCTCAGAGCTTTTGCCAGAAGTCTGCTGAGAGGTAGTCGCCGAAAGAAATATTTTTTTCATATTTTTTTTTGAAGATGTCAGAGCCTGGAGTCGAACCCAGGGCTCATATCTTAGTAAGCCAACACACTAGACCACGGCGACTACATAGGAATACATATATAACAATAATTTAAAAAAATAGTAGCAAAAAAGTAGCGAAAGAATTTTATTAATTATGTTCCGGGCAAAACTATATATGTATTAGGCATGCCAATCGGCACTGGTCTGCACCAATCCCGGGATTCGGGATTTTCGAAAAGTCTGAAGTGAGGGTTAATGGCAGATTCAAACTTTCAGTGTCCTACCGATCATCCAATGGAAAAGGGATCAACAAATTCAATGTCTTGTCCCGGTCATCCTGAGTACAAAGTGTCCTAGAAATAGCACAGAAAGTGATGGAACTCCAGAAATAGGGAAGCCTGTATCAGAGTAGGATGTAAGAAACTCTCCTTTCGCAGAGGCACTCCTATCAAACGCATTCGCCCTCTTTCATTAATAATTTATTTCTTTAATTATCTAAATAGTCTTTAATATTATAATGTTCTTAAAAAATTAGTGGTTATGTTTTTTTCTTCAAATATTGGCCTACGTTTTCTGAATTTCAGTACTGAAAACCAAAAATAAAATCAATGTTATAGCTCTTGTTATGAAGAATAAAAATTGTGAAGATATAGAATAAAAAAAAAATCATCACCTTCAAGACCAAAATCGCAAAAAACTATAAAAAATCTTTTTGACTTTTGTCCCCTGTTTAGGTCCACAGCAAAAAGTTCAAAATTTAAGGAAACAATTTACCTAAGATACATACATACATAACTGGCCTTTACAACTCTGTGTCAGGATTACGGCCTAGCTTCTCGCAGCACTCATGTTGTGTGTGTCAATTTTTATCCATGAGTACCGGGACCTACAGTTTAATGTCGACTCCGAACGACAGACTTGAGAAGCTTGTTCATGGCATTTAATTACTCTCAGATCTTTTGCCAGAAGACTGCTGAGAGGTAGCCGCCGAAAGAAATATGTTTTTCATATTTCTTTTTTTTTGAAGATGTCGGAGCCTGGAGTCGAACCCAGGGCCCATGTCTTAGTAAGCCAACACACTAACCACTTGACCACGGCGACTAAGATCTCAATAGAAAATTGTTTATTGAGTCACAACTTTGCCTCAGAAAGTAAATAAAAGTTCGGAACGGTTTGCAAGATATGAGCTTGAGCAAAATGATCACTTTTTTTCAAAAATGACACCGAGGCCCCAAATGTTTGGGGGCCTTCTTTTTTTGGCCTTTTATCTCGTAGTGGTGTCCGTATACGGTTATATTCCCATGACTTAAAAAATTTAACACATTGTTATTATACATGCAGGTGGTCAGGTGTAGACCCATAAGGCAAATTCAATAGACGATCCTTATGGACAACTGCACAAGAAGACTTACTGCCTCCATGTGGCTGCCGCTGGTAACATGGTCGATGCGGGTCTGGGCTGGTCTCGTGTGTCCTACTTTTGAGCGGGAATTGCGTTTCCACTCAGGCCAACTCTCGACCATGGCTAAAGTAAGCAACGACTTACGTTTTCACGTAGTACAATCCTGATATCTGGAAACTCATATAGAAGTATGATCTTTACCACCGAAAGGTAGTAACCGCAACTAGCAGTCAGTTAGGTCATGTCTCTGGTGACTGCTAGCAAAAACTTGATCATGCGGACGCTCCTTAAACCGTTCCAGCCAATCCACGGTGGTACAGCATACACCAAGGGATGTGTAGTCAAGGGGTTCTTGACTCCTCGTATGCGGACTCTGGATACCAGACGCCCTCCAGTTTTAATTAGCCTTCCTGCGGCAAGCCGGCAATACCGCAGGTGACCTCTTATTCCGAGTATGAAATATAAAAATTTATGGAGAAAATTATAAACTCAAAGAGCGATGCCTCTAATGCATCAACCGAAAAGAGAACAGTAGTGTTCTCTGAAAATGTTAAAGAGACAGTCGATACATGTATCACTACCTCAACAACAGTACTACAAATTAAGGACAATGGTCCAAGATTGGTTGACATAGGTATCTGGAGTACACTCTGCCGTGATGAGGAGTCATCACCTCAATTAAGCAGCGACGTTTCTGTGTGTAGCAATATGTGCTTGTCGAAGATTCCTGCCAGTCAGAAATCTGGCTGCACTGAAATCAATGCTGCGGTGAACAACTTGTCTCTGTCATTGGACACCGGCAAATTTGTAAAACTCACGTCTTTTGAGAGACGTCGTTTTGAAAGGGCGCGAAAAGACGGTAAAACAAGGGAAGAGGCACTGGAAATAGCCAGAGAAGCCCTCCTTGCAAGAAGAAGAGAAGAGCCGTCAGTGACCACAAGCAAGCCAACCAAAGCGGTCTGTAAGCGCCAACGATCGGATGACAGTCCACAGGAGGCTGTGACCAAGAAGGCCAAGCCCGTGTATAGTACAGGGCAGAAGATGGCATATAACACGATAGCAGGAAGCGTATGCATTGGCTTGTTACCTCGAGACTTCGAAAACTCTCCCCTGAAAACTGAACAAATAGTTCAAATACAGAATACGATTATCGATTTTTCAATAGAGCAGAAGAACAGTGGAACGAGGCAACAATTTCTGAACTGCCAGTTTAAAACTGGCTGGTTGTTGTTCACCTGCTTTAATGAAGCGACCGCTGAGTGGCTGAGACTCAATTGCGGCCATATAGAGGGGAAGTGTAAAATTGGGTTGAAGGTAGTTAAGGAAGAAGAATTCCCAAAGCCACATGTAATCCGTGGTTACTTCCCGCAGAGTGTTGACGTGGGTACAGAAAAGATTCTAGAGACTATTGAGACTCAGAAAGCAGATTTGCCCTCGTCAACTTTGCGAATACTACAAAGGACGACGGAGAATAGCCTCGTCCATCTCGTCATGGCAATAGGGGATTCTACCGTTAATCGGCTTCGAGCCATTGAGGGTAAAATCTTCTACAGGTTTGGAGTTGTCCACCTGGTGGTCTCACGAGGCGAGAAGTCAGTGAAGACGAGACCAAAAGTGTCAAATGTGACCTCAACAACACCAGCTGAGGATCCTTGGTTGAATGTTGAAAGACCGTGCTGTTCGAAAGACGTGATCATTCAGCTAAGGAAAAGCCCACCGAGGACTGAAGCGAAGAAGAGTAGTTCTTTGGAAACGAGAAAACCCCCAGGCTATTCAAGCAAGGCTGAGGCAACCAAGCTTTCTTTTAATTTGCGGCACGCAAGGCAGAAAGTTGAGTCAGCGGCGCGTTCCAAGAAACGCAAATGATGGAGGATGCCCTCAAAATGATCCAGGCAAATCTGCATAGTGCTAAGAGCGCGTCGGCCATATTTAGCCGCAGATTTGACAATGAGAATATTAGCCTGGGGCTCATACAAGAGCCCTGGGCTTTTAATGGAAGAGTCAGAGGACTCCAAAACAAGACGTGTAAGTTGGTGTATGCGGCTGGGGAGAGGCCCCAGGCCGCTATTCTGGTAAATTCTAAAATCACCTTCTTTCCCATTACAGAGTTTATCACTAGGGACCTGGTGGCTGTTAGGGTCAAACTAACTACTGATGTTGGTGTAAAGGAGGTAATATGCGCCTCTGCTTATTTTCCAGGGGACTTGGAATGTGTACCACCCCTGGAGGTCCAGAACTTCAGGTTTTGCCGAGAAAAGAGTCCCTATTTCATCATTGGTTGTAATGCGAATGCGCATCATGAGGTGTGTGGCAGCACGGACAACAATGATAGGGGTGAGTACCTTCTCGACTTTCTTATTAGAAATAATGCAGCTATTGCCAATAGGGGCAACAGGCCTACGTTTGTTAATATCATAAGGTCGGAGATATTGGATATTATCTTGTGTGATACATTTACGTCCAATCTTGTGAGGGGCTGGCATGTATCAGACGAGGTATCCTTGTCCGACCATATGCATATTAGATTTGACTTGGTTAGCTTTGTTAGGATCAATGATAGGCCGACAGTCTATAGGAGGGTAAATTGGACCTCATTCAGGAAAAATGTGGCAAGGGAGGATGACTGGCTGCCAGATTCTTGGGCTCAGTGAACGAACTGGATCTGGCGGCAGACCAATTACAGTCAACGATAAAGTCTTCTCTGGACAGCAGTGTGCGTCATAGCAGTGCACGTAGGGTGCCGTGGTGGAATGACACTTTGGCGAAGATGAGGAAGACCGTGAGAAGAGATTTCAATAGGGCCAAGCGCACGGGCGAGTGGCAAATTTATAGAGCTGGTCTCACGAAGTATAATAAGGAAATTAGAAGGTCCAAAAGGGAGACGTGGAGAGGATTTTGCCAGTCCGTTGAGGGACTGCCGCCTTTGGCCCGTCTTCAAAAGTCTTTCACTGTGTATCATTCTAATGGCATAGGATCCCTGAGGACGGGTACCGGAGGGTACACTCAGTTCAGGAGGCAGACCTTGGATCTCTTGATGGGAACGCACTTTCCTGGTTTCCAGGAGGTAGCTCCTCTGCCCGAGTGCTGGGATACTCCCGCACCTTTTCGTGTCACTAAGAGGATCAAAGGCCTCGCGTGCAGGATATTCACTCCGGAGAGGGTCTTGTAGACTATTGGCTCATTTAAACCCTACAAGGCTCCAGCAGGGACGGGATTTTTCCGGCTCTGCTGCAGAGGAGCTCTGACATAATACTGTCAAAACTTATTGTGATTTTTAAGGCCAGTTTCGGTTTTGGTTATATACCACGAGCCTGGCGGGAGGTTACGGTTATCTTTATACCGAAAGCAGGTAGGCCTAGTGACCTTCTAAAATCATACAGACCTATTAGCCTCTTATCCTTTCTTTTGAAGACTATGGAGAGGCTGATAGATGCTTATATAAGGGAGACGTGTCTTGTGGAACATCCCCTGCAACCGAATCAACCCACGTATGTGAAGGGCGGATCGACTGAGGGTGCAATATTATCTCTCCTTAAAAGTATTGAGAAAGCTTATTCGGACAGAGAGGTTGGTCTTTGTTCCTTCTTGGATATCCAAGGTGCTTTTGACAATACGGGCATTGACTCCGTTGCTGGTTCGCTGCCCCGAAAGGGGGTGGAGGGGCCAATTATAGCCTGAATCGAGTCCATGCTTAGGGGAAGGGTAATCAACTCATCCCTTGATGGAGAGGAATTGACCGTGATGGCGTCGAAGGGATGCCCTCAGGGTGGAGTCCTGTCTCCATTGCTATGGACGGTTGTGATTAGTCGTCATATTGTCTCAAAAGGGAATCGGTGTGATTGGTTACTCCGATGACCTCGTTTTGACGGTTCGTGGGAAATTTCACACTACATTATGTGAACTTATGGCTGACGCTCTAAGGGATGTGGGGGCTTGGTGTTCTCGAGAAGGATTCTCATTGAATCCCCCAAAACCGGTTGTTGTACCCTTTACAAAGAGATGTAAGTTGACGTGTGACCGTATTTCTTTTCTAGGTGTCATTCTGGATAGAAGACTTAATTGGAATTCGCACATTTGTGCTGTCCAGACTAAGGCGACAAGGGCACTTTGGGCATGTCGCTCTTACCTTTGCGGCATTGGTTTGGTGGAAAAAGACCGAGGAGTCTACCACCATGGGAAAACTGGGCAAGATACAACGACTTGCATGCCTTGGTGTAATCGGGACAATGAGAATATGTCCAACAGCGGCTTTAGAGGCCCTGATTCGATTAACACCACTTCATATTTATGTGATGAGGGTGGCTGCGTGTTCGGCAGCAAGGACATTTGTAAGAACACCTCGAAATGAGTCGAGGAACCTGGCCATTCTCCACAAGGTGGTCAGAGATCCAATTTCGGTCTTGGATGCCACGCCTTTGGAAGAGATTCAAAGTTGAGGTACCGGACCGGGAATGTTGGTCTACTGGTTATTTGGTTCGGAGTGAATTCGACCTAAACTGGTATACTGATGGTTCCAAAATGAATAGTGGAGTAGGTGCTGGCGTCTATGGACCCAATCGAAACCTGTCAATTCCACTAGGGAAGTTGTTGAGTGTTTTTCAGGCTGAAGTCTTAGCCATAACCGCATGTGCTGAGATAAACCTGGATATTAGGCTCAAGGGCAAGACGATTAATATATTCTTGGATAGTCAGGCCGCCTTAAAGGCGTTTGACTTTCATCGTATGACATCTAAGCTTGTCAAATATTGCTATGATACTGTGCAAAGATTATCGCTTAGAAACAGAGTGCGGCTGTTCTGGGTACCTGGACACTACGGTATAAGCGGGAACGAGAAGGCTTATGCATTGGATAGGAAGGGATCTGCGACACCCTATATTGGTCCGGAGCCCTGTTGTGCAGCATCGCTTTCTACTATTCTCAATCTGATTGATGAATGGGAAACCGGCAAATGTTTGGAACACTGGAACTCCCAGTCGGGTCTCAGGCACGCCAAGGCTGTGCTTCGTCCGTGTTTTGGGAGTAAGTCCGATGTTCTGAAGTTTAGGAGACCGGACCTGAAAATCCTAACGGATTTTCTCACGGGTCACTGTAGTGTGAGAGCGCATTTGATGAGAATGGCGATCAAGATACAGATGTCTGTAGACAATGCTCACAGACATCAGAGACGGCGGAGCACATATTGTGTGAATGTGTGGATCTTGATAGATTTAGGTGGATGTACTTGGGGAGGCACATGGCCTCATTGGCGGACATATCCACCAGTGTCTTGCACTAGTGCTGGGTCTGAATCGAATAATAATAAAAATAATATTATACATGCAGAATGTTGTTAATGAAATTCGGAAAATTGGTGTCAATTACAAGAGTCCCTGAGTTTCTTTCTAAAGTATATCTACACAAAGTTGTTTTTTCTAGACCATTAAACGAGAAGCAATTATAAACATATATTGTTGTTGTTTTGTTTTTTTTTTTTTTCTTTTACAATTTTATCTGCCATTGTGTTAAGTAACGACATTTTAACTACTTTCAGGTAATTTTTGAGATTTGATTTCTCGTCATTATGGATATTTGGCAGTTTTTATTAAACAAGGTAAGTAAACATTACTGTTCCTGACAAAATGTGGACGCTTTTATTTAAGTTAGCGTTAATGACAAGTGCATAATTAAGTTGCGCTTTACGCAATACATAATTGTTTACACTTAACGTGTTTAACATCTCAATCGTGTTTAACCTTTAATCACATCGATTTTGAGATGTTTTACCATGCATTCATGTGCTTAGTTAAACATCCCAAATAAGATGTTTTCATTTTAAACACTTCGTTAAATGCATAAACGGCAGGGTTGCATTTAATTTTGGGTGTGATTAGTATAGTCGCCGTGGTCTAGTGGTTAGTGTGTTGGCTTACTAAGACATGGGCCCTGGGTTCGACACCAGGCTCTGACATCTTCAAAAAAAAAAAAAATATGAAAAAAATATTTCTTTCGGCGACTATCTCTCAGCAGTCTTCTGGCAAAAGCTCTGAGAGTAACTAATTGCCATGAACAAGCTTCTCAAGTCTGTCGTTCGGAGTCGACATTAAACTGTAGGTCCCGGTACTCATGGATAAAAATTTACACACACAACATTAGTTCTGCGAGAAACTAGGCCGTAATCCTGACACAAGGTTGTAAAGGTCAGTTATGTATGTATGTATGTGATTAATATATAATTAATGAAAATGTAATTAATGTTTAAAAAAACTAAAAAGTAACAACAATAATACTCGTAGCAATAGTATAACTTGTTGTTTTAAATTAATTATCTATATCTAAATATATAAAATTGAATGTGTGTTTGTTTATTTGTTTGTTTGTTTGTTTGTTTGTTTGTACCTTATAGGAGACCAAACCTTTAGACCGATCTTCCTGAAATTTTCACAGCATTTAACTGGGACTCTGACATGATTAATAGGGTACTTTTTTTTCGACCACGCCCACTTTTACGCCCACTTTTTTAAAACTATATAATTGCTCCCATATAGTATTTAACAGATTTACTTCAAATTGTATACACATTATACTCCAGGTGAGGTATAAATAAATATTTCTTACGCCACGCCCCCTTTCACGCAAAATTTTATTTATATATAAATTTGTTCCTTCCAACGGATTTTTTTTATTTGGTATTCATTACATTGCTCTTAATACTGTTAACATCGCCACGTCACCGCCTTTAATTTTATTATATAACGAGGGGGTAGCGAAGCACACCGGGTTCAGCTAGTACAAAATAAAAATCAATGTTGTTCCTTGGTCATCGCATCAGTTGGCGATTTTGACGATTATTTCTGTCTAATGATCCGCGTGATCCAACTTAGGTTTTTACGGACAGAAAATTTTTCCCGCCCACTTTTACGCCCACTTTTTTGATTTAACTAAAATCAGAAAACGGCTCAATCGACTGACTAATTTTTTTTTCAAATGTTTGTATTAATCCATTTTAAGTTTTCATCGAGTGAACAATTTCCACGCCTACTTTTACGCCCAGTTTTATCTATTTATCTCTAAATACTGATTTTTGTATATCTTCAGAACGGTTAAAGCTAAAGTTTCGGAATTGGGTCTGAATAACTTCATGGGCAAGAAAAATCATCAGTCAGAAAGTAGACGAAATTGGACAAGTGAGCGTGACACCTCATACAAGTTAAAAATTGATTTCTTTATACATACGTTTTTTTAAAAGTGTTGAAACTAAAGTTTCTGAATTTGGTGTGATTGATTTCGTAGTCATTAAAAATTGTCAGTAGAAAAAAGGGCGAGCAAGTAGACGTGTTAGCTTCCAGACAAACTAACTATTGAGTTCAGTATATCTTGAAATCAGCAACATTTAAAGTTTTTGTGTTGGGTCTGAATTACTCCGTAGTCACTAAAAATTAAGCTAGTTATTAATATTTATAGTTCCACCTTTAATAAAACTGAAATATCCCTCTATTAATTCAATAATTGTATTTTTGTTCAATTTTTCATATAAATATTTTTAGTTTTCTCAAACTTGTTTACAATATTGTACAAACACCCACATCAGCTCCTAAAACATCTCAAGTAGAGTGTGAACGGTTATGTTTCGTTTTAAAAACATTTTGTTTAAACGAATTTAAAAAGTGCGACCAAAGCGTAACGGTTTTCGTCACCTTGTTTGTAGTAAATTATAATTTAACTTGACATTAGACTGTAATGCTGCAAAATAAACAAATTTAGGAATTGACATTCTCTCTGTGTGCACTAAATACTACTTTTTTGTTATTTTTTATTCAAATAAATAATAATTTTAATATTTTTCATCCCTTATGCTTAAAACACATTCAATGCAACTGGCTATCCAAATTCAGTTAGCGACTAATATCATTACATAGCAGCTACTTACCTAAGGCGCTTAACAATAATATAATAACTAATAATAATATATGTACTGTCCTTTCCAAAATTCCAATACAATGCACAGCATTCAATAGGGGTTTACCCCTGAGTATTGGTCTCAAATAAAAAAAAAAAAAAAAAAGGCGATAGCAACGAAATAAGCATGTGATCTGTAAGCTGATTATTATTTTCCAGTGGTGCCACTAAAACCTTTTTTTCATGTGTTGCGTTTTAAAGTCTCTTTTTCATGGATCCTGTTATATTGACAGCACTTACTTGTACATTGCCGCAAACAATAATAGAAATCAGAGTGGGCAAACAAACAAAACCTTTCGCAAACGTTACAACAAAGTCATACACTTTTCAAAATTTTTTTGTAAAGTGTTGAAAATGAGCAAAACCAAAACAAATACTTTCTAAATGAGAAAGAGCGCAAATGAAACAATTAGCTTTTCGCTCTTATGCTTCTTTGTTATTCCGTTACATTCGTATAATTTGCTCTTTTTTCTCTTCTTCTTTTCTTTTTCTCATCTTCTTTCCTTTTTCTTCTCATTCATTTTTTGTTGTACTTACCTACGCACATTTGAGTTAGTGTATTTGTAGTACTCAAAACAAAAACAATATACAAAATTAAATGGGACAATCTTTCTCACTGCTTGTGTTTTATTTTTGCTTTACTCATTGTAAAGAACACAACAAAATGAGATCAAACGTTCAGTTTTGTTTATTTTCCTACTCTGATAGAAATTAGTCAAAGTTGGCTGCAGCCAATGGTGACAGTGTAGTCATGTACACATGTACTTATATTCTATTTTTATCAGCTAGAAGTCGGTAGCTCGTAGTCTTGATTGTGTTTATAGTATTAGGTTTTGGTATTACTTTTTCTTTCAGTGTATAAAACTATTCATAGAGAAATATAAAAATATGTACATTTGTATACGTCGCGTATGTGTGTATTTAAGTTACCCGTAACACCAAATTGTACAATTTTGCTATAAAATTTAGTGAAAAAAAACGATTTTTGTTTACTTTACACAGATCATACAACGAAAAAAAAGTAATAATTACCAAATTCAAGCTGGGAAATAAATTATTAGGAGGCAGGCATATTGGCTTCACATAAAAAAAAGCAACAACAACTTTATAACGTAATAAGGAAAAAAGATAATTTCAAAAAATATATTTTGTACACGAATGCATGCATATACATACATACATACATACATAAATATACATACATATATGTATATATAAAAAGATCAATTGCGCTAGTAAAAACTAAAAATTAAAAAAAAAAAAAATCTCAAATGAATTGAAAACAGATCCAAAAATAGTTTCAAATGTTTTTTGTTTTGTTTTTGTAAGCAACGACAATGCCACGCGTTTTAAATGATCTTCCGATTCTTCGTATACAAACTGTAGTCTAATCGCATCGCATAATACTCCTAATCATGTTGAAAAAAAGGAATTTCACATCAATTGTTTACATTATCGTTGTGAATTTTTTTTTCCTTCTCCTAAAGTTATTTTTATGACAACATACGCTGCTAACCTGAACATTTAATAATGTTGTAACTTTTGGCTGAAATCAAACATTTCGTTAAAAAATAATTGATTTGGAATTTTGGAATTTATTATGCAACAAAATGTATTTTCTCTTTCTGCTATATACTGCTTCAAAGAAAAACGGAGACTTATTTTATAAAAAAAAAAGAAAAAAAAAAAGCGTTAACTAAATGTACATTTTTTATTGATGATTTGCGCAATTCTAATACTTCGATGACACCTGCTTTGCCCCATAAATTAAGGATAATCGCGATGGTTCGCACATAACCTGTTGTGTATAGGAGAAATGCTACCGTTGATGGCTGCTAAGATTTTCGTCCTGCTTCTTTCATTCGGAAGAAGTATGATATGCAAGTTAGTCTATTACTAACCGATTTCAACAGATAAAGATTGATTTTACTCAGTGAAAGTTTATCTTTAAGAATATTATTGTCTCGTTTAAAGATAAAAAAAAATACTTGCCTATAAATTAAATAACAAGCTTTTCAAGTCTATCGTTCGGAGTCGACGTTAAACCGGTACTCATCGATAAAAATTGACAAATACAACATTGGTGCTGCGAAAAGCTAGGCCGTAACCCTGAAACAGAGTTGTAATGGCCAATGCTGCTCTAAACGTCATTCTGCACTTACTGTCTGTCGATTGTCATGCTATGTCGATTTCGACGCAGAGTGCAATCTGGGGATGATTTAAGTTGGCCATAGTAATATTCTAGGGCTACTTCCGCCCCATATACGGGAATTACGTACGGACCTGGCCCTCCGGAAGTTGGATTTTGGAGGTGTGCCAGGGTTTTCATCCCCAACAGGGAAGAATGGGCATCGCGAAGGATTTGTATGGGTTCCGGTGTTTTAGTTTTCACAGATGGGTCTAAGATGAAATACCGCATGGGGGCTGGTATTTTCTCCGAGTCTGCGATATTGCCCGACATTTGCGGTGTTTTTTAGGCTGAGGTATTTGCGATTATATAAGCTTTAAGGACACTGAGGGAACGATGCATAGAGGATGAAATTAGGGTTTTTTCTGATAGCCAGACCTCTCCTGTTCCTCGTCAGTCTTTGTACAGACCTATAGCGGTGTATACGGGTCATTGGGTGATCGGTGAACACCCAGAGAGGTTGGGTCTGCCCATTAATCTGCACTGCAGAATTTGCAGGAATACTTCAGAAAGGGACACTATAGATCATTTTCTTTGTGATTGCCCAGGTATTGCAGTCAGACGTTTGAAGTGCTTTCTTCGATAGCTTGGCGCAATGTGCGAACCTAGACCACCGTGCTTTACTACACTTTATATACAGTTCTGGTTGTCTATAGCACTTTTCAGTTTGGTCCTGTAATGGTTTCAAAACGGCACCTTGTGCTAATTGTAGTTGATCACGTTTTTGATTAACTAGCCATTTGGCCAACCCACCTACCTACCTACCTACCGGAACCTACAGTTTAATGCTCATGGCAATCAGTTACTCACAAAGCTTTTGACAGAAGTCTGCTAAGGGGAAGTCACCGAAAGAAATATTTTTTCATATTTCTTTGCTTCCGGTTCGGCTGGAACCGGAGCTCTCGTCTTAGTAAGCCAACACACTAAGCACAAGACCACGGCGACTTCACAAAATAGCATAGCCAACACTTATTTAGGAAGAAATATAATAAATTTGTTGCAGGCACCAAAAATAGAATAGAGTGTTTACTATATATGTATGTATTTATATAACGTTGGTATAGGATATTCGAGTTACTAGGAGTACTCTTTTAAGATTTTTGTATATAAAATGCAGGGTATATCATTATAATTTCAGCTTACTGCACATCAACTGGACTGTTAAGGATTGCGTAAAAAGTACAGGTCTCAAAAAGTAGAGCTAATAAAAGTAAAATCAGTTCTTGTTATGTATTGTAGGTAGGTAGGTAGGTCAAATGGCCAGTTAATCCGAAACCCTGATTAACAACAATTAGCACAACACAGAAAAAACTAGATTGTAAATACAACAATATTTTTGTATATACAATTAAAATATTATTCAATTTTGCGCTAACAACGGTTTTTGTAAATACAAATACGACAATTGTAGGTTTCCTTAAGAAAAGAAAAAAAGAAAATGCAACGGTACCATGTTTTTTTCAATTATTGCGGTTAACAAACTATTTGTTGAATAGATTACAAGACTTTCAGTAAATGTTTTTGTTGCACTATTTTATCAATCTTTTTTTTAAATTAAATCGTCTTCATTTTCTCCTTTGCTGGGATTTGAAATTGGGCTGTTGTGTGTTGTATGCAAGCGCTCTAACCATTACACCACGTCACTCCTAATTTTTATAATGTTGTTTTTGTACTAAATATGCGCAACTAACCTAAAGCAAAGAATTCAACAAAAAATTTATTTAATCGTTTTTATTGAAAATGTATGGTACCGTAATAATTTTTTGTCAAAGTTTACTTTGAAAAAAAAAAAGAATAAAATGTAACGGTACCATCTTTTTTCAACAATTGTAGTTAACAACCCAATTGTTGGAAAAAATTTCAACACTTTCAATAAATATTTTTGTTAAACTTCTTTATAAATCTCACATAAGTCTTCTTGTTTTTGAAAATATTGCTTAAATAATAACAACAATTTTAATTAGCATAAATTGTTGAAAATAAATCCTAATATTTATAATATCAAAAAAATATTTGATTGTATTTATAAAACACATATTTAAAATAAAATTTCGCATTAACAACTCACTTTGTTGATTGAATTTTGGTGATATTTTTTTCTGTGAAGGTGCCGTTTTGATACCATTGCAGGACCAATCTGGAGTTACCTAAAAGTAGAAAAAGAAGAGAAAATAACTAGAGCTAATAACTGGAGCTGTCTATCAAGTGAAGTAAAGCAAGGGGGTCCAAGTTCGCACATTGCGCCAAGCCGTCGAAAAAGGGCACCCCAAAAAACTTCAAACGTCTGACTGTCAGACCTTGGCAGTCACAAAGAAAATGTTCCACAGTCTCCCTCTTGTTATGTATAGGCAACAAAAAATTATTTTGTTTTACTGTGTTATTTTTTTTTATTGAGACCAATATTCAGGGGAGCATTGTATTAAAATTTTTGAAAGGATAGAATAGAGTTTGATTTGATCACTCAAAGGCCAGTGTTATACCTTCATTCTCGAATAATCAACTATCGTTGGATGTTGATTGTGGTAAGGATCTTCCTTAAGTAAAAAGCTGTTATCTACTACTTCACAGTAGATGGCGCTTTTCTCCTGATCATTCGTTTTTTGATGCCAATGCCATACGTGGAATGTCAGGGAGCGGTGGAAACTTCTGATTTCTTTTTTAAATTGAAAATGTAACAGGTGTTGCATGCTTTTAGAGATGTTTGTTGCATGTCAAATTTTTCATACGGAAAAACCAATGTGGCTAAACGTTTTTCACAATATTGAACAGAGTACCAGACTAATGCTATGTTCAGAAATGACCTTTTATTAAGTTAATATTCGATTAATTGTCATAATTATTTAACCAGGGCGGGATGCGCAATTTTTAATAGTCCATAATTTCCTGAATTTTAATCGAAACAAAAATTGCTTTTGACTCAGTGACTATCTTTTTAAGTTTTACTGAAAATAATTAAATTTTAAATATATTTATGGTGATCTAGAAGATTTTTTGAGTTTTTCATTTTTTACTCGTCGCTACCCGAAGCCCACCTGGGTGGGTTGTACCATAATTTTAAGTATATTTCAACAGAGAGAAAACTCTTATTATTTGAAATAGGTATGTATGTTTGTTTATATTGAAATATGTTTTAATTCATTATTATATATATAAATGAACATAGGTGAAAATAAAATTATCTTTAATTTTATCATGAACAAAATTAGTGAATGTGACAGCTTTCACATTTGGTTTGGGTAAGAGAATGCTCAGAGCACACTGGTCCTGTGTATTCACGGCACATATAATATTTGCCTTTCTGTTTAATAGGGCCAGTTACATTGTGCTCTGGTGCTTTGTCTACCATAAAATCTATACCTTCATCGCAGCAATAACTGGCTCTACTTAAATCTTTTAGAATATTTTGTGATTATATTCAAAAGACAGTATAATATCTGCATACCGAAAACACACTGAATCACTGTCTTGATTCCAAATCTACCAACAGGATGCAAGATTCTTCTCCCAACTGCTCCAGAAATAACCCACGACGAGAATTTTTAACGGTATCGAATTTCTCTTTTACACGTGTATTGATACAACATGTTGTCCATTGTGTCTATATCACTTTTAGTTTTATTATAATGCATTATTATTTCAGGCGTTTCCTTTGGACCACTTATGTATATCTTTATTTCGATACATAGTTGACAAAAGAACAACAAATTTATTTTTAGAGGGATTATAAGACACTAAGGTCACATTTTGCGAAAACCCAAAGAGGCTTGAATTTACATATTTGTATATCGTGATTTCCAGGGGTAAATACCTAATATTTTTTGAACAGCCCGGAGAATAGTTCTTTGGAAGAGTTGTAAAAATGTTCTCCGTTGTTATATATAAGTATAGGTATTTTCCACCCGTTCCCATATACGGTGAAACCAAATTCTTGACAACATCATCGTCTTGATTCACATCTCTTGTAGAGTCAATTTTTCCAGTATATATTTGTCCATATAAGGGATAACACGTTGCATGCTCACCAGATTCTAATACCATACCACTGCTCATTTTTATATATTTAAATAATTTCAGAGTACGACCGGTGCCTTGTACGACTTTCGAACATGATATAGTAAACTTTTCTATTAAACATACTTCTAAAATTTTTATATTGGTACTTTCAAAAGTTTCTATTCATTTCTGTGTGTTTTTTGCTCTTTTTTTAATTAGATTTTACTGTATAAATACAAAAATTTAAACTAAAATCCATACAAAATGTATAGAATCCACCCGTGTGGGTTTCGGGTTACCATGTATGTAAAGATCTTTGAGAATGGGAAGGTTAAAGTGTTTAGGCATACGCAATTTAGCTTACTCAATATTCATTTAACAGCTGGAAACCAGAAAACAGCACTCGACATACATATCAAGAACGTCTGCCTCACTGTTATCACTCCACCCTGGTCTACTTTTCTTGGTTTTTTACCTATTAAAGTACAAATTAATTATTTTTTATTAAAATTTTTTTTTGTATTTAAATTTTTCTTAAAAAGTGAGTTGCCAAATATCAACAAAATTCGTTCACTGAATTGCAATGTGATCGCTAAACTCACTTATCACAGTGCTGAATTTTCATTTTATTCGTTATTTATTACAATTTTGTACTTATTGAACAATAATTATTTAAAATTTTGTATGGAATATTGAGCTTAATTATGTCGTTTGTTGCGATAATCTCAATAATGAGGTATGTCTGAACCACAGTATAAGTGTTCTTTCGTGCGAAAATAAAAATGGTTCCAGAAACTTATTGTCGTTGGAAAAAATTTTGATATGAAGATAACACATGTTCTTCACAACAAGAACAGAGGACTACTTTAGCAACATTATTTCCCAAGTATTTTATAAGAAAGATTTTTACATGTGACTTGACAGCATTTCGTACGAAATTGTGAACACAAATTAAATTTTGACAATTTTCATTGTTCCAGCTGTTATTGTTTTGGTAAAGCAAGATTGCCTTGCATGTTTGTATCATGGATTCAGTAAAGTTTTTTCAGCTGAGCAATGACTTGCAGTGGGTTCTGTTTAGGATCCATGTTTCTTTCCTCAGCTTCTGTGAAATATCGGCTTTTTTTATTTTCTTTGCTTATTTACTTCTCTGGGTTTTTCTTAGAAATGCAGGAAAATTTTGCTGCCCTTGTGCTGTCTTGTGCCTTAACCTGATTAAATATTTTTTCTTCTTTTGTTTTATTTTAAAAGTTAATGCCTGTTTTTCACACAATCATTTATGCCTGAATAGATACTGATGATTTATTTGTTCTTTTTAAAAGAAGTATCACATGTGCGGGTTAAAGAATGATTCGAGAGAAATAAGTTTATGGTTGCACACGAAGATAAAAATACTTGACCTCTTTAGCTACTGTCTATCGCAGCGAGGATTTATATTGCTGCGAGAAACATAAAATATTTATATTGTGGAAACATATTGCGTATGTAAAAGGATTTAATATATT
This sequence comes from Metopia argyrocephala, assembly GCA_963576795.1. NCBI lineage: Eukaryota > Metazoa > Arthropoda > Insecta > Diptera > Sarcophagidae > Metopia > Metopia argyrocephala. The sequence continues at coordinate 68,287,539 of OY756210.1, forward strand.
TTGAATTGCATAGCAAACTTAAGGAACTACACGTGTATTAGATCGTAAAAATTGAGGTATTTATAAAATTTTCTTTAAAAAAAGATGTTAGATAAAGTTAATTATTAAGAAAATAAATTTTGTGCATTAGACCGTACCTCAAAAAAAGTTTCCTCGTATCGCCTCTAATATAAAATATTTTTGCAAGAAGATTTCGACTAAAAAATGTATTTTTAGCCGAATGAATATCTGAGGCATTTGCAGTCCGATCTTAAAGTGTTTTTGTTTTGTCAAAAGGGAATGGTAGACCACACTAGAAAACTGGGAAATTCAAAATTTCAGACCATCAGTTCTTTATCTCTAAAAGTTATGGGCACTCAAATATCGAAAAACTCAAAAAAAGGCTTGAAATTTACAAGAGTTTTTTCATATTTCATCACTTTACTACTTTTAGTTTTAAGCTTCCGATGCTCACTGATATAAAATAAAGTCACTAGACTTTGTAGATATTTACGCTATAAAAGTTATGCCAATACTACTATTTGGGAAAAAGTTGTACAGCGGTTCAGTTTTGAAACCAAAATTTTCCGATTTTTTAATTTTCGCAGTTTTTTCTATAGCGTTTTTGCGCCGTTCAAGAAAATTGCATTTCGTCAACAGTATTTAATAGATGGTGTAATTTGCTAAAATTTGCGCCATATCACGTCGATGTCAGGCTGCTAGTTGCTGAGAACGATGACCTTAAACTTTTATAGAATTGGCGTAAATTTGTCAAAAATGACAGTTTTTCGCGCCTGACATTTGCAATCTTATTTAAAACTGGTTTATGTATTGCGTGATCTAAACTTCTTAGTAAATGGCACCTCAACGTCAAGAAGGCGTTAAAATATTTTGAAACGCAAAAATTTTATAAAGAAAATAAAACTTTTGCGAAATTTCATGATTTTGTTTCGCGTTTTTTTTTAGTTAATCAGTGGTTTAAAATCAATGTAAAGTATTGGAAAAGAAGTGCGGCGGTGAACTAAAGATCATATATAAATACGGTTGAATTCGGTCCATATTTAGCAGGTACAGCGGCATTTTTCTTCAAACACATTTTGCTTTGTGACATCTGAAGTTATGTATAGATTCCGCCGCGATTGACACCAAATGAAAGTTTTTTTTAAGCTTGATAATAAAACCGAATAGGCATTAAAAAATTTTCATGATTTTAAATTTTATAGATCAAAAAAAAAAAAAAAATCCTAACCTCAAAAATAATTCTTATATAATTTTTTTTATTTTTTAAATTTTCAAGTTAAAAAATTGTTTTTCTGTAAATTAGTTATGCGTTATATAAACGCATATTATAACAATCGGTGAAACATTCATATTTTTGCAAAAATTCGCGTTTTTTAATGTTAAGGAATTTTAATTATAATTGATATTTTTTTATGTATTTTATCAGTGCATTGATAAATTTGGACTGCACTGATGAATTTGAAATGAGTTTCATGCATCCATAGAACATTTATTAAAATAAACCAATAAATTTAACTTTAAATTTTTTTTAAAGAGATTTTAACTTAAAACCTCCATAACTTTCGCGCCGTTTGCAATAAATGATTAACGCGAACTGTTTTGGTATGCTAAAATATCACCCTTCACGTGACCAAAGCGTCATTCGTGTCATCCAAAAAAAAAAAAAAATTGGAAAAAAAAAAAATATCAAAATGTCGAAAATTTTTGAAATTGCCCGTATATATATATATATATATATATATATATATATATATATATATATATATATGATGTGTAAATGCCTAAGATATAACGAAAAAACTGGAAAGATGACCATTACGTTCGGCTAAAAATACATTTTTTTTTTCTAAATCTCCTTTTCTTTTTTTACTTGAAAGGTGGTACATGCATATGCAGTTATGTAAGTGAATAAAAAAACAAATTTTTCCTGCTCAATTTTCATATTAAACATTATCAGAGTTACTTATAATAAAAAGTTAGCAGCTCGTTGTACGTAGTGGCTAAGTTTGCCTTTCCTGTACTTTGAAATTCTTACAGAAATATATAAATACAGCCGTATAAGTATATCTGCTCCAAGCTAGGCAATGGTTCTTATACCATAGAAAAGGTGAGCTAAATGGGAAAATCCTAAGTTGAGCTAAAAGTGGGACGTATTTGACTCGTTAAAGAATACACTTCAGTTAAGATGGCGGTATGATCGATACACCACTATTCACAAATCAATAAACCAACCAATTCATCTCATGTGCCGCAAATCGTTCCACAGCATTTAATTAAAGTTAATAAAACTACCAAAATGTGATAAATTCAAAAATCATATTGAAAGTTGTCTACAAAATCTGATTTTACCTACTAATGAATAACATTTTCAAATTTTTAAATAATTCTACAGTTATTGAGACAAAAATAATTCAAGACCATCAAAAACTCATCATCCCAATTATCTAAACAATTTCTTATCATCTGCCCCTCACGTCCAAAATTGTATTTCAGCCCATCATCGTCATCATCACATTCATACATCATGACACTATGAGGCCTCCTTCCAGCTAAAAGGGGGCAACATGATTTACATATGTTTACATGCAGCTTTATTTTGCTTTTGTTTTTGTAGTTATTAAAATAGTCTGCCAAAGAAGTTGTAGCATCTTTTGTTTTTTTACGATTACAATTGATTATATCAATGAATCGTAAAAAGTACTTTTATTTCTTTATAAAAGAAAATTGGGGAACAAATTTATGTGTTATGCGGTTTCTGAAAAGTAGACATTTTAAGAAATAGAATGCCGTATAAAATTAAAACAATTATGCTGAATGGATTCTTTTTTTTTTTGTGAATACTTGTATTTTTTTTATTGAAATACTCGTATCCATAAATTTAAATATGTGTGCGTTCATAATGGGTGGTCTAATGTCAAGTGATCCCCAAATGTAATATTAATGCAGTCAGTATGCAACATGCCACACCACACTTCCTTAACCATGTATGGATGCATTTGTCTTGTGCGGAAAAGGGGGAACGAGGTAGATATGAATCGGTCGGTTAAAACGCAATCAAATCTGCTGAATATGATGTATGAGAATGCGATAATGATTACGATGATCTTGTGTTATTTTAGCTGTGAATTGTTGTCAGTTGTTTCTTTCGCTTCTATGCTTGCTGAAGCTGGCAATGATGATGATCGCACTCGTAATAATGAGTTGATACCACTAAATTTTTGTTTTTTTTTTTTATATCTTTGGTTTCCAATTTTCACTTTAGTAGCTGGCTGACTGACACTGACGGCAAACTTCAATGATTTCGTTTACATTTCTTTTTATTTTTTATTTTTATTTTTATAGAAAAAAGAATAGAAAACCAATATGGTTCATCCACAACAAAGAGTTTGGAAAAGTCTTATTGACTATAATTTTAAAATTCAGCAAAATCTTCTTTTTCTAATTTTTGTTTCCTTTTTTATTCGTTTTAAGATTTTCCGTCAGTTTAAAGAGAAAAAATTGAACCATTTTAAGGCGTTGAAACGTTAAATTGATTGCCAGTGTTTAAGCAAATGATCGATTGGTTGGTTGGGCGGTTGTTTGTATGTTCTATTGTAGTGACATCAACATTTTTATGTTGTATGCCTTGTATGGAAATGGTCTGACAAAGTCAGTGTTCGTCAAAGTGAATAATTTGATAGACAGTTTTAGCTTTTCGGCACCTCGAAATATCATTGGCGGTTATTTGTTATTGTTAAAGTAATGGGTGTGATGTGGACAAATAGCATAAAAGTGAACAGTATTTTTTTAAAAGAATTTCAAGTTACATATTGCAATCACGCTTTTAAATGAAAAATATCCAGAACATTTTAAAAATTTTACATTTTATTTTAACCGCAGATATGTTTTTAAATTTAATTTTAATGATTCAATTGAATTTTGCTTGAAAATTTATCCGTCTTCCATTTGAGTTTTAAAAATGTCGAATCTACAAATATTAAAACCTAGAAAACCTTCCAAAATGTAATCTAAAAGCGTAAGTTCTCGCTTGAGTTTTTATTAGAAAACTGGGTTAATTGGGTAAAAAATTTTTAAACAACAATTTAGAGCAGAATAAATAGCACTTGAATGGCTTTTTTTTTTGCAATGGCTGGTAAATACTTAAAAAAAGCCTCTGGAGAGATAATTGGCAGCCTATACATAAGTATTTTAATATTTAATTTCTTTCAAAAACGAGAAAAGTTCATAGGGGGCCTTTCAAAAAGCGCTCAATTTCTTTTCCGGGTATACACTGGGCCAGTTTTTTTAAACGTATTGTACATCAATCGAAAGGTCTCGTTAAGATCTTTATTTTGAAGTATTGACAATGGTTATTATTCAAACTTCCAAATATAAACGGATCAATAGTTTGACCTAATTAAACTATAACTCGGAAACCAAGCTTTGGAGCTCAATACTTCCTACGTCATTAGTATTAGAATAATTGGACTATTCATTGGCCACTTAATGAGCGCATTTGCTTCTGATTTAGGGATGTATAGTTAAGTCTAAGCTTCTTAAGCATAAACATTGCGATAACATTAGATATTAACGCTTTAATGTTTTAGCTTCCACTACAAGTTGGTATATGGACTCATCCATATACAGATTTAAAAAGAGATCATCTTAAACTGATATACTTATTAGTTCAATTATCGCCTGCATAATTATATATGCAAATATGAAATATGATGTAATTTTTTTGGCAACATCATTAATTAAGAATTTAATGACACTCTCCACGAAATGTTCATTAATAACATACATAGTTGGCCATTACAACCCTGTGTCAGAGTAACGACCTAGCTTCTCGCAGCACTCATATTGTAAGTGTTAATTTTTATCCATAAGTACCAGGACCTACAGTTTAAAGTCGCTTCCGAACGACAGATTTGAGAAGCGTTTTCATGGCAATCAAATACTCCCAGAGCTTTTGCTAGAAGACTGCTGAGAAGTAGTCGCCGAAAGAAATAATATTTTCATATTTCTTTTTTTCAAGATGTCAGAGCTGAGACTTGAACCCGGCGCTATCGTCTTGGCAAGCCAACACACTAACCACTAGACCACGGCGACTACATTAATAAAGGCTACGAAAAGGTATAAAAACATATGGAATGGATGGAATATGTTCTCCGAAATGTGGAGTGGGTCTATTCACCGGTTTGTAAGAAAAGTAAAATTGTCGCTCTTGATATTTTTTATTAGATTCTGGTACTAGATTCTTATTTAAATACGTGCTTGTTTTAATGTCGGTAATAATTTCTATAGTTTTATATGAAGCTGTATAATTGTGGTTATTGATAGTCTCTCTTCCAATGCATTCAAGATGTCAGAGCTGGGGTTCGAACCCGGAGCTCACGTATAGTATTCTTTCATTCATTCATAAACGAGGTACTAAAATACTTCGAACTTTAGATCTATTGTAGAGCCTACAACTTAACCACATATCGGCCGGTGCCAACTCTGACAAGCGCCTATCTGATATTCCATAATCACCAATGTACCTCTTACATACATATATACAGTTTAACGTCGAATACGAACGGCAGACTTGAAAGAAATATTTTTTCATATTTCTTTCTTTGAAGATGTCAGAGCAGGGGTTTGAACACATAGCTCTCGTCTAGTAAGTCAACGCACTACATACTAGACTACGGCGAGCACAACGATACTCGTAATATACATATGTATGATGGTAATAAAATAAAACTATGCCTGCACTCCCAACGGAAATGATAGCATTAAAATCAAAATTAGAAAGTGAAGAAGGCTTTTCAGTTTAAAACGAATATAACTCGTTTCAGTTCTTATTAAATACCCTTCAAAACTTTAGTTGTATACCCTGTATATTTATAAATATGCATAAAGGGAGCTTTCATTTATACCCAAGATTCACGTTAAGGTTTGTCTTGCAGTTGTTATTCTGAACTACGGTATTATTTCTAGCCCCTCGTTAAGTTTTTTTCCTTACAAACCTGTAATTATTGAAGATTCAGTGTTTTGCAGAGTATTTCCATTATTTCGTTTTGTGTTTTTTCAAATAAGAAAATTCAAAAAAATTTCAGTTCAAAGTTCATATCTGAAAATCAAAGTCATATTTAGAATTTCATATTGAAAAGACAAAGAAAATGCAGATCAATTTTTTTATTTTTGTTTTTTGCTTTTAAGAACGAAAACAGCAGGAATCGTTTGGTGTGAGCAATTAAACTGTCGTACCATTTCCATTGAATACATACTCGTACATATGTATTGTATTTATATTCAGAATAACAAAATAGTGAAATTTATGATGCCATGTGATCTGCAAACGATCAATATTATAATTATACTCGTATATACATATCTTTAGATAAAGATACAAACAAATACAATATTTTTATTTTACAGATACAAATACAAATCGTACGAGTAATTAAATTGGAATCAATACAATGAGAATAAAAATAAGAAATTAAAAGTTCCAGTATAGTAATTTGCCAATTTAATGGGTTTTTGAACAAAAAAAAAAAAACAAAAAAATTAAAAACAACAAAATAAATATAAAATACTTTGAAGCAAAACAAAATTTTATCATCGATTTTTTTTAACCAAATTTCCAAACAGGCCAGAACAAGTGCTGATATATGTATGTATACATGGGAAAAGAAGATCAACGATCGGTTATAAAATGGAACATATTTTATTTCACTTATTTTGCGTCTTTTTTTCCGAACAAAAAGGAAACAGAATTTCCTGTGAAACAGTTTTCCATTTTGAAAATGTCAGTTTTATGGCTGCTCAATTTAATTTTATTTGGCAACATCATTAATTAAGAATTTAATGACACTCTCCACGAAAGGCTACGAAAAGGTATAAAAACATATGGAATGGAGGGTATATGACGAGTAGGCTATATTGTTGTTGTTTTATTTTAAATACAAATGTCTGTGGCCGTTTTGGTAAATTTCGGTTGGCTTTCGGATTTGTTCAGTGTCTGTTTCATTTCAATCGACACAAATGTTGTCGTGATTCTTAGTATTGGTATTACTTTTTTATTTTCAGTAATGGATGTACTTTTTTTGTTTTTTCAAATGCACTGAAAGCTATATTGATACAGTGGTATGACTTAGACTTTTTTATTTTGTGAATTTTATTTGAACTGTATTCTGCGAAAGATTCTAAAATTTACAATATTCTCAATAATAAGAATAATATTTAAAGCATAGCAGAACAAAGAAAGTCAGAAGCTATGAAATTAAATAGCGAAATAAGGTTTGGAATTGGATTTGAACCATACTCAGGGATTGTCCATCGACTTGGCATATGAACAAATGAATATGTGTAACAAATAATGCTGTCATTCGCGAAAGTGTAGACAGAATTTGAAAGCAAAATCATTACGAAACATTAAAAATAGGAAAGGAGCCAAAATAGAGTCCTGCAGTACTTTAGAATATAGCCTGAATGGATTGGAAGACACACCATCAATAACCACAATTATACAGGTTTATATGAAACTATCGACATTGAAAGCAGCACTTTGGAAATGAAAAATGTTAAGAGCGATAAGTGTACTTTCCTTACAAATCGGTGAATAGAACCACTCTACATTTCAGAGAACAATGCCAATACCACACCGGTTGAATGCCCATTGCGGATTACGTAATATTAGCAAGTTATAGGACTTCCAATACCTCTTAATTATTACTCACAATTAAGAGTACTTATTACTGTGAAAAAATATTCATGGCTTTTATGAAATAGCTTTTGCAAGCAAAAAGAAAATATCATGGTCTGAATCATGTATAACCAGTATAGTTCTTTCTTTATTGCTTTCAATTTTATTTATTTCCTCAAAATTGTCAAAACTTTTTCTCCTGGTAAGCTGCACCCCACTCCAGCCGTTATGCTATTGTCGCAACTTTTCGCATAATGAAAATAATAATTGTAACCATCTGGGCCATTCATATTGAATTTCTCATCCTCACTAAACGCTTTAAAAGCCACTAAACGCTAAAAAAAAGTACAATTTACTTATGCTGCTCGCTGACAAAATAATTGTATAGATTTGTTTACAATATTTATTAATTATACATACTCGTAAATAGTTTTTGCATTAAAATTAGCACTCGTCTCTTTTAAGTGAGTCATTTTTAAATTTTATTTTTAAAGCAAAATGTCCATAATTATAAGTTGCCAATTTAAATTTCTGTCATTGCACTATAGGTAAAATGCCAAAAATTATAAGAAATCCTTGTATATAGATGGAAATCGGTACACGGGGTTTCTGAGGTTGCTGATTTCAAATCTCAGATAAAAATTTTCAAATTCCAAATTGCGGATTCAATATCCAATTTTAAAAATTGAGGAGGTCAAACTGATAACTGTGTAAAATGTAATCTTTTTCTGCCCAAAACCTCAAAAAAGGAAAAATATATTCATACATATACTATAAACAAAAAACCAAGTGGAAACTTTAGTAGAAACTATTTATTTATTTTTTTTTATCTAAAGTAATTAAATTTAATTCATTTTCATATGGTTAAAGTCCAGGTTGAATCTGCACGAACCAGCAATTAGGTTTCTTTCCTCTTTGTTCGACCATATTTCTCAGAATACTTTTTCCTTGGACGCCCTTTCGAAATTTCTGTTGGATTAGTTTTAATTGCCAAAATAAATTCAGTGTTTAGTCAGAGTTCGTTTTGAATCTGAAATTTGTCAATCTTCCTGTGAGAACTCTTCCATCTGTTTGAGATATTTTTACAAAAAATTGCACATTCTCCTTCACATAAGCCAATACTTCATTCTTTATTAACAATAAACAATAAAATTGTAAACAGCAGTATTCTTATCCTGTTTCTTCTGCTAATCCAACTAAACTACGGCAAGTAGGCTATCTTACCAGCGGATATTATATACAACTTTTATAATCATACTTCTCAAAAAACGCAAAAAAATTGCAACATGCAATTAAAAACTTAAATACAAACTTCTTTACTTCATATTAGTTTTTTATTTAAACAAAATTTTTCTTTGAAACTACAAGTGTTAAGCACTGACTAACACTATAGTTTTCGATATTTAATTCAAAATTATTTTTGTTTTTTAACTATTTAAAGAAACTGAAAAGTTAGACCAAATCGAACGGTATATACTGAGTTTAAATCGCTGCTCACAAATAATGATTTTGGCTGTCTGATAAGTAGTTGTAGTTAATTTTTTTTAGAAAAACAAAATGTACCCTAATTAGCTCTGAAATGATCTTTCTCAAATACAAACAAAGGATAGATATAGAGTTTGAAGTATCTCTCCACATTGACCGGACCATTCAGGCAAATGTAATTGCAAATGGCTTTCCGGAATTAATTATTTTTCATTTGTTATTAAATAGTTGTAGGCATAATATGAAAAAAAACCTGTTTTTAAATTAAGCAAACAATTTATTATTTTGAAGGTTTTAGTATATTCACTCACAATTTTTAGTAAACCCCTACTAAATGCTGTGCATTGTATTGGAATTTTTGTGGAACGGACAGTACATTATTAGCTGTTTTCTGCTACTTCCCAATAGGTGGCGCTTTTCTCCTGATCATTCGTTTTTCGTTGCCAACGGTAAAGGTGGAATAGAGTGGAATGTCAGGGAGCGGTTACTTTGAAGATGGTCTTCTTGATTGGGGGAAACTCTTATTTTTAAATTAAAATTTTGAGAAAATGAAAAGTGAAATTTTTCACCTTTGCTGGGATTCGAACCTGGGCCGTTTGAGTTTTTGTGCAAGCACTCTAGCCACTATGCCACGCACCCCCATTTTTTTATTCTAAAGAAACAATGTTGTTTTCAATTTTTCGAAAATGCTAATTATTGTACATTGAATGGATGACTGATAAGTAGTTGTCTTTGTAATCATTAGAGCAACACAGTGTTGCACAGACAATTTTCGACATGGAGCAAAACTAGTTTTAGATTTGGTTTCCGAACATGAAAAATGTATGGCGAACCAAAACATGTAAGTGAAAACGTACTATTACATGTTTTGGGGGTATTTTAATTTTTTTTAATTATATTCGTGGATAAGTTAACTTAAATAATTTTCGAAAATTTTCAGAAGGCTTTGAATGCTGGTAGTTATTCGGACATAATCGCTTCACTATTCACAGTAATTTATTTTGGTGAAGTGAGTATTCCCGAATAGTTATAAATAATTTGATTTATTCGTAATGCCAATATTGTGTATATACTTATGTATGTATTTAAGAAAACGCCGTTACTAATGGTACGAGTAGTTAAATTTTTACTACCAACAAAATTTTTAAAGGATCTGACCCACTAAAAACTAAAATTCAAATAAAGTGGTTCTAATCATTTGTCCAAGAGTATATATCCGATTGTAAGTCTTGTGATCCCACTGTGTATTGCTATAAAAGCAAATGTTTTTCAATGAGACATCGCTTCAGTATCATTTTAAAGAAAATCATACACACATTCATACTTTTATACAGGGGATATACATACTAATTCTTGATACGAGTATATAGAATTATATGCCGCCTTTAAAGCAAATGCTGACGTATATACACGCACAGTAATCGATTTTTAAAATGCCGACATTGGTGATATGAAAATATTTCGAAGACCGCATTGGTTTTTTGCTTTAATGCAAAATAATTATTTTTAAGAAGAGAATGGCGTCGATACATACGAGTACATATGTACATATGTATGTACATATGGGCCTGTGCAAATTTTTGTGGTTTTGTGTGCCAATAGAGTGATTCGGTAAAATGTTTTACTATTTTTAGGCTATTCGAAACTTTTAAGCATGTTACGGCTGAAAGGAAGGGGCAGTCGCTGGAGAAAAAAGACGTTTAATTTATAAAGGAAATGTGGTAATTTAAATTATTGTTGTTGTAGTTTGGCTACTGCCACTCCGCAACAACAAGTGCCATAAAATACAAAAAGCAGAAAAAAATAGCATAAAAGACCACACAAAGCATTTTTTTTCTCTGAAGAGAAAAAGAAAATTTCAATATACATACGCGTTTATACATACATGCCTACTATTAAAAAACAAAAAATTACAAATTATCGTATAATTTTTCGTTCTAAATTTTTTTGTCCTTCCTAATGTTTATCTCAGAAAAACAAAAATACATACATACATACATACCTACATACATCTATAGATATATTTTTAATAATCATAATTAGTAACTATAATAGCAATCGATAAAACTGGCGCCAGTTTCAATTGTCACAGACCCATTTCAAATCCCCTGCAATCATAATGTATAGATGTGTACGATTGATATTCAAAACCACATTATACTCGTAATCCACCATTTGGCCTAATTGTGAATGTCAAATGTCAAAATATTTTGTGCGATCATTAGTTATGGAAAATCTGTAAAAGGGAGAGTGACAAAATTCTTTGATAAATAATATTTCATTATCAGTTCTAATGGGTTAGTTGTGCTCTACTTGACACATTACCGTTGTAACCAAAATAACTACAATTTGTCAATACATATACAAAGAATCGATTTACACACCAGTATCGATAGATTTTTTTTTTGTTCACTTGAGTTTAAAATTTCTTTTGTGAATTTGTATTCTATATTACAACTGATATCGAAATGCGTTATTCATCTTACATTCACAAGTGCTCTTTTTTTCATTTGAATGATTAGTTGGTTTCGTTTGTATCATTTAACAACCACAATAGACGTCTGACTGCCTGTCAAGTGGAATCTGATATTGAATGTCGGCACACAGTATGTGCAAACTGATTAGTGGTTGATTTGTGTTTTCAAAATGGGAACATAGATATTTTTTTGGAAGGATTTTTAATCAAAATGTTTAAAATAATTTTAATGAAACCAATATTTTACTTATACATTAATATACGAGTAATATCAAAGCTTAATTTTGTTTTTCTTCTATTAAATATCCGTCTTGAAAAGTTGCCACTAGAGGGTTTTTTAAAAAGAACAATCGAATGATCTAAAAGCTAAATTCGAAAGCAGACATTTATTTTTTTATGAAAATCGTCGTTTCGCTTTAAAATTTACTAAAACCGATCAGTTTCGGATTTTCAACCAGGTATACTAAAACTGTTATTATGGAAAAGAAGTTTAACTTCAGGTACTTTTTATCTAAAAACGCAATAGAAGAAAAACTTGTAATTAATATATGTATAGGGTGTCCCCCGGGAAGGTATACTACTTTGTTTGTTTATAATTTTTGATTAAATAAAAGAGAATGTATCTCATATTGCTAAAAATTTTATTTAATATCGGCAATTATGTATGGAATACAATATTAGATAAATGTCCCCTCTGTTAGCCTCACAAATGCGAGCAATTTTGAGCACATTCTTATACATTTCACGCGGTACTTCATTAATTTCATCACAAATATTTTGTTTGAGTTGCTTCGGCGTTACTGGTTTGTTTGCATAAACCTTGATATTTAGATATCTTCACAAAAGGAAGTACGGAGCAGTCAAATTAGGCGGTTGTGGAGGCCAATCAACATCACCATTCATTCTTATGGAAAGATGTCTCGCAGTAATTCCATTGTAATCCTGCCTGTAGCACCGTCTTGTTGAAACCACATGTTAGTCAAGCCCAAAACATGCAGTTGTGACGTTAAAACGTTTTCAATCATATCACGATATCGCTCTACATTGACAGTTATCGTTACGCCATATTCAGTTTCAAAGAAGTAAGATCTAATGATTCCTCCTGACCAAATTGAACACCAGACTTTCAAATTTAATGGATGACAAGGTGACTGATGAATAATTTGAGGGTTTTACATTGCCCAAAACCGGAATAGTCGGTTTATTCACATATCCATTCAGATGAAAATGTGCCTCGTCTCTCATTATGATTATTTCATGAAAATCGGGGTTGTCATGGGCGAGATGTAACATCCTACTGGCATATGTAAGGCGGCGTACATGGTCTTCTGGACTAAGCTCTTGTGTGAACTGAATCTTAAATGGAAACAAATGCAAATTTTTGTGCAAAATTGTGGCCAAAGTTGTTGTTTGAAGACCAAGCAGCTGAGAACGGCGTTGAATTAAGGTTGATAGATTGTTTTGAACACTTTATTGAACAGCAGTAATGGTTTCAGCCGATCTTGAAGTACGTTGTGGCCCATGCTTGGGCCTATCAGCTTCAGTTCCTCTTTCTTTCAAACACGATAATACATGCATCTTGCTGAAACGCTGTTTCTCCCAAAAATTTCAGGTAACTTTCTCGTCGTCACAATAATCCATGATTGATTTTGATAAAATGTTTTAACGATTAAAACACGTTGGTTTACAGAATATTTTTCCATTATAAATTTGCCACGTCTCTACTTGACGACTGTCAAATATTAACTGTCAAGACTAATGTTTACTAAAACAACGCCAAAACAAAGTAGTATGCCTTCTCAGCGGACACCCTGTATATTGTAGTACTGTTTTTACTTATTATAAGCTTCTTAATAACTATTTACAAATCATGGATGAATGCTATGTCTCAAAAAAAAAAATTTCTGTCGTATAATCAAAAAAAAAAAAATTTCGTTATTCCATAGTCAATTAGTCCAGGAGTTCCCTAGCTCTGACATCTTGAAAAAAAGAAAAGAAATATGAAAAAAAATATTTCTTTCGGCGACTACCTCTTAACAGTCTTCTGGTTTCAGTTGAATTCTGGTTTTAACAAAATTATAGATATACATGTAATTTTAAATATTTAATTTAATTGAACCATCCTTCTTCTCTTTGGCCAACCAATTGCTATTACATCCTTTTCCACCAAGCAGTTTTACCAAATATAACGTTTCATACTAATGCAAATTCCACCATTTACACCTCATGTCTTCATTAGTTGCACCATATTTTTCGTGATATTTAGTGCCTTAAATAGTCATGTATGTGTATTCTCGTTTACACTCTAATCTCTGATTAAATTGGTTAATTTTCATTTTAATAAGTAGTTCCGAAATAAGGTAGTTCCACTGTTGTTCTGTGCGCTTTTGATTAAATAAATACATTTGTCAAGGTAATCTATTCTGCGAACATCCTCCACGGACGTAACTACACTTTTTGTTTTTTTACAGGAGAAGCAAAAAACCTTAAAATCAAAAATTTTGTAAATCCTGAAAATCATATAATTTTCAGATCGAGATATAAGCATGTAGTTATGTCTTCTGGCATTGTAGTTTGAATTTCGTTAATAAAATCGCCATTTTTGATAGTAGGAATGTAACATTTTCCACGAACATGTATTTTGATAAAACGAACCATAATGTATAAAAAACTTAATATCGAAATTTTGTGTTGTTACGTCCGTTTACATTTAATATGACGATATATGTATTCTTCTTTTTAAAAATTTAAGGCGTACACTCGATTGATCGACACGGTAGTAATCGGTTTTCGTGGGTTTTTTCGAATTCTTCACGTTTTGAATATCGAATAAACCGTTATTGTTTTTTTTTTGTAATATCTTTTTAAATCCTTCTCATATAAAACTATAAAAATATTTTCTTTAAGCGTATTGTTTTGTATTAATCTGGCAACTTTAAAGAGGAAGTACTTTAAGAAAAAATTAATTGTATTACCCATGTCATAGAGTTCAATTCCAATCGGAAATAGAATTCGTTCCGTAATTTTGTTCTTCAGAAAACGAAAAACCAAAAAATTCACGGCTTGAAACTACTTTTATTTTCATAAACGGAAATGTCATTTTTGTTGCCTTTAAGTTAAAATAAGTGCTAGAAATTACTTTTATCGGTAGAAAAAAAGGTTTTATCCACATACGAGTATGTATGTATGAGTTGTCTTACAACTCAAAACTTCTTTTCTGTACCAGTTGGTTGGTTTTATGTTTCATATGTTGAGCAATAAGCTCAAGAATACCGCAAATCGAGTCCTTAAGAAAGCAATATATATGAAGGAAAATTTATATATTTAATATAAAAATAATAATGGCATGGAATTATTTAAACCTTTTTAATACCATAAAACTGCCCATGACATCAATCACTCAAATGAAACATTTGTCAAAAGGATATGGCTTGTAATAAAAGCCAAACGTTCAAATTGAAAACTCTTATTATATGCTCACTGGTAAGCAATAATCTTGTTTTTTAAAGGCAGTTTTTACATTTTGTACGATTTTTTAAAAGGAGAAAAAAATAATAACAAAAATTTTTTTGTTTTTTAAACTTTTGGTGTAGAAAAATAAAGCAATTTATAAAAGAGTCGTTTTAAAAAAATAAATAAAATTATTTGTAAGTATATAAAAATGTTGTTATTATTGTTTCAAATGAAATGAAAAAAGTACCCCATTAGTCGCGTGGGTAGTGGGCTAGACTACTATTGACAATTGCTAGGAAAAAGGAATCGAGCTGAAAGGTGATTATGCTGAGAAATATTTTTTTTTAAATTTGTTGTTGTTTTCCTTTTTTTGTTGTTGTTAGGTACGTAAAGTTAGGAACCGCTCTCGAGTATTGTACTTGTTTGTTGATTACAAATCAAATTATTTAACAAAAATCTCTTTCTAAACAACTTCAATATAAACATATTGGTTTAAACAATAAACTGACAACATTTTTTTTTAAGAAAGAAAGATAAAAAAGACGATTATTATGTATATGGTTTTCGTTGTTGATGCTACAAAACCAAAAATTATGGAAATGTTTAGATTTGGATCCGTTGTTTTTTTGTTTTATTTTTTTTTTTTTTGCGCACTGACCTATAACAACAACTTGTTAACACGAAGTCATAATCTGATTCTATTCAATTATTTACACTCCCTCTGATGTACAATATGCTTCGGCAGAGGGAATAAAACCGAAAAAAATCAAGTTTTTAATCAAAATATTTACAAATATAAGTACGAGTACAGCAGCAAGCATTTGTATTTCTAGAAAAAAAAAAACAAAAACTGAATAACTTTAACAGTAATGATCACCTTTATTTTAAATATTTACAAATGAATAAAAAGAGTGAATGATAGAGTAGGAATATAGCAGACACTTTCCATTGTATATAAGTTCTAAAATTTCTATTGAAAATCACGTGCTACTATATTCGCCGAGATATAACAACATGACTTTCTTCTGATAGAGACCTTTGGATTTATTGTGGCAGTCTGGAATCATTTCTTTTAAATGTTTAAAAAAAAGATTCATTGTTTACAAACAATTATTGTTTTGTTATTTTTTTGTTTTTGTTTTTGTTTTTTTTTTTTTTTGTAAATAATTCATACAATAATTATAAGTTTGTTTGGATTTTAATTAAAACAAAAATTATCTAAATATTTACATATAAAACGTTTGCAAAAGTCCACAAAAAGATGTTTTTTAATCAGCTGAGATTATTAGAAAATCCCATGAACTTGAAGTTTTCAATTATTTTTTTTATAAACATGATATTAATGAATGTACAGTATGTACAGAAATGTATACATACATGTATACAGTGATGGACATTAGGATAGCACTGCTAAACTAATGGACAGTCCACTATTTTTGTTGTGTCCACTATTTTTGTTATGTAAACTATTTTTTCAAATGTCCACTTTGTTCCCCTTTTTATGTATTTCAGCAAAATTTTTAAAATTTAGTAGAAAAACAAAAACAAAAAAATCTGTTTGTAATTGTATGTAGTTTGTTAAGACGAGGTTTTTATTTAGAACTAGCTGAACCCGGTGTGCTTTGCTACCCCCTCGTTATATAATAAAATTAACGGCGGTGACGTGGTTCATAGCTATATGGCGACGTTAACAGTATTAAGAGCAATATACTATCAAATAAAAAATAATCCGTTGGAAGAAACAAATTTATACAGAGAACAAAAAGTTTAAAACTTTCAAATAAAATTTAGCGTGAAAGGGGGCGTGGCGTAGGAAATATTTATTTATACCTCGCCTGTAGTATAATGTGTATACAATTTGGAGTAAATCTGTTAAAAACTATATGGGAGCAATTACATAAATTTAAAAAAGTGGGCGTAAAAATGGGCGTGGTCGAAAAAAAAGTACCCTATTAATCATGCCCGAGTCCCAGTTAAATGCTTTGAAAATTTCAGGAAGATCGGTCTAGAGGTTTGGTCTCCTATAAGGTACAAACAAACAAACAAACAAATAAACAAACAAACAAATAAACAAACACACATTCAATTTTATATATTTAGATGAAAAAATATGTACATAATTATTAATATATTAAATGACATATATGGTAAATAATGCAAAGTAATTTATCCACATTCATATACTATTATTAACATAATTAATAACAGTAAAATTTTAAGAATAATATAATATATGTTTTTAGATTAAACGCATATTTAGTTATTGAAATATTCGTTGTTTAAAAAAACTAGAAATAGCTCCAAGAAGAAAGTTTATATTCAATTCTGACCTATAAAAAATTTCCATTTGTTCAAATGGGAAAAAGTGGTAGCGAGGTCACATCTACAATTCGTAAACCTAATTTTTCAATTGCACTTATGGGTGGTATTCATATCAAAAAACATAAAAAGGCAATAACCGAAAGAAGTTCAAATCAAAAAGTCACTACGTTTTCTGAAGCAACTGAGTTTAAGTCCGTTAGTAGAGATTTGAGCATATTATTCAGTTGTGAACAACTTTTCATTTCGGTCAAACGATTTCACATCCAAAATAATTAAACTTGTTTCGAAACAAATTAATACACACAACATGGGTGCTGCGAGAAGTTAGGACGTAACTCTGAAACATATAGTA
Source organism: Metopia argyrocephala (assembly GCA_963576795.1). Lineage (NCBI taxonomy): Eukaryota > Metazoa > Arthropoda > Insecta > Diptera > Sarcophagidae > Metopia > Metopia argyrocephala. Next base: position 68,305,302 of record OY756210.1, read on the forward strand.
TACATATATAACAACAATTATTACAAAAAAAGAATAATATGGACCAAAATGGTCCTATAAATAAGATTCGCAAGTTTTTTTTTTTCTCTTCACCTTTGCTGAAGAGTGACGAAACCAACCAACCAACCTAGTTCAACTTTATAGTATTAAAAATGGGTACAAAGCTTTAAAAGGGTACAACGCGAGAACGGTAAAAGAAAATTTATTTTTTTTCTTCTAACTTATTTAAAACTTAATAATCTTTTAAACTTTAAACATTAGTTTTTTTAGTCTTTATAAAAATTTTAAAAGTTATAATCATTGCCGAAACTTATTATTTATGCACATAAAATTAAAGATCGGACTATTTTCTTTAACATTATTGACTCAGAAGCCGAGAAAATATAGATTTTTTACCAATTCATAACAAAAATTTAAATAGAGCCCAAAAAGCTCGATTTTTGATTAAAAATTAATTTGTGCGACCTCTAAACCACTTCCAAAAAATCTGAAAAAATTCTCAAAAATACTTTGCTTCATAGTGATCCAAAATAAGCTTGATCCCCAAAAAAATTTTTTTTTGGGACCCACTAGTGTAGGGGCTAATCCTGTAATATTTTATATAAATGAATTTTTTATTGTATTCTTTAACATTGTCTATTACCTCGTGTGATACCACGTCCATACATAAGTATATTGTATAGAATGTTGCTATTAATTATGATGATTTTTTCATAGAGATTATGACGATCTGATGTTGAAAATTTGATGATGTGAGTAAACAACAATTGTTTTTTGTTTAAATTACAATTAATTTAAATTTAAACAAATTAATTTATTTACTTTTTTATGATTGTTGTTGATGCTTTAACTGATCAGCCAGTCAGTTAGTCACCATAGAGCAACCGGCGCTAAAATACTAATGTGATTATGAATTTCAGTGTTTATTATTTCAATTATTATGGTTGTTGTTGTTGTTGTTTATATAATTATTATTCGTCTTTATTTACATACTTTGAAACCCTATTATTATTTTTATTATTATTGTTGTTGTTAAATTGTTTAATTTGAATTGTTGGATTTCTTTTCAATAGTTTACATTGTATGTTAACATGGGAAATTTAGTTCTACAATCTGTGGAGAGTAGTTCTTTTTATTTGTTTGGGAATTCCCTCAATTGTTTATCATTATTTTTGTGGATTATTTAAATATTTTTTCCCTGACTCTTTTTTGAGAATGTTTATCAAAAAGTTAAACAAAAAAAAATTAATATTTCTAATTAAGTGGCTCTTGTCACACGTTCATGATTTGTTTAGGTAGAGAAGAGAAATAAAGTTCAATATTCTCAACAAATTTATTTAAACCAGAGACCGTAAATATTGATTATTGTTCGTTTTTTAAATCAAAAAATCAATAATTTAGAACAGACATAAATAAAAATTTTTTGCATAATTATCATTATTTTTTAACAATCTTTGCATATCCGTCATGATTTTTAAATTTTTGATTTTTAAAGTTTTCTTCAATGGTAATGATTATTTTTGAGTAATATTAATAAAAATCAGCCATTATCATTATTTTTGAGCAAAAGAAATAAAACTCAAAAATAATCATTATTTATGATTTTTCTTTTTTTCGCTCAAAATAAAACTCACTTTTAATTTACTTTATATATGATGTATGAAATGAAAATAATTTTTGCGCAAAAGAATGATATTTTATATAACAAAATGAACAAGCATATTTTTTCTTTTATTAGTTCTGACCAAATTTTTATATGTAAAAAACCTCAAAAAAAGTCATAAATTGAAAGTGAGTTTTATTTTGAGCGAAAAAAATAAAAATCATAAATAATGATTATGTTTGAGTTTTATTTCTTTTGCTCAAAAATAATGATTATGGCTGATTTTTATTAATATTGCTCAAAAATAATCATTACCATTGAAGAAAATCTTTAAAACTCACAATATAATCATTATTGTGTAATTTTTATTATAAAACTCATAATGATTACGGTCCCTGATTTAAACAAATATTGGAGGTGAAAAATAAATTCCTAAATGTTGTGAGTGATGACGAGCCCACAAAAATAAAAATGAAGCAGAAGGTAACAATACCATTAGTAAAATAATTTTAATCTGATATAAATTGTATAAATGTATGTATGTTTCTAGGATAAGTAAATATGAATTCTAGAAAACCACAAATATAGGATGTAATATTGTTTTTTGGAATATCACGTAATTCAAATGACCCTCTCGAAAGGCTCCAACTGATTGATTCGTGAATCATACAATAGTTTCTGAAATCAGTAATCTAAATGGTGGCAATGTTCAGCGGCGGATTTAGGATTGCTCTCTTCCTAGGCGCTCGTCGTTTTGCCGAACTTTGCGATTATATGGATGTGAATATCAAAAATATTTAATTCTTCAATTTTTCTTCAATTCAATTCTTTATTTCCATACAGTATATGTATGTATTCTGTGTTTTTCCATCAGAAAATGATATACAATAACGTAAATTGTTCAAGTTGCATAACTTTTTCTTCTTAATAATTAATAATCTTTTACAAAAATTATGTTAGGATATACAATATATGCCATAGGTGGGGAACCTGCGGCCTCCGCGAGGTTCTAGTGCGGCCCTTTGCCACCTAGTACAAAATAGTAGAGTTCGTTTCAAACAACTATTGTACATTAAAGCCATGAAAGTTGCGCGAAAAAATTATTTAGAAGGAATATTGGGAATTACAAAATTGTAGAATTTTTAGGTAAGTGAAAAATTATTTATTCGGAGATTTCAGAATTTCAGAAATCAATTATGATTTTTTCAGAGTATTGCCGAAATGTTGGTTTTATATCCAAATAAACAATTTTTCACTTTACTGAAAATTCCACAAAGTTTATGTAATTTACATATCTCAAATAACGAATAATGTTCTATGTACTATTTATTTGAAAATATATTAAAATTATAAAACACTATTTACAAAATTTGTCATACATAGTCAGCTGATTGTGTTCGCAAAAAAAAATTTAAATTAGCGCTAGCAGCGCCAACTACCTTGTCTAAGAAGTAAACATAACTCGGTTTCAGATCCCCCATTTGAGTGTCACACCTTGCTTAAGCTTCTCTGACTCGCATCTCTCAACGCTTCCCTGTTGAGTAATTTATCATTTTTCAAAACATTGCTTGTGAAAATAAAATATTCGATGAATATGTAGGTGTCTTGGATTGTTTAATAGGATGAGTATACTAATAGATTTTCTGATTTTGATGAGCACACTCCTGCTATGCAACTGGAATTTGAACCACATTTAATAGATAGATCCGAGGCTCCTTCAGAACCACAAATGGAGTTAATTGATTTAGGGGAAAATAGTATCATCAAATCTCTTTTTAACGCTAAAAAGGATCCCATATAATTCCGGAAAAATGCTGTTGAATATCCATGTCTTCGAGAACATGCTCGCTGTTTACTTTCCTGCTTTGGAAGTTCCTACTGTTGCGAGACAATCAGGGCAATTCCTATTCTCGCTTTCACCTCAAATATGCTCATAGAGTTTATTTTTTAATTCTACGTTTTTTTTTCAATTTCTATATATTCTAAAAAACGTTTTCACCATCACAATCAGTCGTTTTTCTTCGTCAAAAATTTTGCTGCGTTTTATATAAACAATCGGAAAAAATATATCATGAATAATTAAAGAGAAGGCTTTTTTTACCGAATTTTGCTGGCAAACTGGTAATAAATAAACAGCAAATGGAGGCCACAGGTGAAGTTCTAACAAAACCATTGCGTTAAATGATTTGGAAGAGGCAGTGTTTACAATTAAATTATAAAACATCCGTGAAAGGTGTTTCAAATGTAAATTCACTTGGAGTATTTGAAAAACCGGAAGCATTAGAAGAAGGAGTTAGTTTAAATATCAATAACAGTCCTGCTAAAGAGGCAGTACCTAAAAAAAAAAGAAAAAATTTGAACAACCGAATTTTTTGCAGCAGCAATTAGAAGAGTTTTATGAAAATTACGTTACTTTAAAGAAAGAATTGGGATATCTTAAAAAAATAACTGAATGGGAAGTATTTTTTGAATTATTTCTTATTTTTGTGTTTTCTAGTAAAAATCACTTCTTACTATTGTAGTTATAGGACTTCATTATCTAATGAAATTTGAAAAAGCCATTCGAGAATATTTTAAGGGTAGTACGAAGATTTTCTAAATATTTTTGTATTAAATTTTATGTTTTTTACATGTATTTTTATTTAATCAAATAATAAAAATAAAATTTTAAGCAGTGGTGACAAAAATATGACAGTTGTTATCGATAATTCATTACACGTATTTAAGAATGTATAGAATTTTAGTTGTCGAAAGTGAATGGTCCCATTCGACATTATAAAGAAAGTATTGCCGAATTGCCCTGAATATTTTATCTCATGTCAAAACTACAAACAAATTAAAGCTGTGTGTTACGAAGCTTGATCCAAATATACAATTACTGTCAAACAAAATCAAAGCCGAACTTATTAAATAACGAATAATTTTTTATTGTATTTTTTTATAATATATTTATATTATTCTAAATGTATATTATATTTAAAATTTTGTAGTATTATTGTTTATTGTTTCTAAATGAATTGTTAAATCTATAGAAAAACTATAATAATTTCACAAAAAGTCACTTTCTTAGGTCAATCAGCTTATGCGGCCTCTCGTATTGCTGACTAATTTAAATGTGGCCTCTAATGGTAAAAAGGTTCCCCACCTCTGATATATGCTATTATATCTGTGGCAATATGGAAGAGTAGTTTAAGTCGACATAAGAGAAAATTGAGTTAAGGCGTTTGGGGCATTACAGAAGCAAAGGCGCTTAAATGTGTTTAGTCCGTTTTGAAAAATTCTATTTTTTATCAATGTTATGTACGTTTACTTTTTAGCCTAAGTTTTTTAAATCAATAATGCATTGAACAAAACAACTTATGTACACATAGATTTGTTTACATATTCAGATTTTCGATTTATCATATAACTTATATTTACATTAGTTTTTTTAATAAAATGTGATTCTTGTATACAGTTATCTTAAGTGAATGTAAGTTCTTGAATAAATCCTCTTATGTTTACTTAAAACTACACAATACGTACTTTTTATTTCAACAGAAACGCTTAAGTTACTTAAGGACCTGTCCAACGCAGATTTCAGTTTCAAAAAAGCGCTTAAGTAGAAAAGGCGTCAAATCTTCTAAAATCAACCATATGTTTTTAAAATATTCATCATTCTTCTCTTATGAACATGTTACCAATATATTAACTCATAAATTATTCGCAAAAAATATACAGAATAAAAATTACACAAAATTGATGATATCCCAAAACTTCAATTTTCGACTTAAGCTACTCTTCCATATTGCCACAGATATGTACATTCAGAAAAAAAAGTGGTAGAAAACTACCGAAATTGATACTATTTGGTATTAAAATTGAGTTAAGTCCGTTTGTGCTTACTTCGTTAACGGTTGGTATCGATTTTTTTTTATTAACTTATGATATTTTTATACAATTGTTCACGATTTTACTACCGGTTGTTCTTGATTTGTTAACTTAAGGTATTTTGTGCCATTTGTTTTTATTTTAATAACGCAATAAGCTTGATTTGGTCCCGATAGTTAAAGAAATATTGTTCATAATTTGTTCTTAATTTGATACCCTTGGTTAATAATTTTAGAACGCCTTTTTTCCCTCTGTGTATATATATATAATAGTATTGGAGTCAAAATTTAAAAAATCCCTATTTGAATAGTTTTCGTACCTAGTAATCTTAGTAAAAACAACTTAAAACAACCTACTAGCTACTTAAGTTGATGTTAAATCATTAATATGGGGGTGTTCAGATCCTCAGCATCTAGAATAAAATTTAGTATCCTATCTATTTAACTTTACTGCAACAAGCTCAATATTTGCGTGAGCGTGTAGTTTTGCCGTTGGAAAAAACCTAGGAAGGTTAAAAAATAGCTTTAATAATTTGTTCTGGGCAATCTGTAGTTTCCCAATATGGCAAGACCCGCTCTTAGCCCACATAGGTGCTGCATATAATATTACACCATGGAAAATTAGTTTAAATGTCAAAATTTTGTTTTCATTTCGAGTTTCTACTCATAAAGAGATATAGTATACGTGTGAGGACATTTACTTTATTTATTACATATTGTACTTATATGCACTTTAAAATTCATTTTAGGGTCAAGTATTACTCCCAGGTATTTGACGCGTCTCTTGCATTGAAAGTCATGTTAAAGTGGGAGACAGACAGGAACTCTGAGGACATCCGGCCGGTATATTGAATAATTCTAAGTGTGATGATCCAATGTGTACTCTAAATGATCGATTAAGAAGAAAACTTTATTTTAATTAAATAATAATTTGGATAAATAAAAAAATACTTTTGACTACTTCGTTGTCGTCGCTTTCCTTTAATCTATTACAAAAATGTCATTACACGACGACGACGTTGCCAATTGGACAGTGGCGTAGCTAGATAACCAAGGGCCCTGGGGCAAATTAAAAAATGGGGCTCCGGTGCTATGTAAACTAATTAGATTTTATCATATAAAAATATGAAATATACAAATACTTTAAAAATGCTAAGATACTTAAGCTCTTTTTTGTGCACAAATGTGACCATATTGGGCGATAAGCTCTACAGAAGAAAAAAACTTTCCGTGGTATCCTTCCTGACTTAAGTCTTCTTGATGTCCTCTCAAAGTCAAAGAACTCTTAGCTAGGGTAAGCATGATAACGAATAACCTTTGAGGAACCATTTTACAAAATGATGCTTCTTTGCAAATTTCATTTTTAAGTTCCTTGTCGATAGAATTAGTATTGTTGTTTTTTTTCCAAAATTCATACATAGCACATGCCTCCGAATGGCCACTCGAACAACTGTGTTGTTTAATTCTTTCTGACAAATGCTTCCAATCTCGAACTCCCGAACACCAAACATTATTCCTTTGTGAAGCAAATAACCAGCAGGGTTGACACAAACCAAACACAACCAAAAACGATTAACTGGCCCATATTTAGAACACGAAACGCAGTACGATTTAGAAAAACACCTAAAGGCTGTAAAGGCCACATATTAAGAATTTGATGTTTTTCGTTACCACTTAATATTTTGTTCGTGAAGATTCCCAAGTCATAAGAAGATTTGTCGTACATATTTTCGAAAAATGTAGAGGTCTGTGGTTCCTCCAAACCCTCCGCTCTTATGTGTGTCATGCAAACATCATCCACGAGTCAACCAACACTGCAGTTACTAAAAACTTGTAAATTTTGTGCAATTTTTGTTCACTTCTTCTCTTTCTTAACGTTGTTTGCGTTTAAAAGAACCACTGAGTTTATCCACAATTTTAGTTTTATAATTTATTTAAACAATATAATATTAGATTGTACTCGAGTAGGGAGGTACCCATTATTCAGTGATAACGTTAAAAATAAAATAAAAGGAAAGAGAAACACAATGGTACGCTACAAGTGTCGTTGAGGAATCCCCGGGAAAAAATTATCATCGTTAGTCTGACCACATTTAACGATTTAGACCATGAACGATCTCCTGCCCGCGGGCCTAAATTAATGTTCCTACTGTAGGTAACTTGCATATTTTCACGACATTTCGCGTTATAAAGCATGATTTTTTATCTATTACCCTTTTGGCAACACTGGTTTAAACAGCTGACGCACATTACGTGTTTTGTTTCACTGTCAAACATCTTCAGTTTGGTCTATAATTTAACCATGAATCGTCTTACAAACGAATAACGCTTGCAAATTATTGAATTTTATTATCAAAATGCGTGCTCTGCTAACAAAGTTCATCGCGCGCTTCTTCCATTTTATGGTCATTTTAATCGAACCACTGAAGCGACTATTCGGGCTATTGTGACTAAATTTCGCACCAAATTTAAATTTTTGAACATTAAACTACCAACACGCTTACATAGAGTGCGAAATGAAGAAAATATCGCAGCTGTATCGGCCAGTGTTAATGATGACCATCAATTATCGATTCGTCGCCGTACGCAGCAATTGTTCGCTACCGTGAGATGATATCCAACTTTTTTCTGCCCAAAATGCAAGAGCTTGACTTGCATGACATGTGGTTCCAATAAGACGGTGTCACATGCCACATAGCACGCGTAACAATGGACTTATTCAGAGGCGAGTTTTTACTATTTTTATGGGGCTATGTCTATACAACTGTATGGGTTTAACGTGGGTACCTGTCCTGAGACTTTATCACAAGCCGCCCGTTGCCAGGGCGGCAGTTGAATTCAATGCGTCCAACCACCGCCACCCGATGCCGGTACCCTCTAATCTCGCCATGCACGAGGGCAAGGCGCTCAGAAGAGAGCCCTTAGCACCGAGTTGGCAATTTAGCACCACCACTGTCTGGGTAGTGATACCCCCCCTTGCTGAGGGGTTTCTACCCAGCACTACCACAGCCACTACGTGTACTCCCGAAGGGCCGCACCCAAACCATCAGGCCAATTTGCCTTTCTACCCGAATGACAGGGAAGCCCAGGCATAACCGGGGGCTCCCTGATGCCCGTAGTACCAGGTTAAGGCATCCCTGGTCAGTAATTGAGAACGCCAGAAATGCCTGCCACGCGCACTTACAGAGACAAGTCTCCGAAGAATGCGTGGCATAAAGGCCATGCACCAAACATTACCAACTATTCTCTACCTATATCGAGCGCCAGACCACTCAGAGCTAGGTTGAACTCCATATTCCCCGGAGAAAACAGGCTACTGACGGGACATATCATCAGCAGCCTTTTCTGTATCCCCGGGGGAGGCTATATCTATACAGCCAAGCCCGCTTCAATTGAAGCATTGGAAGACAATATTGAAGAATTTATTCGTGAGATACCGGCCGAAATGTTGGAAAGAGTATGCCAAAATTGGACTAAGCCGATGGACCATTTGAGGCGCAGTCACGGTCAACATTTGCATGAAATAATCTTCAAACATTAAATTATATGGACCGTACTATCGAGTCGACATTAAACTGTAGGTCCCGGTACTCATGTACACAAATTGACACACACAACATGAGTGCTGCGAGAAGCTAGGCTGTAATCCTGACATAGGGTTGTAAAGGCCAGTTATGAATGTACTATCGATTCAAATAAAGACTTCATTATTCATTTTTCTAAATTTTATGTGCTTTTTTGAAAAACTTTTCTATACCTCTGAAAAAATCACACTTTACAATGAGCTGTAGCCGAAATCTATAGACTTTACGCAATTTATTGACCTAACGGACATCAATATGAGTGGTAAAATCAAATAAAATTGAACCACATTATTGACCGATACAAAAAAGTTTATTGACATTAGCTTACTTACTCCTGATACAGCATTAATTTTTTAACCGTTCTCGAAAAAAAGATCTTAGCTCGAATTCACAATAAAACGCACATCGATGAATAATAAAACGCACATATTACTATCCATCAAATTGACGACCTATTATTGTTCTTGGCACAACGCCGATCCTTTTGTTAAGGTTACTCATCAAAGTGTTAATAATAAGGACAAAATTAAGTTGCGTTTTACGCTTTTATTTATGTTGGTCTGTTAATGTGTTTAAAAATTTGAAGAAATATTCAAATAAAATTAAAAATTTTTAGAGCAAATTTCAACTCGTTTGGTGCGGAAACCTCTTTTTTTATTAGCAGAGAAAAAGTAAAATTGCTATTCTACATACATATTTGGCTATTTTCTTACAAAATATGATTGGGAATATGACAACACTTAGTTAGTTTTTAATAACATAATTTTTTCGAATGTTTAGCGTTGACGAAAGCTTTTATTACAGAATAATTTTATTATTAATAATAGAACTTGCATATATATATGTTGTACAATAGTTTAAACATAAAATTAAACTAAATTATAATTGAAATTAGACCGCTTAGTAGTGACTTTTACTCTTATCCCAATCTTCTACCTATTTGCTAACGCTAGCTTAGAATATGTTAATTTCAACACCAACAATATATCAACCCTGAAGGCTAAGTGCTGAGCAGAAGTATAAATATTAATTAACTCGAAGTATATACTAGAACACGAAATGTTTTAAATTTTAACAATACCGTCAAACTTTTTTTACACAGAAAATGGAAAATGTAGGGTAGGGTACTGTCAAAAGTTTTCGAATTAAAATAATTTCAAGATTTAAGTATAAGACATTTCTGAAAAATGATTTTAATGATTAAAAATGATTTTGAATAACTTTTATTTATGAATTTGGATAGAATTGTTCAATACTTTCTTTTTTTTATTATTCAAAACTGCTCAGAATGTATAAAACACTCTTTTCTTCTCAAAATTCGATTATATTCGATACTATTGTAGATAACATCACAAACTACTGAAGATTTGCGATGTGAAATATTGTACATAAAAGGACGAAGACTGGATGGAAAGTCTGTACGAGGGATGCCAAATTATACTGATAAAGAAGGCAGTATTTCGTAGCGAATGCTTTTTTTAAGACCAATACTCAGAGGTAAACCCCTACTCATGCAGTGTATTGTATTGGAATGTGAAGATGGTAGATAGAAGGTTTTTTTTTTGTTTTTTTTTTTCATAGATATTTCTATATTTTGCGCCTTTTTTTGTTGATGGAACAAGTTGCTGTCAATTTGTCCACTCAAGAGCTAGTGTTATACCTTCACCCTCGAATGATAAAACAGCAATTGCCTCATCTGTCGGTGGATGTTTGAATGAGAATAGTGAGCGTCTTCAGTAGATTAGCTGTTATCTTCCCAGAGCGTGGTTTCTGGTGGAATAGATCAAAAACGTCAGGGAGCGGTTTCGTGCAGATGGTCTTGCTGGAGGGGGGGGGGGGGGGGAAACCTTATTTTTTTAAATTAAATTTTTAATTTAAATTGTAATCTTGGAAAACCGCAAATTTTTATTTTTTATAATTTTGTCCTTCGCTGGGACTGAAAATTGGTCATGTGAGTTTCTGTGCGAGCGCTCTACAACTATGCCTTCTTAAAGAAAAAGGTATTATTTTGATTTAATCCTTCATTCAAGTTAAAAAACATGAAATTTTTTAATTACCATTGGTTGCATTTTGAGTAGATACTCGCTTTTTTTAAAAAGGTTAATAGAAGTAGCAGGTTCATTCATATCCTGCAGAACTTTTCGCTTCCAAAATTTGGCTAATAAGTTGTCCTAATTACCCATAATAGAAGTAGCAGGTTCATTCATATCCTGCAGAACTTTTCGCTTCCAAAATTTGGCTAATAAGTTGTCCTAATTACCTATATAAATCTTATTTGAACAGCACTTGCAAAATCAAATAGGTTTTGATATAATTATGTATATGAAATATTTGGACAAAGTTAACTACATAAGTATTAAAAAGCTACAATACATATCGTTGGTCTCGGGTAGAAAGGCCCTAACTCAAATAATTTAAAATTTACAGGAGGCGGTAAAAATACAACAGATACTGTAATTATTAATATATAACTTTTTATTAAATGCTGTACAATTGCTTGTAATAACGTTATTTTTAATAATATTGTAAACATTCTTTGTGAGGAGCGGAATATTTCTAAAATGCATTTGATTTACTGAAAAAAAGTAAGTTTTGAAAAAATGCGAGTTAGGGCCTTTCTACCTGAGACCAACGATATGTAGGTAGATTCGAATTGCTAAATACTATTGTGAAATGAATCATTAAATATAAAAATGTTATTTCATCGGCTATATAATCTTTGCAAAAGAACTTTAAACCTTCATACAAATTATTTTACGAGTTTGTTTTTGTTGAAAATGTTCAATTTTCGATTTAAGTTTGTGTAATAAACCATGATTTATTGATAAAAAATATATAAAAATTTATTCATTTTGGAATAATTAAATGTGAAAAGAAAAGGCAATTAATGGAAAATATTTTCGTTTAATGCGCAATAATCGAACAACAAAAGAGCCAGAAATCCGAAATATTTTCACCAACTACTGAATGAATCAACTGGCCAATCGGCCTGAAAAAATACTGAAATGAAAATCACACATTCTCCTCGTATACCATCACAGCAGGTGAATGCAATAAATGACCCAATTATGGTGGAACGAAAAGTGTTAAATGAATGGCCAAGTGGTCATTAATAATGAAAACCAACACAAATAACAGAAACAAACAAAATCAGATGATCGACGAAAACCGCCTTGTGTGTTAAAAATTATTCTTTTTCTTTTTTATTTTTTTTTTCTCTCTTTTTGAGGGGGTGGAATATATTTTTGTTGTTGTTGTATTTGCAAGTCGTTTGTTTTTTCTCTTTTCGAATGCCATTTCAGTCTATTTGAATTGTCTTCTGGCTGATCATTTAAGAATTTTGTAAAATTCTTATGAAAAAATTAAATTCTTTTTTTTTATACAATGGCAAGTAAAAGTTGTAGCATAATATATACAAAATGTTTTAAATTTATGTAAGAAAGTGAAAATAATATAATTTCTCGCACTGTATATTCACAAATACTTATAGTTAAAAAAAAAACTTCAAAATTCAATGTGTTCATTTAACTAGTTTTGGACAGTCTGTGTTTCATATGGTGGCACATCGTTCCATTGGTAAAAATCAATGGAATAATGAAGGAAGACTACCTGAACATACTCCTTACCCATTTGTTTTATTTTATCGATAACTTCGCTTATCCTGCGAACGAAATTATTTTCCAGCAAGACAGTGACCCCAACCACATAGTAAAAACAGTTAAAACATGGTTGGGGAAGGAACAATTTCAGCACAAAGTCTGGATTTAAATCCAAACGAGAATTTGTTGGCAATTGTAAAAGGGAAATTGGCACAATATAAAAATCTTCCAAATAAGTACTTTAAGGAATTGTGGATAAGAACTGAGGCAGAGTGGCAAAGTATAACAACAAAAACCATTCAAAAACTGGCGGAAAGCTTACCATTTGAGAAACGAGCAAAATTTTTAAAATGCTGCTAAATCACATTTAAGCTGTAAAAGGAAATAATTTAATTTACAATTTTTTTAGTTAGCCCTTTCCGTCCCAAGCAATTTCAAAATTGGACGATTTCAATTAAATTTTTGGTATGTGATAATTTGTCATTAAAAACCACAAAAATGTATTTTTTATGCCCATAAAAAGTTCGTGTCCTTAGAAAAAGGACATACACATATGCGTGTCTTGGGCTTTCACTTAGTCAAAATAAAAAAATTTTAATATAATAATAAAAAACCAAACTTTTTATTTCTTTCTTCTTTAAATATTTAATGCTTCTATTACAAAATAGTAACCAAATTTTTAAATATTTGTTGTTATTTAAATAAAATAATAATACTCACAATTTTTGACTCCCGCACTGCAAAACATGATCACCTTTATTACACTCTTAATCACGAATACTAAAATAAGCGGCGAAAAAACTTATAACAGAACAAAATGGAGATAATAACTAAAATGAATTAAATAAAAAAAGCTAGACAATAATAACAATAATTTTTCTCCAAAATACCTAAATTTTCCTACACATTTGTGTAGGCAGAGACGGAAAGGGTTAGAGTACAGTCTAAGATAATATTTAACATATGAATTGTGTTTTTTATAATAATAAATAAAATACAATGTTATGTAGCCACTTATGCTCGCCAGTGTAGGCGCAAATATTAATGGCGGGTAATGGTTTTGTTAAAAAAAAAAACAAGCACATAAGAAAATTATAATCCGTGAGTTTAATTATTGCATACCCTATACTGAACCAATTTAAAACAGAAAAAAATTGTTCGTTCAAGTCTGACCTTTACTTTTATGCACCACAAGCATTTTTTTTTTTTTTTTTTTGAAACTTATCCAAAATCGACAAATTATCAGAAAATGCTTTTCTGTAGGAGATTTTGGTCCTATCAAACTTATTTGCCGAAAAAATCATAAAGAAAATAGAGGCGCCTTTACAAATTCTTTCAGACATTTCAGGATCAACAAAAAATTTAATTTGTTCTGTTCTAAGATAACCCACCAGGCATTTTTTAAAAAGTCAACATTCATCGCTAAACACGTACACTGAACCAAAAACCTTTGTAAATACTGTAAAATGGCATGTAGAATTGAAGAAACGTAGGTTATATGTAGGTATATCAGCTAAATAAATTCGTAATCAAAATTACGGCAATTTTTAGTTAAAATTTGAAATTTTAGTATATTATTTATATTGAAGAAATTTCTTCAACGTACTTGAGCGTCGTCGGAGCATTATTAGAGGTATAACTTTAAAGTGGACTGAAATTATTGAAAACTCTACCGAACGTAAATGGGAACATCATCAAATGAAAAAAATATTGAGCTTAACATTCTACAGAAAAAACTTTACGTACAAAGGAAAATGGGACACCATTATTTTAAGCAGGGAGTCAAAGTTTGATGTACATTTGTATGTTTCGCAGGGACCGTAAATAACAGTTATTGCTCAAAAATTAAACTAAAAAAATCATCGTATTAGAGTCGACAGACATATATGATGTTATATACCAAATTAATCGTCTTGGAGAGCTCTCACAGAATCTGTGGTGATCTCGCATAAGTGATCATTAATCAGATTTTAAGTGTTACTTTTTGATGGAAAAATAAAAGGTTAGATGAAACCTTTAAAAAAAGAGAGTTTTATTTTTTCGTCATAAAATAAAACTCATTTTTGAGTTTTATTTTTCAGTCCTAAAATAACCGTTATTTTTCGAGTTTTATTTTTCAGTTAAAAAATAAAACTCTATTTAAGAATTTTATTTTTTCCGTCATGAAATAAAACTCGTTTTTATGAAAGATTTTATTTTTAATCTAATCCCGTTGCTTGTGTTATCCTTATTTTATTGTTTTTAATAGCTGAATGTCTAAAATCTCAAGTTAAACGATGTTTAGGGTGCTTTAATATTAATAAAAGAGCAAATTTACACACTTAAAACCGGAACTTGCTAAAAATGTTACAAATATTTGACTAGGAGGATGAAAGCGGGTTCGATGACTGCGTCTAATTCGACGTTCTGCACGGAACAAAATATGATAGAAATGACATTTGTAATAGTTTGCAGACGATAATGTGTCAAATCAGGATTAGGTGTAAAAAAATTTTTTCATAAAAACGAGTTTTATTTTATGACCGAAAAAATAAATCTCTTAAATAGAGTTTTATTTTATGACGGAATAATAAAACTCACAAAATAAGTTTTATTTTATGACGAAAAAATAAAACTCTATTTATGAGAGTTTTTTTTTAACTTTTATTTTTCTGTTGAAAAATAACTTTTTCTGCTGACCTTTTTTGGAAAAACTCTCAAAATAACCATAAAAAAATAAGTTTTTCAATATAACTTATAACCGTTACAGTCCCTGATGTTTCGGTAATGCCTGCAAAAGAGTAAGAGCACAGAAGTATACCAAAAAAAAAATTTTTTTAAAATGCATTGTTAAATTCTCATATACTATTATGGTGTGGGGATGCATATCCTACACTTCATTCATTCCCTTATGATATGATCCACGCTATGATATGATATGAGATAAGTGTGCAAAAATTTATTAAATACGATTTCAAATCGATTAGATGCCGTGATAAAAAGCAAAGGAAGCGAATAAGGTGTTAAATAGCAAAACAGCCACTGGACAAGTTAATAGTGGTCAAACAATTTTTTACTTTTTAGACGCAGTCTATATTTTCTTCATAAATATAATAAATAAATGATTTAAAAAGACGTCTGATGTACGAGTTAATAGTGATTATGGTTTTAGAATTAATTCATTTGTTGATATTAATCTTAATGAAATTGATTGGATGAATTTAATAAATAAATAATTGTGAATATGTAAATCATATGAAATCAATCAATCAATCAAAAATGAAAAAAAAAAATCATATTTTCGGATGAAGCTTATTTTCAGCTTGGTGACTACATTAATAAGTAACATTTCCTTATTTTCCGTGGTCTTACAAAAGCCAATGCATCCATTACGAGTGATTATTGGGTGCAGCTTGTGAAGCGGAGGCATAATTGGCTTATTGACCATTACGGTCAATGGAGAGTACACATTTTTGGCCTCTCTTCATGGTATTGATGTGAACGATGTATGGTTTCAACAGGAAAGTGCAACTTTTCAAACAACTCATTTCACAATCGATATATTCGTCAAACGTTTGATGGCCGTTTAATTAGCCGAATTGGCCGTCAAAAAGCTGCAATTTGATACCGTTGGACTATTTTCAGTGAAACTCTGTTTATTATGTCGACAAACCGGAGACAATTGAGCATTTTAAGTGCAACATTCGTGATGCCATTGCCGAGATATGATCCCATACACTTGAAGTTGGTCCGGTATGATGGGGTACTGTTAGGCCAGCCGGGGCACTCATATGAATAAAATAATATTCCATTTCTAATTGGAAAAATTGAACTTCCCAACAAAAGTATAAATTTGGTAAAATTTTAAACCATTTTTTTATTGCATTTTTAAATTTCAACTTTTAAATGACCCACCCATTACATACATCTGTACATTGTACATATTTATTGAATTTTAAAAAATAAAAATTGGTTATTAATTCTTAATGTTTTTTTTTTTTTTTTTGTAAATAAATTAAAAAAAATTTTTGAGGTGCCCATAAGCCAATATGACAGTCTACTCTCTTGTATCATGTTGATATAGAATTGAACGACAGGACACACATTAGGAAAGTTTTCTTTGCAAAGTATTGCGTTTTCTGCTGAAAGCGGAAAGACGCGTGAGATTCTCTGCAGACTTTGCCGTACTCGCAGAGTTGCTTTATTCTTCGTTCGTAGCAGTAAAAAGCACAAACAACAGTATCTAAAATAGAAGATCATAAACTATAATTTGGCAAAGTAAACTTTCCCAATGTCAGTAGCGAACAAAGAAAGAACACTTCCCCAATAGGAAACATTACAAGTATAGAAAAAATAGCACGCATTATGTTATTATTATTCCTACTTATGTCGGTTAAAATAAAAATAGATAGATGTTAGATGTTGCGTTTCTACAAAGCGCATCTCTAAATAAAAGCGGCAAGCGGAACGTTTCCTTACGCTCAGCGTTTACGCTGAAACGCCGTCCCTAAATAAAAGCGGCAACGTTTTGTCAAAACATTAAAAACAGGGTAATACAAAGAACATATGCTTATACAGTATTCCACGGATAATTGCCTGGACAAAAATGTTAAAATTTTTGGGCATTTATGCGTGGAAGTTATTTAAACAAATACGCTTAATTGCCTATATACACTGCCGTCAATAGATGTGAAAAGCTAATAACTTTATACTTATACATAAACTAACAATAAGTTGTATCAAAAAAGTAGTTTGAAAGTAAATTTAACGGACATTTTATGCCTACAGAAACATAGTTGAGTTAAGCTGCACGAGGGAATTTTAAGTGAAATTTCTCTTTGGGGAAAACATATTTGAGGTAATTAAGCGAATGACGCAATTAAGCGAAAGTTAATTAACCATGGAGTTTTATTAGAAAATGGTAAGAAAAGATATAGGGATTTAGAAATTGAAGTAAATAAGCGTGAAAGGCAAATAAGCGTAGGGCAATTATCCCGGTATTAGTGTATAACAATCCGGACTATTTTAATAATAAAGCGAATTATTCAAAATGATATTTGTGACGTGAAATAAATTTTATAGTACTATTTTATTTATTTTTATTATATTTTTTTATTTTTTCTTAAGACCAATACTCAGGGGTAAACCCCTACTAAATGCAGTGCATTGTATTGAAATGTTGAATATATGTATACATATGTAGGTATAGATAGATAGATGTTAAGCGCCTTATGTCTATAGGAGAAATTGCTGTCATTTTTTATCACTCAAAGGCCAGTGTTATATCTTTACCTTTGAGTGATCAACAGCAATTGCCCCATCTGGATTTGTTGAATGTGAGTGGTGAGTATCATCTTTTTTATAATTTTTGAATAACCGCAAATTAATTTTTTAATTTTTCTCCTCGGTCGTTTGAGTTTCTGTGCACGCTTTCTAACCACTTTACCACGACCCCCCATTTAATTTATATATTTTATATTACTATTTATTATCTTTTATTATGTTTATTTTTTTTTTAATTTACAAATTAAACCGGGTTATCCAAATAACATATATTTATATCACAACCCTGTTTTTTTCTTATTTGTTTATATTTTCGTTGGCTTTTGCAACCAGCTTTACTACTGAACACTCTGTCAAAATTTAATTTTCCAATTCCAAAGGGTTGCCGCCGCGTTATTTTGGGATGCTCCATACAAATTGTATGAGTATAAGCAATTTTGACAGCTAGAAAACGCTTTGTGCTTTTATTTAGGTATGGCAGTAACGCTGTAATGAGTAAAAGCATCAAGGTTGTGGCAAGAGCAATATGTGTACTTACCTTGTTTGATACAAACCTTTAAATGACCATAATAAAGAGAAATAAAATCACAAATTTATCCTGAAAGTCATTACTTAACAAAATGGCAGATAAATATATAAAAGAAAAAAACAACAACAGTTCTTCTTTACTCGCTGTCAAAATTAAATTTTCCAATTGTAAAGATTTAGCGGCGCGGTAATTTTTTTAAAATATCGTACAGGCATACGCATTTTTAGCAGATAGTTTGCCCTTTATGGTCTAATCTAGGTTGGCCTGCAAGGCGGATGAAAAATTAACTAGCATGTTATAAATCAAACCCAAATTTTTACGCATTCGTCCATACACGATTCGTTCGTGTCTTCAGCCTAATGTCTTCTGTGAAGAGGTAACAAAAGTAAGTACATTTGTTTTGCAATTATCCGATATTTTCATTTAAACGGTGTGCTTATATCCGAATTTGACTGTATTTATGTATTTAAATTTTTAACATGAAAGGAAGAAAATGTTGACACAAAAAATTATCTTGCGGGCTTAACTTAGAAATAGATATTTGTGCTTAAACTTTGACTTTTTCATCAGATACATAAAAAGTTTAACAAGAAAGAAGATAATAGACAATTTAGACAAGAGTCTAAATCAATTTGAGTTTTAAAATTGAGTGGAATCGTTTGTTAAATTTCTTTAAACATTTTGATCTGATGGTCAACTTTAAAAATATAGAAACAACTATTTTTAATATTTTTTCAATTCGAACAAACGTTCTTTTTATTTTTACTTGATTTTGAACGAAAACATTGCGTTTTCAAAATGCCAACTAACTAGTCAGACAACAAGTCAGCCAGTCTGCCTGCCTGCCAATCGTCTATATCTGACGCATACCCCACTGATAATGCCATAAAGATTCATTAGATATTTGTTTCTTTGTTTTTTGTTTCTTTATTTTTTTCAACGTAAAAAAATGTTTTTTCTTCTTTTTTTTATATCTTTTATAATGTAAACAAAACTCCGCCTTTTTCGTTTATTCGTTTCGATGATTGTTTCTGATAAAAATATTGATCGCAAGGATAGACATTCACTGCTAGTAAGTAAACATACATGTGTGCGAACATGCTCGCATGTCACTCGCTTAGGGCCCCCCTCTATTATATTCATAATGTTGAATAGCCAACACTTATGCGTGTGTCTGCCTTAATACGAGTAATATAAGGTTGATACAGAGCAAAATGTCGTTCATTTTAGTTGGCATGAATAGAAACAGTGAAAGCATTAGCAAGCGCTCTTGTTGTTGCATTACTTTTCTCTTTGTTTTTCTTTTTCGTTTTTCTATTTAAAGGTGGTGACATTTTGTAGTTGTTGTTTTTTGTTATTGTATATACAATGGCGGACCAGTTTTCAGTTTCGATGATAAATTTATTAACATTCCCTCAATGAATATTGAAATATGTGAGGGTTTAAATGAATTAATGAATGAATTTTCGTGTCTATTTGTTGTTGTTATTTTATTATTTAGATCTTACCTTGCTGTCGTGCTCGTTGTCTGTTTGTTGTTATTGTTGCATACGTAGTGAAGACAACTTCATAAATCACTTTAGCAACTCCCGGTGTGGTAGAATGAAAACAAGTTTTTCTTTTGCTGCCATTATTCTTATATTAATTACATACGAAAAATGGCTTCTAAATTTTTAAAAGAGAGTATAGGATGAGCGCTCCTACGTTCGCCATGTCGCAGTAGTCGGCATTTTTGTAATTTAAACTCAAATAACAAAGAAAATCGTTAATTATAAATTTAAAAACAGAAGTAAGTAAATGAGGTAAATATTTATGGCAGTATTTAGCCAATGATGGTCATTCAATACGTGCAGTCGTACATTTGTCACATTTGATTTAAGGAAAATATTTAATGACAGTTTCTTTAATCTGTCGTTCGGAGTCAGTGTTGTCAGATTAGGGGATTTATCTCCAAATTGGGGATTTTTTTTCTGAAATGCGGATAAAAAAATTCATTTGGGGATGGGGATTTTTTTGGGGATGATCGACAAGTTTTTGGCGATTTTTAAAATTTGTTCGCTTGCTTAATTATATATAATTAACACGATGAAAGAATTTTAATAGAATTTTAATTTTATAAAATTTAAACTTGTTTAAAACTCATACTTTCATATAAAATTTTTGCAATGTGTGCTCTTAGTTTGATTTATTTTCTCATATATACATATAATAACATCCCCATATTATTATGTTTCCGCCACCTTCTTTAATGGTTTTTATTGCGGAGGAATTCAGTATTAGAGGGTCTTTTTACAGCTAAATTACTTCTTTCGTAGATAAACAAACTAATTTTAGTTTCGTCCGACCACAATTAATTCTCCACTTATATTTTATGTTTTCTATAATATGGCATAGGACATTTATTTAGAATTGAGGTAAAATAGATGCTGTATACTATAAAAATATTTCAAACGACATCATGATGTCTTATGCTGAATATGAAATGGCACAGCGATCAGTATTTCAACAAAATAACGACCCGAAACACACATCGAAGCGAGCAAGAGGTTGGTTTAAAAAGAATGTCGTAAAGATTTTTAGTTGATTTGCACAATCTCCAAATTTAATATCTACATATCAAATAAAATATATATACACACATAAATGCAAAATTATTGATGCACTTTGTGTGGGGATTTTTGGGGATGAACTAATCAAGGTTTTGGGGATTTTTTGGGATATAAATTTCGAAATTGGGGATAAAAATTGAAAACCATCTGACAACCCTGTTCGGAGTCGACCTTAAGGCCTGGTTAGCCAAACGTTGCTGTATCGTAATGTAACGTCCCTTAACGTAGAAACGTAAGTGCACTTATAGAACATTTAAAAACGTGTCATATGTTTTGGACATAAACAACTAACAAAAAACAAAACAGAAAATATATTGTGAAATAGTAATTTGTTTATAGTGTGTACTTGATAGTTTTTTTTATCAAATAATTAAAAGACAAATAAATAAATATGGATGCGGATTTTTGTGTTGGGCTACAGTATTTTTATTTGCTAAAAATTTCTTAAATTTGCTTTTCTTTGTAATATTCTTGCTGAAAATTTGTATAATAAATGTAGGATTGCCAAATTTTGAATTGAAAAAAGTACATTGAGGGGAAAAAAACGTACATTTTAGTAAACAAATACTTTTTTTAAAATTCATTAGCAAAAATAAAATGGCAAATAATAATACAAATAATAAGATCGTAATTATTGTTTACAACAAAGTAATAGCCCAAAATAATTCGGATTTTTATTTTTAAATTCCAGTCTATACTATTCATCTTTTCAAATGTAAAACAATTTGGTATAAATTTAAAAATAAATTTTATGCCCGTATTCATAAAAAATTTTTTAGGTTTATTGAGGATTTATTAGACAAGTATTGCATAGAAATATGTATTGTATATTTTATATATTCATTCATGTATTTGTAAAAACTTTTACAAATACATACTTACTAGTTTTTTTTACTTGGTTTACAATGCCATTTTTTCCAATGTAAGAAAATTGTAAAACTTGGCACAAGTGTGTTAAAATTATTTTCAAATATCAATTCACATTACAAACTTTCTATTAAATGTTTGTTTGTTCATTTCCTCCTTCCATTTGAATGCGGTATAGCCAATATAAACATACAAATTCTTTTCAAAATTTTGAAACAATCTATTATTTAACAATTCTATACATTTTCTTTTAATACTTTTTCAGTAAATAATTTTAATAAAATGAGAGTTGGGCTTATTGCATTGAATTTATAATGCATTACCGTTTCCACTACCCCTAAAGGCGGTTTTAGACGGTAATACATACATGTAAAATTTTTGTGTAGAAGAGAATGAATAGTATCATGTAAACTTTATATGTAATGAGAACGTATGACATTGAGAGAAAATACGGATGAAAATTTGACAGTAGTAAGGCTCGCTTTGTTTTATTTTCTTTTATTTTTGAAAAAACAATCACTTTCATTAGATCAGAGATGCACTTTTATATTATTTTTTATTTATTTTTAATTAGTTCACAATGTATTTAAAGTTTGTGTGGACGTATATGTGCATTTTATTATTTTATTATTTATTTTATTAACTTTGGTTTAACTAAATTAAACCATTTTAGTGGTAGTTTAAATTTAATGCATTAAATTAGAGGCGATAATGCACTAATTTTCCACTACCACTAAATTTAGGGGAAAATTAAATCTATTGCAATAACCCCAATTCTGAAATAAATAAATAATAATAAAAATAAATTCATCAAACAGTAGATCCATTTCAATGTTATTGACAAAAAATTATTCAATAGCTTCTGTAGAATTACAAAATGAAATTTTTGAATTGAGACTGAAAACATAGACCTTTTCAATATTATAGTACTTTGCTGGCAAATGTTCTTTAATATTATTTATGTTAGTTTCAAGTGTTCAGAACAAAAAAGAAATACAAAAGATTAAAAAAAGTACATTAGCGTACTTTTTTAGGTGTTATGCAGGAATAAGTACATTGAACTAAAAAAAATTACCCTTACTGCTTAAAAAAGGACGTTTGGCAAGCCTAAATAAGCCAGCTGTTTGCAAATGTTCCGTAAAAACGTAGAGAATTTCTATTTTCTACAGATTGCTACGCGCCGTTACGTTACATTTTTTATTCGGTAAGTGCTGCCATTACTTTGCATGTAAAATAAATGATCAGCTGACTCGTCAACGTTAAGATACGCTACGTTACGTGTGGCTAATTCTACCTTTAAACTGTAGGTCCCTGTACTCATGGATACAAATTAACACATACACACAACATGAGTGCTGCTATGGTGAAATTACTTACAAGGTGGTGGCAGGTGAATATAGTACAAAAACAACAGGGAATTTGTTTTTGTTTTTTCAGCTCTTTAATGTCAAAAGCAGGTATGGTGAATTAAAAAAGCACATGTCAGAAGTGTGTGTGTGTATTTTTAACAACATACATGTCTCTACACCAAAACAAAAACACGAATACACACAAAGCAAAATGTAAACAAAACATAAATATAAACAAAACTTTTGACAGGAGCGGTATGACCAAAAAAAAACCCAGCTGGGCTGGCAACACCACCTTGTAAGTAATTCCACCATGAGTGCTGCGAAAAGCTAGGCCGTAATCCGGACACAGGGTTGTAATGGTCAATTATTTGTGTATGTATCAGAGATCAGGATAGGATCGCTTTTTAGCGATTCATAAGCACTTATGAAATTTTAAGTATAAGTGAGTACAAGTAGTTGAAATTTAACTACTCCCCTGCAAAAAAAATTGGACTACATAACCCAGATGAGTAATAAAATTGTGTACTTTTGTGTATGTTTTAAGTAAAATTTACAATTGGGTAACACTGGCGACACATTTAAGTTAAAAAATTCCTGAATGGTAACGCTGGCGGCATTCATGTTCAGTTTTTCTCAAAGTTTGTGTTTACATACAAGTTTAAAATCATAAAATATATTAGGGCTTAAAAAGTGTTAACAAAATGTAATTAAAATTTGATTTATAATTTTAAAGGTTTGTAGAAAATAGTCTTCTGTTAGTAGTCCATGAATTAATGACAAAAAGTAGTTACCAAAATAACTACAAAAGTTGATCCATGGAGTATATACGTGAAGTTGTTATGAAACTAATCTCAATTGTATAATTCACGGAGTAGTTACATGAGAGTAGTTTTGAGGTTACTCTTATGTTATATTTGGTTGGACCTGGTCCTCTCCTAGGACATCGCAATGTAAAATGGGTCACTTTTTTACATGCATAATGGGTTAAGGATGTTACTAGTCATGGTCCATCATGGAGTACATTTTACACACGTGCATGGAGTAGTCGCACTTTTTGCAGGGTCTGACTCACTCATACTCACACAACGTTGATTAATTAATAAAGGTTGCAATAAATATGAGTCCAATATTGTCATACTCACTTGGATTCATAATTTTATAAAAATACTTATGATACTCACAATTGATTCGAGTGACTCGAATCATACGAAAAAAAATTTACCGTTTTAGTCGATAGACGTATACAATACAAAAGGAAATTTATATGATGTATACAAAAATGAACATGCAAATAATAAACAAAAGTAAGCGAAAAAGTTTAAGTTTATAAGAAATGTATTAAAGAAGATAAAAGGAATATATTATGATACTCACAATTATATCATAATTATTATTTATTCCGTGATTATTTTTTAATTTTTTATAAATAGGTTCTAAAGAAATTCATAACAAAAAAAAAGATAATATTTTTAAATTTTTTCTAAATTTTACATTGTAAAAACTTATAGTATACTTAACAAACTACATCTTTATAATCAATATTTTTAAAATAGATTATTGGAACGAAAATTGCCCATATTGGGTTATTGCCTTTATGTTTCCCAACTAATCGGAGACCTCCGACACTGATTTTCTTCTTAATCTCACTCTTGCAATCCATTTCTTTATAACCTGCTTACAAAAAAAAAAAAAAAAAACAATTAAAAATTGTTTAATTTCTTTAAAATATTTCCTATGCACATTAACTTTTTCGCTTATGTACATTGTTACATTTTGAATGTTTATTATTATATACACTATATCTATTTTCTTTTTATTGACGAAAAATAATAAAAAGATAATAAATTACATTGTCAAAAACATAGTGTTTATTTAACACGATTCATGATTTAACCTAAAACTTTTTCTTTTGCAGTCGTGTGGTAAATAGTTGGTAGCTGGGAATGTGTTTATAGCATTAATTTACTCTTGTACTAACGCAGTAAGCAGAGCAAACACGCAACAGTTTGTAATCGAATCATACTTATTTTTTCTCATCTGTATGCACTGAGTTAAGGAGAGTTGAAGTCAACAATATCATACGTATTATTAAATATAAATGTGATGAGTACTTCAAACTTTTGAGAAGAGTAGAGTATCCCTTACATTAACAAGAGTATGAATGCGTATAAATACAAGAAATTATGAATCATGATTCGAGTATACTCACTTTTTCAGTATGTATGTATGTATGTATGTATGTATGTATGTATGTATGTATGTATTTAATGACAGTTTTTACTTTATAAAATAAATACATAATTACGTTATTTTAAAGAATTATTAATCGAGTAATATTTCTGAAGGTTGAAAATAATACTTTAAATACAAAATAATTTGAAAAATATATTTTAGTCCAATGTTTTATTTGATGCCGATATTAGCAACGTAAAAAATATAAAAGTTTCACACAGAAAAAAATATCACCAAAATTCAATCAACAAAGTGAGTTGCTAATGTGAAATTTTCATTTAAATATTTGCTTTATGAATACAATTAACCCTTTCGCTCCTATGTATCCATATGGATACAGTCAACTTTGAGGGCGTCTCACAGGTTCGATTTGATAATGCGGGTTGAAATTTTAATCAACTATGATTTTTTTAAGTCTTGGCTGTTATAAGAATTGATTTTTTTACACTTTTTTTTAAATTTGTCAAAAATATATCAATTTAGAAAAAACGTTTATTTTATTTTTTTATTTCTTGAAAAAATCATTTTTTTGGCTCTTAAATTACATATACTTTCGGATATATTTTTAGTAAATAAGTGAATCCTAGATCAAGATAAACATTTGTTGCGTTGATCTCAATTATTATTTTTTCATTTAAGGGTTAGTATAGTCGCCAGGAATTTTTTGAAAATTGTATGTATCCATATGGATACAAACTTGAGTTGTGTATATAAAGAGGGAAGAAAATAACAAACTAAACCATTTTACTGTTGATGCTATTGTAATGCAGACGTAAGCCTTAGTTCTGCTAAGTTATAAGTCGAAAAATTAAAAATGCCTAGAAAAATAAAAGATTTTGAGATTGAAAGAATTCTTACGAATTTTTCAGATTATAATAAAAAAATTGATGAATTTCGTTGGAAAAAAGATTTTTTGACATCTCCGGAGGCCAGTTTTACTGAAGAGCACCCTACAAAAATTGTTAAATTACCAGTTCAGTATTTTTTAGAGTACTTTACTGAAAACATCCTTGATGAAATCGTATCATCATCGAACCACGGTTCAATGTTAAACAATGGTTCATCTGTCAATATGACCAAACAAGAACTGTTGAAATTCTTAGGTTTGGAAATATTTATTGGCACCATTGGTTCTCAACGCCTAGATATGTACTGGGCAATTAACCCTGTAATACCATCGTTTCCAAAAAATATGTCTAGAAATAGATTCCACTTATTACGCAACAATTTTAAATTTACAACAGAATCGACAGGTAATGACAAGCTGTACAACGTACGGCCTTTAAAAAATATGTTTCTTAAAAAATCCTATTCTATTCCAAAAGATGAAAATCTTTGCGTAGATGAGATGATGGTTCCATTTAAAGGAAGAACTACTCAGAAGCAATATATGCCAAAAAAGCCCATCAAATGGGGAATAAAAATTTTTTGACTATGTAGCTCAAAAGGAATGGTTTACGATATTGAGATTTATCAGGGAAAAAGTACATTATTAGGTGGCGCAAAGTTAGAATTTTGCTCCGATATAATAGTTCACCTTTCAAAGACAATTCCAGAAGGAAAAAATCATAAAATCTATTTCGATAATTATTTTTCCACTCTTAATTTAGTATTGAATTTGGGCAAAAGGTACAATTAAAGGAAATAGATATGGTAAAATAAATTTTAAATCTGATAAGGAGTTAAAAAAGGAAGGCCGTGGAAGCTTCGACTGCCGTGTAGAAAGATCCGATAATATATTTCTTCTGAGATGGTTTGATGGCGGGATTGTCCAAATGGTGTCATCAATCCATGGACATGAACCCCATCAACTTGTACGCCGATTCAATGCGGAAGAAAAGAAAAATGTGAAAATAATGCAGCCAAATATAATAAAAGAATATAACAAGAAGATGGGTGGCGTTGATAAGATGGATTAGATCTCGAAAGTGGACGCTTAAGATATTTGACCACCTCATTGACCTAGCAATTTGCAATTCGTGGTTGGAATATAGAATGGATCATGATAGCAATAACTGTACAAAGAAACATATGGATTTGCTAAGCATTCGTAATGATGTTGCGAATGGACTTTTAGCTCTTTCTGATGAACAGGCTTGTTCTCGGAAACGAGGACGCCCAGCGTTATCTTTAAATGAGGAAATTCCCGAAAGTCCATCGACTTCAAAGAAAAGACAAAAAGATACTCCACCACTACCTGTTCGATATGATGGGAATCAACATTGGCCGGAACACACTCAAGATAAAGACAGATGTAAATTTAAAGGATGTAAGTGACAAACGAGATTTACAAAGTGCTCAAAGTGCGATACTTTCTTATGCATTCCAAACGGATCCAGGAACTGCTTCAATGATTTTCATTACATTTCAAATAAATAAACTTGTAGTAAGTATATGAATATTTTTTTATTTCAGTTTCAGCTTTATTAAGGTTTTTATGTGAGTTTTTATGTGTAAGTTTATGTAAAGTTTTAGTTTTATGCTTGTTTTTTATTAAAAAAATTTATTCTTATGTAAAAAAAATTAAAAACATAAAAGAAACAAAAATGTTCTATATATGAATGAAAAACAAAATTCTTGCATTTTTCTTTACCATTAGTGAATTTTGTATCCATATGGATACATTCCAAAAAACACATTTAGGGTAATAATTTTTAAAAACCGGTTGTTGAATGTTGTTCCCGGACTTAATAATAGTAGAAATCCAAGAAATCGGAATTTTTCATCTATCCAGTAAAAACTTGTAGTGAAAGGGTTAAGTAAATATTTTTTTGATATTACAAATATTACGATTTATTTATTTTCAACAAATTACGCTAATTAAGATTGTTATTATTATTTAAGCAATAATTTCAAAAATAATAAGACTTAATTATAAAAAAACATATGAGATTTATAAAGAAGTTTAGCAAAAATATTTGTTGAAAGTGTTGAAATTTTTCCAACAATTGGGTTGTTGACCACAATTGTTGAAAAAAGATGGTACCTTTACATTTTTTTCTCTTTCTCAAAGTAAACTTTGAGAAAAAAATAAATTATTACGGTACCATACATTTCAATTAAATGGCTTGAATAAATTTTTTGTTGAATTCCTTGGTGTAGGTTATTTGTGCATATTTTGTACAAAAACAACATTATAAAAATTAGGAGTGATGTGGTGTAGTGGTTAGAGCGCTTGCATACAACACACAACAGCCCAGGTTCAAATCTCAGCAAAGGAGAAAATGAAGAGGATTTAATTAAAAAAAAAGATTGATAAAATAGGGCAACGAAAACATTTACTGAAAGCCTTGTAACCTTTTCAACAATTAGTTTGTTAACCACAATAATTGAAAAAACATGGTACCGTTGCATTTTTTTTTCTTTTCTTAAGGAAACCTACAATTGTCGTATTTGTATTTACAAAAACCGTTAATAGCTCAAAATTGAATAATATTTTAATTGTATATGGGCATTTCCTCAAAATGGTAAACCAGGATCGAAAAAAAAATATTTTGATAATCATAGCATTTTATTGCTTATAATTATAAAAAAGAGTCTATATTTTTATAATAAATTGGATTCTTATCATACCTCAGGTGTTGTACTTGAGAAAATTGGGCTAGAAACTGGAATATTTCAAATTTCATTTTTAAGCTACTTCTAAAGACATTTTTATATTTATTTATTTTACATGCAAAAAATCTATTATGTTTGCACTCTTTCTTCAAAGTCTTTCTTTTACAAACAATTAAGAAGGGAAATGTGTAGGGAGTAAAAAAAAAGTTCGATTAATGGTAAATTTTTGCTTTGTTTCTTGCCTAGGTTTTAATCGTACGTTCGCGACCGAAAACATCATTTTATTGTTATTGCTTTGCATAAAACGTCAATAGGTGCAAAGACACACCACATTTTAATTAATTTCGGTGTCACCTATTCGTATGTAAATAAAAGAAACTTCTGGGTTACCATTAAATAGACTTTTTTTGTTTGCAAAGTTTCGTACGTTCGCGACCGTAAGTAAATTTTTTCTATAAGCAATGAGTTTATAATTGATAAGATGTCTCCAACTTTATTTTAAAAGTGAAATGATATACCGAATATTCCAGTATTAGAATGATGCACTGGATTTTCTGTGATGAGGACCTAAAATAAGCACAATTTTAACGGCCTGTTTAGTAAAAACAATAATATCACAAATATTGTTAAAATTTCATTATTTTATATTGAAAATTGTTATTAATAAAACAAATATTAAAAACACTGTAAGTGCTTTACTGAAATCTATTTATCAGAAGGATTACGTTCTCGAAAAGTTTTCTTATTCTTTTGTCAGTATCTGTAAACGAATGGTGGCATGCTCTAACTTAATTATATTACAAAAATATCATATGTATGTGTCACCTCTTAATAAAAGGAAAAGATATTCTTTGTAAGTGAATTTTTGCACAAATTTTTAATTGAGCTTGTTGATCATTAACTGTAACAACGTAATAATGTATTTTTAGACTGAGTTTTGTTTTGCTGGTTAAAATTTTAATTGTCCACACAACTTTAATGTAAAAGTACAAGTACCCAAAGATTAGTAAAAATACTCGATACGTGGTACTCATTACTCAATACTTTGCCAGTACCAGTTACCACACACTATAAATAGAGGATTACGTTTTTCGTAAAGGAAATTTGACGATATTTATGGGATTAAGCATGGTGATAATACAAAAAAAACCTATGGAAATATCGTACGTTCGCGACCCGTACGTTCGCGACCGATACTTAAGCCAATTAAACGAAAACCAATAGAGATATTTTATTGTGTAAATACTGGATAGAGACCTACATTAGTATGCTTTAAAAATTATTTTATCGCTTTTGAATATTCCGTTGCATTTCGCAGAATTTTACATTTCACTACTGTCAGCTAAAGTTGACTTCTATTTTGCGTACGTTCGTGACCACGTCTTTATAACTATTATTATGAAAACTTCAACTCGATGAAATCCATCTTTTGCACTACATATACATAGAGCTACTAAAATGCTATCAAATCGCAAAAAAAAAATACTAGAAAAAGTTTTTTTTCTACCTTCTTTGTACATTAAAAGCGTACGAACGTACGTTCGTTACCCCAGGAAATGCCCATATACAAAAAAATTTATTTACCCAATTCACAAAATGTTATAGTTGTCGTAGATCGGTAGAAACTATGACAAACTACAACTATTGTACATAATGTTGTTGGTAATTTCCATGTCAAAAACTACTACAACATGTACGACAATTTTTCCTATGTTTCCGAAATGTCGTATCAATACACCAGAGTTGGAAAACTTTTTTTTATTTTTGTTTTATTTATTTATTTAACTATAATCTACAACAATATAACATTTTGTGAATTGGGTAATTGTTTTTACAATCTAGTTTTTTCTGTGTCACTAGTTCTGTGTCCTACAATATTCTTAATTTTCCTAAACGGTCTTCCCTTTCAACCTATAATCCTATCTACTCTTTCGCAGAAGATAGCAACATTTGTCATTCATATTCATTTGACCGTAAAGCAAGCCTTTTGGAGATTGAGCTGAGGCAGAGTATGAATGACCTGCAAATAGTTTCCGAGTGGGGTCGTGAAAACAAGTTCGAATTTAATGCACGCTAGACTTAATGCTGTTTTATCACGCAAAGGCGTGGTAGTAGTAATGCAACAATGTCATCTGTGGCTATGGGTAATGTAAATATCAAGGAAGTGGACGGTCTTGATGTTCTGGGCATAAGGATTAATTGTGATGTCCGTTGGAATGATCACATATTTCGAGTGTCGAAAGAAGCATTCAAGTGCCTCAGTATTTCAAAACGGTGCAAGAAATACTTCACTCCATCTGAGCTTCTTAATATTTACAAGACCTTTATCCGACCTAGGATGTAATATCGGTACTACCATGGGAAATGCTCTGATGAAATAAAGGAATTGATTCCAGATAATCACATATTGTAGAGAGAATTTATTTATATTTTTTATTTATTCTGGTCTTTGGATCAATTTTGCCCTGTGTTATATTCATTGATTATTCACCAAAATTATAACTACTTGAGGTTCATTTATTTCATCAATGATTTTGCTAATGACTGCCAAGCTAATACAAAAATATTTAATATTTTTCTTATTAGAATACAGATTTGCATCAATGTAAGGGTGTTGTCGTGCACCGCTTATCCGCTTATGCACTTCAGTCAACTTATTGCACCGATATGATGTTCTGGGTTTTCAGTCAAAGCCATGTTTAAGTCCAATTTGATACATAAGTGTCTCTGCTATCAGTACCGTTGCAACGTTACCGTAATGGACCTTGAATTTAACAAATTTGAGATTTGATCTCTTTTAGCATATATTGGGCGAAAATTATTGGGTTGTGTTGACAAGATTCAAAGAAGAGTCTTTCAAAATATTTAAGCATTCACATTATACATCTGAAGTCACATATTTTTTATTTCTTCTTTAATCTTCTTCTTCTTCTTTCAATCTTCTTTATTTCTTCTTTCATCTAAAGCAAGTACAAGTGAAAGATAGAGTAAAAGAGAAGTACAAAAATGTAACAGCAAATAGAATACATGACTTTTTCAACTTCTCTGCCTTTTCCATTTTCTTCTCTTCACAAGCGTACAAAAATCCTCTGCGTTTAAGTCACGAAACAAGTGACCCAAAATTAGTCGCTTGTATACGCGGCTAAAAATCTCCAGAAATGTTCAAACGTCGCACAATTGAAGAGTTTGTTTTTATAACATTTTAAAGATTTCTTCTTTATTTTCGAATAAAGAAACAAACAATCAAACATGCTTATTTAATAAGCACAGCAACAAAAAATTTTATTTAATCACTTTGCACACCTTATCCTCTTTTCTCACAATTTTCTTTTGCAGGATTTTGAATTAACACGGATGACAAAATCAAACTTGTCCTAACTCGCTTATTTTTTTTTTCCTTAGAAGTTTCCACAACTTGTCTAAATTCTAAAATTAGCATATTTTTAGGCAGTTTTAGAAATATTTTTAAATGGTTATTACAGCTTCATTAATCGTACGAACAAAAGCAATTTTCTCAACGATTTAAAATTTAGACAAACTACATCCATAAATACATACATAAGTAAATATATAGAGCTTGAGAAGTAATAGTTGGGATATTAGAAAAAATCAACATTTCCATTAAAACACATACATATGTACATCTGCTTTTTTTTTATTTGTAAATATAAAACAAAAACCGAAAAGGTATTTTATGCGGTTAAACGACACATTAAGAAATAAATTTCTTTTTTGTTCCATTTAATTTGCTTAAAACGACATCAATTACATCTGAATCAATTATCAATACTTCAAGGCCTTTATGACAACAAATAAAACAAAAATATAAAAAAAATATTATTTAATATTTTTGCTGGATCAGCAGAAAAATAAAAAAAAAAAAAACAAATCTCTTCCACTCTCTGTCACTAGAGATTTCTGTACTCAATACACATGAAAAGTAGAAGAAAAAACTTTACAAGGAAGGAAAACGAAATACATTTGGAGTAGAATATTTCCAATTAGTTTTATGGATCTTTGTATGATTATTGTTGTTGCTTATGATCAGAGCAATTGAGTATAATTTTTTTTTGTATTTTAACACCAAAACAATAAATATCTCACACACCCGCATATGGTGCCATAAGGCATACAAAATCCCAATCGCATGCACATGTGAATTTAACCCATTCTGTGTATTGGAAGCCTCATGTTATTAAATAGAAACACTTGAAAACGAGATCTAATTATAAGAGAGTGAATGAATGAAAAGTAACTCAGAAGAAAAGGATTTCCGAGCATTGCAGCAATTCAAAAACAACTGGAGCATAAAATTTAGTTCAATTAGAATATCGCAACCGTGAAGACGTATTAAACGGTATACACGGGAATTTGTGTTCTTGAAGAATTTTTTTTTTCTATTTTTATTCCGTCCAAAAATTCTTAAGAAAATGATTATAAACAAATGTCCTGTGAAATACAATACAAATTAAAAGTGTTTTACAAAACAAAATAAATAGAAAAAAAAAAATAAATTTAAACACATAAAAAGAACAATTCCTGTAATTTTTTTTTAAGTTTTAGTTTTATATAAAAAGTATGATAAAAAGTGAAGATATGTTAGATACTAATAGCTGTGGTGGTTCTTTAAATCATTCCTACAGTATACACCAATTAGGTAGCCATCACACGTCTTTATATCGTAATTTATCTGCCAATATATTGGCTTCTTCCAATTTTCAACCCATAATGTATGGAGCTAGCAGTGACCACCTGACTTCATCCACTGCACTGAGACGCATAGATCAGGATTCACGTGAAATGGTGGATGAAAAACCCACTCTAGTACCATCCTACACAAATGATCGTAAATATTTTGCCACAATGATTACTCAACCAGATTCCATGAATTATGGTTTGACTTCATTGCACAGCATGACAACACCGCCGGCATCATCAAGTCCCATCTCACAGTACAGTGTGCTCCTAAATAATCAGCAAAATAATCTTGCAAACGATGAGGCACCACCCTCTGGGAATACATCTCCCTCGGTACAGCGTACACCGACAGAGATCGAAATGCAACAACACTACCATTCAACGAACGGTAATAAACTTAGTCATTTTCTACCCACGACCACCACCAACAGCTCACTAGGCCAACAATTAAATCATCAATATACATCAACCATTAAGTTTTGCTCCAGTAAAATCTCTTCGGATTATTTACAAAATAATGATCATACGGATTTACAGGAGCATCACAATACACAGAATAATGAACACTTGGATCACACGAGTAGCAGTAACAACAATGAACTGTTGCATCAATCTCTGCAACGTATACAACATACATCGACTTCGGGTGGTGTCATCACCTCCGTGACTAATGGTCACAATGACTCGAATATGGTAATCTCTTCGGGTGTCTATTCCCTAAATAATTCACCAGCAAAATCTGTCAATAGCAATAACAGTGATAATGTCAACAGTTCTGCTGCAAAGCAAAAACAATCAAATACCTCAACAAAAACACAGGATTTATCATCTCCGGATACTACAAAAAAATCCGGTATTAGACGACCTGAAAAACCTGCTATGAGTTATATTAACATGATTGCCATGGCTATTAAGGAATCGCCTACGGGAAAGTTAACATTGAGCGAAATTTATAGTTTTCTACAAAATAGGTAAGTTTTTCAATGACCACCTAGGAAAGAGATTCCTAAATAGAAATTGTATGGGATCGTACTAAAATTTAATTTATTAGCATCTGAACTTTTGAAACCTAGGAAGCAAATTTTAATGATTTAGTAATGGCCGCCATTGAATTTTTTTAATATTGTTCTCAAGTCTGTCGTTCGGAGTTGACGTTTAACTGTAGGTCCCGGTACTGGATACTGGTAACATGGGTGCTGTGAGAAGCTAAGCTGTAACCCTGAAATAGGGTTGTAATTGCCAATTATGTATGTAGTATGTCTATATGTTTTTTATCTCTCTACTAAGTATTTAAAGGTACGCTCGCATTAGTCAAATATATTGCGAAGAAAAACGTTTGTTTTTTGCTTCAAATTTAAATAATTACAAATTTAAATATTATTTAAAAGGTGTACTATTATGTCATACAGTTGTAACATTTTTAATAGTACAAGTATTATTTTATGACAACATGACACATTAGTAGACCTTATGACTCCCCCATTCAATTCTTTTATCTATTTTTAAATAATTTGTTAAGAATCGTTTACATAAAACGAAAATTTTGCTCAATATGAATAACGTTTTTTTAACTTCTTAGGGAAGTTCCTATCAAAAATATTATAAAGAGTCACAAAAAGGACATTTTGTAAAAATAAAAACGATATTTATAGGAATAAAAGAGTCAAGTTTTTTTCTTCGACAAGAACAAAACTTTGTTTATATGATGGGCTGGAGACCCGAGTTCGATCACCAGGAAGAGTGTTCTGGACATATTGGCGACAGACATATATTTTGGATGAATCAGTATTACAACTTATTTTTGTTTTTGTCCTCTTATTCCATTTTATCCACATTAGTACACTAGCCAAACTTAACATGGTTTCGACCCCAGGTACGGCAGTCTCATCAGAGTTCTTCGTGTTTGGCAAAAAAATCTAAATTCTTTATAGAATTTAATTGTGATCTAATAAAAGCGTTTCTGACGAAACAAAAAATTAATTTTTTGTATAAAAAATCTAGAACTTTTCAAAAGTAAATATAAAAAAATTAAATATTTATACTTTTCATTACTTTTCAACAAAAAAAAGAAACTTAAATGCCATTTTGTCGTTACAAAAACGTTTGCCTATGTGATCCATATGGGCTAGGTTTTTCTTCAGAAGTGATTCCTTAGATGCCATAGGTATGATGAATTAAGTATTTATAATAACATTGACAAGTCACGCACAAGAAGTAAATGATATAATTTAAAAATATATAGTTGAAAAGGAAAAATAATTTATGACAGAGGAATTTGTTCCGGGCACATGTAGTCAACCATTTTGTCTTGGACCACCGTTTTCAATTAAGTTTAGTTTTCAATTAAGTCCTAACATGGTGCCGAATCTTTGAGCTTTGTTTGTATTTCGTTACAAATAAACGGAAATGCAACTCTCAATATCAAGTCTATTATTAGTCACAACTAAATTTCAGGTTGTGTTGTAGTTGTTAAATTATTATTATGATTTACAACTCAATTTAATTCATTTGGTTGTCATCGTTTAGCTTTTATTCCTATTATGATTTGGAACTCTTATTTAGATGTGATGTGTGAGTTGTCAATGGGAAACAACTTGTATTTGTCAGTTGTATTTTTGCCTGTGTACTGAAATTCAAAAAAATATGCAAAAACTGTTTGTTTTCAAATTAGTTCCAAATAATATGGTAATGAATTCTGAAAATTGAAAAAGGAAATAGGCAATATGGATCATGTTACCGGGCAAACGTCCCCTTCTGAGGTTTAAGACTCGCCAGTAGTCGTTACTGCTTTGATCCAATTTGAAGAGATGTGTTGTTCAAACATACTTATATAAACAACTTTCACCCACTAAACGCGATGTAGAATGCGTAAGACCGATGTTAAAGTCATAACCTCACATTACACATTACATACATACTTACATAATTGGCCATTACAACCCTGTGTCAGGGTTACGGCCTAGCTTCTCGCAGCACTCATGTTGTGTGTGTTAATTTTTATCCATGAGTACCGTTACATGCAGTTTAAAGCCGACTCCGAACGACAGATTTGAGAAGCTTTTTAATGGCAATCAATTACACCCAGAGCTTTCGCCAGAAGACTGCTAAGAGGTAGTCACCGAAAGAAATATTTTTTTCATATTTTTTTTTCAAGATGTCAAAGATTTGAACCCGGCGCTATCGTCTTAGTAAGCCAACATACTAACCACTAGACCACGGCGACTACTATTTTTTCCACTTTACTAATTTAAAATTAATGACTCTGAATAGCGTGCTTCGGTGCTTCCTAATGCATAAACTTGCTTGGGTATTTGGTAATCCTAATGGATTACTTTAACTTCAGAAACCACGTCGAATAAGCTTCATTTGTTCTACTTCTCAGCCATAAGAAACATTGAGCATTATTATAATTATTATTATATAATATAAGTATATACGTATATGGGATATTTCAAGTCAAATCAACCAATGGATTTAACCCACCCCCGCCGAATTTTATGACTTTTTGTAGAAATATAGTATGTATATCATAGAACTAACTTAAGTACAAAGTTTGGGGGCACTGACACTTCTGGATCCGGATATATGAGGTCTTGAAAATCGGAAAACAGTACAAAAATGCACAGTTATACTTACTTAATTGTAATTTTCTTGAAAAGTATTATAAGTAGCTACGCATTTCGTAAAAGTCGCATTTGAAAGAGTATTAAATTACCTTTGATTTAATATATACTATGATTTTTTTTTTTAAAGTCAAAGGTCAATTTTCTTTATCTATAAGTCGGAAGCCTATATCTCCTCCGAAAGCGACCTTTTTAAAAATTTGAAAAAAAAAATTATGCCAAAGATAGTTTCATTCTCTACAGTTGTGAAAAATTTCAGAGTGGAGGTATTTTTGGACCAAGAAATAAAAATCAAATCGCAAAAGAATGATATTAAAGCTAGTCTAATAGTGGTGGGATGGTACACGATTTTTCGATTTCGATTAGCTAGAAGCGCTTATTTTGTAAGTTTCTACAAAAAATACATGAGTCAAAAATAAGCGATGGGTGATGGTGGCAAATGGCTCTTCATAGGGGTCAAAGGTTGGGTTGAAGGAGTAAAAGTCCACAAAAAGCTCCACAACTGCCCTGGAGTAACCCCTAGAGGCATAAGATGCTTAATTGAATTCCTAAATCATTAATGTTGAATATCTAATTATTTATTCCTTGAATTACTAATTGTAATAACTTGGATCTTTATTTTTATAAATCTACAATTATTATATCGGTCTTGAGATGCTAAAACTGGTTTCTTTATAAGAATTAATATCTAATCAGAGCTTCTTGTGTTGAACATATTCATTTTTAATTATCTATTTAACCCACAACCCATTGGAAATAGATTTAGTGAATTATACTCGTAATGTTTTTACTCGAATGACAATTTTAACCAGATTTTTTTTTGTGTTGACTTAATTTTATTCCCAAATAAGTGTTAAAAGCTTTTTCGTAAATTCAACTTATTTTTCAGTGTAACCATTTTACAATTTATTTTTTCTGTGTATTTTTTTTTTATTTGAGACCAATACTCAATACTAAATGCTGTGCATTGTATTGGAATTTTGTAAAGGACAGTACATATATTATTATTAATTATATTATTATTAAGCGCCCTAGGAATGAGACAAATTGCTGTGAATTGATCAATCAAAGGCCAGTGTTATACCGTCACCCTTGAATGATCAACAGCAATTGCCTCATCGTTGCATGTTGATTGTGTGCCTTCGCTAAGTAGATTTAGCTGTTATCTGCTTCTTTCTAATAGGTGGCGCTTTTTTTCCTGATCATTCGATTTTTGTTGACATTGGTTAAGGTGGAATAGAGTGGAATGTTGGGCAGCGGTTTCTTTGTAGATGGTCTTCCTAGAGGGGGGGAACCTCTTATTTATAAATTATAATTTTGAAAAAACTGCAAACTAACATTTTCATTTTTCACCTCTACTGGGATTTGAACCTGGGTCCTTTGAGCTTTTGTGCAAACGCTCTAACCACAATACCACGCACCCCCCAAATCTACCTATGTATGTATGTATATTAGTTATTTTAAATATAGCCACACGCGTCTTCTATACATTATTTTCTAAGAGCTTAACTTCGTCTTTATAAGCTCCTAGTTTTCTGATTGTATTTTTAAATTCCGCAACAATTCAAATATTTTCAGTATTAAAATTTCTGAAGACTTCAACTTTATAGAATATGTGATATGTGTGTGTGAAAAGTATGTTTCTTTTATCTGAAATTATAAATGATCTTAGTTCTGTACCCACTACATCACCTGGAAACCAAAAGAAGTAATATTTTGTAATACGCGCGCTAATGTGAACACCGCTTAATGTGCACATTTTTTTGCTTCATTGACTACTCTAAAAGATGAAAAAATGCAAAAAGCCCTATAATTTGACAAGATTTTTTAATTTGAAACGTTAAATTCTGTCTTTATTAGTTGCGGGAATGCCCGTTTTAGGTGTATTATATATACATATATGTATATGTAGTATGTGTGTGTTCTGCTGCAAATTTTAAAAAAAAAAAGAAAGCAACAGAAAAACTAACAGACATTTTTAATATTAAATAAAAAGCTTAGTTATTTAACATGTGCATGTATTGTATGATGTGTGTAATTATGAACATATTTATATATATATGCCAGCAAGAAAAAAAAAAGTTATCAATCTTTAATGGAATTACTGATGACATTTTTAATGAATCACCAATGAATTTAACCAATGAATGGTTGTCATACGACAGATGTGATCCAAATACCTGAATAGTACTCGTTTAGTAAGAAAAAGGTGTTTAAAATATTAAATTTAGTCCTTGGAAATGCTTAAGGCTCAATGCAAATTTTGAAGTAATTTTTAAATAGTATTTGAGAACTTTTGCATACATTCTTAATATTAGCAAGCAGACCTATGGCTTGACTACTAGGGTATTCAATTATTCGACTTTTTTTTTTGGTCGATTAATCGAGTGAGTAATTATTCGGGTTTTTTTCTTGATCGATTAATCGAACAAAATTTCAAAATTGATCGATTAATCGCATTTTGTTTTATATAAAATAACATACCAATTTTGTGTATTTTTAAAACATTTTATTAAAAAAAAAAAAACAAATACACCTATCCCCCGATTTGCACGGAAGATCGGTTCCTGAAAAAACCGTGTAAATCGAAATCAAATTTTTTGTATGAAAAATCGTGTAAAACGAAAAAAGTCTAAAATAAGTAAAATCAAATTAGTTTTTTAATTAAATTAATTTTTGTTTTATGTATAAATTTTTTAAATTTATTTTATATACACCTAATAAAGAAACAAAATATCCATTCAGTTTTGTAATAACAAAAAAAAATGTTTAAAAAATTAGAAAATTACAGAAAATATATAAAAGATTTGAGCAAATTTAATCACCATCGATGAGTCTTAACACGTTTTTCTTGATGGTGACATGTCACTTTCATCACTTGATATTATTTGAGGCGATTCTCTAGTTGATGAATTGGTACCAGTTTTTTACGACAGTGCTGTCGCTTTACAAAATTTGGGATGTAGTGTTTGAAATAAAAAAAGTTGCAGCAAAATAACACAAATTTTTGTTTTAAACAGTTTTATTTTATAAAATTCGTTCAGTTTAAAAATCGTGAAAAAGCGACAAATAACGTTTAAATCGGTGGAGAGGTCTTGAAAAAATCCGTGTAAAAGTGAAATCGTGTAAAAAAGTACCGTGTAAATCGGGGGATAGGTGTAATAGTAACCAAAAACATAGTATTGTAATAACTTTTTAAAAATTCGTTAATTAATAGTTAATTATAGTGTAGAAAATGTAATGAGATCGTATATTTTACTTTCAAACATATTATTGAAAAACTAAACAATAAATAATTCATTAATTAATTTTAATATTTGAGATCATATATATAACGATTTAATATATAAAAGTAATAATTTACTACTTCGTATGCAATAAAAATATTAAATAAGTAATTAAAAATAATTCATATTATGACTTAAAAATTAGTTTAAAAAAATTATGCACTTCTATTAAATTAGTCTTGTAATGTAATTTATATGTTTAGGTTTCAACCCATTGTTTTCTTTAGTTTTAATAAAACTCGATTTTGAGATCACTCTCTCGCTGATTGTAGATGTTGTAGAAATTAAGAGAAGGCATGGATAAGAATATATAATTTTTCGGTTCTGTTTTTGGTTTTTTCTAAATATAAGAAATCATCCATTAAATCATTGCAGCCTCTTTTAGGTTTTTTGGAATTTTGTACACTTTTAATTGCTTCATTTAATTGTGAAAATCGATTATTTTCGTTTATTTCAATTAAATCTTCTGCAATCATACTTCATCTGACACATTTTGTTTCATATTTTCTAAAAACATTCTCAAAAACAATTGTTTGCAAAATCTTTTTTTTTTTCAATGTACCAGAATTTAGATATAAAATAAGTGTACTAAGTAGTTTTACACGTCTTTCATTTATTCGAATCTTAAGCCTTTCTAATAACTAATTTGAAAAAGGATTGTTTGCATTTTCCATTGCATTAATAACAAATTGCATAATGCCTTCTAAATCTATCAATGTAGCAGAATCCTTGACGAGCTCCATCCTTAATAGCACATTAAGTGGTTTAAGGGCTTTATTCAAATTTGATGAAACTTTAATTTCCATATCTGTAAAAGTCGTTAAACTAAAATCAGATAGAGCGTAATTTACGTATTTACAAATACGAAGAAAATTTTCAATCATGGTAGATAAGGACGACCATCGATGCTTTACATCATGTACAAGACGAATTTCTTTTCCTTCTCTTGCAGCATAACATATGTTTGCAATTTCTTTTGTTTTTCATTAGATTTATGAAATATTTTACAACACTTAGGAACTTTATTAATATCATTTATTATTTCTATAAATAAAGTATTTTTTTTATATGGATTAATCGATTAATCGTAGGAAATTATTCGAGTTATTCGTTATTCGAAATTTGACCATTTTTAATTGTTCGTACAATTATTTGAACACAATTGTTCGATTAATCGATTAACGATTAATCGTTTGAATACCCTATTGACTACTCATTCGGAGAAAGTATTAAATTGTTTTTTTTTTGTTGCAAAACTTTGTAATATTTATATTATGGCCTCAAGCCTATGGACTTCAAGCCTATCCTGTATGTGTTGTATTGGTTATACTAGTTTGGCTGTAAAATCTGGACGTCATTTAAATGCTGATAACTGTCATTTTGGTGGATTTTTGGGTAACACATTTTGACATAATGAGCTCTTAATGCTGTAATAGTAAATAGTAAATCCAGTTGGTTGAATGTTGATTATGTTCGAGAAGTCTACTCAAACACTATCAGCTACTTCGAGTATCAGCTGCTTGCAAATTGCTGTGGTTGTGCTGTGCTAGCTGAATGAGGAGCCCCCAGGTTAAGCGGTGGGGTATATAATACTCATTGAGAACTTTGTCTGACATAATACTGTTTTTATTCTACCATAACTAGAGTATGTACGGGATTTTGTGAATTTTGTTCGCATTTTTTATTTAAATAGAGCTGTGAAGAGAAATTCCAAGATCTTTGTATGTTATTATACTTATAGTTAAATAATATTTAATATGGTAGTTTGAGTTGACGACTTTCTAATTGAATTAATAGAAAGAGTTTGGTGTTTTATATTCAATTTTTTAATACATATTTACAATTCAAAGGCAATATTTGGATAAGTACTGTGTTGCTCAGCTTGTTCGTGACTAATCACATGTCTGTTAATCAGAAATAAATAAAATAATTTTAAGTGATTTAACCAATACGAGTCAGTATATTTATACAGTTTCAAAAAACTTAATTAAGATTTTTGTTACACCATGTTGGCACATAAGTTTAAATTTCGCAATTAAGAAAATCAAGTAATTAAAGTCTTAGTTCAACTAAAATTACCATACAAAAGCTTAGTTCATAAATTCTTCCATTAGTACCAAATTTGACCAGCAATTGAGTCAAGTTATAAGTGCAAACCTGTAAGTAGTGGTAGCTCCGTAAAATGCATAGCCAGTGAAGAATAGCAATCGGCGTGAACAAATCACACTTTTTAGCAAACTTTTTTTTGAAAACAGAATTTACATTTGAGAAACTCTGCTTTAAAGTTAATTTCGAACTACAAAAGGATATTGTTACTACTTTAAAACATAGCCCGACCATATAATTCAAAATCTTGAATTTTTTTATTTCATTTTTCTATTAATTATCAAAATATTATTTTGGTTTTTTGCATTTTTTAAAAATGATTGGCTTTTGTTAAAATCTTCTCTCTTCTCTGCTTCTCACGTTATAACCAACAAACAAAAAATAAAGAAAATTTCTTTATTTTTTTCTTTTAATTTAATAACGAACCCCAATAAGTCATTTATTTATTTTAACAACAATTCGAGTAGTTGAGAAATTTGAAGCTTTGCAATAACAATATCTGACCATAGCTGTCATCTCATATGTACATACATATACTCGTACCAGACGCATCAAGATATTTGACGCATATTGTATAAGTAAATACATATTTACGTATGATAATCTATGTATAGGTACATAAAAATCAATATTTTGTAAAGCCCTAAATTAATTCGTTTTATTTACTTAAGTTCTCAAGAACTTTTGTAATAATATTATCTTTGTTTTAAAATATCAAAATAATATCAAATTTATGTAATTTCAGAAAATAGAGACCTGCA
The DNA here is from genome assembly GCA_963576795.1 of Metopia argyrocephala. Lineage (NCBI taxonomy): Eukaryota > Metazoa > Arthropoda > Insecta > Diptera > Sarcophagidae > Metopia > Metopia argyrocephala. The sequence continues at coordinate 68,348,841 of OY756210.1, forward strand.
ATGTCAGATTGTATAATTTTAAATACACTGCATTCCACATGAATAGATGCAGTGCTGTAGCAATCAATTGAAGCTTGCCGTTCTCAACATAATTTATGGAGAGAATTTTGTTTTACTTTTTATTTAAGGTTTGACAATTGAGTAAAGAGTGTGAAGAAAGAACATCTCAAAAAGTTCCGTTAGATTTTATCTGTGCTTGTTTTTGTAATTTGTAAAAAAATGGGTTTTGTTTTTGCGTCTTTTATTGCAGCAATTAATGATTCTCATTCATCAAATTGTCGTCCAGATTCCTACACTTTCCGTGACAACGATCCTTATACGTTTTCCATTATATTTAAATCCGGCGAGTATGGTGGCCATGGCAACAATTCAAATTTTGCTCGCTAATCCACGTTTTAACAATCCTTGTCATGTGGATAGGAGCATTATTCTGTTGGAAAATCCATGGGATGGGTCCAGGCTGCTCGTGAAATTTCGGAAACGCCATTTGCAGAATTGATTTATAAGAATTTGCTGTCATTTTCATCGTTTGAAATTCCAAGTCTATGACTCCATAGTACGACATTGCTCCCCTGACCATAACACCATCTACTCCACTGTGGTTATAGGCTAAAAAGCATTCTTCCTTTCTTATATCATGGAAATAGTAGTTGATGTCGTCTGGTTCATCATAATTGAACTTTTGTTTGTCAGAAAATACTGCTTTAGTCCATTCAGTTTTCCAAGTCATATGCTTTTTGCAGAACTTTAACCGCAGTTCCTTACGTTGTTAATTTAGTGATGTTTTTTTCTGCACCTTTCTAGGTGTTCTGCTGAAGTTATTGTTCTTCTAACACTGGAACCACTTTTTGCCCTAATTTTTTCAGCAGAGTCACTTGAATTTGAGGCTATTCTTACAATATTTTGCATTTCCGTGAATATTGTGGCCATAATTTTCTTTGCCTCTTTGGTAATTCCACCACACAACGTTACCACTTTTATTAATTTTAGAAATTTTAAGACATCTATTTCAGTCTTTTCTTCTGGTGTTAAAGATTTACCGCGGCCCATTTTCAATTCAAACTTTGAATAAGTAATATATTTCATATATATATATATATATATTATAATTGTATAAAATAAATACTTATAAAATATGCACATTAATGTAAATAATTATATTTTAAACCTGCAGAAGTAGATAATTTTGGCTTATTCATTAATGTTCAATTTACCCTCAAATACTTCATGTTTTCTCTTTAATTTTTAAATGTTTAATACATATTGTTCTTCTCTATTTTAAACCTCTCTAAGTAAGCATATACATAGCCACAAGTGTTGGATCATTTTATCCAATGAAGATAAAAGATAGAGGTTATAATGCTCTTTTCAAAGCTAACATAACTAAATAAGGAAACAAACATTTAAGAAGGCCAAAAATTATGTTAATTTTTTACTATTTTCTTTTTTAAAGCAATTATAAGGGGTTGTATATTGGCGTGTGGGTACGCCAATATAAAAAAATTTAAATGGGGTTTAAGAGAGTATTGGGTTAAATAAAACAATAATAGATTATGTTTTGTTTCCAAATTTATTCATATACATATGGGTAAATGTATATTAATTTAGAATACATGAATCTGTTCAATTGTATTAAAACTTACATACTTATTTATAAACAAAGTGTGTTTGAATAGATCCAGACTCGCCTAGTTGTCTTCCTTATGTTGACGTTGCTCGGTTGATAGCTGACTAGTGAGTGAGTTAATAAATTATGTTAAAGACTTAAAATAACCTGCGACAATTATTATGTTATAAAAACAACGAAAAGAACGAACACACCAAACATATGGAAGACAATTATGCGATTATAATTACAGTAAATCTACAATTCATCTTCAATAATAATATTACTATACAGAGTAAAGGTAAATTTAAATCAATTTACATTCCTTCAAATACGGATATACATATCAAGAAGAATAAAAAGGGGAAAATAATATGATAAGATATGTCTATGTATGCATATATAAAAAAAAGTTTTTGTCCAATTTAGATTGGACAGGGGTAAAACTAAAAAGCTTTCTTTGGGATTTAGTAAAACTCACCTTAAAAATTGTGTTTTCTTTAAATAACTTTACATAAGTATGTGTGCTTCTGTCAAGCTTTAAAATATACAAATTAATTTTGTTAATATATAGTAGGAATTCAGTTTAGTGACTTTAATTTATAAAATTATAAAATTTTAAGATTCATGAATGACATTTTTGCGTCAGCAATTGACTGATATTGTGAATTTATATACCAATTCTTCAAATTTATATTTTTTGTTTGTTTTATTTAATCATTTTAGATTCGAATTTTTTCGTAGTTCTTATGTGGGATGGAAAAATTCTGTTCGCCATAATTTAAGTTTAAATGAATGTTTTAAGAAGTTGCCCAAAGGTATGGGTGTCGGTAAACCGGGTAAGGGTAACTACTGGACCATTGAACAAAACTCTGCCTATATGTTTGAAGATGAAGGCAGTTTAAGACGAAGACCACGAGGCTATAGATCTAAAGTAAAAGTAAAGCCTTATGCTGCCCCTAATGGCTTCTACACTACTGGTGCATACGATACTGGAATGGTAAATAGATTTTGTCTGTATACTTGTTGAAATTAATAAATTACTTGTATACCATTCTTTAGGATACTCAGAATTTTTATGCTTCGCAGGCATTTGCTTCATACGATTATCCATCTACCAACGGTGGTGGTGGATTTAGCGACGCTTGGGCTCCTCATGGGCATGGGCATGGTCATGGTCAAAATGCGTTACCTCAGTATTCTAATATAACCGCATCGGCGTCTTTGCAAAACAATAGTCCCACACCACCTTTAGCCCATGGTTTATCAAATGCAAACACTAGTTGTTCCTCTCCTGTTCCCTCTATAAGTGCCAGCTCTGTAGTAACGGCAGCAGCTTTACAATCAAACCCCAGTTTAGATTATGCTACAGCGTCTTTGGTGGCAGCCGGTAATGGTTATAATCCATATGGTTCATCTTCAACAGGCGCCACTTACATCGAGAATGGTAAGTACTTGTACAATCGTCATAAAATTTTTTATTTGAGACATAAAATTTCTCTGTTGAATGCCATAAATTATGTCTGATAGTCTTTTTGAAAAAGCATTTACATTAAATGAGAAATTAAACTTCTTGTTAATTTTAAATGCTTACAGATGAACATTAAACTAATGTCGTGGAATTATTTTTTTGTAATTCTTTCATTTTTTGTTTTACTTACAGGTTTACGTACAATGTCTTTAACGCAAATGTCTCCATTGTCCTCGTCATCATCTTCGCCACACCATCTACTTCATCATCATCAACATCATCACTCACACAATCATCTCCAAAACTCACATCATATTACAACATCGTCCATGACCCCACCACCATCGTTACCATCAACATCAGCATCTTCATCATCCGCCTCGAACATACCATGTACATCATCGTCATTAGTTGATCGCAAACCAATATTTTTACCCCCAATAACTCCTCCTACCGGTGCCATTTCAACCCCACCACTGCAACAACAGCAGCTATTAAGCGTAGGTGGTTCCCATAGTACAATTGTCGGCAGTGGTAGTGGCAGTTCTTCTTCGTATTATGAACACATTAAATATTCAAATTAACAGTAAAATTAAGATTATTTTTTATCTATTTTTAGACTCTAAATTTAAAACGTAATATTTAATTGAAATTTAGTAGCAGCCAAAAAATTATACCAAAAACTTTTAAACATTTTAAGAAAAAAAAAAAAAAACAAAAAAAAAACGAGAGAATCTTATAGATTTACGAATTTTGTAATGAACAAAAAACAAAAAAAAATAAATTTTGAAGAAAATAAAATAAAATTCAGTACAGTACAGTATGCTACGTCTTTTACGAACGCAGATTTCTGCTGCACTATGGTTTTAGCGAACAGTTTTTCCCGGACTCCTCATACAAATCTCTTCATATATAACATAGATGGGCATTTTTCAGTACCAGTATTTTTTCAGTTTTTCTTTTTTTACTGATTAGTGGAAAAAAATTCAGTATTCAGTAAATTTTACTGTTTACTGAAAAGAGAAATCAGTATTCAGTAAAAAGTACTGTTTACTGGAAAAAAAATTTTTTTACTGATTTCTTTTTTTCAGTAAACAGTACTTTTTACTGAATACTGATTTCTATTTTCAGTAATCAGTATTTTTTAGAATACTGATTTTTCTTTTCAGTAATCAGTACTTTTTACTGATTTACGTATTGCAGTATAAAAGTAATGCAGTATGCCCATGTATGATATATAAAGAACATATTCTGCTATATCAATTTCTTTATCAGTTGAAAAAAGGGCTCACATACAAACTAAAACTGATAACTCCCATACAAACTAAATTTTGATGTCTGTGTATCTTAGAAGTTTCTGAATTTGGTCTGAATAACTTCGTAGTCACTAAAAATCATCACTTGAAAAAAGTGGACAAATGGGGGTGGTAGGTGTAGCGAAACACACCTTTAACTTTGACCATAAGAACTGGAAAATCGATACAATTTTAGCAAAACTTGACAATTAGCATTTCTTTGATGTAGTTTGCTTTCTATCGAATAAAATAGCATGAATATTAAACAGAAAAAGTATAAATTTTACAACCACCATTTATAACTTAAATGTAAAAATAAATTTCAGTTTCAGCAACCGTTATTATTTTGTTAACGTTTTATTTTATAACGTAGTCATATAAGGTTTTTAACTTGTCCTAATGGCTTAAATATAAATAACAGCAGCTTGCATACAAACTACACCTGCAAGTGCAAGTGCGAAAATCCCAATACACTCACACTTTTTCACTAATATACTCAAACTTTTCGAACTTGCAGCTCAACTTGCAAGAGATTTTTGAGTGCAGTAATTTTTGGCACTTGCTGCTGTTATCGAGGATGAGTTTTTATAAATCTATGCGTTAGTTTTTAAATAAAAATAAAGCTTTTATGGTTATTTAAAAAAAAAACAAGAATAGCAAATATAAAAAATGGTAATAAAACATACATATATTTCTTGTTTTTTTTTTTTTTTAAGTTAAAGAAAGTGTTCTCTTCAGGACTTTTATAGTATTAGCAACACGGCAACACTAGATTGGCTTCATTTTTAAAATACATACATAGCGCGTACAAAAATTTTTCATAATGGATAAAAAACTAACAGCCTGTTTCTAGAACACGAATGGATTTTGACATTCGTCTTTTTATTTGTGAAACAACAACAAAAACACTCAAATTTGTTAGTGCTTCCCATATGAAAAGGCGAATGTCAAACACCATTCGTGTTCTAGAAACAGGCTGTAAATAAAGAGGAAATTATTAAATTACGTCGCACCTTTTTATTAAAAAGGGCTTAACCCAATATCTTCTCCTTTCTCTCTTTCTCTTTTCTTTAGGCCTTTCGTTTTGCTGTAGCATTTTTAATTTTTTTAATTCCATAATTAAAGAAATTTTTTTTTGCCAGATTATTATTTTAAATTATTATTTTAAATAATAATCTGGCAACCTTACGATGATGAGTTAAAATTGTGTGATCGGCTAATTATTTTATCAACATACATAAGTCTAAATCCTAAATAAATTAATTACTTCTTCTAAACAGTGAAATATAAATAATATACAATTACTGTGTTATTAATAAACAAATAAAAATCTACCTTGTATATCATTGTTATTCAGGCTGAAAATCTAATAAAATTTCTAACATAACCTCAACCACTAAACGTGTGTTAAAAATTTGCTTATTAACATTAATTGATATTGAGGAAGTGTTTTACAATTTTCTGTATTATGTCGCCCAGTGAGAAAGTAATATGTGGTCTTCCTGCCTGCGGTAAAACTATTACTAAAACGCAGAGTAGCCTATCCTGCGGTTTGTGTTCCAAGTGGTATCATGCCTCCTGTGTCGGGGTGTCACCTGAACAGCTGGATCTTATTCTAAAAAGCAAGGGTGCACTTGGCTTTGTAAATTGCTCCTGCAAAAACAATAATAATGCCTCCTTTCGCGAAGAACTAAAATCTGGACTACTGGGAATTCAAGAAAAATTTGATAAAATCCTAGTCGAAATTAAAAGAGAATTTGTTGGTCAATTAAACGAGTTAAAGTGCAAATTAGATAAATGCTCCAAATCAATTAATGACCTTGACATTACAACTTCAAGGAAAATTGCTTTAGTTGAAAATCATTGTAAAACCCAACAGGATTTTATTGAACTGATTAAAGACCAGAATGACGTGCTGTGGGGACGGTTATATCGCTGCGATATTATTCTAAATGGCTTACCAAAATTTCAACCAAACGTCTTTTCTGCCATTTTAAGAATTTTTAAGACCTTAAATGTGGATATAAATGCCAACGATATCAATGCATGCCACTTTATCAATAATGGTAATTCTGTATTGATAAATTAAACTCTATGGTTAAGAGGGATGATATTATGAAAAGTTATTTTAAATCTACAGCTCTTAAGCTATCCGATGCCATTGATACAGATATACAAAAAAGAATTTTCCTCAACGATCATCTAACACCTCGTGCTACTAAGATTAGTTTTAACTGCCCTAAGCTGCTCAAAGAAAAGAAAATCAATAAATTTCGTATCTTTAACAATGATGTACCTAAAGTTAAAATCGTCTTTAATGATGGTAAAATGAATTTATTCAATATCAAAGAGTTCTATTCATACTTTGATATCGCTGAACATCCACCAGTTGGAAAGCCTTAATTAATGATGGTAGTGATCTTCAATAAGTAGTATAATCATTTATATATATATATACTTATAAACTTAAACATATATACGTATTACTTATAATATATTACGATATACAATATACTTACTTACCTACCCTAAACATATGTACATATTACTTATAATTAATTACTGTATAAAATATACTTACCTTATATCTCACTTACATATACTTTTACTATACCTTTCTCATTAATATAAACTTACTAACTTAAACACATGTAAATATTATTTATAATCTAATTACTATGTATTATATACTTACCTTACCTAACTTAAACATATGTACATAATACTTATAATTGATTACTTTATACAATAGACTTACTTTATATATTACTTACATATCCTATTACTATACCTTTATCTTTAATATAAACTCATAAACTTAAACATATGTACATATTATTTATAATCTAATTACTGTATATAATATACTCACCTTACCTACCTTAACCATATGTAAATACTACTTATAATCTGATTACTATATATAATATACTTACCTCATATCTTACTTATCATTAAAAAAAATTTTTTTTTTCTTTAATTAAGTATAATCTAAATTTTTTTCTCCCACGCACCTGATTATATGTAATTATGTACATTTGTGTGCGCCTATATATGTAAATATATATGCATATATATGTACATTTTATATGTATGTATATATGTATCTATGCGTAATTATCTGAATTGATTTATATAAATTTTTGCTTATTCATATTGTGGATTTGCATTTATCCTTATATACAGATATAGATGTACACTAGAATTATTTTATATTTCATGTCTGTGAAATACCTAATTAATTGTATACTTTAATATTCTTTTTTTTCTCTAAGTTGTAAATAATTAGCCTCACTATACCTTGAAATATTTTTTTTCTCTTTCTGAATTCAAATTGAAGTTTTGTTTAATTATTTTTGAATACTTGTGAATACTTTTTTAACTCATTGTTATTAAATATTGTAATATGATAAACCCAAGTTTAATCAAAAACTACTGTAATTACTCTCATTGGTTCCCAATCATATATGAAAATTATGATGTCCCTTAATAATGTTAATTCTGATCCTGTTATTAGCAGTGGCTCTTTCTTTGATAATGAATTACTTGGTTTCTCTGATAAGTTTAAGGTGGCTCATATTAATTGCCAGAGCATAAGTCCATCTCGAAATTCTACTAAATTTTATGAATTTGTTAATATTGTAAGAGGTAACTTTGAGCTTATTGGAGTCACTGAGACATGGTTAAAGCCCTGTACTCCTGATGCTTCTATTGGCATGTCTGGCTATCAATTAGTCAGGAATGATCGTTTATGCGGTAGAGGGGGTGGTGTATGTATGTATGTGTCAAACAAATTAAAATATAAAGTTGTTTTTAAAATATCAACTGGTGGCTGTGAATCACTATTTGTTGAGATATCGCTTAATGGAGTTTTAGCACTTTTTGGTGTTGTCTACTTACCACATGGGGATATTGCTGAATTTGAAGATAATCATTGCGAATTATTTTTGAAATATTCACATATAATTGTGGTTGGTGGTTTCAACTGTAATATGTTTAATATTTCGAAAGCACATCTAATGCGTTCCTTGAGTATGCGATGTAATCTCTCTGTTCTTCATAACTCTAGACCAACCCACATAGATATTTCACATGGCACCACATCTCTTTTGGATTTTTGGTTAATTAGTGATTACTCTCTTGCTTGTTTTTCTAATCAAATTCAATGCCCATCCATTTCACACCACTCCCTGATTTACGCTGCCTTTCGACTTGACTATGTTCCTTTAGATGGCTTTGTTGTTTATAGGGATTTTGACCATATTGATTGGGATGGTTTGTTATGTTGTATATCTGGATTTAATTCTGCAGACTTTTTTTTATCCAACGATGTTGAGTACCAATGCTCTGCTATCGATTGTCTAATTAATGACCTCTTCACCTTTGTGCCCATAGTTGGGAAAGAACTTAGAGTTTGTGATAATAGCTGGATGAAATCCAGAAATATTTTGGTGGCTACATCTCTTCGGGATTTAGCTTATTCAGCTTTTCGATCTAATAGGAGTGCCGTAGCTTGGAATACGTACTGTAGGTATAGAAATAGGGCCAAGAACATCATCCGTAAGGAGAAAAGGAAATACTATTGTAGACTATTCAATGGTCTTAATTCATCTAGGATTTGGGGAATTTTGAGAAATACTGGTATTACTGATGGTAACAGACTAGATGTTGATCTTAATATTGACGATATTAATGATTTTTTTGTTAATGGTTGTAATTCATTTGTAAATAGGGATGTTGAATTTAATTTATCTGGTGATTCTACTGGTTCTTTTTCTTTTAGATGCATTGATGAAAATGAGCTATTTAATGCTATATGTAAAATTAAATCTGGAGCTGTTGGCCCTGATAATATTCCAATTCGGTTTATCAAGATGATTTTCCCATTTATCTCTCATATCCTTGTTCATCACATTAATTTTATATTGACTTCATCAACTTTCCCTTCGGCTTGGAAACTAGCTCGAGTTGTGCCTATTCCCAAATCTAATAATGTTCGTAATTTAGAAGATCTACGACCTATTTCAATTCTTCCAGCTTTATCTAAGGCAGTTGAACACATTTTGAAGGACCAAATACTTAACTCTGTTCGTACGCTTATTGTTCCGTCGCAGTATGCTTTTCGTCGTAATCATAATACCACTTCTCTTTTGCTTGATATGACTGATGATTTGAGAACAAATCTGAATAAAGGTAAAGCTTCGGTGTTGGTTTCTCTTGATCTCACCAAGGCCTTTAATTCTATTAACTACTCTATAATGATACGAAAGTTGAAAGAAATATTTGGCTTTTCGAATTCTGCTTGTCGTTTAGTGTTCTCTTATCTCTCAAACCGTTCTCAATTTGTGGATTTAAATGTTAAGCGTTCCAACTCACTTTTTCTCCAAACCGGTGTTCCTCAAGGTTCTGTTCTGGGACCCCTACTTTTCATACTATATATAAATGATTTGCCTAATTTTATTGATTCCAGTGACTGCAAATCATTTTTGTTTGCTGATGATGCTATGGTTCTATTTAACAGCTGCAAGAATGACGTTGGCAATTTATGTGTTCGGATTAATACTGTTCTTGAAAGGATTCGATCTTGGCTGTTAGATAACTCACTCACTCTAAATCCGTCTAAGACTAAGGCCCAAGTATTTGGTTTTACCGACCGCTTTTTACCTAACCTTAATATCTCAATTAATGGATCTCCTGTGGATTTTGTAGATCAGATGAAATGCTTAGGGGTGTATATTGATAAACGTCTGACATTTGAGTATCATGTTTATAATTTACAACGTAGGATCTCTGGAATTTTTCGTAAACTCTACTGTACTAGGGTATACCTTCCTCTTCGTGTTCGACACCGACTAGCACATGCACTTTTAATGTCAAATATTCTTTATGGTCTAGAGATTGTATCTGGTACATTCTCCTATGTTACTTCTAAACTGAACAGAATTGTGAATATGATTGTACGTTATGTCTTTTGTATTCATAGGCGTGAACATATATCTGCATATGTGAAACGTTTTCTTGGCTGTTCATTTCTGAATTTTATACGCTTTCGGAATCTATCTTTCTTCTATAAACTAATTAAATGTGGATTGCCTTCAGAGCTTTGCTCTAAATTTTCTTTTACTCGTTCAATAAGAAACCCTCAAATCGTGATACCAAGAATAAATAACGTTTTCTATGAAAAATCATTTATCGTTAGAATAGCACGCCTCTGGAACTATTTGCCACTGGAGCTTAAGATTTTTTCTCATACCAATAATAATATTTCTACATTCCTACCTATTCCCTTTTATTTTCCTTTTGTGTGGGACCAATGAATTAAAGACAGTTCTAGTTTTTTTTATTTCTGCCTCACTAATGTTTTAGTGGGCATGTTCTTATATTTGTAAAATATTATTTTCTCTTCATATTACATATATTTATTATTAATTTATTTAATGATTTAATTAATTTTAAAAAATTAATTTATTTATTTATTTATTTATTTATTTATTTGATTTGAATTCCCCTACATAATAAATAAAATAATAATAAATAAATAAATAAATAAATAAATAAATAAATAAATAAATAAATAAATAAATAAATAAATAAATAAATAAATAAATAAATAAATAAATAAATAAATAAATAAATAAATAAATAAATAAATAAATAAATAAATAAATAAATAAATAAATAAATAAATAAATAAATAAATAAATAAATAAATAAATAAATAAATAAATAAATAAATAAATAAATAAATAAATAAATAAATAAATAAATAAATAAATAAATAAATAAATAAATAAATAAATAAATAAATAAATAAATAAATAAATAAATAAATAAATAAATAAATAAATAAATAAATAAATAAATAAATAAATAAATAAATAAATAAATAAATAAATAAATAAATAAATAAATAAATAAATAAATAAATAAATAAATAAATAAATAAATAAATAAATAAATAAATAAATAAATAAATAAATAAATAAATAAATAAATAAATAAATAAATAAATAAATAAATAAATAAATAAATAAATAAATAAATAAATAAATAAATAAATAAATAAATAAATAAATAAATAAATAAATAAATAAATAAATAAATAAATAAATAAATAAATAAATAAATAAATAAATAAATAAATAAATAAATAAATAAATAAATAAATAAATAAATAAATAAATAAATAAATAAATAAATAAATAAATAAATAAATAAATAAATAAATAAATAAATAAATAAATAAATAAATAAATAAATAAATAAATAAATAAATAAATAAATAAATAAATAAATAAATAAATAAATAAATAAATAAATAAATAAATAAATAAATAAATAAATAAATAAATAGTTGTTTACGATTTGAATACATTGTATAAATAAACTTGCACTTGCTTGTGTAAACAATCAACTAACTTGCAGCACTTTCGAATAATTTTTTAATATTTTCGGTGATAATACGTATTTGCTACTTGCATGTGTAATTGGTATGTTAATATAAATTCAAATTCGAATAGTTTTTTTACAGTTACAGAAGTTAACGAGAAGGGATATTTTTGCTTTCGCAAGCTGGTTTTAACTTTCTCAGAAAGTGCATAATGCAATTTTAGAAGTCTTTTACAGGTAGCTTTAATGGAACATTTTTTTAGAGCAATGGTGCTACTTTTGCAGCTTGTTCATAGAGCATGAATGGTTTTTGACATTCGTGGTTTTATATGTGAAACAACAATAAAAACACTCAAATTTTTTAGTGTTTCTCATATAAAAAGACGAATGTCAAAAACCATTCGTGTGCTATGAACAGGGTGTTAATTCCAATTAGAAGACAATTGTTCTACAGTTGACAGACTGGCTAGAAGGATTACAAATTATCTTCTTTTTTTTTCTTAATTTTTTTTTTAATAAAAAGCTTCATAATTTTTTAACAAATATATACATAGAAACATAAAATCACATCTGAAATAAAAAAAAATATGAAGAGCCAAACTGACTGATTGTTAGTGGAAGTGTACATAACTGAACTATTCCGAAGAAAATAAAATTGGTTTGTATGTGACTAAAATATTACTGTTCTGACGATTTTAAAGTTGTTCGTCATACTGTTAATATAGGAATAATAACATTTTAAATTAAGTTTTAAAAATTTTCCCTGAACATGTTCACGGTTAAAATAGCACATAATTTATAAGTATGACTATGAGGTTTGAGACTCGATGTGAAAAAATCAGAGTAGGAAAATAAACAAAACTGAACGTTTGATCTCATTTTGTTGTGTGCTTTACAATGAGTAAAACAAAAATAAAACAGAAACAGTGAGAAAGATTGTCCCATTTAATTTTGTATATTCTTTTTGTTTTGAGTACTACAAATACACTAACTCAAATGTGCGTAGGTACAACAAAAAATGAATGAGAAGAAAAAGGATAGAAGAGTAAAAGAGAAGAAGAAGAGAAAAAAAAAACAACAAAAAACAAAGCAAGCACAAGAGTGAAAAACTAATTGTTTCATTTGCGCTCTTTCTCATTTAGAAAGTATTTGTGTTTGTTTTGCTCATGTACAATACTATTAAAAAAATTTTGAAAAGTGTATGACTTTGTTGAAACTTTTGCGAAATGTTTTGTTTGTTTACCCACTCTGGAAAAAATTCATATTTTGAAATTGTTGGACAAAAACTTACAACGCAATTATTATTTATCTTTTTTCGTCACCCTGTAACTTTTATTTAATATTTGTTGATTTTATAGCAATTTAATAATGCCAACAACAAAATATTAGTACCACAATACATAATTACTTTATTTATTGAAAACTGTTAAACATCAAATTCAGTTCTATTCATTTGTTTCTAAAAAAAGTGCAAGTTATGTGTGTGTGTGTTCAAGTGTTAATAAAAAAATTGTTATTTCCTTAAATTTAATAAGTCTGAAGTTTGAAATTTTATTGAGCCTTTTTTTAATTTTCATTACAAAGAAAAATATACAAATAATTACAATAACAGAGAGAGAGAACTTAAGACTATAATGTAATATCCTAATTTACTTAAAAATGAATCCAGCACCAAGCTTTACAAAAATGGGAAAATTATTTATAATAATTACATAATATTGTAATAATAAACGCTTTTGCTCGCAAAGCTTTCTTTTTTGATATAAGAATATTGTATCATACCAAATGTTCTTAGAACTTAAAATATACTTAAAATTAATTATAATAAATTTAATAAGAAAAAGTTTAAATAATTAAAAAAAAATCCAATTCAATTATAGAAAAGAAAAGGTAAATTATTTTAATTAATATATACATATGTACATATCGTCGATGGAATTAAAGAACGCTGTAACTGACAAAACCTTAAATGCTCACCAGAGCCAAAAAACTTTTATATATAAAAGTAGAACAAATACACTAGTATTTTTCATTTCGCAGACGGCGTAAGTGAACTTATTTTCATCATAGAAATCTGGGACCTGAACCAATCGACGCGTATTCTTAGTACTTCCGTAATTTGGTTATTTATTTAGTAACTAAATTTTAGTTGTTATTTTTTCTTTATGTATTGCTTTATACAATTCATGCCATTTTATTGTGTTTGTTCTGATAATGCTTACCGATGAACAGCGTTAACAGCGTTGGTCAAAAGAATTTACTGACCCCTACGTAACAAAACAACTATACACTTCTTTGGTACGCCCTATTCTTGAATACGGGTCTATTATATGGGATCCATACTTCCTCACTTACGTTAACCTTATTGAATCTGTACAAAAACGCTTCCTTTTATTTTGCTTGAGAGGTCTAGGATGGAACTCATTCGCTCTTCCTTCATATGAGAACAGACTCGCTCCTATAAAACTGCCTACCCTGAAAAGTCGAAGATTAATACGTGGTGAAGTCCGTTCTGAGTATTTGTTAAGTAAAATTATTTTTAATGTTCCAATTAGACCGTCCCGTAACTTTCATTTATTATATTTAAAATATCACCGTACTGTATATGCCAACAATGACCCCCTTCGTCAAATATGTTTGAAGTTTAATAATCTTTATCATTTAATTGATCTTTCTGAGAGTAATGATTCCTTGAAAAGAAAAATTATTTTGTATTTAAATCATTATTATTAAATATTTACTTATACATATATTGTTTGTAAATTTTACTCTAGTCTGTAAGGAACTATTATCCATAGACATAATTAAATAAATAAATAAAAAAAAAAATACTTAAATTTTCAGGACAGACATAAAACTGTTTATATAAAAATGATTGTAATATTTAAAGAAAAAAAAAATGGATTTTGAAATAATTTCAATATTGAATTTTTTCATAATGGAACAATAAAAAAAATTAGAAAAACGTGATTAATATTTTTGATTGCTTTTATTTTATTTCAATTATAAAGTAAATAATATGAAAAGCACAAAATTTCCCAAGATCAATATTAAAAAAAATATTATGTATTCAAATATAACCATATATGAAATGAACTTATTTTCCCTGTTCAAAAAAATTAATTCACCAAACTTAACAGCCTAATAGAGAAACGTTTTTCATTAATTAAACCAAATTATTACTTTTAATTACCGTGTATTTACATCTGTACTTAGTGGAATTACCCTTATTTTCTATAAGAGCCAAGCAACGTTCTTTATTAGAAGGATTTTTTCCTCGAAGTGCCGCTTTGACAACAATTTGCCATTATATGAAAGTATGAGTATTAAACAAGTTTATAAGCAAGTTTTGAAAATTGAAATTCTATTAAAATTCGTACATCGTGTGTTCCGAATGTAAAAAGTCTATAATATACTTATAATTAAACAAGCAAGCAAATTTTAAAAATCGCACATTTCAGAAAAAAAATCCCATTAATCTGACAATACTGGTATCGTTGTGCTTTTTCCGGTATGCCGCTTGTGTATTTGTCGTCTCTTCAATGTTGCCAGAATTGTTTTGAAAATATTGTAAAAATTTTTACGATATAATTTGAAATGAATATGTGGTCAGACTTTCATATCAAATTATTTGATAACCTGCTAGAAAGCTTTTATTTTATGTGACTCGGGACACATCTTGAAAGAAATCCATATGAAAGTAAGAGATTATTGTTGAAAAGGGAGCTAAGGGTGTCATATTTCTCACCCGTCTTGCCAATAAACTCATATTTACATATGAAATTCTTTCAAAGTATATATACTTTTATTAATAAAGAAAGACATTTTGAAAATTTCTTAAAAGTCTGAATGCAATTTTCTACAATCATGAAAACAAATTACTTGAATAAAAACGTAAAAACATTGCACCACAAAGCATGCACTACTCCGAAAACATATTTATACATATTTAATACAATTTTTTTACATCCATCGATAAATATATTCTTGGGTGGGCAATTAAGTTCAACAACCAATCTCATATGTTGTTAAGTGCTGCCAAGTCTTGCAGGTTATTGTCTGTACTACAAGCCAGTAGTTAATTGTAAAACATTATTGTAAACAGATGGCACTTTTTATCACGAATAAAATTTTTTTCAAAAATATGTATGTATATATGTATATGGCCGCTCAAAACAAGTTGGCAATAATAATATTTAAATATTTTATACAATAAAACTCGGATATAACAAACAAACACTGTCAGACAGTCATAAGAAAAGTTTGTAAAGATAGAGAACATTAAACAATTTTATCTTTCTTTTACATGTTTTGTTACATTAAGGTGAAGGTCCATACCATGCATTCATGCATAGATGCGTATAATACTTTTGGTGCATTTTGTGCATTTCTAAATGTGCATGCATTGTGTTTTATGCGCCATATTATTTTATTTTATTTTTTTATGAAAACAATTTACGCGAAATGAAAAGTGAAATTGAGATTTTAAAAGAATTTATGGAATTCATTGATTTTATATTTATAATATACATACATACATACATACATACATGTATAATTGACCATTACAACCCTGTGTCAGCGTTACGGCCTAGCTTCTCGCAGCACTCATGTTGTGTGTGTTAATTTTTATCCATGAGTATCGCGACCTGCAGTTTAAAGCCGACTCCGAACGACAGATTTGAGAAGCTTTTTTATGGCAATCAATTGCTCCCAGAGTTTTTGCCAGAAGACTGCTGAGAGGTAGTCGCCGAGAGAAATAATTTTTTCATATACATATCTTTTTTTTCAGAGCTGAGATTTGAATCCGGTGCTATCGTCTTATGTTTTAAGCCAACATATTAACCATTAGACCACGGCGACCACATATTTATAATATATTGTGCTTGTATTTAAATTAATTAATATTAATTTTTATGTTTTCTATTTATTTTTTATTTTTATTTATTTATTTAATTAGTCAATGGATTTAATCCTTACATACTATGTACATATATTTAAAATATGAATAAAATAAATAGAAATTCAATAACACTATGATAAATTAAATAAAAGAAGAATTATCTAGGTGTTGAGAAAAACAATTATTCTATGCTTTATAACGTTAGTTAGGCACCTTGTGCTAATTGTAGCTGATCACGTCTTCGATTAACTGGCCATACCTATAACGTTAGTATTTAATGCAAAATCAACAACTTCAGACAAAAAATTATATTGACGACATAATCTTGTAATATAATGACGTGAATTACGGATAGGAACATTAAATTTAATAGATCCCAAAAGAAACTGACAACAAATATTACCATTGATTAGATTCATCATAAAATATACATTTAACATTGTGCGACGATTTTTAAGCGTATGTAATTTAATTAATGCCAGTCTGCTATTATAAGGTGGTAGATTCAAATGATTCCAACCAAGACCACGTAAACAGAACAGCAAAAATTGCTTTTGAACAGATTCAATTCGGGTGATATGACTAAGAACTTGTATTGTAAAAAAGAATCCGCCACACAAATATATTTATCGATAACATTTTTTATCAAAAACAGCTGACATTTTTTTCACCAGTCATGCAAAAAACAATACAAAAGTAAAAGAAAGTAAACATACTTTGTTGCGTTGATACGTGTATGCTTTCTATGCGTTTTGCAATGTAACTTGTCACATACAATTGCGCATAAACGCATTGGGTGGACCTTCAGCTTTGGGCAAATACATATATGATGAGAGAAGCAGACCGACAAACAATTGAATATTGAAATATATTTTTAGTAATGTTTGTTTTTAAATAATTCATAAAAAGAAATAGTTGCGAAAAATTTTCACATACTTAAAATAGCTAAATATTTGTGACCACAAGTTCGACATTTTAAACCAGATCAAACATGTAATGCTTTGAGTTAAGAACTATTTACAAATTGTTGTTAGATGTTGTTTGAAAATTTAAAAATTATAGCAATTCTAAAATTCATTAAATTTTAATATCACTAGACAGGCAGACCTTGGATCTTTTGATTGGGACACATTTTCCTGGTTCCCAAGAAGTTGCACCTGTGCGCGAGTGATAGGATATTCATGCACTTGTAGATCTTATCTGAAAGATTAACAGTCTCGCGGGAAGAATACTCACACCGGATAGGGTTTTGTGCGCTTTTTTACATACTACAAGGGTTCGGACAGGAATATAATTTTTACTGTTCTCCTGAAAAGGAGTTCTAATATAATACTGTACTAACTTTTCTTAACTTTTAAGGCCAGCCTTGATTTTGGTGAGAGTTTTAGACCAAAGGTGGGTTGATCTAGTGATTTTTCTAAATCGTATAGACCTATAAGTTTCCCATCCTTTCTATTGAAAACAATGGAGAGCCTGATACAGGTTCATATAAAGGTGGCGTGTCTGGTGGAATGTCCCCTGCACCTGAGTAAATTTGTATTTGAAAGGCTGATCGGCTGAGGATGAAATTTTATGTGTTCTTTAAAGTATGAAAAAGCATTTTTTGATAAAGAAGTTGCTCTTTGTGCCTTCTTGGATATGGAGGGTGCTTTTGATCTCATTATTGGTTTGTTGAAACGGAAAGGGTTAAAATAGGCCACATTTTTTCATATTTCTTACTTTTCCTTGCTTGAACCACTGCGAATATATATAATTTCTTTCCACTCCTATCTTGCTTTTATCTTTTTAGCAACTAAAATTAAAAAAGAAAAGTATATTGCTTTTTCGCTAATTTTAAATCAGCATAGGATAAGGTGTCGAGAAATTTTCTAATATTCAAACAAACTTGGTAAATTTTACACGAAAGTTCGCAGTTTGGAATGGTTATGAGCTCTCTGATACTTTTGAGTTAAACAGGGATGTTTATTAGCCCCGCTCCTATTTTCTCTATATAAAAGTTATCTTCATGATCATCTAAAAGGAGAAATAAATCTAGAAGATTCAAATGCAGATGGCATTGTAATATTAGCGGAGGTGGTAGAAGTTCTACATGATGAAAAGACTAGAAGAATACTGTGACTATTGGAATCTTGAAGTTAATCTTACAAAATCTAAAATAATGGCATTTAGATAGGTAGGAAGACTGTCATTACATGAAAAATGGCTTCATAAAGAAAATTAAGTAGATAAAGTTAAGGAATTTAACTACCTTAACAACGAAAATGGTCTTCACAAAGTATGTTTTAAATAGAAATAAGTAGTATGGTAAAGGGAAATATACTCGTAAGTGCTACATGGAATACATTCCTAAGTAAACCAAATATTTCAATAAAAACAAAATATCATTTATTTAACGCAGTTAGCCATTCTGTAGTCTAGTGGTTAGTGTGTTGGCTTACTAAGGAGATAGCTCACTGTTGATATCTCAGGTCTGACATCTTGAAAAAAAAAATATAGAAAAAATATTTCTTTCTTCTGGCAAAAGCTCTGAGAGTAACTGAATGCCTTGAAGAAGCTTCTCAAGTCTGTCGTTCGGAATCGACTTTAAACTGTAGGTCCCGGTATTCATGCATAAAAATTGACACACACAACATGAGGGCTGCGAGAAGCTAGGCCGTAATCCTGACACAGGGTTGTAAAGGCCAGTTATGTATGTATGTATGTATGTATGTATGTATGTATGTATGTATTTAGCCGTTCTATATAAGAATATTCAGCTCAAGTATGAGGACACTCACATTTTGAAGAAGTAGACAAGCTACAAAGAAACTTTCTTAAGCGTGCATTAAAATGACCAAAATCAACGTCTAATTGCGCATTAATGCTGAAGTCTGGGCTAGAGGATCGTCATTTTTATATTTTAAATTTGAATCTGAACTACGCACTCTTTTTGAGTTTAAAGAATATCGGCTACCACATTAGTTGAGCGTGCAAATTTTGGAAAACAAAGTGCAAAATCAACAGCAAAATTTGATAAATGCATTGAAAATTAAGTACAACGAGAAGGAACGTGTACAAAGAGCTTTACAAACAGATTCATTATATAGTAGACTCAAGTTCAGAAGGGGCAACATTACTTAATGAATATGAAGGAATATGGTTTTCGAGCGCAAATTCTGCAATTTGTTTAATATGCAACACAGGAGAAGTAGAGACAATTCAACATTTCATATGCAGATGTCTTATTTTCAATTATTTCAGCAGGTTGTAACAAATCGGGTATAACAATACATATAACAATGTCTGAAGAACTTTTGATAAAAATCTTAAATAGAGAATTTCCACATTTTTGTAAGTAGAATAATTTTGTCAAATACATTATTAACACTTTGCAATACCGTAGTACGTTAACCCTTATGTTAATAACAAGGTACCCGGGTACCTTTAGCATTTTTGTTTTAAAATTTAAAACTCCTAACTTTTAGTATACCATATAATTTTGCTAAACTTAGAATAGATAATAATTTTGGATAGACATAGGAAGCAATTTTACAACATACACCCTTAACATCATGAAAAGGTACCCGGATACCTATACTTATTGTATGTATTGTAGAATATCAGTATTGGTTACCTTCTTTTTGATATTTTTAACAAATTTAACATAAGAAATAACAATAGCAAAATAAAATAAAGTTATTTGTTAAAAAAAAAATTGCATGTATGAATAAGTATATACATACGTATATATAATTTTATATATGGATATATAGAAGCTTAGCTATAAATACATTTTATTCACTACTTTGAGAACATACATACATATATACATACATACATAATATTTAGCCATGACAATCCTGTTTAAGGGTTAGGGCCAAGATTCTCGCGAACTACAGTTCAACGTCGACTCCGAACGACAGACTTGAGAAGCTTTTTTATAGCAATCAGTTACTCTCAGAGCTTTTGCCAGAAGACTGAGAAGATGTCGACTCCGAACGACAGACTTGAGAATCTGTTTCATAGCAATCAGTTACTCTCAGAGCTTTTGCCAGAAGACTGCGAAGATGTAGTCGCCGAAAGAAATATTTTTTCTTTATATTTCTTTATTTTTAAGATGTCAGGGCTGGGGTTGGATATGGAGCTCTTATCTAGTACTCCAACACACTAATCTACGGTGACTACTTTGCGAACACTTTGAACATATTATGTTATTCTTGCAGCGTTCGTTGCAAACAGTTTTCGAACATCTAGAACATCCCTTACGGGTATTTCATTTTCTTATTCCTAACATCGAGCATGCATTACAATTTTCTACTACCAAAGTACTACCACTTTTATCTTTTTTTGCAAAGAAGAAACATGTTTGGATATTTCTTAGAAGTCATTTCCAAGTGTACTTTTTATTGCAGTTCTAACAGATTATTTGGAAATAATTTTCAGACTTTTACATCTTTGCTTTACGTTTTCCATGCAAAGTTGGAAACTTAATTCTTTTAAAAGTTTCCTGCGACGGTCTTGGGATTTATACTGTGAATTGTTTTCCACAAATATAATATGATTTGTGAACACTCGCAAAAATAAGAAATCCAAAAGAAAAACATCCAAGTCATCTTCTCTAAAAGGCTTAAATGTTATTTCGGTTAACAAAATACTTTTGAGAGTTTGTTCGCTGGTATAGAACTTGAATTTTTGAACTACACCGCCACGTACTCGTAAAATATATTTTCCTAATGGTTGTGATTCGGGAAATGGGCTATTTTGCAAATACATTCCATTTTTAGCACAAATTTCACTATTCTTTTTACCTTCATTATTTTCATTACTATTTTTCGACTGATGTGCTTCTTCGCTATTTTCAACAGTTCCTACAAACTCACTATCTGCACCTTCCATCTCATTTAGTGGAAGAAAATATTCTACCGAAGGTTATCTCTTAGAACGAGCTTCTATACTTGAATTAATTTTAACGAAAAGCATTTGATCTTAGTGTAAAAAAGTTATAAAAGTTTACCTTAAATCAGCAAAAAAAAAAAAACATTTATTCTTGCACACCAAAGACATTTCTTTGTTTTTTAGTTTTAGTTTTATAGATCTAAAGTTTATGCTATATGTATATGTAGCATATCTTAAAATGGTAATAATATATATTATTGATATCGTTTCAAAATCTAAAAACTGTTTTGTTTAATTTTATGAACAAATATGGTTAATGTAACTTTGTTTTCTATACTATTTTCATATAGGTACCCGGGTACCTTGCCACTAAGTTTAAGGTGTTTTTTTTTTGTCATTAACATAAGTGAATTTAATTATTGAGAGAATACATAAATATGTATATATGTATGTACATATAATCTCAATAGATAGTATTATGATATTTTTTAACCAGTTTTTTGTTTTCCTAAGTAAGATTTTATAATAATTATTTATAATAACATTGTACGAAATGTTAAAATAAAGAATTACTACTACTACTACTATCTTGCTTTTCACACTTAATGTTAAATATCTAGTTTTAGTAAAATTGGTTTTATTTTATAATGAATATTATTTTTATTTAGATTTAAATCAACAATCACCTTCATACGAGTATACTATTTTCATTTATTTTATTAATCGTTTGGATTATTTTCCTTTTAAATATTTTTTTATCACACGTTTTATACAAATATTTACTTAGAAAAATAAAAATAAGAGTAAGTAAAATAAAATGAAAAGATTTACTATTTATTATGAATTTTTTTTAACAAATATTTTCAAATAATATATCAAACATATTTATCACATGTTTACCTGCATTTAATTTCGATTTGTAATGAATGAAATGATAACTTATCAATGAACATCAACTACATGAATACAAATATTATTAAGCAAATTCAAACCATTCACTCATTCATTCATAAAATGTTCGGTATTTCATGCAGTCATTGATACCGGAAATGCCAAACACTCTGCCATTCATACCTACAAAATTTTTAACAATACATTCAACATCTTTGAGAGTATTATGAGAGTACCTTCAAGTACTTTTAGACGTGTGTGGTTGGTATACTTATACATATAAACCAATCAAACCACTTGACAAAATGTTTATTTAAATTGAAAATTATAGAAAAACAATTTGAATAACGCTGTGGAAGAAATATTCATTTTCAATTACTGGCCAAATAGGTTCACACTTAAACATAAAAAAACACTGTCATAGACACGCTAACTCTACGGTATAACCAATGTGGTATAAAAGTATCACAAATGTATGAACACCAAATCCTACTATTTGATGCATTATAACAATAAAACAATTGCCATATTTTTCAATTTCTTAAGGAATAGTACCTGTGAATTCTGTTGCACCACACCAAACATATGGTGTTAGTCACTCAGCTCGTAATAACTGGAATATAATAATAATCAATTTAATATTTCGTTTTTAAGAATATTTTTTAAACCCATTGACCCTAAACAAAAAAGAAAAAATTACAAAAAACTAGAAAAGTGACCCTAAATCCGAAAAGACAATTCCTTGTTTAAAGAGTAAGCATTGAGTACTCAAAAGTCGGGAGAAAAACTAATTCTGGTTAATACTTAAGCTCAACTCATCATGCAGGAGGCTAATTAATAAACAACTTAGCACTCATCTCGATCTAGTACACCTCCGTTGTGGTTGTGAAACCTCTCGTTTGAGGGTTGCAATATTCTCGTACCACCGATACATTTCTACTGAATCACTTCCTTTCAATAACCTCTGCAAAAAAAAGTTCCCTATTTACAACCGCGTCTTATCATGCTCTTGTACTTGCATCACTTGGAAATTTCACTATGAGAAATAATTAGCACGATTAGCTCGTTTCTATGTTTTCATGGGTAGTTGCACATGGTAGTCGGCTAGTGGAGGAGTGCAGAGGTGAACTGAACACTCTTTGCCTTCTTACTAATTTGGATTCCGGGGCACCGAAAAGTTCAAGAGATGGCGGCAAAGGATTTAACAGACGAGAAACTTGGGAAGTCGGATACTTCACATAATGTAAGAGCCGACTTTAGACTTTGGAGAGATCATCACTGGTTTCCCAATTCGAACACTGCGGGTTATTATTACGTCTCCGGTGCTCGTTGTTTCAGAAACTGTTTGCTCATTCGATGTATTGGGTGCACTGACAAGTGCTTTGTCTTTAGCCGAATTGTCAGTATGATAAGGGAGCTCCGTGTGTTCTAAATTTACATTTGTTGCATTCGTGTGGGCCACTATTGCTTTCTAAAATTTCCGGTGTACCGTGGACTGAAAACCATAGTTTTAGAAACAAAATAGTTTTCAAAGAGATTGAAGACTTGTATTTACGAAAATCAAAAAAGCCAGCTTATTAGTAAAAAGTCATTACCTTTAAAATGGTAAATGTCTGTGGAAACTATTTGGAAAGGATATTGTAGAATTGTTTTTATTAGTAACTTTTCTCGCATATTATTCTGCTGAATTTGTTGACAAACTACACAATTTTCTACATAATTAGTTACGTCTTTAGTTTGGCCGTATCAGTATAACTGTTTTTTTTTTTTTTTTTGCTCGCGATATGATTTTGTTTATTCCAATATTATTTATTCCTTAATGAATCTATGGTGAAATATTTTTAATTTTTCATTTAGGAACAATAATTTTATGTGCATTGAATAACAGTCGTTGCTCGTAGCTCAATTGATGTTTAAAAGCTGCGTATTTTTTTATAATAGCCGGTAACTCTCTGAATCTTTATTCGGCCATCCATTAATAATAATGCTGTTTAATTTCTTATATAAACTATCATTAGGAGTCGCTGACAGAATAGAGCTTACTCTACGACTCTCTCACGACTTAAGGTGTCTGCAATAGGTATCTTTGTGCCTTAAATTACTTTTGGACAATATTGAATCGTGTCCCACAATATGCTTTGAAGCCTCAATGGCGCATTTTGTATTGAGTTTTTGAAAACGACCTGTAATGGCTTGTGGTCAGTTTCGACAGCTGAAGTTGGTTCGGTAACTGGTAACATCAAATTCACTTTTCACGCGTGCCAGCAATGGACTTATATGGAATTTTTCTTGGAAGAATTATTCGAAAATTAGGGTTATGAATAAAATCAATATCATATACATATGTACATAACTTTTTTTTTTTTTTAATTTGTTTTTCTACTTTATTTATACGCGCTATTAAACCTAATTTTTCACAGCTGTCTTGGCTTTAGATTTTCTATAATTGCTACTACAATTGCTTTGCCAACTACATTTCGTGATTGTCCATTATACGCTATTAATTTTTAAGTTGTTGAATTTACAATGACTGCTTCTAATCGTTTAGCCTCTTTCATAGGCAGTACATTACAATTTTTTTTCTTGTCTGATTTTTAGTCATTTACACAAAAAATTGGCAACGCTCGTACTGTGCAATATGAAAGATTGAATGTTAAATTAACAGAGTAGAGTGCTGTGTACGTTTTAATCAACCAGAGAACAGTTTTTTGATTGCCTGTTTATGAGCTTTGAATGTATTCAAACAAAATGAGTATACTGTTGTCAATTGTCATTATTTTATTTAAGAAATTCAAGACAACACTATAAAAGAGTGAATATAACGAATCTTATGCATTGCGTTGCTTGTTTCTCCTAAAGTCATCTAATATTCAAAAAAGGCAACGAATGTTATGAGTGGTTGACATGCCTATTGATTGAAACGCAATATTCATATATTTTTACAGCCTGTTCATAAAAGACGAATGGTTTAAGACGTTCGTCTCTTTATACGAAAAACACTATCAAATTTATGTGTTTCTCTTTGTGTTGTTTCACATATAAAGAAATTATTACTGTAAAATCATTCGTTGTACAACATGTAACAACAATATAAAAAAGAGTATACAAAAGGCAATCAACAGAAACAAAGAGTGTGAAAAAGCAACATCAGTTTCTTGACGTTGAATGAATGCATAGCAAAAGCAACGAATGCAGCATGAATTGATTACTTAGCAAACGTGAACACATTTAATCTGTTCTCTGTAGCAGCCAACCGTCTTCTATTCCATTTGACTCTAAATGTTGACACATATTGTTTTCCATTTTAATATTGTTGTATTAAATTGAATTAAAATTAATAAAAAACCCAACTTTAGAAGTTGAATTTTTTACGAAATTTTCCTCTGTAATTTATTTGTAATTTTTGTATTTAATAAAATAAATATTTAGTTTTGATTAAAACCAAGAAAAAAAAAGAAACAGAATCTTTTAAAATAATGTTTTGATAAGCAGAAGAAAAAACTAAAATTCCATAGAAAGTGTCGCATTAAAATGAAAAAAAGGAAAAAAAAGTTTTATTTCTTGCAAAATGTCCTTTAAGAGATTGAATTTCAATATTTATTTTACATTATGCGTTTTTTCTTCTTCCGATTAGCGTTTACAGTTTACAGGTCTCTAATGCTTAAATTCAATATTTATTTTAAAGTGGATTTTATTTTATTTTATTTTTATAAAATTTTTTCGCAATGACGCGTCTGTCATCTTTAAATGTTAAATTTTAATCCTCCACATTATTTTGCATTTATTTCAGCCAGGATTTTTGTTTCTTATTTTATAGCCAAAGAATATCCATTTTGTGCGTATGTGTTTATCTTATGGATTTAACTTTTACTCGTTTTGGTTTTTTTGCACTTGTAAAAATATTTTTTTTTAACCTTTGTTGCTTATTTATGGTTGAAAATACGAGTATTAAGAAAAATTATTATTAAAATGTAATGGAATAATGCGACAAAAGGAAAAAAAAAACTATTTTCTTTACTGCCTCAGAATATTTTTTCCCTTTTTTTTTTTGTTTCTTTTTGATTTTTTGTGTTACCAGTAGGTGCGTACGTAAACATTAACTTTTAAAAGAGATTTAAGCCTGATTATACTTTTGACTGGCCAATGAAAACAGTGAAAAGGATTTTCTTTATATTTTTGCATTTTTGCACTGACAATGTTGTTTTTTTCCTTTTTTTGGTTTTTGCAAAAAAATAACAATCAGCCATTATTGTCATCGTTTAATAATGACGATCATCATCAGCTCAGTCAGTATCTTTCTTTCGTTTTGTTCTTTTAATTATTCTTTCGACTTTTTGATGCGATTTTCTTTGGATTTTGTACATCTCATTGCTTATGTTGTGTATCCGTATGGCCGTAATTATGCATTTGGCATATCCCTTGTGGTCTTTATCTTCTGTTTGCTTATAAGGAAATGAAGAATTATTGTATTTAAAAGTTATTTGACTCTTTGGGATTTTAATTTGTTGATAAAAATGAAACAATTACTCGAATAATTGGATTGTTGTTGACGTCTTTTGGTTAATTTTTTTTTGCCATTTTTATCTCAAATAATCTTTATTTCGGGTTGTGCTTAGGGTGTTTACAATAATTGAATTAAAAATTTTCTTAATTTCCAAGTTGAAAAGAATGATTTTTAGAGTCTTTCTTTGCATTACTACGAGTAGAAGGGCGGGATCCTTTAAAAGTCATATGTACTTATAAACAGCATTTTGACTTAAATAAGTATCGCCAAGTGATAAGCAAATGTGCTCGTTTTAGTGGCGCATATATAATTCAGAGGCCTTATTCTGTAAATCTCCATCACTAAAAATTTATAAACTTGATTTAGGACTTTTTGGCTGCGAATACAAGTCTTTAACACGTACTGTAATTTAAAAGCTTCATGCCCATCATCTCTAAAGTTTTTAATTTTATTAATTCTAACGTCCAGCCTGTTTTAAAACCTTAAATTTTAGCATTTTAGCGTAAGAGAATTACAGAATAGGGCTCCAGTAATTCTCTAAACGTTGCCAAAAGCTACCCTGCAGTGCTTACCAGTAAGTTATTTTGTATGGGAGAAATTGTAAACAATCACTTACCCGTGCGCATCAATAATGCATAATTTTTATATGAGATGAGCCGCTAAAATGCAATAGAAATGCAAATTTCTTGCAACCAGTAAGCAAATAGTACAAAAAATGGTACCTTATCCTGTAACATATTTGGAAGTTTTAATGTATAAAAAACAATATAATGCTTCCATTATTGCTTACAATTTTATTTATTGCTTCCATATCTTAAAAATTTTCTGCTGAGTACTCATATACTTATACATACTCGTAGTACATACTTATATATCCAGAAAATGATAATTAAAAAAAAATCGAAGTAAAGAAACATATTTTTAGATGCATGTCCGTTATGGGAATCTCGATACAGACATTCTGTACATAATATGGAAGGGCTTCTTAAAACCGTGTTTTGTTACGCCGATTGTTTCGCATTTTAAAATAAATAATAACTGGTCCCATATTGGATGTAATAAACCTATATATCCGAAACGACATACAAATATAATTGACCATTATAATACTTTTTTCAGAGTTACTGCCACCGTTCTAACAACAACCGGTGTCATGAGTACCAGAATCTACAGTTCAATGTCGACTGCAAACGACTGGCTTGAGATAAAAAATGTTTATGTCTTATATCTTCGAATAAATAATATTTCTCATTGCTACTGACAATTTTATTTTATTCGATATTCTAAAGAAAACTTATTCGTGGCCAAAAAGTGATTTTGTCTCGAGAAGACCTAAAATATTAATATATCATACTTAAAGATGGGATTGTAAATGCCTAAGAAATAACGAAAAAACTACAAAATCGACTTCTATGTTCCGCAAACAAGTTTGATATTTCAATTTTTTTGCATCGAAAAGACCAACGTTGAGGTCAATAGTCATTAAGAGCAAAACATTAGTCTTCTCGAGACAAAAAAAGTTGAGATATGTATCACACTTTAAAATTGGACTGCAAGTGCCTAAGTTATAACGAAAAAATTAAAAAGGCAACTCCTACATTAATGACTATCAGCACAACTTCTTTGCTCATCAAAACTGTAAAATAATTTGTGAGATTAAGTTTTATTTTTCTTTGAAAACCACTCGATTTCAGTCTCATACGATTTCGTTACACAGCACAAACCCGAAAACTTTGCTTGATAAAGTGTAGATCAGAGTGTTAAAATTTAATAATAAAAACAAGAGAATTCAGTTTTTCTTAAAGAAAAGTAACACGCATGTAAGTGTTTTCAAATCAAATTTCGGTAGCTATTAAAGAGTTAATGAATATTTAAATACTCTCAAATCGTATATAAAATCTTATACCGCATTCTATTATTGTAGAATAATAAACTCTTTAGGGTGCCGTAGTAGTCTAGTGGGTAGTGCTAGTACGATGTTGTCTATTATTCTTATATGCAAATAAAATACATTCTTCAGTAATTTCAAAATAATACATATTGCACACAGTTTTCTATATTGATTACACTTAAATATAAAAAGAAAAATAAAGTGTAGATCTCCAAAATGACCAACCTACAGTTGCTACTGTGTTTACTGGCAACCAATATGGAATAAAAGAAATCTAAACAAAACGCACCCTTTACTGCCACCCACCCATATTGTAATGCTAAGCAATTTTTAAGGGAAACAATTTAAGGCTGGAAAATTTCCCTGCTAATCGAAAACATGTTTTTTTTTTGTATTACTTATTTTTCACGATTGCATACACACAGTTGGGCCAATTCAATTTCACACAGAGAAATCCCTAATAAGAGTGTTAATAGCACAACACCTTTTGTAAACTTAAAACATGATAAGAATGCAAATATTTGAACAACAAAAAAACATTATCGGTAGCACGAATATGTCGTGAAGAAAAAGATGAAAAACAGGACAAAAGAGAAAGAGAGTCCAAAAGACGAGTTTGTGGCGCGCGTATAGTCAACATGTGGCATTTAAGTGGTGGGTTGTCCAAACAGCCGCACATACATAAATTCAAATCAATAATAATGATGATGAAAACCATATAATCCGACGAAAACCACAAGCCAACCACTAATTCTCATCGTCATCATCATCATCGTTACACGGATATTAAAAATACAAAACGATGCCTGCTGCTTAAGATAGCCAGACTGTGTTGTATGTCGTCATGTGTTGGCATATCATTTAAAGACACAAAACGGGAAAATCCATACAACTTAAGAATTCAATTATTGTCTTCAGTTGTATTAAATGAGGGAAATTCCGTAGGATTTCATTAAATATTTTCAGTAATACGTTGTATGTGCTTTTACTTGTGCGGCTTTCTAGCTTCAGGTAATTTGAAAAAAATATATTTCTTTTTGGCATTAATAATTAATATGCAATGATTCGATAACCCTGAGTAAAACACTAAAATAATGATCACTTTGCGTATTATCGTTTGTGTTAACTCAGCCATCACATTCATTAGCGGACAACGCCAATGAGATTTTTTTTGTTTGTAGACGTTTTCAAGCAAAATTCTATTTGATTTAATGTGAAACCGGATAATTATTAGAGGATGAGTAGATTATGATGTTAAAAATAATTGAAAAAATTTCCCACAAAACATAATGCCATGACGCAACAATAAAGTTAAAATGAAATGAAAAGTTTAATCCGCAATTATTCTGTAATTTTTCAGTAAATTTGTTTGAAGGTTAAAAATATTTGTTAACCCATTCATAGACGCCGTGCCAATTTAGGAACCCTTAGTTATTGAGTTATTGGGTTATAAAAACTGTATTGGTAGAAATAAATAAAACTTTACTTTATTTAGCAGTGAAGAGTTTAATTATTAACCCAATTTGCCTTTTTTTCAAGCATCTCAATAATTTTTTCTCACTGCTTTCTTGTGAGTTTTTTCTAGAGTGTTTTTTTTTATTACGTAAGAGAAGTTTTTATAAAATTTAATAACAAAAATACCTACTCGTTTAAAATAGATGACTATTTTTCCATCTTTTGACATTCAATTTTGAGAATCGATTTTGAGTACCACAAATTGTAAATGAATTGTTAACAGGGTTGTATTTTTATGGCTTTCGAGAAACATAGGGCTATAGTTTAAAAGCAAAACATTTAAGTCTTGAATACTGCAATCGTAATAAGACTGATTATAAACCCATAAATTAAATAATCAATGAAATCTTTATCAAAAAGTTAAACATAAATATGCATTCCGGGTTCATTTTTGTTTTATAATTTCTAAAGACAATTTAACTAAGACTGCTTCCGTAGCCTAAGGGGTTGTGCGATAGATTACAGTGTGTATTCGACTCCCACCAGGGCCTATGAAACTTTCCACCAAAGCCAAAAAACCTGTATGAAAGTAGAAAGAAGACACTGATATTTTTCAAAACGCAGACGGCGTAAGTGAATTTATTTTCATCGTAGAAATCTGGGACCGGGACCAATCGACGCGTATTTTTTTTTTCTGATAAAAATTATGCAAAAATACGTACTTTCGATTTTTTGTCAGTTACACTTTGCATGTAGGAATTAAGAAACACTTAAAAACTTACCTTAATAATACGTTTTCACACCGTCATTTGAATAGTGATTTACAAATGTCACCTGAAATAAATCCCAATTTGTTACCACCGCGTTATTAAAGCACCAGTTACTTAAGTAATATTCCGAATATATAGTTTAGTACTGGATATCTGGATATCTGGACTGGATATCTTTAGGACTGTGATAGAGATGAAATCTAAACGAATACAATTAAAATCTATAACGTGAACAATGAAAAAAATTTATTATTTGTCCAAAATAAATAAGATACAATTTCGACATTCCGCTATAATTCTAAAACGACTTTATATTTTTTGGCAAGAATTAAAAGAAAAAAGAAAAAAATTAAATTGTTACAATTTAATTTTTTAATTTATTATCTCCATGGCAATACTCAAAGCAATGAAAAAAATATAAAGCGTGTTCTTTATAGAGGCATATAACTTTGAAATGCATACATAGATAATCAATCGGCCATTACAATCTTGCTTCAGGGTTACGGCTTAGCTTCTCGCAGCACCCATGCTGTGTGTGTAAATTTTTATCCATGAGTACCGGGACCTACAGTTTTAACGTCGACTCCAAATGACAGACTTACTAGACTGCTAAGAGGCACTCGCCGAAAGAACAATTTTTGCATAACAAAAGACGAATTTTTGAAATTGACATGAAATTTACTTTTTTGAAATATAATCTTCTGGCATTATATGCTAAATATGGCTTTAGCCATATAACCGTCACGGCTGACTTGGACGTAGTTTATATCGGCCGTATTTTTTCAATAACACGGCGAATGTTGTTCTACAAGTGGTTAGTCGTTTCGGGCTTATCGGCGTAGACTAATGACTTCATATTTTGTAACAGAAAATAGTCTAGCGGCGTTTAATCGCACGATCTTGAAGGCAAGTTCACTTATCCGAAAATAAAACGGTTGGGAAACGTTTCCTTCAACAAATCAATTGTGGTACGAGCACACACACAACTTCTAAACATCATGGTTGTTAAATTTATGAACGAAAAAGTCAATAACCATGGCTCTATAGCGGTCATCATTGACTGTAACGTTCTAACGAGCTTCGTTTTTAAAGAAGTATGGGCAATGATTCCACCAGCCCATAAAGACAGAAAACTTGTTCACTGCCGCATATTGGACTGTATATGTTCAATTTCATTTTCGCCATCGATCTATTCTATTGGGGTTGATAAGTTAAGCGAAAAAACTATTTCCAATTTAAGCTAATTTTTAATTTGTTTTTTGTTTTCTTTTTTTTTTTGCTCTTAAGTAATAGTAAATACAAACTAAAAATAAAAATTTTTTTGCTATATTTGAAAGAAAAATATAGTGAAATAGTTTTTTTATTTTTTTTCAGTTGTAGTTGATATTTTCATGGAAATGCCCATATGCATAAGTGAATAAGTAGGTATGTACCTATAAATCTAAATTATTTATTGGAAACATAATCTTATTAGTTTTAGTTTTTAATTTTTCATAAAAGATGAACTAAAAAAGTTTGAAATTTGTTGGCAAAGAAAATTTACAAAATCTGTTTAAAACCTATAGCTTTGAGTCATCCTTAGATGATAACATAATACTCGTTTCTATCCATTAATAAAAAATTTCAGAAAACGATAGAAAGGTAGAAAACCCCAGACACAACTTCTAAAGAGTCTAATGATAACGACATAACAGTTTTCATTTCAGGAGGAACTAGAGGGAAGTATTTGAAAACTTGAAAGAGTTTTTGAATGACAGACAAACCACATCAAAAACAACCAAGAACATCTACTAATGAACTACACGTCAACAAAATTAAAGAATGGGTCTGGAAAATCATCGATTG
Organism: Metopia argyrocephala; assembly: GCA_963576795.1. Taxonomy (NCBI): domain Eukaryota; kingdom Metazoa; phylum Arthropoda; class Insecta; order Diptera; family Sarcophagidae; genus Metopia; species Metopia argyrocephala. The sequence continues at coordinate 68,381,736 of OY756210.1, forward strand.
ACTACAAGAGAGTTTACCGATATTGTAGAAATTTCAAATAGATCAGTAAAAATCATTTTAAAAGACATTTTGTGCCTGAAAAAAGTCAAATCTGGATTGATGCCAAAAACACTGTATTTGTTCGAGAAACTTCATTCATTATTTTTGAACATTTCGTCAAAAAATCAACTAATATCGTTTCGCAACGAACAAAGTCATCTGATTTAGCAGCGTGTGACTTCTGCCTCTTCAGCAAATTCAAATAACCACTTCGGGGGACCTATGGAAGAAATAAAAGCCGAATCGAATGATGGCCATTCCGGAAGACGAATAAAAAGCATATTTTGTAAATTGGAAAAAGCATTGGATTAAAGCGGGGGATTATTTTATGTGCAAATTGTTTTTTTTTAACAATTTGTTTTATATTTTTGTTTTTTTTTTATATTTATGGAATTGAAAGCTTTTGTTTTATTTTTATTTAATAAATATTTATAAAAGTTTATATATAAAGTTTTAATATTTTTTATTTTTCAAAAAATCCCGATGTCCCGAAAGATCCCGGGATCACAAAATTGGTAAAAATCAGTCCTGTATGGCATCCCTATTAGGTATATAAAACTAATACAGGTAGGCCTCGTTGAACACGGCCTACCTGTATTACGTTCCATAAAAATACCGTGTTAAGCAAAATCGTGTTAAGCGATACAAGAAAACAATACAAAAATAATTTTTTTAATAATATATACATACATGTTAATCCATATCTACGCATAAAAACAAAAATATTACATTCAATTAACTTAATAATTCTCGAAATATAAAAAAAATATATTTCACGACAGTAATATTAAAAAAAAAAATAAAAATACATAACCATACAATTTAATCTTCATCACTGGATAGATCTATCCGACGTGGACGCTTTTGTAGTGATTCAATGTTGTTGCTTTTTTCTTTAAAAAAATCTGTTACCTTCAACCGCTGTTAAAAACAAAGTACTTAAATATTTATGTGCAGAATGGTTTTTGTAAACCGCGCACAACCGAGGTTTTTTTAGTGTTAACCGAAAATGTGAACCAAAATGTGAAACGCGTTAGACCGAGGCCGTGTTAAAAAGAGTACGTGCTAAGCGAGGCCTACCTGTATACCTATTTAGAACTGTAATTATTTGGTAGCACAAAGAAAATGACAACGAGAACCTTTACGACTACAGTCGAAGAACAGTTTCGAGAAACGAAATAAAGAATTCGTAATCTGTCACAGTACATTCACTTTTTCAACTGACACTTAAGTTAATATATGTATGTATGTACATACATGGTTTCTTATGTGCTTTGTTATTTCAATACGTCGCCAT